>LR990172.1:8148457-9424290 GCA_905147325.1 Notodonta dromedarius
GGGCAGCCCTATCGACTACTCAGGTATTTTATGTTATAATAATCTGTAAAATTCCGCATTAAGACCCCTCAACAAACTGGTCATGGATATTTCATAATTTAAATATTGAAACTTGTAACTCATAACAACTGATTAGCATTTGGTTATGTTAATTATTACCATAATTACTGATTAAAATTACTACATACATTTTGTGCAATGTCCAAGAAAAAAAAAATTTTAGGGATAATCATGTACTAATTTACTCACTGTATACGGAACTAATTGATTTTTTATTCCCAATGTCAGGTGGTCGTCAAGCTGATGACATTGTCGCTTGGTTGAAGAAGAAGACTGGTCCTCCAGCCACGGAAGTCACCACTGCTGAACAAGCCAAAGAGCTCATTGCCGCCAACAACGTGATTGTGTTCGGTTTCTTCTCCGACAGCAACACTGAAAAGGCTAAGGCTTTCCTCTCCGTTGCCAGCGCTGTCGATGACCAGGTCTTCGCTGTTGTGTCCGACGAGAAGGTCATTGGTGAACTGGAGGCTGAGGACGAAGATGTGGTTCTCTACAAGAACGTAAGTATCCTTTTCATCTTCATAAAATGTATGCCATACATAGTGTGAAAAAAATTGCATAGTCAAACAAATGTGTAGTACTTGTACAAATCTTTGCACAACTGTAGTAACTTTAATAGTCACTTTCTTCAAATATAATAATATATATCCTACTAATATTATAAATGCGAAAGTTTGTGAGTGTGGATGTATGTATGTTTGTTACTCCTTCACGCAAAAACTACTGAACGGATTTGGATGAAATTTGGAACACAGATAGATTATAACCGGGATTAACATATAGGATACTTTTTAACCCGATAATCCCGAAATTTTTGCTAAGTTAAAATACTACGCGGATGAAGTCGCGGGGCACAACTAGTATAATATATGTATAACATACTAGCTGGACCCTTTCACGGCATGCAGAATTTCTCATTCCCTTTTATATTAATCATGGAAAGTGTAGCTTTCGATCAAAGAAGTGCCAGAGATTAGCTGCTACAAGTTTAATTCCAAACCAGTTTACATCTTTATAATATTACAAAGATTGGAAAATGTGTAATCATCTAAAAGTCCAACATATAATTATCAGTTTGTTGGCCTCATAATGATGTGGGCACAGCAGAATGTAAGATAATGATGTGGGAACAGCAGATTGGTTATTCTTGTTGTGTCAAGAGATGTGCTTTTATCAGCTAACCATACTTACTTATTAAATATGTTGTACTTTGATATTTAAGTTAAATTTTAAAGTGGATGTGTTGCTTAGATATTTTGTGCCGTATATACACCCATAAAATAATGACTGAAAAAAAATTATATGCATACTTTATGTACAGTATTATTTTATAAATTTACAATATAAGACGGTTACATCCACCTTTTTTATAGTGTATAAATGTATACATAATTGATAATGCTGATCCGAATTTTGACCCTGAATATTGGTTATCTAAAAAGTCCATTATACTTGTGTTTCTTTTAAAACATTGATAAGAGTTGAATTGTAATGATATCAGCTTTTGTGATAAATATCTTGGTAAAATCCGCACTGATTCTTTTGTTGTTTGAAGGCATAAAATCTGTATGAATATGACAAATATAAAACTCGGAAGTAGTGACTCATGTGAAAATAAGTACTTAAGTTCACAACAAAGGAGCGCAATATGATTTCGTAACGCATGGCATCTACTTGACTTTTGTTTAATTTTTTAATAGTCATGCATTAAACAAAGGTCTTTGTTCTTAATTATTTGTCTCAAGTTGTACGGAATATCTTTGACGTGGATCTTAAGAAAAGAGAATATAATTAAAAAGAAACGTAAAATTATACAGCTTTCATAACGATATACCTTGAATGGTTACTCACCCTATTATCAATTTGTGTACATTTTGATAGATATTTCTAAAACAAAATAGTCTTTAACATAGTCAATGTTTAAATACCCATTAGTATTGGTGAATTTTAATTGGGTACCCAATTGGTAGGTATCCAATTACATTATTCAAACATACAAATTGTCAATATTAAATTTTTTCCTTAAGTCTACAACGGGATTGAAATACAATATTGATTTAATGAATCCAGCAAGGAACTCAGCGGGCTTGCCATTATTTATTTTTCTAAACAGCAATACAAAAAACTTTTATTTTATTAAATAAAAATTGCTACATTATGTATGCCTACATTCTCTTATTTCTCTCCAACAGTTCGAAGAGCCCCGCGTCAAGTATGACGCCGAGAAATTCGACGAGGACCTGTTCAAGACCTGGGTGTTCGTGCAGAGCATGCCCACCATCGTCGAGTTCTCCCACGAGACCGCCTCCAAGATCTTCGGCGGCCAGATCAAATACCACCTCCTATTGTTCCTGTCCAGGGTAAGAATATACGAGATAAATTCTACATTATTTAAATATTTTCTTTTGAAGACTTGTTTACTAAGTTACCTAACCTACAATAAAACCCTGCCGCCCTGAAGTTAGTTCTAGCTGCGCGGGGCGTTACAATAGAAATTTCTTTTACATTTACTGCGACGCTCTTTGAACTAACCTTGTGGCGGCTAACTTACAGCGCGCGTAATGTAAAGCAAAATTCAGAATTAGCCTAAGTTTACTTATTATGTTGATGCACTTATGTGTACGATAGAATCTAGATGGTATTATATGTATTTCTATATTTCTGGAAACTATAACACATGATATTAGTAAGCCTATTATATTTTATTGCAATGCACAATTTTTCATTGGAAACCTATTAGGCCGCGTGTAATTTTCATAATTGTTATATAATATAATTTTAAATACTTTTCAGTTTATAAGTATGATCGCGTGGAATGATGTCCATTTAACGCTGTTCTTGTAAACGAGCCGATCGCCAGCGTATGGCATTCGCTAGTCATTACTATTATTTAAAAATACCGGTTTCTGTGAACGAGTATCGAGACGTCGCTACTTCCCATCTATAAATCGGTATACCATGCCCAAAAGCATACATTCGTAACGGTACAGACTCTCGCATGGATAAAAAAAAACTATGTCAATTGTTTGAGACCCAACTACATGATCGCGAAAGTAATGTATTCATATAAACTTTCCCAAGTGAATGTCTCTCGCGGGGTATGGTTCGAACCGGTGAACCGTCTGACGCGAACTTTCACCTATCATCAATAAGACAGAGTTACGAAGTTGCGAGTAACTAAATGAATTGTTAAAATAAAATTTTCATTCGGATTTAGGCTTGCGATACTTAGGCAAGTTATTTTTCTTGACTCACTATAACATTTTAAAACTGCCTTCGGAGTTCTACGTTATCAATCTCATATTTTACACTATTAAACGAATTTCGCAGTTATTTATTCAGTACTAACGAACAGAATTGAATTTTACCGAAAAAAATAAAATCGGAATAACTAAAATTGATGTTCCACATATAAATTATTTACCTGTTCGATAACAAGCCAACTTACACGGACGTATAAGGATGTTTTTCACTAACCAGCGCGAATAATAACTGCACATAGGTACACTTAACACATACTCAACTAAACATACATTTTTATCCATCACCATATACCTATAGACTCGTTAACTAACAGATATAAGAAAATTCAAGGTTCTATACACTTCCGATTATAGTAAGTAGGTCATTCACACCTACAGGGCATTGAACTCTCAGTTCAATGGACCATTCTGATGGTGATAACACGACGTCGTTTAGAGATACTTTTGGTAGGTTCTATGTATAGGGTTTTTAAAGCAAAAGTCGTTAAATTAATGACTTAACTACAAGTAAATTACGCCTATTATTTTTAAATCAAGACATTTATTCAGATGTTTGCTGCAATATCGTTTGTTTGTTGTAGAAAAATGGCGATTTTGACAAGTATGTTGAAGAGCTGAAGGGTGTTGCCAAGAACTACCGCGACAAGATCATGGTCGTCGCCATTGACGCCGATGAAGATGAGCACCAGAGGTGAGGTTTTACTCCCAAACGCCATTGTGTCTATTATTTCGGGAGGTCGACCTCAAAAGTCCTGCCCAATATTGGAGGCAACTATTTACTGCCCTAAATAGTGCAGTAGCACGGTCACACGCAAAACCTAATGGCGACAGTCTTTCTCTAATTCTTAATTAATAAGAGAGAATGAGATTGGCATTTCTCACTTGTTGCCTATCGCGCCATATTGGTCTGTATGCATATTGCAGACATATGAAGTAATACTGTCTCAAAATAAGTATGTCTGCTTCTTCAGTAGTAGACGCTGCTTCCTGCCGATCATGAGGTCTTAGGTTTGATTACCGGATCATGCAGATTTATTTGGATTAAGATTTTTGACCACTACACAGGGTGTGCGAGTACAACACTCATATAATTTATAAAAATTGATATTAAATATTTCGCGTGCCAGAATCCTGGAGTTCTTCGGCATGAAGAAGGAAGAGATCCCGGCGGCGCGCCTGATCGCCCTGGAACAGGACATGGCCAAGTACAAGCCCGCCAGCAACGAGCTCAACGCCAACACCATCGAGGTGAGTTAATATACAAGTTGAATCTTTCAAAGGCATCAATAATATTTTTTGGGCCTGTATGCCCAATTCCGTAATGGAGTATAGTGATAAATGTTCAAAGTAGTCTTGGTGCCAATTTTGATGACAAATAATACTGCAAAATTAGATTTTTCAAAAAATTACTCTAGCCAGGAATTGATCCGTGTAATTTCGAAAAAGAAAAACGTATGGTGTATTATTGCATAACCCTATGGAGTCACTTTTAAGCGTTATAATTTTAGGCTTTAAAATATACCTACGCCATAATATGGGCGTGATAAAATAAAATAATAATGAATTAATTTGAATCTCACAAAAATATTAAGTTAAATGAATGAATGAGTTAAGTGAAATGAACTCGCTTTGTACAGTCCATATTTTGCCTGCTTGTGAAAATGTTTATCGTGACGTCATCCTCTTATTTCTACACACATCATTTGGGGAGTATTCATGTCTCCGTTTAATGTCATTTCCTTGTACTTACTTCGCAAACATGATGAAATGGCGCCTTATATCCACAGGCGGTAGCCGCAAAGTTGTATTCCTACTTTGGGGAACATGATCAAGGCTTCAACAGACTGGCACAAATTATATTTTGCCAAAGTAAATACAACTTTATTTACTTCTGCACTGGGCATATTTCTTAAAAATCACGCTCGCGCATCTGACTTTCTTGCGTTAGATTTATTTATCAGTCGATTGGAGCCTCTACAACTAGTTGTCTATTCACCTCACGATTTTTAAGATTTCCGGTATAACAAGTAGATGCATTGTTCTTTAATTCAAGCTTACTATTTTTCTTTTATTACATTTTAAAAGAAAAGTGTTAGCAATATAATTTCGTCTTATCAAAGTGTGCTGTATAATTCGATTTGATGCAGTTATAACGAGTGTACGCTTTAAAAGCGCTTATAAAATGAATATCAACAAATATCATTAATGAAATTTAAATAATCACAATATTATCGGAACAATTATTTAATGAGTTTTCAAGATATAGATACCTATTATAGCCGTTTTTAATTATACAAGGTGACACATAATGGGCATACTTTTTTTTCAAAACTTAACGTTGTAATTCTAAAACCATCAGCTTTGGAGGGAACTTGAAAAACAAAAGGTGTTATAGGAATACAGCTGTTGACCGATTTCACAAGTCTACAAAACCTTTAGTACTTCAACTGTCCCACAAAGCCGATAGTTTGAGATTTACAAAGTTAAGTTGCAAAAAAATAGTATACCCATTTTGTATCACCTAGTATAGTCACGGATTTCATAATCGCCTCGTCACGACAAACGCCTTATAATGTCTTTGGTATCCACTGCACTCATTATTAAGGAATTTTATGTCACTATGCAGACGAGGCAACTTGTCGCGAGGTCATTAGTGGGCAATCAATATACTTTGTAATTTAATTTATTTCAAATCCAATATCTGTTACTGCGTATTAACGAGCGTTAATTTAACTTGAATATGTATGAAGGTGCTTCCACTCGGCACAGTTTGATTGACACTCAAATTGGCAATTGAATTGGCACACAATTGTCAAATTTGTTGTGATTATTGGCCGACCGCACGGCGACAATTCAATTACCTTTTCAATCTCAATTTAAGTAGTGGTGTGCCGATTGTTTGTTACAAGAGCCGTTATGAAATTCCTTATGATATCGCTTAATAATAATTTTGTAACTTTAATCGGCAATTTCCTTTCTAAACACAAATATACTTTACTTATCCGGGAGTGCCTTCTAGTAAACGAAAACCAAAAACGCCACGGGACAGCTTCGTGTTAATAATCGATCATGAGATATGTCGTAATAGATTCTGATCGTATTGGTGCTGCGATATCAAATAAGACCCATCCGATCTACCCAATTTCATATCTATCGCCAATTTGATCAAATTGGCAATCCAGTCCTGTCGTGCCTTTATTGCAAATATCTGATGGGTAAAAGAAAATGTTGTATAAAGTTGGCCCATTACTTAAAAAAGTATTGTTTGTGAATACAGTCGTAAGTCTTTCTTCCTTGTCCCCAGGAATTCGTGCAATCGTTCTTCGCGGGCACCCTGAAGCAGCACCTGCTGAGCGAGGACCTGCCCAGCGACTGGGCCGCCAAGCCCGTGAAGACGCTCGTCGCCACCAACTTCGACGAGGTCGTGTTCGACACCAACAAGAAAGTCCTCGTTGAGTTCTACGCTCCTTGGTAAGTGACAAACCATTGAAGAGCTATATGGAGGGTTTTTTATTATCAATCACGATATCAAAGGCCTTTTAATAAACCAATGTCAAGTCTGATTCTGACCGCTTGGCGCAGTGGTTCGAACGTAGGCCGCTCGGCTTACTGCACATGGTGCGATTCGATTCCCGCCATGGCAAATTTCGGGAATGGCCTTTTTGTAATTTGCCCTGGTCTCCGTGTCACTGGGATCGCCCCCGGTCCATTGTACGGTACCCATAGTACAAGCGATGCTTAGTTTGGGACCATACAGTTGGTGTGTCAGTCTGGCGATATGTATTATTTATTTTTTATTCTAGTACAAAATTACATGTCAAAAGCTGATACTCAAGATGCTCTCAGACTTGAGATCGATTTATTAATACGGGCCTTAGTATCGTGATCCGAAGGTTTTTCAAAGTCTATATTTTGGTTATGGTTCATATCGAAATTGGTGTTAATGACAACCTTTGGTTCATAAAATGAATTAAGTGATATAAAACTTATTGTCGCGTCTGTATGTCCATCTGTTATAATACAAATATGAATTACACAATGTTAGGTCTATTTCATAATCATCTAGACATCTCCTTATGTTTGACGACGTGCAATCAGTATCAAGTAGTTGCGTCATAATTTGCGCAAGTGTGCGCCTCGTTAGTACGTATTCACTGATCCGTAATTAATACGTTTGTGTCAAACGCCGTTGTTTGCTGTTCAACGATTTGAAAAAAAACATCATCTTGAAATTATGTTAATGCTTTTCTACGTGATTGTACTGGGTAAGGCTGTAGTATATATTTTATACCGACATTTTGATTATTTGGGTCAAACATTGAAACCCATTTTGAACATAGCTCATCTATTTTCTATCTACAACTTTGAAGGAGTTTTTTAATCGTGACTTCAACTTAAATATTTGATACACATTTCAATCTGATAACTAGAAGCAGTTGTTGAGAACAGGGTCTTGCCTTGACTAGCATACTGACAACATTTCGAAATGATGTATTGAAAACATGTAGTACTTTTTATTGGCAATGTCGTTTGCCTGCTCACATTGCGTTGTTGTTTCTGAGTGTTCATTACACTTTGATTCAATAATTGGAAGAGTTTTTACTATTGAGAACTGTTTATTGAAATAAAACTATTTTTACGGATTATATCGCGTTTATTTAATTTTATGTTCCCGACGTTTCGGTTGCTTTACAGCAACCGTGGTCACGGGGGGACTGAGGTGTTAGACGTCCTGATGTCATAGTTAAAAACTGGGTACCCTCAAAATTTAGTTGGTGTTTGCGGTCCGATCCACGCAGAAAGTGCTCACTCTGTCTTGAGGTCTTGCAATGGTACGTTTTTTTTTCGATTTAATTATATTAATTACTGGATCCCAAGTTGGTGGTAGCACCCAGCCATCTTCCCTATTGAAATTAGGATGTTTTTTAATTTCAATGGCCTCACGTATCATCCTTGGTCGGAATCGGTGTTCTATTGCGAGGATCTGTGGTTTATCAAATCTGATATAATGGCGGGTGCGGTCCTGTACATGTTCACAGATTGCAGACTTCGTGGAGCGCCGGTGTTTCACGTCAGCTATGTGTTCTTTTACGCGGGTTTTTACTGATCTTTTAGTTTGCCCTATGTAGGAGAGCCCACATTCACAATCGAGTTTGTATACCCCTGCATTTTGTAGAGGAATGTGACACTTGACAGGTGGTAAGAACTGACTAATCTTCTTTGGTGGCTTGAAGTAAGTTTTGATTGAAGCCCGTTTCAAGATGTAGCCAATCTTGTCTGTGACACCTCTTATGTATGGTAGTACAGCAGGTAGACGCTCGACTGTGGCTGGTTTCACTCGGTCACTGTGATGGAGGCGCGGGATCCGAAGCTTGTTGTCATGCAATACTTGCTTGACGTGATGGATCTCGGCAGCCAGGTGTTGCTCATCACAGATCCCTTGTGCTCTCTGAAACAAAGATTTTCCCACGGTAGCTAATTGTGTTGGATGGTGGTGAGATTCACCGTTTAAGTACCTATCAGTATGGGTCTTTTTCCTATACACGGTGTGGCCTAAGGTGTGGCCTCAAGACACAGTGAGCACTTTCTGCGTGGATCGGACCGCAAACACCAACTAAATTTTTGAGGGTACCCAGTTTTTAACTATGACATCAGGACGTCTAACACCTCAGTCCCCCCGTGACCACGGTTGCTGTAAAGCAACCGAAACGTCGGGAACATAAAATTAAATAAACGCGATATAATCCGTAAAAATAGTTTTATTTCAATGTGTAGTATTCGCGTAAATATAAGAAAACAATATGAGAACTGTTTAGTTTTTGACGGATCTTCTCAGTGCAAGCAGCATTCCGAAATGGTGGTAGATTCTATTCTTCAGAAGTGATTTGCTAGTCTACAATTCTACATGAATAAAATTATTTTGAATTTTGACTAGACATTAAATAAACAGTATAAAGTAGGTAGGAATATATTTAATTCACATCCATTCTCGATGTTATGACGTAGGCATCCGCTAAGAAAGGATTTTGATTAATTCTACCCCCAAGGGGATAAAATAGGGGATGAAAGTTTGTATGAAACTTTGTCAATTATATTCCACGCGGACGAAGTCGCGGGCACAGCTAGTTATCACAGACACATCAGGGGTTTAAGTAAGCGGCGGGAAGCCGCAACTCGCTCGGGAATCATGATAAAAGTAGTTGTCCTTGGCAATGACCGCTGCTAGCGACAACGTGTGTTTACTTGAAGCGACACACGCACTTACAAACTTTCATTATGTACCTATTTATCATTTAAAACTATGCGAACTATAACATGACACTTTAAACCTTACCGTATTACCTAATTATAACTCTAGGGGCTCAAAAGTTACGTAGTCGACCCACGTTGGTGCCAGAAAAGTAGGTAAATCGTTTTCTCCAATATGTTGGTTCATATTTATATCAATATTTTTAACACCTTGGTTCGCACCTGTGTTATTTTAAGATATTACACGTGATTCTTATTTGTATGCACCGAAAAAGGAAAAGTTTAAACGGTAACCTGCGCGAAGAACCCATTCAATGTGTGTGGAATCCTGGCGGATTCGGGCCACAACACTGGCCCGGTGCAGAAGCCATTCTGCACTGGGTCCCCCACCGAATCCCCCTCGTATTGAAGGCGGGGGAGTAGGGGGGGGAGGGTCGGTGACTAGAAAGGCGCTAATTATGTGCGTTGTCAGGTGCGGCCACTGCAAGCAGCTGGTGCCCATCTACGACAAGCTGGGCGAGCACTTTGAGAAGGACGACGATGTGGTGATCGCGAAGATCGACGCCACCGCCAACGAGCTGGAGCACACCAAGATCACCTCCTTCCCCACCATCAAGCTGTACACTAAGGACAACCAGGTGGGTACACGGTTATGCACAGTCAAGGTTTAAAATAGCTTGGCATTTGGCTTTTATGGCATTTCAATGTCATGAAACGAATCATATTTAATTTCATTTCATTTATTTTTCCAAAAAACTTGTCACTATACAATATAATAGCCGCACCTCAAAAGCCGCAAAGGGCGTATATGTGTGTCGGCGGATCGTTTTGAATATAAAAGGACTTAAGTTTAGTTTCAGATCACCGTGTTTTGGATATATTTTTGTTGCAGATGGTCTAGTTACATATTACTATACTAGGTAAAACAGAAAGGATATACAAATTTTTGCAACTTTACTTTGGAAATGAAAACTATTGGCTTTGTGGGACAGTTGAAGTACTGAAGGTTTTGTAGACTTATGAAATCTGTCAACAGCTGTATCCCTATAACCCCTTTTGTTTTTCAAGTTTCCTCCAAAGCTGATAGTTTTAGAATTACAAAGATAGGTTTAAAAAAAAACGTTAAACCTTTCTGTTTCGGTCTGTATATCAGTCTTAATTGAATGAGATCAGAAGTCCCTAAAACTATAAGATCTCTATACAAAATAGTGTCTGATCGTTTACTTTACGAGACATTCTGGTGTCATATGATTGTGACATGTTTAAAAATGAGATTATTTTGGAACTGTCTAATACCAAGCTTATTTTGATGTTGACTGCACAACTAGTTATTTTTATACTAATAATTATTATACGTGGGTTTTTTGATTTTATTTACGTGAGGGGGTGGGGGAAAGTGTGATAACAGGTTGTGATAGCCTCAAGGCGATAAATTCAAGTGTATTAAGAAAACAATAGATAAAACTTATCTATAAATTGTATACTTATATATACTAATATATAATGTGGAAATCCTGATTGAGTGAGTGACTCACGCAAAGCCAAAACCACAGAACACGGACAATAGGTATATTTAATGACGTAGGCGAGCAATAACGAAGGATTTCTAAAAATTTAACCCCTCAGGAGGTAAAATAATGGGATGGAAGTTTTGTGAAAACCTAACAACTCTTGATATGTAAAGTAAAATCGTGCGTAGCATTACGAATGCAATATTAATGCGAAACTAAAAATATTTAACACGCATCTTCGACGGTTGTGTGAACTAGCAACTCTATTATTTTTAATGCGGTGAATGACCTACATTCAATTTTTATTTGCTTACTTATTTTATTAACGTGGCAAACGTAGCTGATATACTTACGACGACATTTTATT
The DNA here is from genome assembly GCA_905147325.1 of Notodonta dromedarius. Lineage (NCBI taxonomy): Eukaryota > Metazoa > Arthropoda > Insecta > Lepidoptera > Notodontidae > Notodonta > Notodonta dromedarius. Next base: position 8,159,908 of record LR990172.1, read on the forward strand.
ATATTGTACCTTCTGAGAAAGTCGATAGAAACGTGAAAATTGATCACCTACCCAGAAGGGTAGTAAAAATATTTCAGAAATCAGGACTCTTTATTTCTTAGACATGGGCCGTGATTACTAAAAACTTAAACACGTTATGAATAGGCCTTATGTCAAATTCTACCCAGTAAAGTTAGACTTATCGCGTGCTTAGAACGTGTTTAACTTTCTTGTAATAACACCAAGTATATTATGTTACCGTACCGTACAAACGGTACTTTCCTATGCATTTAGTAAAAAGCTATTATTTTTACATTTCAATTTAATTTTTTTGTATAGTTTTGACGACAGCAGAATTGGCTCTATTGTCAATCGTAGACTTTTCAGGTGTATACAGATTTGCCTCTGCTATTACGACCGCTTAGTGCAGTGGTCCGAGTGTAGGCCGCTCGGCACATGGAGGTTGCGGGTTCAATCCCCTCCGAGACAAATTTCGGAAATGGTCTTTTCGTAATTTTCTCAGGTCTGGGTGCCACTGGGATCGTCCCCAGGCAATTGTACGGTACTCATACTACGAGCGTTGTTGTGTCAGTCTGGCGATACTTATTATTTACTTATTATATTACTATTATTTATTATTACAAATTTATTAACTTATTATTATTATTAACAGGTGCGCGACTACAACGGCGAGAGGACCCTGGCGGGGATGACCAAGTTCGTCGAGACTGACGGCGAGGGCGCCGAGCCCGTGCCCAGCGTGGTGAGTACACCTGGCAATTAAACAAACCATGCACCTGACATTTATACATACAACCAGACCAACGAACCAATCGTATACGACGGTGGAAGGGAAAAAACAAATGAAACGCCATTTTGGTCGAAAATGAGGTTTATAGACACATCGATAGAGAATCCGAAACCCTATCGAACTGTATATAAAACTCATTTTCGATCAAATTGGCGTTTCATTTGTTTTTCCTTTCCACCATCGATTATGGTCCCAAACCAAGCAATGCTTGTTAACAAACAGTCCCCCTGATCGAATTTCGAACGTGGCGGGCAATTTCTAACCCACTGCCAACGAGAAGCAATACGAAATAGTAATAATCTTCGTGTTCATGCCGGTCACCGCTGAGCTCGCCAACATTCGGGCGGCCATTTTGTAAATTCCTGGTTAATTCTGTTTTGGGAACTGTGAAGTTAACTAAAAATATATGTAGTTGAAACGTTAATAAAACTAATTTCAAAAAATAATCCAATAATTTTCGTATCGTTTCTCGTTGGCCATGGTATTCTAAGTGGCTGACTATTTCGTGCAACTAGTTGAGCAGTAGTTTTCAGCTGCATTCTTGTCGGTCGTTGAGGAGCCCTTTCAAATACACCGATGCCGCCGATACCCCTCCGCCCGCTGCGATTCTCTCGCTCATACTCATATTTTTTATATCTGTGGACCCGCTCGCTCACAAGTTACCGGCGACCAAACCTTGACGCTTGGTCGGGGTTCGTACACGCGAAGTACATGCATTTGCGTTATCTATGTCTGTGATCCCGATGGTGGGTTCGAATACGGAACAATCGGTATTCATTCGATATCACTCTCTTTCAGAGCGAGGAGGAAGAAGAAGATGAGTTGCCTTCCAGGGACGAGTTATAAGCGCTCCGCGGCCAGTACACTCTTATGAGACTTCCATAGCATAGTGCTGTATAGATTATAATTATTTACTTTTATACTTTAAAATCTAATACGTTCGCATTTCATCGCTGGACTGTTGACTCGCTAAATTGTGTTATGGGTTGTACTTGAACGAATTTAAGTTATTATTATACACTGTTTTGATATTTCGAAATAATAATACTCTATTACTTCACCATTATACATTATCGGATTGAGATCTCGTACAATCGATAAGATTTAATTTATTTTCTGAAACGCATAATTTATTACGTTACAAACAGCGGCATAACTTAGTTTATGTATAATACCAATCATTGATATATTAAAAAAAAGAGGGATATATAGCATATCTGCTACATGATATATCAATGGTACTAACGTATTTATAATTTCTGTATCATAATGGTATATGTTTCACATTCCCTAGTACAAGTTTAGTTACATAGATAGAACAAGCGTGTTTGTAGAAAGAGCATTGGCGTTATTTTTATATTTTTTAAATATATATATATATATATTATTATTATGTATATATATTTATTACTTTTACATTTTCATTCATCACAAGAAAATAGTTTACGTAAGACGGATTTGTTACGGTGATTTAATGTTTGTAGATTGTTTTTTCGCTTCATAAGTACTTGCATTGGCAAATGTAATAAGATCCATTTTCTAATAATAATAATATGAATTAGTCGTTTAAAATGTAATTTTCTACGTGTCATGTATTTGGTAACTCGTAAACTGAATGTAAATACTTGTCCACAGAATGCAATTTGCCAAGTCCGCAATGATGTATCTATTGTGGATACAGAAATTGATAAATAAAGAAAATTAAAAAAATAAAACAACAGTGTTATTTATTCATTTTATTCTTATTTATTCTGAAGAAAAATGGTTATAATATGTATAAACGCTGTTGTTTGTCAGTGAGTATTCAAAAAATAAAGATCTTATAATTATGTTTCAGCATGTAGCCTGCGTGGTATACATTGTACTTATATAACTAAAGTGATTAACATTTATACTTTATTCATTTTTTTCTTGTTAATAAAATGTGTAAATTCCAAACGGAACTCCACTTATATCAACAACACGAGCCATTTATAACTCGTCTAATATTGTGATGCCAATTTGGTTGTTTTCAAATCATGACTAAACTAAATCTGACGTCTATGGGCCGTATTAATTAATAAATCGATCTCAAGTCTGAAAGCCATCTTGAAAATGTCATCCTAACGTCATCCCGGTACACAATGAAATGTCAAACGCGTACTCAATAACACTCCCAGACTTTAGATAGATTTATTAAGACGGGCATAAGAAATATTGCTGTGTTCCTCATAAGTGACCACCGCTAAAAGGATAATAATACATTTCAGTCAAGTTTAGTTGTACAGTACTACAATCTTTATTTAGCCGGTGGCTAAAAGAGGAACGAAAATATGTCTTATTTTGACAGTCTCGTATAGACACTAGCGACCCTCTTACGAGCCAATAAAGTTTGTCACTTCACATACCAACAGAATCGGCACCACTGTCATGTTTATCTTTATTCTCTTTTTTATAAGTTTAACTCGCGTGACCGCCAAGAGAGAATACAATTAGAAAGCATGCCTGCCTGTTAAACAAATAACAAACCTTTCGGTAATAAAGACAAGGCGCAAAGTTCTATAAATAACTAATTATCTTAACTTTTTTTCCGTTTTAAAGAAAAAATCTCATCAATAATATAATAATTACGACAGAATCCACCACACTGACCCAGTGCACGTTTGCAGATTTCAAATCAACTTCTTCAAGCTCTCGGGTCGAACAGTTTTTTCAGCTGTGGCGATGCTTGTTTAAGTATATTCGTCAAGTCAGTGTACGAGGAGCCTGGAAACTTCGACCAGAGCAACTTAGTAGTAATTAAATTGTCAAGTAACACTTTAGCCATTCTCTCTCCGTTGTCGTTCTTAATCTTGGCCATCTTTACAATCAGGTTTTCAGGCATCTTCTTCAGTTGATATTTCCTCAGTGCGCAAATGAGGGGCCAGAAAGAAAACTGATTGGTGAAATGTTCAGTGCCCGATATGGCGGACAGGTACAGCCGGCAATTTTCCTCGCTCCCATTGTCCCAAACCAGGCCTAAAGCTTTGGGTTCGCTGGCGTCGATGTTTGGGAACCGGAGGCGGTTCTCGAACGCGTACGCCGCAACCAGCCCGGAGAGCCGGTTGTACGTGAACTCGTAATCTTCAACCTTTATGCCATCGCCTGTTCTCTTCACGAGCAATGGAGTACTGAAACCACAAAAACGTTTCCTTTTTTCTACTTCTTTCTTTTAAAATATGACCCACCAAGTTAATAGGTATTTCGCCAGTGTCAAGTAACAAATAGCAATAACAAACACAATTAATAACAACTACAATACAAGAATGCGAACTATTTTTATTGATAACGGTATTACGGTAGCTACCTATAGCTATGTGATGTTGATGGAATAAATCAGCCATACAGCGCATTTAGATACCTACCCACAATGTGGTGGGTGGCACAGAGTTATAATTATATAAGGTGGGTGGTTATATTATTTTTGATACCCACAATTTATCTTATATGAAAGTCAGATTGTATCACTTGCACATTCATGTAAGATTTTGATTAGCTGTATACAATTAACAAGTTAAATTTGTCATATCCCGTGCTTGTTATTAACTTTTGTAAGTACACTAGGTATCTAACCCAACACTATAGACTGGCTGAATGCACAAAATGGGATTTTGTTTTCTTTTAAATTCATGTTTCTAACAATTTACCATTTTCAGTTGTTCCCGGGCCAGTATCGTGATTGTGTTACTACTTACTTGCGTTCGAGCGACATCCCGTCGATAGCCACCGACTTCCCCGGCGCCACTGCGCTCATCTTCTGCCTCAGCTCGTACCCCTTCGACAGGATCTGCTCCACGTTCTCGCTCGCGCGCAGGAACTCAGCCTCCTTGTACACTTGGTAGAACTGGGGGCCATTGAACGTGGTGATCGGCGCAGGTTTGCGATCCGATGAGAATCCGAATTTCTCCATGGCGAAAGGTAGAACTGAAATGGAAATAGCTACAATGAATTGCAATAAAAAATTAGCTAGCTTATGACTGTCTGTATTGATCTCTACAATTATTATCGTAATAACTAGCAACTTGCCACCGCTTCATACGGTTTTTTTCTACTAATTCTAACGTCAAATTATAATTGTATACTGTCCGCAAGAATTATTTTAAATTACAGTAAAAGCAGCGTTGAAATCAGTTCCAGAAATCAGAAGATTCCAGGTTCGAATCCTGGCAGGGTCGCCATGTACTGTAGGGGGTACACCCAATCAAACACGTCTTGTTTACTACATGTCTCGTTTATTATGGTCGTATGGTCACCATGTTACAAGGTACATATGCATAGAATAGAGAAAGTACAAAAATCCCTACTTCGTCACTTATCCCACCGCTTTAAACTTCCTAGCCACATCAAATCTTACGACGACAAAGTCAAACATTTCAACCTGCAAAAAATGAGCGACAGACGTAACACTCTAAACCTATGTTTTCTACACAAAATTATGAATGGCAATGTTGACTGTCCCTCAATCCTCACAAAGTTTTTGTTAAATATTCCTTCTAGGCTCTCCCGAAAGTCCCGTCCTCTGTTTCACATCCGCTACAACAGAACCAATACAGGCAAGCATTCACCTGTGCCTCGTCTCTCTTCCCTTTATAATGAGTACAGTAGTAAAAATAATGCTATTGATATTTTTGCAGATACCCTCCCCAAATTCAAAAAATCCTGTGACACCCCCATTAAAAATGAATCCTAATTTAGTTTTATTTGTTTTATAAGTGTAATTTTAGTTAAATTAATTTGTTTTGTTTTATTGTTTTGGCGCAGGCTGTGGCTCCCTGTGATTAGGGTAACTTTTGTAATGTTTATTTTGTTTGTGTATATGTTTCCTATGTTATATCGTATACCCAGTTGGGATTCCGTAAATATAAATAAATAAATATAAATAAATAAATTACTACTTCATAATCCTACAACACAGGTTACACAATATAGGCAATATAGGTACGTACTACACCTCAATCTTAGCAGAACTAAGCGAACAAACAGATGCGGATAGTGATTTTGTTCCTCTGTCCTTTGTTCTATACTATGTATTTAGAGATTAGGAAAGAGACTAGATAATGTCACACACAGCTCAGTCCTTGATATAGGAATATTCCAACCAACCCGCTACCGTTTGCGATGGTGGGTAATCGCCCTTAACTCATTAGGTAGGTACCTAACTAACAATCGGTACTATACATTACGATGTTCTATGAATTCGGTCCAAACGTAGGTAATTATTCATAAAACAAGGGCCAACTGTGTGTAACTACAAAGAAATACACAAATAATTTACGACCAAGGGCTTTGAAGGGTCATAGGTAGGTATATCGATCAGCGTTGCGGCGGCGTGTGCATGAAACGGAGGGTTGTCAAATCTATAACATGGCTCGGCTCTCTTTAGCCCCAGCCTCCCTAAGTAAGTACCTACCTAAACTAAATTATCCCGAGCCAGTCTGCCTACAACTCTGATTAACGAAAAGATCCAGGGGGGTCAACAATCGACGGAATGATTCCGTGTCGGAAATGACACAGCTTTCAACTTTCTTCAAATTAATTTATAATTAAGAAGGGAACTTTCCGTAATTGTGAGTGCCCCCCCCCCCCCTGATGTGTCAGACATTTCTAAGCATAGAACGCTAGTAGGTTTTATAAACAATGCGTAGAACAATAATCACCTAAGTAGGTAGGTACCCAAATGCTTAGAATGCATCTGTTGTTCTAGGCAAGAGGCGTCAGCGTCTTGACCACTCAGCGCGGCTGGGTCCGTGGCAAAGATAATAATTGGGTAAAAATAATAGTTTTTCCGTAGTTGGGGTTGCCACACTTACTATAGCATTTGGGAGCCAGGTAGGTAAGTAACTAAATAGCTAAGTAAAACGATAATAAAAACCGGTCAAGTTCGTGATAGACAACGCATTATCACGCAGTATCACGAGGTTCTATCTGGATAGCATTTCTGGGTTATTAAAATTACCTAGGTTCAACGGTTCTTCTTTCATCAGTTCTTTTTGTCACCCCTGCAAGCGTACCTACTCTTGAAATCAATCCAGGTCTTAGAATGAATTAGCCTTAGAACCATATTCACGAAAAATATCTATTAGGTAGGTCAGGGAAGTCTTAAGTATGTTCATGAGGTAGGTACACTGATTGTTGACTCTACTTTGATGTTGGCCCTTCAATGTGCTGTCAAAACAAAAACACAATGTTTATTGTGAATGTTAATAGCAAACGAAGAGTTATAATAATAAGTAAAAACCTACCTACCTACTTACTTTCACAAATATTTTTATGATAGGAAGGGCGAGATAAATAAATAAAACGATACAATGCTAAGCATAAGTCAAAAGTGTAGTTTACTTGAGTAAGTACTTATTAGGTAGTATACTTTAGTATAAATAAGATTTACAAAATCATACTCACCTAGGTGATTCTTCAATAGGTTTCGTTCAATTGGGTAAATTTTAGTATAACTTCACGAGTACTTGCACTACTTTTAACGAAATAAAGTTTACACTGATCACAGTAAGCCTATTTACGAAGTTAACCAAAGTAACAATGGCTTATTATGTGACTGAGTCATGTTTTATAAGCTCTTTGGACTGAGGGGCTGAATAAGCGATCAAAAATTGTAGTAAGCATAAGCATCATCCTTATCGATGTTTTATCAAAATGATCATATTGTATGTATCGATACCTAAAATAAGTAGCCGTTGCAGTGCAGTACAATATACATGAGTAAATCGATGCTGGTTGGAGTGTAGCCTTAGGGGCGCTATGACTTAGGTTTAGGTTTAGGTTAGGTTAGGTTAGAACAGTGACCAAAACGCGCGAGCCGAGCGAGCGAAGCGAGCGTGCCGCGGCAGCGGCCGGCGAAGCGATAGAATCCGAATGTGTCATTAGGTTATGTTAGTTCCCAGTTAGGGGGGCTATGGAGCCAGGACTGAGACGAATTTTCGAGATTTTTTTTTTTCGATTTGATCACTGTTCTAACCTAACCTAACCTAAACCTAACCTAAGTCATAGCGCCCCTAAGGCTACACAATGACCTCGATGCTATGCTGACATTTCAACGTGCAGGGTTGATGACAACATGATTTGAAATTTTAAAATAAATAATATAAGTCTGTGCTGGTATCTAACTTCCTATGTGGGTTTTGTCGTGAAGAAATTAGAAATGCCGTTTTTTTAGTATAGGGTCTAGGGCCAGGTCTAGGGCCTAAAGTATTGACTTCTTCGTGTAAGAGGTATCAATATATTATATTTCACATCATATTAGACAAATATAGCTATTGTAACTTTAACTCGTTATTAAAATTAAACGTTTGTAAGCATAATGTAGAACTTTCAGTAGCATAAAATAATGTAATTGCTATATTAATTATTACAAAAGTTTTAATGGTATTGATGTTCCTAGATTCAAGAGCTTCATGCCTAAGATACTTCGGTGTCTGTTTGTTACATATTTTTATACCGATTATTACATATAGTTTAAAAAAAAACGATTTTGAATTGTATCGATTATTTAATTGAAGAAAATGTTTTGTCTATAGTTGGTTATTTCCCGTATTTTCTTGAGAATGGCGAACGTCTAAACAACACAGTTATAGTCATAGAGTACTTCGAGAACTTGTTCTCTTATTGGTCTGTGACTTCGAGTACTTAGTATTTATATGAAAATATTGTATTTAGTTTACAATCTTAGTATGTATTTTTAATGTAATTCGTTTTTCAAACTTATGAAAAGACGTTCTAATAATAATTTAAAATAAGTAAGTGTTAACATATTTTATCCTAGTACTATTTGGGAAACTAGTTATTCTATATCATACACAGATTTTCAAAAATAAAACATTCAAAAGGCATGCCAACGGCATGTTCACTAAACCGGTACCTTAGGAAAAATACCCTATATATAGTAGGTAGTGTAGTTCTTCCTAATATCCATCATGAAACTAGGATCTACTGTCTGTTTGCATGAGCTTATTTTATTTGACAGACTATTTTTTACGAAAACGCAATTTTCATCCAATCGAACTATATAAGGGATTGAGGATTGAGGGGATTGAGGGATTGAAAAAAAAATGGTTTTATAAAAATGTAATGAGTTCTGGGTGGGGGTTTATTAAAGGGGGGGCAAAATGTCCTTATTTTTTGGCTACGACGCACCGTTTACGAGATATAGAAGGTTTTGTAGTTTTACATTAGCATTAGCATTTTATTAACCTATGTTACGTATTTTCACATTTATAACAATCAACAAGAAATACTGACTGCAGTTAGGTCTCTGTTATTATCATGGACCTTAGAATTGTAATGTTATTATACCATTGTTTTTTTTTAAAGAACTGCATACCTACCTATATCTTATTTGGGGCCATCCATAAATTACGTCACACATTAAGGGGGAGGAAGGGGGTCGACGAAGTGTGACATTGTGTGACTAGGGGTGGGGAGGGTGTCCCAAATTTTGTGACATCACATTTTTTCTAAAAAATATATCTTATATCTAAGTTTTACAACACTAAATTTGAACTACATACCTATTAAATAATAACATAATAATAGTTGCAACTCTGTCTGCATGACTGTATTTTCTATTTTTTTATGTTTTGTTAATATTCATGCCAATCTTTGATTTGATGTTGATGTTATTGATAACTTAAATGGAAATAAAAATAATTTCGAAACACTGCTGTTTTAATCAAATCTAACTATATAAAAGGATTGAGGATTGAGGGGATTGAGGGATTGAAAAAAAATGGTTTTATAAAAATGTCATGAGTTCTGGGTGGGGGTTTATTAAAGGGGGGGCAAAATGTACTTATTTTTTGGCTACGACGCACCGTTTACGAGATATACAAGGTTTTGTAGTTTTACATTAGCATTTCATTTTATTAACCTATGACACGTATTTTCACATTTATTACAATCAACAAGAAATACTGACTGCAGTTAAGTCTCTGTTAATATCATGGACCTTAGAATTGTAATGTTATTATACTATTGTTTTTTTTTTTTAAGAACTGCATACCTATATCTCTTATTTGGGGCCATCCATGAATTACGTCACACGATAAGGGGGAGGGAGGGGGTCGACGAAGTGTGACATTGTGTGAAAAGGGGTGGGGTGGGGTCCCAAATTTTGTGACATCACATTAAAAAAAAAAATATATATCTAAGTATAACAACAATAAATCTGAACTACATACTTATTAAATAATAACATAATAGTTGCAACTCTGTCTGCATGACTATATTTTTTTTTATGTTCTGTTAATTTTCATGCCTATTTTCATTTTCATTCATCTTTGATTTGATGTTGATGTTATTGAAAAATAACTTAAATGGAAATAAAAATAATTTGGAACACTGTTTTAATTTCATAAATGTATAAATGCAAAATATGTGGCATTACATTAGGTAGGGGGGGGTCTGACAAATGTGACCAGCTGTGACAAGGACGGCGTAATATATGGATGGCCCCTTTCTACACTTATTGATATTTCTATTATGATATTGTGATATTTCCAATATCAGGTATACCTATTATTTCAATTCATATATGCCTACATTTAATATTTTGCATGTCGGAATTCTGCCGGCGAGATTGGTGAAACTACAATATAACTCAATACCTGATTGTACCATAATTCATCAAATAAATTATTTTATCACATTTCAAGGACCTACCTTTCCAGTTTATCTGTTAGTTATACAAATAATACGATAACAAACAAAATAATTAAGGATACCAATTAGGCAATTACCTAATTGTTTGTTAATTTAATAGTTTAATGAATATTTTATTAACTCACATTTATAAGTAATTAAGAGATAGTGCGTAAATGTTCGTTGTACTAAGGAAGTAAAATAAATAAACACGATGTAGGTATGGTATATCATTTATTATCTTATTAAATACAACGATTACAACGTAAAATAACTCTTTTAAATAATTAACATTAAGCTTGTTCTTTTAAGTTATCACATTAACACCAAAAGAACATTTAATTGAGACTTAAAAAATGTGGAATGGCTTAGATGCAAGTTGTTATATCAACACAACTTTAGTGCAATGACACTGAGAAAAGCCGAGAGCAAGTTTACTTTTTTATGCACTAGCTACTTGGCAGTTATAAAAATGATTCTGATTAATAGTAAGTATTCAATTATTTTTGTTAGATAACTCAGAATAACATTGTGAATCACAATGGTGTAAAGAAAGCCCGTATGCTAAATCGATCTCAAGACTGAGAGCGATCTTGGAAATGTCACCCTAAAGTCATCCCAGTACAAAATGACATGTCAAGAGTACTCGAGATCGTTCTCAGACTTGAGTTAGATTAACTAATACGGGCCCTAGACACCGGTATAATAGAAAATAATTAGATATTAAAAATTACTTGGAGTAAGTAATACTTTAGTGTGAATAACAATTGAAAAACAAAACTTACAAAGGTCATTCGTCAATAGCTTTCATTCCAATTCAATACAAGTAAGTCAATTCTGGTAAAGTATACAATGTAATCATTATTGTATGGGTGATTAAATGGCTATCCCGCGTAAAACATTCCTTACTTCCAAATACTCGTTACATGAACGCTTACACTACCCTGGTGGCTTTAATACTGTACGACTCCGTAAATTACAAACATGACGTAAATATCTTACAAAGAACTCGGTGAAAATTCATTTTAGTAATAATCACCATCTTATCTCAATTTGATATCAAGTAAAAATATTTAATTGATAAACTATATAATAACATTACTTCCTTTTAATCCATTTTCTTCGTCTTCAACACCTTATAAATTCAATAAACAACAAAAAAAAAACAAATCATAATGCATTACAGTATTACCACAAAAATTGGTTACGAACAAACTTCCTTTGTGGTCCGGTATTTTCGCTCACCTCTACTGACCTAATAATACATTGCATTTATCTTACAAACCTAACATATTTTTGTAGTAATGCATACAAAATTAATGTCAATATACATTTACATGATTCACATAGAGCACTCACTAAATCTAGTGAATAAATATGACCACTATATACATAATATGCTATGTATATAAAACAATATTATATCACAATATCAACCGTTCGTCAATCGCTCGTATACAGGTTGAAACAGAAAGGGTATACTTTTTTTTCAAAACTCAACTTTGTAATTCTAAAACTATGAGCTTTGGAGGAAACTTGAAAAACAAAAGATGTTATAGGAATACAGCTGTTGACATATTTCACAAGTCTACAAAACCTTTAGTACTTCAACTGTACCACAAAGCCAATAGTTTGAGATTTACAAAGTTAAGTTGCAAAAAAAATTGTATACCCTTTTTGTTTCACCTAGTATATAAGACGTAGTTCTAAATTAATTATATTATACTCCAATTTCGTACGCGAGTGGTCTTGTATTAAATGCTCCGTTGGTCTCGTGAAATCTAATCAAGTAATATATTAAATGAATCTACTTAATGTAACCTTACGATAATGCAATGATGCGGTCATAGTTATGTGTTCACTTATGGTATCGACGCTATTACCGATTGGATGCAGTATTGCAAACTGGAAACAATCCACAAACCTGTAAACCAAAACCAACCTTGGTACGAATAATTTTAGATTTTGCAAGAATGCATCCAATTAATCATTAATAAATATTGAAATATTTCAAGTTAAAGAAAACTTGTGGTCGTTCACGTCATTTGATTTTTACTCTTAAAATTACTATACTAAGGCCGGTTTTAATAAATCTACGAACGCTGGGACTCTGACTTTGATTGCTCTCTTTAGATGCCATTTAGCATTTGAAAATCGGTAAGCCATAAAGAGGTTTTTAAACGAATTTCTGGGTTAGGAAATTATTTTTTCATAGAGTTCAACTGAATTAAAATGAGAAACGCAGTTGAACTTGTACAAAATACTTCTTTTCCATAGTTTGTTCGCGATCTGGGGACAAATATTATGGGCGGTTCTAGTGATTTTTAAAAGGGTTGACCCTTTAAAACAAACTCCTGGCTTCACCTGTATTCCTCGAAGGGCTAGGCAGAGATCCACTGCATGCACACAGATTGAATCAAAACTCTTTTAGGCAAAGACGGTAAACCTGTTTTAAACCCTGCTATAATTAAATTTCAATGTTCGTTCTCAGGGTTGAGATCGATTTTTAAAACCGGCCAAAGTGTATCAGTCAGTTTAAAATATTTCAGTAACAATTTATAAAAAGCCAGGCACCAAACGGCATGTTGATTACATGTGATTCGCGGATAATAATATTGTGAAGTCGGTGATACTCACATCACGTATAAATACGACTCGATGCGAACAACAACATCTAAACTTCTAAACTATGTATGAAGATACCCAGTTATAGATGTTTACGCATGTACCTCGGAGTCTTGAGTGCCCTTGGACTGTGAAAATTCTGGCAAATTAAATGATATTATTGGTGATTTTTTTCTTCATATCCCCTCTGCGTGGTGTAAGTGTACATTTGCAATGGCCCTTCCGCTTGTGTGTAATACAAACTTCACACTTTGAACGGTCGAAATAAAACATAAATTCGCTTGGAGCGATCTGACGGAGTACTGCAACGGACTGATAACAGATAGGTACAAGCGAATTTTTTGTTTTATTTCGCCTAATTAGTGTCACGAGCGAGAGCCCTTATTGGAATAAAATATATTTCATCTTTACTATAACTTTCTTACATTCAGTGTTTACAGGTGGCGCCGGGAAAAAGATCACTAATAATAACTGTCATAAATCGAACGATCCCATAGTTGATAGAACCTCACTAATGTCAGAGCAATATCAGACATTCAAGCGCACTCCAGACTCACGACATGCACATGCACCGCTACTAGAATCGTTATGTGACACATCAGAGCGCGAACATGGCGTCCTGGTCATCCTTGTTGATGTGGCGGTGGCGGGGCGTGGCGGGGGCGGGGGCGGGGGCGCCGGGGGAGGGGGCGCCGGGGGCGGCGGGGGCGCCGGGGGGGGCGGGGGCGGCGTCGGGCAGCGTGTCGGCGGCGGCGGCGCGCTCCGCCAGGAACTTGTCAAAGTCGCTGCTGGTCACGCTCTCCTGCCCGCTAGCTTCCGTTGCGGCCTGTAGGTATAATTTCATTACACTCAGCACTGATATTATAATGATTTGATTTAAGGCTAAAGCGCCCATCTTGCCCGCGAAGTTCAAATTTTTTGAGGTTTTTTAGAAATTATTCAAAATCTGACAATAATAAAAGGCACATTTTGTAATTCGCGAAAAAGACCGTGCGCAGTGCATTTATTAATATATCCAACTTACTCTAAAACATTTCAAGAACGACAGCTATCCAGATAATCTGGCAATTTTTGTATATTTAGTGATTTACTAGTATCATATCCACCATGATAATATTTAGAGTAAAATAAATGTATTAATAAACGCACTGCATACTGTGTTTTTCGCAAATCACAAAATGCTGTCTTAAATGTTTTCAGATTTTGGATAAACTATAAAAATACTCGAAAATTTTGAATTTCGCGGGCTAGACAGGCGCCTTCACCTTAATTTCACACGATTTAGAATGACAAGACGCGCGCTAGTGTAGTTTCTCCAACTCCGGTCGATGACCCCAGTTTACGTTGGGTCTTGGTCATTGAACTGTGTCCAAGCCAAGTTGTTTTGGTGTCTCAAAACAAAGGACATTTTATACGTATTTTTTAAATAACATCATTAATTAACATTCTTATAATGTACTTATTGCTTACAGTGCGATACAATGGTCAATTTATTATTAGCTATAGTAACCAATTCGTGTGAGCGTCGGTGCGAGTGTGGATGTCTACATAATTGCGAGTAAAGTGAATAAATAAAATATAAATAAATAAAAACGCTACCAGTACCTTCTCCTGAGCCAACCAGGCGGCTATCTCATCGATTTCCCTCTCATCTATGCCTGTGGGCTGTTGAAAACAAAGTTGTAAAAAAAAACAAAATAAAAAGAAAAAATATCCACACACTTCCCAAATAGCCGTCACATGGAGATTTCTAATAAGAAGCCTTATAAGATCTGACACATCCAGGACAGTACGTGTGGGTCTAATTAAATTAAAGTGTTTCTAAATTATATTAAAAAGTTTTGAAGGTAGATAGGAACATATTTGAAGTCGAAACATATTTTTTTTAATATTTACACAATAAAAATTGTATCGGCCCGGCCCGCCTGCTGTTAAGTTATTACCGCAGCTTTTATATGTTTTGGGATACCAAAAGTATTGTCATAGTCAAAGCGTTCATTTTGTTTAGGCTTACGGGGGGCACTTACAAATTGTCAGTCAGTGTGGAGGTTACAAATGTGTGTGTCAATTCATGGTAGTGTGTGTAATGTTATCTATTGATTTTAATGTATTTTAAGCATTATAATATGAAAATATTAGCACACTGGACTCCTTCTCTACATATATAAACTACTAGCTGAGCCCGCGACTTCGTCCGCGTGGAATTTAACTTAACAAAAAAGCCCGCTCCCGTGGTCTGAGCCCGTGCGACAGAACCCATTTTTTAAATTTTGTTTTAAAAATTAAAAGTAGCATAAGTTACTGCTTATAACAACAGCTATCTACCAGTGAAAGTCCCGCCAAAATCAGTCCAGCCGTTTCCGAGATACTCTTTGATTTCATGTGTTTTTATTTTTTTACGCGGAACCCCTACTTGTTTTTCTAAAATAAAAGTAGCCTAAGTTACTCCTTAAAATATCTGCTATCTGCCAGTGAAAGTCCCGTCAAAATGGCCCAGCCGTTTCGGAGATTACCCGACAAACACACAGACAGACAGACAGAAAAAAATTGTATTTATTTGTGTGCCAAATATCATACTCCTCAGTCCGCGCAATTTTCGTATTAAGTGTTTGAAAGATTTTCCTTCATTATTAATATATAGATTATTTATTACTACCCCTAAGTCAGCCCGTATATATTGTGCTGTAGTCAGTTGGCTATAGCGTGTCTCTCCCCCCGTGTCGGCTATGTGTGTGTGTGTGTGTGTGTGTGTGTGTGTGTGTGTGCGTGTGTGTGTGTGTGTGCGTGTGTGTGTGTGTGTGCGCGCGCGCGTGTGTGTGCGTGTGCGTGTGTGCGCCCGTGTGTGTGTGTATGTGTGCGCGCGCGCGCGTGTGTGGGTGTGTGGGCGCGCGTGTGTGTGTGTGTGTGTGTGTGCGCGCGCGTGTGTGTTTGTGTGCGCGCGCGCGCGTGTGTGTGTGTGTGCGCGCGCGCCCGTGTGTGTGCGCCCGTGTGTGTGCGCCCGTGTGTGTGTGTATGTGCGCGCGCGCGCGCGCGTGTGTGGGTGTGTGTGAGTGTGCGCGCGCGTGTGTGTTTGTGTGTGCGCGCGCGCGCGTGTGTGTGTGTGTGCACGCGCGCGTGTGTGTGTGGTGTGTGTGTGCGCGCGCGCCCGTGTGTGTGCGCCCGTGTGTGTGTGTACGCGCGCGCGCGCGTGTGTGTGTGTGTGTGTGTGTGCGCGCGCGCCCGTGTGTGTGCGCCCGTGTGTGTGTGTATGTGTGCACGCGCGCGTGTGTGTGTGTGTGTGTGTGTGCGCGCGCGCCCGTGTGTGTGCGCCCGTGTGTGTGTATGTGTGCGCGCGCGCGCGCGTGTGTGGGTGTGTGTGAGTGTGCGCGCGCGTGTGTGTTTGTGTGTGTGTGCGCGCGCGCCCGTGTGTGTGCGCCCGTGTGTGTGTGTACGCGCGCGCGCGCGTGTGTGTGTGTGTGTGTGTGTGCGCGCGCGCCCGTGTGTGTGCGCCCGTGTGTGTGTATGTGTGCGCGCGCGCGCGCGTGTGTGGGTGTGTGTGAGTGTGCGCGCGCGTGTGTGTTTGTGTGTGCGCGCGCGCGCGTGTGTGTGTGTGTGCACGCGCGCGTGTGTGTGTGTGAGTGTGCGCGCGCGTGTGTGTTTGTGTGTGCGCGCGCGCGCGTGTGTGTGTGTGTGCACGCGCGCGTGTGTGTTTGTGTGTGCGCGCGCGCGCGCGCGTGTGTGTGTGTGCGCGCGTGTGTGTGTGTGCGCGCGCGCGCGCGCGTGTGTGTGTGTGCGCGCGTGTGTGTGTGTGCTCACCGGCGGCTGCGCCTGCGTGGCGCGCTGGCTGGCGGCGGCCGCGAGGCTGCTTGCAGTCTGATCCTCCATGTTGTCCGAGTAACTGCTGCCACTGTTCACATAATCATACTAATATTATAAAGAGGAAAACTTTGTTTGTTTGATTGAATAGGCTCCGAAACTACTGAACCGATTTGAAAAATTATTACACTGTTGGGAAGCTAGACTATCCCCGGGTGACATAGGCTATGTTATATTTAAAAAAATAAAAAATTAGGGATCCTTACTAAAACTCCAATAATGTAACCGTAATGTACCCCGTGCGAAGCCGGGGCGGGCCGCTAGTAATATAATAAAAATACAATAATTCAGCTCTTTTTTAACGTCCCACTCCTGGGTACAAGCCTTCTATCAATACGAGGGGGATTTAAGCCATAATCTACCACCTCAGCCTAGTGCAATTTAGCCGATTTGCGACTTGTGAAATCGGTCAACAGCTGTATTCCTATAACACCTTTTGTTTTTCAAGTTCCCTCCAAAGCTGATGGTTTTAGAATTACAAAGTTAAGTTTTGAAAAAAAAAGTATACCCATTATGTGTCACCTTGTATACCTTATAAACTAACATACATATTTATATGTATTTTTATATGTATAATACACTAGCTGTGCCCCGCGACTTCATCCGCGTAGTATTGGATTATTGGGTTAAAAAGTATCCTATATGTTAATCCCGGTTATAATCTATCTGTGTTCCAAATTTCATCCAAATCCGTTCAGTAGTTTTTGCGTGAAGGAGTAACAAACATACATACATTCATACATACATACATACATACATACATACATACATACATCCACACTCACAAACTTTCGCATTTATAATATTAGTAGGATGCATAATATAGTAGAGAAACACTGATAATTTTAGAATCGTGCGAAGCTATGCCGGGTCTCTAGTAAGGTATAAAGCAAGTGTCCTCACCCGGTTTTGGTGTTTTCATAGGTGACGTTCCGCGACTGAGCGAACATGTCGAACTCGTCCTTGGAGCTGCCCGGGGACTTGTCCGGCTGACTGGTGTTAATGCCTGCACAGATTTAAAAAAACATTTTTTAAATATCATCAAAATACACAGACCAATAAGCCATAAACGCCGCATAGCCGGCCACTCCCGCTCGACCAACGAAACTGGATTTTACCTTAAGATTCGGATTTAGTATACAACCTTACCGTGAGGTCGCACTGGACGAAACATGTACATGAAACATGTTGTTGTCTCTATCTTCTGTTGTCATAAAATAGAGACACCAGTATGTTTTGCCAACATGTTTCGTCCAGTGTGAACTCTCGGTTAGCGTGTCTTTTTAATGTAATTTGTCTTTAAAGTTTATTAAAAGACGTTCTAATAATAATTTGACATAAGTATAAATCATTTTTTGACCTAATACTATTTAGGAAACTAGTTATTCTATTGTTGCGACCTTGAAACTGTTTCGCCTTCTATCTCGAAGAATACACATCCTACATGCTTGAGACAAAAACGCATTGTTAGTCTACATGTACTCCATCGATTCATCATGAAAATCATCTGGAAAATTCGATGTTCGAAACTGTAGGTATGTAGGTATAGGGTGAACGCCCTTGCGTTATCAGCGCGACGGCGGCGACTACCTACTCGCGAACGAATACAAAGGAAAGCCAACAATGGGTCTCGGGATCGTTCGATTGCGATTATTATTACCTACATACCTACCGAGAATGTTCAGGAAAACACCAGCTCGCATCTTTATTCCGTATATAAGAAGTAGACGACGCGACGGGCAGCGAGTTAGTTACTTCTTGGAAACGACAATGTACGGAACTCAAATAAGCGAACGAAGAGTGATATACCAGTGACCTAGGCGATTATATTGGAATACTGTGTGACTGCTAAGTGATTCGTAACAGTGTTTGTTGTGTGTAACTAGTGTTAATGAAGTATTGTACTAGTTTGTATTTGTCAAGTTTGTGGAGAGCGAATTTTTACACGTTTAATGGCATTAATTGTACCTACCCCTAGTACGTGTACGTAACACTATATTATAATCAGATATTAAAAAAACAGTGCAGTCTAGGGACGCCCGAAAGTAGCTAAGCTTTATAGTATAAAGCGTAGGGCGCCGCAGCTGCCACTCAGTATACCTATATCTATCGTGTAACGCTACTGACGCTTAGCACGGATAGAGAAGCCACGCGGCGAGCGCCCCGAACGTCCGTATAGAGGCTTCGCTTCAATAAACATTAATTAAAAAGGCATGCCAAGATTGTTTACTAAATTCGCATCCTAAGGAAAAATACATCATCATCAACATCATCAACATCATCAGCCTATAATTGTCCACTGCTGGACATAGGCCTCCCCTAATGAGCGTCATAGCGCCCTGTCCTCAGCTTGCCGCATCCAGCATCTGCCTGCAGTCTTTCGCAGGTCGTCATCCCACCTGGTTGGAGGGCGTCCTACACTACGCTTGCCGAGTCGAGGTCTCCACTCAAGAACACGTTTACCCCAGCGGTTGTCGGTTCTTCGCGAGATATGGCCAGCCCACTGCCACTTCAGCTTGCTAATTCTTTGAGCTATGTCGATAACTTTGGTTCTCTGTCGGATGTATTCATTGCGAATCCTATCCTTCAGAGAAACTCCGAGCATAGCTCTCTCCATAGCTCGCTGAGCGACCTTAAACTGGTGGACCAGCCCTACCGTGAGTGTCCACGTCTCGGCTCCGTAGGTCATGACGGGTAGGACGCACTGATTGAAAACTTTCGTTTTCAAGCATTGCGGTATGGACGACGAGAAGACTCGACGTAGTTTCCCAAACGCTGCCCAGCCTAGCTGGATCCTCCTCTTGGCCTCCTTCTCAAAATTGTTTTTACCTAACTGCAGAATCTGCCCAAGGTACGTGTACTCGGAAACAATTTCAAGAAGGTGGCCATGTACGACCACCGGTCCCGGATCAATGTGGCCATTGATCATGACTTTGGTTTTATCCAAATTTATGCCAAGACCGATGCGTCGCGAGGCTGAAGCTAGGTCGTCCAGCATCCGGTTTAGCTCCTCCAGCGTCTCTGCCATTAAGACTATGTCATCAGCGAATCGCAGGTGTGAGATGTACTCACCGTTTATGTTAATGCCCTTACCTTTCCAGTCCAACGTCTTAAACACATCTTCCAGCGCGCTCGTGAACAGTTTCGGGGATAGGAAAAATACACCAAACCTAAAATATGTATTACCAATTTCTATGCAAGAAATCTAGTGTACGGAACTCACTAGTGATACAAAACGGTTGAGGATTGACTTACTCAATTTAGCAACGTCTGGTACGTCATCGCTGAGGTCAATCAACGCGTCCTCGTCAGACTTCTTTGCTGGAAAATTATATGAAAATTATAGAAATGTATATGAAGATCACATGTCTTTCGAAAATTGGTTAGATCTTCTAAGATGCAGGTTTACTCACGATGTTTTCCTTCACCGTAAGCAATTGATAATCATATTAGAAATTATGATTATGATTATATGGATTATGGCCTGAATCCCCTCGTGTTGAGGGGAGGCCCGTGCCCAGGAGTGGGACGTCAAAAGGGCAAAAATTGAAAAAAAAAATGTCACATAGTATGGGTACGTTCCCTAAGCTTGTTCGCCAATTTTGTTATATAAAAAAGAACCCTGTAAAGATAATTATCGTAATATTAGAGTATACTGGTATACTGACGCGAGGCGGGCGCGGCGGCTCGCGGCACCCCCATGGCGGCTCCCAGGATGGCAGAGGGGGGCGCGCCGCCGGACACTGCGTTCCTGGTGAACACAATTATAATATTAAAGTATCATTCAAAGCGTCAATAGCCTAATGGTAAGAGGGGCTGTCCTCGTAGCTGAGAGGTTCCGGGTTCGATCCCCATTCTGGCCATTGAAATATTGAAGTGAACCCACTCCTAACAGAAGTATTAGCTTAGTTGGAGGGGCTAAAAGGAATACTAACGCTTTTCCCTTGCGTGACGAATTCTGCAAGTTAAATCGTACCGCAACCCGAGTTAAGGAACTTCGTTCCAAAATGAAGTAGGCACCTGTTGTTGAGGAAGCGCGAGTGCCGCAGCAGCAGGTTGTTGAGCCGGTCGTTGGCGAGCAGCAGCTCGGCCGTCAGCGGCGGCTCGCCCGCCAGCCGCGCCGCCAGCTCCGCCACGCGGCTCTGCATCGCGCGCAGCGTCTCCGACAACTCCTGCACGTACAACACGACAACATACAACACGGTTTCAACCATTTCTGTTACCGTCTGAGATGGTTTTCAGCCCACAAAAAGTGATAAGTTTCGCTTGCTGGCAGTAAGGGAACGTACCCATACTACGTGACCCATTTTTTATTTACCGCCCCTTTGATAACCAACTGTGGTATAAGCCAAGACCACCCCGTCGCTCTGGTTTTCACGTTGTAATTCATAAATACAGTTTTCATCAATTATTTTTTGCAAACGCTGCGCGCCATTCGTGAATATAGCTTGAAAAAGCGCGAGATTTCCTTAGAAGATATTGACTACGTGACAAAAACCAAAAACAAAAGCACCCGCCCCTGTGACAGAGCTTAATATTTCGAATACCTCCCGTCCCCCTTCAACGGGTCACGTAGTATGGGTACTTTCCCTAATCATAGCTCGAGCCGCCCATTATGTTGTTGCCTAATGAGACAAAAACCATCTTTTGAGACGAAATCCCTATTATTTTGAAATACCCCATTTGTAAATAATAAATAATCGCCAGACTGACACATCGACTGTATGGTACCAAACTATAGTTTGGTACCATACAGTCGATGCTTTAGCTTTAATTACTTTAGCTTGCTTTAGCTTTAATTACAAGCGTTGCTTATAAGCAACGCTTGTACTATGGGTACCGTACATTGGATGGGGGGCGATTCTAGTGACACCCAGACCAAGGAAAATTATGAAAAGGCCATTGCCGAAATTTGCCCCGGCGGGAATCGAACCCGCCACCACCATGTGCAGTGACCCGAGCAGCCTACGCTCGAACCACTGCGCCAAGCGGTCGCCAAGTTAACGACCGCTTCTATATTTTATAGAAGTTCATATAGATTCATAAGGTCATAAGGTTTAAAACCAAGGTCCCTGATCATGTCAGGGGAGAAGCGGCAGACTGTGCACTCTGGTGCCATGTCGGCCATTGAAAAAAAAAGGTCATAAGGTCATAAGGTCGTAAGTTCATAAGGTCATATGACAAGTTTGTTGGTATTCCGTGCAATACACGTACGTTGAGCAGCTCGATGTCGGAGGAGTGGTGGCCGGCGTGCGGCTGCGCGGTGAGCTCGTTGAGCATGTCGTTCATCACGTCCATGTTGCCCTCCACCACGGCCAGGTCCGCGCGCAGCTTGTTCGTCTGGCTCTCGGACAGGGTCACCTGGAACACCGCACTATCTCAGCCATCGCTGTCATGATTGCCACCACTCATTGCACTGAGTATAGGTAGTTTGCAACTGTATTTTTTTTTATAAAAAGATTACTACCGATGCAAGTTTATCACATTACTAGTATTCCTGTTAGCCCTCCATCCAAGCTAGTGCTTGTGTTAGCAGTGGGCTCACGTCAATAGTTTAATGGCCAGGATGGGCCATCTACGTGGGCGGGCCCTCTATCTACTAGGCTATTGATTGACGGCTTAAATTATTCATTTATTAATTACTAGCTGTGCCCCGCGACTTCATCCGCGTAGTATTTTAACTTAGCAACAATTTCGGGATTATCGGGTTAAAAAGTATCCTATATGTTAATCCCGGTTATAATCTATCTGTGTTCCAAATTTCATCCAAATCCGTTCAGTAGTTTTTGCGTGAAGGAGTAACAAACATACATACATACACACTCACAAACTTTCGCATTTATAATATTAGTAGGATGTAAACTTTTTATTCGATGATTACTGAATAGTAATTATTGTAATTGGTCACCCATCGTACAATTTTTTTACATAATGGGATGCTGGGATGAGATGAGATGAGATGCTGAGATGAGATGGGACGCTGGGATGAGATGAGATGAGATGGGGTGAGATGAGATGCTGAGATGAGATGAGATGAGATGCTGAGATGAGATACGATGGGATGAGATGAGATGCTGAGATGAGATGAGATGAGATGCTGAGATGAGATACGATGGGATGCTGGGATGAGATGCGATGAGATGGGGTGAGATGAGATGCTGAGATGAGATGAGATGAGATGCTGAGATGAGATACGATGGGATGCTGGGATGAGATGAGATGAGATGGGGTGAGATGAGATGCTGAGATGAGATGAGATGAGATGCTGAGATGAGATGGGATGCTGGGATGAGATGAGATGAGATGCTGAGATGAGATGGGATGCTGGGATGAGATGAGATGCTGAGATGAGATGGGATGCTGGGATGAGATGAGATGGGATGCTGGGATGAGATGAGATGAGATGGGGTGAGATGAGATGCTGAGATGAGGTGAGAAGAGATGCTGAGATGAGATGGGATGCTGGGATGAGATGAGATGAGATGGGGTGAGATGAGATGCTGAGATGAGATGAGATGAGATGCTGAGATGAGATGGGATGAGATGAGATGAGATGGGGTGAGATGAGATGCTGAGATGAGATGAGATGAGATGCTGAGATGAGATGGGATGCTGGGATGAGATGAGATGCTGAGATGAGATGGGATGCTGGGATGAGATGAGATGAGATGCTGAGATGAGATGGGATGCTGGGATGAGATGAGATGAGATGGGGTGAGATGAGATGCTGAGATGAGATGAGATGAGATGCTGAGATGAGATGGGATGCTGGGATGAGATGAGATGCTGACATGAGATGGGATGCTGGGATGAGATGAGATGAGAAGCTGAGATGAGATACGATGGGATGCTGGGATGAGATGAGATGAGATGGGGTGAGATGAGATGCTGAGATGAGATGCTGAGATGAGATGAGATGAGATGCTGAGATGAGATGGGATGCTGGGATGAGATGAGATGAGATGCTGAGATGAGATGGGATGCTGGGATGAGATGAGATGAGATGCTGGGATGAGATGGGATGCTGGGATGAGATGAGATGAGATGGGGTGAGATGAGATGCTGAGATGAGGTGAGATGAGATGCTGAGATGAGATGGGATGCTGGGATGAGATGGGGTGAGATGAGATGCTGAGATGAGATGAGATGAGATGCTGAGATGAGATGGGATGAGATGAGATGAGATGGGGTGAGATGAGATGCTGAGATGAGATGAGATGAGATGCTGAGATGAGATGGGATGCTGGGATGAGATGAGATGCTGAGATGAGATGGGATGCTGGGATGAGATGAGATGAGATGCTGAGATGAGATGGGATGCTGGGATGAGATGAGATGAGATGGGGTGAGATGAGATGCTGAGATGAGATGAGATGAGATGCTGAGATGAGATGAGATGCTGAGATGAGATGGGATGCTGGGATGAGATGAGATGCTGAGATGAGATGGGATGCTGGGATGAGATGAGATGAGATGGGGTGAGAGGAGATGCTGAGATGAGATGAGATGAGATGCTGAGATGAGATGAGATGAGATGCTGAGATGAGATAAGATGGGATGCTGGGATGAGATGAGATGAGATGCTGAGATAAGATAAGATGGGATGCTGGGATGAGATGAGATGGGTGGGATGCTGAGATGAGATAAGATGGGATGCTGGGATGAGATGAGATGAGATGCTGAGATGAGATAAGATGGGATGCTGGGATTAGGGATTGCTCCCGGGAATTCCCGGTACTGGTTTTTCCCGGGAATTCCCGGTATTTTCCTCCTTCTATCTAGTACCGGTACTGAAAAGAATTCCCGGGAATTTCGGTACTTTCGGTACTTAATAATTTCATAACGAATATTTTCAAATATCCATACCATTTCGACTTTCGTTATAACCGAAGTCACCACAGGCATAGCGAATACGGACTAGGACGTGCAGTTTCGTATATTATCAGTTTCGAAATTTTGAAATGAATAATCATCAGCCAATTACTTTTTAACGACGCCTCTCGCAATATAACGCACTGAAATCGCTGGGATGGGATGAGATGAGATAAGATGGGATGCTGAGATGAGACAACATGCTGAGATGAGACGAGATGCTGAGATGTGATGAGATGCTGAGATGAGATGGGATGGTGAGATGAGATGAGATAAGATGAGATGAGATGCTGGGATGAGATGAGATGATAGAGGGATCATAGTCATAGAGGTACTTACACATTGAAATGGGGATGGGACATTAAAAAGGCTAGTGCAACTGTTACGCGGCAATGGCAATATTTAAAATTAAGTTAATTGAAACCCACATTGACTCCTCTCTATGAGTTTATTTGATTATTTGCGCATGTGCGAAAACTCGTCGGTAGACCAATCATCAAGAGAAGTCTTCCCGCACGTCCGCGTTCAATTTTTTTCTCGGGTTTTCGTTGTTGTAATAATGATATTATCGTCTGATTCTGTGTATCCTAGTTTAATTCATGTAAAGTGCGGTCGCGTAGCAGGAAGAATTTCGTACATTAACCTGTTATTACCTGTCTCTGTCACTCCCGCGTAAATCTAATACGTCTCGCTGACACAGTTGCCGTGACCGCCGTCCTCGGAGATTGTAAACCTTTTACCTGAGTGCTAGAGCTATAAGCTAGTATATTTTTTCCACTTGAAATATTTCATAACCCGCACTTGATGCAAGAATGTTTGTGACCACTGTCAGTAGGCAAAGAGGTCATTGTACGAAATTCTTCCTGCTCCGCGACCGCACTTTAGTGGTTTATTAAAACACTAATGTATACAAACTCTGGTGTTATGAATCATTATTTACACTATTTTTACGTTACGTATTAGTGATGTAACGAATGTTTGATTTTTGAAATTCGCGAATGCGAATGCGAATGCGAATATTTGGCTTCAACATTCGCGAATGCGAATGCGAATGCGAATGTTGACTTTCAAATAAGAAACCCTTAATTGAAAATCAAAAAACTTTTTAATATACAAAATTGTTAAAATGTAAAAAAAAAATTACGACTTTTTAAATTACAATAGAGCTTATAATTTTCAAACGGTTGAATCGATTTTCGTGAAATATGTTAAGAAGACTCTCGATCAGAACACCTTTCTAAAAAAGAAACAACATTTAAATCCGATCATTTGTTTGGGCACTACGATGCCACAGACAGACACACAAATACACATGTTAAACTTATAACACGCCTATTTCTCGTAGGTCAATAAAGAGCGCGCAAAATGTTAGACTGGATTAACATTTCGTGACGGCCGAACATAGCCGAACCCATAGGTTGAAAGAACGGAGTTAGTCACATAAAGTTAATCCAAAGAGATTTGTTTTGATTTGAGGGTAGTTTAGTATTATTTCATTAATCAAATTTATTTTATATTATTGTATTGAGTTAATATTTTATTTAGACTAACAAGAGCAATAGAGAAATATCTTATTTATAATTCAGTTGCCTATCTCAAGACAGTCACATTTTTTTAAATTCAAATACATATTAGTAAATAAGTGCATTATGTGCAAGTGAGCTAAGTTACGATCGAGGCTAGTTTGCAGCCAGACACTAACACGAGGGCTGTGCTCTGATGGAGCCAATGTGTAAATAACAATGCTCACGCATTTCATACGACATTTTACAACTTACTTGCGAGTAAAAAATATTTAGAATAATACAATCTTAATTGAAAAAAAAACAACAATTCACGATTTTTTTTAAGACCTAGAAAATTGCAGGAACCCTTATAGTTTCGGCACCTCCGTCTGCAATCACAGTAATTTTATACAGATACTATTAGGGCTAAAATACTGCAAACTAGCCAAAAAATTTAGTTTATGTACCGCTAAATAACTGTTTTTAAAATGGAAATCAAAGTTATTCCATTGTACCCCCCGTACTTAAGAAAGGTGAGTAAAAAAAATATTGACACACCCCCTCGATTGAGGTATTGTTCAGTAGTATTTTAAAATTATTTGAAGGTTTCTTTGACAGTTTTTCAATATTAATTCCCGTTTACGAAACATTGAGCTTCATTGTGGCATTTTTTACTTAAGTAGCAAGAGTCATCCTTTAAATTAGAACCACATTATAAATGGTTTATTATAGGAAATAATAAGGTAAAGGCACCTAATTCAGTCCCAGTCTAATCACAACTTCATTATTTGAATTAAATATCCTTATAAGAATTTTCATCAGTCCAAAAAGAAAATAAAAGTTTAAGTATGTCACTTTTGCTGAAGATGTCTATGATAAATTTAGTAACAGATTTTTTTACTATTTTATTTAAAAAAAAAAAATTACATTAATACGTCACGTGAGCCGCCGTATTCAATGTTTCATATCAATAAAAAAACATCATTTTTCCGTGTCACCGTGGTATCGAATATTGGCGGGATCTCCACGGAACTCTAGAGTATGCATAGTCTGACATGCATTTGGCTGGTTATATTTATCTATGGGTCTGGCAAAGCCGGTGACAATTATTATATTATTTCAAATATAATAAATCAAATGTTTATAATAGGTTTTATTTACAATTAAATTTAGTGTGAAATAAATTTATTTAAATAGTTAATGCATTTATGTATAATATTTAATAAACATCGTTTATTTATTGTTTTAAATGTTTAGCCTTTAACCTAAAAATAGATAACTCTTTACTAAGATTAAAAAAATGAAAAGTCACTAGTGCGTAATAAGCTGCTTTATGAACTTAAAAGCGGTGCAATAAGGGCCACCCTATGAGGAAGTTTGTTTAAATAATATATAATTCTTACTAGTTGTTAACATTCCATATACGTCTATAAATAATTTCCTTTTTGTTTTTCAAAAACATTCGCCAAACATTCGCATAGATTCTTGCGAATGCGAATGCGAATGTCAAAAAATATGCGAATATTCGCAAATGCGAATGCGAATGCGAATATTCGTTACATCACTATTACGTATACGTTATTATTGTTATTTTTATCTACTTTATAATTATGTAATAGATATAACTTACAGTCGCCGCGACCGGGTCCTGTGCGGGGCGGCTGGGAGAGAGCTGGGGGACAGGCGCCCGCTGCGGGGAGCCCACGATGGGTTCTGCGCCGTCCGGAACGCTCTGGAAAACATTATCACTGCTCATAAAAAAGTTGAGATTCTCAACTTTTTTACATACCTATTACACACAACATACCTATTCTCAACTTGAGAATAGGTATGTTTGTTTGTAAAGTTAAATACTAGCATAATACAAAAACGGCTTACGGATTTCATAGAGAATGAAGGCCGACCTAGGCCGTGTAGCTAGCCGCCCCTTCTCAGCTCATCGTTTATTAAGACGTGTAATATGAATTAACTTCCTTGCCAACTTTTAACAATATCGGTTTAGAAGTTGCGTCGTGAACAAGTAAGAAACATCAAACATTAAAAACATTTTCTGCCACGATTAGCCGCCCCTAATATCTGGCCACCCTAGGTCTATGCCTAGTCGGCCTAAGGGAAATCCGCCGCTGACTAGGAATATGATCAATATCGGTACCAACCCTCTGTGGCGTGAAGATGGGCGCCATAGCGTCCAGATCCGTCATCGGGAACTCCACGCCCTTAGTCCGGAGCTCATTGTACACTTGCACAACGCCCTGAAATATAATTACAATCTGTAGTACATGAAGAACGTGGGTCACTTCTTCCTCTTTCTTCTGCGGGCGGAGTCCACAAATAAAGTTCAATTACGCCTGTTTTGTGTGTTGGAGGGTGGTGAGCCGGTCATTCCAGCCATCCAAGTTCTGCCAGGAAGTTCCCCAGCTTCTTGATGTCGCTGAAGACTTCCTGGAGGCTGCCTGGTGAACCCAGGTAGCTTGCCCGGTAGGTAACCACTCCGTTATGTTCCAGCAGCACGTGAGCAGATTTTTGGAATGACCTACTTCCAATCATCGACAGCTAACAGTGACGAAGCGATCCGATTAAATTGGCACACTATAATAGTCAATTGGGAGGCCAAACAAGCGCTATTTACGCTTGAAAGGCGTGAGTCGCTTACAGTCCGAATTATATTATCTACTACCTGACCCGACATACGTTGTCCTGTCTTTTAGAGGTAAGAAAAATAGCTAGTTGCCAATTCTCAGGCCTACTGAATATGCATATAAAATTTCATAAAAATCGGTCAAGCCATTTCGGAGAAGCATTGTAACTAACATTGTGACACGAGAATTTTACATGTATATAAGATTATCACTACATCAAAGTACTACATCAGGGATACGTCAATTTTGTGAGGTTTTCTATAGAAGTCTGTCAAAACTGACGTATTCAGATACGCGATATGTATGGTCCAAACTAAGCAACGTTTGTACTATGAGTACCATACAATGGACTCGGGGCGATCCCAGTGACACCCAGACCAGAGCAAATTACGAAAAGAACATTTTCGAAATTTACCCCCACCCAGCGGAAATCGAACCCGCAACCACGCCTGCGCTCGAAGCATTGCGCCAAGCGCTCGTCAAATTATAATGTGATGACGTAATGCGAGTCGATTGAGATACCAGTGGTTAATAGAGTTGGCCACTGGTACACTTACCTGCAAGTCAGGCTGGTTTTGGAATGCATCAGCCCAGCACTGGATCAGGCTGAGTACCTTCTCCTGAACCACTGTTGGCGGGTCATTCTTGGGGCCAATCAGTTTTACCTGCAGATAAACAAAATTATGAGACTACCTGTTTGATAGACTTTTGTAAAAAAAAAAACCTCTTATACCTATTACTTGTGATAGTATCTATTAAATAATGTAGGGCATTCATTTTTGTTTGTTATTGCTAAATTTAAACTATTATCTATTGCTCAATTAAGGTTCTTTATGTGAAATTCATTCATTCAACCATCTATCAACAGGAAGATGTCCACTGCTTTGAACCTTTCTGCTCTAACTGCCAATTCAATGTCACAATTTTTTGAGCTATGTGAGTTACTTTAGTCTGTCTATGGCGTTATATTATATAGGCACATAAAATATTAATGTTATTTATTATGATGATAATAATAATAATATACAGCAGTGACAGGCGATTGGTTAAGCACGCGTCTTGCGGTCACCAGGTCTGGGTTCAAACCCTGGCTCGCACCTCTGGGTTTTTCGAAATATATGTGCGAATCATAATTTGTATATAATTATCACTTGCTTACGGTGAAGGAAAACATCGTGACGAAACCTGTATGTCTTAAAAAATCTAACAAATTTTCGAAAGACTTGTGAAATCCGCCGACCCACACTGGGCCAGCGTGGTGGATACGGCCTGAATCCCTTTTGTAGTGAGGGGAGGCCCGTGCCGAGGAGTGAGACGTCAAAAAAGACTAAATTATTATTACTATACTAGCTGTGCCCCGCGACTCCGTCCGCGTTCTGTTGAAATTTTTCCTGAATTTTCTTTGCTATAAACCTCACGGAGCCCGAGACCTTTCCAACGAATGCAAAACCGTGGAAATCGGTTCGTGCGTTCTGGAGTTATAGCGTCAGGAAGGAAAACCCGACTTATTTTTATATAGTAGATATTATGATAATGCTCCCAAATGTTGTTTTCACCTAACAGTGTGGAAGTTTCATCATAAACAAGTTTTAAGAATTTATGCTAATTATCCATACCAGACGATAACAAGTTATTTGGAATACTAGCTCTATAAAACAACAGTTAATGGTTATATTAGCATATCAGCTTTATAATATGTTTACTTTAAAATCAACAAAACTATTTTTGGGATAGGGATATAGAACTTAATGACACATAAGTGAGTGATACTCTCTTGCAATCCTGCAGAATAAGCTACCACCAGTTTATAATAACAATAAAGGCCTGTCTCCATGCAAAGAGACTAGCATTAACATCAATACAATATTTCAGTGCAGTGGCCTTAGTACAAGTTTTCTCAGAATCAAATCTTTCCATGCATATCACAGCAGGGCCCTAGTGGAAATATGCAGATTACCCGTTAATAATTTGATAACTCAATGAGTAGGTACCTACATTCATACATTGAAAAATGGTGCAGTTTACACTCCAGACAAAATCTATGTAGCTAATGAGAAATTAATATTTTTACCCAGTTTTTTTGATTATTTTTCCATCATTCACTTATTTATTGTACAACATAATGTTACTAGAGCTATTAGCTTTACATTAATAACTACTTTTTGTAATTATTATAAAATTTTCAGCCACTGGCGATTAAAAAAATATATATTACAAAATGTAAAAAGACAAGCCCGTTGAGTTCCTTGCCAGATCTTCTCACTCGAGGTCTCATTCCAATTGCAATTAGCAACAAGGTACAAACAAGTGGACATATGTTGTGAATCATAGTAGGTATTCAAAAGTGTGTACTTATACATGTAGAAAACACAATCACGTAATTGCCCGCTCTACAGACAGTTAACATAATTTGATTTATTTGTTACTAGCTGTGCCCCCAGACTTCGTCCGCATAGTATTTAACGTAACAAAAATTTCGGGATTATCGGGATAAAAAGTATCCTATATGTTAATCCCGGTTATAAACTATCTGTGTTCCAAATTTCATCCAAATCCGTTCAGTAGTTTTTGCGTGAAGGAGTAACAAACATACATACATCCACAATCACAAACTTTCACATTTATAATATTAGTAGGATTGTAGTAGCAGTGCTAACCTGCTAACATTGTCAATTTTATGATTATTGGGTGCGTAATTTAATCTTTCAGAGACAATGCCATGTTATCAGATAAGCAGCTGTAATACAATGGCTTGATACAGCGTTCACTGACATCTACAGATTTTATGATAACAATGTTGATAGAAACATGTATTATAATGGAAATGTTAGGCTGAATCTGTGATTTTATTATATTTCTCAAGAATACCTACTTATTCATTATTAAAAAATTTAAATAAAAAAGTGTTACAATTATTTTTGATAAATAAAAACTGATGACTAGACTATGATTTATTTTTTTACAAATATAATTGAATCTACTGAAGTTGGTTACCATATTTTAAGTCCACCTTTCACTGTCTTTGGCTTGAGGCGTGCTTAGTATTGGCAGTACCTAATGCTGTAAGTAATCAGTTACCTATACACTAGTTTTATCCTTGGGCAGACAAGGTGTAAAGGGTATACTGTCTGTTAAACCATGTATGTATAGTACAATATATTTTATTGAAATAAGTATGAAAACTTAAGAAAGGATTCACATTTACGTAAAGTAAAACTGTATAAGTTTCTTACCAATTCTGATATGAACTCTTTGTTGCACACAAGAGTATGAAAAGACTTTCCAGAGTTCTTGACGCAAGTCTCGAGCACGGTGAGGGTGTACATTACTACTGTGTAATTCTTGCCAGCGCTTTGAGTCAGTCGCTTCCTGAGAGCTTTTATGGCATCCCTAGGCCCATCCGTATTGCTGTTCACAATATCACATATTTCCATGTTGAGAGCCCAGTTTTCCGACGGCAGAGAGCCATCTGTAGCTTGTTCTGTAATAATTTTTCATAACAGGTAACAGCCATCATAGGGTCAAAGTAATTAACACTTTTTTCGCAATCTACTGCGCACACAGAATAAACATAAAGAGGATAGTATATGGATAGTACATTCGACCAATTATTGCCCAACAATAGCTACCGTGACACCATAACAAAAGAGAAATTGAGATTTGTAATAGGTACGCAACGGTAGGATACCTTTACAATAGGTCACAACATTGAAAATTTAGAAATAAACAATGGCACACAAATGTGTTGTATCCTTACCTATTTTCTGGCCCACCGGCGTAGTAAAAGGATTCCCTACACCAAAGAAAGACATCTTTGAAGTAATCGAATATTTATCTAAATGATTTCACCAATTTTACTAGTCACCAAAAACGCAATATTCACAGATAGAATAATGTTTTCCTTCAAGCTGCTGTCATTTGTCACTCAAGTCAAGTGTCAAGAGTTCCATGGCCCAGAGACAATTTCGTTCTGAAATACAATCTTTTGTTTTATGTTCAACTAAAATACGATTTCCTTGCATAATTTATTGTATTCTTTGATAAAGGAAGGAATGGATACAGTACTTCATACTTAATTATTATTCAAATGCGATCTCGCGGCAATGACAGTGTGTGTAAAGCGCGCCGGCGCGCGAGGCCCAGTGTCAAAACTGTGCAAAACGACGTCAAAACTATGGATACGCCTCACGATTTCAAGTCAATTACATAAGAATATTATAACGTGGCGGGTTATATTCAAAATACCGTTTCGTAAGAGAAAAAGTAATAAGCAAATATGGAAATACTTTTATTTTTATTTTATCGGTCCACAAAAAAACACATTAAATAATAAATACATGAGATTTAAAAAAAACTGGGACTTTAAAATTAAATGTGACATTTAATTATAAGCGGCACGACGTCCTTATGATGTGTACAGTGTTAAGTTAAACAGTATTAGAGAAGCAGCCTGGTAAAAAATGTAAGAAGTTATACACAAGCAAAGACAAGTGATGGAAGTGTTCATTATATTGCTTGGCGCAGTATCGCTTGGCTTGGTATCGTGACGACTGTTTGGCACAGTGGTTTGCACGTATACCACTGGTCTCACTGTACCGGGTGGTTGCGAGTTCGATTTGCGTCCCAGGAAATTTCGGAAATGGCCTTTCTGTAATTCGCCCTGGTCTGGTTGTCACCGGGATTACCCCCAGTCCATTATACGGTACCAAGTATGATATCGGTACATAGTAGAAGCGTTGCTTAGTTTGGGACCTTAGTTGGTGTGTCAGTCTGGCGATATTATAGCAGGTGCGGTATTGAGCATAACCGCCGATTACTCAAATATAAACCAATATATTTAACCAGTTTTCGTTAACATCCGGTGGGCTTTGTTACTTGTGTAAAAATCCGATTCATCAAAATATAATGAACAAATACAGGTACGTTTTGTTGGTCTTCAATCGGGTGCTCTCGTAAAAAGTATGGCATTAGTCCATTTTTGACGCCTCTCTATAGATTGAGGAAATCTATGGGCAAATGTTGAATTCACTGTCGTATCTCAAATTAAATGTCTTAAATTGTCCTGAATCCTGATAATAAAAAAACTTTTCGAGATTTTCGAGTTTAAACTGTCGAGAAAAGTACCCTAAAAATATATTGTCATCGGAAGCGACATTGAACATATTATGTTAAGAAAGCAAAGATAGAGGAATATACGATGACCCTTAGGTAAGCGACTATATTGGACGACTGTGCGACTGCTATGTGATTTGGAAGTTTTGTGTGTAACAAATGTCACTGTACCTACTAGTGCGTATAAGTTAAGTTTGTGGAGAGCGCAATAAACCATTTTCTACGAAAACGGCATTTTAACACGAAACAATTTAATTTTATAGAAGTCGTATCCACATTATCCAACTACATAGAATGTATGAAAATATAAATTTTACTTTTTCTTGTAAAATATTGTATTTTAAGGGGGACTCACTGATAAAATGTAATGCCATTCGCTTTCTTATGCTTCCAGTTCTCACTTTTACATGTTTTAATGATGCAAAACGGTATTTTTTCAATATTTTACGCCGCGGTTTTGACAGCTCTTGTGTCAATGGTCGATTGTAGACTAGCGGGCGACTGCGCGAATTTTGAATCATGCGTATTTTTTGGTGGAACATTGCGTGTACTAACATGCGGTATCCTTTACTTCTTTTATCAAAGATTGTATTATTACTCGGTTTACTATAATATGTAATATGTATATAATATACTTAGTAAAGCCTGATATCACTATTATACGTAAATATTTCTAAACAAATCATGAAAACGGCAATGATCAATAGCGGGCTTATTTGAAAAATATTAAGTTTGACTGTTTGATTTGGTCAGATCATTTCTATTTCAAATACAAAGTCCCAAATACCGACATGATCCATGATACTTGTGGTTGGTCCTTGGGTTGGTTGGTCCACGGAGTAGTATGTTGTGGGTTGGTAAGCCGGTTAGTAACCTAGCAACGAAAAAGTTTGTAATTAGCATCCAAGAGAATATAACCACTACGATTTGCATTACTTAGGAAAGTTAAATGAGATCTTTTGAGATGTTAGCAGATTGATAGCATTATTTATTATTCAATGATAGGTAATATTTCAGTAAAGATAATACTTTTACTTAACAGAATTTCAGGTCAAATGTGGTAAGTATACAAGAACAGAACTGGGATCTACGATAGAAATATTTAGAAGGGTTAATAAGTATACTTACTACGTACGAAGGATCTACACATATGATTTTCTTTGGTGGCAGGTGGCAGTGAATGGCACGCAGTGGACATTTAAATATCAATATTATAAATAAAAATAGTTTATTTATCTGAATAATTAAGTTAAAATGACGGAGAAGAAGTCGCTGAATAGTCTCATTATTCATCCGGATGTGGAGCCCGGCGTTATTGACAACGCTATGATTACACGATGTATTCTAGAATATGGTTAGTCTTTTTAATATTTTTAGCCATTAACTATTCGTTTCCATCCACCAACAACTTCCTGGGTATGGTAAATATAGCGCAATAGTAGCGAACAGCCAGTCCACTGAGCTAGAAGTCACTTGTGTGGATTTAAATGTGCCACGAGAAACATAATTTTAATCGCAAATTTCATTAAAATCCGTGCAGTAGATGATTTGCGTTAGTCAATCACTGTCAAAAATACCAAACGCGGTGGTTTCGGCTTTGGTAACGATAACGCAATGTTTTTAGATTTTGTCAATCACTTGATTGATTGTTTGCGGTCCAGTCTGCAGTGACTCCAAGAACTCTTCGAGGATGCTGACATGTTGGGGCTATTTCTTTGTAACATTGGGTTGTTTGGTCGTTATTTAGGGTACCTACCTAGACTTTTACCTAGACTTTTAGATACCTACTTACTATTTATTTATTTATTGGTGTCTACTTTCGTTTCATCTTAGTTCACAATCTTCTTGACTCAGGTCCATCCGAAGAGGCAGGCCGATTATTCGCCGAAGAAGGTGTGCACTTAGATGAAGCACCAATAGTCCGACTCGAATTCCAGAATATTCTCAGGATCGATCATCTCTGGATGCTCAAGTCCCTGACCAAATTAACTTTAGCCCACAACCTGATAGAAAAGATTGAAAACCTAGAACAACTGACGGGTCTTAATGAACTGGACTTGTCCTTCAATAAGATTGAGAAAATAGAGAATTTAGATGAGCTGGTGAACATAGAGGTGTTGACTCTGTTCCATAATAAAATAAGGAAGTTGGAGAACATGGACAAGTTGGAGAAGTTGCTTGTGTTCAGTATTGGAGATAATCTTATAGAGGATTACAAAGAGGTTTTTATTCTTAGGCATCCTTCAGACTGATGCGAGTGAGTCATCAACTCTACCGGGGGTTTTCCAGCTAGCATTAGATCCTTTAGACACTGACGTGAGAAAATTATTGCAAGCTGGTGTGACCGAGCGGCGGGTGGCGCATGCCTATAGCTCGATAGCATCATTTTGAAGGATGCCACTTTCAATGCCACCACGTGCGCTCTTGTGATTTTCTCCAGGTGCCGTGAATGCGCCTGACACGTTCATTTATTTTAGCTCCTATAGAAATGCACTCACGCGCGTTCACTGCGATTTGTATCGCAGGAGGCATCGCAACCCAAAGGACAACCTTAAAATTACTTTGGCAGTGAATGTGTTAATGGAATCCACTCTAAATAAGCGATAGGTGACATGAAAGCAGTTTTACAAGGGCTAATGTTCCTAGATGGGGTACCTCCGTAGATTCCGCAAGCTACGCTCCGTGAGTTTCAGGGGCAACCCGTGTTGCGACGACCCCATGACCTACCAGTTCCTCAGATCGGCGCTCACTAGAGTCACCTACTTGGACTACAAGACTGTTACGGAGAAAGACAGGGACGATGGACGGGCTATTTTCAGGTAATGGAACTTTACGTAGGTAGGTACTTATATATTTAGCTATATGTATAACTAGCTGTGCCCGCGACTTCGTTCGCGTGGAATTTAATTGACAAAGTTTCATACAAACTTTCATCCCCTATTTCATCCCCTTGGGTTGGGGGTAGAATTAATCAAAATCCTTTCTTAGCGGATGCCTACGACATAACATCTACCTGCATGCCAAATTTCAGCCGGATCCGTCCAGAGGTTTGGGCTGTGCGTTGATAGATCACTATTTCAGTCAGTCAGTCACCTTTGAGTTATATATATTTAGATGTCATGCAGTTTATGGGATCATGCACAGTTTTGCCATAGTCCTGCGGGGTATTATTTTATATATATCGGAAACGGATTCGGAAACTTTAAACATCCTTATTCTTGCCAATTTTAAAGCTATTTTGATTTTTATTCCACTGTTATTAATCGCCAGCCATCATTCGATTACTAACAGTGAAAAACAATTCATAATCTAAATACGTATAACTCAAAGGTGACTGACTGACTGACTTACATAGTGATCTATCAACGCACAGCCCAAACCACTGGACGGATCGGGCTGAAATTTGGCATGCAGGTAGATGTTATGACGTAGGCATCCGCTAAGAAAGGATTTTGATTAATTCTACCCCCAAGGGGATAAAATAGGGGATGAAAGTTTGTATGAAACTTTGTCAATTAAATTCCACGCGGACGAAGTCGTGGGCACAGCTAGTAGCCCAATAAGTTTGGCATAACGTTAACCAAATAAGTCTAGTTCATCTTACATACTGAGGAAAGCATGCTTTTGAACTGGACTACCACTTTCCAGAGGTCTCCTCCGCAAAATGGACGAAAGTGATGAGATAAAAGAGAAGGAGCGAATAGCGAAAGAGGAGTACGATGCCAAAGTGGAGTTCTACGCGCTCTCGTTCGTCGAGTACCTGAGCGGGCCCGAGCTCATCGAGACCATGTTCGAGAAGGACGCCGATGGATCCGTGCTGCTGTCCTTCGGGGGAGAGCTGCTTGCGTTTTATGACCAGTAAATATTTCAAGGGTCTATTAGTTAAAGTCATACGTATACAGTAGCGGATTTTCCTAAAGGCCGACTAGGTCCAGGCCTGGGGTTTAGGGTCGCCAGATATTAGTCCCATGGTCTAACATCTGTTTTTGATAAAAGTAAGGTGGCATGAAAGTAAATTCATATTATAATTATATGTACAAGTCTCAGTAAACGATGAGTGAGAAGGGGGCGGCTGGTACTACACGCACGAGCTAGGGCGGCCGAGACTGCTAGTCCGCCTTAGCATACGTATACACTTTACTGATTAGGGACCAAACGCTTATTGTAACCTTAAAAGTAATAGAACTTCGTTCAAGATTGGAACCCAAAAAGGCTTCGTCAACTTTTATTCTGAAAAATGGGGATTTATTTATATAACCCAATCCCTCCTCACTTACTCAGAGGAGACCTACTGCCCGATTAATAATAATAATTTAGCCCTTTTGACGTCCCACTGCTGGGCACGGGCCTCCCCTCAAAACGAGGGGGATTCAGGCCATAATCCACCACGCTGGGCCAGTGCCGGTTGGCGGATTTCACATGTCTTTCGAAAATTGGTTAGATCTTCTAAGACATGCAGGTTTCCTCACGATGTTTTCGTTCACCGTAAGCAAGTGATAATCATATAGAAATTATGATTTCGAAAAATCCAGAGCCCGCCCGACTTTACTGCCCGATTAGGATAGTTTTTTTTTCAGAATAACGTTGTGGTCCAATAAGACAGTATTTCTGTAAATTAAGGAATACATGATAAAGGATTCGATGATTTCGATATGAGCAATGTCTATAGCGAAAACTTGCATCGTTACTGCCTGGTTACCGTGTGTCGAAACACCAATTAGCAAGCGCTGGGTCACGCGCGGACCAATCCGGGCCAACTTGGTTTTAAAGGCTTCAACAGCCAATCACCGCGCGCGTTCGCGTGACAGCGAGAACGGCTCGCTGTCAGCTGTCACTAATTTTATATAATTTTTCTCAACGGACGACGACGGTTGATTATTGTAATAATTAAAAGAAGATTACATGGTTTTCTCATCAAACCCTGCTGCCTTTCATTCCACAAGCATCACGCCTCAGTTCTACCACCTTTATGTCTCGCATTAGACATAAATGATCCTGTAAAGCCGGATTAGTAAACCAGTCGGTGGCAAGAAGTCTGAAAGCAATTGAAGACAGCAACCAGCGCGCATTTGGTGAGACGTACCAGCCTTCATTATCCAAAATCTGTCCCAGTCACTCGTGTCAATACTGTGTTATTATCATTCCAGTGCCGCATTGTTACGATCGATCCGTTAACGACCGATTAAGTAATATCAGTGCGCCCACCGCGTGCCGTCAGTGAAATACTCGTCAGGAAGTTCAACAATAAAATTGTAAGTGTTCCTCTTTCTATTTGGTGCCAGAATGACTAGCGTGGACGCAAAATCTGAAGATACTATCCGTGACCTAAATAAGCGTCGCGGAATAGTAAAGGGTAGACTTACCAATTTCAAAAAATATGTCAATTCATTCAGTACTAAACCTGTGCCCACCAATCTTCAGGAATTAAAATTACGCGTTAGTGGTGTTCAAAATTTATACAATGAATTCAACGATATTCAAAATCGCATTGAAAGTTTGAATTTAGATACGGAAATTTCGGACCAACTTAGTATTAGAGAGGAATTTGAAAATGAGTACTATTCTATTTTTGCTAAAGCTAAAGACATTATTAGTTCTGATGAGAGGTCTGACCATGGTTCATGTTCGACACGCAGTTGTATTCAGTCAGTTAAGTTACCCACTATCTCATTACCATCCTTTGATGGTACAACCAATCAGTGGCTAGAGTTTAGAGATACATTCATGTCTCTTATCCATAACACCAATGACCTCACCAATATTCAGAAGTTTCATTACTTGAAATCAGCTTTGTCGGGTAATGCACAGGTAGTTATAGATTCATTGGAATTCTGCTCGTCAAATTATACTGTTGCATGGGAGTTATTGTCGAATAGATATAATAACAACAAACTACTTATACACAATCACGTTAAGGCGTTGTTTTCAATGCCAGCCTTGACTAATGAGTCTCCAGTTTTATTGCGCAGAGTTGTAGATACCGTATTAAAAAATATGCGCGCGTTGAAGTCCCTCGACGAACCTATAGAGCATTGGGATACCTTGCTTATATACATGGTAGTTTCTAAATTAGATCCAACCACGGAACGTGAGTGGGAACAATACAAATTGTCATCACCGTGGCAAACAGCTAATCTTGATGAAACTGGGGACTCCGAGTCAAAACAATCAAAACTTACAATTACCAATTTGTTAAATTTTCTCAGGAATAGGGCGGAAATGTTAGAAACACTTATTCTAACGCACAGTAAGGGTAATGCACAATGCGCTAAGCGCTCAGGACAGGGGCAAAATAATCCTAAAGTTCAGTGCAATGTTGCTACAAACAATAACAAACATAAAGGAGCAACTAAGGCCAGTTTTCAGAAAAGAGTATGTCCTATGTGTGATGGGAAACACCCGTTATACTCGTGTCAGTCGTTTCTTGATTGTAACGTGCACAACAGATTAAAATTGGTACGTGATAAAGGGTTATGCGAAAACTGCTTTAATTTAGGACATACATCTGTCGACTGCAGATATGGCCCATGTAGGAAGTGCGAGAAAAAACATAATTCGCTAATTCATTATGACGGTGACGGCACTGACGAGAATCCGGCGACTAAGCACACAGTTGCATTATTATCAATGAATAAATTATGCAACGAAACCGGTTTTCTCGTTTGCTATGGCGCACCGCAAGGTACTTACGACACACCGCGCACAGTCGTTAACGCTAAAGATGCACACATAGACAATCTAAACGCACAATTGTCAACTGCATCAGGTGTTTTGTTATCAACAGCGTTCGTCGAGATTCGCGATTGTTTAGGTAATTATATAAAGGCGCGCGCGATTCTAGACAGCGGAAGCGAACGCTGCTTTATTACGCAATCACTTTGTGATCAATTAAACACGCAAGTTGTACAGTCCACTTTGCTAATATGCGGGGTCGGAAACTCTGTCACACAAAGTTCACACACATGTGACATCGAAATTCATTCGATTTCCGGTGATTATAAGGCATTAATACAATGTATAGTTTTACCGCAAATTACGTCAACTATGCCACGCATATCTTTTAAAAGAAATAAGTTTCAGGTTCCTGAGCATATCCAACTAGCTGACCCAACCTTCAACGAATGTCAACCAATAGATGTACTAATAGGCGCAGATCTGTTTTGGGATCTCATTGTAGAAGGTAGAATACGCTTGGCAAACGGTCCGTATTTGCAGAATACACGGCTAGGTTGGATATTATCTGGTCCAGTTTATTCGGCACAATATTCTAAACAGGTAATGTGTAACGTCGCGCAATCTACTGACACTGTTTTAGATACTTTGTTACGTAGTTTTTGGGAACTTGAAGAAGGTTCAATCAGTTCACAATCTGAAGTTATCACGGAAGAGGAACGCGCATGTGAAAATCATTTTACGCAAACAACAAAGCGCATGGCCGATGGGCGATTTTGTGTACAAATTCCCTTCAAGGAATCACCCGAGCTATTGGGACAAACGTTTCATCAAGCTCAAAATCGTTTTTATGCACTAGAAAAACGTTTACAACGTAACCCTACATATAAAGTATTATACGCAGATTTTATGAACGAGTATTTGAACTTAGGTCACATGACTCGTATCTCCACTTACGATACTCCTCATTACTTCATGCCCCATCACGGGGTATTTCGTGAACACGCTACTACGACAAAATTGAGGGTGGTGTTTGACGCCAGCGCACGGTCTAGCAACGGCAGGTCGTTGAATAGTTTGCAAATGGTTGGACCGCCTATCCAAGGCGATCTAATGAGTATTTTGTTAAGGTTTCGGGAAAATAAGTACGTAGCGTGCGCAGACGTCGAGAAAATGTACCGTCAAGTTCTCGTTGATGAGAAGCAGCGTGATTTGCAGCTTGTTCTATGGCGTGAGAGCCCGTCTGATCCCTTAGGTATTTATCAGTTGAACACGGTCACTTACGGGACGGCCTCCGCGCCATTTCTAAGCTGCAGGTGTTTAAAACAGCTCGCAATGGAATGCACTAATGATGACGTAGCTAGAATCATCAACGAGGATGCCTACGTCGATGACGTTATTTTTGGTAGTCCCGATATTGACACACTCACAACGTTATGTCAGGAAACTGCCAAGGTTTTAGAATCTGGTTGTTTTGCATTACGCAAATGGATATTTAACTTTAATTGTCCATCCACAGAAAATATTTCAAAGGAATTATCGCTAAGTGAACAATCGCATAGTAAAACCCTAGGTTTGGGATGGTATAATTATGATGACGAGTTATATTATCACACACAAATACAAAATAATTTAGAGGTCGTTACCAAACGCACCATTTTTTCATGCACAGCGCGTATTTACGACCCCCTAGGTTTACTAAGCCCTGTAATAACAACCGCTAAAATAATAATGCAGAAATTGTGGTTATTGAAAATGGATTGGGACGAGCCTGTCCCAGATGAGGTTTTGCAACTATGGAAACGTTTTGTGGGCGATCTATTACTACTCAACAACATTCGGGTTCCGCGTAATGTAATGTGCATTAATCCAACACGCATAGAATTGCATGTATTTACAGACGCGTCGCAGGTAGCGTACGGCGCCTGCGCCTACGTTCGGACGAGTAGTGATGAGTCACCTATTACAGTTAGGCTTCTATGCGCTAAGGGCAAGGTTGCACCCGTGTCCAGTCCAGTTACAATCCCTAGATTGGAATTGTGCGGCGCAGTAGTAGGTGCGAAGTTATATGACAAATTAAATAAATCATTACGTTCTCAGATCCACGAAGTTATATTCTGGACTGATTCTACAATTATTTTAGCATGGCTTCGCACCCCGCCTTATTTACTTAAGCCTTATGTACAAAACAGAATTACGCAAATACATAATTTAACAAAGGGACATTCGTGGCGTCATGTTAGCGGTAAATACAACCCAGCTGATTTGGTGTCGCGGGGTCAAACCTTAAATGCATTGACTGATTCTAATCTATGGTGGAATGGACCACAATTTCTGCAGGATATTGATTATAATATTGCACAGAGCAGTATAGAGATATTGCCAATAGAAAGTCTTCCCGAGACTAAATCTATAAAAATAAATACATTAATAACGCATGAATGTAAAGAATCGTCATTATTTCCGTTCGCGAGATTCTCACAGTTCAATCGCATGAAGCGAGCCGCTGCATACGTACTTCGGTTTATACATAACCTACGCAATAAATGTAATAAACGTATCGGCCCGCTTGTTGTGGATGAATTGAACGAATCTCTGTTAACGCTCGCTATACTGTCACAGAGGGAATCGTTCCCCAGTGAGTATAATAGTTTAACACAAACTAATAGCATTAAAGGAAACACATTATCTAAGCTAAATTTGTTTATGGATAAATCTAAATTGATTAGAGTTGGTGGACGTATCGAAAACTCGCCAACTTTTAATTATGATAAGAAGCACCCCATTCTAATATCATCAAAACATCACTTTACACGTTTGCTGTTTAGATATGAACACAAGCAGCTGCTTCACGCCCCTCCACAGCTCCTTTTATGCACTATAAAAAATTATTGGTGGCCTGTGGGTGGTAGAAACCTAGCCAAGGGGACAGTGCATAGCTGTGTTACTTGTGTGCGAATGCGCGGGAAGGTCTCAAACCCAATCATGGGAAACCTACCTAAGGAACGCCTGGAGCCGGGAGGTCCGTTCGCCCGCTGCGGAGTCGATTACGCGGGGCCTGTGTTCATATTGAAACACAAAGGTAGGGGCGCAAAAACCACTAAATCTTATATTTGTCTATTTATATGTTTCGCAACACGCGCTGTCCACCTTGAGCTGGTCAGTGACCTGTCATCAGATGCATATCTATTAGCTTTAAAAAGGTTCATATCGCGACGTGGGAAACCACATGAAATTTTTTCCGATAACGGGAAAAATTTCGTCGGTCTTAAAACCGAATTTGAAAAATTTCTCTCTTCTTGCTCTAAAGATATTCAAGAATATGCAACTTCACAAAGTATTAAATTCTCTATGATTCCACCGTACGCTAGTCATTTTGGTGGCCTGTGGGAAGCGGGAATAAAAAGTTGTAAGCACCACCTGATACGCGTGGTGGGTAATGCACATTTAACGTTCGAGGAGTACAGCACAGTACTGACACAAGTTGAGGCTGTCCTGAACTCCCGACCCTTAAGCCCTATGTCCACAGAGTCCACAGATTTCCAACCCTTAACTCCCGCTCATTTTCTGGTTGGCCGTTCACTGATAGCGCCCGCCACAGAAGACATCTCCGACGTTCCAATTCACCGGTTGACACGCTACCAACGGGTGGAACAACTTCGCCAGCATTTTTGGACCCGCTGGT
Organism: Notodonta dromedarius; assembly: GCA_905147325.1. NCBI lineage: Eukaryota > Metazoa > Arthropoda > Insecta > Lepidoptera > Notodontidae > Notodonta > Notodonta dromedarius. Next base: position 8,204,332 of record LR990172.1, read on the forward strand.
CCAAAGAGTACGTCTCCGAACTTCAAACACGATGCAAATGGACAAAGAAGGGAAATGACTTGGCAGAAAACACTATGGTTTTAATCAAAGATGATAACCTACCACCTCTGAAATGGAGCTTAGGACGTATAATACGAACCTACCCAGGCAAGGATGGCGTATCGCGAGTAGCTGATATCAAGATATCTAAGGGGACCATCCGACGAGCATTTTCAAAAATATGTCCGTTACTGACACTAGAGTAGTAACGATCAGATCACATAATATCATGGACGTTGAAAGCTGGTGCTTTCAAGGCCGGGAGGATGTCGAAACACCAATTAGCAAGCGCTGGGTCACGCGCGGACCAATCCGGGCCAACTTGGTTTTAAAGGCTTCAACAGCCAATCACCGCGCGCGTTCGCGTGACAGCGAGAACGGCTCGCTGTCAGCTGTCACTAATTTTATATAATTTTTCTCAACGGACGACGACGGTTGATTATTGTAATAATTAAAAGAAGATTACATGGTTTTCTCATCAAACCCTGCTGCCTTTCATTCCACAAGCATCACGCCTCAGTTCTACCACCTTTATGTCTCGCATTAGACACCGTGTTTGTAGGTATAAAGAGCAATACGTGGAGACCATGGCGGGCTTGGTAGAGTTCGCGCAGCAGGCGTACAACGACAGACAAAACGAGATAAAGCTTTTCAAGGCCCTCGTCGACACCGCGTTGGGAGACAGCGTCGCGAAGAGCAAGGAGTAAGTGGATTCACGATTTTCGTTGGTTTTTACAGGAAATAAGTAATTGACTTGATGGTTTCTAACTTTCTACCTATATCAAAGCGGTCTTGTTCCTATGTATAGGACATATTAAATTAGGTACGTACCTGGTGCCTGTTTAAGTTCAGGTGAGATTGTGGTCAAATACTTGCCTATTTCGAATAAAAAAAAACGGCTGGTAAGTATACAGTCAGCTTCATATCACTGAACATTCTCAATTTTTTCTAATCGTTAATGGGCACCTACTAATTATTTCACAAACGCTAGTGAAATTATAAACAATGAAATTAAAAACTAAATAATCAATATTGTTCAGTAAGATCAAGCAAAATAATGGATCACTCGTTTCTGGCGTGTATAGAAAAGACTAATGAAAATATTGCCTTACTATGTTGTTAGTTAATTATTTAAACTTGAACTGTATACATTAAATCTTCCAGTTGCTTTTCATGTAAAACTGTTTACTGCAGAGTGTTAGAGCAGTTTCAAGCCAAGAAGCTGCCGCTGCTGAATCAGATGAACGAGCAAATAAGCAAGTTCTCCACGAAGCAGTCGACGATCGAGCAGCTGGAGCCTATCATCGTGGAGCTGGGGGACCAGTTCAACGACGTGCTGTACGAACTGTGGAAGAGCCTGATGACCATAGAGATGCAGCTGTATGAGCAGTGCGAGGTATGGCGAGTACTCAACGAGCGAGCGAAAGATGCGATCGACCCTGCCTCTATATCACTCAACTGACGAGGGGCATGAGCAAGACAGCAATTTGTGATTAAAGTTCATTTAGTCAGTGCGTAATGTGTTTTTAACGCCTGACGGAAAAACATGGGTAGGTATTCTAGGTAAATGTAACATATTATGTATCTGAGTCATCCTTGCTCTTAAACGGATAAACAGGTTTTAATTTAGTTTGTCCCAAAATAAATGTAAGATAAATTTGACTTCCGCAAGCTATTTAAATAATTGGGTACCTACTAAAATTATCTCGATCATCGAACAACGAACGAGAATCGATATCTGCGAAATGTGGTAGTAATTTTCGTGTTCAAGTCAGGCATCGCTAGAAATCGTAATGTTATTTTTTTAAAAAAGAACGCTAACAACAACGACTTTAATTAATTCGTAAATTAAACTATGCATTTACACACTATGCATCTCATCCCATCTCATCTCCGCATCCCATCTCATCTCATCTCAGCATCTCATCTCATCACAGCATCCCATCTCATCTCAGCTTCTCATCTCATCTCATCTTAACTTATCTCATCTCATCTCAGCATCCCATCTCATCTCATCTCAGCATCCCATCTCATCTCATCTCAGCATCCCATCTCATCTCATCTCATCTCATCTCATCTCAGCATCCCATCTCATCTTTGCATCTCATCTCATCTCAGCATCCAATCTCATCTCATCTCAGCATCCCATCCCATCTCATTCAGCATCCCATCTAATCTCATCTCATCACAGCATCTCATCTCATCACAGCATCCCATCTCATCTCATTTCATCACATCTCATCTCATCTCATCTTATCTCATCTCATTTCAGCATCTCATCTCATCTCAACTCAGCATCCCATCCCATCTCATTCAGCATCCCATCTCATCTCAGCATCCCAACTCATCTCATCTCAGCAACCCATCCCATCTCATTCAGCATCCCATCTAATCTCATCTCATCACAGCATCCCATCTCATCTCATCTCATTTCATCACATCTCATCTTATCTCATCTCATTTCAGCATCTCATCTCATCTCATCTCAGCATCCCATCCCATCTCATTCAGCATCCCATCTCATCTCAGCATCCCATCTCATCTCAGCATCCCATCTTATCTCATCTCATCTCAGCACCTTATCACAGCATCCCATCTCGTCTCATCACAGCATCCCATCCCATCTCATCTCTTCTCGTCTCGTCCCGTCCCGTCCCGTCCCGTCCCGTCCCGTCCCGTCCCGTCCCGTCCCGTCCCGTCCCGTCCCGTCCCATCCCGTCTCATCTCATCTCATCTCATCTCAGCAACCCATCTTATCTCATCTCATCTCAGCATCTCGTTGGGCAAGCGTGGTGGATTATTTCTTCCTATGTTGCATTAATTTACTTTTATTCATGGAAGTTAGTGCCTCTTAAGAATTTCTTCATGTAAATCATGTCGCTCCAGGAGTCTCGGGTGCAATTCTCTGTGAACATGACGGAGATGATAACCAAGTTGCTGGAGGTGTCGCGCAACGCGTTCGGCGCGTGGCGCGAGCACGAGGGTGTGTGGTCGATGCGCCAGTTCGAGACCCTCTCCAAGTATCTCGGCAACAAGATCATGCTGGGCGACGCGTCACCCGAGCTATACGAGGTGGGTATGATACGAAACACACCTCCCATTATCCCATTCCCCTTCTGGGTGGGTATTCATAAATGACGGAATGATTCCGATAACGGTAACAACAGCTTCCATCTTTCTTTGACATAATCTTATCAATTAGAAGAAGAATGGAATCTGTTGTTATTCGATACGGAAAATTTTCCGTCGATTGTAATTATTTATTATCGAATGAGATCAAAACCGAGATGTTTGATTTTTTGCGACTGTTACGTGTCGAATGTCTATTGCAGGGATTAAATTGCTTTTCCAAGTTTTAGTTGTTTTGACACTAGTATTCCATCACAGGTGATGATGGACCGCGACATGATGATGAACCTGGTGGCCTCCTCGTCGGACAACCACATGCGGTTCATAGACATGCGCGAGGACCAGCTAATGACGAAGGCCAACAATTGGCGCGATGACCTTGTGCAGAGCACCAACGAGTTAGTTATATCTATCATTGATTAAAAATATCTTAGAATTATAATACATTTCGTCTTCGTCGTAACGCTCTTGGCTCAGTGGTTGTCATCATCACATTAGCGCTAGTCGCAAACTATCGCCTTCTCACAAATTGCTCTTCTGGTAGGTACCTACTCTCATATTGTTGGTCGGCCCTAAATGACTACAATAACTAGTTACTTACGTAATGCAACGTAAACCAACGAGATAACTTATTTTATAAGACTCTGTAGGTACGGTTAATATAATAATAAATATAATTTGTCAAATCAAGATAGATCAAGTGATTAAGTTACTTCCAATTTAAATTCGAATCTAGAGTAAACAGGCTGTTACCGAGCCATATCTTGGGCTCATCCTGACTTTCTAACATGTGAGATTGGGGTCAAACGCTGACCAGTGCATTCAGTTCACTTTTATTCTGTATTTGGGAAAAGACGTAGGTACTTACCTAGTTTAGTAAGTAATTAGGCTCGTATTAATAAATTGATCTCAAGTCTGAGAGCGATCTTAGAAATGTAATTTTTATGCAATATCAGTACAAAATGATGTGTCTAAAACCTACTCAAGACCGCTCTCAGACTTGGGATTGATTTATTATTGCGGACCTTAGGTTTTATGTGTGTATGGCTGAATGTTTTAATTCCCCAGTAACGAGGTGAAACGCAACCGGGACCGTATCCTGGAGATCAATTACTACATAGACAACCAGCGCGAGGAGTGGACCGACAAACAGATGGCGCTCAACGAGGCCGTCGACCCCGAGACCGCGGCGCTGCTGGGCGAAGACTATTAACTTGTGTATAGAATGGATTCTATAATAAACTTACCTTAATTTTATAAAGATGTTTCTGTTTTTGTCTCGCATGCACAATGTCCAGGGTTCAAACCCCGGCACACAACTCTGGGTTTTTCGAAATAATGTGTAAATCTTATTTCAATAATAATGATTATCTCAATCCAGCATGTCTAACCTAAACAATTTTCAAAAGTCATGTGAATCACTAACCGGCTCTGTGCCAGCGTGGTGGGTTCTACCTGAATCCCCCTTGCATTGTGGGGAGGTCACCGCCTTAGTGGCGTCAAAAAGTATATGAAGTGTAAGTAACTTTTTGGGTTTACGCCTTGAAATCATTGTCAATTTTGGACTGAATGTCTGGCATGTTCATTGTTCATAGCCCCAAACTTATCTACTTCATCTTCAACTAATATACCTTGTAATGACGATTTCCCAATGGTTTTTCGATTATTTTTTTAAGCGCATACTACTTAATTGTTCTACTTCTGTCCGCTAGATCATCTAGTGTCCACAGCCCGTCCACTACATAACTTGGACAATTTTAGCTATGTTTATTTAGTTAATTTCCACAAGTAAGTACTCGTAAAATTAATTATCACAATAAGTACTTACCTTTTACCTAGACTGAGTTTCTAGGGTGTAAATATAGGGGTAATCTATACATCACGATAACGTAATTGTTTTTATTTAAAAGTGTATGGTTTTTAGCGCAGGTATCTAATCGCTATATCACCCATAAACTTCACAATGTATTCTTCTTCCTTTGTTTTATCAATTGAATGTATTGCTCCAAAATCTCTTGAGATCGAGCGGTTTTGATTGAATTTAAGAAGTTTTGAACATATTGTTCGCGATGTATCTTCAGCTCATTTAAATATTGCTCTCTTATGGCTCGTTTCGTGTTGATGCGCGCCTCTTGTGGGACGTCGTCGAACATTTTGATAAATTTCTTGCACTTGGCGATGGCGTCTGCTTTGTCAGCGGCCTCTTCGTCAATCATACCGATCTGAAAGATTTCTGTATTATATTTATGTACCTCACCGTCCAAACACGGTGAAGGAAAGCATCGTGAGGAAACCTGCATGTCATAGAAAATCTAACAAATTTACGAAAGACATGTGCAATCCGTCAGCCCGTACTGGGCCAGCGTGGTGGATTACGGCCTGAATCCCCCTCATTGCAAGGGGAGGCCCGTGCCCAGGAGTGGGACGTCAAAAAGGGCTAAATTATTTTTATAATTATTATTTTTATAACCGTACAAACAAATGAGCGGTCTTCATTTGATTATTTATGACTAGTATTACTCGCGGCTCCACCGGTGTTGTACGATAGTGTGATTAGCTTTCTATGAGTGAGATAATTTTCAGAATCGGATCAGTAGTGCCAGAGATTGCCTCCTACAAATATACTAACAAACGAACAATAGTTTTACCGACTATACTTAATAGTAGAAAAGCTCTTTATAATATCTATTATCATTATCTGAAGTAGTCATAGATGTAATGTAGGTACTGACATAGATATAGGTATATCTAAAACTGCCTTTAATAAAAGCGTTAAGTATCTAAGTACTTACTTAAGTAACCTTACCTACCTATTAAGTTTTTTTTAATACTGGTATCTTCAACTAGTAAACGCAGTGTAGGATATAATAATAAATAATATTAATGATTATTAATTTTATTAATAATAATATTATTAATTTTATTAATAATAATATTATTAATTTTATTAATAATAATATTATTAATTTTAGGCCCTTTGTCGTCCCACTCCTGGATACGAGCCTCCCCTCACTACGAGGGGAGCGCAATTTATACTTAAGTATACACTATTTTTTTAAAAGGCTATTGTAGGTACCATTTTGTTCTAACGTGGTTACCCGAATGTTAGGTATGACAAACATTCAAAGACCCGTTACTCAGAAAATATGATACAGTTACTTTATAGTCTGTCTTCACTAAGCCTCTAAGTACCTACATTTCAGCTGCAGTACGAGTAATACCTATACATATATAAAATTCTCGTGTCGCGGTGTTTGTTGCCAAACTCCTCCGAAATGGCTCGACAGATTTTCATGAAATTTTGTGTGCATATCGGGTAGGTCTGGGAATCGGTGAACATCTATTCTTCATACCCCTTAAAGACAGGACAACGTCTGTCGGGTCAGCTAGTGTCTATATAAATTGTTATTACAGACTTTTGAAACAGTGTCCAGTCAACCCACCTTCAATGCTGCATCTGCGCGCAGTTTGACCGATGAAGAGACAACGAATTCCGCCCACCTGACGCCCATGTTCCTTGTGAACAGGTCAGTGAGCCACTTGCCCGGCGTGATGCCCACCGCGGTGTCGTTGAAGCTGATCGTGGGTCCACCGCCGACCATGACCCGATACTCGCACAACATGCTCAGCACGCTAGCCCCGGCGGCCGAGTGGCCCTGAAAGAGGTATGGAATTTCAAAACCTAACTATTCAACCTTCTGGTTCATTTTAGTTTGCGCGGATACTCACGTTAATAGCGGCGGTGGTAATGACGTCAGTGGCGAAAAGTTTCTCCACGGCGTCGAAAAGTGAATTCTTGAGTGCTTCCAGTCGTTTTAAGTCTGGTTTGTACAGTTCACTTAAGTCCAGGCCCGCAGAGAACACTGATGGGAGATCCTGAAGTAGTAAGCAGTAGTAGTTAAACGCTTGTATTTGGAGAACCTAGCCAGGACGAATTGTTAGGCACATGTTGGTCCTAGGTAGGGACGCCCGGCACCATCTTTACGAAAAAGTTTAACAAGATTACAAGTACGGGAATCGAACCCGCACTCGAGCCGGTCAAAGATAATAGAAGTCGTCAAGGCACTTACTACCTATGGATACCTCATAGGTCTGTAACTTATAAAATTACTAAGTACTTACTGATATTATACTGATATTATGATTTGTATGCAATGTAAGAATTCATCAGGAACTTATTGTCGGAATTAAGTAAAGCATATAATTACCAAAAATACTAGCAGTATAATATGAATAAATTAAGAACACTTATGGTGATCAATTGGATTTTAAAATTATCTAGAAAAATACTGAATTTCGTTAACAAAGCGGTGGGGTAAAAGTTTATTTTAGCGCATCTATCACACCCAGCAAGGAATACATCGTATTACCAGTAGCCTCTATTGAAGTAGATACAGTACACCCGCGGCAATCCGACAAACGTTTTGCAGGGCAGTGTCGGACTATCGAATTTGTCGGATTATAGAGTACTGCCTAACCACTCACACGTCCCGGCCTAAATACCTATTATACCGTTGTCCGTCCGGCTACGCGTGGCGCTGATTCTGTAGGTACCGCGCTCGCTTGTTGTAACAAACAACCTTTATAGCTTCTTATCTATAATACCTAGAGTAAAGACAAATACTACGAAAAATTGCCAGAAGACTTCAGATTAAATCTATGTATTTTTTAAGATCTGTAAATTTAATTTTAGGTATTAAAAATAGGTGTAAATATTGAATTTGGAGAAAACATAACATTTAAATTGTATAAATTTACACCACAACGAAAAAATATTGTTTATTTTACCAATTAAACAATGTCACAATAAACTAGACGTTTTTTCCTTTAAAACGATGCATGGATCTTTATGTTTAATTAATCTTAAGTAGTTAAATAAATCGAAACAAAACACATCTCTTCATAATTTTATCGCGATGGTCCCGAGCGCTTTCGACTCGCTCGCGAAGTCAAAATATAAGCAAGATGGCCGCCTAAGGTCTCGTTTAGACTTTTTACGCAACTTAAAAAAGGGCGGTTATATTTTTTGGGTTGGGCTTTTAAATTAAACACCAATAATACAATAAATATCGTGTTTTATTTAATAATCCTTATTCAATAAAAAAAAATGAAATTGTAAAAAAATATAAAAAATCAACCAATCCTCGGCCGCGACTGCCATGGCCTATATGGCTTCCGTGGTCAGACGGCACATCATTTGCATTAGGTGATCTACAATATTATACACCTATTTAAAACTTGACTCAATGTAATAAAACGAAATAAATAAATTTACGAGAGTAGATTTTTACCAAAATTACACAAATATGATAATACCTTATAACTTGAGATGATCCCCTCCCACCTCTGGTGCGAACCTCTCCTTAGCCTCTGTGACTTTTACGAGTCAAAGAAGTTTCTGTTGGTGATCTAAAATTAGTGTATGCATTAATGAAACCACGATTATAAAAAAAAAGCAATAATAATACACAAAAGAAGCATTCAATTACCTAAGAACTTGAGATGGTACGCTCCCACCTCTAGTACGAACCCCTCGTCCGCGTCTGCGACTTCCACGAGCCAAGAAAAATTCAATTGGTGATCTAAAATTGGTGTATATATTAATTTAAACCATCAATATCATCAAGGAAAAAGGCAATAATAATGTGCATGATGCATTAAAAATATCGGGGTCAGCAGCTAGTAACTTATAAAAAAACATTCACATTTTAATAGCAGCGTATCTTCAAGCAATACTAAGTATGCACATGGTATAATTATTACAATAATGACATTAATATTAAAAAAATAATATGCACGACACAAATAGGCGTAAAACCGTAAAGCAAAATATTAGTGATTTTGATTAAATATGAGGATTAAATTGTTAAAACACCACAAGGGAGACAAAGTGAGGTGAAACCATCAAGCAAATTTAAAAATGATAGCAAAAGTCGACAATCATTAACAAACATAACATTATTATATCAAACAAACAAAGAATCACCACCACACAAAGCGAAAAATAATATTGCAAACATATTTTGCTGTTTGTACACACCCTTATTTTGAACCATTTTAGTTCCGTCCGTGGATAGCAATCTATCCATGCCTAAACACCTGAGGAACACAATTACATTTTTAAGGAATCTTCCGTGAATATTGTATATTTCAGTTTTGAAAGTGTATTATTATGTTTATGACGAACTATTACTCTTTGTTTAAACAATATTTTACTGAAAAAAAACGTAATAAATAACTAAAATTGGATCAACAACAAGAATGGCCGCTCCTACGCCATTTTTTTCGAAACAGCTACACTTTGAATTCCAATTATGACTCGATTTTACTCTTAAAACTGTGATATGTATACTTAATTATAAAGCACAAATCATCTAGTTTATTTTTATGTATAATAATCTATGAACTAATAAATAAAACTAAAGTACTTACGACATAATCGCTGGAACTTAAAAAACACTTGTTCACTAAACACAAAGCGTAGAGTGGACTGCAGATAAACGTTTGTTTTTATTCGTCTAGGCTTCTTACACTGCCGTCTCGTGATTTTTATTGTAAAGTAGTTCGTCAGCTATCGACTACACAACTTAAACACGCAAAAAGTAACGCATATTGTCAATAGATGTCGGTTTTATAAAATATGTAGCTATGGATATAAAACTATCCTTGGACGTACAACGCCCTTTTTTTTTTGGATATCAAAGTATCCCTGGACGTGTGAATGGCTAAGGACCCCCCTATAGTCCGGATTTTTTTACAAAAGATTACCTTGTATTACAGATCCAATAGGTATAAGATTAAAAAAACATATATAATTCTTTATGTCGATTTTTTTTAAATAAGCAATCAGAATCAAAACAATACCAACGCGTGGAGTACCATAGTGGTGGCGCGTACAAGTTGGAACCTGTTCAATCATGCATTATCTAAGTACATTAGCAAATATTGACAAAAAAATTAAATAGGTATTCAATAATAATAGACATGTCGGATTACAAGGGGTGCCGGATGAGCGGGGGTCCACTGTACACCTTAAGGCTAAAGCGCCCATCTAGCCCGCGAAGTTCAAATTTTTTGAGGTTTTTCAAAATCTGACAATAATAAAAGACACATTTAGTAATTCGCGAAAAAGATCGTGTGCAGTGCATTTATTAATATATCCAACTTATTCTAAAATATTTCAAGAACGACAGCTATCCAGATAATCTGGCAATTTTTGTATATTTAGTGATTTACTAGTATCATATCCACCGTGATAATATTTAGAGTAAAATAAATGTATTAATAAACGCACTGCATACTGTGTTTTTCGCAAATCACAAAATGATGTCTTAAATGTTTTTAGATTTTGGATAAACTATAAAAATACTCAAAAAAATTGAATTTCGCGGGCTAGACAGGCGCCTTCACCTTAAAAGGTCAGCGATTATCGTACTTACCGAAGTCAAAATCATTCCTTTGCATTTGTCTCTGTCTAATTCGTCGACGGCTTTGCAAATCGCTCTAAATAAATCTTGGTTGAGTCCGTTGACGGGTGGCCTGTGCATTGCGACGGTGGCTATGCCATCACTGTCCATGGCCACGTTCACGAGTCCGGGAGCCTCGCCCGACAGACTCCTCGCCACACCATTTTTGATATTGAACAAGACACGCCTGATAGGAATCATGTTCAGCACTAACGTACTTGCGGGCGCGCAGATATCAAACTGACGCGGACGGATACTTTTTTTTAAACTACCTTTTGCCCGCGACTTTGTCGGCGAATCGGGAGTTTAAAACAAAAAGATCATATCTAAACATCTTAAAAATATTTAAGTACCTACTCGTGGAATGCGACGTACGTAACCCTTGGTAAAGACTTTAGGAAAACGTCCGTATCTCCACTAGGTTCATTCCCCGTCAAAACATCAAGAAATTTAAAATAAACAATCTACAACAACAAAACCAATCATCAGATATGGAGGGTAGTTACCTTTAATATAATAATACCTCCTGACCTTGCTCTACCCTTTCCCATAAAATTAAAAAAGAACATGAAACACATGTTTATCTATTTCGAATGTGCTATGTGTCCATACGAACTTTACAACCAGTTTTATACTTTAAGAAGTTGAATATTCAAAGCAACTGAGATACATATTTTTAATAGGTTCCGAAAAATTGGGACCACCACATACTTAGATAAATTTGAAATTTTCACGACCGGTTGAATTTACGAAAAACATTATTTTTTATTTAGAATTATAGCCTCTATACCGAGTTTACTTATTATTTTTATATTAGTAGTAGGTATCTACGTATGCAGGTGATTAGTAATGCGATAAAATTTTATAGATAGATAGATATCTAACTGCATAAGTTCTTATCTGCATTTCACTAATGCGCTAATATGCCAAAAAATCCGTCATGTGTGCCTGCCTAACACGCCACGTGAAATAGATTATTAATAATAACTTTCGAGTTTTGTTAATTTTATTTGAGCAACGGATGATATTGTACCTACCTACTAAGATAATACCGAGCACTTTTTTTTGTAATTTGATAGACTTCTCATTTGAATTATTTTCTTTTGAGAAATAAAGTTCTTCAAACCAACAACATAAGCAAATAAAAGTAATTATTTATACATACTTAGATAATGTATGGAAATCGCAGTCGTCTGGAAGCGTTCTCTCTCTCGCCCAGTGTAGCTCGCCTTTGCGAGCGAAAGAGAAAGAGGCACATTATTTTTTAATTTGATTTGTTAATTTATTGGCGAAGTTTAGATTGCAATTTGCACTTAAGTTATTTTTGGTGACGGCAGGTACCTAACTACCTACTCGTTTATTTGGGTTCTCGGGTCCGCAAGGGTATCCTTCGTGTCCATACCTACTGTGCGAAGAATAATACCACAGTATTACTTGTAGGCAGTAGTGATGTAACGAATATTCGTATTCTCATATTTTTTGGCATTCGCATTCGCAAGAAACTATGCGAATGTTTGGCGAATGTTTTTAACAAACAAAAATGTAATTATACTCGTATATAGATGAATATGGAATATGGAATATTAATGCAACTCTTAAGATTTATATCTTTTTTCAACATACTTGCTCGTAATGTGGCACTTATTGCCCCACTTTTAGGTTCATAAAGCAGCTTATTGAGCACTAGAGCCTTTGACTTGACAGTATTTTTTCTTATCGTCATAGGCAAAAGTGTAATAAACCTTTATTTTCTTTTTGGACTGATGAAAAGTTCTTATAAGGAATTTAAATTCAAACAATTAAGTTGTGATTAGACTGGGTGCACAATCAGTGGTGCGATGCGTAGGTTTGAGACTCAGTCCGAACTTTCTTTTTTTGTTAAAATAAATATAAGTTAGAAGATGAATCTTGCTACTCACGTAAAAAAGTCCACTTTCGAATTCAATATTTCGTAAACGGGAATCAATATTGAAAAAACCGGCCAAGTGTGTGTTGGGCTACGCACAATGTAGGGTCCCGTAGAAATAAACCTTAACGTGGTTCAGAAGTTACAGGATGAATCGAGTAACTCATGTAAAGAAATCCACTTCCGAGCTCAATATTTCGTAAACGGGAATTAAATTTGAAAAACTGTTAAAGTACCCCATAATGTTTTTTTAAATACCTATTCAATGATACGCCACTCGATGGGGGTGAGTTAACTTTTTTTTTCACCCTCCCTTCCCAAGTACGAGATGGTACCCTAGAATAACTTTGCTTTCAATATTTAAATACACAATTTTGTAGCGGTACATAATCTATATTTTTGTGCTAATTCGCAGTCTTCTAGCCCTAATAGTCTCTGAAAAAAATGACGTCGGATGGATGGTCAGATGGACAGACAGGCAGACGGAGGGACGGACATGCCGAAACCATAAAGGTTCCTAGTTTGACTACAAAACCCTAAAAACTGTCAAAGAAACCTCAAAATTATTTTAAAATACCTATTGAATAATACTCCACTCGAGGGGATGATTAAACCATTTCTTTCCACTCCCCCTTCTCAAGTACGGGAGGTACTATGGAATAACTTTGCTTTCAATACCTATTTAAAAACACATTTTTTGTGCCAGTTTGCAGTCTTTTAGCCCTGATAGTCTCTGAATAACATGACTGTAACGTCTGACGGACGGGCAGACGGACAGACGGACGTGGCGACATGACACTATAAGGGTTGACTATGGAACCCTAAAAACTTACGGCGCGCCATCTTGTTTTATTTTTAATTAATGCTGCAATTCTCTAGCTGTGTCTTAAAAAGATCGTAAAGAGTTTTTTTTCAATTTAAATTATAATATTTTAAATATTTTTGTCCGCAAGTGTGTTGTAAAACGTCGTATGAAATGCGTGAGCATTCTTCATTGGATACCTTGGCTCCATCACATCCCTCGCATTAGTCTCGGGCTGAAAACCAGTATCGTGTGTGTGCTCACTTGTATCATAACACTGTAATTTTCGTCACTTTATTTAAATTTGATTAATGCAATAATACTATACTACACTAAAATCTAAACAAATATCTTCGAATGAACTTTATGTGACTAACAGTTAGTCACATAAAGTTCGGTTTATACATGGCCGACACTAAAATATCAAACCTGTCTAACATTTTACGCGCCCTTCATTTGAAAGTCAACATTCGCATTCGCATTCGCGAATGTTGGAGGCAAATATTCGCATTCGCATTCGCGAATGTCAAAAATCCAACATTCGTTACATCACTAGTAGGTAGCGACTGTAATCTATATACAAATACAAATAAATAAAATTGGAGTGTCTGTTTGTAATATCAAAATAACACCTTTTCACTAAATGCATATGAAAGTACATACGACACCTAAGGCAAAAACGCGATTTAAAAATTTTTTGTCTGTCTGTCTATCTGTCTGTCTGTCTGTGTGTTTGTTCCGGGTAATCTCCGAAACGGCTGGACCGATTTTGACGGGACTTTCACTGGCAGATAGCTGATGTTATAGGGAGTAACTTAGGCTACTTTAATTTTAGAATAACAATTAGGGTTCCACGTAAAAAAATAAAAACACAAGAAATCAAAGAGTATCTCCGAAACGGGTGGACCGATTTTGACGGGACTTTCACTGGTAGATAGCTGATGTTATAAGCAGTAACTTAGGCTATTTTTATTTTAGAAAAACTAAATTTAAAGAAATGAAAAAATGCGTCCTGTCGTGCGGGCTCAGAACGCGGGAGCGGGCTTTTTTGTTAAGTTAAATTCCACGCGGACGAAGTCGCGGGCTCAGCTAGTAATAACATAAGTGTGTATGCTCGATTACTTGCACTTACTTGATGCATGAAAATTATGATAAAATTAGGTAAATTCGATTAAAAATATTTAAAGTTTGATGACCGCTTGGCGCAATGGTTCGAGCGTAGGCCGCTCGGCTCACTACACCGTGTGGTCGCGGGATCGATTCCCATCAGGGTAAATTTCGGAAATAGCCTTTTCGTAATTTGCCCTGCTCTGGGTGTCACTGGGATCGCCCTCAGTCCATTGTACGGTACACATAGTACAAGAGTTGCTTAGTTTGGGACCATACCTTTGGTGTATTCGTCTGGCGATATTTGTTATTATTATTTATTTTATGATTTGATTATTAAGGTAATTAACATTAAGATTATGCGCACCGAAAAACACAATATAGCTACATGAAAAGCGCAATGTTTTCATGAAGCACAACCATATTTAATTACATTTCCCTCGTGTCGCAAACCCGTGAGACGCCCGTAAATTCCATCTAAATTATTTCACAAAGGCTCGTTCACAAGATTGTAGTGTGCTATTCTACATCGTTGATGTTCTCCAACGCCGTCAAAATAAGTGAGAATTAGTGATAACTTATATAAGTACTTCAGTATTTTATTTTCAATAGTAAATAATAACATTTTTACAAAGTAAGTAGATTCGTATCTTACCATTATTGATTCTTGTAGGTAGGTACTGTAATAATTTATATGAATAAAAATTATTCCTGATTTTCTATTTACAGTAGGAACAGATAACGCGTCGTTTGCACTGACGGTATCCCGTCAGTGCAAATGTCACATTTATGTTTGAAAAGAAGAATGGGAGAAATCTTGACGCTAAAAAAGGTATTAAGAAACTATAACGTCCGCAACAAAAATTAACTAGATGGCGTAAGTGAGCCATTGAAGGCTGGTAAAATGTTTTTATCATACAACCAACTATTTAAAAATATATTATTACAACAAAACTTAAAAAAAATGTGCATACAAACCACATAACAGAGAACTTCGTTCCAACAAGAGTCCGCCGACCGTACAATATATTATTTATAAGATTTGGTGCTCCTTTTGGTGTCTTCACTCGCTAGTTCTACGCTCCGTCTACGTTATTTTTTTCTTCTGAGGCTAAAAGCTTACGAGTGGACTCACTTCAATAGTTTAATGAGCACGGTGGGGATTGAACCCGAATCACCTCGGTTACCAAGATGACTCCTCAAACCACTAGGCTATAAACTATTGTCAACAAACATACAATATACTTAATAATAAAAATATTAATTAGCTGCTTTTTTCTTCAAGCTTTGTATGTACATTTCTAGTGACTGTTGGACTTTAGGGTTCTGTAGGAAACCCAGGAATTCCTGTGTGTCCTGTTGTCTATTCTTCTGCAGCCAGGCGAGGGGCGCTTGCCGGATCTTCTGTTTGGTGATGGCTCGTGCTAGAGGCGGGATTCTGTCGAACTTCTTCACAAACTGCTTACATTTTTCCACAGCGTCCGCTTTGTCGGTAGCCGATACGTCGATAAGTCCCACCTGGACAAGTAAACATTATTTTCTTAGGTTTGGTCTGGTCTAAGGAATGGATCTAACCCTCAGTTACTTCTGCAAACCGAAAACAACCTCCAGTTAGTCGCACCAGGGTTGGTTTTGGACTGCAGCGGTATGTGTAGATTAGTTATGTTCTGCTTAAGTATTAGCGTTGTCTAAGTATCGATTTATTGCAATACTATCGTGACCTCGAAAACTAAGTCACGATATCGATTCCCTGGTAGTGTCAATACTATTCACGACGAGCAATAGTATCGATAGTATCGTCGATAGCACTATCGATAGTACCGATAGCATCTACTATAGTTAGTACTCAATAGTATCGAATATCGATACTATCGATAATGTTGCTCGTCATCAATTGTATTGACAATTGTTATTATTCATGCAAGCCAACAAAGCACTTATGTATAGTCAGAATCTACCACCGGTTCGGAATGGTGCTTCCACTGAGAAGATCTGGCAAGAAACTCAATGGTCAAGGAGGACTATCGATAGTTAGGCAACTAATAAGTGTATCCAAACATGGTAATGACCTCGAGCGCCTCTTGTACGGAGAACATCCTGGCGGTGGTGAGCGCGAGCTCGGCGTGGCGCTGCGGGATGGTGTTGGTCATGGTGTCCATGAACCAGCGCGGCGCCACGATGCCGAGCGCCGTCTCGTTCAGCCCGATGGCGTACTTGCCGCCCACCATGGCGCGGTACTCGCACGACATGGCCAGCAGGCAGCCGCCCGCGGGCGCGTGACCCTAATATTTAATTTAATAATCATATTTTAAGTTTTCTAAAGATTACTAGCAATGTGATTTTGTCACAAACTCAACTCAAACTCAAAATTGTTTTTATTCATGTAAGCCAACAAAGCATTTATGAATAGTCAGAATCTACCACCGGCTCGTAATGCCGCTTCCACTGAGAAGATCCGGCAAGAAACTCAATGCTTAGGTACCCTTTCAATGAACAAAAGATGGTGTACATTCTCAGGAACAGCAACAGAATATGAGCAGGCAACACCATTGTCACAAAATAAGTAAATAGTAATCAAATCTCACTCAGATTTAGGTATTTCAATAATATTACTAGTATTCCCGTTAGCCCCTCCAGCTAAGCTAATGCTTGTGTTAGCAGTGGGCTCACGTCAATAGTTAAATGGCCAGGATGGGGATCGAGTCCGGAACCTCTCAGCTACGAAAGCGGCCCCTCTGACCACTAGGCTATTGACGCTGTATTATAAACATGGATGAGGCTGCTGTTTTCTTCTCGCGTTGATAAATCAATCCTACTAATATTATAAATGCGAAAGTTTGTGAGTGTGGATGTATGTATGTATGTATGTATGTATGTTTGTTACTCCTTCACGCAAAAACTACTGAACGGATTTGGATGAAATTTAGAACACAGATAGATTATAACCGGGATTAACATATAGGATACTTTTTAACCCAATAATCCAATACTACGCGGATGAAGTCGCGGGGCACAGCTAGTATGTAATACAATGAAGCGATCCTGAGGAACGCTGAACCGACAGCGCTGACGATCGGCAAGCAAAACATAGGTACATATCGACCTGTCAGAGCCGGACGATACGCGTGGGTACACGTGACAGGAAAACCAGGGGCCCAACTCCGATAACGACTTTCGTTCGATTCGACTCGCAATGTCTAAACCGACGTATCGCGTATCTGGCTACGTCACTTTTGACAGTTGTCCTATAGAAAAACTGTCAAAACTGACGTATTCATTTACGCGATATGTCAGTTTTGACGTATTGCGGGTCGAATGTGAGTAGAGTCGAGCGACAGTCGTAAACAGAGTTTTGGGCCCCAGTCTTACAGAATACAACTGGATGGCGCATTTGTTTTTTTTATTTATACAACACTAGCGATCCGCCCCGGCTTCGCTGGGGTGCAAAGCTGATACTAAAGTGTTTCTCTACTATATTATGCATGTATCTATACAAATAAATAAAATTGGAGTGTCTGTTTGTAATATCAAAATAACACCTTTTCACTAAATGCATATGAAAGTACATACGACACCTATAGCAAAAACGCGATTTAAAAAATTTTTGTCTGTCTGTCTGTCTGTGTGTTTGTTCCGGGTAATCTCCGAAACGGCTGGACCGATTTTGACGCGACTTTCACTGGCAGATAGCTGATGTTATAAGCAGTAACTTAGGCTACTTTAATTAAAAAAAAAAAAACAATTAGGGTTCCGTTTTCCGGTTCGCGTTTTGTTATAGGTGTCGTATGTACCTTCATATGCATTTAGTGAGAAGGTGTTATTTTGATATTACAAACAGACACTCCAATTTTATTTATTTGTATACAAGGTGACACATAATGGGTATACTTTTTTTTTCAAAACTTAACTTTGTAATTCTAAAACCATCAGCTTTGGAGGGAACTTGAAAAACAAAAGGTGTTATAGGAATACAGCTGTTGACCGATTTCACAAGTCTACAAAACCTTTAGTACTTCAACTGTCCCACAAAGCCGATAGTTCGAGATTTACAAAGTTATGTTGCAAAAAAAATAGTATACCCATTTTGTATCACCTAGTAGATTATGTAGTGATAGTCGACAAACGAAGGTAGGACCCGATGCACCAGTTATTGTTGCCCATAGATGCTTGCGATGCTCGCACGTTGCCGACCTGAACAGGGGGACAGGGGGACAGGGGGACAGGGGGAGGGGCAGAGGGGGGTTGGGCCTTCAGCGCTCCCTCTCATACTAAACACAGCTGTAATAGCCACTTTATACCGATCGATATTCTGTGAGACGGAGATAGTTCCCCTATAAATAAATAATAAATAAATATCGCCAGACTGACACACCAACTGTATGGTCCCAAACTAAGCAAAGCTTGTACTATGGGTACCGTACAATGGACTGGGGGCGATCCCAGTGACACCCAGACCAGGGCAAATTACGAAAAGGCCATTTCCGAAATTTACCCTGATGGGAATCGATCCCGCGACCACACGGTGTAGTGAGCCGAGCGGCCTACGCTCGAACCACTGCGCCAAGCGGTCGTCAAAAGGGTGTAGTGTAAAATAGAGGGTGTAGTAATCATTGTCAGCTTAGATAAACCACCAATCAAAAGAGTGTTTTATACTATTTAGAGAAGAGATAGCACGTACGTTAATGGCGGCTGCGGTGACGAAGTTGGAGCCGAACAGTTTGAGCCACACTTCTTGGAGGGTGTTCCAGAACGTCTCCGCGCGCTTCATGTCCGGCTTGTACATCTCCATGATGTCCAGCCCCGCTGAGAACACAGTGGGCGACGACTGAAACAGAAATGTATCCCAACTAAAGCCATCTAGAAAATAAGCTAGAGTCAAAAGCTAGTTTGAATTAAATATTAATCTTATCACCAAAGTAAATTGTCAATGGTGAAATGTGAAGGCACCTCGGGAAAATCAAAAGTTACGTATTCAGTAACTTTTGACAGTTTTCCTATAGAAAAACTGTCAAAACTGACGTATTTATTTACGCGATATATATGTTTAACGTATTTCGAGTCGAGTGTGAGTCGCGTCGAGAGTTGGGCCACTGGTATGATTTAAAAAAGAAAATAACTTACAGAAGTCAATATCATTCCTTTGCATTTGTTTTTCGCCACCTCATCTAAAGACTTGCTCATTTCCTGCAGCAGATCTAAGTTGAGGCTGTTGACAGGCGGCCTCTGCATTGTCACAGTGGCTATGCCCTCTCCGTCCACAGCCACGTTGACCAAAGGTCCGGCCTGGGCCGACATGGGCCTGATGCTTGGTATCGAACATCTGACATTGTTTGCAAATTGCCTTAGATGGAACATTCTAAAAAAAATGTGTTAGTAAGTAGATAGGTACGCAGCAAAACACACTTTTTAAAGTTTCTCCTAGAATCGATACAATCACAACAAAAGATTTGCTACAGCCAATTTGTTTATGAACAACTTCTTTGAAAAGAAATGAATGAAAAAAAAAAAAATATCTCTAAGTCTACTTATTTATGTTAATTTGTTTACAAATGAGGTCTGTAGACTTGAGGAACAGAAAAATAAATTATGTAAGAGTGCTTAGCTTGTGACCCTTAAACTAGGCATTGCCTGTATCTTAAGGGCCAGAAATAAACAAAGAAAAAAGAAAGAAACAACTTTGAAAAGTTATGCTTCAATTTAATTGAATAGAATTGAAGAAAATTTACAATTTATTTGGCTATTACTTGCAATGAAGAAACTGGATATTCGTTGCTAAAGGTTTTGAAGTAATAATGATGAATAAAAACGGTACACATTTTATATCTAAACTGAAAGAGCTTGGGAAAAGGATTAAACAAAGTGTTGTTTCATTAATTAGTTATTGTAGATTCAGATTAATGATATTAATGTAATGTACTTATAAGTAAGTTCTGCTGAATACAGATATTTACTTAATTAACTTTGTATTCACCTGACCATTATAGGTACATATGAATGATTTCCCACATCACATAGATTGTAATGGAATGTGGGAATCTAGAATTTAAATAGAATAGATTTCTTATATTAACAACAATGCAATGTTGTTTCGGACTTAATTAACTTTTTTGCAATTGTTTGGTTGCCTGAAGTAAATAAAAAAAAGTTAAATAGGTACCTACTAAAGTTTTTTTTATCTAAAATAATATACCTACCTACGCTATGCTATTACTAATGCAGCAGTATGGATTTGTATTTATAACATTACTTAATGGAAAGCGCAACACGACACATTGAACTTATAAGTAAATAATAGGATTAATAGGTCAATGAATGAACTTTGGAATCAACTCATCAACAGGTAGTTTGAACTTTTGAATATAATAATACAATACTAGCAACATTTTGTGATAGAGGATACAATGGAATTAGCAAACTATATTTCAATATAGCAAGTTATTTACGTACCTACTTTTCAATAAGCTAAAACGTAGTGTAATCCTCTTTGTAAGTTAATTCTAATTAATTTTCAGCTGTTTTCACTTTCATTTAGCCATAGACTAAGAAATGTTGAGTATTCAGCCAATACATAGAGGTAGTAGTAGTAGTAATATTCGTCCAATAGGACAGGCGTAGGACCAACACATAGAGGAATAAATATTATTTTTGGTAATTTCGACAGCTGCGGAAACGAGATACACGCACATAGTATATTAATTTGCATTAGAGTAAATGGGATGTATAAAATGTCTTTTGTTACGCTAAGTGTATTTTGTTTAAGTTGTTTAAGTGTGTTTTAGTTCAACCAGCACCAATTTTTTGGTGTCTATTAAAATTAATTTTAGTGGTTGTGTTAGACAGATTATTTTCATAATAATAAGCAGAGTGAGGTGTATCTGTCTACTTCCTGGTTTGCACAGGCGAAATATATACACCGATTTATAATGTTGTCTCTATTTTGTGCAGTCAAAAAATTAAGACAACAACATGTTTTGTGTTAATGTTTCATCCGGTGTAAACGCAGGGTAACGTTGAAATGTCTGTGATATTTCTGTTGCTGTCCCTTACAGATGTACGCATAACTACACTGCTATGGTATTCGTTTTCTATAAACACAATAAAAAAACGATTATTCGATCTGACATCGACAGTGACTGAATGACTGACGGTTAAGTGACACTTACTTTTCTTTGGCAGTACTGAAGGTTGACTGTAGGCTTAGAACATACTTATGTTCTAAGACTGTAGGCCTCCATTTTGGTTTTCCTAAGTGGACGGTCACATTTTTTTCTATAATATTGTTAATAAATATGTTTGTTATTGCAATTAGTTACTTGAAACTGGCGATATACCTATAAAAATGAGTCGGCCATATTTTTAAAAGAAAGAAGAAGAGAACTGTCATTTTGTCACCTGTCTAGTCTATGTGTCTGTCAATTGTATTATCTTTGTCACTTTGCTCTTTGTCTGTCAGTACTTCGTCAATAAGTTCATACAATTTTTGAAGGTGAATAAATAAATAGGTACCTAATGATTAAATCTATTACCAATATGTAGGAAGAGGATCTATAAATTTGGACCCATGTTTACTATATATAACCGTGAAAACAAAATGTCATTGGAGCAAACGGCTTGTGATGGTAAGTTTATGTGATTTGAGAATATTTCCTTCATTAGTTGTACCTAATAATTTTGACTTATTTTTACGTTATTGTGTGGTACGTGGAGAAATTAAAATCTTACTGGAGTTTCTCACTCATTTTATCTCCCTACACACGACAAGATTCTGCAACTGAAGGAAGAAACAGGTTTAATTTAAAGCCACATTGTGAACTTGCAGATCTGAAGGCGTTCGAACGTCGGCTCACAGAAGTTATAGGATGTCTCCAACCAGCTACTATGAGATGGAGAAGTATGAATTCAATAAATATTATCCTATAAGGTTTTTGTGTCTACATAGGTACCTATTATCAAATATTGTGGTATTCCTATGTAGATATATTGGCATTATTTACCTAGATAAATCATGTAGGCTACATAGCCAACTGGAATTCCAACCTACCTACTCAATTGTATTGTTAATGCTTGCTTAACTTGCATAATAACTTAGGCAACCTGAAGTTTAGGGTGTTATTTTCACACCAATTGGTTAAATGCCACTTGATCCATCAATTGATTGTAGAATGTGATGGGATAACACATACACATCAACAGTTTCTACATAGCGCAATGAGTGATCGCTCATTGATTGACACTCAAGCAATTATCAATAGCTGGTTGATCAACGGTTGGTCAATTATTAATGGATGGTTGAGCAACGGTTGGCCAATTATTAATAGATGGTTGATCAACGGTTGGTCAATTATCAATAGTTGGTTGATCAACTGTCAATTTATGTGTAATATTGTTGATGTTTCAGTTGTCCTGATCATGGTGTCGGTGTGCACAGCAATAGCTGCTTACCACTGGCTGATGGACCCCCTCACTCCGGTCGTCTCCCTCACACAGTCACTGTGGAATCATCCCTTCTTTGCTTTCACTTCCACATTTTTAGGTGAGTAGAATAGTTTCAGTCTCAGATGAAAAGATTAAAGTGGACCAAGTGTATGGAACTATATAGTGGGTAAAGCTAGCAAAATGTGTACCAAACACCGTCAATCCAGTATGTTGTGAGTTGGATTTGTGATGTAAATCGCGCCATAAAGGTCTGTCTGGCTATTGTTGTTTTCTCAATGTGACGTCCGCGTGGCGTAGAGGTTCGAGCGTAGGCCGCTCGGCTTATTACACCGGGTAGTTGCGGGTTCGATTCCCGTCAGGTTTAATATCGGAAATAGCCTTTTCGTAATTTGCCCTGGTCTGGGTGTAACCGGGATCACCCCTAGTCCATTGTACGGTACCCATAGTACAAGCGTTGCTTAGTTTGGGACCATACAGTTGGTGTATTTGTCTGGCAATATATACTATGATTATTTATATTTAAACCTTCTCTCCAGTGTTGCTGTTCATGATGGGCGTGCACCGCAAGGTGGTCGCGCCCAGCATCATCACGGCGCGCACCCGGTCCGTGCTCAACGACTTCAACATGTCCTGCGACGACACCGGCAAGCTCATCCTGAAGCCGCGCCCCGCCAACAATTAGCACTTAATTGTACATATTTTCTAAGTTAAGAATAAATTGTTTTGATTGTTTTTATGTTAACTTATTTTGTAGGTGTCGTTATTGAAGTCGTATTTTTTTTCCGGCAAGTTAATAGATACAGTTTTTAAATACATTGTGATGTTAGGTAGATGCCCTTATAATTATAAGGCCGGGGCCGCACCGGTAAAACGATTGCAATTAGTATACTTTTCACTTATATGATGAGGTCACTGCCATAGTATGATTACAGGGCTTCGATGGCTGTCGCATCGCAATCGTCTCACCGTTGCGGCCCCGTCCTAAACATTACCAATGAGACCTTACATTACATGTAAGGGATACTCTTTTCCAATGAAACAACTTATTACAAGAATCTATCCAAGTTTATTAATTACTTATAACTTTGGTGTGTTTATTATATACAATAAATAAATGATAACTAAGAACAATAGGTCTATCATACAAAACCATTCTTATATAATAAAGAAAATGTTGCAGCTCAATGAATAAACACAACAATATCATACATAACTATTTGAAATATAATCTTTGTTTAATTTTCACTAGAAAAATTTGCTAAAGATTTTGCTAAGTTGTAACAAATGGCTGTATTAATAAAACTTGAGTAAATAATGCAAGTAAATAGTCCTTTACGTTATCATCATCACATCCATCGTGACTACTACTCTTAAACAATTAATAGTGGTCTACTCATCCTACATAATTATAATTTTCTTTCCTCTACAATCTTATCCATTCAATACTTTTAGTTTCGTCGCACTGCACACTATTTCTTCGCACGCTTAGACTCAACATGGAGTGTTCATATTGGAATTACTACAATGGAATAGTTTTTGTTTTTTCTAGAAAACTTATAGATTATAAAAAATATGATATATTCTTAATTTGTTAATCCGGGTAGTGTCGTTTTATGGATCGATATTTTATTATTTTCAATTCAAATCGTCAATTCCTCACAGTACATAAATGCAATTCGTAGTGCACTCCTCAGACAACCCGCAAGCGACAGTCGCAATTACAAAGATAAACTTCAACAAGGATACTGTGTAATGTTATAGCTATAAAGTATTGTGCTGACGGTGCATGTAATGTAAATAACCATCCTAAGCTAATATTTTTTTGAATACTAATATACTATACATGAGGGTGTTTGTGCTTTAGTGTTAATCGATATTTTACACGTAAGTACACAATAGTGATGGGACTATCATAAACTATCATAGTTCCGAAACATAAAATGATACAATAACACGACCGGTATTCATAAATCGATCTCAATTGGGAAATGTCATTCATTTGTCATTCTATTACAAAATGAAATGTCAAACGTGTGCTTAACTTCTGTCAGTTACGATAGGATAGCAGCGGAAAAAAAAATGTAACATTTTTTTGTAAAATAGATTCTTCTTGATTGTAATTGCGCCTCGACTTCCAAACTCGACTGAAACCCTTCAATCCGAAAAAAATACTTTGAGATCCTATCAACGATGATTAACATTAAGGTGATATTAAATTTGAGCTACCATCTCCATCCGACACACAGCCGGAACTGAGTGTAACTAATTTGTAACATCACTTTAATGCTCCACACTCACATACGGTTTTTCGTGATCGAGCAAACACGTCTATTAAAAATCACGGCATCGGATTTCGTCCACACCTTCAGCATTTATCTATGGAGCGACGCGCGACGCTAAATATTCACCAGTTCGGATTAGGCTCGCTTCGAGTAGATGCGAAGGAAATTGCATTTATTTAATTCCATCGAACCGGCGCGAAGCGAGCCTTCGACCGTAAGTGAGTATGGAGCTTAGAACAAACTTGTAGACAAACAATACATGCTTAAATGCTTAATCATTACATTTCATACACACAATCATCATCAGGGAAATGTAATATATCATACCTATAAAAATCATTTTAAAATTATTATGTTAGTAACATCAAGGCAGTGGTGCATGCATAAATTCAACATTATTAACACGACATACTTAACATTTTATAATTAATTTTAGAAAGGCATTAAAGTTAATAATAATACGCCTCTTTACGCGATAAGGCATATCTAATTAGTGATACGCTTCTAGTTTCTTAATAAAAAGGATTAGAAACTGTATATAATTAAATTGGAATAAGGGAGAATGGGAAAATTATATTATTTCAGTCTTTTTGAAAACAATGTCGCATGCAACAGTGAGAAATAAAATAACAACTATCCATGGAACAAAATAAAGATTTCGATTCGCGAAAAGAAAGGAACAATAAGCTTCGTGTTTACAAACTTTACGTAACATAATTATTAAAACTAAATACACGACAATGTAATTACTTACTTTAAACACAGCTTTTAATTTTACAAAAGATTGAGGGTGAACTTTTATTTAAATTGAGTTAACATTAACATGGTTTATAATATAAAAAAGTATTTACGTGAATAAAGAATGCTGCGTCACAAGGAACGTAATTATCTCGTCTGAACAATTTTCTTGAACAAATTTAATATGTAATGTGGTAACCAATTAATACAATACCAACATGATCTTAATAAGAATACAACGTAAATAATACTTCTTTCATTATGATAGGTATAAGAGGGTTTAATCTTTCTATGATAGGTTCATAAAGCTAACTTACGAGTTGAGACTGATAGTAGTTATAAATTCTGTTGTGGCGTAAAGGACACAGACAAACCTTGCATATGCGTGGGCTTGTAGGGATAGATTATAATCTTCTCGATATTTGCTTTTGAAGCATGCTAATAAACTTTACATATTAATAAGCAGTTTAAAACTAATAAGGAAATAAGAAGTAGTGAATAGTAACAATTATATACAAAACTGGAATACATAATTCATATTGTTTTCTTATATTTACGCGAATACTACACATTGAAATAAAACTATTTTTTGAGCACTTTCTGCGTGGATCGGACCGCAAACAACAACTAAATATGAGGGTACCCAGTTACTAACTATAACATCAGGACGTCTAACACCTCGGTCCCCCCGTGACCATGGCTGCTGTAAAGCAACCGAAACGTCGGGAACATAAAGTTAATAAACGCGATAAAATCCGAAAAATAGTTTTATTTCAATACATAATTCATTCACTCGCAGGATTATTCGTAGTGTTATATTTCTAGAAGACACGAGTGATCTCTCATCCATGTAACGTACGATCAAGGGTAAGTAGAGAAACAATAAATTTAACATTCCAATGTATTTTAGCAACTGTCCCGTCATTTCTATTTTATTAGTATTCACCCTAATCAATACAAAGGAAACATAATTGATTTTACAGTGTGTTTGAAAAGTCCGTAATAATACTTGGGGCTTTGGATAAGTCTCGGGGAACAGAATTAAATGGTACCTATAACATTTGATCAAAAATTCGAACACATCCAATATATTTTTTCCGACAATAAAAAAAAATGCGATTTATGAAGTATTAATTCAACTTTTTTACGTATTTTTTGTTGAATATCTGTTTAAATGGTTATTTCGGACTTTTTAAACTTCCTGTATTGAATCAACACACGTGCGTATGTGGCTCATGATAATTCGATTCCAAATGCTTATATGATATGACCGATGAGAGATTTTTTTCTAGATACCTATATCGACATGAAAAAGCACAAAATTTCATATTGATTTCCTACTGCTTTTCACCTAAAAAAGAAATTATGTTTCATGTCGATATCGTCTAGCGGCGTGGCTAGGGAGCAAAATAATCGCGATGCCAACGAGATATCCCCACAGCAGGTATAATTATTGTCGAATCATTCCCCACAGCAACATGCGAAGGTCGAATGCTGTCCTCACGCCGCCAACATCGTCCTGATGTTCCTTGGTGTTGACGGATGGTTCAGGTGTTTCGTGGTATACCTTAGCGCGTTGAGTAGTGGTTCCACCTTGATCGGTGGCTGTTGTTGGAGGAACTTGACGCAGCCTTTGACGTCGACGGAGGAGGAGCGGCAGAACGCGCCGGAGGGGTGGACCCAGTCGTACAGGATGATGAGGCCAACCATCACGCGGAGGACTAGGAGCGAAGTTTCCTCGCGGCTGAACTGGGCGACGAGTTTTCTGAAAAATGAGCAGGAGCCGAATGTAGCTTGTGTAGACCAAAATAGCATATGCCTACACGGTACTCATAAGAGAGCAACTGAAAACCAAAAAAATAATCACTCGCACTCGAATCGTAATACGTCAAATCTGACGTATCGATAGAGACATAATATAAGGGCCTCTGCACACCATGTTTTTTAAACGCGCCATCGACGCTCGTAGACGGCGCGCTTTTATCCTATTTCATCTGACTCGCGTCGGTATCGCGACAAACGCGCGTCGATGGCGCGTTTAAAAAACGTGGTGTGCACAGGCCCTAACACAGTCTTTCTAATGCTCGTTTCGTAACTTGCCCTGGTCTGGACACAGTAGCTCTGCTGAGATTGCCCCCATCTTTATAGCGTAGCAGTCGTTATTTAGTTTGGATTCATGGTTGGCGTGTTTCACTGGCGATATTTTATGTCATGTTTCCTCAGTAACTACATAAACACGAACAGGAAAGTTATTTTAAACAGCATATTGAGATAGCTCAGATTTATTTCTAGCCGTAAAAATAAACGCTGTGTGCCATTTTACAAGTCTAAAAGGAACGTAATCAGGTACTGCTTTGATACCGATCTATGTTACAGTAAAGTTCCGTAAAAGTTTGTTTTGGGTCACATGTGTGTATGTTTACGGAGCGAAGAAACTGAATTTATGACACAATAAAAGAATGTGCTACTTGCGAGAGCGGATTGGGGTCGCGTCGCCCGCGCCTGCCGCCCACGCCCGCTCGTGACGTGAAGGTAGGGATCCAAGGAAGGTATGTAAACAACCTCGGCGAATGGAATGTCACATCGTAAATGTGTTTGTTGTCTTATGTTCACGGTGGTAGCAGCTTTATTAGATGAGCAACCCTTTTGTAAAGTGCGTAATATTGGTGAAAACTTGCCGATCGTTTGAAAACATAATTAACTTTTTCAGATAAAATATTCACACACTTTTAAACTAAGATGAAGTTAGATTATTATTAACCTATTCTATATCTGGATAATTTGTTCGCGGAATGTACAATTTGTTTATGTCTGGGAATTTAGGCTGAATGCTGATGAGTCAGCTGGTCGGAAATGTTAGTACATTAATCAAAGTCTATCTAGATCAACACCCGCGCTAAATCAGGCTGAGTCTGCACATATACCCACCCAGTTATATCAGGATAAATAAGGATACGATTCCGAAGTTTCTTCGGCCCAAAGTTATTACTTTAGGGACTGACAATTCAATAAGCGCCACTAAGTTGTAGATAAACTATTTTTGCTATTCTACTGGTTAATCTTCCTTCAGTATAGCGGTGTGTGATTTATTCAATGTTGCGGAAGCATATTATGTTGATAAGAAAGTAGACCATTATGACGATTGCTTTATATACCTAAATACCGTTTTGCAGATTATAGTTCCGCAAAATAATATCAAAACCGATAGCAATATAAGTCACGAAAGGCCTAAGGGATCGGTGATTATAATAAACTAACCGAATATTTGTGTATGAGCAAGGTGTCAAATGCAAGAGGTCAAGATGTTAAGTCGTGATTTGACGACAACAGAATTGGTGCCATTGTAGAGCTCGGTTCAGATTATTTTCCGAATACTAAATAATTTCTGGAACCACTTAGATGTCAACGAGTCCTTTGCGATGCACTACATGATATCCATTTACTACCGGACAAAACAATTCTGCGTCAGTAAAGTCGCGTAGGTACCATACATTTGAAGCGTCGATCGCGTGATTTGCTGCCAAAAAACCGGTGCCTGATACCGATTATAATGCGAAGCACGGCCCTATTGTCACTTTCAATGAGTGGTTTCATTGCTCAGAATACCGCTGTATGTGTCCGACAAATTTATTTGCATCCATATCACTTACTATAGTAGAATGAGTGGTGATAAGAGTTACTATTATTAAATGTTCAGCGTGAATATTTTCAGCGCAAATTGATTATTCTTCATTATTACAAAATCGATCCGATCGATGTAAATAAACGAGTTGACATTTACAAGAATGCTTCTAGACTAAAAATCGATTAATGAAAACCGGCCCTTTTTGCTAATCCCAAATTATATTTTGGACCTGGTATTCAAATTGCACAAACTAACATGAATCCGACCGACGAACGTCGATGGAACGAACCATCGGACTATGTCAATTAGGTACGCCAATTAGATGCCATTCCAAGCCAATAGCTTTGTACCTCAATATTGCACGGAAGTGGTCACTTGACGGACCCAATCGCGGGTGGACAAATTTATGCGTCCAATGCACGGCTCTCGTATCGTTATTGATAAGGAAGTCCACGCGAGGAAGGAAACCGTTATCGAACAGTTAACCAAACTCGCATATCCGTCAAATTGTGTGAGATTATGCGACAGCAGTCGGAAGGAGCAGAATTGGACTTTGATTGCACATGAACCGAAATTATACCTACTTCGTCTATGGGTTACGAAATTCTGAATATTCTGCGAGTTCCACAAATCGTTCGCCAAGTTGGACATGTTCTCCGGGAAACAGGAGAGGTCAAATGTCATAAGACAGCAGTGTCTCAGTTATATAACAGAATGTAAATGTTACTGCGCTATATTAGAAAGTTCGGTTGGTTGGATCAAGAAATAATTGTTGCCCATGTTGGGATAGGCACGTACATTCAAATATCACAAGTATCATAAGGGAAGTATCACAATAACCTAATAACATAATATTAAATATCATAATCCTACTAATATTATAAATGCGAAAGTTTGTGAGTGTGGATGTATGTATGTATGTATGAATGTATGTATGTATGTATGTTTGTTACTCCTTCACGCAAAAACTACTGAACGGTTTTGGATGAAATTTGGAACACAGATAGAATATAACCGGGATTAACATATAGGATACTTTTTAACCCAATAATCCAATACTACGCGGATGAAGTCGCGGGGCACAGCTAGTAACCTATATTAGTGTGTTAAAAAAAATCGATGTGAGACTCCGACTGAAGTCTAATATCTTGAGACTACTTCCTGAAATTAATTTGGAAATATTGATACGTGGTTTTCTGTGTAGAGACGAAGCATCCTTTAAATTTTAGTACAAAAAGGTCTAGGTGAAATTTTCAGCAGTTAG
Source organism: Notodonta dromedarius (assembly GCA_905147325.1). Lineage (NCBI taxonomy): Eukaryota > Metazoa > Arthropoda > Insecta > Lepidoptera > Notodontidae > Notodonta > Notodonta dromedarius. The sequence goes on from LR990172.1 coordinate 8,235,126, forward strand.
GGGTGAAACCTAATTGAACAAGGATTCCAGACATTGCGTTTGAAACTATAGAAGAACAATGGCGCTAAGCGCATCTTGCTGATGTAGTAAAGCCATCTGGCAGTGAGCATTATGACATGAGCCTGGAATCCGATACCTCACACATGTTGGAGTCATCAAAACTATCCGGGCTACGTCACTGTATGTATCTAATCTGTTGCCGCTTAAACTGCTAACTTCGTCCAATCACAGCATCAGTATTTTCATGACGGTTGCAATGAATCCAAGATGCCAGTGTATTTTACAGAAGTCAGGAAATAAAAACCGAACATCTCCCACTTTTACTAAACATAACAAAAGTAATAAAACTTATCACTTTTCTGCTGTAAGTAAAGTACCAATAGGAACCAGCTGCAGTATTGTTAAAGGGATGTACCGATATAGTAGATAGTACTAGATTTAGTAATTCGAAATTGCTTTCTCCAAGAAATTTGCAAGTGCAGCTTTTCCAATTTGCGTTTGGACTAACGAAGTTTGGACTAAAGAAGGACAAATATGTAGTTTCTTGGGGGAGATAAAATCTCAGGGGGAAGATAAGATCTAGTAATTGTCTCTAAAGGCAATTTTCTTTATTTGATACACTTACTGATATCTAATTACTTTAGTCAGCTGCTGTTTCATCCTTGCCTTGGAAAAATAGCGTAAGCAGTGTGTATACCTATAAATAAAATTAAATGTCGAGCGAGAAGAGCAATTTTATATTAAAAAACTAAAATGACTTTATGTTTTAATAGCAACGATAATGGATTCTGAAGTGATCTGTATTCAAGCGCATGTTAATGAGGCGTCGCAGCTCACAGCGTACACAACACTCGAGAGGGCACGTGTCGGCGCGGTTGACACTTGGTTTCTTATTATTTGTATTTAGTTTTGCAGAACGGAATCAAGCCACATCCACTGCCGTAGACCAAAACCACCCTTGTGCTAGTGGATCTAGGTTGGTTTTAGTTTGCAGAAGTGTGTGTGGGCTGGTTCCATTTTGCAATACTAAGTCCATTTTATATGTGTCTAAGTCTATAAATCTTCAGTATCGATGTCGCGGTTCTGACACTCGATCCTTGTGTGTAATGGTATACTTGTTGCAAGGATAATGCAGAATTTGAGAATCTGGCCTTCTTTATGAGGGTCACCTTGAACTGGATTTCTTATAATCTGCTTTATAGGTTACAGACGAGAGATCCCTTATCAAAAGCGAAATTGTACATGGTGATGAATAGCTGTCATTCCTGAAACTGATTACCATGATACAAATACTGATTTTACTGAACTAATTTGAACTATTAAATTTTTAATTATGTAATATTTACTGATTTCAGTACGATATTACAAAATCTTCTGGATTAGTAAAACAGAGGAAGAAAACCATGAAATAATAAAATATTTATGTTATCAATAAATCGGGATAGAATACAAAATAGGAAGCGTTGAAAGAGGGTTTTAGGTCAGTAAGCCACCGATTCGTGAAAGAAAACGAAAGATTGCGTTCTAAAAACTAGAATAACTTTGAACCGTTTTTTTGGATACTTATTGGAATATCGCCTCGTTAATTATTTTGGTTAGATTGGTGGACATTTACAAAATATTATATGATTTACGAAGTAGCATAAGCTCTCTAATAATGTGTGCAAGAGAATAGGATACGCAGACAAATAAATTGACATCTAAAGTATGACTCTACAATTTTAATTAAGCTCAGAGCTAACCCAAAATACACATCTAAGTTAACTAAGAAACACAATGCTTAGCACGAACATACACGGGTTTCAAAACCCGGTTCAAATGTGTAATCGGATATTTACGTGTCGACCTGCTAGTTTCATAGCGTCGATGTAGTTCTGGACGCTACGTTACGCTTTTGATCTTGGCACGTGTCATGTATTTGCGATTGTATTAGTGCATTGTAATCATTCCTTGTGCACCAGTTTCTATCTGTACCTTTTTCGCGAAGATTAAAAGTAGAAATGGGTCGACAATTACTACAGATATAAACGCTAAGCTCAAAATCTATTGTGTTCAAACCAGTGTTTACCATCTTCCATTAATCGTCCATCTGTGCTAGTGTACCCAGCTAATTAATAGGTTGCTTGTAATATTCATCTATATTTTTCACACATAACTACCGTCATTATCTTATCGTCATTTAGGCCTCTATAGTATTTGTACCTGAATGTGTAGTATATATACTTATTAATTTGATATACTATATATATAAAACACTTTTATATATTTATATTGTGAATATTGTGTGACGCACTAAAGCCTGCCGAAGTATGTTGGTTTAAAATGATTATTGAAACGAATTAGCGAAATAGGTCACATAATTGTTACGGTTTTCCTGTCCATTTAAATCTGTGTTTCCACTGTGTTTAAGAACAACAAATCAGCGCAGACGTCCACTCAAAACGATATGAATATGGGCTACAGGTCTATTAGCTGGCCCAGTTCAAGCGCGGGGTGCCTATCCACCTGTCCTAAAAGTTTTAATTAAAATTCCAATATAGGTATTTCACGTTAAACTGATGACTGGTGGTGATAACCGCAGGTATTAATAAATATAACCGCATTAATTCTTAATTGAATAGATAAAACACACATACATGCGGTTAGTGTCACTAATATTGGACCTTAAAGAGTTAAGAATTATAAACCAAAAACATGCTCTCAAAATGATGCCCATGGAGAACCATTCTTGGACGAAACAGTCACACAAAACATTGTTGTCTCTACTACATGACAACAAAAAAAAATAGATAACAAAATCTGTTCAAAGAGAATGTTGCGTCCAGGTACAAACTTAGGATAAAACGAATATAAAAGACCTATAAAATTAATATACTCACGGGTTTTCTAACATCCTAAGGCAGACTTTGGCCATAGTGCTCAGCGTTTCGGTCGTATTCTCCAAATCCTGCTGGTTTTCGTTGACGAACTGACTAGTGGCTTCGGACAGCACCTTGAGCATCGGCGTCGCTTGCGCATAGAACAGGGACATTCTGTTGGCGATCTCAGCCGTTATGTGAGGTTCCTCGTCTGGTGGAAGCTCGGCGTTGATCAGCCCTCCTCTTGATACGCTTCGTCTGTAGTAACTAAAGTCGTTTTGTATCGCTGGTGTTTTCATCTGGGGAGAAAGGAGTTTTATTAGTAGAACATCTAGTCATTCATCATAGCTGGGTGACACTACTGTTGACCATAATGTTATGTCATTACAGTAAAATAAACATAGCCAGTGTCCTTTCTTCATAATATGATGCAATAAGAAAATGTATAAGGATGATTCATTACATTCTTCCGGCGTATAATATTGGTGGGAAAAGTCGAGTAATTGTTTACCGATTGCAATACTATTTGTTTAGATTCGAATCGCTCAATCGCTTGAATGCGCTCGGTCGTGGGAAAGGCTCGGATCGGATGTAAACGGTTCCTCTGCAACTCTATAAGTTTGCCATGTCATCCGTATGAGATACTAAGACCCGTTTTATAATAAATCGATCTGGAGTCTGAGGGCGAACTTGGAAATGTCTCTCTTATGTCATCACAGTACAAAATTACATGTCAAAAGTTTACTCAAGACCGCTCTCAGACTTGAGATCGATTTCATAATACGGGTCAAAAACGCATCCCTTATAATTTATGAATATTTCGATCTACAGAGAAAGTTTTTTGGAATCAATAGGCTGTTTTAGTTTAAACTGTTTTGTGAATTGTTTCAAGATAAAAAATATAAGATTACGCACATATGTCAGCGTAATACATATTTTTTCTGAAGGTAACTTAGCTTATCTGGTATAGGGCGTATTCACGCGTAAGAAACGCAATTTATCATTATTAATCACTGTCAAGTCTACATGTAACTAAAATAACTAAAACATAAGTCACAAGGACTTGGAGACTTGAGATACATTTCTTTGAGTGTTGTTTTCTTAAAATATAGCGTTGACTTGACACATTGTTTTCTCTTGCAGTATCTAGTCATAGTCTTGCCATTGTAGAACCTTATCACCTTTCTCATTAACTGTGGTCGGGGAAGTACGATTTTTTCTTCTATCTATCGTGCTCTTGTGTCACTCTAAATACCATTCATTTTTTATTGTGTCTATCCTCCCTCATATTCAAGAATCTGATGAGGCCGATTAGTATTGCGATATCTATCTCAGAAGATTGTATCTGAAGATTCAACTATAAGATTAGACTTAATTATTGCTACTTATGTATTTAAATAATCATTCGTTATGAGCTCAATATGTGAGCAGGTCATACTGAAGTGTTTCAAACCAGGTTTACAGACCATTAATATTGGGAACATTAAAGCGTAGAAAATCGAAAGGTGCTTCTATTCTTGTTAATATTACAAGGCTACTGCGGTAATCCAATTAGCTTTATAAATAACTGAAAACGCGAACCCACCAGCTACCCACTCTTTATTATTGTGCACGCAATGTGTATTCAAATGAGAATGGGAAGTAGGGGGAAACTAAAACATTTATTTATTTATTTATATTTATTTATAAATAAATAAATGTTTTAAATGTTTTAGTTAACATATAACAATTGCGTTATTATTACGAGGGAGAAAATTAAAAGACCACCGGGTCTGACCGCCGAGGTAAAGAATGCTGACCGTATAGAAATTACACAATACTATTATATTTATGTAATAATTTATAAGCAGTGATAGCCGATTGGTTAAGCACGCGTCTTGCGGGCACCAGGTCCTGGATTCAAACCCCGGCTCGCACCTCTGGATTTTTCGAAATCTATGTGCGAACCATAATTTCTATATGATTATCACTTGCTTACGGTGAAGGAAAACATCGTGAGGAAACCTGCATGTCTTAGAAGACCTAACTAATTTCTAAAGACATGTGAAATCCGCCAACCCGCACTGAGAAAGCGTGGTGGATTATGGCCTGAATCCCCCTCGTGTTGAGGGGAGGCTCGTGCCCAGGAGTGGGACGACAAAAGGGCTAAATTATTATTATTTATGTAAGTACGTTCTTAAATATAAATGACTAGCTGACCCGACAGACGTTGTCCTGTCTTAACTTGGAATATTGAATTCGAATTGTTCCGCTCAACTTTCTTAATTTTTCCTTTCATAAGAACCTTCTCCTCACAATAATAAACACAACAAAAAAATAATTAGCGTAATCGTTCCATCCGTTCACGCGTGATGCGATGACTGAGTAAATAGAGATTCTTTTTATATTTATAAATTTACAATTTATACATGAAAACAATCAATTTTCTTGGAGAATAATGAGGATAATTAATTATTTTTTTTATGAACTCGTATTCCGATTAAAACTAAGCGGATTAAGGAAGATAACAGAAAAGGATCTAAATAATTTTGAAAAAAATATAACTTTTACTGGCGCCTACGGAATATCAAAGGCATGAAGCAAGGGATTAGGATTTTTTATAGCTTTTTCTTTATGGAGACTTATTTTTAATATAACAACTGGCTCTGTATCATAAGGTCTTACATTTCTTAAAAATCACCACTCTTACTATGAGGACAATGCTTTTATTTAGTACATAAATTCACAAATGAAGGAATTGAATGAGAATGTATTAACATATACCTACCTACCTATCATGAGTATGAGTCAGTCCGAGGTTGGGCCAAGCCTCACTTTCTACATTAGCTTTGTAATTCGCCGATACCTTTATTTGGTATCAGTGATGACTAACATAATTCGACGACGGCTTGGCGCAGAGGTTCGAACGTAGGCCTCTCGGCTCACTGCACATGGTGGTTGCGGGTACGATTCCGCCGGGGAAAATTTCGCAACGTAATTTATCCAGGTCTGGGTGTCACTGGGGTCCATTGTACGGTACTGATAGTACAAGCGTTGCTTAGTTTGGGACCATACAGTTGGTGTGTCAGTCTGACGATATTTATTTCTTTATATTGTATAATGTCTTGAATGATGCTGATATCTATACAAATAAATAAAATTGGAGTGTCTGTTTGTAATATCAAAATAACACCTTTTCACTAAGTGCATATCAAAGTACATACGACACCTATAGCAAAAACGCGATTTTAAATTTTTTTGTCTGTCTGTCTGTCTGTGTGTTTGTTCCGGGTAATCTCCAAAACGGTTGGACCGATTTTGACGGGATTTTCACTGGCAGATAGCTGATGATAAAAGGAGTAACTTAGGCTACTTTTATTTTAGAAAAACAAAATTAAAAAAAATGAGTCCTGTCGCGCGGGTTCAGAACGCGGGAGCGGGCTTTTTTGTTAAGTTAAATTCCACGCGGACGAAGTCGCGGGCTCAGCTAGTAATAGAATATAACACGAAAACCTAGACACCTATTATAGGTATGACAGAAGCGAATCTATTGTTATTGGTTTAGAAAGTATTGTTGTTATTCTATAATGTGTAAGCATCACAATGTATCAGTCAGCAAAAAAAATATTAATTTATTTATGAAGTTTTTTGGTGATGTCATTCTGCTAATATTATACAACTTAAAGTCTGTGTAATTGTTAATCAATTATGTAAAAACGGCTGAATGGATGTGGATGAAATTTGGCTCACAGATAGTTTACAACCTGGATTAACACATAGGATAATTCTCTCGAGTCCACGCGGATGAAGTCGCGGGCAGAATCGCGTAATGTTTATTTGCATAAATACATAATTATGTAGAAGGACTATTTTACTTAACAAAGAATGATCCAACAAAGACTCGTTCGTGTCATAATCATAAAAATGCTAGTACCTACTAGAAACTCTTTTCGAAAGCGAATCTAATAAGGGGAAAGGTGTAACTGAGTCAAGGAAAAATTTGATACTTTAATTGATACTTATAAAAATAGAAATACAATTCAATTGCATATAAAAATACTTTATTTCTTATGTCCCCAACGCTACTGCAACCAATATTCGTGACAAAATCAGTTTTGTCACTGGCGATAATACATCTACTTTAATCAATAGGATAACTCACTTCGATTTAATATAACTAATAGTCACGTTCACAAACAGGTAAGCATTATTGTTTAATAATTACAAAATGATATTTAATAATGATACGTCTTTATCATTATCATTGGATTGGGCCAGTAAAAATTCAGCATCGAAAATGTTGTGATCTTCGACAGAAGACTTTGATTGGTGATCTTAGTTTTCATTAATCAAAGGTACCTTTTGGCTATTGAAATAAAGGGTTAAAATATAGATATAAATCGCAGAACATATAACGACACTGATGAGCAACAACACTCCAAGATTGGGGTCAAAATAACTCTGCATCAATTGAATTGAAACTTTTGCTACCATACATTTGCATAATTTGGCTAATTATTGGAGGGTTATTTTATTTTGTACTGGTTTCACTAAAGTTTTAGGGAAGACTGAATCTTTTTTCAGCAAGGAAAAAGCTAAATGTTAGTACATGCACCTTTAATAATCGTTACGTAATTAATTGGCATTCTAAATAAAAAAAAAGTAAATTTAACCAGACTCGCGCGCTCGTCGCAACTCCCATGGGGCTCCCGTTGTTGGGTAGACCCCAGGAACCCCCTTACTTAACAATGAAACACACGCAGGGGGGAATACCATACAAAATGTATTAAAAGTTAAATTGGTATCATAATTCATACAAAACCCACAAGTTTACTTAATTACGATTACCTTAATATCGTTATGAAACACGGGCCTTGCAGAAATAACTAGAACGTAACTCGAAAAGGTTAGGCTGCCTTCATGATGCGTATGATGCAAGAAAGTGTTGACCAAATTATTTGTGCATTGAATAATTGTTTGCAGTTTATTTATACTGGCAACAACGCATCTAACACACAATAGATATTAGTCTCATGTTGATTAAGAATATTTAAAACAATGTAGAAAATAAAACACAACACGATTAAACAGACGGACTTTATCTAAACTTTTGTTGCCCAAAAAAGGCATAGGTGGTTTAAACAACTTTTTCATTACTCATACTCTGAAAGTAGGTCTGAAGTTGCCTGAGGAGCGGGTTGAAAGTAATACTTTTCCGGCCCGGGAGAATCGCTTTCAACTGACAGCTGTCAAATTATAAAAAAAAAACTAGTTCCATTTTCACATTTCTATGGAAATGTGAAAATGTTCAAACTTGTTTTACAGTCACTCAATTACAGCACGATGTAAAATTGAAATAACATAAAGTTAAGTATTAATTAAAGAATATATATTTTTAAATGACTTAATTATAATTTAGTTTCAACAATTTCTTTAAAATAACATAGATTTGGACAAAATATTTAAAGATGAAAATGAAAAATAATGGCAAAATAATGAAGTTGGCCAACGAAAAAAAACAAAATAGGCGGCAATCCGATCTTCATTTGTTTTTTCGAGTTGTAGAGTATTGTTCATACTTCCTTGTATTATTTCTTTAGCTAATTCCTGTTTTTATTTTTACTTTCCTTGTATTCGTAATGAAAAGCACAGTGTTTACCTGGGGTGAAAGACTTATGTAGTCCCGAGACGGGGTTCGAGGGTTACCAAGTTACTTTCACCCCTAGGGTAACAATGTACTATTAATTTCACAATATTTACCACCCACAACAATACATTAAAATATTTGACTGCAACTCGACTTTTCAATTTATTAAACAACTCCAGTTTCATTTGATCAGATATAAATAGACTAAGAACAGACAAGTCTAGCAGTGAAGTCAATTTAAAAACATGAGGTTGCAACCTAGCGTGACCTTCACTTATTACTGTCGAATTGAACGATGATTGGAGATCTGTTGATTGCTATTTTATATTTGAAGATAATAGTGCTATCAGTAAAGCGTTTGGACTATATTTATTACAGGTATGTTCCGTTTAAGCCACGCTAACAAGAAGTGATTCTTCACCTGTGGGCTGTTTGTACCTCCAGCTTTCAATAAATGAAAGTTAAAGTTAGTTATATTTCCGCTGAATTAAAAAACTACGTTCATCTGATGATGTGCGTACACTCGTGTAAAAGAAAGTTAGACCGATTCTATCAAAGTTGCGTCGCAAATACAGTTCGAGACATCGAGTCCATCCTATTTCTAAAAGGTCAACCTAATAATCTATAAACGATCGAACTCCAATAAAAGCTTGAGATAAATGTATTATAATATCACGATATGGTGTCACCCAGTGTACAAGCGGAGATAATATAGATATATAACTCAAAGGTGACTGACTGACTGACTGACATAGTGATCTATCAACGCACAGCCCAAATCACTAGACGGATCGGGCTGAAATTTGGTATGTAGGTAGATGTTATGACGTAGGCATCCGCTAAGAAAGGATTTTGATTAATTCTACCCCCAAATGGATAAAATAGGGGATGAAAGTTTGTATGAAACTTTGCCAATTAAATTCCACGCGGACGAAGTCGCGGACACAGCTAGTTTGAGATATAACAGCGCTATGTTACATAAATATACGCTGTCATAATAGATTATATAATATTATAATGTTATTTTCATAATGCGACGATGTTCAATAAATATAACGACCATTGAAACTGGTTAACGGAAACCACATTTCGTTATCCCAAATTAGTTTGATAACCTAAATCTTCCGCAACGGGGAGTGGGAGGTTCAACAGTAGGACACAAATTCAACACAATACGAATAATAATCAATGTCACTACTTACTTTGTTTTCATCGAATTTGAGAACAAACTCAAGGATTTCCGCGAACTGTTTGACGAGCGCTTGCTGCTGTTCCAGATGCTGTGTGGGGCTCATTGAGCCGCCGACCAGCGAGCCCAGTAGTCTCGGCACCACCTGCAGCAACAAACAGTTTTGTTTAGACTAAGCTGAATAATCCTGGAGTCAAGGAAAGGGCCACAGTACCTAGCGTTCTAAAGCACCCGGAACTATTTAGCGGTTTTAACATTCCTGAGAATAAGATACATTTCTCAATATTTTACAGAAAACTTTTCCACAGAATGCTTTTCTCGACATTTTTCATAAGGCCTCTTATACTTGAAATGTATAATGTGCGTGTGATTTGGGATGAGCGGGAAGTTAAATTGATATAGTTATTATATTTATATTCACATCGATGGTATTATTGTTAACAAACAGGAAATGACTAACTTTCATCAAACAAAGAGATCCGTTTAGAACAAAATGGACACAATGGAGAAAGAATATTTTGGTACTATATTCGGCCATATTTACTACGAGTACGGGGAATCCCTGGGGTACACTGAACTCTCCCTCGCACAGCTTTTCATATTTCATAAAGTTCACGTATTCAGAGAGTCCCGAAAAAAAGGTTGGGTACTTAAATATTCGTGAAACCATTATTAAACGAGTACCTATTGTATACAAGTGTATAAGTCGAATAATAATGAAACAGAAAGTTATGTATGTTAGGCTTGATAGACAAATAAATATGGCCAGACAAACACACCAACTGTATGGTCCCAAACTAAGCAAGGCTTGTACTATGGGTACCGTACAATGGACTGAGGGGTGATCCCAGTGACACCTAGACCAGGGCAAATTACGAAAAGGCCATTTCCGAAATTTACCCTGACGGGAATCGAACCCGCCACCACTCGGTGTAGTGAGCCGAGCGGCCTACGCTCTAACCATTGCGCCAAGCGGTCGTCAAATATAATTTAAAGACTAATTAAAGTCACGCTTCATATTGGGGAAGCTTTTAATGGCACCGCTGAATGTAAAACTGAACCAGATTGCTATTTGCAAGATTAACAACATGGCGCTACTACCGCTAATTATCGTGTTTCTTAAGTTGTAAGGCAACGTAATAGTAGAAGGTATCGCAGAGTAAATCAACTAAGCTTATTAATCCGTCCATTTATAAAGTTGCCAGTCCCAGGTGTTTACGCAAAGTGGAGCAAAAAAGTGTTTAACACTTAGCTTGAATTTGCTCGGATTGTTCCTACGACAGCATGACACGAACGAACTAATTAAGTGGTTTATTCCGTGTACTAGTTTCAAGTCACTTTACTTAGAAATAATAAAAACTATACCATTTTTGATGTCGCTCACGCATCGTCTAGGTATTTATATAAATGACAAACCTTGACCTGACTAATCCGGCAATACTTACCCTATAAAAATTCAAAATTCAAAATTCAAAATTGTTTTTATTCATGTAAGCCAACAAAGCATTTATGAATAGTCAGAATCTACCACCGGTTCGGAATGCTGCTTCCACTGAGAAGAGCCGGCAAGAAACTCAATGGTTACTCTTTTCAATGAATGAAAGATAGTGTACATTCTCAGGAACAGCATAAAAAAAATAATATGAGCAGGCAACACCATTGCCACTAAATAGCTAATAGTAAATAATAATCATATATGTAATAATGTAAATCAAATGAGAATGCTAGTTTAGTGTGATGTGCATACCTACTCATACTTACATCAAATGAAACGTTTACGAACCAAATAATAATTGATAAAACAGGGGTGGATATTATGATAATTGCTTTGGTGTGATGCCTTCCATGCTAAGTAAATAAATAGTATTTAACGACAATGTTGTTAAGAGGAAAGTGAGTGGACCAATCCCCGCAAGCAGCGCCCGCGCACGAGCATGACTTGAAAAGCGGCATCACTCTCCTCAACCATAATAGAGGGAAGAGGGTGACCCGCTCCACAAAGCCACCGCAAACAAGGACATTGAAGTGAGCATGACCAACACGGTCATCTATTTTTATACCTATATGTTACGGAAAGTTGCACTACTATGTACCGATTATTACGTCAATTAATGTAAATACTTAGATCACCGACGGCAATAAACGTAGCAATCAAAATATTTGCACTTTGGCCACGACATTTGGCCGCGTGTGACAACATTTTGCGTAATCCGATTCTGCTGTGAAGTTTCCAAACAATGTCCGGAAGCGATCGCGGTTCAGACGATTAGACTGCATCACTTATTGGTATGGGAATGCCACAGATTATTTTATCGCATACCGTCTGCCAGTTTCGTATCGACCATTTCTATCATATTTATCTACGTTACCATCAAAATAATAAGTATACTATGTATAGAATATAGATACAACAGGTTCATGGCTCTACCATAACCGTTGTTGACACTTGCTCACTCAACACATTCAGCTTGTCATTTTCTATTTGCGTGATTACATACAAAAGTAGTATGTGTTGATTACAATAAATGATTTATTTATTATTTTCTCTCTTTAAAATATTATTTTTTATCGTGACTTATCTCAAGTACTTAATACCAAAAATGAATGAGGCCATTTAGAATCGTCGCTGCTGTCATTATTGAAAACGATCGGACATCACGTCACGAATAATCTATACAAATAAATAAAATTGGAGTGTTTGTGTTTGTCTGTCTGTCTCTCTGTGTGTTTGTTCCGGGTAATCTCCGAAACGGCTGGACCGATTTTGACGGGAACTTCACTGGCAGATAGCTGATGTTTTAAGGAGTAACTTAGGCTACTTTTATTTTAGAAAAACAAAATTAAAAAAATGGGTTCCGTCGCGCGGGCTCAGAACGTGGGAGCGGGCTTTTTTGTTAAGTTAAATTCCACGCGGACGAAGTCGCGGGCTCAGCTAGTACATTAATAAAACAATACTGTTAATTCAAGAACCGTGTAAGAGAACGCATATAAATTAGTATCGGTATTCGTTAACAATGTATGGAAAACGAGGGTTATGAAAATGTATCGGGGCTGTGTATGGAGCGGAAACTTCGACCTTCAGTCACGCGACCCGACCATAATTTCTTGGTTTATTTCTGTAGTTTTTGTGATAATATCACACGCATTTCGCATATATTAACACCAGGACACTTTTTAGACATTATTTTCCGCATGAACGGTAAAAAGTAAAATGCTTTTAATTGATAAATTCCAGTCAATATTGGACAAAGCACCTTTAATTTGATTACGTCTCGCTGGCAACTTATGATCCATTTGTGAACATAAAATCAACATTTTAAGACAATAACACTTAAGGCTGAAGCGCCCATCTAGCCCGCGAAGTTCAATTTTTTTGAGTTCTTTTAGATTTTTTTCAAAATCTGACAATAATAAAAGACAAATTTTGTAATTCGCGAAAAAGACCGTGTGCAGTGCATTTATTAATATATCCAACTTACTCTAAAACATTTCAAGAACGACAGCTATCCAGATAATCTGGTAATTTTTGTATATTTAGTGATTTTCTAGTATCATATCCACCGTCATAATATTTAGAGCAAAATAAATGTATTAATAAACGCACTGCATACTGTGTTTTTCGCAAATCACAAAATTTTGTCTTAAATGTTTTCAGATTTTGGATAAACTATAAAAATACTCGAAAATTTTGAATTTCGCGGGCTAGACAGGCGCCTTCACCTTAAACACTAAGCATATTTAAAAATACTTTTGAATAAAGAAGCAATTTCCTGTGTCCCAGCTTCGAATATTCGCATATATTAATTACGGTGAATCATACGCATTAATAGAGGTGAATCACGTGTCGAGAGGACGTCGCGTTGTTTTTTTTTAGCGTCTCCCCACCGAGCCAGGATAATTCTGGAATTCAACGAAGATGATGTAACCCGTACCCGTATATCATACTAATATTATAAAGAGGAAAACTTTGTTTGTTTGATTGTAGTGAATAGGCTCCGAAACTACTGAACCGATTTGAAAAATTCTTTCACTGTTGGGAAGCTACACTATCCCCGGGTGACATAGGCTATAATATATTTTCAAAAAAAATTGGGATGCTTACTAAAACTCGAATAATGTAATCGCAATGTACCCGTGCGAAGCCGGGGCGGGCCGCTATATTAAATACAGATATAAACACGTGGTGGCTCACTCGAGGATCATAAACGGTCCTTGCCGTTTGGGCACCAAGGTTAGAACGATTGTAAGTTATTATGAGTGACAAATTGGCCATTGACACAGATACCGGTGGTGCGATAAGATTATATAGATGATAGCAACTAGCTAAGTAGGTAGGTATTGCCACTAGCTTCGCTAACGTAGATTTTATTTCTGGATATCGATAACAGTTCCAACGTCGCCCCTACCGGGTTCAAACTATAGCTAAGAACCATAGAGGTGACATAAGTACAAAAAGTTCATCAAAATCGGTCAAGGCGTTTAGAAGGAGAAGAATTACAAAAATACGCAGACGCGAAAGATAAGCACAATTTAAACTACCTTGTACCTACCTATTTGCAATAATAATAGAACTCATAATTTTGAAAACTATAGGCACTTATTTACCTATGTCCATCAAGTTAAAATACAAAAATATAAGTATCTTCTCACATTTATTCCACAACAAACCTAAGAAAAAGTATAATACATTATTATTATGACCGGATCCTGACAATAATGGTACTTGTAATGGAGTTGATTGCCAACATTACGAAGAAAATAAGTTTATTTTTTCGTAAACTTGTCTCGTGGACGGCAAAGTTTTAAAAATAACATTTTGTTTTGATCCAGCCAGCTATAACGTGAGTTAAAGTTTTGTTATGAACTCAATGGTGATTGGTTATTGAATTGTCATTAAAAATTCCAGACGTCTGCAAGCCGTTGTCTGTTTCCCGTAGCTTATTAATAGAACAAATGGACACAGATGGAACTATTCGCACGTAGGCTCTCAAAGGTTGCTAAGTACCTATTCGGGCACAGAATAGCAAATGATGTGGTCAATACGTGTTACGCTAATGCGACGTTTAAGATGCACTATGCACCCTACTCAACTGTAAGCGTGTTAAGTAAGATAGTCTAATGCATAAATTAACTGTTAACATAGAGGCTACAAAAACCGCACAGCGATGCGCAATTAGGAGAGCATGCATGATCAGCTCCAGAGGTAATTAAATTAACACCAGTTAGCGACCAATTGCGAGATTTGAGCAATAAATTGAGCCAGATGTTAGCTCAAGCAGAGCAGGCGAGAGAGCGCCGAACGCGGGTGTCATTTACACTATTTATAGCTTTGACAACGGCTTTTGTGTAAGTTCCATTAATGTCTATTAAAAGTTTATATCTCCTTCATTGGCTATATACACTAATAACACTTGTTTATTTTGACTGAGTGATTGTGTTGGAGCAATACTATGGACTTTCTTTGTTCTATCATCACCATTCTGGCAGATCGCGATTAATATATTCTTATCTTTGTTATGTAAACTACTTCACCATTTATGCTTTCTGAGGATGTACCTGCCTAGTTATTGGAAAAAAATGTAGGAAGCAGAAAGTGTGCATTCTTGTTACGAGAGCAACGCGCTCCATGCACCATTAACTTTGGTTCCACTTCGCGATCATCTGTCTCGTGGTGGTAGACATGTTCTATGTGATGTACCCATGCTCACTGTGTCTTGCTGCTCAACCATTTGCATAACGTAAGGAGGACACAACGGCATCCATCAACCGCGTAATCAACTTCTTGCTCTGATAAAATTAATAATGCAACAGGCCGGTTCAAGTCTAGTATTCTTTTATTTTGTAACTTGCTAAATCATGCCGATTATGCGTAGAAGCAATTACCCAATTAGGTATTAACGTAATAACAATTAAGGCGGGCATCGGCCTACACATCGTTGAAAGCACAGCATTAATGCGAAATTAATGAAATTCCATTCTGTAACACCCACACTCAGGCATATAAAGGCATTGCACCCACGAGACGACTAACGTTCAAACAATACGACATTAACGGTAAAGTTGCAGCTGCTGCGCCGGTGCTTAGAGGAAACTTCACTCCAATCCTTATGATACAGCCGTGTTGTGACCAAACATGTACATGTTTTCCATATTACATAAATTAAGTCGTAAACTGTGAACGTTACTCACAAGTTGTTACGAGACCATGCAATTTATACACGGATTAAAGTTCAAAATCAATTCAACAAAGTAGAAAGAGCGGTTCATTCAAATTTATGCGTAATCATGACATGACCGCCTACGCTATTTTGTTTTACGCAATGTTGTTTTGTTGGAATTCGTAGCTTGTTAGCTTACGGATTATTAAGGAAAGTTTATCTGAACGAATCTTGCTTTGCATTCTTTTGTTGGTTTTAAAGGACCTCTGTTAAAGACTTTATAATTTGGGTGGAGAAACGTTATCCTTTATGAATAATATTGAAAGAAAACGTTGGAGATACAGCAAAATGCCTCCTGGGCATCTGATGATGACGACATTAATTAAAATCCCTGTAAGAGACACAGGCACAGGTGACACAGGCAAGCAGGTTAATAAACATTCCGACAGCTGTTCTTATTCATTTATGAATGTCTAAATGTAATTGCGGTGCAGAAATGTCAATGCACAGCCGGCGTGCTTTTTATAGGAATAGCTTTATAAAGGTTTGCAACTTTGGAATGTACAGTTAAATGAAGTTAACTATTTGTAGACGCGTCGCACCTGGCAATTTTGTTGTGATCGGTAGGTAAACCGGGACATAGCAGCTGGTATTGTATGTACCAAAATAAATAAGTGGCTTCGTTTGTAAGCCTTTAACAGAGCAAAGTCAGACAGTTTTATATACGTTAAGTCTCGTGGAAACACTAGAGGATCATTTAACGCTACGTTCTTGCTAAAAGTTTGTTAAAACTTCTTACTTAACTAGAGAAAAGGAACGCTACTTAACGTGTGGTTAAAGTGGTTTGAAGTTATGCTCCATAGTTACAAAATTATAAACGTGACAAAATGTAGTGTAGTGTATGATGCAGATACAACTCAGATCACAGAAGCAAAGCAATGAAAACTTTGTTAATTTAAACAAATCACTTCAAGTATTCTACATAGCTCAACATAAAATGTAGCTCGTTAACAACGACCAAACTAACATCAATCCTTATAGAACAACAAACTAAATGATTTGATGAAATGATTGGTGTCTTCGTGAAACCGTCTTGGTTATGGAATATTTTATGTTCCACAGTTTTACCACACAACGCTATATACGTATTATTATGTTACAAAATTGCCGGAGCACCCATAGCCAGCCGTACACCACCAAATAAGGTACCCTATTCAACAATACACCGTCGTCACACAGGGGCCATACGTGTGTGACGTCCAACTATATGTTGGCCGGAGAGACGGGCTATAAGTGTGCATCCAAAGTTGATAGCACTTCGGTTACTCACGCATCCTTGAGGTTGTTGTCATTGTTCTGTCTAAAATGGACCGCCCGTTGCGGTTTGAAATGGCAATCTTGAGAATTATGTTTCGTTTGAGCTATCATGTTTGTTACAATGAACTGTGGTTATTTGTTATAGACTCTAAAGATATGTGTTATTGAAAGGTATATATTTTAAGTGACTAATCAATCTTCGTCAATGATTTACTTGCTGAACACCTATAACCATTTTTGTATTTTGAAATAATAACATTTTCTTTGGATATTGCGCACCAAGACAAGCAATACGTTGTGGAGCAATTGTCTTTAGTTTTGAATAAAATACTGCATTGATATCAAGTATAATTTTAAAATCAGTTCTTTAGGTTATCAGTGTGGTTCACTTATAAATGGATATAAAATAACTGATCATTATATTAATTAAGTACCATGAATGTTTTTAGCGATCCAATAATGAATTCCTACTTTAATATGAGGAAGGAAAACTGTTGTTTTTAATGCACAATGACATTAATAGTCTCGAATATAGGACGAACCTATCCTGCAATAAGCAAGGTTGTTATGTGATATTATATTACTCATTAAAGTATGACGTAGTTCACTGGTAATAATTTGATAAATACATCTACTAGACTTAAGAATTTACAGGCTTTCTTGTAATGTCAGGTGCTCGGTGGGGCTGCCATCAAGCTTAAAGCGATGTTGCAAAAGAAATAGCCCAATGCATTGATAACAAGAGTTATGTATTTCGATAAGCGCTTGCTACTATTAATAGAAGTCAATTGGTCCTCCCACACTTCATTATTAATTACGTTTCTTCAGTTCAAACGTATTATTTACTAGCTGAGCCCGCGACTTCGTCCGCGTGGAATTTAACTTAACAAAAAAGCCCGCTCCCGCGTTCTGAGCCCGCGCTACAGGACCCATTTTTTTAATTTTGATTTTCTAAAATAAAAGTAGCCTAAGTTACTTCTTAAAAAATCAGCTATCTGCCAGTGAAAGTCCCGTCAAAATCGGTCCAGCCGTTTCGGAGATTACCCGGAACAAACACACAGACAGACAGACAAAATTTTTTTAAATCGCGTTTTTGATATAGGTGTCGTATGTACTTTCATATGCATTTAGTGAAAAGGTGTTATTTTGATATTACAAACAGACACTCCAATTTTATTTATTTGTATAGATTCTAAGTAGATAAGGTTAGGCATTAATCAAGTCTGAATGGATTAGAAGATTATTATCCTAAGTAATCTTGTCGATACATATTTCCCTAACCACAGTATGTAACGTGTATGACTGAGCCCAAAGTTTTGAAGTTAATTTATCGACTGCTTTTTTGTTTGTATTGAATCAACCACTTTCTTTGGGTAAAGCAACATCTACAGCCATGTCTGTAATTCTCATTGTATCTTCTGCACCTATAAGATTACACCACTCGATCGTGCAAACTAAACTGCCATGTTAGTACAAGGCAACACAGTCTGGAGTAGAATTAATGTATGTGTCATTTTCATAAATCAGATCATGTAATAAGGCGTAAATTGATGGTTCCATTGCCCTCCGAGTACGGCGAGCGTGCCGTGAGTTATCACAACATTCTCACGCGACTTCTATGCGTTGTGATCGCTCTGATTGGATGATTGTCATATGTTATAAACGTGGGGTGACCGGGGTAATGTGAAATGAATTTTATGAGAATATTAGGTCCGATTGTTATGATGTCTGCTTTGTTTAAAAGGTTAAAGACTTGTTGATTTCTCGATTGGCGTGGGTATAAACGGTCTAGGATTCAAACTGTGTGCGCCTCATAATACCGGGTGACTGACTATACTGACTGTTATGATATTTTAGGGAAGAATAATCTTTTCATTCATTAATTATAAATAAAGTAGATATAAAGATAAATGTATGAAACTGTAGAAAGCGGGGTGAAACGTTCATTATTACGTAAATTGGATGATAAATAACTAGAGCTTAAGCCAGTTACTGCAACTTGCAAGGAAGCGATGCTAGACTGAAGATCTTAGGGTACTAGACAGATACTTATCATCGTTGACCTGTTTGTGAATTTATCCGACGATTTGAGATGAACTAGAAAATGATGATTATACGACTTCATGACAGAGACTAGAAGAGCATGATTTTAGAATGCTTGTTAAAGGAAGAGAAAAACGATTAAGGTACTAAACATTAATGTGGGTAGTATTGATTATAGGTATATAACTTATGATATCATTTTCCGTAATAGTACACAACTATTATTTTATCTAATAAAAATACTGACATGCCGGCTTTTTGTCACTAACTAGGTACTACACTCACTTCCGTCTATCAGTCCATCTTTTTCTCACAATATTTAATGTAATTCTGTACTTTTTCCGCTACTAATGGCGGTAATCGGTCCTCCAATGTAATTTAGATGCACGCGAATTCGCCATCAGAATTTTAATTCAGAGCGTCTCCTGCAACCTTGGGAGCTTTTACTATTCACTGCCTTACTGAAACTAGGGCGGAATATTGAGCACGGGTAGAGCTAGACTTTGTCCAACAGAAGCGGCTTGTTGATGTATTTATAACCGCCATTACTTCTCCAGTGTGGGTAGGTACAGTTACTCACAAATTGAGTTATGGAAGGTTACTAATTTATTAAACACTCGCAGTAAGGGATCATAATAATAAATTTTAGAGGTGATGAAAACGTGATGTAAACATGAATTTAGCTCCGATTAATCAAGGTCAGAGGTGCGCGATTGATAACAATCTCGGGCTACGGATAGAATAGAATAGAAAAATCTTGATTGCACACCAATTTTAGAATAAATACAGAAACACTTATAAGAAAAGTGTACTATGGGCGGCTTTATCGCAAAGTGCGATCTCTCCCAGGCAACCTTTGCATGGAGAGGATTTACAAAAGTGCGGATTGTACTATCTTGTTCTTAAACTAATTACCTTAATAGGTACACTATTTAGTTTCTTGGTGAAAATAACTTTGAGGAGAGCTTGCATGAAAATGTTACAGCCTTATGTATTTGATACAGTCAGTACACAGACTGTGTCTGTGAGTACACAATAAGGCCCGAATGTTATTTGTACGTTTCGCTACGTACCGGAAACACGTACACAATCGGTGCCGAAAAGATATTAACCAGTGCGACAGGAGCCTGGCTGCCGATGGCGGAGGGAGGCGTGAACGGACGTTTTATGTGCGTATCCGGCCTCCAATAAAGCTATCACAAATATTTGTCCACCTTTATGTCATGTTTTATCATTCCTTCAATAGTCTACATGTTACTCTTCTTCAACTTAATAATTGAGAGAATTTACTGTCCCATTGCGGAGCAGAGGTTTCCAATTTTCTTTTTCCTAATGGTCTCCAGGACTAATCTCCTAAATAGGTAGCCACCTCATTCCTGGGCCTATCGCCTTTGCAGTTTCCTGCTGTTAGGTAGCCGTGGTAGCTTTCGTCTCTGGCATGTCCGGCTATGTAAAAAGGCTATGTTGCAGCCTTGCAGCTGACGACGTGGAAATTATCGATAGTAGGTAGGTACGTGAATGTACGGTGATTCGCACTGATGTTAGGTATGATAGCGAATGAAGCTGTGCACAATAATGAGTTAATGATATGCTATTTATGGATATTGTGGAGATAGCCAATGTTGTGTAGGCGGTAGGTAACCTTTCCATCATTCCACGCATCGCGTCGTCGTTCACGGAGGAATGGACACCCTTGCGACTTCATTATTTATTGCTATTAATATAAATAAAGTATCATTTTATGTTTACAGTTCAGACAAATCGAGGTTCTTAGAAAAGGATATTAGATATTCGCCTTTATAACATTGGACCTAAGTTTTATATTTAAATGAAGTGTATTAAGAAATGGTATATGCCGTAGGTATTCCCTGGTTTATACTAATGAAATGGATGGTCAACATTATTTTATTGACCTTTACCTAACACTTACATAAGTAAAAAATATTTTGATATACACATTGAAAGGAGGTCTTTTCTGTATTCAGTGTCAAGAATTTTAGGTGAATTCACCTATTTAGTGTTGGTTATTAGGTACATTTGGTGACAGAGCTCCTCTTAGGGTAAAATAGGACCAGATATTAGGTTCCAACAGAATATTTAACTGTACAGTTAACTTAACCAACATTTCATAAAGTTAGGTATTATTATTCAAATTTCCATTATAATTTACAGATGAGAAATTTCCATACCTACATTCAATTTAAAACAAACAATGGCATATACCTATTTGTTATCTGTTATCACTGTTAGAATTTATCAATGTGACATCACACAATCTTATCAGTTGGAGTTGATAATGTCCATCCATGCAGGATACACAACATGGTATGACATACGAGCTCAAGCAATGTTTGTTTTGTATTAACGGTAGGTAAGTACCTACCTACTTATTATTATAAAGGTATGCACCTATATACATACTTACCAAATAAATTAGAATAATATAGACTAACTACAATTATTTTATTATATATCCCAAACAT
Source organism: Notodonta dromedarius (assembly GCA_905147325.1). Lineage (NCBI taxonomy): Eukaryota > Metazoa > Arthropoda > Insecta > Lepidoptera > Notodontidae > Notodonta > Notodonta dromedarius. The sequence continues at coordinate 8,256,800 of LR990172.1, forward strand.
TGGTTATAAGAAAGTTTGTCACTTGAATAATAGCTTAACCCATGGAATGGTGTCAGATGTAGCATTGTGTGACAGTAATTATGTAAAATTAGGTATTTTTACCCTCATTTACACTATCCAAGTTCTACACTGACTAAATAATTATACTGTTTTATGCTGTAGTTTCTTATTTTGACCTGTAAAAAAATAGGGACAGCTACATGAAACCATACAAGTCTTGCATCAGTGTAAATAAAGGGTAAAAAGGCAGTCAGTCATGTGTAAAGGTATCTTAAAAATATTGCAGAATAAATTACTAGATACTCTTTTGTATAAAATACACTTATCTATTAGGTACTAAGCAATAAGCATATGCTATGAACCCGGGGAGGGATTTGGGATTTTTCTTAGTCCAACTTGTAATGTAACTGAAGTAAGACTGTACCTATAATGCAATGAATAACTACATATTTATATTAAATGTAGGTACTTGTCTCACTATTATACTATAGTATGTTGGGTCCAGTAAATAATAAATAGTATCCCTAACATTTGGTAAATTTATCACAGATCTGATAGACATATTTATTAGCTCTTTATAAAATATATCATAAGCTACGATTAAAGCTACAGCTTTCAAATGAGGGAGGCCAACTAATTCATATTAAAAAAACCGTGAATTAGGTATCAGCGTTTTTGCGTTGGATAAGGGCGGTCCGAAGCCGGAGCACTTTATATCGTATTTTGTAAACTATAAAGTTGTGATTCATCTTACCCGCTGTAGCTGGAGCGAGTGGTTGTAGCACCGCAGCAATTTGTCCACGAGCGGCTTCACCGCGCGCCAAGCTCGCTCCTGTGAGATCCTCGACGGGTCCGCTATAGCCTCCCTTATCTCTGTCCCGGCACCTTTATAACACTGTATCTCCTCCAGTATCTTTTCAGAATCCAACAGAACTCTCTGCACGTCCTCAAAAACATCGCGCTCGGTGTCCGTGGGTGCGGCGTTCTCGAAATCCAAGAATATATCGTATCGCGGCGACGAACAACAAGTCGACTCATCGCGGGACAAAAGACTCAGCAATTTCCCCATTGTGGAATAAATAAATCACAATTTATTGGAACCTACCTACCCGATAGTAGACACTGCATCGCCCGATAAATAGTTTTTTAAATTACACTTCAACTTCTTTTATCACCGAGTTAAGAATTTTATACAATGTTTTGTAGTCAAATATCTTATTATTATTTATCTTGTCTTTATGTTTTGTAATACGCCCAAATATAAATAAATTTGCAAATTATTTCTTGGACCGATCACACCCAACCTCAACGACAACTTGCGACGCGCTGTGTGACCAGACTTTATTTTGTTAAATCTACTAGATGCATTTATAGGAATCTACTAACTGAAAAATTACATTCCTAGTCTGTATGTAGGTAGGTACAACTCAAATTCTACAATCAAAGTCAATGCAGTTTATTTCAATATTTTTTAATGTGAGCTGGATTATTTATTTTTATGAATGAGTGTACGTTTATACGCTGTTTTTGTAGTAACCACAACCCTCACAGAAAGTGGCAGAAAAATATATTTGTGGCATATCATGTTGCCTTCTTAAGAAAATATTAAAACGAAAATAGATGCAACGCTATTTGAATAGTATTTTGTCACTATTTTATTCATGTATCCGAACTCAACTAAATTAGTAGATTTCTATTCAATCTGGTCACACCGACGGCAACGATATTGCCAGATGGCTATTTTCTTTTCCCTTTGAAATCTACTATATAAAAATAAGTCGGGTTTTCCTTCCTGACGCTATAACTCCAGAACGCACGAACCGATTTCCACGGTTTTGCATTCGTTGGAAAGGTCTCGGGCTCCGTGAGGTTTATAGCAAAGAAAATTCAGGAAAAATTTCAACAGAACGCGGACGGAGTCGCGGGGCACAGCTAGTTGTATCATATAAAATAGCATCGAATAAGTCATTCATGTAATACCTGTGTAACAAAATTAAATAGTGCTATAATATTCTATGCTGCACATTTCATTAGTGGCTGAATATCATTCATATAAAATTATAAAGGAATAAAAATCTGCATGTTTTAAAATGATGTATAGATAGTATATTATTATAATATAATACTGCACTGTACAATATTACAATTAATAATACGTTAAAAATTAATTATATATAAATTGTATGATAAAATTCACCACAGACCTTGTTCTAAGTTATAAGCTAATATTCGTTTTTGTAGCAGGTGGAAAAAAAAAATGACCTCAGAGCTTACTGCAGGATAATCAAGTTTATTGCCTAGCGTGCGGCTCCACAGCATCGAGTCAGTCACCCACCCGGTAGAATTTAAGTAATATTTTATTTCACGTGCGCTGTACCAAATGAAGTCAACAAAACGCTTTTAACAAAATACCCGATTCTTGAGATAATCTATTCACGTTGACAACACTTAATCGAACTGTCACTGTAATAGTGCGAGTCCCACAGACTATAATTATTTTCCGAAGCCACCGCGTTACTTCATTAAAAACAACCAAGAAGTTTGTAACCGTGAGTTCGCACTGGACGAAACATGTTCACGAAACATATTGTTGTCTCTTTTTAATGACAAAAAACAAAGATACAACAACATGTTTCGTGTAGATGTCTCGTTTAAGAGAGACATCTAGCGGCTCTTATTTGTGACAAGTTTTGGGCCAATATATAGATGTCGCTGCCTTCTATGCCACTTATCACTTTGTAAGTTTGTATGGAACTGTGCCCCCTGGTGCAAACCGAAGGTAACTAATAAGGAGATAGGTAGGTACCATTATTGTTGCACAAAAACTGAGCCGAGTGAGCACTCCTGTAGCGAAAGTGTCTCTCTGTAATTTAGTCCACCGGGGGTCCACGATGATCAATAAATAAATAAATATCGCCAGACGAACACACCAACTGTATGGTCCCAAACTAAGCAAAGCTTGTACTATGGGTACCGTACAATGGACTGGGGGCGATCCCAGTCCATTGTATAATACCATTTGTAATACCATTGTGTAATACCTACCTCGATGTTTAGGTAGATTACATTTGAGGCAAAAACCATTAAGATTTCAGGCATTATTTATTTATTATCATAAGTGTATAACATCGACACATTGCCATTGAACGTAGGTACGATTTACAAATAAAATTTCATTTCTATAATATTTACAAAATTATGTTTTCCGTCTTTTGATACACACCTAGATACATTAGTTTATTCACCTACCTATATTACGGTGTTTTTTTATGGCGGGATCGTTGATCATCAGTTTCATAAAACCATCACGTTTACAAAAATTATAATAAAATAAACAACAAGTATTCAAGTTCAGTACTTAGGTACCTACCTACCTAATTAAGTAGGTAAGTACGTACGTCCAATACCGGCCATTGAGGTTAATTTTAAAGTAAGTAGGTAGGTACCTATTTCCTGTAAAAAAGATTTGATTTCAATGGAATCTGATGACCCTTTTAGTCCCACCTAGCGTGCTCGTGAGCAGTATGAGGTATTACTATCACTATTTCAGTAGTAATTAGGTACACATTCGATCGAACTATCATAAAATCAGAATCTCCAAGCCCTGTATAAAACATTACCTACTGATTAATAAGTAGAGAGAAGTGGACAGAGCGAGATTAATGTACTTTAACAAATTATCAATCACTAGGTACCTACTAACAAGAAAAGATACTATTAGAAACTTATAAATAATCTTAGTGATCGTATATTTTAAAAGATCAGTCTAACATTCGATTTAAATTTACAACTTTTCGTCTAACTCTCAATATATATCGTTAAGGCTACGGCCAAGGTTCAGGCCATCAGAGTCACCCTTGCTTAAGAAACACAAAATGAAGAGTACTTAATAAACGAGAAAATTCTCTGAAAATTACTTACCTATAATGAGCGTTACTTCGATTCCTTTTGTGCAGTGTGGGTTGTGTGTTTTATTTACGAAATAAATATTATTCAAGAGCCCATATTCGTATTTAGTTAGAGCAGTCCTGAGGAGATCACGAGGTAATGCGAAACTATTTAGCAAAATATTTTTAGTTGTCTGTATAAGAACATAGGAGGTACTTTGACAAAAAAAAAAACGGAGGAATATCTACCTATCCATGGTGTACACACTTTTATATCTGACGCAGTTTTGTATTTGAGAATGATACCGTTCATAGACAACAATAATACAAATAACATCTACCATTAGAATCTACAATCGCTAGAATTATAGTCTTAATTAATTGGTGTAAAGATCCGTCTTACAGTTTACCTACTTAAATAATGTTGCTTCATTTTATTTTCACATTTGCAAAGCAGGACTTTAGTCGAATATCACACATTATATGCCCATAAAGTCCAGTGATGATCATGATAATCGGATAGCGCCTATATTATAAATAAGAGAGTTACCTCGAAGTCATGAAGGTCGTTTGATTAGAACGTCATGGTTTAATAGACGTTTCAATTGAATGTAAAAATAATCATAATGTGTTGGGTTATGCATTCATTCATGGGTTATACTGACGTATTTTTCTTTTTTTGATGTACTTATAGTGTGTATAAAATAGACATACCTATGTACTAAAATGAAACAGCACTGAAATTAAATGAACCTGCGAAAGAAAACTAGCAAATAGTAAAGGTAACGCGAGAGTTCGGGAAAACAATCCGAAACTCGAAATGTAAAATGCTAGCAAAATGCGTGGACAGGAATCACTAACTACAATTTTAAGACACCAAAAAACACTGTTGTTCGAACGCTTTAAATGCAGAAGGAATTTAACTCACAGTTGTAGATTTGAGTTAGACCAAAAAATAATGTATTTATGTTCTGTACGTGTAACTAGGTACATCAGCCTCAATCAACTCATGTATAACAATAATTCTTGACAAGAATTTTCGTCACGAGTCTTTGACATTGGTTTCATTGCCATTAGAAATAAACGCAAGAAGAAAAATGAAGTGAAGCATTGTTCATACTCATTCTCAACCTTTCTCGTGCTAGCGAGTCCATGGTTCTTCCAGTAGGTATAGCACAAGCAATTTAGAACGTCCTTCCCTTAGTGTCTGAATGTTTTTAAAGTGATTATCGAAAGTATTTAAGTGCGGAGACTAGGAGGAACTTCTCGATGAATAGGTCGGAGTCGAGTGCGGCGATGTGCGCGGCGCGGCCCACCAGCGCGCTGGCGGTGTGCGGCAGCGCGTGCTGCACGTCGTACCGCACCACCGCCACGGTGGACGCGCGCGCTGCCAGCGGCGACACCATGTTGTGCACCTGCGTGAACAGCACGGTTACCACGGGACAACACAAGACTGTTGTCGCCAATTGGACGTAGTTTGCAAAATGGGCCCAACCCACACACACTTGTGAAAACTGAAACCAACCTAGAACCACTAACACAAGATTGGTTTTGGAATACAGCAGTGCATGTGGGTTGATTCTGTTCTGCATAACGATATCCAATTAAGCCGTACCGAGTCACTATCTCTCTTACGACATGATTTATTGATTTGTTTGACTACCGTTTGGCGCAGTGGTTCCAGCGTAGGTCGCTCACTGCACATGGTGGTTGCGGGTTACATTCCCGCCGGGGCAAATTTCAGTCCAAATAGTCTAAAAATACCAACCATCTCTCTATAGGCTTGACCCAATAGTGACGTGTCTTTAGCAGCTGCTTTGCACAGCTCCAATCTAGCCGAATGTAACGGCACATATCGGTCCTGGCCCGAGCCACACAGCAGGATGTGTTTGAACTGGTGCAGCTGGCTTCTCTCGCTGAGCCGGTAGAGGAACGAGCGGCGAGGGTCGGAGGCGTCGCGGAGAGACAGCTGCAGCAGGGAGCCGGACTTCTTCCACTTCTGCATGAACCACATGCCTGGAAATGTTGGAGTTTTGGTATTAAACCGAGAACAGTCAAGGTCAAAGCGTTTAAGATCCGGCAAGAAACTCAGCGGGTTGTCTTTTTACATTTTGTAAGCCAGTTGCTTATATAGTTAACTAGCTGTGACCCGCGATTTCATCCGCGTAGTATTGGATTATTGGGTTAAAAAGTATCCTATATGTTAATCCCGGTTCTAATCTATCTGTGTTCCAAATTTCATCCAAATCCGTTCAGTAGTTTTTGCGTGAAGGAGTAACAAACATACATACATACATACATACATACATACATACATACATACATACATACATACATACATACATCCACACTCACAAACTTTCGCATTTATAATATTAGTAGGATGGTTACAAGGAGTGGTAGATCTATTAATATAAATATAATAGCCCCAGTGTGTTGCCTTTTGAGATTACCAACAATTACAAAGTAACGCCAAACCGCTTTTGTTTTTGCTACTTTTGAAACTTTCAAAATAAGTTAATAATATGTTTTAACCCACCAGCGTTGACGAGTCCGCTGGAGTTATACAAAGTGCCAAGATGCGGTCCGCTGAGGGAGAGAAACGTGTGTAGTTTGGCCAGGAAAGGCTTCATTTGCGGCCTCGCTAGCGCCGACCTGATGATGATGGTGCCCAGGGAATGTCCCACGAAGCTGATCCTAGCTGGCTCGCTGGAGTTCTGGATGTGAGTCAGGAACTCTTGCACAAGCCTGTAAAAGGTGGAATACACAACAGTGTCTATTATTATGCAATAATTTATATTTTTCGGCGACGTCAAATTTTATTAATCTACCCCGTAATTTACCTATCTGTCATCGTATCGAAATCAGAGAAAGTATCGCCTTGATTCCTCTCTGACATGAGGAAGTCTAGTCTGGCGCCGGGCAGGCCCAATTCCAGATAAGTCTTCACCAGCCTAAGGTCTGCCGCGTTCCCGTCTAAGCCGTGAACGCAGATTATGAGATGTAACCCTGAAAATTGGTAGAACATTATCAGATTGGACCCCTGCTTGCAAGAAAGTTATTCCTATTCTTAAAAAAATATAAGGGAAAAGACCTACCTTCTGGGTTAAACATTCTGTATTCATCGCTGATGTGGAAGTAAGGCAACGAGTTCTCAACGGGAGGGAAATCTGAATAAATAGCGCCTGGATATTTAACGCTCTGCCGAAATTCCTCTCTGCATTTCACGAACAGCCTTTCGGATTCTGCTAGCCCGAATATACTGATGAGGTTACTTTCACGTAGCTCTGAAATAAAAGTAAGAAATACTTATTCTGGAATGAAATACTTTAATTTCGGATAGAAACAACTGTCACAAATGTTAAAACCTACCTGTCAAGTAAAGTTACAAACATGATTATTAGACATTTGTAACAGGACTAGGTATTGACCCAAGCCTGCGCACTATATCTAACAAGTAATACTCCTAAAATACCTTTGTTATTTCCGTTTTCATTCCTATTCGCCAATTCACCGGTGCTCTGGCTTTTGTTAAGCGTGCTGCCGGAGGGAACACTTGAGGAGTTTACCGATTGATGCGGTCTCAGCTTTCGCCTCTCCATGATACCTGTTAGGCCAAGCGAATGTGTTAGTAGCACAAGCAGCAGTTAGTTCATAAAAATGAAAATGTATTGTCTTCACCTTCGCACACGTGGTACAGTGGATTATCAAGCTGAAGGGTTGATGGTTGGTCTGGCTGTTTTCTCGGCGTCTTGGAAGGCGTAGATGATTTGCTGCTTCGTCTACTCAACTTTGGAGATTTTGTGGGAGGATCCTGCAAATACGGACTCTATTCAGTGGTTTTAACGTCTATCTCTAAATTAGATTAATTTGTAGGTCACATTACCTTGAATTCGTCCGGTGGTGGAGGCGCATCTCTAAATTGTTGCGGCGGAGGCAAATGGTCGTAGTCGTTATCACCACTAAAATGTGCCAAGTCTATTTCAGATTTAGCTTTATTCTGATATTTCTGGACTCCAGTTGTGGGTCCACCTTCTCCTATATGACTTACGCAGGAACGGTCTACAGCCAAACTGCGTATTTCTGCCGCTATTAATTTTTCCGTATATTCAATTCGATCTCGTAGTTTTGTCTTATTTAGTGTGTTAGATTTAGCAGGTAGTTGCTGTTTCGGTGGAATCTCCTTTCTTATATACGGATGTAGATTATCGCTGATTGTCTGAGATTTTTTCACCGTCCCCTCACTCGGACTTTTGGCAGAAGAGCTGTACGATTTTCCCTGCACGGCACTAAATGAGTTATGCCTTTGATTGACCTTCGCATTAGCTTCCGAGATTTGTTGGAAACAACTCGCCGTACATGTATCTGAGTTGCATCCTGCATCTAATCCGTTATTATGCATTAGCTTGTTGTATTCACATTGACTATCCGTGCATATGGAATCACTGCAGATCGTGCATTCCTCGCAAACATCTTTATCACAACATTCTATTTTTTCATTTGAATTATTAGCCACTTTGACAGCCAATTTTAAAAGTCGTTCGCGTAATTGCTCTCCATTAAGAATACTTCTTTTAAAATCACTGATAGGTTCGCCCTCTCTTTTGCGGCAATCTATAGGTTCTTCATAATTATTACTGGGTGTTTTAGTTAAAGTTAAATTTGCAGGGGGGAAATTCTGGTTTAATTGACAACTTGCATTATCTGGCGACGACGGTCCTGAACTACGTCCGCTAGATACCCACCCGCTTTGTTCACTTAAGCTCGATGTCGAACTGCATCTGCTTCGTTTGTCTTCTTTGTTCGAGAAATTTTCCGGCGGCAGAATTTTGAAGTCTTTGTCTGCAATGTCGAGAGGTGGAGACTCAAAAGCAGGTGGAGGAGCTAGATTTGGCAAAGATTCCGAACCAAAAGTGTTGTTCAGATTGGGTTCGTCCAATACGGATGCAGCGCTTCTACAATGCCGTAACAATTCGGGTCCGTGATCAAGGCTGTACGGGACACTTGTAGATGATTCTAATCTTCTGAGTTCAAAAGGTATGCTTTCGTTACTGGATGATGAAGCTGCTTCTGACATTAATTGAGTCATTTTTTCAGAAGGTTTATGTTTCGTGCGCTTTTCTGGTTTACCACTCGATCTTCCACTCTTTGGTGTATTCGCGCCTGATTTTGGAGTCACCCTGCCAGATTTTGGTGTTGCTAGGCCTGATTTCGGTGTAATACCACCAGACTTAGGCGTAGATTTACCAGATTTTGGTGTCGCTCTATCAGATTTTGGAGTACTGCGTTCAGATTTTGATGTATGACGGTCTGATTTGCTGTCTCTTGATTTAATCGAATGATGACTGCTCAGAGAATCTCTACTTGAATTCAATTTAGCGCTTTCCTTTCCGCTATTATTTAATTTAGATTCTTTGGATCTACTCTTCTTATGTCTCACAGAAGGCATCGTTGAATGAGGAGTTGATGGCGGTGTCTTTGAATATGTTGATTTGGATGTTCCATCACTACTCCTGTCTAATGTCATAACAAATCCGCTGTCATCACTGCTCTTGCTAGATTTCTTCTGATAGTTTTGGATCAAGCTACCTGTATTGAAATCATAGCTCCAGTCACCTTTCTGTAGATAATAGTTTAGCTCATGTCTGAGTTGGTTACGAGCAACTTCCACATCTATACTATGATGTTTTTCTACGTTTTGATGAAACACGTGAGTAGAATTAGATCTATGTACGTGCTTATTAGAAACTAAGTTATTTTGATCAGTCACTTGAGTTTTACCACTAACCGGTGGGTAAGAATTACGTGGAGGCAACATAGGACGGGGTAAATTTACACTGTAGCCTCTTTGAAATTCTAACGGATTGCGAATAACATTATTCGCTTGGAGAGTACCCTGATTACCGAAAGTATAGCCGTACACTTGGTTAGGATTCGGTTTCATCGCTCCATCATACTTATATCCTACATTATGGAACACTTCATTGTGCAAGCCGTGTGGATTTATGTTGAGATTGCAAGGATTCTTGTATTTTTCCCTAAACTCGCTGATGTTTCTCCTGTAATCTTCTCCCTTGGATCCGCATCTTATCGTCGTATTTGTGGGGTAAGCCGTGGTGGTCACACTTCGGGGCAGTGTTGTCGGTTTGATTTGTTGCGGTGGCAGGTATGGTTTTGGGTAGTTGACGGAGGAGTTGGAACTATTTCTTACATTCTTAGTCAAAGTTTGTGCGTTATTTAGAGATGTCATTTGTGATACTCTTAGCTGATCAAGCGATTTGCTATGTCTAGCCGGCAATGTGCTCACGCCGCTAGTGATTTCGTGCTTTTGCCGGGTAAATTCATTCGCATCCGTCTTATTTCTTCCTAGACGCGTGATTGTATTAGTAGTACTGTTACTCTTTGTTGCACTGATGTCTAGTAACGTTGATGCAGAGTACCTGGACATTTGTTGGCCTTGCTGTATGGGACATGAAGCAAATGCACTGTTCGGTGGTAGTTGTATCTCACTGATTTGATTATTTTGCACGATGTAACGATTCCTTGCCGTTAACTCCAGTTGTTTATTATGCGGTTTACTTATATCAACTACGTTTTGTTTGACTAGCGCTCTTTTAGGGGATCCGCGAGCTGATTTTTGGGGAGCTAAAGTCAACGTTGCTTGGACGACGTTGGAACTTGTTTTTGGCGTATTGAACTGTGGCTCGAGAACGTCCATAATCGTCTTGGGTAGCGTGAGGGTGACTCTGGAAGCTTCTGAGGAAGGCCTTCTCGAATCCATGAGTGAACTAATACTACAAGCGCAATCATCTCCAAGCGGCTCTGAGCACAGAAATGGATCTGAAACAAAACCAACGACAGCTTATTTGAACTGCCTGTTATGGTTTACATATTTAATTCTCGTTGTATTGTGAAACTCTTACCGCTTCCAGATTTACTGGAATTTGATGTTAAAAATGAACGGCGTCTTGCAAATTCTGCAGTGTCTTGGTATCTGTAAACAAGTGATCAACTTAGGAATATGTCAATGAGGCTTTAACATTGATGATTAAAAACGGACTTATTTCTTGTTTCCATAAGTCCATTGACATTTCACTGACCTATCCTCAAAGATGATGGGCATAATATGCGGATCTCCGTCGAGCGCGATGCAGTGCACCGGCAGCGGCGGCAGCAGCGCCAGGTACCTGGACCTTCGAGCCACTTCGCCCACGCTCTGGTAGGACTGGTAGTTGCTGTCGTAGCAGCCGGCCAGCGAGTGGCGAGGGTTGTCCAGCACGAAGAAGCATTCCGCGAAGCGCTTGATGCTGGAATGAGGCTATAGTTAGTGTCCGACCGAAAGATCGATTTCGGTTTCGGCCGAGTTTCGGCCAAAAATCAAGTTTCGGCGGCAGTTTCGGTTTCGGCCAAAACTTTTGCCGAAACCGAAACTGATTTCGGAAGTTGTCATACACGCTCGCCTAACTTCGTTTCTCGCGGCAACGCTTTGGCGGACGCTGGGCGGCCCCGTTCGGGAATTGTCGTGCGCCGTTTGGATAGCTCTGTAGCACTAGCAACACAACTTAGTCAGTGCGTTATCGCCAGACGTAAACATTCTTTAGAGGTTATGTTTTGATGGAACTGATTACATGTAAGTCTTTTTGCGTTTTTGTACTTGAATGATTTATACAGGTTGAAACAGAAAGGGTAATTTTTTTTTTTTTGCAAAACTTAACTTTGTAATTCTAAAACTATCAGCTTTGGAGGAAACTTGAAAAACAAAAGGTGTTATAGGAATATAGCTGTTGACAGATTTCATAAGTCTGCATAACCTTTAGTACTTCAACTCTCCCACAAAGCCGATAGTTTTAGATTTACAAAGTAAAGTTGCAAAAAAAATAGTAGGTATACCCTTTTTGTTTCACCTATACTCCATTTATTATAGCATTAGACAGAAGTTAAAAAAGGTTATTTTTAGTGTCCACTTTGTAATAAAAGTACAATTAACGAGTTACAGTTACGATTGACGTCGAATTTATTATAATCTATTTATATACCAGCTTGTCACACCTAACTGTAATAATATTAATTATTTATCTATTTAAATATAGTGCCTTTCATTTAAATAATTATTATTTCATTACAATTTAAAATTAGTGTCGATGCTAAAAACCTAAAAGAAGCAGGGGTGAACATACCGGGAACGTTTTTCGTTTCACTATAATCCTACCAAATCTAAAATGTTACCTAATCCCTTCAGAGGTTATTTAATGAAACAGTAACAATTAATGATTTGATTATTGATAACTTTGCTATGAGAACTTAATTAGAAAAAATAATATAAATATTATTAATATTTTATTATATTAAATAATAATTATTATTATTTATTAATATTTTATTATATTATATTAAATAAATGATTACAAAAGAAATAATATACTGTATTTCATGTCCTTTTTAATGCAGAATAATGGGTAAAATGCACCAAATTTCAGTATTTTAAGGAATTTTATACTTGACCACGTGAGTTTTGGTTTCGGTTTCAGCCGAAACTGAAGCCCCAGCCGAATATTCGGTTTCGGTTTCGGCCGGGAAACCAGTTTCGGTCGGACTCTAGTTATAGTTCAAGTTCCAATATACGGGCGTGTAGTTTTAGGTCTAATCCGAACCTATTGGATTATTAACCGTTACAATTATGTTCCAATACATACCGTATAACTTTTGCATTTTTGAAACAACATTTGATATGAGACCATTAAAACCGAATTTAACACACCTTCAGTAAAGGATTCCTCCACAAGTTTCGGGAGGTTTGTTATAGAGAGTTCTGTTGTTCAATTAACTAACCGTAACGCGTGATGCCTGGCAGCCAGCGCGTGGTGCACGTGCGGTCTGTCCGAGGTGTGGTGGAGGAAGGCGCGCCACCGTAGGGTCACCTCGGCGCAGAGGCGGGCGATGTCGTGCGCGGCGCTCATTGCCCACTCTTCTTCCTCTCCGCATTCTGATTTCTGAAAGTTCTGCTGTATTCGTTATGACATTGACGATACTTGCCTGCATCTGTTAATAAGCCAGCTATCCTCTAATTTGTTGGATTGAGTCAAAATCTGTTTAAAAAATACTTATTGAAATATTTTTTGGGGCAATGTCACGACGATATTTCAAGGGATCGATCCTATACTCTATCTAACATTTTTTTTTTGCAAAAGCGGAAAGAAAATAAAACTCTAGGTTAATTTTCAAAATATAGGTAGGTACTGGGGCTGACCTTGCCGAAATCACTAAGATCCTTTATCCTCTGCGCTACCTCTCCCACAACAGAATTGGAGGTCGATTCTTCCGGAGTAAGCAGTACCCCAGTCGAGCCACAAATTGCCAGAGCACTTTGTAATCCCTCTAATGAACCTAGGAGAATCCCACAGACCTCGGCGTGAACTTGTCTGAAACCAATGAAAGGCAGATTCAGAATAGTAGTATAGAATTCTTGAGGATAGTTTAAGTACCAGTGATGGTTTATGTACCTGGCATGTGCGATTTTGCTAGAGTTCCCACCGGCGCATTTGCCTGTGGAGCCGAAGAGTACGTTCTCGAAGCTTCCAGAAGTATTAAAGTTGGATCCTGCACTCTTCATTAACTTTCCCCATTGCTTGCTCGAGCGCGGTGTACTAGAAATAAAACGAGTTAAGTTAGTAACCAAGTTCAATCGATTCTCGCTGGAAAGTTTTAATTGGGTCTTGATAAACTTACCAACTTTGCACATAATGCATGATACTTTTCCTTTAATGCCAGACATGAAAAAGCAAATAGTTATAGTTTCCAACCAAAACCCAGTCATTTATTTATTAATTGGATTGGTTGTCGACTCACTTGATGTAAGGTTGATGTAAAGCGACTAGACTCGCATGGATGGTGATGGAGACGGATGACAGGTGGAAGTAGTCGAATAACACCGGCAAGTGGTAATGGAGGCCCTGGGAAGGCTGGAAGTGGAGCTTCAGCACGCGGCAGGAGACCGGTGCGAGGGTGCTGGACTGGGCGCCCTCGCTGCACCACAGCTCCACCCCGAGACTCCATTCTGCTCGCTCTAGGGATTCCTTGAGATTTCGGCTGTCCACTGAACAAAAAATACTGGGTTAGAAGTCTATAAGTACCTGATCCGTAAAAAGTTCACAAACATTACTACGAGATGTCAAAGAAGAGTAAAAGCTTCTTGTTTTTGTCTCAGAACATAAATAAATCATAGTAATGTCTCACCTAACAAATGCGCTCTAAAGTGCACGATATCTCGGAGCGTGACTTCCTCGTTTCTGTACATGATCTGGAAGGATCGGGATGCCGCCAGGCCGCCGACGAGCGCGGCGTTGGCGGCGGGGCGGCCAGTCCTCGCGGCGCCATTGCCGCTGGACACTGATACCTCTATGTGGACCGGAACTTTGGGCGACACGCGCAGTCCTACACGCACTTGGTACAGTCTGTGGAGCAAAGGACCTTACTGATTGGGAGAAAAGTCAATAAGAGAAATAAAAGGTGGAACTACAGATTTACTTGTTGCAAGAATTAATTTGGTTCTATGTGTCGATAGTGACTTTTGCACCGTTCGTATCTATTTATGTGAACACAACACCACCACCATCACCACCACCATCACCACCACTTGGAACATACGACTAGTTATTTGAGTTATAGGAATCCATGTATTGAGCATGGACGGATTCGTTTTTACACCTTCATCATTTACATCACTAGTCTTGACCCGAATCAATTTACTCACAGTGTCCACCTATACCATGTTATAGGTATGTTATACTGTAATATAGGGTTAGGTGTGATAACCTAGGAGAACTAAGTTAACTGTCATAGTTCTTAATAAACACCAAAAACTGGGTGGAAATAGAACAAAACTTTTAAGATAAAGCAGATAAATGGGACTTCTTATCGCAGTTAAAAAAAAAAAAATCTACCGAAAATCTGGAGACATCGTCTTTACGCTTTGAGTATTTTATAAAAATTGTATGTGATGGTCTCAGCCCTATACGGGATAGTGTCGCTCCCTCCTGAAAGTTTTCAGAACACCGTTAAAAGGGGGATAAATGCGTCGTATTGCTGTGATCCTGCGATACGTCTACCTATAGGTACGAAAGGGAAAACGCCTGGAGCTCGTATCCATTTTTTTCTTAATTATGGCAATATAAATAACATTAATTAATTATTTAAATTTCTTAGTTTGTAGACTCATAAGAAAATTTATAAGTATTACGCTTGTTTTTCATAATCATTTCCCTTGTTGTCTTCAGATAAAGAAATACTTAAATACCCTACTTATAATGAACCTTGAAGAGTGATGAACTAACGGAAATAAAATATGTGTTCAGTAAAATTCTATGAATACACATTTCACCTTATGTATATTTTCAAATGAAAGTAATAAAAGTACCTACCTATTTATTTAACCAAGTATTTCATACGTAAAGTTATGCATCGCAGGAGAGCGAACGAGTTTATTAGTCTGCATTAGTTGCATAAAATATGAGTTCAAAGTCAACATGCGGGGTTATTTAAAATTATACCGGTAGAAATGGCCCCGTAGCCGTACCGACAGCGAAGACGAACCGAACGATTCCTCTGTAGCGTTTATACATAACTAGCTGAGCCCGCGACTTCGTCCGCGTGGAATTTTGATTCTTTCTTAGGGGGTGTCACTACGTCATAGTAGCTTTATGCATGCAAAGTCTCAGCCCGATCGGTTTAAAATTGACAAAGTTTCATACAAACTTTCATCCCCTATTTTATCCCCTTGGGGGTGGAATTAATCAAAATCCTTTCTTAGCGGATGCCTACGTCATAACATCTACCTGCATGGAAAATTTCAGCCCGATCCGTCCAGTGGTATGGGCTGTGCGTTGATAGATCACTATGTCAGTCAGTCACCTTTGAGTTTTATATATATAAAATTAGTTCAATCTATATATTAGATTGAACTAATTTTCCAGTCGTAAAACGAATTGTTTCGAGTGGTAATTTCAGGATGATAAGGGAAAATATACTCTTGCCTTTTAGACTTAGAATTCAAAAGACTGGGTAGAGTCTTAAATTTTTTTTTTGTGTGTATTTTCAAGTGAATCTAAAACAGCACCATGGGGTTTTTAGTTTCACTTGGAATTTGTTCATCCTTTTTCATCATAGCTTGCATAGTCGCTCTCTATGAACAAGGAAATATAATCTAGAACACCAACGATCAATGCAATCTATTTTTATAGTCACTTACCACATGCTACAAATAACATTTATTTTTACATTGAACTGGGAATGAGGAAAACAGAAATAAATGAACGATCAAGCTCAGTTTCACGAGAATATTAATCAAAAAGATTTTTTAAAGATTGGTACCAAAGCAATTACGAAATAATTACTCTATCGACTCTACCCGCATGAACTTTATTTTTTTAACGATCAACTGCCTTGCTTCAAACTGCCTGTAGAGGCGGATGAATTATTTACAATTGGAAAAAAATAATAAGGGTGGACACTATAATAATATGTTCATAAATATGTGTGAGTGTGGGCAATTAGTACTGACATGAATTTTGGGGTCCTAGTACTTTTGCAGTAAAGTATTCGCCACTTTACTGATAGGGTTTCTAGGGGGTATATTAGGCCCAGCCAAGGGCCTTCCTGTGCTTGACGCATGGTAAAACTTGACTAGTATTCCCGTTATATTAGTCGAATTTCGACCATACTTAATTCATTTAAATTTTAATTTTAAACGTCATTAAGGTTTATTGTTAAAGACTATTTGATGCTGGCACGCAGAATGCACTATGGAAGTCTCTTCTTCTTCTTCTTTTTTTAAAAATATGGCTTTCATCGTTAGGTAGTCGATGATTTTGCCAACAACAGAGTTTTATGGGACTGATGGTCGGTAGGTGAGGCTTTTTTTTATGATAATCTAAAAAAATTGAAATTGGATTGTACGGTTGAATTTTATACATAATTAAATTTGATAGACAGGAAAAAATATGATACATGATAATAATATGTATACTAATACAAATAATTATTATAATAGCATAAACGAATATAATTATTATAATAGCAGGACGAGGGAAAACGTTGGGAAGTAAATCGTACAGAGGAGTGACTAATTTTGGACAATAAAAAAATATATGCTCCAATATATGTTTTGCCAAAAACATTGGAGTACACATATGACCAAGGCGAAGGCGAATAATGACCGAAGTAACCCACTTATCATACTTTTTGAATTTGAAGAACCAGGGTTTGGACGGGATATTTGGTTGTAAGTTGCCGTAAGATTTGCCTTTTGTCTGACGAGATATCTGCCATAACCTATTCCATGAATTCATCATTTTTGTTTTAGCGGTGGCATGTAAGTCCCGGTGGCATCCATAACACTATGGAAGTCTCGCCCTCCAAAAACTGTCACCGTTTGTTATTCAGACAGTCAATGGTGTGGAGGTTACAAATGGGTGTGTGTGTCAATTCATGGTAGTGTGTGTATTGTTTTATTTATTGATTTTAATGTATTTCTTAGTATTATAATATAAAAATATTAGCATTCTGCACTCCTTCTCTATATAAACTATAAGTGTGCCAAATTTCATACTCCTCCGTCCGCGCAATTTACGTATTAAGCGTTTGAATGTTTTTCCTTCACGTATATATAGATAATATTATTTTACTTCACAGTGGCTCAATGCGAAAAGTGGAGCCGAACGCAAAAAAATAAGGGTGAAAACGAACCGTGTATATTATAATGTAATATTTTCTGTCCTGTCCCCAACACGCTCGCTCGCAGGAACGTGGACCGCCTCAAATATAGAACTGGGTCACAAACCGTTCCCGATGCGTGGGAGTCGTGTCATTTGCAATTCACTAGATGAAATACTGTTTTATGCGTTTGTCGTAAAATGTTTCGGCTTAGTTATTGTTATTAAATAGCGAAATCGTTTCGTTAGTTGGTTTTTATTAATCAAATCATTTCCTTCATTATGTTTTTACAAACTACTTAACTAGGATTAGGAACTAGGATTCATCAGCATGTCTGAGAAAATCAAACCAATTGTCGAAAGACATGGGAAATCCGTTAACCGGCACTGGGCCAGTGTGGTGGATTGTGGCCTGAAACCCCCTAGTAAAAAATACGTTAAAATAATCCATATCACTCAACTGATATACAAGGTGACACATAATGGGTATACTTTTTTTTCAAAACTTAACTTTGTAATTCTAAAACCATCAGCTTTGGAGGGAACTTGCAAAACAAAAGGTGTTATAGGAATACAGCTGTTGACCGATTTCACAAGTCTACAAAACCTTTAGTACTTCAACTATCCCACAAAGCCGATAGTTTGAGATTTACAAAGTTATGTTGCAAAAAAAATAGTATACCCATTTTGTATCACCTAGTATTATGTCAGAATTATTCGTAAGGTGGATAGGGCGAAATTACAATCTACCAAAAGTTTATCCTGTGATGGGATTGGAAGAATCTAGCCCTCTTTGGCGCAGACATGAGAAACACATTAGTATATTGTTTTCTTATATTTACGCGAATACTACACATTGAAATAAAACACATTAGTAGCTCACTGCAGCTGATACACTATTACTGTTAATAGTTGAATGTAATTTTGTATCTCATGTTTGCAACTGAATAATTGCTTTTTTTGTCATACTGTTTTTGCTACTAATTTGTTTCTCAATACTCAATATCCTTTCTTACATCACTCATACAAGCAAAAATCATGTATCATCAACCTGTTTATTTAGTACACAAAGGCCCGTATTAATAAATCGATCTCAGGTCTGAGAGCGGTTTTAAGTACGCTTTTGAAATGTCATTTTGTACTGGTTTGACATAAGAATGACATTTCCAAGATAGCTCTCAGACTTGAGTACGGGCCAAAGGTCTTCAGTGTACACTCTACCTCCACGACCCCTATCGATTTTGCCATGGCTCTAGTCATGATAGAGCTATGGGAAGATCGATAGGGGTCGTGTAGTATGATCTGTGTCGATCTTATCTACTTTTTCCTGACTAACTCTACAATATAGTGGCTTTAACCACCTGGTTTAAACACATGACCAGAGTTTATTTGGGTTCGTGTATTTGTTAGGCATGTGCAAGCTGCTGTTGATAGTAAAACAACTGGAGTTAACAGTACAATGTACCTAAAGGCCGGCTGGGAGGTTAATTTTAGATGCGACCTTGCGGCTAAACTGATCACGTGTGAGTAGAGAAATAATCAAGTTAGCGATGGAATAATATTTCTTTATTGTTTAAGTTGGAACACTTAAAACATGGTGACAATAGTGTGGACAAATTAAGACGCCTAATAGGTAAAACTAATGCAGTTTTCGTACGGAAGACTAAAGTGGACTATGTGGCGCCCGCTGTTCATGAAAAAATCGTGCTTTCTTTCGGAGCTGGTCAGATCTTTTATTATCAGCTCGACAGTCGGACGGTCCCAAGTAGACTCTTCCAATAATCGAGATTTGACGATATAATTCTCGATAAGCGGTCATTCACACGAAGAAGACGACAACGTTTTGTCAATTTTTGACAGATAATTGCCGTATTTGACATCGGGACACAGTAAAATATATCCAAATTTTAATGCGCGGGTTGTCCGTGTTAATGATCGCTAAGAGAAATTTGACATGAAAAGTTTTAAGTTTTCCAAGTACCTACTTCAATAAAAATAATGATTTGCATAAACCAAGAGTTTATTTTCTGTGGAGTTGCAGTAAGCATGAAGGCTTTGATAAAATAAGTAATTTATCAAAGCATGAACGTGAAGTACAACAGATATAAATAGCGGAACGTGCGATATGAATCGCGGCAGCGATTTAAATGCATACTCGTATAGTTAAGAATATATCGGGTATCTTGATGTTGACTCACTGTTAGCTGCTGTTACAAGAGCAAAATCAATTTATCGCTTAGTCTAGGTGTAATAGGTACCTATAAAGCTGCATAAAGCGGCTACCTGTTTTCCTAAACGAGTTATAGTTATTAGATATATTCCGAACTTTAGTGTGCAATAAAGAGTTATTCTATTCTATGGTAATAAATATTATTATAATATGTATAATTACAAGTAGGTAGTTAAACGTTGTAAAATAAATGACTCAGTTATTGGGGGTTGAAACACGAAGACTTTTAACAATGCCATTTGTGCTTTGTTTTTTTAACACGCGACGTGAAAGTTTGAAAATTCAGCTGTTTACACGCAACAGAGAAATTTTGATGAAGTTATCAAAGATAATAAAAGACAGAACTTTATGCGTAGACGCGTACGTTGTAAAATATTATAAAAAAGCGACCCAAAGAATGAATTTTATACATTTATTATCTGTGTAATTCATATACCTGACAATAGATGAAAACTATTGACGTACTTACCTAAGTGAATGAAAAAATAAACTGGAACCGATAATACCTACTAGTTCAAGTGGAAGCATCTACTTGGGATGAAAAAAATCTATATTTCAATATATCTGCAAAACATAAAAAAGACTAAGACATCGGATACCAAGCTGCGTTAAAATAACCTACCTACTTTAATATTAGTTTTTATAATATTGAGATAAATAATATCGAATACTTATTTTTTACGATTACTTATGAAAAAAATATCGATATGTTGGTATACCGATGCTTACATTACTTTTCATTACTCATACTCTGAAAGTAGGTCTAAAGTTGCCTGACGAGCGGGTTGAAAGTAATACTTTTCCGGCCCGGGAGAATCGCTTTCAACTGACAGCCGCTACTTTTACTGCTACTTTTACTGCTACTTTTAATGCTAATTTTACGGCTACTTTTACTGCTACTGTTACTGCTACTTTTACTGCTACTTTTACTGCTACTTTTATTGCTACTTTAACTGCTACTTTCACTGCTACTTTAACTGCTACTTTCACTGCTACTTTTACTTTAGGCTTTTAAAATAGGCGGCAATCCGATCTTCATTTGTTTTTTCGAGATGTAGAGTATTGTTCATACTTCCTTGTATTATTTCTTTAGCTAATTCCTGTTTTTGTTTTTACTTTCCTTGTATTCGTAATGAAAAGCACAGTGTTTACCTCGGGTGAAAGACTTATTTGTTCCCTCGAACTATTGGCGCCCTCGATAAACTCGGGCGCCAAACCCCGTCTCGGGACTAAATAAGTCACTTTCACCCCTTGTGTACCAATGTACTATTTTATATCAATGCCCAACATGCACATAAACCTAATACTTCAAACCCGTGCCAATTAGAAGGTATGAGTCAGTTCCTTTCTGCAGAATCGTGGAATTAATTGGAAGGGTTTGAACGCAGCCTATGCAATTTGCCGCGTCAATCATGATTGCGAGTTAGGGGTGGCTTTTTAAAACCTTTTAATTTGACTAAATGGTGATTTATACAGGTTGAAACAGAGAGGGTATTTTCGGTAGGGCTTTTTTTTTCGAAACTTAATTTTGTAATTCTAAAACTATCAGCTTTGGAGGAAACTTGAAAAACAAATGGTATTATAGAGATACAGCTGTTGACATATTTCATAAGTCTTCGAAACCTTTAGTACTTAACTGTCCCACAAAGCAGATAGTTTTAGATTTACAAATTACAGTTGCAAAAAAAATAGTGTACCTTTCTGTTTTACCTACAGATAAGTGGAATAGTAGAAAATATAGTTCCATCGGTTGAACGATTGATGGCTATATTAAGCCATTTTGTCAATGAATGATTATATCTGGAAGATCCGAATCAAAGAAATTTGGAATCTTCCTTGAATAACAATTGAAACAAAAGAAAAAAGACAATATGTAATTATTATACTTAACTTATGTAGGAATTGTGTATAGCCATTACTGTGGGTGGCTCAGAGCAAATGTGTCACTGTAGTCTTGGCAGTTTCATATTATAAACTCATAATATAATGCGTAAGGATATCGAGCGTCTCACTTACATTTTATTAATGCCTACCGCCAGTTTCAAGAAGAAAATATCACTAAAAAGGAAGGTACTTACTCACCTACTTATTTGAACACTTTCTACCCTTTTCTCTTGACAGCTAATTGGGCGTTTCGAAATATTTGGACGGACCTTACTTATCTCTCTTAGGCCCGTTTTAATAAATCAATCTCAAGTCTGAGAGCGATCTTGGAAATGTCAATCTTATGTCATACCAGTACAAAATGTTATGTCAAACACGTAGGCACTCAAGATCTCTCTCAGACTTGAGATCGATTTGTTAAAACGGGCGTTATTTCATAAGCCGGGTAACTCAAAAAGTACTTAATTGTAAAATTAAGCACGAAACGAACAGGTAAGCAACGTTATGATAAATTAAACGATTTGATTCTAGGTTTTGTATGCTGACAGCCAATGTATCTGGTGATTAAATAAACCGATGCAAGGGCGACTCTAGGTGTCTACAACTCTACATCCATAAACCATGCCATGAATCTTCTGTATTAGTCGCAGAGGCCTATGTAAATTTTTTGTATGCTGCACAGCGAGGAGAAATGAAATCTGATGAGTGCATATCACAAGAGGGACCTCATATTCGACGGCCGATATTCCCACAAGACCGAAGTCTATTCAGTAACTAGTTGCGACAGTTTCCATTATAACTAACGCGTGTAGCGAGCAGGAGGAGCTGACACCAGACACGTCTTCTCTTGTTACTGGTTAATAATACCCCCCTTTATGTTGAGAATTGGGTTAGCGTGTAGTGACAGCTAACTTAGCGCGTCTAGAGTTTGATGTGTGGCTCGTTTAAATTTTTACTTGACTCTAACACGAATAAATTAAACCTTATTGCTGCAGTAGTACAATTATTGCAAACGAACATGTTTCATATATAGGTCTGTATCGGTAAGATCCTAAGAGTTGGATTTTGAAGACCTGATACCTTTAGGCTAATGGTTGAATGTGGTTTTGGTACTGATGGCTATGTCAGAAGACTTCTTGTCAATTTTTTGTCTCAATTCGTCAACGTCTAAGAAGAGATTAAGTTACGCATCTCGAGGGAGTAAGGGGATAGCGTTGACCCCATAAAAAGTGTTGGGTAATCTAATTAATCAGCCTCAATATGCCTATCTATCAAAGTGAATCGGCTTTTCAGATATGACGCCGGGGCTCTACCACCTATAGGCCAACATGGATTTAGGAAGTCTTATTTCTCTCAGAGTCTGAATCCTTAACCATTATGTAAACAGAACCATTCGTAACGAAATTGAATAACGTTAATGACTAAATTCAGGGAACAAATTGTTAGCCGGGTCAAATTGTTATTGCGGCTTCTTAATGCAGCGCTTACTATCTATTGACTTATCGGGCGTTATTTTATCGATGAGGCTCTACATATTTTTATCAGGCCCTCACCCTCTCTGAAATAGGTCAACATTGTAGAACTTGTAGAGTTCCACTGAGAACTCGAACGTGGCCTGCAGGTCGGTCATGGTGCGAGGACGCGGGCGCGGGCGCGGGCGGCGCGGCGCGCCATGCCGCGGCCGCTACCAGCCCGCCGGGCGCATGCCGGCTCACCGCACCTGCCGCGGCCGCATGGGCCCGCACTGCACCGCACGACTCCGCACCACACGCACGCACACGGCCACACCCCGCACACGCCGCTGCGGGCTCGGGCGCGGTCCCGTCTCGCGCGCGCCACTCAACAACGCACCCGCCGCGAACGACGTGCGGCTCACAGTGCGGGGACCAGGAATTCATTTTTTAATAGCGGCCAGCGCGCATGCGCCGTCCCCGGCGGGCGGCGCGGATAGAGATGTGACAACGCCGAAGTGTATATTCGATTTACATATATTGGAACGTCTTGAATTTTCTTCACATAACCCGAGTACATGGACCCTTTGAGGA
This sequence comes from Notodonta dromedarius, assembly GCA_905147325.1. Lineage (NCBI taxonomy): Eukaryota > Metazoa > Arthropoda > Insecta > Lepidoptera > Notodontidae > Notodonta > Notodonta dromedarius. The sequence goes on from LR990172.1 coordinate 8,280,552, forward strand.
GCATCGGACCTCTTTATAGATACATAAATGTTAGGGTTGTAAAATAGGTAGCTACTTTCCATTAGAGATAAGTAGGTATTACCAGGGAGGCTCGGTATGTTTCAGAGGTCCGTCAGCGGGTGCTGCCCATCCTTACCCGGCGGTCGCGCCGCGTCAGGCTGCAGCAGTGCGCGGCTCGCCGTCGCCCACCTCGGCAGGTGCGCGGTAATCCGCAACCCGCTGGCGATGTTATGGCAGAATGTCGCCGCGTGGTAATGCGGTGCGATTACAGCGTCCCGCGGGACGTAAAGGTCAGGGGGAGTCCGCCCCGCGCTGTCGTCGGCCTAACCTTTCGTACCTGCCGATGGCAACTCTATATTTCTAAGGATGACGCCATTTTACAATGCCCCCAGATACCTCCAGGGGTGCGATTCGACCTTTATTTGAATGCGATTTGGTGCTTTACGACCGCGGAGGAAGATTGATGTTTCGAGCGGTCGCTATGTCCCTGATAGTCAACTCCACATTTATGTATATGAATAAATGCTGCTAGATTATAGGATTAAGTTTAATTAAAAGCTTTCTAAAAATATATTTTTTCATATACATACGCATTGCTTCTACCTTTGCGGTTAAATTTACAGGTGATTTCATGAACTCATAGGTTTGAGGAATTCCTTGGCACCTGTGCCGTCGGAATGCTTAGTTTCCCTAATTACTCGACGCGTTATTTTACACTAGTCAACTATAATTAATAGGGTATAATAAAAAAGTCACAGACAAACAATAATTCAATAGTGACAGCGAATCTGAGAGCACACTTTTACGCGCTTATTCGCTGAAATGGTAGAGGCGCTACGCAGAGGCAGACTATTTACTTCGGTGCTTAACTATTTTTAAGTACAGTCATAATGTCTACTAGGCCAGTGTAGACCACTGAGTATATAAGTATATAATCTAACGTAAAAATACTACTCGCATTTAATGAGATATTTTTGATACGGCAACTTGGATTCGGCGAACGAATAGAAATTTAATTGGAGTTGTGCAAAGGTCACAGGTCAAGTTTGGGGTGGTCGATACTGCGGGTTCAAGGGGTGGGAGTCGAGCGATCACAGAATAGTGGCACGCCCCCCCCCCCGCCCCCGACCCTCCGGATCAGCTAGAGACGTTGCTTTCAATAACTTTGATTGCGTCTCTTTATTTGGAACCTTTTCCTGGATACCTGTGAAGTGATATTGAATTGACGCATCAATATTTGTTATTAGGCATTATTTCCATACAATATTTAATATGAATATTATTATAATATTATAATAAGAATAATATTATAATAATATTTTATGCCCTAGTTGCTATGTACTTGAAACAGTAGCCATTTGAAACCCCGTCTATATAGCCCAGGTGCTATGTCACTACCAGTATATTTGACTAAGGAGCCGTCTAGTACGATATTTACATTCCGTGCTGGTCATAAAAACTATTACTAAGCCGACATAAAATACTCTACCAGTCTACCGATTTACTAGACAATGTTAATGATACTAATTTCAAATGCTGGCACCCACTTAACGATACTGAAAACATATAGAACATCGTCCCACCTATTATAATATGTCAATGCGTCAAATCTGCACCCATCAGGGTGCATGGGTGCAGAAGCCGCAGCGGCGACGGCAGGGCTCGGCAGCACAATGCCGCATGTACCTATACCACTCAGCATATTGCGCGACGCTCGCAAAAGAACAAATATTCCTATCACTACGCGAGACGGCCGTAAGGCGGGGTGTAGACACTAGATAATTTCTGCCAATCACTCTATTATTCGTCCTTTATCTTTGTGTACACAGTGTAGGAGTAAAATGAGTGCAGTGTAGCGCTTCTAGTGTTAACATACGCTACTATGTTATCATTAAAAGCGCTGCACCTCTACCACTCTAGCTTAATCACCTTGTGCGGTCATTTTATTTTATATTTTTCTGTTTATCTATCAAGAGCTCCATAGCTTTTCTATAGACATTTGGCCAACGATCTATACTCAGTTAAGTAAATAGTAAGTGTAGGTAACTAAATTTTCGATTAAAATTATTTATATGTACTGACAATGGAGTGTTATACTCTATTAACGACTTGTTGCTCTACCATGAGCGTATAATATGGGCTAGAGTCGAGACATCATCGTTTATATTACAATTAGTGGCGCTGCACAATTAGCAATTTTATTATTTTACCTAGACGCAAGTGACAGCTAATTCTTGGTAAAGTTATTTTAAAAAATCACCTTTCAAAATAACTGTCATAAAAATCCTGGCCGAAAAAAAAAGTCATAGCGAATTTAATTTAGGCCAGAGGTTACAGTGTGTACCAGGGTTTCACAGTGCGAATGAATATTTATGTGCGGCGTGCCTATACATAGCCGGGGAGGCGCGTGATGTTATTTTTGGATTCATGCTTACTTCCTTCCACACAGTATCTGGACCCCTAGACAGTGCGTGGTTTCAGAAATTAACTCAAAGATCACCTATGAAGCGACCATTCGCTTCTATAAGCAAGATATTATGAGTGTTAGTTGTTCGTAAGTCACTTTTCCATATAATAAAAAACTTGATGGGAACTGGAGTAGGATTTAGTTGATGTGATCTGCTCCTATCTTCTTCTTTATATCTATATAAAATTCCGGTGTGCGAGAGTTCGTTATTCTTCTTCGTAGAAGTTCTAGTTCGTATGAAGGCAACACTACAATATAATTAACTAAACTTAAGTAGTTAGTGTGTTCTCACGGGGTGTTTACAGTGTTTTGTTATCGATTTTATGTATTTTATGTACATTATGTAGTGAATAGACCCGACATAAAAAAAGGTTACTTACACGATAACCCGTTCCGTGTGAAGGTTTGACTGGGGGCGAACCGACCCGCTGCTTATTATTTATACATCCTAATAGCTTAACCCTTTCCCTGCCGCCGAGGGCGTGTTTACGTTTAGAGAAACAAAATGTCTCGTTTGTCTGTGGTTGATTGGTTGAGAAAAATTGTGCAGCTGGCCCGATGAAGTTGGCCGTTATTTTTGACGTGGAGCAGAATGTTTTTTAATAAATAGGTATAAAATGTACTCAGATAAGATTTAATACGGAAGTGCTCAATAGATAGTTACTTAGCTTAATTATTTAAAGTCTACATTTGAGGTCACCTTTTGCCACTTCCAAATTTCCGACAGTGAGAGATATCTGGAACACGTCACCAATCTAATCCACACTTTAGAAGTAGCACTACAAACTAGACATACTAGGGAGAAGATGAGACAGATTTCCTTTGCCCTGTTACGACATTTATACATTGTAGAATAGAAATATAAGTACCACCGATAGAGTAAAACAAATACCCTAGTATTTGGAACAGTATTGTACCTATATCGATTTGAATATTATCACACATTTGAACATCGGTATTGCTTTGGCAGAAACGTAACACGAGTTAACGCTGCCGCGCCGGCCGGGCCGGCTCGTCAGCGGGGAGCGAGCGCTGTATCGTCAAGAGGCAGAAAGGCTACGAGAGGCAAATGTGCCACGCAACGAACAAATGAAACGGAAACAGCGGGGCTCCTTATTCTGAGGCCTGTGATTAAGTACTCCTTATACACCTTGATTATTCCTATACAGCTACGACTAGAACTTTACTCGACTAAGGATAAATAACACAGGCGCATTTGAAAGAGTCGAATAGATGAAACCTGTAGCGTAGCGTGAGCAATAGATCCGACCGGCAATTTACTAGGGGCGGAAAATTTGCATCGGCCCCAGGCGGTATAATATCTACAACACTCTATGAGACTCTATGTTACTAAAGATGTGACTCTACGAGCAAGATCTCAAGTCTAGGAATGATTTTGGAAATGTAATTTTTATGTCATACCAGTACATGTCAAAAGCGTACTTAAGATCGCTCTCAGAGTTGAGATCGATTTATTAATACGGGTCTATAAAAAAAGTATACATATTCATCAGAATAAGGATAAAGGTACTATTTCCCGTTCCGCCGCGAGTAACCACTTCCTTTCACACGCCCAGCTCGCTTTTACCGATGCCAGAACGGTGTAATATAATTTCTACTTTATTTTACACCAGCTAAGAGCTTTTTACATAATAATATTGCCTATTCATGGAGTGCTTGTAAGCGCTATCATTATGTCCTCGAGTGCGCTTATCGGGACACAGAATGTCATTTGTATTCTCTGAACTAACAAAGATGGAATAAACGTTTTTTTTTTAACTATAGATAAAGCCGGTTATTCACTTGATGTTAAGCAGTTACCGTAGCGTTTACATAGATGCTTGCAATACCAAAGGCAATACTCGCGCGTTGCCGACGTTATATAAAAAAGATGGAATAAAATTTGAACTGTGGGTTATTGTATCATCCCGGGGGGTCGGCTGGACTCCTCGGGGCTTCAGTGAAGTCACCTAAGGGCTTTTTATCCTGAACGGTCGAGTTTCACGTTCCCTTTGATTTTATTTACGCGCCCGCCCTGGGGCGAAAATTTTGAAGTCACGTGTAGTATTTTTATAAGAAAAACGTTGGTGTTTTTGGACGCAAATAAAACCCTCGTGGGTTATAAAAATAATACGATAGAAGTATTATCTATATAGTTATGTAAGATAAGTAACAGATGTAAGTTGGTTCCGAGATATATTTAACTGACTTAAAAAATATTCACAACTAATAATTTTGACAACCGCTTGGCGCAGTGGTTCGAACGTAGGCCGCTCGGCTCACTGCACATGGTGGTTGCGGGTTCGATTCCCGCCGGGGCAAATTTCGGATATGGCCTTTTTGTAATTTTCCCAGGTCTGAGTGGCACTGGGAACGCCCCCAGTCAACATTTGACTGACCCTGACTTCAAAAAAGAAGGAGGTTCTCAATTTGCTTGTATGCTTTTTTCTAATGTTTGTTACTTTAGAACTAGGTACGTCAATTTATAAACCATTTGAAAAAAACTTTTTTTGTTCAGACCATCTAGACTGAGAATAATAATATACGGAACAACTCATCGAAATAAAATCTCAATCTAACCTTACCTCCTTCATGCCAACTCGCAGATTGTGAGTCACATTCACAGTTCCAGTGTAAATGAATACAAAACTAAAAGGGCCACTAATGCAGCGCTCCTAATTATGCTCTCCCAGCTACAACTCACTCGTTAGACACTGTGCTTGACAGGTGAACCGTTCTTTGAATGCACAAAATTGCGCATGGAACTTACCGAATTGCTTCATTCATTCGTCTGAATGAAGACTACTTACATAGTAGTTTTCCTTTATGTAACACTGAAAACATAAAGTATATAATTAAAACAAGCTCGCCTGGATATTTCATGTGCATAACAAATAATAATAAAAAACTTATGACTATACCTACCTAGGTGTGGTAATTAAGAAGTGGGTGTGTCACTAAATTGCTGCCAAAAAAACCGCTGTTTATAATTTCACTTCAAATTAGAGCCATTTCTCATATATCGTCCGAAATTTGACATCTAGTTTGGAATTCGGTCATTCTGAAAGTGATTTAGAATTAAAAAATGCATTACGAAGGCACGCGGGTAGTCTCAAATATGCAAGACGCCGTACCCACTTACTTACCTAGAGTTCTGTACTATTACCACTCCATAAAAGGATCCTGATGGCCTCCATTTTGGTTTTCCAGAGAGGACGGTCACGTTTTGGTGTTGTATCGGTATTAAAATGTGTTTGTTAAAGTTATTTGTTACTTGACACTGGCGGAAAACCTATTAAACTAAGTGGGTCATATTTTGAAAAAAGAATATGATCCTGGTTAATAACTTTTTTTACAAGCTTATTCCCACTCTCGAGCAAAGGCCTTTTGGTCTAAATAACTCATATCTCACTAATATTCCAGATTCAAAAATAGCTGTGTTTACCTTGTAAAATTGTCCTGAGCGGCGATTTGATGTGGAGGCAATCGGCACGGGAGCGGAATGACTCGTTTCGCCCCCTGATGAGATTCCTAACGACCCCCGAACGACCGCCGCGCCGGGAAACGGACAATTAATTGTGACGGATATTTATTCTGACGGTTCCATGCTGCCTTCCTGTCGGAAGACGTATTTTTAACCATATTTTAAGCTTATTGCTATTATTTCAATCACAGTCACTTGCGGTTATGCGCACGTAAATTGTGAGAAAACAAAGCCTATATTTTCACCTCATTTAAATTCATCAATTTAATTCAAATTAATCCGTTTTTGTGTAATACTCAGTTGAACTTCCAAAGTGACAGGTTTCACAATCATGGAAGTCTACTAAAGGGCAATTCAAAATTACATGACTGAAATCATAATTACAGTTATCAATTATGGTTAATCCATACTGATGGCAATTTAATGACATGTAAGTATGTGTGAGTGGACTAAATAATCCATAAGTAATTAAATTATATACCTAATGAACACATCGCGTGTTCTGTTAAAAGTAAATAATAAAAAGGTTAATACACATTTGAATGATCGGGTTAGTAGGTCAGCGCGAGAACCGAATTTGGTTTTTTATTAGGGTATAAACATTTATAGGGTGGATTCCTGATTTCCCATGTGCCACTTATAAAGATTTCTTTCGGTGTTTAAGGTGGGAATAATTCATTCAAACGCTTTTAGTTATGAATGTTTATTTGAGTATGTAGCTATAGTTATATTTATTAAATTAAGTATATTGAATTTCTTGCCGGAACTTCTCGGTGATAGATTCTGACTATTTATACGTGCTTTGTTGTCTAATATGAATATACATTACATGGTTAACACTTCTTAACAGGTTACCAGAAGTGCTATTCTGTAACAGTACATACTGTTGTCTTTATTCTTTGTTGTCATAAAGTAGAAACAACAATCGATTATTTGTAACGTATTGTTCAATGCAAACCTAGGGTTAAGGATACCTAAAGCAGCCACAATTTCTTTAACAACAACAAAAGATACCGAAAATTGTGAAAATTTGCGAGTAAGCTATATCATAGCTAATATCTTGTATTTACCCTCAGGATACGTTTTCAAGCCCACCCTTACACTGCAATAAACTTTATTTATCACAACACGAAAATGTGAGCTTTGTCTGCGACGCTTTAAGGTTGACATTGGCGAAGTATCGGCGGGATCCGAACAGGGTTGGTGCGCTTAGGGGCAGATTGCCGTCGCCAGGAAATGAGCAGGCGACTCGATCGCTCTGTAGATATTTAGATAGGTAGGTCCGACCACAGAGTCACAACTGCAGCTGTGGCCGACGCGACAGTAGTAGTTAGTGGGTAAGGAACAGTTTGCTGCTTCTCTCTATAGGTAATCTTATTATTGCATGAGCCAGGAATTTCAATCTATTATTTTAACTTTCAAAGAACTATCTTTATCTAATATGATTACAATTTCGATTTTACATTCATTCAATAATATGATATTAATTTGGTTAATTTCATTTAAACTGATACGTTAGTGGATCATTTGTACCAAGAAATTAATATTAAATTAAATTAATTTATATTACCAACATGCACTAGGGTAGGTAAGTTACTACAGCTATATTTAGAGAACTAGGGCCGAGTTCACCAATATAATAACAGACGGTTAGAGTCGTAAACGCAATGAGAAAAAAAATACAACAGCAAATATTTTTTGTAGTTCAAGGTATTCTTTTAATTATTTTTCACTAAATGTTTATTAATTACTCAAACTAATAAATTCAAGTTCTCTTTTCGCTTCCGAGCTCTACGCGTTTTAATCTCTATGGCTTCGTCTGTTGTGCCGTAGAGCCCGTAGACAGGGCTCTCGGTTTGATTTCGTGGGATTAAATGTCCCTTTCCATAGTTATAGCAAGCGAATTGCAATCAGTCACAACTTAATAAACCCGTACAACATTAGAAAATATTAACTCAATTTGACTCCTTTTTACCCGACTACGGTAAAGCCGAAAGCAAGGGTTATGTTTTTAGCAGTCTATGTATGTATGATATTATATTCCTCCGTAGCACCTAAACTACCCATCCGATTTTGATGAATAAGGTGTCAACTGGTTCGTTATTATGGTCCGGTTGGCATACACTACATTTTATACGAACAAAATCAATATCACGGATGTGTTTTTTTTTGCTATCATTTGGTATGTAAAATTCTGAGTTAATAGATATAAATATAGTACAATGTAAAACATTCTACGCGATAGAAAAATAATTGTCTACTTACTATAATTGTAGTCTTTATGAATACTATTAGCGCTGTCTATCGGCAGTTCTGAATATTAATTCCGTATTCATGTAATTCGGTCGTCGGGTTATAGTTTTTTATTTTTTCTTTACTTGTTAATCAATCTCCTTCAAAATTTCCTCTTGATTTAAAATGTCAGCGACCGTTGAAAAAGCTTGCTGTAAGTACTGTCGTGTACAAAAATAGGAAGGGAAGGCGCTTTTCCCTGGGAACAAATAAACATTCTGATTCCCGGAGCTCCGGGGTAACTGGCTTTCGGCGGAGGCTCGCAACACGTGACATGTGTATAGATAGGTTAGTGCCGCGTGCTTGCGTCACGCTGCACATCCCTCGAGCACATCTATACAAATAAATAAAATTGGAGTGTCTGTTTGTAATATCAAAATAACACCTTTTCACTAAATGCATATGAAAGTACATAGGATACTTATACAAAAACGCGATAAAAAAAAAAATGTCTGTCTGATTGTCTGTCTGTCTGTGTGTTTGTTCCGGGTAATCTCCGAAACGGCTGGACCTATTTTGACGGGACTTTCACTGGCAGATAGCTGATGTTATAAGGAGTAACTTAGGCTACTTTTATTTTAGAAACACAAAAAAAAGGGTCCTGGCGGTGCGGGCTCTGAACGCGGGAGCGGGCTTTTTTGTTAAGTTAAATTCCACGCGGACGAAGTCGCGGGCTCAGCTAGTGATTACTAAAGTATCAAGTTTATCAAGGGACAAGGGCTTTTCTGTTTACTAGGGAAACGTGACGCGTATTAATAAATCGATCTCAAATCTGTGACTGATCTTTGAAATGTCATCCTTTCGTCATCCTATTACAAAATGACTTGTCAAAAGCGTACTCAAGATCGCTCTCAGACATGAGATCGATTTATTAATACGGGCCTTAGTCATGAATATTTGAGAATTAATTTGTACGCGTTCGAATATTAAGTGCGTTTATGATTTTACCCTGTTTACTTGGTTTATTATTTTAGCTCCTCACTTTTTTTATATATAACAAAGTTGGCAAGCAAGCGTACGACCCGCCTTATGTTAAGCAGTTACCGTAGCCTACCAATGACAAAGATGCTTGCAATACCAATATCATTTATAGAACATCGCCAACTTCAAAGAGAGTGGGAATTAGGATAGAGGGAGCAGAAAGTGGTTGAGCTTCCGGATCTCTCACTTATCATACGAAACGTAGTTATTATAGCTACTTTACGCCGATGTTTTGTGAGAGGTTGGTACTACCCCGGTCGACTTGTTTGTTCAATCCTCTCTTCCTCTCATCTTTGTTTTAGTTTTAAGGTCTTATACCCATGAGTAAACATATCTACATTATATCAGCCCGTCCTCGCAGCCTTAATATTTGGATCTAGTTGACGCATGAAAATTTCGGGCGACGCTTCGATCTCAGGTGCCGCGCGCATATTGACGCTATTTGAAACCGAGCGGAAAATCAAAATGCTGCATTTCCTCGTGCGATGCAGACTCGACAGATTGGCTTATTTGCAGAGATGCTTCGTTTTATTTAAAACGTCTCTCTACTAGAGTAAAGGGTTTTTTATGATAGCTTGCTTTAATGTAGAGTCGTAGACGAACACACAGTGAAACTGAAGGGGTATATCCTTTTTTTGTAATTAATATAAAACTATCGGCTTTGAGGGAAAGTTAAAGAACAAATGGTGCTATAGGGATATAGCTATCCAACAGAGATATGCAATGATTTCAAATGTCTCACAAAACCGATAGGTAAAAAAATAAATAACGCCAGACTGATACACTAAACTGTATTATGCCTGTGACACCCAGACCTGGGCAAATTACGAAAAGGCCATTTCCGAAATTTGCCCCGACGGGAATCGAACCGGCTGCAGTGAGCCGAGCGGCCTACGCTCCAACCACTTGATTACAAAAAAAGCATGTCCCTTCAGTTTCACCAAGTATAGGAGAGTTCAGGATATTGAATGAATGCGAATGGACTGGTGGCCCATTAGAGAGCATGTGTGAAAAGACCAATCGCGTTTCTTAATTCAATACTCCCAGACACAGGGAAGATTAATTAAAACCGGCTCTTGGCAAGGAAACTCGCATCCAGTCGGTCAGCCAATGTTGATTCAACTCTACATTTTGGCATTAGCCACTTGCCCGTGCACCGTAAACAACGGTCTTACGGTCCGTTTACCTTAGTGTGACTCATACGTATTTATTACTTTTTATCACACGTAATTATAATCATGATGGGCGAATTGTTTGTTTAAAAAGGTTCTAATGGGCGAGCCCGCGACTTTGTTTTTAATTTTTTGAGCACCCAAACAGTATTTGTAACTCTAACGCTCTATCTAGCTTAAGGCTAAAGCGCCCATCTAGCCCGCGAAGTTCAATTTTTTTGAGTTCTTTTAGAAATTTTTCAAAATCTGACAATAATAAAAGACAAATTTTGTAATTCGCGAAAAATACCGTGTGCAGTGCTTTTATTAATATATCCAACTTACTCTAAAACATTTCAAGAACGACAGCTATCCAGATAATCTGGCAATTTTTGTATATTTAGTGATTTACTAGTATCATATCCACCGTGATAATATTTAGAGTAAAATAAATGTATTAATACATGCACTGCACACGGTCTTTTTCGCGAATTACAAAATTTGTCTTTTATTATTGTCAGATTTTAAAAAAATTCTAAAAGAACTCAAAAAATTTGAACTTCGCGGGCTAGACAGGCGCCTTCACCTTAAGTTATGATGATCAAGTTCAGTTTCGTCCCTATCTTTCAAGCAGGTTTCGTGTGTTGTCGACAAATAAATTTTCATTAAATATTTTCGTTGATATTTATTCCATTCCGATCTGCTATATTGAATCCTTTTATTAATGTCGAAAGCAAAATCAATCATCTGAACATCCATGCGTGCTACAGAGAGGGCTCCATTATATTATGTATTTTTATATTATTAGAAAAATAATTGGTCTGACATTTGGAAAGGTTAGGGTAACGTTCGCCATGCTATATTTACTCGTACCACCATATTGAATATGATTTAAAACAGTGAGATCAATAAAAGCGACACGGGTCCAGTTTTAAAATGTTTTATTTATCGGTACTTACGGCTATTTATACATTTATACCTACCTAAGGTAACTATTTTATTTACCTACTATGTTTGACTATGGACACGAGGTGTCCCGTTGAGCTTGCAGCTCGGAGGTTCCTTCACAAGATCATAAGGCAGTGATCGTTTTATAAAAATTAATTACACGGTATTTAGATTAGTTAAATTTCCATTAAAACCCTTACCGAGACAATCCAAGTCGTAAACAAAAAATAAATAACCACTCACTAACATAAACATCTAGCTAAACTGACCAACACAAGTTTCCTGTTCCAATTCTTAAAAAAAAATAGTAATTTTGGTAATTTAGAATAGGTAAATTGAAGAAAAAACACAAAAATTGTACGTACACAAATAATTATACATTGTGTGAAAAATAAACTAAACGTTACCTACCATCTTAATTTAAATATTTGTTTGGTATTTTTTACCTTCATAAATTACAATTCAGAAATGAACAATCCTATAACCATTTGGCTTCTGGCTGTGGTACCTACTTACATCACTGTGAAGTTAAAAAATGTAAGCGCGAAAGCGCCGTCTGGTGAAATCAATGTTTGAAAATGGCGACATCTAGCACACTACATTGGAATCACACAACAAGTAACATTTACCAGCGCCATCTATCATTCACTCCGCACTTCGCAGATGAAGTACGTCTCGAAGGAGCACGGAGAGTCGTTCCACTTGAGGCCTTTGTCATCTCTATTCCAGAGTTCCAAACAATTTTCCTCCTCTCCGTTCTCGTAGCGGAAGTTGTTGGGCTCGCCGGCGTTCCAGTTGACGAACGTCAGCGGTCTGCCGTTGGACATCCAGAAGAAGTTGCCTTCTTCTGCGAGATCTGTGCCCGAGGTCCAGAAGTGCTCGCGGCCGTACCCTGGAATCAGTGACGGAATACTTTAGAAACTCTACTAAAATAAAAATTTATTAATTTATGAAAATAAGATTTTTTTTTGGCGGTGCGATGATATATAACACTGACCTCCTTGCAGGACTGATTTACTAGCATCATAAACAACAACTTTTGTTGTACGACTTTAAAAAAAACAAATATAAATATTTAAAGATTTCGTTCTTCTATCTAACACATATCAATTCTTTACCTGCGACTGCCTGCACTACCGTATATCGCTACAAGGACACGCAAGACGCGACGCTGGCGCAGAGTTCGTAACATTTAGAGCGTTGAATTTATTTATTTTAATTTTTGGATGAAGTCTGATAAATTATTAAAAGTCAAAGACCAAAACCTGTTGCTTATAAGTCTGTGTCCTATCAATAACCTTGTGTATAAATAAATAGAAACAGCGCTAGCGATTAGTGACTCTACCTATAAACTCATGGTAGAGCTACTGCCCCCCTTAGCCAAGTGGCTTCGTCTACAAGCGTGTCTATAAAACGCTACGCTTAAACGTGTGGAAATGACATTACAAGTCGATAAGTAGATCACGTGACTTATGTCATTTCCATACATGAAGCGTAGCGATTTGTAGAAACGAATGCAGACTAAGCCACTTGGCTTGAGGGGCTGGACGGGAATTGTGATGGAATAATGAAGAATGTAATGATATTACCTGAATCCTTAACGTACTGCTCGAGCTTGTCGTTCTCCTGCTGTGAGGCGATGGAGGCGAGATGCATGCCGTGGAACCGGCAGTACTGCTGCGCCTTGAACCAGTTCGCCTGCAATACAACAAAGCATTACACTTTAGAAAATCTATACAAATAAATAACATTGAAGAGTCTGTATGTAATGTCAAACTAAGAGTTGTTTACTACATGCATTTGAAAGTATATAAGTATAATACTTATAATTTTATGTCAGTATTTTTGCTCCGGCTAATCTCCGAAACGGCTGAACCTATTTTGACGGGACTTTTACTGGTAGATAGCTGATGTTAAAAGGAGTAACTTTTATTTTATCGCTGTACCACGCGAGTAACAGCTAGTATAAATACATGAAGAGCATTTATTTCGGACACCGAATTATCCATATGTTCTTATTATGGGGTTATTAACAAATGACTTATACTTTGTATTCCTAAATTATTTGCGGTCAATTTATACAAAAAGTTTAATAAATAATACTAAATGGATACTAAGAACTATTAAAACAATTTACTGACGTATTTTTTTCAGTGTATTTTCTAGTATCGTTTATAAAAAAAAAACATCTATCGTCCTTGTAAATACAAGCAAGGACTGACTAAGTTCCTTATAGAGCGCGGAATATGGCTTATCCTACTAATATTATAAATGCGAAAGTTTGTGAGTGTGGATGTATGTATGTATGTATGTTTGTTACTCCTTCACGCAAAAACTACTGAACGGATTTGGATGAAATTTGGAACACAGATAGATTATAACCGGGATTAACATATAGGATACTTTTTAACCCAATAATCCAATACTACGCGGATGAGGTCGCGGGGCACAGCTAGTTATTTAATAATTTAGGTAAATTTTAATTTAAATTTAAAACTGCAATTTTAAGTATGGAGCTGTAATCATATCTAGTCGCATGCGCCGTACGGAAGCCGCATGCCAACTAGGTTAACGGCACAATGAGCAAAACGGCGGTTAACCGAGCGGAGGCACGCAGGATTACGCGGTTTGTCCACCGGCGTCTGGCGCAAAACGCTGTTAATCAATTTGATGGGCACGAGACAAAAGAGAGTTAATGTGATTTATCGCCGCCGGTGTGCTGTTAACTTTATGGGCGTTTCGCGATTGCGAAGTTCGTACCTATTGGTTGAGGTTGAATTAATTTTAAAAATCTAGGCTTATATTTATTGTAGAAATAAACTAAACTACTTATAGTTCATTTCTTAGACTCTCTTATATTCAACCTAGACTCAATCTTGGTCAGTCGCCGCTAAAATACGTCAACAACAGTGCCACATTGATTTGAAAACGAAAGCATAACGAATTGGATTGGCTACGTGTTTTTGATACTTATTTTTATGTTTAGGTGGGTATAATCAACTATAGAAATTGTTCCTAAAGCGATCATCGTGTACTCTTATACAATAAATAATTAACACATAGTTATACTTGATGAATTACACCTGTAATAGAAGCTCGGTGATTATTGCCAATTAGAACGCTAATTAAAAACGAAAATTGATTTTGGTTAAAACGCCGCAGGCTGTGTTGCCTAGATTGATAACTCCGGTACCTATCACTCGTCGCTATCGTTTGTTTTGACTGAAGCTGCTTAGACAAAAACTATGTGTATTAGCAGCTGGTGAAAATCGAAAGTTTGAAAGTAACATATGACTTGGTTCCTGTAATATTTTATTCAATTTGAATCATCAATGGAACCAAGCTGTCATGGTAAGTAGGTATTATTTTTGGATAACTTTTTATATATTATTGCTAAGGAAATACACAAATTGTAATGTGTTTTTTACCGAAAATTATGTTCTTATCGACTAAGATTAATTAATAGAAAACCTTACGACAGCAAAATGCTTTTTGCAGTTTCCAGTATTATGTTTAGTACCTATTTTTTTACAGAACGTTTTTTTTAATTTACATCAAAGATTTATGTACTTAATGCCTCGTATTCATAAATCATTTGTTGTAATTGTAGAACGTTCAGTAGATAATACTAAAAATAATAATAATAATACTAGGATCTACAACAATTAGCCGTCGTATTTTTTGTCTATTTGTATCCTCCTATGACACTACGATTATATTTATACATACCTCATACTATACTAATAATACCTATGGCTATATACCAATGTACATTCATGACGTCACAAGACCCACTTTCCCTGCCAATGGCTGATGATGGCCGAGAGATTCAACATCAGTGATGAGGTGACGGTGACGCATGCGCGTGCGCTCCTACACTATAATTAAGAAGGTATCTATTTTATGTAGCTGTTTATGTGAAAATAATGGGCGTTAGTGAAAGTCCAAATTATCACATTAACAATTATTATTGGATAAAGTACACGTCTTGCGGGCACCAGGTCTGGGGTTCAAACCCCGGCTCGCACCTCTGGATTTTTCGAAATCTATGTGCGAATCATAATTTCTATATGATTGTCACTTGCTTACGGTGAAGGAAAACATCGTGAGGAAACCTGCATGTCTTAGAAGATCTAACCAATTTTGGAAAGACATGTGAAATCCGCCAACACGCACTGGGCCAGCGTGGTGGATTATGGCCTGAATCCCCCTCATGTGGGAGGCCCGTGCCCAGGAGTGGGACGTCAAAAGGGCTTATTTAAGTATTATTTTTTTATTATTGGTTTATGAACGAAAGATCTCAGGTGAGAAATTATTAAAAAATGTATTTCTATTTAACAAAATATACTTAAGCCAATCGCCTACTAAATTACGTGAGCATTAAAATGTATGACTCGAAACATTCCTGTAAAATAGAAAACATTAATTTACAAAACAAAAGCTTGACTTTGAAATTACAAATCTGATTGCGGAAGGTGTAACTAACGACCAATTGTTGAACCGATGTTCATAACAAATCTAGGCGTTTTGATTAATGTGGGAATTTCAAGTATTACCGTAACACATTCATGAAATGCATGACGACGATGCGTGGGACAAACCCGAACATGGAATTTTCTAATTAGCTCATAGGTAGGTCATTCTATGCGATGATTTTGTTAGGTACCTAGTTACCTACCAACAACAGTTTTTGAGATGACAAAATAGAATAGAATAGACAAGATAGAATCGGAAAGTTTATTGCAGTGAAGTGATTAATTGATTAAATAATTAAAGCTCTTATATTAAAAAGAAATGAAAATAATATAAATAAAAATGAATACGAGCCATTACTATTAATCTTAGATGTCATTACAAAGCGTTCAGTAAA
Source organism: Notodonta dromedarius (assembly GCA_905147325.1). Taxonomy (NCBI): domain Eukaryota; kingdom Metazoa; phylum Arthropoda; class Insecta; order Lepidoptera; family Notodontidae; genus Notodonta; species Notodonta dromedarius. The sequence goes on from LR990172.1 coordinate 8,296,745, forward strand.
AAATATTTAAATAAGTTAGAACATTATATTACGAACTACAAAAATAATTTGTTGACGTATTTTTTTTCTTATATTAGTGAACGTCGCTCGCACTCTGTTTGGAAGCTTCTTTTGCATTAACACCGACTGTCTCTTACCATAGTATTTCCCAATCGCAAAGTGATTCGTTAATAATAATTGTACTCTACGACTGAGGCCGGTTGCGGAGAAAGTTGTCGGAATTCTCCGGTTACATTGCACAGGGAGTAGGACTGTCTGACAAAACTATAGATAAGGACTTAAGGAACTACGCAAAGTACAGAAGGGATCTATCAAGACACATAGAGCCCAAGTAGGTAGCTTTTCTTGCCAGTACTTAAAGCACTAATGGAATGTCTAACTAAGTAGTGTGACTGTAGTGTGACTTTCAAAGCCCACAAATTATTATCTTTCTATGTCTATACATTTAAGAAACTGCTATATTTGTCGAAAGTGTAATAGACATGGTATTATTACATGAAATGAGACTAGACAGAACTGTAACGATCAAATTTTAAGACCTAAACCTGTTGCACACAGCATTAGTAAACAAGTGTTACCAGAACGGCTCCCGTTAATTTATAACAAATTTCCGAAATTTATTAATTTGCGAGAATCTTCAAAAAGTAACTGGTTTCTTTATTATTGGAAAAGAGAGTAATAAATCTGTATCGGATATTTTTGTTAAATATACTAGTTTTTAGCTCTAATAAATAAATATCGCCAGACTGACACACCAACTGCATGGTCCCAAACTAAGAAAAGCTTGTACTATGGGTACCGTACAATGGACTGGGGGCGATCCCAGTGACACCCAGACCCGGGAAAATTACGAAAAGGCCATTTCCGAAATTTGCCCCGGCGGGAATCGAACCCGCAACCACCATGTGCACAGAGCCGAGCGGCCTATGCTCCAACCACTGCGCCAAGCGGTCGTCAAATAATAATAGATTTAATACGAGGTACTAATGTAACGTCACTAATAGTTTTAAGTTAATATGAGTGAATAATAATGAGAAATAATATGAGTGATAAAATCGTAACGTAATACACACAGAAAATTGTGTGTAACTTTATACAAGTTCGCAACCTTAAGCTCACTTTCTGATTCATTATCTTCTCAAATTCAGCCATCCGGTAAAAGTGCTTGTTTATTGTTGATCTACAGTTTAGTTACTGCTGGATACGCAAAGCTTAACTAAATATTAAGCACATCTTAACCTTCGGTTTCGTAGTATAAAATTACCATCTTAATTATTTGCGACGTATTATTGATTGTCTTGAATTTTCAATAGTGAATTAAATTCCACATGAAATGTCCATATGAAAAATTAAACGACGTCAAACTGTCAAATATTGACGTATAGAGTTATTCCTGCGACAATCTCTAGCGTTTCAGTTATGAGTTGATCGTCATTCAGTCAGAACGGTGTAGCATAATTAAAAGTAGAATTTAAAATGAAGTAACAAAGTCTCGTCTTTGGAATTCCTTCGATCCCCGCCGATTCTTATGCAATGTGACATGATGGTCAATTTAAAATTTAGATGCTGATACCGGTTCTCATTTTTTGCACCAACAGATTTCGGATTGCGAATATTGGATGTTTATTTAATTAATAACACAACATCAAACTTTATAGTTTCAATGGTTTGTCGATTCTGTATGAAAATCCATTAGCGTCAGTTTCGAGTAGGGTGCCTGTTGCCCTGATTTCTGAGCCTCTACCTACTTGATTTTATTTAGAGAACCATTAAATTTAGGTATTGTAGAGTCACATCAACATGTTGTTCACTCAACCTCTTAAAAATGTTTTTGGTATTTAGACTTCTAAAACAATTCGGGGTACCTTTACTTATTCTAAGTTTAACGCCTCTATCTATATGGCATCGCAGCTAGAGAACTGTTGAACCAAATTCAACGCGGTTATTTTGTATGATAGGTGAAGACATAACATCTAAATATATATAACTCAAAGGTGACTGACTGACTGACTGACTGACATAGTGATCTATCAACGCACAGCCCAAACCACTGGACGGATCGGGCTGAAATTTGGTATACGGGTAGATGTTATGACGTAGGTATCCACCAAGAAAGGATTTTGATTAATTCTACCCCCAAGGGGATAAAATAGGGGATGAAAGTTTGTATGAAACTTTGTCAATTAAATTCCACGCGGACGAAGTCGCGGGCACAGCTAGTCACCAATATAATGGACACTTAATTTACTATACGTGCCACTAACAATAGAGTGACATAACAACCAACGTTCAGCCGCCACACCTGTTCCTTGTATTAAAGAAAGCGAAACCTATCAATATCTGATATTATAAAGAGAGAGCATTTCCCCATGGGTTGTAGAACAATAACTGTAGTAATTTACGACATGAAAATAATAGGAACTGCAGGACTATGACGAAGGGTCTACCTGTCTCAGTTTATGAATAGATCTTCTGTTTGGTTTGTTTATAGGTAGTTTAATGGTAATAAAATTGTCCAAACTCCAACTCTATAAGCCCCGAAATACGTTTGTATTATGGGCACATACTTATCATACGATTTCCGGAGAATATTACGTTGCAATGGAATATTTAAGACTCATCTTATGTTTTAAGTGTTTGTATGTGAGAGGTATGCTCGAAAACTACTAAACCTATTTCGTAAATTGATGAATAAAGTATTTATTTCTTAGGTACGAGATTCCTTATGTTTATATTTTTTTTATTAATCGTCTCCTGTAGATATTCAAACCTAAAAATGGGTTCCGTAAACTCGGCAAATCGAGGGCGGAACATCGATATTATGAAGCGTTTGTCTGTCTGCGATAATCCCAGTTTTATGAGTCACCCGTTGGCATATTTCTACGTATCCGCGGGGTTTTTGTTGACTAAACCTTGGGGTAAATCTTTCATTTCAATAACTCAGGTACCTAATAAACAGACATATATGTTTGTACGTATCTTCTGTTGGTAGGTAAGTCCTTCTGAAATGTGTTATCGTTTTTCTGAATCGTCTAAAATCCTAGGTAGGTATATTATGATTCACTAATCAGTTGTAAATTTTCAATTTAATTCATACTTATTGGCATATAAACCCGATTTCATGTTTGATCCCATCTAATGGGATGTGAATGATTTTTAACAATGGTTTTGTGAATAATTTTCTCAAAAAATAAACCAACCCTTCTAATGAAACATTGTTCTAAGTATATTCCGTAACTAACTTATTATATCCACCCGCGACTTCGTCCGCGTGGATTTCGCAACACAAACTTCCATTCCCTATTTCATTATAATAATAATATAATAATTTAGCCCTTTTGACGTCCCACTCCTGGGCACGGGCCTTCCCTCAACACGAGGGGGTTCAGGCCATAATCCACCACGCTGGCCCAGTGCGGGTCGGCGGATTTCACATGTCTTTCGAAAATTGGTTAGATCTTCTAAGACATGCAGGTTTCCTTACGCTGTTTTCCTTCACCATAAGCAAGTGATAATCATATAGAAATTATGATTCGCACATAGATTTCGAAAAATCCAGAGGTGCGAGCCGGGGTTTGAACCCAAGACCTGGTGCCCGCAAGACGCGTGCTTTAACCAATCGGCTAACACTGCGTTTTAATTCATTAACTCCTTCAAATTTTATTTTCGCGACAACAGGTAGCATATGTCCTTCTTCAAGGTCAATCTATCTATAAACCAAATTTCATCGAAATTGGTTCAGCGGTTTGCGTCAAAATGTAACAAACATGCAGACAGAGTTACTTTCGCATTTATAATTACTTAGGATCGAGTCGACCTGACCTGTCCGCTAATTTACAAATACGTACGAAATCTCAAGTCCCACCGCATTACATCAGCGTGTTGTCACTTCATTAACATACATACATTATTATTACATCTTGGTCACGCCCTACAAAATGATCCATGTAAAAAGTTGACAAACATGTTGATCAATCGGTCATTCCCTTCAGCTCTACTTTAAAAAATAAAAATCTACTGCACTACACTGAATATGTAACAAGTAGTCGATTTAAAATGTTCAATGAAATGTCAACACGAATTGGGAAATGGTGGTAATGAATTCGATGCAACTAACTACCAAACTGTATTCTACATATTTATCGCCAGTCAAATATTGATTCGACCCTCCCAGTCTTTTGGCCATTAATGAGCAACTAACAAACAATCTAAGTCAAAGTCTATAAAAATATTTTAAATGCAAATAAAATCTATATTACCTTTAAGGCTAAAGCGCCCATCTAGCCCGCGAAGTTCAAATTTTTTGAGGTTTTTTAGAAATTTTTCAAAATCTTACAATAATAAAAGCCACATTTTGTAATTCGCGAAAAAGACCATGTGCAGTGCATTTATTAATATATCCAACTTACTCTAAAACATTTTAAGAACGACAGCTATCCAGATAATCTGTCAATTTTTGTATATTTTGTGATTTACTAGTATCATATCCACCGTGATAATATTTAGAGTAAAATAAATGTATTAATAAACGCACTGCATACTGTGTTTTTCGCAAATCACAAAATGTTGTCTTAAATGTTTTCAGATTTTGGATAAACTATAAAAATACTCGAAAATTTTGAATTTCGCGGGCTAGACAGGCGCCTCCATCTTAAATTACAAGCAGTTACCTATAACTTATAACACGGAAACAGCGTGAGGTTGTCACGTGGCGTGAGGATGAAAGAGAAAGCTCGGCAAGTCGACATCGATCAAAGCAACGCCACGCGCGCGGTGTTATTACATCACTCAAGTGATGCGTACGCACATATCGTCACCGCGATGAATCGATTCTATCGATTTTATATCGAACATTAGTATTGTAAAACGGCCAGTCTTAAACGTTTATTTTATTGTTACCCGTTATTTGAAATTACGACTCTATATCACGTTGATTTACAGATTGCTTGAACATTTATGGGTCCTTTGTTAATTTTATATCTATCTATTTATTTCAAGCCAATTTAAGAGTATTGTTTGTTAGATAAAATTATGAAATCTTAGTCTAAACGGTAGGTGCCTGCATTTTATTTGTCTACGAGTCGAGTTTCATTTAAAAATAATTTCAGGAAGTTTTTTGTGTAAAACGTTATAAAATTACATTAATTTTATGATGCCATTGCTTCTCTCCACAATCATTAGTAAGGTTATAGTTACGAATCAAAAGACATCATCATGTCGTCCGGATTGTTGAAAAAAATTGAGTCGCACGATTTTGTTAATAACTTGCAAAGTGCGAGCACGCATTAAATATTAAAACATACCACAGTAGCGCTCACAATTTTGGTAATGCATATATGTACTTACTTACTAGCTGAGTGATAAGACTTTCTACCAGTGGGTTAAGTATAGATTTCTCATTCCTCAATATCATGACTTAGGTAATATTTGTTATCGTTATGTTCTGTGTGACGCCAGCGAACAATGCGGCTGTAGGGGCCACGCCCGCTGCTAACCCACCCCGCATACCGGTCGTGAAGCCTTCAGAGAGGTCAATGCTTGCACGCAGGAGGAAGCAAGTAACTACTGCAAACACGTTTACAATCACAATCTGCACGTGAGCACATATTTCTCGTGTCTCTATCCCCATTTAACATGTTGAAATCTCTAAATATATTGTATAAAAGAAAGTCAATATCCGCGTCTGTCTGTTTGCCTGTGTGTTTGTCTGTGTGTTGCCTGTACGTCTGAATGAAACAGATTTTGATGCGGTTTTTACTATCCTTTAGAGAATTTGTATAATAAATTGTAATTAAATTTATAAATTGTTGAGAAATGCCGTGCAAAGCCGGGGCAAGTCACCAGTTTAAAATAAAGATTAAATACATAAAGATAAAATTTATCAATATTATTACGCAATTAAAGCATTTCAATTTAGTGGTTAGTCTTTGATTACAGCTTCGATCCTCCTAAGCGCCTTGCTGTTGTGTACGCGTGCGTAAAGAAATTTATCTCTTTCGATTTTCTCCTCATTGGTAGTGTAGATTTGATGATAAGCAACTATCTAATCAACATTATAGCTTGGCTCCGAAGCTACTACATTTGCGTAATCACGCCAATCAATCGATCCATCGATCGATGCTAGAACGAGATGAGCCGACGTTGAACGACTATTTTGATATCGAGCAACATCGATGGTCGATCGATTAGCGTTGGTCGATCGATTAGCGTGGTAGCATCCTTATGTGTGTCATCTGTCACTTTTTGAATGGCGCTTCAACTCAAAGAAGCTCTTAAAATTTGAGTTGGGTACGTTAAAAGTCCCTTAATTAAATTACCTTGAAGAATATTCCCAGATAGTATTTCTTCTCTCCTGACTTGAACAGAGGCATCGTCCACCGCGTCACTCCCAGCTCGTCGTCGTTACAGCTCGAACATTCTGTTAACAAAAATAACATCAATTAAAACACGAGCCGAGACTGCAATGCTTTAGTGCGAGTGTGCCGGTCATGTGGCACGTATAGACCCAAGTGAAGATGGCGTTACGATTTGGTCAGCTTTGCGGGAGAAACGTGGTCCGAAATAGCACAAAACTGTATTTTGTGGAGAATTCCGGGAGAGGGCTTTCCTTAGGAGCAGGACAAACAAAATAGGCTAGTAAAAAACACGAGCCGGTCAATGCTACTAGGGATGACCCTACTCACGGATTTCCTATCGATAAATGTAACGATAATGCAAATATGAATTGTATCTCTGAGAAATATCCAATCAGAAATTATGTTTTTTTTTTGTGTTATCCGATAAGTTTTAGTGACAGATGTTCAACGTAGGCAATAATAATGTCGATCGATATTAGGTCAGAAAATATTTACGAACTAGAAAGGTCAAATAATTAACATTAAAATTGGATGAATAGGAAATAGGTTAATTTACTGATTTTATGTCCAATAATTAGTAATAGAATCAGCGATCCATATTGAAAATATTATTATGATTGATGAAAGACAACGATGAACATTATCGAAAAGGTCAAGTTTAAGTGATTTATATCGACGCATCTCTGCCCCTCCTTAGTCGTGATACTCGTGATGCAACTCGCCACGATTTGATGACCCACTGAGTTCAATTAAATGGCTGTTAATTCCAAAAAGTGTAGTAATATAGCATAAAATCGCCATTATGTTAGCCGAATTGGTTTGCCGAGGACTGCAATGACTAGACTGACTAATAAAAGAACGTACATATGACCAAATGCTTCAAGGCTGACTATGGTAACTAACTACTCACTATTTTAAAAAGCTCATCTTTATTTTGTGAAAGCTTACGTCACAAACGTCAAACGTGACTTATAAGGTAGAAAGCGGCGTTGCGGCAAATTATTCTTTAATTTTCATTGTAGGTACACGTTACGAGCTATTGTAAATTTGTTTGTGTCGTAACACAAATATTCATCAATTAACTATAATTTGGATGTTTCCCTTGACAGCTCGTTTCCGAGACAATATTGGAATTGGCATTTCAGTTTTCGAAAGGGTGAGGATACTTTCGGTAAGATCTCTACATTGATTGACAGATCTAGGCATTACATTGCGGAAACCTTTCGTAGAACTATAGCGTATGAACCGATTTTAAATTTGTATTGTAAAGTGTTCTTAGCTATGTTTCATGAAAGTCGGTTCAGCCGTTTGAAAGTTATCAGCTCTTTTGTAGGTTAAAAAGACGTCGCATCCGGGGTTTTTTAACTTAGAAATAATTTCAATAGAGTTATATTATTATGTATGTAAAAAATCGACCAAAAAGCGTACAACCTGCCTGATATTAAGCAATTACCGTAAGGAACGAGGGAAAAGGGGGGTTGTTCTTATGGCAATCTCGCTTATCGTACGAGACGCAGCCATAGTAGCTACTTTACGCCGATCTTCTAAGAGGGTGGTACCGTGGTACCTATAGCCAGGTTGAGCCAGCCCGCATATGAGCTGTAGTCAAGTGGCTACAGCTGGGCTCTTCAACCATAAAACTACAAACGTCATCGTAAGACTCGTAGTAAATTGGGCTTAGTGATATTTTGTTTGTGTGTGGCTAATTTCGTTGCGTAACGCAATCGAGTTTCTATGGTATAGTTAGAGCGAGCGGTCGGTGCAATAACATGATGTGTGGCACGCAACAGCACTCGGCAGCATCCTGAGCAATTTTCAAGCAATGGCTGCAATGGCAAAACGATTGTAAAGAAAACGTAGTTTCATTTTCATTGTTCATGCCAGCTCGCATGCATGTCCAAACTACTCTACCAAGCATGGTAGAGTAGTTTGGACCAAAATGATTTAGGTTTGGCAAAATAAAATTGCAAATATCCGAGAAATTAAGTATCAATTCCATCAACAAATTGAATTGCCTGTATTTTTTATTTAATTTACAAATTGGAACTTCGGTAAGTAGGTATATATTATATATGGTTAACTGAGTTCATTTTATCATTATTACCAAATACACAATATTTGCAATGTTTCGACGAAAAAAGTGGGGTTATGTAAGAACGTGGCGTTGAGAAATATTTTTTTTTAATCAAGTGTTTATAATGTGTGGTTATGTTTACGAGTATGCTATAAAACAAACAAATGTGGATATAAAGGAAATAATAATTATCACAGAAGTAAAAAGTACTTCTATTGTTATGAAAGGTGACAAAAATAATATAAAAAACATACAACACATAACAAGTAGTTAGTTTAATTGTTTAATTAAACAAACGGTTGTTTAAAGTTAAACAATCGGTGATTATCACTCAGTGAAGGTTAAACTTTCGCTTTTTCTCTGAATCGAATTGACTCAGTGACGAATAGGATTTACCAAAATCTGAATTGGGGTCGTTGTTAGGTCATACATGTATTATGCGGCGTCTTATTTAAGTAACGTAGAAACAATATATCAGTAAAAGTTACTCAAATCGCCGATATTTTGTGGAAGGTATAATATTTTCCATTTCGTTACGATATGTAATTTATCTGATATCACACAATAACACACATCACGCTATCAACCAATTTTAAGGATCCTTTTTATGACTAACGAGACCTACCTTCTCAATTGACTACTATTTAACCGACTTCCAAAAAAGGAGGAGGTTATGTATTCGTCTTTATGGTTTTTTAACAATAAAATTACCTAAATAACAATACTAATGAAAGTAAGTGTATATTCTATTGTATCTTCTTAGGCGTTACACTGTTAGAGGAGTGGTCCAAGCATGGACGGATTATACGAGAGGTCACCACGTTTGATAATCCGTTGAAATTCCTCACTCAATATTGCCTTAGCTATTATTTTATTGCATAAATAAATACCCTATTAAAGAACACCGTCAGCTACCCAATTGAGATTTGTACACATACCCAAATTAATTATGCTTTGAAGCATCAACACATCCTCGCGGGGATGATTCATTACCATCGCTCATTCATAAACCCATTCAATCTCATCTACGTGGGAATGAGTGGCGCGATGCGCGGGATTGTGCAACCCACGACCTATGCGCGTGCGCACGTTAGGAATCATGCACAACTAATAGTCTACGCATGGATAGTTTAACGAAGTTTATCGTGGTAATCTAATTGCTAATGTTTGGATTTTCAACTTTGTAATGTATCCTCTTTTCCTCGTGTTTTATTATGCTGCCTTTTCCTCCTATTAAATGTCCTGAATCTTGATAAACCCCGCTGTTAATTTAATTATATTAAATAAAGTTTAAAATTAAACCCTATATTAACTTCCTTAAATCACTAAACAGCGTGTACAAATAACGCTTATAGTCAGTCATATAACATTGAATCTGTAAAGATCCTAAAGGCGACTATGTAATAAGTACATATTTAACAAAAGAGAGTCTACATTGATGAATTCGATCATTTGATGCGGAAAGGTTAAAGTTACTCTGTGTTTGATACATAAGTGACAGTCATGTATCTCGAAATTTTAAACTCAGAAGATGCCGATAGACTAACCAGTGTGAAGTAGGAGACTATTACTTACATACTGTGCACTTAAGTAATCCTACTTTAAATAGATACCCACTTATTAAACTGCCACTATCCTTCTGTGGTGAAACTTTGACCGCGTGGTTTACATCACGATAGCTAAGGATATGCCTCCGACAGATCTCTATCATGGACTGTAAGTATGAATGTACTTGTTACTATTCATATTTTGACATTTACGTCAATCGATCATGATTGGCCGGCAGGCGTTAGGAAACCGAACATACAGGACAAAGGTCAACGATGTCACTTATTTCTTATTACAAAATAATTCTGTGCGTTGGATAAACTGATAATAGGTGATACTTGATATGGAATCGCAAATGAAATGAGGGTTAATTTTGCGCAGTGTAAAAGGTATGTATCGTGCATGTATCAAATCAATATGTGCATTCTAATTTAGTCCTAAATGTCATGTACAATTTGGGTTTTGAATTGAATATAACCGATTAAATAAAAATATAACCTAGACGCTCAATGACCGCTATATAGAGGTCACACAAAATGTAATTTACCTAGGTATATAAATATATTAGATACTTATACTTATCTAATATATTTTCCCGTTAAAAGGTGTACTTTGTACCTACATAAATAGTAAGCATACATTGCAAGACTATTTTTTCAGTGATAAAATGTTAAAAATTGCTATTAGGAATATAAAGAGGTGTGAAAACCTCCTTAATTAGTCGGCGCGTGCGCAGTTCTATGTAACGTGGGTGTTGTTAACAAGATTCTAGCACACCTGATGCAATGATGCCAATTGCCACTGAATACACAATTATTTAATTTATTATTCAATCGCTTTGGCAATGACACCAGCATATATGAATAGGTAGATATAATTATTTTTTGTATTTCTTCAAAGTCATAAAACTTTTTTTTAAAGTACTTTTCATATTAAATTTATAATAAGATATCATAAACAAGCGGACCTACTTTCTTATAGAGAATAATTTCACCTAAGTAATTTTAATTATATATTATTATTATGTATTTATTTATCCAATTAAAAAAAGAAAGTATTTTTTACGATTTAAAATAAGCCGCACTTGCATTATTTATATTTTAAACTAGCTGTGCCCCGCGACTTCATCCGCGTAGTATTGGATTATTGGGTTAAAAAAGTATCCTATATGTTAATCCCGGTTATAATCTATCTGTGTTCCAAATTTCATCCAAATCCGTTCAGTAGTTTTTGCGTGAAGGAGTAACAAACATACATACATACATACATACATACATACATACATACATACATTCACACTCACAAACTTTCGCATTTATAATATTAGTAGGATAATGCAACTGAGGTCTCGTTATACCTATTGTGAAGACCACCAGATAATCAGGACAAACTGGTTGTAGTAGGGGATAGCGGGGGAAAACCATGGGCCAAATGTGAGTCATAAAGTAACTACTAACTCTACCTAATTCTCTGAGATAAGATATGAGTGGTAGTTACAATTGGTCAATGTCTCCGCGTCCTTATCAAGGCGTTTCAGGATGGACACAACCTTCAGAAATAAATGTGTAACGTTAAATGCGTAATTACAGCACATAATGACGCGGGCACCCTTACGCCCTGCCATAGAGAAATGCGTCACTCGGTGGAGGGAGGACTCCACCAAATTTTAGTTTATTTTGTTTATGACTATTATAATTTTTTAAGAAAAAGAAGAAAGATTTTTGTTATTGTTTATCACCGAAAGACCGTGATTTTTGTAAATATTAATATAACAATAAAATAATTTGAGTAGCCGAGACCTGTGTTTTATTTGTGGAGGAAAGTAAGAAGACACAGCCGCTACAACATTTATGTTATGCCTCGTATTTATTAATTACAAACCGTTCAGTAAAAAATACTATAAGGGTTAATAGGAAATAGAAAAAACATTATTTTATTTTTCTAAGTGCATAAAACCGTGTTTAGTATGGACAGTCAGGTTAGGTTTGATACAGCAGTGGATACCTGAAGAAATATGCACATAATATAGTGTAATGTATACTTATGTTAATTCCTGTCAACTGGAAATAAACTTGTAATTTTACAAAGCTCTCATCGCCTGACCTGAATGGACAATGTATGATAACCACATCGTGACAAATATGGGACATTTGTCCGCCCACAGAACGTGATGGCATCGCGGTAAACAGCGAAATTGAATTTTAAACCCGACATCACATCGACATACCGTCATGCGTTGTATTTGTTATTACCTACTGAAGATTGCACCGAGGACTTTTAAAATGAAGACGGGTGGTATCACAGGTCAAATTAAAAAGGTATTTACATGTACTTTTTAACCGACTTCAAAAACAGGAGGAGGCTCCCAAGTTGGTTGTATTTTTTTATGTTTGTTACCTCAGAGCTCCGTCATTTAAAAACCGATTTGAAATATTATTTTTTTATTTAAAATTATATTAAAATAAATTTAGTAGTTTACGGTTACCAGCAATTCAAAACGTAGATTACCACTAAAAATCATGAAAGAAATATTTTTGTCGTTTAAAGAAAGATTTTTATGTCCGTACAAATAAATTGTAAGTTTCATACGCTGTTATATACTCCCATGATTTAGGTATTTCTTACTTCGGGTTTTTTAAAAGTAAGTTAGCAATATCTACAAAAACAGTTGCAATGAAATGTATAATTGGATCATAACACTAGCCATACTAGTCTTATCAACGAGATCTAACTATCAATCGATAATTATTATCTAATACAAAGACAAAATTGTATAATAACACAATAGATATGATAGAAAAAATTATATGTACTACCGTCTAGCATTGAATTATTTATCATAGGCGACGATCATGTAAAAGTTGTAGGTATGTCATGTTACTTTTTTTGCAAAGCAGGAACATGCATAATAACCTACATAATACCTAATGTATCCAGTATACCTGACGAAGTCATATTTTCTTCAAATAAGTACATTTTTCATTGATTGGTGAACAAAATAAAGAGTACTTAATCTATCTACATGTAATTTTTAAAGAATATATATTAAATTTAGGTATCTACGGTATACATGCTATTGAGTACTGATCCTATCAATAGTATTGCTATTATTTATGCGTGTTTTATTTAAATCACTGTGTTTTTTTTTTTTTTTATTTGACTATATGTTGTTGGCCAGAGTGGCCATAACAACTTCACCCGGACAGAGGGCGACCGCAAGTGCGCTCCAGCCAGAGGGGCAGGGGGCAGCTAGCTCAAGGGCGCCACAAGGGACACGACCTCGGCTTGGGCCGCTGCCAGGAGAGGTGGCTAGGGTAAATCTACCACCGGATCGGAACGCGACCTCGACTGAGAAGATCAAATCACTGTGGTACTGTCGATACTATTGCTCATTATTGACACTATCAACTAGTTTTCGATGGCACGGTAGACGGCAACCTATCGATAGACAATCGAGAGTTAAGCAACACTAATTTGTTATTGTTTTCACAACGACAGCATTGGCACCAAAATTGTTGTAAATTGTTGAATTGTCGTCACCTGTCTTGCTTACTCCATTGGCGACACCGTTCGGGTAGGCGACGCTCGTCGTGTCTCCGACCCAGCTTGTCACCAGCACCACGACACACAGAACTTGCTTCTGCCACATATTCACAGTTCACTGTAGCACTGGTCAGGGACGTTAGCACATCTATTGCGCTCTCCAACTAGCTCGCCCTAATGAGGTGACACCAATCACGAAACCTTTAATGAGTGGTATTAAAAACGAGATGAAATAAGTTCCGCGTGCGTCTCACCGGCTCAGACACAATAAAATAGTGTGGGCAGAAGGACCAGACGAAACTTTTGGATTATCTTTTTTTTGCGGTTTTAGGTGAGCGTTTTAAGTTTTTTTTGATTCTTGTTTCAAGACGTGTATGGTAACCTCTCGTTTTCACTAGACGAACAAATATCTTGTTATCTCTGCGAATGTAACATCCAGTGCAAACATAGATTGAGACGTGTACGTTTATGGTTTTTTTTATAACGATATACAGTTACGTCTAGGTATATAACACTATTTGCTGACAGTTGCAATAATGGGCCGGAATTTAACTTCACGAGCGACTATAAGCAGTCACAATGTTTGATATACACCTGGGTGAATAAATGGCACGACAGTGATTGAAAAGCGTAGATAGGGTTGTTGCCCAAAATTTGTCGGCAGAAAGTTAAAAAAAAACAGTTCACACGACCTGAGAAAAAATAGCAATTTGCAGAAATGCAAGAGCTCAGTAGTTGTAAAACAGCAAAAGCCCGCAGCTCATCTGCGGGCTATTGCTCATTAAATTGTTCATGTAGGTACTTGTTACAATCGGTGGAGACCTTGGCGTCGTTGTCAAGTGGAACTTCTGCAGATTTTATTAACAGTTTCAAAGACGTTGGGCTCGGGACTACTGACTTTTAAAAATTAAGTTTGATATTTAATCATCATTTATGTGTCATGGATGTGTAAAATAAGGTATGTTGTGTGGATAAATTACATAGCTACGGTTATACCTAATTTGAATTTTACTAACCGATGACATCATGGTCGGATTTACGATCGTAACATTAAAGCTTAAAGGTGACATTAAAGCTTAAGGCTAAAGCGCCCATCTAGCCCGCGAAGTTCAAATTTTTTGAGTTCTTTTAGAAATTTTTCAAAGTCTGACAATAACAAAAGACAAATTTTGTAATTCGCGAAAAAGACCGTGTGCAGTGCATTTATTAATATATCCAACTTACTCTAAAACATTTCAAGAACGACAGCTATCCAGATAATCTGGATAATCTGCTAAAACGCACTGCATACTGTGTTTTTCGCAAATCACAAAATGTTGTCTTAAATGTTTTCAGATTTTGGATAAACTATAAAAATACTCGAAAATTTTGAATTTCGCGGGCCTGATAGGCGCCTTCACCTTAAGCTATTTTGTATCGGACCTGCTAGTCTAAATTTATATAGGTAATGTTAGTATCTTCGCCAGCGTAAGTACCCGTAAGTACAAAAAGGCATCAAAATCGGTCAAGCCCTTTATGAGGAAAAGGATTACGAGCACATGCACACCGAAATTATATAAAGATAAAGATATATTAAACGAAAATGTCATAGTGTTCTCATAAGTGTTTGTTTGTGAAGCAAAGTAAATTAGTCAAGATCTAAGTAAAACCTACTTTCATTGAACAAACCAAGGAATCTTAATTTCAAAGCGCCTCACAATTATCTAGCTGAGATGATAGATTACACTGAATAGTGTTATGTGCAACAGAACATAATCTGTGCAATCTTATGCCATGTACACACAAAGCGGACAAATATAATAACGAAGTTCTTCACTCCGCTCGCTTTATCGTGTCAGGTAGGCATGGAAATGACTGAGTACTTTCATTTCATTTTCATTACATGAATTTATAATATAAAATTTCTTTCACTGGTATTTCACGTGTGATTTTTCACAGTCAATGATTTTATGCCCAGTGAATTTTCACTAGGTATGTCTCGTAATCCTATGAAGTCACTGGTCGATGATTTATCATAAAAACTCTGTCAGCACTGAATTAATGTATTTTGAATTTTTGATGTTGTACGGATACAGTGCCATGTAAATAGTTAAGTTACGGCCGTTCTCTATATTTAATCTATCCTTAAGGATAGATAGACCAACCTCAATCGTATGATAACAAAAGAGATGTCTGTACGTCGCATTAGGTAGGTAACATCGCGTGAGCCAGATTATTTTTTCATTGTGCAAAAGTGAGAAACACAGAAACATTACAAACACCTTATGTAAGTGAATAATTACCTGTATAATGCATTAAACTGTAACTTTTGTTACCTTTTCGCAACAACAAGATTATAGATAGGTACCTATACCGATTATATTATGTATCATTGTGTTTTATGACTGAAGATTCGCTAACAAGATCACGGCCAATTCCCGAGTTATCGATTTAATGTTATTTTAATTCATTACCATAGAATAACGGATCAATACTTAGACTACATAATACAAAAATAATAACGAAATTTTGTGATTGAATTTTCGGAACCGTGTAAGTCTTGTAACAACAGGTTATTAAAAGTGTCCGTTCCGAAAACTGGTCGCTTCTTTTACATAGATTCTCTTTGGTAGGCCACAGAGAATGTCAAAAAGGTTGGGCCTTATTTTTTTTTTTTAATTTGTATAGTTTCTTTCGCTATAGCAATATACACCTCCACACATTTATTTAATTTCAAAGATTCCAGCCCCTACACTTGCTAATGACACGTGAAGTATTCTTATATCAAATTATACTAGGTATGCTTATTTCATTTGTTTAGAATTATGCTATGAATAAACACGACTTTCTATTGTCACTATGGCCCGGGTTACCAGTCTATTTCTACCAGATAACTAGATATAAACCGGCCTAGCCTCCTTGAGGTACCCCTGTACAGGTATAGGACACCTGCAAAGTCTATTCAGAAGTTATATTATTATTGGCAAACAACACAGTTAAAACATTTAGTAGCTAATCTTATCAATATTTATGAGTAAAGTAGGTACCTACCTAGGTAAAAAAAAGTTTTTGAACAATAAGTTTAGGCTCTATGTAAATATTTTTAAAAAACCAGTGACAGCCAGCACGTGGTGACTTCAAATGTAAAAGGCATGACCTTTATGCGTCAGCACACGAATACCTCTTGCACTGATAGTGCATGCAAAAAGTCACAATGAAGCATAAGGATACGATAAAGTCACCTTTCCAAAGGTGAGATGAGGCAATAGGTATCGAATGTCATTTTTTTGACATTCGAAATTCAAAAAGATTTATAAACTTTTTGCTATCGTCCTATCTTACTTTTCCTTATTGTAATCAACCGTACAATCCAACTTCAAAATTTTTAGATTATGTTTTGTTTTTTTTTTTAAAAAAAAGCCTCACCTAGACCTACCGACCATCAGTCACATAAAACTCTGTTGTTGGCAAAATCATCGACTACCTAACGATGAAAGCCATATTTTATAAAAAGAAGAAGAAGACCATCCGATCCAATCAGTAGATAGATTACTATTTAACTAGATGCCTACATACCTAAATTTTTCTTACTAAATAATATGCCACACGGCTTTACAAAACCAAATGAAATGTGACTCAGACAATGTCCTTGATAGTTTTCAAGAAATTACCTTATTTTATCAATTAGGTAGGTAAAACCAAGTAACAGTAGTTGTTTTGTACTTCCATAGAAAACAATATTTTTTGGTATCAATAAAAAAAGAGAAAGAACGACGAATGAGAAACGTTTTACTCTAGGATTTAAAAAATGCATCTAGAAACAGCCGTAAACAGGTGTGCTAGCCTCCGAACTACTTAGACGATCTAATTAGAATCGAATTACGATATCATATTTTACATTCTAATGACGTCACGTATAAATTATTAAATTATTTACTGCGTTTTATTTCTTGTGGGTACAAATAGGGCGATAAAGTAATGCTTGGTAACTTTAATAATATAAAATCAGATAACGTCTATGTAGGTACCTACTTAAGCTTTGCAAATCATAGGTAATAATTACCTAGTTTTCTGGCAGAAGTTGGTAGAGACCTTTCTAGAAGATAAATACTATTAGTTATAAGATATTTGTGACTACTAAATCTCATACAATATCAGTTTATGGAGATGTAATACGCGAATGTACACCTTCGGATGTATTATAATTAGTACGTATTTGGCATTGCGATGATTCCCCTTTCACGATCTCAGCATTGATAACAGCAACCGTGAAGATCGCGGTAAATCATTATCACGCGAGAGCCTTCGTGTGAGACATTTCAAAACCCGAGGTTCCTTGTTCAGCCGAACCTGTTGGTGTGACGTGTGCTCAACAATTGAGACCAATTTTATGACAGTACCCACGCAATGTATAAAAAAGGCTTTCGGTTTTCATAACGATATCGTTACGAAACGTTGTAACTGCCGATGTTTATTACGTTACCGTGGAGAGATATGGACAACCCTGCATTCGGATCACTTTCATAGGATATTGCTATTTCCTCCTGCCCCGTAGGTAGGGCCAGCAACATAAGTAGCTGAACATTCTTAACTTTTAATTTTTTTTTTTTTATTTAGTAATAAGTACTCTTTATTTTACATGGGTCGGTGAACATTGACAAAACTAATTATTAGCAACATATTTAATGTTGTTTGGATCAATAAAATTAAACGATCTCATGGAAAAGTAAAGTGTGCAAGCGATTTGGAAAACTGAGAATGTTCAGCTGTTTATGTTGCTGACCGTACTACCTGAGAAACTGACTAGAAACTCATATTACTAGTTTCATCACTTCCAACCGGTTATGTGGCCAATTCGATATACGACACTCACAGGTAACATTTAAAATGCAAGATTGAAAAATTTAATAAAAAAAAAAGAAACGAGGAATTTAAAAAATAAAACCATAAACTTGTCTATTAGCTAATGTCAAGGTCGAATGTGAGAAAAAAATACACGTGACTAATGATTTGCTAACCAATACTACATTTTTTTCAAGAAATTAACTGATTATTATGTATGCAAATAATTTGTAAAATCCATTAATTTTAATGGACAAAGTTCGCTTACACCAATAAAATCACGTTTTTGTCACCACACACTGTCACCTCATGAGCGAGCGGCTAAATGGGTACGTTTAAAAAGTTGTAGAAACGTTTACGCGGATGTATTACGCGCGCGCGCTGACACGCATGCGCTCGCTGCGATCGTGCCGGTTCTACTAAGTCCAACAATGATAAAATAAGCGAAGCCTTTATGCAACCTTCGAATTGAAAGCTGCATTTTTGTGGTCAAGCGCGGTCTAACGAAGATGGCGCAAACTGCGTTCCATGATGTACCTACTTGGGCACGTCGCGATTGACCTTTGCTAGCCTTTAGATTTAAATAACCCTCAAATATGAACGTAGGATCGGTACCAAAATTAAAATTAAGGTTTGATCAATTTCCCGCCAATGTGTTTGGTAAAATTCAATGTACTAGATATTTTTCTATATGTTAACGATACATGTAAATACTTGTTTTTCAATTTTGTTCTAAACCTATAACATTATAAAAGTTTACGAGTATAGCTTACAATAAAAGTATTATAATTTTAAAATACAAATAAACATTGGACAAGTCCTACTAATATTATAAATGCGAAAGTTTGTGAGTGTGGATGTATGTATGTATGTATGTATGTATGTATGTATGTATGTTTGTTACTCCTTCACGCAAAAACTACTAAACGGATTTGGATGAAATTTGGAACACAGATAGATTATAACCGGGATTGACATATAGGATACTTTTTAACCCAATAATCCAATACTACGCGGATGAAGTCGCGGGGCACAGCTAGTTTATAATAAGTTGAAGAGGTCATTATTTTATTGTGACACATCATCGCTAAAATTCTCTGTGGCAATGAAATAATATTGCGACATCCAGAGAAAATAATCTAAATAATTGAATGAATAATACTTATCTTTTTTAGCCTATTCAATAGTTTTCATAAGGTTTATTGATTGATATCGTTATGGCTAAAGGGTGTTTTTGCATACCTATTAGGTATTCCGTAAGTAAGTTCATCTTATAACTAATTAACAAATTACACACAAATCTGAAACAACCCCGAATAGATTCAGAGACAGCCCATTGAAACTTGAAGTCAAACCTATAATAATTTAAAATTACTATACCTACTTATGTATCTAATCCTACTAATATTATAAATGCGAAAGTTTGTGAGTGTGGATGTATGTATGTATGTATGTATGTTTGTTACTCCTTCACGCAAAAACTACTAAACGGATTTGGATGAAATTTGGAACACAGATAGATTATAACCGGGATTAACATATAGGATACTTTTTAACCCAATAATCCAATACTACGCGGATGAAGTCGCGGGGCACAGCTAGTAATTAATAATTTCGTAAAGCCCGCATGCCGGCAGTTATACAATGAGAAAAATAACATGCATTACATACATAGGCTGCTAAAAACATAACCCTTCCTTTGGGTTATAGTCGTAAGACTATTTGTTACTGGCACGCAGAATGCACTATGGAAGTCCCTCCAAAAACTGTCACCGTTTGTCAGTCAGACAGTGAATCGGCGTGGAGGTAACAAATGTGCGTGTGTAATGTTTAATTTATTGATTTTAATGTATTTCTAAGAATTATAATATAAAAATATTAACTATAAGTCCTTCTCTATATAAACTATAAGTGTGCCAAATTTCATACTCCTCCGTCCGCGCAATTTTCGTATTAAGCGTTTGAAAGTTTTTCCTTCACGTATTAATATACGAGTATAGATATGTTTTGCTCTCATTACAAAAATAATACTAGAACTAAGAAAATCATTTGCCGTCGTATCTTTTTTATCAGTGCAGATATAGCACAACGCAATACGTATAGTATATATGTATAGTAATAGTATCTATGTCGCAGGCCGACAAAGAGCAAGGTCTGCCGATTAAAGACCTAGCCACGGTGCAATTACCTCTGAACTTTTTTTATCACAAGCTCGGGTTTTATTGTACAATGTCGCCTCCATTACATTGTCCATACTCTTTTTACTGCGGTTGAATAAACTCGGTACAGTCACGACCAATATTAGGAAAGTCGCAGGTACATATTATTTTGATTTTAAAAGTAATGTATACATTATTTAAGCATATATGCCGTCACAATTGGCAATATTATCACATAGGTAGTTATAATTATTATTTAAAAACACGATTTTAAGTAGATAGGTATATTTAAAGGTATTTTTTAATTAAAAAAATATTTATTTCATGTAGGTCTAGTCTATTTACGAGGGCACATATTTACCTACAAATATGAAAACTATATTTATGTAACTAATTTTGAGATATGTGAATGAATTGGCCAGACCCCGTCACAACGATTTATCTAAGGCTTTCTACAAAACGGTGCGCCAAAATATATGACGGTTTTGACAATTATTATCATGATTGTCATTCCCATGCAAGCTCTTATGTTCCGGTTGCTGACATCTCAAAAATTCCCAAATGTCACCTAAGGTCCGCAGTGGCCCATGTTTTGTTTTAGTTTAGTATATTCTTCGTCATTGATTTCACCGATGTAGTCAAATCAGTCGATTCGGCACGGGAACAGGTGTAAAAAATCTTATATCTTTTGAATTAACTTGTTGAAGATTAACATAATAGCCCTGCCATTACTGTAATTGATTATCTTCTGTTATTGTAAGAGCTGTCGAGAAATTAATATTGATAGGTCATGAGTAAGTAATATTTCTTATTTTTCAATTACCTACAGGTAAGTATCAATTTTAACGATGTTTACATTGTACCGGCGGATTTAATTGTATAATTAAAATAACTGTGTAACCATCCACCAATTATGTGGCGTTTTCTCCCACACGACACGTTCATATAAATAACGACTTTTGGTTTATTCTTACCTACAGAAAATAAGTTTAAACGCGCTACGTAGGCGTAGAGTTTTAAGAGATATATGTAGGTATAGTTTAAGTACTTAATTTTGAAATCGCAATATGAGCCGTATTAATAAATCGATCACAAGTTTGAAAACAATCTTGAGTATGCTTTCGACATGTAATTTTGTACTTTTATGACATAA
Source organism: Notodonta dromedarius (assembly GCA_905147325.1). Lineage (NCBI taxonomy): Eukaryota > Metazoa > Arthropoda > Insecta > Lepidoptera > Notodontidae > Notodonta > Notodonta dromedarius. Next base: position 8,318,399 of record LR990172.1, read on the forward strand.
GCAATGTTCATAAATATTAAAATTACTTTGCATTTCAGAAAACAAATCAAAAGTTTAGAAGATTGTTGGCTATTCTTAAAGAAATTGGGCTATTAATAATAAGAACGACGATTAGACGATACAAATGGTGATGACATAAAGGCATAGAAACATGAGTGGAAGTAGGCAGCGGTTTTCCGGATAATCAAACGTGTGGGAACAAAACTGTACGACTTCAATGAAGTTGACGTGGATGTAGAGATCAAAAATAAAGTTTTGCGTATATAAATAAAACTAGCTGAGCCCGCGACTTTGTCCGCGTGGAGTTTAACTTAACAAACTTTCATCCCCTATTTTATCCCTAAGGGGGTAGAATTAATCAAAATCCTTTCTTAGCGGATGCCTACGTCATAACATCTACCTGCAAGCCAAATTTCAGCCTGATCCGTCCAGTGGTTTGGGCTGTGCGTTGATAGATCACTATGTCAGTCAGTCAGTCAGTCACCTTAGAGTTATATATATTTAGATAAATCGATGTGTCGTCATATCCAACTAATTAAAAGTAAACTACGTTAAAAAAGCTATTATAGCTGCGTCTCGTTCGATGAGTGGGAGAGCCCAACCCCCCTTGCATCCCTCTCCCTCTGCCCCACTCCCCATCAGGTCGGCAACGTGCGAGCAATGCGTTTGGTGTTGCAAGCATCTATAGGTCACGATAACCGCTTAAAATCAGGCGGATCGCACGCTTATTTTTTTTAATAAATACAAAATATGTTATGTTAATTTATGATTATTACATTATATCATCCTACTAATATTATAAATGTGAAAGTTTGTGAGTGTGGATGTATGTATGTTTGTTACTCCTTCACGCAAAAACTACTGAACGGATTTGGATGAAATTTGGAACACAGATAGTTTATAACCGGGATTAACATATAGGATACATTATATGCCGATAATCCCGAAATTTTTGTTACGTTAAATACTACGCGGACGAAGTCGGGGGGCACAGCTAGTCTTATATATAAATTTCTAGTGTCACAATGTTAGTTACCATACTCCTCCGAAACGGCTCGACCGATTTTCATGAAATTTTGTGTGCATATCGGGTGGGTCTGAGAATCGGCCACTATCTATTTTTCATTCCCCTAAATGTTAAGGGTGGTCCACTATCCACGCGGACGGAGTCGCGGGGCACAGCTAGTATACTTATAATACAATATTATACCTATGAACCAAATATAACAAAAAAGAATAGTACCGTCTAGGGACGCCCGAAAGAAGCGAAGCTTTATAGTATAAAGCGTAGGGCGCCGCAGCTGCCACTTTGTATACCTATATATATCGTGTAACGCTACTGACGTCTGACGCTTAGCACGGATAGAGTGGCCGCGCGGCGAGCGCCCCCAACGTCGGTATAGAAGCTTGGCTACAAAACTTTCGCGTTTGTTCGTAGGACTTCGCCCCGTCTGTAATTAACCTATAAACAACCACATTCATGCATTCTATAAAATATTACGTACCTACAACACATTGACAATGCGGATGAACCATATACAGGCAGCTGTTTAATTGGGAAATAAAAAACAGTAGAGCTAACTCGTCCTATGTGAGCGGACGGTGACTCGCTGTGATCGGTATTCCGCCACCGAGAGGTGCTCCGAAGATCGCCCGGTGCCCTTGACTTTTACAAACAACTATAATTAACACGCAACGCAAATGTGTATATGTTGTAAACTTGTATATAGTCACACGCTTTATAATGTTTGTTTTACGAGACACGACCCACTTTCGTTTAGGGATGCGTGCGTAGTGTGCGTGTTGTTGTCATTTTTAACTGACTTTCAAAAAAGTACGTACTTAAGGTGAAGGCGCCTGTCTAGCCCGCGAAATTCAAAATTTTCGAGTATTTTTATAGTTTATCCAAAATCTGAAAACATTTAAGACAACATTTTGTGATTTGCGAAAAACACAGTATGCAGTGCGTTTATTAATACATTTATTTTACTTTAAATATTATCACGGTGGATATGATACTAGTAAATCACTAAATATACAAAAATTGCCAGATTATCTGGATAGCTGTCGTTCTTGAAATGTTTTAGAGTAAGTTGGATATATTAATAAATGCACTGCACATAGTCTTTTTCGCGAATTACAAAATGTGTCTTTTATTATTGTCAGATTACGAAAAAATTCTAAAAAACCGCAAAAAATTTGAACTTTGCGGGCTAGGTGGGCGCTTCAGCCTTAAGACGTTCTATATTCCACTGTAGGTATGTATGTTTTTTTAATGTATGTTGACCGATTTCTAATAGCTTGACAGAGCGAGATTTCAAGCACGAAACAACCGCTGTGACAGCAAGAGAAGAATGCCTATCATTCATTAATTTCCTAAAGCCTTGCTAGCTCTTATTGATTTAATGAAACAGTGGCAAATTCCTCGTTGGTTTCTATAAACGTAGTATATTTATGAGTGGCCTAGCATCTGTTATAAGTAATGCCAATTCTAGGCATCTCATGATGTGCTGAATGCTTCAAATTCGGCCTTGTCGCTGATACCGGCTAGTTCAAATGTCACAATGCCGTTTGGCTAGACCGGATGGCACACTCGTTGTAATAAAAATATAATAAGGTAATAATATCGATGTAGTAGTGATGTCTGGATTTGTTTCTTTGCAAACACTAGGTATATAATGTGACGTCAGGATGTGGTAATCGCTACAATTGTGAGTTTTTAAAAATTAATCAGTTTGAATACCTATTGGTTATTCCGTCTCACAGTTAATTGAACTCGCGAGCTGAACTGTCACTTTTAGTTTGCCTGAATCTTGAGCCGGGCGGGCTGGCTAGGCTGAGGTGCTACTCTCAGCAACGATTATCGATATATCGTGACATTTATAGTGTCGATTCCTACTCGGAATTCCATATTTTTGGTCGTATCGATTACTGAACGAACGATACAAAATAATCGTTTGTTCAAACGATATAAGACGGCAAAAAGATGGAATTTAGATTGGGATTCGACACTATAAATGTCACGATATGTCGATTATCGTTGTTAAGAGTAGCACCCCTAGATAGCACGCTCGCTTCGACCAAAAGGATCGTTTTATTTTCCTCCGCTCATTAAAATGAAGCGATCCTATTGGTGGAAGCGAGTGGGCTAGCTTGTCCAGCCAGCCAGCTCAGCTTAAGTGGACGGGCCTTCTTATGCCTATTATTTGGGCCCGCACGCTTACTAGAAATAACAAACAATAGTTTTAATTTTAACGTCAAAGCCGGCTACAATTTTTTTTTCAGGTTGTTTTTTTTTAAGTTGAAACTAATTTATGTCATAAAATATGCCGGAAAACATTTGCAAGGAAGTGGCTTCAATGTTTGTAGGTATAAATATAAACTCTATTTTTCATATATACATCTATACAAATAAATAAAATAGGAGTGTCTGTTTGTAATATCAAAATAACTCCTTTTGACTAAATGCATATGAAAGTACATACGACACCTATAGCAAAAACGCGATTTAAAAATGTTTTGTCTGTCTGTCTGTCTGTCTGTCTGTATGTTTGTTCCGGGTAATCTCCGAAACGGCTAGACCGATTTTTACGGGACTTGTGATGGATGGATGTTATAAGCAGTAACATAGGCTACTTTTATTTTAGAAAAACAAAAAAAATGGGTCCTGTCGCGCGGGCTCAGAGCGCGGGAGCGGGCTTTTTTGCTAAGTTAGATTCCACGCGGACCAAGTCGCAGGCTCAGCTAGTTTTCATATAAAAAAACTCACTAATCAGTCAAATGATAAGACATAATGCCTTATAATTAAAAAAAACTAATTTATAAATGGCAAGTGCAGCTTCGAACATTCCGTCCACCGACCAATATAAAAACGAAACCAATGCAAGTTTCGACCCCAACTGCGCTATTTCTGGATCGTTTACCAAGGCAGTATAACCGCTTATATAAAAAGGTATAACGATGCTAAAACGCGTATTGATTGCCGTTGGTAAACTTATAAAAACAAAGCTTAATTTGTGACAATAAATCATAGCCTACCTAGTAGTTTTAAAAGTAGAATATTGAAAGGAGAAATGTTTGTTACCTATGTGAAAATGAATTGTATTTGTGAGAGATATAAATAAAACAAGGCTAGTAGTCAATTCTCCTAAATAAAAGTTATTTTAAACATCCATCCCTCCCTTTGTACTAAGCCTACAAATGACAAAATCACAAGTGTTCCGTGTAATGGGACTACTTGCATAATAATGGAATAATACTAACTGCAACTTGTAAACAACCAGTATCATTTTAAAAAAGTCAGTATTGAGTACATACCTACATACAGTAAATTGGTCATAATAAATAAATAAATAATAAATGCCGCCAGACTGACACACCAACTGCATGGTCCCAAACTAAGCAAAGCTTGTACTATGGGTACCGTACAATGGACTGGGTCCCAGTGACACCCAGGCCCGGGCAAATTACGAAAAGGCCATTTCCGAAATTTGCCACCTTGTGCAGTGAGCCGAGCGGCCGCCGCTCGAACCACTGCGCCAAGCGGTCGTCATGATAAAAGAGTTTTCATTGTCAACCGACTTCAAAAAGGATGAGGTTATCAATTCGTGTGCATGTTTTTTTTTTTAAATGGTCGCGGTGATACAGCCAAGCTGTAGTAGATTGACCACGCTCATATACCGGCTGGCTCGACTAGGGTAGTACCAGCCTCTCACAGAAGAACGGCGTTAAGTAGCTATTATAGCTGGGTTACTAACCTAACCCAACCCCCACTTCCCCTCCCTTTGTCCCACTCCCCTTCCGATCGGCAACGTGTGAGCAATGCCTTTGGTATTCCAAGCATCTATAAGGCTACGGTAAGTGCTTAACATCAGACAGGTCGTACTCTCACTTGCTGACTTTGTTATACTAGGTGAAACAGAAAGGGTATACTATTTTTTTCCAACTTAACTTTGTAAATCTAAAACTATCGGCTTTGTGGGACAGTTGAAATACAAAAGGTTTTGTAGACTTGTGAAATCTGTCAACAGCTGTATTCCTATAAGGCCCAAAATCACCAAGGTGGAGAATTAGCTTTGTCAGCAAATAAATGTCTAAATTCAGTTTATTTAAGCGAAACTTTTTTGTAAATATTACTTAACTCTGTACATATTAACTGTACATAATATTTTATACTGCAAAAGTTAATCACATTAATTATTATTTGAAGAAATAACTACTAAAAATCATTTCGAGAACGCGTCATACGTAGCAATCTTCAGAAACTAACATTGAAAATATGCATAAAATAAAATAAAGTGAAAAGCTTTTCTTACTTAATGGCCTACAATTTTATCTAATATCAATTAATTATTGTTATTTTTAAAGAAATAAAATAAATTACAGAAAATCAAGTCCAAATACTGTGTCCGGCAATGGAAGCGTCATTTTAGTGAACGCAATTTTGATTCTCAGTAAAAAAACAGGTTTTTAATGCAACCTTTAGTTGCCTATGGTACAGTGATGGGAACGATGTAAACAAACGATTGTCGAGAAAGTTTTCGCAAAAAACAATTGGAATTCACTGGTAAGTATCTTTCAATTCATTATTTATAGAGCGTACATCAATACGACATCATACCGGGAATGCGTTTCTCATCTTGGAATATTGAAAAATACCTTTTGTAGTGTTTTATAGCAAATAGTAACGTCAAATATTTTACAATATCAAAGCCGAACATGGTGTCCAAGACGGCTGCCGTCTAAAAAGGGTGCGTTTATTTAAAAAAGTCATTTCGGGATCGGTCATTTCGGGACCGTTCCCGGACTTGACGGAGCGTTCTCGAAATGATGAAGACGTTCCCGAAATGACTTTTTCAAATAAATGCGCCCTGCTTATTAAAAGTATTGGTTAATTAATTTAGAGGATGTTGTTTTTAATATATGTTCAATATTTTTTTGCAATATGGTGTCTCATGTGGCTGAAAAAAATAAAAAAACGTCCAAAAAGGAAGTTAAAAAAATAGTTCGGCTACATGCGACAACGAGAGGAAGTCAATGCCAGGAAAAGGAAACTTTTAGATAAGATGACGGAGGAAGGGAGATAAATAAAAAGGGCTATAGATAGAGCGTACTATCTGAAATGAAAAGCTGAAAAGAACGTGAAAAAAATGTATGAGATGATTGAGAGAGAAAAGCAAAAGAGAAAAAGTTGGAAAGAAGCATCTAAAAAATACAGAGAAAGAAGAATGCAATATCAAGTATAGTAAACAATACTCCGGCCCATTCTGATGATGAATTAGCTGCAGCACCTATAGTACGAAGAACAGTCGGAAGAAAACATGTTCAGAAGGCTATCCTTCTGAACATGTTTTCTTCCGACTGTTCTTGGTTCCGTAGCCAAAGCATACCGTAAAATAAAACAACAAGAGAAAACAATTGCTAACATAAAACATAAATCTGAAAATATAAAGAATAAACTACGAAGAAAAGAAAAAGAGAACAGGTAATAAACAACACCTAACAGCATAGTTGACGCATTGATTGAAAATGTCGACGTGCTTTCTGAAGTGCGCAAAAATATTTTATTCAACGAAGTACTGACTGCGCAATTAAAAGAAAATGCCTGTACTTTAAGAAAACAATCCAAAGAGAGTGATGTCTTCCAAAAATGTGTTAGCGGTAACATGGTACAGTAATGTCGATTTCTCTTCGCGGCAAATAGCGCCAAAATTAGGTACTGTTGAAGCTGGTACATCTTACAATTAAGACAAGGAAAACCTACACCCGAATTGAATATACCCTGGAATCTTTATTTTAATTAAAGTACCTAAACAAAATAAAACTGTAAATTACAGATATGTTGCTACCTGTAAGACAGGTTTCGATAAAGATAATGGAGAAATCCTAGTCACATTCTTAACTACGGTGCGTAATAATAAAGCACAAAAAATGAAATTAGACCCGAGTGATGTATCCTACATAGAATTTGAGCAAATAATAAGTATAATTCCAACGCCAATGCTGAAAAAACAAAATAATAGAGAGTATTGAGACGGATATTTATATTTATGTTTATGAAAAAATCTAATGTTTGTTTCTTTTTATTATATTATATTCATGTGTTTAATTAATATGATTAGGAGATCTTGTTTATGTGTGTGTATGTGTTTATGCAAAGTCAATTTAATATTAATTACAAAACAATGAGTATATAGTTTGGATAGTTTGATTAATTATTATAAAAATGTAATGTGATTATTATTAATTTCTAATCGGCTGTGTACAGTAATTAAAACTGTAAAGTGATTTAAGTTACGTTTTTGTTAATTAAGAACCTTATGCAAAAATTAATAAATAAGTACGACGTACAAAAACATTGCTTATGATTTTATAGACCTAAATTGTATCTATATCGTAATTTAGGGAACACACGCATCATTCCGCGAACACCTCATCATTTCCGGGAACATCACTAAAATCACAGATAACACACATAATTATTTTAGATATTTAAAAAACGCCCTGGTAATATTAATATAAGGTGAAGCTCTTATAGCTATAGCATATTCATTTATATATAAGACAGCGATATTTCTCATATTTTGATAATTTAGACAAAGAAATAGTCATAATAGCTCCACATACACAATAGTTTTGCTTTTTAACGTCTTTATTGGCAATATCATTACTTTTTTAAATTTTTATGTATACATAATATATATCCGCTATTGAACAAGGTAAAAAAATAACACTTATGATATATTTTAATATTATTATAAACCGCACAAAAACGTTCCCGGAATGATTTTTTTCAGCGATAGCTCTCTTTAAAAATAAAATTAAAAGAGAAGTAATTAATTCTGTGCTCTGCCAACGTAAATATTGGTTAAACATAAGTTTAGTGATCACTTAGGCTGATCATCAAAGTAATAGCTTCTAGGTAAATTCATCGTAAAACAGAATTTGGAATTTGCCACCTTGGTGATTTTGACCCATAACACCTATTGTTTTTCAAGTTTCCTCCAAAGCTGATGGTTTTAGGATTACAAAGTTAAGTTTTGAAAAAAAAGTATTTTATAGTTTCTGTTTCAACCAGTATAAAGATATAAAAATATGGAGAAAACTTAATATTTAAGAGGATCCCTTACGATGGTAACTATGCAGTTCCAAGTCCGGTTCAAACGGTGGAGTTGGATACTTTTTACTCCTACCTGTAACAAAGAACACAATATTAATTACAATCTAAATATCTATACCTATACAGCCTGATACAAAACTCCTATATACAGCCAAAAACCTGACATTCTTTAGGTCATCAATGATGACTATTCGAAGTCAAACATTAATTTGCATTGTTCTTTAATGGGATTTTTGATGTGCAAAGTTTTGGCTAACATTTTTCGTCGCGCAACCCTGTAATCAGCTGTTTTTGGTGAACTCTCTGTGACCCCGAGATGAATGAGACAGATGTGACATAATATCAGATCCAAGAAAATGCCTACATTATTCCTTGCAGCTCTGAGGCAAATTTTATTTCATTCTGGTGTAAAATTTGATGTTAAGTGTTTACGATAGCCGTGTTATCATAGTAGGTATTATGCAAAAAACGTTAGAAGATTATTAATGTAAGTAAGCACGCGCTACAACTCCGAATCAGCTACCTACAGAAAGCACATAGGTACCTACATTATTTTCATTTTTACCTAACAATGCGTAACAGGAGTTTTAAAAATTTGTTCGCATTCTCATGATAATGTAGTTATTTTGTACCTATGTACATTTAGGTTTCAAAGTTGAAATTTAGACTGACCTGTCCGCCTAATAGTCTTTGGAATCATATGATTTATTGCTTTCGCATCGATATGATTGGTCGATGTGAAAGTAGTACCATCCAATTAGGGACATTCACCTGACGCGCCTATGATTTTCTGCTCCCTTATTGGTTGCGTAGTCGCCTTTATTAGACGCCGATTTCTTGGCGGCTCACTTTGACCAAATAATACAATAGCTTTGTATTCGCCGACATGCCGCTTGCTAACTAAGGGTAACTGTTCACTAGATAATTTTTAATGCAAGTTTTTTTTTATTATTTTCGATACGTATTAGAAATATTTGATAAAAGTTAAAAATTAATATCTCAGAACGTCCCTGTTGCGAACAAACGTAAATCTGCTTGACGTTATCTTGCAGCGTTATTATTTTTGTGCGTTTGAAAGACTATTTAGGTATGATTGCGATATGTTCCTTGTTTTGTTTTACTAGTCATTACAATTAGTTTGCAATAGGGAGCTGTAAGCTATTGTAATTTATGTGACAGACAGACACACATAAATTTTCTCGTATCTACCGCGCTATCATTAAACACACTATCACCGCCCGTGCCTTGGCCGATGTCATCGCCGCATCGCCTATTTGCTCTTGTATGATTTGGTCTAGTGTGCGTACACCTTTATCGTAAACGAAAATTCAAAGGATTTACCGAAAAAACATTAGGTAGGTAGTCAGTCGCACTCCTGCTCCCGTACTTGTGAGGACGTCGCGTTGGATTGCAGTGACTTTTGTGTGTGAATAATAATTATGTGAATAAACATCGTGAATAATAATATGAAAAACAATAGTAGGTACCTATTACAACATAATGTGTGTCGGTGCGGTGCGCAATAATAATCTAGCCGCGGCCCGCGAATTGTAGGTACCTACCACCGCACCGCGGTACCGTGATAGGAGACTTCTTCACTCAACCGGGTCGTTTCACAGCTCCAAGTGTGGTGGATGTCGGAAGAGTAATGTCACTCTTCGAGCAGAGGAAGACATTTTAAACTTTTGAACCGTCCCTTTAGTGCTTCTGTGGCATGCGCTTAGACGGCTGCTTAGGTAGTTACCTACGCGCGACAGGAGTCGCTTCGGTGGCGGCGATGGGCGGAGGACCTGGCATGGCAGGCCCAACCTATGGTCTCCGTACCATAGAGGTGGTCTACTTCTGGTACTTCTGGTACTACCTCCTGTATTATGTTGTGTTGTCCTTGTGTTTTGCAAATTGTGTGGGTACTAGAGAGATCAGATCATTACTTTAATTAGGTACCTACGTACTTATTAAATATCATACAACAAAACCATGTGATGTGGTGATAGTGATGTGGTGATATGGTGATGTGGTGTGGTTTTTTTAACTCCCGGAATGTCATAAGCTGCGCAGGATACAAATAAGAAGGATGGTATGTACCTACTCCTTGTCCTATGTTTATTTACGTAAGTACCTAGATAGGTGCGTTGTCGGTACTCGGTAGGTACCTTCTCTAAGTTTGTTTACAAATAAGGCCCCGCCCCAAAATGGTGGCTTCTCCAAAAGTTAGGGTTGCCTAAGAATAGAAATCGATTTTTTATTTTATTTTTTTGTAGGGGTATTTCGTTTACTTCATTAATTGATATATTCAAATTATGACTTCTTAATATAATTAAATACATCTCATATAACGTTGGATCGAAGGCCTGATATGGCCTTTCTGTGTCACCCTGTATATATAACTCAAAGGTGACTGACTGACTGACACAGTGATCTATCAACGCACAGCCCAAACCACTGGACGGATCGGGCTGAAATTTGGCATGCAGGTAGATGTTATGACGTAGGCATCCGCTAATAAAGGATTTTGATTAATTCTACCCCCAAGGGGATAAAATAGGGGATGATTGTTAAGTTAAATTCCACGCAGACGATGTCGCGGGCACAGCTAGTTAAGCATATAGGCAACCTGAAATTATAGCTATATACAGGGTGTAAGGGCATTGTAACAAAAACTGATGCCATGGATTGAACTCATGATTCTGGATCCCCCAGAGTTGGAATTTTCCGTCGATATTATAATGAATTATGCTCAAATTATTCAGCATTTCAAATTTGATTTTAGCATGAAATCATTAAACAAATCTCAAGTGATTTTACACTTATAAATAACAATCCTACTAATATTATAAATGCGAAAGTTTGTGAGTGTGGATGTATGTATGTATGTATGTACGTATGTATGTATGTATGTTTGTTACTCCTTCACGCAAAAACTACTGAACGGATTTGGATGAAATTTGGAACACAGATAGATTATAACCGGGATTAACATATAGGATACTTTTTAACCCAATAATCCAATACTACGCGGATGAAGTCGCGGGGCACAGCTAGTAATTAATATTTTAGACATAAACTGCAGCTAAAATTAAGACGTAATACACTGAAGCGTGCATTTTATGCTAAAATTAATTTAACAATGATCAAAAACTTTAGCATTATTCATGACAATCTCGACGGAAAGTTCCAACTGTGGGGGGTCTCTAGCATCATTAATTGAAACCATTGTATCAGTTCCTTACGATGTCCCTTTCACCCTATATAAGTATACGAGATCTGTTAAAAAATCGATTACTCGTAATCTTGTGGGCATTTAGATTCGATGACTGTGTTCGGTGCCCGAATGCATGTAAAAAATGCTCTCGCCTTTGCAGCGTTAATAAAGCTGAATATAATAGATTTCGCAGACTGGTTGCTCATAATGTTGGGACTTAAATAATCTTACGTAGGTTTATAGTGTTATTATGCGTATGTTGAATGTTATTAGTGTTGTACAACATTGGACCGCAATCATCCTTGACAGTAATGGAAGTTAATTTAAATTACTTTTTTTGTTGAATCAACACCACAATAATTCAATTAACCTTCATACGTCATGCTCTAATTTCGAACATTCTCAAGGAACTTCACTCATATTTGAAATATTTTATAACGATTGTGAACCTTCCATAAATAAAATTATTTGGCTAGTATTTTATCAAATTTCTGTTAGTCAAGTAACCGACTTTATTAAAAGGAAGTTGTAATATAAAACAGCGATACAACTGTAAGCTACTTCTTTTTAAACGTCGCTCATTACTGCAATTGCAAGCTTGTAAAAGGATTCGTCAAAAGTCCGAAGCGGGGGTTTATCTGCGATGGCGATAAACCGCGAATGGCGATAATTCAACCGCAGCGGTTACCGGCAAATGATGGCGGATGTTTTCTGCGGTTCGCGGCTTCGCTGAGCCTCTTGTAGGGGTGTAAACACGCCGTGGGGGGAGGGGGAGACTGCAGAAGTGGGTCAGACCGTTCTAACGATGCTCCTTTTTGCGCTTTTTCGCTAAGTTAATAGAGTGATGGAAATATGGATGTGGTATTTTGCGGACGCATGGCATCTTAGATAAATAAAATTAATCTTTAAATTATGTTCTGAACACATTCTTATTCTCTGTGGTTATGAGATTTTAAAGGATGGCAGTATAGTGGGTACTTTACATACTTTACATAGTGGTTGCGGGTTCTATTCCCGCCGGGGGAAATTTCGGAAATGGCCTTTTCGTAATTTGCCCTGGTCTGGGTGTCACTGAGATCGCCCTCAGTCCATTGTACGGTATCCATAGTACAAGCATTGCTTAGTTTGGGACCATACAGGTTGGTGTGTCAGTCTGGCGATATTTATTTATTTATTTTTATTCCAGCTTTGTTTGTATAGATAGGTAGGTACCTACCTACCAACATAATCAGTAATTGTAGCAACATATCAGTAAGTACATCATTCTGTTAGCGATAACGTCAACGTAAAAAGCTTATTTTTTTCACTATTATGAGAAGAGGCAGTAAATTTTATATTAAGATGTTTACACGGAAATACTGTATGGACTCCATGACATTGGATTATTATTATTCTCGTAAGATCTGAAAGCAAGGCCCTTAGAGAGACGGCTTCGGTAATCATAGAGTGACATCGAACTTAAAACCCTGTTTTTCTTGTAATGACAAATACTGCAAAATTATCATTATATTAATCGGTACGTGAAGCAAAAAACTTTGTACTCTTTTTTACGAAAATTGCGCGGACGGAGGAGTATGATATTTCCCACACTTATAGTTTATATAGAAGGAGTGTAGAACGCTAATATTTTTTAAAATTACAAAAATACATTAAACTTATAAATCAATAATTACCCACACTACTATGAATTGATGAATTGACACACACACATTTGTAACTTCCACTCGGTAACTGACAGCTGACTGACTGTCTGACTGACAAACGGTGACAGTTTATTTTTTCTTTATTTCGGACGGCGGGACTTCCATAGTGCATTCTGCGTGCCAGTATCAATGAAGAAGGTTTTTGGTTTATGTTAGAAAGTTAATGAAGTTTAAAATTTAAATATTAATGAATTATGGTCGAATTTCGACCGCGGTCTACCACTATTATATAAAAAATCATGTGATTTTGTTGATATACACTAAACATGAATAGGCTAAACATATTCCTGTCCTTCTCCCGGTCATAATGTATGAGCATGATAGCAATACTTTTTAGTCGTGAATTTAGATTAGACTTAATTTATTATATCATTTGACAGTGATAGAGCAAAGCTGTAGCCAATTTGACTATAGCTCATATACGGGCTGGCTCGACTAGGGTAGTACCAGTCTCTCACAGAAGACCGGCGTAAAGTAGCTATAATTGCTGCACTGCATACGTTTAGAAAGCCGTAAGCGCAAACTGACCCAGTTCGGCTGGCGCTTTCGTCACAGGCGCGCATGGGTTTGTTTTTATTTAATTTCACAAATAAAAAAAGGTATTAAATAATTCGCGAAAATTTAATTTAATAATGTAAATTTAATTATTTTGTAATAAAAATAAGTTGGGGTGTCTGAGATTTTGGCGCTATTACAAAAATGCCAACGCGCTTTTTCTGTCATGACATGAGTCTGTGTTGCATAGAAAAACATTGCAAAATATTTGACTCGTAAAGAATGCAGTTATTTGGTCACATGTTGTCGCGTAGATAAATTAATTGAATTCTTTAAGCTTGCTATAATTATTACAAGTATGTAATTGGTTTTAAATACCTACTACTCGTTATCAATAGGCAAACCTGTCCAGATCGATATTGCAATTATATACCTATTGTTCTGCTATTGTTGTAATGGATACCGGTTTATCAACATCTAGACTTGAACTTGTTCAGACTGTTTAATGACTTAAAAAATATAATATGTTGTTATTACTTACATCTTTTGTTTCGCCTACTCTCTTGAATAAAGATAGATAGATAGATAAATGGGACAAAATCCGTAAATACATAAAAATAAAACAAGAAAATCAAAGTCTCTGAGCAAAGACGAACGACCGCTTGGGGCAGTGGTTCGAGCGTAGGCCGCTCGGGTCACTGCATCGGGTGGTTGCGGGTTCGATTCCCGTCAGGGTAAATTTCGGAAATGGCCTTTTCGTAATTTTCCCTGGTCTGGGTGTCACTGGGATCGCCTCCAGTCCATTGTACGATATAACGGTACCCATAGTACAAGCGTTGCTTAGTTTGGGACCATACAGTTGGTGTGCGATATTTATTATTATTATTTATAAAGCCACCCTGAAAATTCAGAAACATGAAAATGTTTGGGACCGTTATCACATGGCATTCTATTATCACAAAGCCTTCCACAATATTAATCATACTTTATTTTTACCGGTTACTGTTTACTGTACGGTACTGATCAAAGAATTTGTAATAATAATGTCTTATTATTACAAATTCTTTGGTACTGATACTACAGTAAGCACTTGAAAAATAAGCATAGATAGTATCTTCTGATAGATAAGTAACTGTGCAGTACAAAGGCAACCCAATCTGACTATCAGTATTGCAGTTCCACTCAATAAGCAGTTTGCAATTCTAAAATTAGAATTTTATTACTAGGATCCTAAGGGTGACCGTCCACTTGGCTGTGCTAAGAAGTAGGCCCGCTCGTTTCGACCAATAGGATCGCTTTATTTACTGTCAACTTAGCTAAGTCGATGGAAGCTGAGGAAATTAAGCGCACCCGTCGTAATGGGCGGACCCGATTTACATCACAGCCAAATCAAAGTCCAGACAAAGTCAAAGGGTTTATTTTGTTAAGGCCTACAGAGACACTAACAAATTGTCATCTAAATATATATAACTCAAAGGTGACTGACTGACTGACTGATATAGTGATCTATCAACGCACAGCCCAAACCACTGGACGGATCGGGCTGAAATTTGGAATGCAGGTAGATGTTATGACGTAGGCATCCGTTTGGAAAGGATTTTGATTAATTCTACCCCCAAGGGGATAAAATAGGGGATGAAAGTTTGTATGAAACTTTGTCAATTAAATACGTACACGCGGAAGAAGTCGCAGGCACAGCTAGTTTTTACATATTTTTCTTATATCTACAAACGGATCGGAACGCAACCTCGACTGAGAAGATCCAGCAAGAAACTCAGTGGGACTTGTCTTTTTACATTTTTTGATAAAAAAAAATTGAAAGCTAGTTGCTTATAATTAATAATTACAAGGCATAGAATCATTGCCTTTTGAGATTACCCAAAATTACATAAAGTAATTCGGACCAGTAAATCTACTAAAATGGACAGTCAACCTAAAACTTAAGAATACATATAGGTAAGTACCTCACGAACAAAAAATAAGTAACAAAATCACACGTGCAGAACGTAAGTTGGTATCTGCAATGTACCTATCCGGCTATAATTACTGTTCGACTACTGTGTTACTGATGATCATCGAAGCTGAATTCGGTAATGGTTTGATAGCCGGAACGGGAAAGGCACGCGCAGTGAATGCGAGGCCAGTAATTAGTCGTGAAACAACACAAGGATTTCGCGGATTTGTGCGCCGGGGCACCGCACGCCCGGTTTTAGTTTATACGCGGATACAAACAATAATTCATTGAATTATACAACGTATTGTATTCGCATTGTTTATGAGTTGCAATACTCGTAATTTTAGATAAATTTACTTTATTTATAGTCAAAATAATTTCACGAATACACATGAATTATTGCAAATTGGTCCATATGCCAGTCCTACCTATCTATTAGTTGTGTCAAATTTTGTTCACGCTTTATTAGAATAAGCACTTTTATATTGTTTTCTTATATTAACGCGAATACTACACATTGAAATAAAACTATTTTTACGGATTATATCGCATTTATTTACTTTTTATGTTCCCGACGTTTCGGTTGCTTTACAGCAACCGTGGTCACGGGGGGACTGAGGTGTTAGACGTCCTGATGTCATAGTTAAAAACTGGGTACCCTCAAAATTTTGTTGGTGTTTGCGGTCCGATCCACGCAGAAAGTGCATACAACATAAAAAGTAAATAAACGCGATATAATCCGTAAACATAGTTTTATTTCAAAGCACTTTTATGTTACTGTATTTATTTATTGAGTAATGTTTTATTCAGCAGGTTAGTCACATTTTTTTATTGTCAGATTTATTTTAGCCGTGGTTTGAGGACGACAAAGTTGCCATCAAAGTGCCACATCCAATTCCCGTTTGTTTCATCCTTCGATGTGAGCCAGCAATGTCGGGACTAGCGAGGCGCGGATACGACGAGCGGCAGACTGCCGCTTGGCAGGAGCCGCTTCTAAAGACCTCATTGCAACCTGCAACCTGCAACCCTGATTATGAAAGGATCACCCGAGCATTCCGTTAATGAAAGCCAGAGATGAAGTTTCCTGTAAGTCTATGAGTCGCGCTTTCCCAAATAAGTCTTTGTGGTTTTCAGTCGGTAGGAGCTATTGTAAAAATAGTTTCTCAGTGTAGATACAGTAAATTATTTATTTTATTGATGAAACGAAGAAATAAAATACTCATAGCGGTATAAAAATAAAAGCTGGTAATTGAATCGTTTTTTTATTCATACACTTTTTACATAACAATAAAGGTGAACTTTTTGAATATCAAGTCATTCCCTAATAAGAAAACTACATATTTTAAACAATAAGCCTGTATATGTGTAGAGTTGTCTATAATGATGTCATCATGGTTGTCTTGATTTATTTATTTAACCTTTAAAACACGGAGAATAAAAAATGTATCTATAGCTAAGCAGTTATTTAACATTCCATTCAATTTCAATACTTATTTATTATTGTAAATACTAGGTACCACGTATTTATATGGTACAACTGGATTGCTATACCTATTATTGGAATCAAGTATAATCAGCTCACGAGTTTAGGTCAAATTAGTCTAATTACGATACGTGGTTGATTTACAAAACTGGTCTTAAATTAGCTATAAGAGTCTTGCTTCTGTGGAAATTACCTATACAGCCTATCGGTATTGTTATCGATGTTATGTTAACATAGGGAAGTTGATAATTTTCTTCTTTCGATGAAATTCGTGTGGGTTACCTCAACGTCATCATAGGACACCGTTGCCGCTAGTGGCTTACAGGATAAACAGTGGTGAGTGGGAGTGTGTCCCAAAAATAATAGCAACAGGATTATCTATCTATATGTATAAAAAAATGAATGTTTGTCTGTATGTCCTTTATATAATAGTAAACTATGCATTTGATCATGTCATGATCTACAGCAAAGTGTTGTGCATGCGCCCACAAAGGTTTCTGAGTTGGTACGACCAATCGTTGACAGCGTAGCAACGCGCGCAGGGTACAGCTAGTTTTTAAATATTTTAATATCTGATCGTAACCCATAACTTTTCATTTTACGGTAGGTATCAATGACCCGAGAATGAGAAATACCTACCAATTTAATTAAATGTCAAACCAATTTGAATATTAACGACTCCTGGCGTATTTTCTTTTTGAAGCTCGTCTTTAATCTCTACACATACCTACCTAGAATAAGCCGATAAATAATGGGAGGTACTAGTACTTATTGTTTACGTCATTTGTGAAGACAGACCGGTCCTTCTCGGCAGCAATGAACTTGCCAAGGAGAACTCGTAGGGTGAAATATCAGCTCTGTGGCCAATAGCTGCCAATTAAATTATGATAAGCTATAGTGCTGAATTAATCTGGGCTAAAAAGCATAGTTCACACCCTGTATAACTGCCCGCAGCACTATAAAAGACTGTAAACCTTTGTACAAAATTTACTCGTTGATATTTTGATGGGAACATGACAAAGGAAACATTGCATTGGTATTTATTTTAATATTCATAGTTCTGTATTTATCTGTGCTGAATGTCAGTAGTGGGAAGAATTACGAGTATTATTTTCAACGGTGATGAGAACATTTAATGAAATATAGGTATGTAGTATGAAATCATTATTGTCTTGAATCTATAAAGAAGCTTTAACTGCGACATATTAAGTACTTATAATTTTATTGTATTAAATAATAATAAATAAATATCGCCAGACTGACACACCAACTATATGGTCCCAAACTAAGCAAAGCTTGTACTATGGGTACCGTACAATTTACTGGGGGTGATCCCAGTGACATCCAGATCATGGCAAATTAGGAAAAACGCCATTTCCGGAATTTCCCCGACGGGAATCGAACCCGCAACCGCTCGGCGTAGTTAGCCGAGCGGCCTACGCTCGAACCACTGCGCCAAGCGGTCGTCGATTAGAACCTAACTATAGGAATTTTGTTGATGTTCTTAAGATTGCAAGAGGATTTTTATCTTAAAAATCAAGTTGTTAGTTTGGCAACAACATATAACAAGAGGAATCGACGGGACGGTAATAACAAGGTGTGAACGAGACACTTAAACGCTGTGGCAACGGTTTTCTCCACCAAATCCAATGTTATCCTAAGCCTAAGCATTTTCTTGGGCAACTGATGAGTAAGGTTGACAGATTTTCGCAATTAATTAGTCCATGTACTGTGCAATGTTTTCATAAAGCGTGCCGCACTTGCAAACATTTGCGCATGGATTTATCATTGCGTTCTCGGGCCGTGGTTTCTTTGCCGTGCGCGTGTTGCGTGTTGTTTGCAATGGTGACCAATGGTTGATCAAATAATTGACAGGTTGGCTCATGGTTTTGTGTTAATTACGGCTTGGGTAAATCTAAATATATATAACTCAAAGGTAACTGACTGACATAGTGATCTATCAACGCACAACCGAAACCACTGGACGGATCGGGCTGAAATTTGGCATGCAGGTAGATGTTATGACGTAGGCATCCGCTAAGAAAGGATTTTGATTAATGTTAAATAACAGTTTTGTTAAGTCAAATTCCACGCAGACGAAGTCCCGGGCTCAGCTAGTTCAATATATAGTACAAAGTGAATAAGTATATATTAACATAAAAGACACGGTTTTGTCAGTGGTATGATATTTAAGCGTTTTTTTGCTAAATACATTGTTGAGAGAGGTTACGTTTGATAAGCTCTTATTCGTGCGGCGACCTATTTGAGTATTGGTAGCTATTACTGGCAGCTACTCCGTATGGAGTATTACAAGAAGCTGCTATTGGAGTACCTATCAGTACCTGTCAGTACTGGGAAATATTTGTTTAAGAAATGAATACATGCCTTCATTGTCGTATATGGAATCTATCTGCTCGCTCTCCACGCTTTGCAAGCTGTCATCCTCAGCATACCCTTGCAATTCTTCTTGCAATTCCTCTTGCAACTCCTCTTGCAATTCCTCTTGCAATTCCTCTTGCAACTCCTCTTGCAATTCCTCCTGCAACTCTTCCTCCAATTCATCATTCAGTTCTTCCTCTTCCCTGTCTTCCGAATGCCTCACGTTTCGATCATCAGTCTTCTTCATTTTCACCGGCAGAATGTCCAGGATCGACGGCGCTCGGAAGCTGTTATTCCTCAGCCCGAGTTTCTTCTGTATGAACGCTTCCAGAATCTGCTTGGTGATCTTGTTTTGTCTCTCCAATTCATGCAAGTCTGCGGAGAAACGAGAAGACAGATAAAAATGACTGCGCGGAAGATCGGGAATTTGGAAAGAGTAAGTAAGTCAAGAGTTTTAAAATCGACGTCATTTTTATCTGGTTCTCCCTTCTCGGGATAGATAAGAGTGATCTTATGAATACAACTTAATAATTAAATGAAATCAAATTATGATTAAGATGCATGGGATAACAAAAGTCCAGTGGAATGGTAGAAAGTAACAGAAAACAGATGACTCCTTATAACTAGAGATGAAAGTAGGTAAACAACCACATATAATAATATAATACCAGTAAAAAATTCAAGTGGTGGAGAAAAAATAAGAATTCACTAATTAAAAGTCACTTAGGTAGCTTCCTACCTATATGTTTATCGAGCTACAAATATTATAGTGATACATCACTATATTTTTCGTTCGTCCTCTCAAGTAAAAAACCTTTTATAGATGAACTCATTGTTCTCCGATAACAATCTTCATTATTACTTATTTAAACATTTTGCTTTCACCTTTCAATTGAATCGCCATCAAGATGTACGGCGTAGCAACAAAATAAATACAAAGGTAGGTAATTGCTTTAGTTGCCGTTCACACGGTGAACACGGCACCGATAATTTCCATACATTTATCATTATCTGTCCGAAATCTATAGAAAGTACCCCAAAATTGGTATGATACAGCCTGAATTCTGTAGTAGTAGCACAATATAGTAAATAATATGTAGTGAGCTTTAATGAGTTTCAAACATTACAGTATCCTCATTCGTTCGCTTATATTAATAGTGACCAAATCCGAGGACCTCCGATGTGGCTTAATGTCTGTGATCTATAAACTGCACTTGGGTAAACTAAAACTAGGCTGTATATTCATAAATCGATGTAAAGTCTGAGAGCGCTCTTGAATACTTTTGACGTGTAATTTTCTACTTTTATGATCAGAGACTTGACAGTTCTCTCTTCGGGTATGATAATTATAAGAATTAGATTTACAAGATCGCTCTAAGGCCCGTATTAATAGATCGACGCTCGATCGATTAATTTTGACGACCGCTTGGCGTAGTGGTTTGAGCGTAGGCCGCTCGGTTCACTGCACATGGTGGTTGCGGGTTCGATTCCCGCCGGGGAAATTTCGGAAATGGCCTTTTGTCGTGATTTGCCCGGGTCTGGGGTCACTGGGATCGCCCCCAGTCCATTGTACGGTACCCATAGTACAAGCTATGCTACGTGTCGGACCGTGCAGTTGGTGTATCAGTCTGGCGATATTTATTTATTTATTTTATCGATCTCAAGTCTGAGAGCGATCTTGGAAATGTAATTCCAGTACATAATGACATGTCAACTCAAAAGCATACACAAGGCCGCTCTCAGACTTGAGATCGATTTATCAATACGGGCTTAAGACGGTCCCATCAGTCTTAAGTAAAGGAATTTATGAGTACGATTTAAATTTATTAAATCTCGTCAAATTAAGTTTAGTTGTGATATTATTATGGGGATAGTAGAATTAGCGCAATTGACGAAATTAAAACAAAACAGCAGCGCAATCATTATCACTAAACGCCTGAGCCAGACGACCTCTTGTTTATTTCTGTGTTTTATTGCTATTTTATTATAACATCAGGCAAGTTGTGCGCTTTTTTGCGGACTTTGTTACATAACAATGGGTCTTGACAGACAGACAGGCGGACAACAAAGTGATCCTATAAGGGTTCCGTTTTTTCCTTTTTAGGTACTGAACCCTAAAAATACTTTTTTTTACTGGAACTAAAAGCACTTGTACGTACTAATACTATTAAGTTCATTGCGATAGATAACAATAGCGGTATCGGCCTGCCAATTGTTCCAAGTGAATGTAAGGAAGCACATCTGTCTGTGCATAATTACAGGGCTCGGAAGTCCACAGGATACGCTAATTGACGACGATGTTAATAAATACACCTTGAATTGTTGATGCATGATATTAAAGGCCCATTGTTTTCGAGTGTTCTCATTAATTATTGTTTAAAGGTGACCATTCACTTGGATGTACTATGAACCCGGCCCGTCCGCTCGATAGGATCGCTACATTGCCTTTCAACTTGAGGTAAGGAAGTCGAGGCGGGCGGCCAGCTTTATAGCACAGCCGAGTAGACGGTCGCCGTTAGGATAATGTATTTAACATGTAAGACAAATAAGAGTTTAGTATAGAGCATGGTATTTGCAGAGTTTAGTATAGAGCATTTGTATTGATAAAATCAATCAGTAAAACACTAATCGAGACGTAGTGTTGTAGCATTATAATTATATATCTACCTTTCGTACCTAGCTTATTTTAGTTGAAAGCTGAAAATGATATTGTACACCTTTATTTCAGATTTCTTTCATATCTTTTCATTTAGGTGTCCGCGTTATTCCTTTATTTTTTAGCAGCTTTGACTTAATCCCTTGGGCAAAAGCCTCTCCACCTCTTCTCCACACATCTCTGTCCAGAACTATTTCTTAAGTATTTTAATCCAGGTGTAATATAATAATACTGAAATATAAATCCCTTCAGCAAATAAGCAAATGGAAGACACTTTTAAGGTGCCTAGATGATTATATATACTTTATTAGCCTTGCAAAAATAAAACAAAATACATAGATACCTAAGTACATAACTAAGAAATAAAATAAAAAACTTATATTTCTTATGAGTTTCTCCCTCCGAGGTCGCAATTTATATATTACCACATAAAAACATTCTAGAATATTTTATAATTTTTTAAAGGAATTATAAAATAGTCGAAACCACTAGTTTTTCCTACAAACGAAAACGGACTGGCAAAAAGTGACAAGAAAATGTCGAAACCTATTCTATTATCGGTGGAGAGAAGACAATGTTTTGCGAGCAGTGACACCGCTTTCTTTATCAAAAAGACGACAATCGTCATCTGTATACATCTTTTTTTTATAAAGCAAAGTCGGTAAACACACATACGATCCGCCTGGTGTTAAGCAGTTATCGTAGCGTATACTATGTGAAACAGAAAGGGAATACTATTTTTTTGCAACTTTACTTTGTAAATCTTAAACTATCGGCTTTGTGGGACAGTTGAAGTACTAAAGGTTTTGTAGACTTATATAATCTGTTAACAGCTGTATCCCTGTAACACCTTTTGTTTTTCAAGTTTCCTCCAAAGCAGATAGTTTTAGAATTACAAAGTTAAGTTATGAAAAAAAAGCATACCCTTTCTGTTTCAACCTGTAGAAGCTTGCTAAATGCATTACTCACACATTGCCGATCTGAAGCGGAGTGGGATCCAAAAGTATCTTAAATGTTTTTCAATTTTAGTTGTTAATTGATTTTCAAGGTAATAATCAGGAAACCGATCATTTTTGGGTTGCGCTCATTAACTAAAAGTTCAAGTTGAAATAACATATTAAATTAATAATAATAATCTAATAGCCTACCAGGATTTATTGCCGTTATGCCCAGATTTATTAGTGCATTTGAGATTTTTTATCGAAATGGGTTTGACTTTAGAATTCAAAATTAATTTAATTATTCGTTGTAGAGTAGAAAATTGACCTAAAGAAGAATAATCCCTGGAAATGTATTTCTTAAAGGTTGTTCAAGTTATTATAATTAATTGAGTCTCGTTGAAAGCCTGATTGATAATCGTATTTAATTAAGTACAAAAGTAAAATATGGGATTGCCTACACGGGTAATAAGGAAATGGATAGGCGATATTAAAGATGCAGAATTGAGTTATAAATATGTTTTTACACTGATCGTATGGAATTTATCGATAAATCCCACTCATCGTACTGACGATAATTACGGAACTTAAAGATTTAATCCGTTTATTGATTATGATGTCAAGAACCGTCGACGAAGATATTATTAAGGTGAAAGATTTTAAAGTACCTACTACTTGCCGAATTATACTTTAAGTAGACACTAGGCATGGCAATGATTGCTACTTTAAATTAATTTTAATTACGTGAAATTATGTTTTTCTTTCACTGGTTTGTCACCTGTGATGTTTCACAGGTAATTATTTTATTCACAGTGAATTTTCTCTATCTCACTTAATCCTATGACGTCACTGGTCGATGATTTAACATGAATGCCGGGACGGTAACGAACGCTTTGCGATTTAATGGCAATGATTTTTAACAGTTTATACCTATGTCGGTAGCAGGCGCTACTTATGAAAACCTATATAATATGGTTTTTCACTCGCTACTTGTGAAATGTTCTATCACAAGTAGACACTGCTGTATGTTTGTGTAGACGAAGTAGACAGGCACAAGACATTGTGCTCAGAAACAGTGTACCTATTAATTAAGTACTTAAGTATCGTTTGATTTTCTTATGGGATTTTAAACTTAAAACTGTACCAAGTAGTTAAGTATAACAGAGGCAATCACTTGTTCCTCGAGGCAGTAAGTTTTTCATGTAAGTAGAACCAAGTTAGGAACTACTGATGCGATAAATGTAGGTATATGTATTCATGCATAAACACATGGGTAGGTCTGTTCGTGACAACCGATCATAAGCGATGGCAGTCGCACCCACTTCGTTAATTTAATAGGCTCCTCGACACTCTCGCCCTGCAATTAAGGTTGTTTTTCATTTAGCCAACATTTATTAATTGTGTACACATCGCTACCTGGACACCGCACGAGCAATTTTGTGCTTTATTATTTTTATCGAGGGATGGTAATCGGTGGATGTGACTTTGATGAATGTTTTTGATGGCTAAGGTCGTTCGTTGCTCTATAAATATTTTTTATTACTTATAATGAATTACCTACAGTATCATAGTTGGGAGGATAAATAGACAACGGATGCTCAAACCCCTCCCTCCCCCTACCTTTCTGCCATTCCCCTTTTGGTCGGCAACGAGCAAGCATATGGTTGATATTGCAAGCATAGTATATACAAGTTACTTAGTTTTGGACTATACAGTTGGTGTGTTCGTCTGGCGATATTTAGGTATTTATTTATTAGTTAGGTACTTACAACTCACTGTAAACTTTATCTCATTAACTCCTACCAATGTTGGGTACAACCGGTATTCTAAGCAGCTTTGCAAGGATCTGGGTCAAGTGCGCAGCTCAGTAATCGAGCCATTGTCTTGTAATCCAATCGATATGAATCGATATTCCGGAACAAAATAAATACCTGAGTAAATCGATTTCTTACAGACACTTCAAGGAGGATATATGAAGCTTAATTAACGTTGTAAAAAGAAGCGATTTTGAGGACGTTTTTTGTGTGCGTTATGCATTTTGTTTGGCAGACACGTCTCTACATAATTGACGCTATGTTTTTGCGTGTGTGTGCCAAAAAATGAAGGTACTAATTTACTACCCGCAATAAACGGATCTAATACTTACACAGAGACTTGATCTATACTTAATTGCTATGGAATTCTCTACAAACTCAATACTTATGCATTTTGTAAACTGTCAAATCTGGTCATAAAAATATCCACAGAAAATGTAACCTATAAATCGCGGTATCGATATAAATATCATTGATGAAGGCTTCAAATGCGCAATAAATACCACAAGGCCAATATCCAATTAAAAAGTATATTTATTGTGATTTAAAACACATTTCGCAATTTAGATACACTAGAATCATCAGGAATATTCATTTGAAATAGATAATCAATTTTATTACATATTTGTTTGTAATGACGATAAATCATCATGTATATAGATAAAAAATCTATATGAGTGCAAATTTTAGAGTTTGATTAATTGCAGTGAAAGCTTAATGAGTTGTTTAGATTGACAAACAACTTTACTATCAACCTCACGCCACATCTATAATTGAAGATCAGATGGGCGTGAAAATGCAAAGGATGAAGATGAAAATATAGAGGATGGAGATGAAAATGCAGGAAATGTACCAAAGAACGGACATCGTCGTTGTGGTCGACCTTGACTGTTATCTGGAAATGTGGATGGAAGTGGTGGAAAATAGGGACCCAGGGAGGGAAACCCCAACACCTTCTTCCTTCGAATCCCTCTGTACCACTCCCCTTAAGGTCGGTAATGTGCCAGCAATGCCTTTGGTATTGTAAGAATCTATACGTTAAGGCAACTGCTCAACATCAGGCCTGGCCTGCTTGTTATCCGAGTTTGTTATATATAAAAAAATATGTGAGAAAACCTTTGCTTAGAAATGCGATAAAAAAGGTAAAAGCGGTGAAGTCGAAAACTAATGAACATTTTCTTGTGCTAAAATAGATGTACTTTTCGATGAAGAAGATAAGTAAACGGTCCCATGGGCTCCTTTTATACCTACCGGATGTAATTCCTTCTTACTTCTTCTTTAATTAACCGGCAACGTTAATAGTCAACAGGTGCTGTCATTTCCTAATCGAATCCATCATAGATAACAGTCCTTGAACTTTACTTTACTTTTTAGCAAGAACTTTGCCCAGTCATCATCACACAGGCTTGTTAGTCAACACTGCAATGACCACGTCGATAAACCTTTCTTACTGTCGTAAGGTCAACAAGCTTCGCCATCATAAAAATATAGAAATTGGAAATAACATTTTAGGAGACAGGTTTACTAATTATTGATAGTAAAACCTTGGTGTACCTAGTGAGGTATACCACGTTTTTGCGATAGACAAACATTCTATAACAAGTTTAAGGTAAGTGACTCTTTATATATAAATAATAATAATAAAATAAATATCGCCAGACTGACGCACTAACTGTATGGTCTCAAACTAAGCAACGCTTGTACAATGGGTACCGTACAATGGACTAGGGGAGATCCCAGTGACACCCAGAACAGGGAAAATTTTGAAAAGACCATTTCCGAAATTTACCGTGACGGGAATCGAACCCGCAACCACCCGATGCAGTGAGCCGAGCGGCCTACGCTCGAACCACTGTGCCAAGCGGTCGTCAAATGTATCAAATGTTTTAATACGTATGAAAGGTTTAGTTTCTAATGAAATCCTACCAAAAACGTACCAAGTCTTTTGATAGTACTTTCACTACAACTTCCGTAGTAACACAACGTCGTTTATCAACATAAATAAAAAGTTTGGCAACAGCAGTCACGAGGCGTGACCCTCAAAGACATATCCACGTCATCAGCAGATTGATGCGTCGGCGACATCTCAGCGCAATAGAGCGATGCCATTGTTGGTCAAATTGACACCAATTCAAACGCACCTTGGCCCAAATCGGAGTCACTGTCACCATAGTGTTACCTAAAGTATCCTAATTTATGTCACCTCGTGAATAAGGTTCTATTTGCTTTTAGCATAAGAACTATTATGTTCATTCATAAAAGTAGTGGTATGAAAGGACTGAGATGTCTTCAATCCGGGGGCATATAAGAAGCGATATAATAATTACAGAAGCGTTGTACTAAACCTCTTTTAACTGTTTCATAGAGCTTCTATCTACAAGTATGATCCCAGCGTCTACTTTGATGTTTTAATAATTATTATGAGTTCGGCTTACTGTCGTACACTTGAAGGTAAGGAAACCTACGACAATAAATAATTTATTTCCGAGTTTCTTAAATATAAATTGATCTCTCATATTTGTTGTACATTTTTCAGATGAAATTTAACTTATAGCAGCTTTATATCTCAGTTAAGAGGCTTAACCGCTTTAGGCGACAGGTTACAAGCCAGAATTACGTAGTAAAGAAGCAAGATAACTGAGTAATTGCAGCGGTCCGCTTTCACTGAAAGTTAATAAGTAATGAAATATAGTGGCTTAAAACTATAACAAATGAGTTTTAAACACTAACCTATTTATACCAGTAGACTTAAGACAAATAAGTACTACTCATAATAAATAATGACCTTAATCTTAATCAAGGACAGCCTTTATCATGATGGGATTATAGGAATGTGCACTCTAGATTTCCTAATCTAGCGCTCATTTTACAAAGTGAAACCAATTTGTATAATGATCGAATATTAGTTCTTTAAACTATGCTAATGGGTATCTACGGATAACTTGCTTATAAGGATTTCTGTATGTGTGCCATTCAAGCAAGATAAAACTTATTTGGATATAAAGACATTATTTGCCCATATCTATTAATTTGATTTCTAACTTTATGATACTTATCTACCAATAGAGAAGTCGTACACTATTGTAATAGATTGATATAAGGCAATAAATTTGCATATTTATTTCATTTTTTGCCGTCACCAGTGAAGTTAATACCTACCTGTGCGTCCATTTGTTAATGTCTTGTGATTGATGTTTTATTGATATCAATTCTAAAACAATTACCTACAACACGGCAATTTGCATAAATTAATGGGTAAACGATAGCATAGGTCTCTGTTGCACGAATTGCATAAGGAAATGATTGATCTTGTGGTGATAATTAAATTGTATTTTATTTTTTTAAGTGCGACTGGTCTCCCACCACTGTAACTCCTGTAAACCAGGATCGACAATGGTGACCAATAATGACGTCGAGGTTTGACCCTCGACGAGTCCCGGGGAAAATTTAAATTGTCTTGGAACCCGCACAAATTTAATCGAAATAAATAATAGGAGGAGTTGGAAGAAAAAAATTCCACTTCCCTCCGGTACAAAGCGGGAGACAAAAATAGCTGGTATGGTCTGATTGCCATAGAAACAAGACTGTTACAGCTGATTGAAGACCAGTTGTAAGGCACCACCAATATAGATTGCAATATTATAGAACTACATATTTTAGAAAGATGTGTAGACTGGTGTAACCCAACAACGATAAAATGGTTACATTTTACTGTATCAGAGAGACAAATGCGACCATTATCTGTCTAGAATGTATGGATAAAAAGGTTTATTCGTGTGTGAATGACCGCGTAGGTACCTATTTATAGTTTTATTTTATAATAGATATTTCGGTTGTTGAACCTAATTTTAAAAACAAATAACAATAACGCCCAGAAATTATAATCAAAACAACTGAATTCAGAACCGCAACTAGCCGCCGTTTAACAGTATACTCGTATATATATTTAAGGAATGAATATAATAATATTATTCCAACATTTTGCCTTCTACCTACAGATTATGACAGAATCTCGGCATGTCCTTCCAACGAATCATTGAAACTGCCTCGAATATGTATATTTGCATACTAAGCCCTAAACGACTTGCTTGGGATCTCCTGTCATATTTTTGCAAATTTATTAATCAATTAGCGTAAAAGGTTAACCGCTTAATTAGTATAATATTCTGTCTAATTAAATTGACACGGTGGGTACTTATCGACACCGGTTGTATGAATGTATCTTCATTCATACTGTCTTTCTGTCATAAACTGTAGGTAGAAGGAAAAATATTGGAATAATATTATTACTAGGTGAAACAGAAAGGGTATACTAACTTTTTTGGACCTTAACTTTGTAAATCTAAAACTATCGGCTTTGTGGGACAGTTGAAGTACTAAAGGTTTCGTAGACTTATGAAATATATCAACAGCTGTATCCCTGTAACACCTTTTGTTTTTAAAGTTTCCTCCAAAGCTGATAGTTTTAGAATTACAAAGTTAAGTTTTGAAAAAAAAAGTATACCCTTTATGTTTCAACCTGTATATTGATTCCCTAAATATAGTGTCAAACAGTTGTTTGTAACATCTTTGGTGGTGGTAGAGCCAGGCTGTAGTACCTATAGCCAGTTGACTACAGTTCATATACGGGCTGGTTCAACCGGAGTAGTACCACCCTAACACAGAAGATCTAAGTAAAATAGCTACAGCTGCGTTTCGTGCAATGAGTGAGAGCCGGAATACGTCAAAACCGACGTATCGCGTATCTGAAAACGTCAGTTTCGGACAGATTTTCTATGGTTAAGTTTTGACGTTTTGACGTAGTTGATAGAGATGCCAGTGGTTATGTGAAACCGGTACAAAATGCCAAAAGCCTACTTAAGATCGCTATCAGACTTGAGATAGATTTATTAATACGGGCCTAGGCTTTATGAAGTGCTTTGGGATAATCAAAATTGTTTTCTTATCGCTTAGGTAAGCACACTGGCAGGGAGAAGACGCAGTGCCGGCCTTTTAGGGAACTCTACACTTGCTTTTTGAAAAAACATTTGAAGCCCCTTGTGGAATGATAAAATGAATCTCTATTTCCTTTGTCATCGCATCACGCGTGAATGGATGGAACGATTTCGCTAATTCTTTATTGTTGTGTTTATTATTGGTAGGAGACGGTTTTTATGAAAGACCAAAATAAGAAAATTTAGCGAAAGAATTCGAATTCAATATTTAAAGTTAAGATAGGACAACGTCTGTCGGGTCAGCTATTATAATTATGTTAAAAATATTTAGGCTTGTTGAGTCCTTGAATGTACCACTATTCTAATATCTTGTTCACCTTTATACGAGATCCTCTGATGCGATTTCCGGTCGTTATTTAAATGCCATCGATGACTATCATAGTATCCTATCGCATCTGTGTAGGCACCATCCCTTTCAATAATGGACTATAACATCTTTGGTTTACAACCCAATTTCTGTTAACCAATACCTATAGTCAAACTATTCACAATTGACACCTACGTCCGCACATTCGATGACTACAACGATGTCGTTAAGACTATTGACACGCTTTAGATTTTAATAGTGCACCTTAACAATAAGTATTAAAGTATAATTTCCTTTATTGCTTTTCGTTACAGTGCCGCTACTGTGGATTGACACTTGTTCAGACTTACAAAGCAGGCTAATATGTCTAATCTTTCGATGAATTGAATTCATCTCATTTCAATTTAAATGATATTGTTATTGCAATAAAGATTTAAATCACACGTCAGAAACATTCTCGCCTTTTAGATTGTATGAATCAATATCGGTAGATAGTTTACCAATGCAATTTCATCACGGTAAATCTATATCTTTACATACATACATACATACATACATACATACAAATAAATAAAATTGGAGTGTCTGTTTGTAATATCAAAATAACACCTTTTCACTAAATGCATATGAAAGTACATACGACACCTATAGTAAAAACGCGATTTTAATTTTTTTTGTCTGTCTGTCTGTCTGTCTGTCTGTCTGTCTGTCTGTGTGTTTGTTCCGGGTAATCTCCGAAACGGCTGGACCGATTTTGACGGGACTTTCACTGGCACATAGCTGATGTTATAACGAGTAACTTAGGCTACTTTTATTTTAGAAAAACAAAATTAAAAAAAAAGAAAAATGTGTCCTGTCGCGCGGGCTCAGAACGCGGGAGCGGACTCTTTTGTTAAGTTAAATTCCACGCGGACGAAGTCGCGAGCTCAGCTAGTGTTAAATAAATAAATAAATATCGCCCGACAGACAGACCAACTGTATGGTCCTAAACTAAGCAAAGCTTGTACTATGGGTACCGTGCAATGGGCTGGGGGCGATCACAGTGACACCGAGACCGGGGCAAATTACGAATAGGCCATATCCGAAATTTGCCCCGGCGGGAATCGAACCCGCAACCACACATGTGCGGTGAGCCGAGCGGCTTACTTTTGAAACACTGCGCCAAGCGGTCGTCAAGTATTTTTCACATACTTTGCGGATGAGGCATCTTATAAATATTATATTTTTATATGGATCCAGTTTCAAAGTCAATGTCATAAAAGTATATTCGAAAGAGGCCCCTGATGCCACTCACGCCTACATATAGGCACGCATTGGTACATGTTTAATGGTGGCCGTCCACCAGGCTGGGCTATGAAGCGGGCCGCCCGCTTCGACCAATATGATCGCTCCATTTTCTCAGCTTCGCCTATATTCGCTCAAGTTGATATACTTATGTGAAAGATGTATAAACAGGACGGTGTCGGCTTCTTCGTGTGAATGACCGCTAACTGAACAGCATTCGACCATTTGTGAATTACTTATATATATTTACGGTCTCATATGACTTTTGTTTAAATCTTGTATACCTAAATATAAAAATAAATAAAATTGAAGTGTTTATTTGTCCGTCTGTTTGTTCCGGCTAATCTCCGAAACGATTGCACCCTTTTTGACGGGATTTTCACTGGGCGATAACTGATATTAGAAGGTACTCCTTCTAAGTTACTAATTAGGCTACTTTTCTTTATCGAAGTACCACCCAGGAGGAACCGCGGGCAACAGCTAGTGTATTATAAAAATATTTTGAAACGTATCGCAAACATAGCGCGTTTCAGCGTCCTTTAAACTTTAAGTGAAGGAATAAAATTTCTATGAATTGCATAAAATAGGTATTATGTGGGTGATAAGGGTGGAAATCCGGTGGCAGAGCGGGGTGGCGCGTCCCCAATCCGTTATCTCAGTTGGACATTGGCGCAGAGCCAGGGATCTCCCAACACTGGTCTATAATTACTACGTGCGCCACTATGTGAGGCGTAACAATTTGGATAATAGACAATAGGGATGAAATCCTAACAAAGGAACACTAATTTCACTGATAGGATACCAAAAGTCACACTTTTGCTGCGAAGCTTCTATACGACGTTCGCCGCACGGCCACTCGTTTTTTTACTAGCAATGTGAGTCTATGACACTACTAGTATTCCCGATAGCCCCTCCAGCTAAGCTAATTGCTTGTGTTAGAGTGGGCTCACGTCAATAGTTTAATGGCCAGGATGGGGAACGAACTCCGATGCTCTCAGCTGCAAGGGCGCCCCCTTTAACCACTAGGCTTTTGACACCTTATCGACGCTCTATCCGAGCTAAGCGTCAGTAGCGTTACACGATATATATAGGTATACAGACTGGCAGCTGCGGCACCCTACGCTTTATACTATAAAGCTTCGCTTCTTTCGGGCGTCCCTAGATTGCACTGTTTCTTTTTTATACCTATAAGTACCAATTAAAATCAACATAGGTAGGTAAAGAAATTGGTAGAGCTAAGCTGTAGACTACAGCTCATGTACGGGCTGGCTCGACCGGGGTAGTACCACCCTCTCACAGAAGATCGGCGTTAAGTAGCTATTATAGCTCCGTTTCGTACGGCGATTGAGAGAGTCGAAAGCCCAACTTATTTCGTCTCCCTCTGTCAAATGGTCTTCAGTTCGGAGGCAAGATTCTTGTTTGGCTTGTTTGCAGACTTTGTTAGTTATATAGGTAAAAAATCAAATAAATAATGGAAATGTTCTGCATAATTTGTTGTACCGTTTTGATAATAAAATCAAAAATCAGTCAAAATCAGGTTTTCCTGTCCCGTTCCATAGCAAATGATTCTATTGACCCCTCAGCCCGCTACCTTGTGTTATTCAACTTGCTAATAACCATTTTGTTAGGTAAGTCTATAATTTATTATTGTCCGCAGCTTTGCTAGCGTCGCTTTTATTTTATGTCTATCGACAACAGCGGCTTCTACAGGGTCCAATTAGAGCTAAAAGCCAACTAGGCTAAATAATATTTACTAAAACATCATCAAAATGGGTTAAGCCGTTTAGGAGGAGAAGGATTACGAAGCCCTACATTTTATATACAGTAGCTTCTATACTAACTCATAGTTTTAGCTTCAAAAAATGTACTTCAATACTAGCTTGATCCAGATCCATTAGTAGATAAGATCTTTGATGAAGTATTAATGCTACTTCCTCAACTATTAGGTACCCTTGCCTCACTAAATACAAAACCCTGTTCTCCTGATTTCCAGAAACTCGACAAAACCAAAGGGAGGCAAGAGCTTTTCAACAATTCCGGACTTGTTCAGGTAAATTGACTTGACATCTACTAGATGTGGACAGATGCGACGTGCGAGCGTGTAGCCCGCCGTCCCGAGGGGGGCGTGAAGCAATTTGCGCATTATAGCAAATCTGGCGAAGCGCCAGAAACTACGTGCTTCAACTTTAGACAGTCACGCAATTTATAGCTTACATTTTATAGGATAACAAACACGTTTTATAACGAGCGTGCTTAGTGAGAATTGGTAGGGCGCCAGACATTGTTTTTAACCGACTTCAAAAAACGGATAAGGTTCTCAATTTGGTTGTATGTTTTTTTCATGTTTGTTACTTCAAAACTCCGTCATTTATAAACCGATTTGAATTTATTTATTTTTAATTTAAGGATTGGTCCTATCGAAATTTCGTCAGAATTGGTTCTATAGATTGGCATTTATATCAAAATAACTGGAAAAAATACGTGATTTGGAGTCGGTGCCAAATCAAGTAAGTAGGGGTAGGTAGGTACCTAAGAAGTTGCCCTAACGTATTGTAAAGATAGTGGCATCGACTCCAAATGAAAGAAATTAAGAAGGTCCCTAGTTATTTTTAGCATTTTAGTGCACCCAGGATTTGTTGAAGCCTGTTCAATTTTTTTCTTTTAATTTTTTCACGAATCTATACACATACTTTACTAACTTTATTTTCCGCACACCATTAGCTGTGACGTGATCATATGAAACAAGTATGCGTCCCTGAGTAATCAGAGTGATGGCTTGCTCGGGCGCGGCTGCTCGGTAATGTGGACACAGCAACCATGATCATATTATAATTTCCTCAGCTGATTAATACAAGAACGCCACCGCTGACTCAGCGGGTGGATTTGATATATTATGTTGAATAAAAATGTATTATTACAAAATAGTATGTTAATTAAGTACTCCTCAATTATGAAAGAGAATACAATTTACTACCTTGCGTTTCAAGAATATCATACAATAAAGTATTTACACGGCTCCAGATTTTTTTCCTGGCCGCATTTCATTCAGATGCCGCCAGTAATGTCACCGTGACACTATGGATACATCATCGTATTTATTTATGAGCAAACGAAAAAAACTCAAGTTTTTACTGAGAGCCATGGAAAAACAGTCAAGCACTCTTAGCGATGTATCAGTTGATAGCTTGGAAGCCGACTACAAAAGAAAACCATCCGGGAAGGACGGATTGTCCGACGAAAACGTTGACACAATATTAGTTCCGTTTTATGAAAAAGACGTGCTCATAAAGGTACCAAAAGATCAGAAAAGAAAGCAAAACAATCTAGGCAACACACGCAGTAAATCCAAAGAAATGCAGAAGAGGGATTTTCAGCAACCAAACAGCTATCTTGTGAATAAAGACAAGCAAAAAATGAAACGTACATCGTATTTAGAGATGTTTCGAAAACAATTCGCCCCAAATAAGGTTGAAAATAAAGCGGATCGCAACGACACGAGCTCGCTGCTGCCGGAATACGGTGATAGCGAGAGAGAAAGTATCGGTGAGGACGCTAATCGCCCTCCTACTGAATTCTACAATACAGAGTCGTACAACGAGATGTACTATGAGAAGCTGCTGAATCGAGACTTAGAACAATATTTAGAAAACTCTTACGAAGGTCTGCAAATTACTGATGATATTACTAACAAATCACCTGATGACAATCCCGATAACCTCAGGAGTGTTTCCGAAGTGTCCCAGTCTCATCGACGCATGAGGCGGGCTACTGTTCAACCGATCTCAAATGTTAAGTTAGGTGGCTTGGGCCCTGACATGGAAAAGATTAAACCGAGATTGGATAGAGCTAGAAGCCTGCAAAGGTACTCGGAAAAAGTAAGGATAGAAAATCGATTGAGAATTTATAAGCAATCTGTTCAGGCCGATTTAGAGAGAAAAGAGGAAAGGGAGTCATATGGGAGGCGACGAGAATCTGCGAGACAGGCACAGAGAGAACGCGTAGAAGATCTTAATGCATCCTACTTAATGAATAAATCTGTAAACGAAAAAAAACCGATCGGCAAAACTTGGTCTAAATCAGCTGACGTGCAAAGAACTAGAGAAAGGCGAGGAGACAATGCGCGTTCGAAGGAAAAACCGGTATCAAAGAAAAACGAAACTAGTAACCAAAAGCAGGAACCTAAACCCAAAACAGAAACCAAAAATGTAGAAGACGAAGCAAAGAACGAAAATGTAATGAAATTAAGATCGAAGTCTGGCGCTAGGAATAAGGGGATCAACACAGAGAAAGGGTCAGCGGATACCAAGGTACCTCCAGTACAAATAAGT
Source organism: Notodonta dromedarius (assembly GCA_905147325.1). Taxonomy (NCBI): domain Eukaryota; kingdom Metazoa; phylum Arthropoda; class Insecta; order Lepidoptera; family Notodontidae; genus Notodonta; species Notodonta dromedarius. The sequence goes on from LR990172.1 coordinate 8,354,055, forward strand.
TTCATGGTGAACGTGGGTGGTATCCGTCCTTCTAGTGCCCTGAAGACGCTAGAGGAGAAGCATCGAATGTATCAGGACCAAGTAAAAGCTTTCATGGAAAATAACGTCTAATTTTTTTCCATTCTATTGTTTTATAAAATTGTAACCTGCTACGCTTTTTATAGTCACAAACGTATTGTAACCTGACCTAAAACTGCAATAAATGGACTTGCTACAATACTGTCTAAATACAATATTTGCGTCAATCTTACTGATCGTTATAATGGTTGGAAAAATTTAAGCTTTTCTTGTCAACTACCTATGTGTCATTATCTTGGTAATTGGCTTTTAGCATCTCATGTTCGCACATTGCATAGATTAGATCACATCTATACAAATAAGTAAAATTGGAGTGTCTGTTTGTAATATCAAAGTAACACCTTTTCAGTAAATGCATATGAAAGTACATACGATACTTATAACAAAAACGCGATTTAAAATTCTTTTGTCTGTCTGTCTTTCTGTCTGTCTGTCTGTCTGTCTGTCTGTCTGTCTGTCTATGTGTTTGTTCCGGGTAATCTCCGAAATGGCTGGACCGATTTTGACGGGACTTTCACTGGCAGATAGCTGATCTTATAAGAAGTAACTTAGGCTACTAAAATGTTAGAAAAACAAATAGGGTTCCGCGTAAAAAAATAAAAACACATGAAATCTAAGAGTATCTCCGAAGCGGCTGGACCGATTTTGACGGGTTTTTGACTGGCAGATAGCTGATGTTATAAGCAGTAAGTTATGCTACTTTTATTTTAGAAAAACAAAAAAAAACAAATGGGCCCTGTCGCGCGGGTTCAGAACGCGGGACGAAGTCGCGGGCTCAGCTAGTTTCACATAAGGTAGGTACAGTGAGTGACGTCTGTTGATAGTGAAAGCACGCGTAGACACCTTGTAGATGGCAATATTTTAATGAAATGAACCATGAAATTATCACTTGAAGTTGTGTCCCAAAGACGTTCTAAAAATTGGTAACGGAATTACGGGATATTCGATTGTCAGTTAATTATAACAATAAGGATTAGATAATGATGCCAATTGACAATTATATAAGTACTAACATTTTGGTCTTCATTTTGGTTTTTCAAAGTGGACGGTGACTTTATTATTTTGTATTGTCATTAAATGTGTGTTGACTGGGTAGGCCGTATTTTAAAGAGAGTAGAAGAAACCGACTTTGACGCATCTAAAAGTATTTCCATCTTCCTCATATTATTATGTTACCACAATTAGTAGAACGACGGTACAGTTGAGTCAAATTTAATTGTGTACCAAAAAATCTCTAAGTTAGGTCTCCATTTTGGTTTTTCAAGGTGACGTTTTTGTATTAAGTTGAGTGAGCCATATTTTTCAAGGCAGACGAAGAGAAGAATCTCTTAGCTAGTTCAAGTAACCACATAAAATGTTAAACCAGAGAGCAATATAATCTCAGCAACTTGTTCTTGTTGTTCATAACTAAATACACACACGTAATCTTAAGTATAAATATTAGCCATCATTTCTAATAATGCGTCAATGGATACCGGTTTGGTCCCGCTGTGAAAGCGGCGAGAGGAGGTGCCTTGAGCGATGCTGCATGATATTGTCGAAATTATGTTACCACATAGCGTTATTATAATAAAGTTTTTATTGAAATGGTTCAAGTAGTCAGCGGATTTCATATTACGCTAAGAGAAATAAGGTTAAGTTTATTCAATTAACTGTGTTTTCATGTTAAAAGAATGCAATCGTTTGTTGAGTTGCCGCAATTTTGGTGCACCTTTCAATTCTTTATATTTGTTAGTACGTACTGCTCTTTTACTCATTCATACTCTACGTTCGTTGTATTGTTTTGTAACTACATAATTAAAACAAAAACCTAATGCTCAAGAGAGAAATATGAGATTTAATTAATATTTTATCAAATCTTAAACTAGGCTACATTTGTGCTATAAGTCAAACTAGGATTAGTAAATATGATTTATATAGATTTCGTTTTTGCTGCGGCAAGTCATTTGATTTTTTTAAAAATACCTTCATAGTGTTTCAAAACTCTTGTAAAGCTATGCGTACCTACTTATCAAATGTGATTTGGCATACACACAAATTTGTATTACTGAAACCGATCGGTTCTGCAACACAACCCTCGGTGTTAAAATAAAAAATCTAGGTCGAAGACTGGTCGGTGACAACTTTTACTGTCCTTGGCGACTTTGATACCATTCCGATGGTTTAACCTCAGAACTGTGCAGATACGCGCTTGTGCACTCACCGCTTTTGGGTCATTATCATATTTATTATCGTCTAAGTTTAAGGTATATATAGGATTTTTCTCCTACTTCTTATAAATAAAGTTCCATAGGTAAAGGAGTCAGGGTGAATTGTGGTTGTTTGTTTAAAAGTTTCAAAATACAAGAGCAGCAGTGTTAATTTGCACGATGAAGCCTTGACAGCGGTTTATATCGATAAATCCCACAACTACTATTCTATTAGTAACATCTAATTTATTGATTGTTAATAAGTTCGACGAGGTATGTGCCTAACAACAAAAATATCTTCTTATATTGAAAAGTAGAACGAGATACAATGAAAGTTTCAAATCAGATATGACAAGGACACAAAACAATCGCACCAATAATATTATAATAATCCTGCAATTTAAAATACCTACAGACGAGGCTCCGAACACAGTAAACATTGCAATTGATATAGGGTGTAGGTAAAGTATGTGAGCCGCAAAACATAATTCACGTTTGACATGGCCAGCCGGCAGACACAAGAGCATTACGAAAGATAACCTCTCAAAACAATGACCACATTTCGGCGTATCAGATGACAATACCATAGTGGGCAGGCATATTGTCCATTGTTGGTGAAATAACTGTAAGAATAAAAAATATAGCATCCCTTATGCAACGAAACAGGGCCGGACTAAAAGAGGACGCAATCGCGTGGGGGTCACGGTTTTGGGGCCCTACCAACGTTGCCTATGGAGTACTAGCACTCAACCTTATGATGCCGGTAATTTGTTTAACTACAGCCGCCACGGAACATACTGTTACGAATAGACATTGTACTTAAGGTTAAAAGCTCACATTATTACACAATTTATAGTTTACTTTTTTACAAAATCTCTTGCAATCCTTGATCAGTATATTCCTACCCAATGTGCTCAGAAAGTAGTCGTCAGTTTACACGGTTAACCCTGCACCGATAATTTCATACATTTTACTGTTTTCGGAGGACAAACACGGCCATTATTTATAAAAAAATATATAGACAAAACGGTTTGGCTTCTTCATGTGAATTACCGCTAATTGGTTTAGGAATTGGACAGTGAAAATCTTTTGCCATCAACTTATAATATTTTGCACTTATATTATAGTTTGGTGTGTACCTATAATCAGCGTCAAAAATTTGTGCCGCCTTGTTAGTAAATTAGTAATTTCAAACAACAGTGCCGGATTATGAATATAAACCGGCACTGTTGTTACGGTTTTTGAATTCGCCTCATTGTATAGGGAAAGTGGAGCGTGCAGACTGCAGATATAGGAAGCCACACTAATGTTTTAAAATAATTGTGCTAATAAAAAGGACAGTGTTGTGCATTGTGCAAATTTCATAACAATGCCTCACTGTAATTGCCCACTTATGCTCAATGGTTTGAATTGATTTAATTACCTCGAAGTCATAATCCGTACGTTCGGTTTAACTGTGAATAATTATGTACTATTATCAACGTATTATCAGTTAAGTATTGTAAGTTAAAAAATAAAGTTGAAAACCACTTAAAAATATTCGGAATCATATAAATAAGGAAAGAAGTAAAAAAATATTTAAATATCTAAGCAAAACTTTACATTTTAAATGAAGTTGGAATTCAAGTTCTTAAGTAATTCAGATAAAATACCTTACATACATGTTTTATGCTAATAACTGGTTTTATTGATAAATTTTCACTAAGTATTCGATGTAAGCTGGGTTACTGAACTTTAAATTTAAAAATGTTGAGTATCGAATATCCTGTTTAGAATATTATTATAATATATCAAGCTGCAAATATTTTTTAAATATTATTTTATAAACACTTAGAACCCTCAATATTTAATTAACTACCTCTGACATTAATTCCTGCGCTTGAATAAAAAAATGAGTTCAAAATAATTAAAAAGGTGATGAAAAAATAAATTGAGGATATATTTTTCTAAAATTCCGGCAGCTAACTGTCAGTTTTTAATTTTTTTATGTTTTTTTAATTAAAATCTTTCAGACCGCCCGAAGGCCTTCGACATGGCTTAACCACTGTGATAGCCGGTACCGCCGGCTTAGCGTGCCTTCCGAAGCACGAACGAAGTGATCACTTGTAAATGCAACCAAGCACCCATCCAGGGGTATCCCAACTCTGTTCACCGATCTGTTCTCGATCGTTTTGACTGATTTTCTGTAAGAAAACTGACGTATAGCGTACCTGGATATATCAGTTTTGCATGATTTTCTATAGAAAACCTGACAAAACTCACGTATTCAGATACGCGAGTTTTGACGCATTGCGAGTCGAAATCGAAATGCCAGTGGCTAAGAAAGTTTGGCCCCAAGTGTTTACCGGCACGGGTGCTTCTGTTTTTGGGAACATGGTATTTAGAAAATTATTAAGAAGTTTTTATTTATCATTTTATTTAGAAAATAGAACGTGGGTCTACTGAACATAAGATAATTGGAGGCGAGAAACTATTGTCAGACAATATTATGAAGATAGTATCAGTTCATAACTATTTAAAATTGAACTTGATTTGAATCGCATCGACCTCATATTTAATACAAATCGTACATATTTCGACGCAGCCATGAAGATATAACACATTCTTACGTAAAGCCAGGGGCGAACTGATATTAGCTAACAACTTCAGTGTTAAATGGTGCATGTTTCCTATACATTAACGTATAAACATGAAAACGTGGTACCCTTGTCCTCTACCGACCTCAGTCAGGGTTCGCTTGCTTTATGTATTACCGGAATAAACACACTTACTTAAACTATACTTTAGTGGATGGCACTGGATGGACTGTTTGGACTTAACCATCAGTTGTATTAGCGTACCAATTAATATTATATATTACTAGCAGTGCCCCGCGACTCCGTCCGCGTTCTGTTGAAATTTTTCCTGAATTTTCATTGCTATAAACCTCACGGAGCCCGAGACCTTTCCAACGAATGCAAAACCGTGGAAATCGGTTCATGCGTTCTGGAGTTATAGCGTCAGGAAGGAAAACCCGACTTATTTTTATATAGTAGACTAGCTGTGCCCCGCGACTCCGTCCGCGTTCTGTTGAATTTTTTCCTGAATTTTCTTTGTTATAAACCTCACGGAGCCCGAGACCTTTCCAACGAATCCAAAACCGTGGAAATCGGTTCGTGCGTTCTGGAGTTATAGCGTCAGGAAGGAAAACCCGACTTATTTTTATATAGTAGATGTAATGTTAGCTGACCCGGCAAACGTAGTTCTGGCGTATATAAATTATTTATAGGTTTTAAATATACTTTACGACCTATTCATACCTACCAAATATACATTAAAAAACCAAAAAATCGGTCGAGCTGTTTCGGAGGATTGCGCCCACAAACGCCTTGACACGAGATATTTTCAGAGGGCCCTTTTTAGGGTTCCATAGTCAAACGAGGAAAGTTGCATTTTTACGTGAGTTGCAAAATTCATCCTAACTGGCATTTATACGAGTAGATCGTTTATTAAAGGAAATATTATTATTAGGTTCCATATTATTGAAAACAGGCTGGATGTCTACGGAACCCTATAGTATGCACACAATTGGTCGGTTTATGAATGTGACTAGTCCTGTCACACACATCCAACACTGTTACTCCAGAAACGACCACGGTGTCCAGTGATGACGCCGAGGCTTGACCCTCACCGAGTCCCGGGGTAAGGCTAAATTACCTGAATCCCGCACGAATTTAACCGAAAGAAAGAACAGGAGTTGTAAAATAAATTTCCGCTTTCCTCCGTTTCAAAGCGAAAGACAAAAATAACTGTAAGGCAGATTGCCACAGAAGCAAGACTGTGACAGCTGACTAAGGACAAGTTGTAAAGCATGGCTCTTTAAGGCCTGTATAAATTGATATCAAGTCTGAGAGCGATCTTGGAAATGTCATTCCAGTACAAAAAGCGTACTCAAGATCGCTCTCCGACTTGAGATAGTTTTATTAATACGGACCTAAGTCATACTCGATTTACAATACGTCGCTTTTGCCTTAATTAAGATTGAGTAAAAAAATCTCGGTAATGGCCTTTTCGTTATTTGCCCATATTTTCCCAGGGCCCCAACCACGCTAGCTAGTCAAAACATAATAGAAAAGCTAGCGTGGTTGGGGCCCCGGTCTGAGTGTCAATGGGATCGCCCCAGTCCTAATAGTATAAATGTTGCTTAGTTTGGGGCCATACAGTTGGTGTGTCAGCCTGGCGATATTTATTTATTTCTAACTTTTTTTATTAAGTAATTGTTTTATGCAATTGGCATGTAATAATAGCTGCTACAGGTCAGTGTGTTCTACGCACGGTGGAGCAACTGTACCGCGACTCGTACTTGACCGTGTTCAGGTCGGGAACTATACATACGTAACACCTATAGCTCTACCAAGATCTTACGTGTATCACGCTCACTTATTGCCAGAATGTAAGTATAACATTTGTATGGCAAGTTATAAGAGAAACTAACCATTTGCCATACAAATAGCCTAGAGTTCCGTTCGCAGAATTGGTTACGCTTTTAGATTAAAAAAAACATAACTTATATATTTTGTACATACTTAATAAAAAACCTATTTGGTTGACATTTAATTTATTGTATGCATAGTTTGCCAATTGCAATGTTAAAAGGGCGTTTTATATTATTATATTTTATTTTACTCATATTTTAAGGTCACTGCACAATTTCCCTTTGCAAACTGCATATATTGCCTCGACTCTGATTGTTATCTCAACAGTTGTTATAACTTTACCTACTCTATACATTTCCATTCTTGAAATAAGTATTTATTCAAACGAAACTCGACAATGAAAGCAAAGGGAATTACATTTTTAGAATAGAGAGCGCGGTAACAAAAAGAGCGTAACAAATTTGTATACCTACTATTTTACTTCCTCAAACAGCCAGTGAGTAAATGGGTGCATTACGTTTTAGTAAGCCCAGCCGTGTAGTTTATGAAAACCGAGTGGTTATATAGAGACGGAGAATGTCTCCGATTTATGGGAAGCGGATTGTAGAGCAGTGTTGCTCTAGTTAGGGCTGATTGCATAAGCGAGCGATCGGACCTCTTCCTTGTAGGGCTAATGGTTATTTCACATCAACTAATGAATAAATAAATCTAAATCCTTAATGGGTGCTTAGATTAATATATGCCGGATGCCGCGCACTGTGATTATTTAGATAAAAATAATAATTTATCCCTTTTAACGTTTCAACCTTGGGCACGGGCCTCCCCTCACTACGGGGGGGATTGAGGCCGTAATCCACCACTGTGGCCCAGTGCGGGTTGGCGGATTTCACATACACAATATTATATTTCGAAAATTGTTTAGATTTTCTATGACATGCAGGATTCCTCACGATGTTTTCCTTCACCGTAAGCACGTGATAGTCATATATTTTAATTATAATTCGCACATAGATTTCGAAAAACACAGAAGAGCGACCTGGGGCTATTATATAGCAGCATTATAATAGTTCGTTGCTGGCCTTCCTAGAGAAAAAAAACTTAGAAAATGGTTTAAACGACATCAGTTTAAAAAGGGACAAACTTACAAGACAGTTGACACCGAGGAAGTACTGATAATAAATTTAGAGTTAACGTTAACACTTATGGTTTAATGAGAAACAAACAAATATTTTTGTACCTACTAGGAACATCCTAGTAGTATTTTTGTACAAAACATTTTGTAATTGATTACATTAAATCATTAGCAAACAAAAAACGACAACAAAATATTGTTGTCGTTTTTTTCACAATGTATTAATAAGTAACTCTTTCTAATGATCCCCGAGGATTATTCACAGCACTTACGTCGGCAATCCCTTTGAAGTTTGAACCAACCCTAGCTACATTTCGCTGTCATTACAAATGTATCCGTGATACGAGGCAATACTCGCTCGGTGTTAATTTAGATACCATTAGCTCTACACGGCTCTACAATTTAGCTACTATCGCGCTTATGTTCCCCGAAAGGGTAGGCAGAGGTACTGCAGTGCACCCACATTCTGCCAAGGTAATTTGTTCCTAATATACTAGGTGAAACAGAAAGTACCTACTATTAATTTTGCAACTTTACTTTGTAAATCTAATACTATCGGCTTTGTGGGACGGTTGAAGTAGGTACTGAAAGTGTTGTAGACTTATGGAACCTGTCAACAGCTGTATCCCTGTAACACCTTTTGTTTTTCAAGTTTCCTCCAAAGCTGATAGTTTTGAATTACAAAGTAAACTTTTGAAAAAAAAAACCCTTTCTGTTTCGACCTGTAATAGGGGGACCCGGGCACGTGCCTACAAGGGTGAATCGCTGGCCCAGTATGGGTTAGGAACTTCAAACGTGTTTCGAAAGATGTGTAAGATGATAATAATAACCAATTGATATTTCGTTCAATAGAAGCGATAGGGACTGCTTTGATATATTTCATTTTATTATCGTTTTGATTCGATTCGTTCGACCTATTAGTTGATTGTAGTAATCTTTTTTGACCCCGGTTCAAGGATAAGTGTCTATAACAGGTGTATTTTGAATTTGACTTTAAAAGTATCCTATCCAAGTAATAAAAAGTTTAATAATTTGAATGAACGTTAACTTTAATATTTAACTGTGATATTTTCAATGACAGAGCGGTAATATTAATTGCCTTTTCAAATTATACGACCGTACCCTAACAATATATTAATTACCTTTTGAAATGAATATGACTGTAAAATTAATTACAGTTTTATTTTTACGTATTGCTTAATAAAAATATTTTTTTACAGTAAGAGGCACGTGGGTAGGTAAGTATCTTGAGCGACGTGTCAAGTAAAGTACCTTGAAGTCTTCCTTCATTAGAAGCATTGCAATCTATACAGGTACTTAGAAATACTATCTTACTTAGTCTTAAGTAATTTCTTAGCAAAGTCAAAACGTGAGTTAAAAATAATTCTTAATAAATAAGTATTTATTAGTTATTCGCCAACCCGCACTAGGCCATCGTGGCGGATTATGACCTCAATCCCCCTCGTATTGGGAGGCAGTCCGTGCGCAGGAGTGCGATGTTTAAAAGGGCTAAAATATATTATTTTTTATCAATTTCATGAATAAGTCGTATTTGTTAGACAAGTACTGCAACTGTCAAAACGAGGGTCAAAAAGTATGAGTTAGGTACTAACGATAATGACAACTATTAACTATTGTATTTACTTTTAATTAAGAATAAGGAGTTATGTGTCTATAAATAGTAGGTTTGCCTATAAGTGAAAAGGCGACTAGCCATACGTAAAGTATGCTCTGCCGAGCCCTAAGGCTTCGTGAAAAAACTAGTCGTAATGAATAAAAGTAAATACTAAAGCAAAGGTAACATGATTATTCATTGAGCATACACATTAACCCAGTTTAAAATTATCTTAGGGCTCCGTCAAATATTTCGTTTCCTAAAAGGGTTCCAATAGTTTGCGCCATATATTCTTCAGTCCAAATGCCGGTTAGTCCATTGCGAACGTAGCTAACAAACGGTTCTTCTCTATCTTCAGTTATATCGTTACCTAGTAAATTGCACACACCATTTGTGTAGGTAAATTATTAGGAGCTGTCGAAATGGTGCTTTAGTTACAGTTCGAGTTGAATGCTACCTGAAATATCCTAGCTCCAATAAGACTACAGGATTGTATTTATTTATTTAGGTACCTATTCAGAGGCCTTCTAAATATTTCGCCAACCAACTCAACTAATAAGAAATCGACATTCGGATTTAGCCGTATTCGAAATATCGTTACAAAATCCTTCGTGCGAAATGTTAAAAATACGCACGTAATAGTATCGATTCGATTATAGTTAACGATTGAACGTTATCAATAAAATATTATGTTGCGATTGAACGTTAAGTAATTAACATGCTCTGATTGGCGCCAATAGAAATGGATCCCAAAATCCCAATAGAAGATGAATTCTGACGTCACAGTAAGTTTTAAAGGTCACATTATCAAGATTAAGACCACGTGGTTGCACCATTTTTACATAATTATGTAGGTAGAACTGACGACCACTTCGCGCAGTGGTTTGAGCGTAGGCCGCTCGTCTCACTGAACCGGGTGGTTGCGGGTTCGATTCCCGTCGGGGCACTGGAATTATCCCAGTCAATGGACCATTGTACGGTACCCATAGTACAAGCCTTGCTTAGTTTGGGACCATGATACTTGGTGTGTCAATCTGGCGATATTATATTTATTCATGTATTTATTAACTTCTTTAGTAGGTATAGATAGCTCGCCTAGAGTAGTACCAATATATATTTTTTTTTAATGGGACTAGGCCCGCCACACACTCCCACCACTGTAACTCCTGTAAGCCAGGATCGACAATGGTGACCAATAATGACGTCGAGGTTTGACCCTCGACGAGTCCCGGGAAAAGTTAAATTGTCTTGGAACCCGCACGAATTTAATCGAAAGAAATAATAGGTGGAGTTGGAAGAAAAAAATTGCACTTCCCTCAGGTGCAAAGCGGGAGACAAAAATAGCTGGTATGGGCTGATTGCCATAGAAACAAGACTGTTACAGCTGATTGAAGATCAGTGGTAAGGCATCACTATATACATAGAAATAAGTTATTATGTGTTACGAACGGGCAGTAGAGATTTCTCTCGATTGACGTTAGTAACAAAACATCTTCAAGCTTAACTGACCCCGAACATACGCGCGATGTTTCAGCTCTATCATATATCGTATCGAGATAACATCAAGCAATACAGATCTTCTCAGTCGAGGTCGCGTTCCGATCCGGTGGTAGATTTACCCTCGCCACCTCTCCTGGCAGTGGCCCAAGCCGAGGTCGTGTCCCTTGTGGCGCCCTTGAGCTAGCTGCCCCCCTGCCCCTCTGGCTGGAGCGCACTTGCGCTCGCCCTCTGTCCGGGTGAAGTTGTTATGGCCACTCTGGCCAACAACATATAGTCATATAAAAAAAAAAAAACAAGCAATACAATAGAATAACATACAAGGATTTGATCGCAATATAACGCAAGGCCAATTGAAATGGACCTTATTACTAATGCAGAATGGACTGATCCATAATCCAGCCTTGGCAGAGGTTTATTTCTTTATTTGAAAATGTATATTTTTTGTAATAATCTTCCCTGTATATATTTGTGTGTCTCGTTTCGTACACGACTTAAAATAAATTGAAAAAAAAACCTGGCGTCAAAACACTTTAATGCATTTGGCGGTGCGTGCCACTATAAAACTTAATAAATACCTACCTACTTACTTATGCCATTACTTACTTTTAAAGTAAAACATGCGGTCTGTCGGTTGCAACGCAATGCATCTAAATGCTACGTACGCTGTACCTTAGGGTTGCCATCTATATATATATAACTCAACAGTGACTGACTGACTGACTGACTGACATAGTGATCTATGAACGCACAGCCCAAACCACTGGACGGATTGGGCTGAAATTTGGCATGCAGGTAGATGTTATGACGTAGGCATCCGCTAAGAAAGGATTTTGGTTAACTCTACCCCCAAGGGGATAAAATAGGGGATGAAAGTTTGTTAAGTTAAACTCCACGCGGACAAAGTCGCGGGCTCAGCTAGTTTAGTATAAATTGGTAAAATATTAGGTCTTGATACCAAAGGCATTGCTACTCTTACCAGTGGAATAGGGGTGCTGTTCTCTTTTCTATGAGTAGGTAATAATATGCTAATAATAATTTAGCCCTTTTGACGTCCCACTCCTTGGCACGGGCCTCCCTTCGCACGGGACTTCCCTAGGCACGGGAATCCACCAAGCTGACCCAGTGCGGGTGGGGAAATTTCACATGTCTTACGAAAATTGGTTAGATTTCCTTAGACTTGCAGGTTTTTCCTCACGATGTATTTTCCTCACCGTAAGCAAGTGATAATAATATATAAATTATGATTCGCACATTGATTTCTAAAAACCCAGAGGTGTGAGCCAGGGTTTGAACCCAGGACCTGGTGCCCGTAAGACGCGTGCTTAACCAATCGGATATCACTGCTAGGCTACTGCTAGGCTATGAGTAGGTAGGCAATTATAAATATCTAATAATAGTTATTAAATAGACATTTATTTACTCATATTTGTTCCAATTGAACCATTACTTTGTTCCTCATATTATTTCTTTCGATTAAATTCGTGCGGGTTCCAAGATAATTTAACTTTTCCCCGGGACTCGTGGAGGGTCAAACCTCGACGCCGTTATTGGTCACCATTGTCGATCTCGGTTTACAGGAGTAACAGTGGTGCGAGTGTGTGGCGAGACCAGTCCCATAAAAAAAGATATTTATTTTAAAGAAACTCATCAAACGAAACACTAAATTACTTTTGTTTTGTTTTATTGTTAACAACCCTACCGTGCACGTTAAAAAGTAAAACATTTTGCGTAAACTTTAAATTGTAACGCACTGTTTCCGAGATACGGTTTCTTAATCCGCCGGCTATCATACGAGATTTATTGCAAACATAAACTCGCAGTTTACTGTTAGTTTCGTTAACCATTGTTACACAATAATAACTCGACGGCGTGCTTTACGCCTAATTATTAAAGATTAAGTTTTGTAAATATTTTAATTGTTTTCACTCATAACTCATGATAATCTTATTTATAAAATTCTCGTGTCACAATGTTTGAATTTGAATCACAATGTTTGAAGTCTGAGAATTGGCTACTATCTATTTTTCATATCCCTAAAAGACAGGACAACCTCTGTATGGTTAGCTAGTTTATTAAAAAAAAAACAAATTGTGGTAATAGTTTTTATATAGCAATCCTACTAATATTATAAATGCGAAAGTTTGTGAGTGTGGATGTATGTATGTATGTATGTATGTATGTATGTATGTATGTATGTATGTATGTATGTATGTTTGTTACTCCTTCACGCAAAAACTACTGAACGGATTTGGATGAAATTTGGAACACAGATAGATTATAACCGGGATTAACATATAGGATACTTTTACCCAATAATCCAATACTACGCGGATGAAGTCGCGGGGCACAGCTAGTATCTTTATAATGTATAAAGTTTTGTACTAATGGGGTCACCTAGCAATAGTTGGAACCGGTAGATAGCGTTGTTGTTGACGTCTATTTTATCTATGGGTATTACAAAACTGTCTTTGCTCATTACGGGAATGGTATTAAAAAATGATCTTATTAACTTTATGATTAATGTAACCGATTACAAATCGCGTGAAAAGTCAAGCGATCCTATCTACAAAAGTCTTCAAAAGTCCGAAATTATCCTTGGGGGTTTTGATGAATAGGTACTTATCGGGCATATCATTAAATAGTATAAACATGGGATCGAAATTAGAAACACTGTTTCAAATTATTTTATTCCCTCCCCAATGTCAAAAGATTCTTATGTAAAGCTTACTTATGCAAACTCTTGATTAGTAGTGGCTGCTACTCATTAATGCAAGTTACACAGATATCTAGGTCATTCGATATTTTCTATGGCCGCATCTCAAAAGTTATGTTCGTAACTCACAAAATATGACAGTTACTTCATAGTCTGTCTCCTCAAGGCACCTTACGAGCTGCATTATATTTTGAATATACTAAAATTATTATTTCGTACTTTTGAAACAACCCGTACATGTCCTTAGCATTAAGATCAAGCTAGATTACACTATAAGTAATTCCGTTGTCTTTGATTGACGTCTATGTTATTATAGCCTCTTCATTCTGGTTTCATTATGAGTAAGGTCAGGAAGTGAAGGCCGGTCTGTGTTGCTGACTGTACCGGACAATAGGTACAGTCAGTACAACGTTAGTTTAAACGACAAATTGTTGTAATTCATTATACCCTTTCCAATCGTTTATTTAACTTTTGACAGCTCTAATACTTAATCAAATAGTGATACCCTGACCCGTTACCGATTCGATTTCTTTTATCGATCGATTTTATTTATGAAGAAGTTCTAATCGATTTAACACACTCATTGTTTTATCGATCATTTCGTAATTTTATCGATTATTAAACGGCAACACTGGACGCGGCGGCGACGCGCGTCATTTTGTTGTCAGTGTTAATCCACATTACATTTTCATACGTCAAGTTGAATATTTATATTCCTCCGTAATGATTTATTTGTGAATTCTCACGTTTGGTTGAGTTTAGCATAGCGTTCCTCCCTTCGTTACTGTCAAAATGATTTGATATAAAATATAATCACAATAATTGTATTGTGTGTTTTATTCATATAATCGATAATCGATTTATTACAAAACCGTTTTTATAGTCTGTGGTCATTAATTACGAATGACACATCTCTAAGTGGGCGGAGCCCGTCCATGAAGTACAGTATTCCCTGTAGTACATTGTATCAAAAAATATTACAAAACTTTATGTGCGTGATCTGTCAAAAGTTAAATAAACGATTGGATACACTGTAGTGTATTGATTGTCTGTTTGAAATATAATTATACTTAAACAGAATAAATCTTATTATTTTAATTATAACTAGAGCACTGCTTACAACATTTACACACTCCTTTCTAACTAACATAAACTATTTGTAGCCTTAATCATTAACTTATTCAGATTTTATTTACCGGACCCGAATTATAAGAATTGCGTTCTCAAATCTTAGCTCAAAGTACTAAATCGAAATCAAATTAAATGAACAGAATATTATCATTTATGATTGTTGGTAGGTATAATCAGTTGTTTGCCAGGGTTAAATAAGTAGTTATATATTCTTTCCGAAAGTCGATTCTAATTTCTTATAGTGTAATCTTCAAGTGGTTGCGGGTTCGATTCCTGTCAGAGCTTATTTCAGAAATGGCCTTTTTAAAATTCCGCCCATGTTGGAAACGACAGTTTCTATCCTTATTCTAGTTAATTTGTAAAAGAAGGACGCATGCTGCCTTTTCCAACATCGGAAACTTTACGTCACTTCTGAATACCCCAGGTAATGTTTTGAAGCAGTGATTAAGGTAATTATTTAGCAGAAATGGATAGTACGGTGTTGCGTGCGGATGTTAGGAAACATAACAAGAGCACGGCAAAATAATCCACTTAAATGGAGTAGGAAGAGGCAAGTATAGCATGTCATCAAATTACTGTCACGGCCCTCGAAGATTTGAACCCCTGAGATTATGTTAGACACGATTTCGCATGTCTTTACATCTACTAAACATAAATAATGAGATTGTACCTATGGGCAATTTCTTCTTATACTGATATTATTCCCCGCATCGTTCTCCTTATAACGACTAATACTGGTTCTCTACAATTTAGGTATGAATTAAGATATTTAAGGACGATTAATCCAAGACTTTCTGTCGGTTGCATACAAGCAAAATGCTAAAGGCGTACAGAACTCTGCATTTCGAGCCGGGTACCGGACAGCCCGCTATCTGTTTAAAAGGGGGCTTATACACGACACAATTTCAGCAACAATTTGTTCGGATTGGTGATCAAATTTTACCATGTGCACAGTTAAAGATAAATCTGAAGTTGAGTGGGCGAGGCTAACGATCTGCTTAATATGTAATCGCCTTAGTTACACGCTGATTCGATTATTACAAGAATCTATCACGAATTTCTTGTGGTCGATTAGGTGAGTAATAGACAATTATTAATACATTACTAACATGATGCTTTTCCACCCCGTGTTTGGTTTTTTTTTTACCTGAAGGGACTCCCGTTCCAACATAAGTAAATAATCTTTTTGTTTAGAAGGAAATTGTTAAATTAAGTAACCAACTTATTATTAATTGACCACCGGAAATTTCAAAACGATTATTGTGATCCAACTACTTAAATTGAGATTGGACCGCGAACTCATATGTCACCTTTTGGTCGACCGAAATGATCACGCCCAATGTCTGTCCAATTCAGTGCCAATTTAGGTGCCAATCAAATCGTATCGTTTGGAAGCCCCTTAATACGACGCGGTAAATATTAATAAAGAATCCATCCCGGCATCGCACTTCCGGCGCGGCTGTTACACTAAGTTAATTTCCCGGGGGCGCGGTACTTCTGCCCGTCTCTGGCCTGGCGGAATATACCACGGTAATAGTTGGAAGACATGATCAAAAAGATTCACGTTGTTTGGGTATCGTATAGATAACATAGTTAACTATAGAAACCTTAAGGTTCTATTAGATATTGAGACAAAGTTCTGAGGCATCTCTACTCTCTACTAATGTTTAAATTGCAAACATTAAGGTTAGGCAGTTATCTAGAACAGTACTGCTTATGACGACTAGTACTATACGAGTACTTACGGTTCACGACCGCTTGGCGCAGTGGTTTGAGCGTAGGCCGCTCGGCTCACTGCACCGGGTGGTTGCGAGTTCGATTCCCGTCGGGGAAAATTTATAAAATGGCCTTTCCGTAATTTGCCCGAGTATGGGTGTCACTGGGATCGCCCCCAGTCCATTGTACGGTTCCCATAGTACAAGTATTGCTTAGTTTAAGACTGTACGTAGTGAAGAAATTGTATCAAATTAATGTATTGATACTTTAATTATAAGAACTAATGCTCGAGACTTTGCTATGATAATAGTGAGATCACTCCGTCAAAATATTACGTAGGTATTAAGCTAATATAATACCTATTAAAATTCTAGGCAAAGAGGAGCGAGCCAACTTTCACTTAATAACGTATCGTAAATCATAATTAACACCTTCGAGCTACGATCACTGAATTAAATAATACTTGCAGACACTTTTATTCGTCCATTCATATGCTTTACTGCGAAATTTCACACAAAAGTAATGAATTAAGTATCTACAAAGTTATCAGGTAATATCATTCATAATGTTTGAAGATAGACGGTATTGCAAAGAAGAAGGTGGCTGTCTATTGTCGCTTTAAAGGCGATTATGGAAACGTAAAATTGAGATGTAAAAACTTTACTTTTTCTGTCTATACAATCTGTCGTTGACATTTCAAAAACAAACAATGTTAAGAAATTATCGGTGCCGAGTTAAGCGTGTGAATGAC
This sequence comes from Notodonta dromedarius, assembly GCA_905147325.1. NCBI lineage: Eukaryota > Metazoa > Arthropoda > Insecta > Lepidoptera > Notodontidae > Notodonta > Notodonta dromedarius. Next base: position 8,371,295 of record LR990172.1, read on the forward strand.
CGCTAAGTTTAAGAAAAAAATTGTCATTCCATAAGTTGGCCACGAAATACTATAGGAAATTGAATTTTGTGAGCAAATCTTTATTTGTAAGTAGTAGCAACACCTACAGGGATTTTAAATATACCTGCTTACGTACGAGACTGCAAAAAACGCTTGAAAGTAATGTCGGTTGGTATTTTCACCATACGATCTTATATTATGTCCATGCAGAGCACCATATTATGTCTCAATAATTAAGTAAGTAATATCTATAATATTATACTTAATTAAATTATGCGAAGACCACACATCCGGTACGATGATCAACATTGCTGCGAAACACGGCAAGTTTGACAGAAATGGAAAGTGAAATAAGTTTTTTTTTTTCTTTGGGAAGATTTGACGACATTGCTACAACCGAGATTCACGATTCCATACACAGTGTTACGTCATATTTACAATGCTGTTTGTTTTTTCAAATTTCAAATTCCCGTAGAATACTTTAAAGTCATCGCTGTGGTGGTACCGTACCACAGCGATGACGTGACAGTTATTAGAGGTCGTAAATTGCATAAAGTATTTTTGTAATGAAGTTATTTGCAACTAGCTGAGCCCGCGACTTCGTCCGCGTGGAATTTAATTTATCAAAAAAGCCCGCTCCCGCGTTCTGAGCCCGCGCGCCAGAACCCATTTTTTTATTTTCTTTTTCTAAAATAAAAGTAGCCTAAGTTACTGCTTATAACATCAGCTATCTGCCAGTGAAAGTCCCGTCAAAATCTGTCCAGCCGTTTCGGAGATTACCCGGAACAAACACACAGACAGACAGACAGGCGTTTTTGCATCGGTGTCGTATGTACTTTCATATGTGTTTAGTGAAAAGGTGTTATTTTGATATTACAAACAGACACTCCAATTTTATTTATTTGTATAGATAAACTCAAAAGTAATCTTCAACTGTTTTTTTTATTTTTAGGACGTATCACAAATACCTATATATATATAAAATAATTCAGACCGGTGATCAAAGTGATAGGTTATGAAACGTGTTTTCCTCATTCTTTGGATGACGATCCATCACGATTTCAGGTTCCACTCGTCAAATTACTGCGAGATCATGATACGAGCTTTTGCTCGTATTATCATGATCTACTACTTGTTTGATTACTGACGCTATCGTAACCCCCCTCCCCTCCAATGTCGTAAAAAGTGATAATAAAGTCCATCACTGCAAACATCACCTATTCATTTGCCGACCAAAAAACGTAGACCGTATGCAAACCTAAGTAACTTTTTATTTTATTTATTCCTTTACGCTACAGGTACCTACCTACCTAGTCGTCAATCCAAAAAGCCAATAGTTAGGTAACCAGAGACGTGTTGTTTTTTGGCATGTCGACAGCGGTCGCGATGGAAAGTGTCAGCAAACGGAAGTTTGTTCGATCGGTCATTGAAGCCCCACCTTCGGTTAAAACTGCGACACGGACACGCGCTGTGCTATGACATAATATTATTACGTTATTATTATTACCTTCTGGTATTCGAGTGATCAATCGATTGTACACGAGTGTAGGTACTTTGATTAGTTAAGTAGGTACCTACCTCTGAATTTCCCACGGTATTGCGCGACGCTAATATGTAATGACCTATATGTTACGGTGCAACTAATTATTAGTATCTACTAACCTACCTATGATTAATTACCCTCTTTGTTTCTTCCTCATCAACAAATTACAACCTCTAAATCTTATCTTATCCTTCGTTAATGTTAATCAATTGTTTTAAATACGGAGTACACTTAGATAAATTCGTTATGTAGGTAGGTACCTACTTCGTTTCTTTTCTTTACATTTAGCTCCGTTATAAATCAATATTTTGATACTACGTAATTTTGTACTGGTATAACATAAGAATGACATTTCCGAAATCGCTCTAAGACTTGAGACCGATTTAATATTACTTTCGGACCTTAGCACTTTCATCACAACACTCAAAATTCCATGCGTTCCGACCCGGTGGTAGATTTACCCTCGCCACCTCTCCTGGCAACGGCCCAAGCCGAGGTCGTGTCCCTTGTGGCGCCCTTGAGCTAGCTGCCCCCCTGCCCCTCTGGCTGGAGCGCACTTGCGCTCGCCCTCTGTCCGGGTGAAGTTGTTATGGCCACTCTGGCCAACAACATATAGTCATATAAAAAAAAAAAAACTCAAAATTCCTACGTTCTACCACCTAGAGGTCAATAAAGATGGCGTTCCTTCTCATCCAATTGTATGTAATGCAAGGTGTCCATTCACTTCACTTAAAAAAAAACGCCTTCATCTTAGTAGTCTATACGTAGTAGTATTGCCAACAACGGAGTTTGATGGGCCACTTGGTCGTTAGGTGAGGCTTTGCAAAACAAAAATAAAATTTAAGTAAAAAAATTGAAAGAAAGTAATATATACGGTTGATGTCGGAAGGTCTACCTAATACGAGTACTATTCATTCGCATGTGACATGACTCATTGGTCTGTGTCTCTGGTCTGTTAGCGCCAGTCGGCCTCAGGCATGTCATTGAAGGCCTGAATTGCCTTTCTAAAATCGGTCAAAATATCAACTAGTCCTGTCAGTCCAGAATAAGGTCAGTCGTGCACGAAATGGCTGTATTTTTATGGATCAAGCATAAGTTAATGCGTGAGGTGGGTTTAGCAATGAATGAGAATTAGTAAAAACAAAAGAATTTAACAATGAATGAGGTATTTCCTGAACGGTATTCTTATCATTTCTGGTTTTAGTTTAGTATAGATAAGAGCTTGTGAAGACTTTTGAGTCATCCCAGCCCTCGCCAATTTCCAGTTATGATTCGAGCTTACATATCCCCTAATTCATAAAATCTATTTACAGTGCCATCTCAAAGCAGGTTTGTTTTGAAAATTGTTTTATAAGTAAGTACATTTGTAAATGTTTAAAGATTCATTTAAAGGGGGTATCCTCTTACATTTCCTTCAGGTTCAAAGTGGCGACATTCCGAAATGTTAACTTTCTCAAAATTACCACTTCGTCAAATTGAGTAGGTTTTGATTACTATATTTATGTTATGTTTACGTAACAGTACAAAATTAAATAATACAGCAAATGTGAAGAATGTGACAGGTCGGGCGCAGCTCGCAGCAGCCGTAGCCGGTGCAAGGACGGCGGGTCATCTGATCCGCGACGCACCGGATATTCTAGTTCATCAATAACAAACACGTTTGATTAACTACCTGATGTTATTACTATATGCTACTAACTTGAGTAATTTCCTGTAGATCACTCAAAACTCAAAATTATAGGTGCATTTATATTTATGTTTTTTTTTTACTAGCCCTTTTGTGTGTCCCACTCCTGAGCAAAAAGGCCTCTCCCTGAATTTTCCACGAAATACGGTTTTGTGCAGCCATTTATGTATAATATTATAATATTAGTATATTTATATTATAAGTAGATCCTTTCCATATTAAAAATAAAGCTCGATAACTCCGCTAAAATTTAAATTTATTGTCAGTTAGGTAATAAAAATAATAATTATTTAAATAAAACTATTAAAACTTACGTGTAAAGTAGATGGTTATATGCATTAGTACCTCTATCATGAGTTTATACGTTCGCTAGATTCAGTCTTCGTAAAATATTACAAATAATTTGTTATGCCAATATTTTACGTACGCTTGCGACTGGAGAACACTAAACTAAATATAAACTAATATAATTAGGTAGTAAAAGCTATAAGTAAAGATAGTGTAGAGATAACGTTTTGTATTTATAATGGCGATGGTCTTTTTATACTTGGAAAGCAATATATAAAACACCTTTCAATCTTTGACAGTTAAAACCCCAAGTTCAATCCATAGCGGTTTTTGGCACGAAGAAGTTGACATGGTACTACTGTCTATACATTTTTTACAGATAATGGCCGTATTTGACATATGGATGCAGTATAAAATATATAGAACTAGCTGTGCCCCGCGACTTCATCCGCGTAGTATTGGATTTATGGGTTAAAAAGTCCTATATGTTAATCCTGGTTATAATCTATCTGTGTTCCAAATTTCATCCAAATCCGTTCAGTAGTTTTTGCGTGAAGGAGTAACAAACATACATACATACATACATACATACATACATACATACATACATACATACATCCACACTCACAAACTTTCGCATTTATAATATTAGTAGGATTTATATGTGCCGGATCAACCGTGTCCATGACCGCATGGATATAAAACAGTAATTCCCAGCCTTGCACTATCAATTTTAAGATAAAAGGCTACCTATTACATTTTACTAAAATGGTAAGTAGATAGAATAATAAAATGGCGATAATCTTAAAACGGACATTTTATTAGAAAATAACATAGCAACACATTACATAAATTACCTAATAGCCTCTTATTACTATGTACGTATAAATATTTACATATTTATTTCACTATCACTACAAGTGGTGAGGTAATGACTTAATAATAGTACCTACTTCAGTTCTGCTCATTGCCCACATGCCTCACGGACGGTAATTGTCCGGCGCCTGCGCATCCGTGCAACTCAATAATTTATGCTTTTCATGCATCTTTTCATGCTTATTTCCGGCTTTTAATGTGCGTTAAGCAACTGTTCGATATTCTCAATTGGTTTTTGCCTAATATTATTGTGTTTTAATTAAACAGATTGGTTGCCTAAAGCTATAAGATATTAATTACCACGCCAAGAACAATCAAAAATTTAACCCATTTTGAGAAACTTTTTATGTCATTTTGTGTCTCAGTTGGCCAACCTCAAGAAGCTTATATACAACAGCCATCCTTCAGAGGGCCACTGTGGGCTATGGCCTGAATCCCACCCTCATTGTAGGGGTGTACACACACCCCTACAGTGAGGTGGGTTAATGAAATAACAACAATAATGAATAGGCCCAATTCCCACCATCCAGCGAGTAATTCTAAATTCTCGTTTTGTTATTTTTGTACCTAATTATGTTAACATGTTAAATAATTTAGAGGCATCACTAGTATTTGGGGATATTCATTTAAATTATTTCCAATTAGTACCTACTTGTAAAATTCCAATAACAGTAAAGACAAAACCGTTTCTAAAATGTCATTGGTCATTAACCTGTTTATTGATCGTAAGGTAATATATGCAAATTATATTAAAATCTTGAAACATAAAACCTAATCGAAGAAATACTAATCTTTGTTTTTTAAATTTGTTTATACCTAATACCTATGAAAATCATTTTTATTTTTATTTTAAAGTAGCTTTTGGACGGCAGCTCCGCTAAAGTAGATTTTATTCACTTGATTTTCAGTGCTACCTACCGGGTTGGACTATAGCTAGCCATCCAGGTGACTCCATAAGTACAAAAAATATCATCAAAATCGGTCTAGTCATTTAGGAAGACAAGAATTACAGACACACGCACACCGGAATTTTATACACACATAACAACATAACGATAAAAATATATGTAATAGTGATGGTTAGTAAGTAGGTACCTAAAGCCGTGTGTGCCTCGAATCAACTTCACATAATTAGTTACGATCGATAAAAGAATAGCCAATGAGGTATGTAAATATACACGTTTTGGTATTTTCAATCATCCGTGATTGGCATTGTGATGTCGTTTACGACTTTTAGGAAAAGCCCGACGAGGATCGATTCTGCGCAGTAAATTATCGATGCGGTTTTAAATTCAAAATTAGTGGGCGGAGATAAGAGCATGATGCGCCTTTACATAATAACAAAAGCTTTATAAGCAGACGTAATTTTAGTGTTAACAGAGAAAATTCAGTATAAAATTTACGCAAGCTTAAGGAATATGATAACTCGTACGTATATTTTTGGGTTTATCGTCCCATTTCTCCATAACGGTCAACAGAAGAGTTCTTCACCGCGGTGTTCGAATTTTGTATGCAGGAGGTACATATTATGGTTTAATATGTTATTATTATGTACTAAAGCCAAATGCAGTCCGTAACCACTGTACCATATATCCGTGTAAAAACTGGAGATTGAGGTCAAGACGATCTCTTTTGTAGATATTATAGTAATGCGTCACAACCCTTTGCGGATTAATATGTATGCCCACATGTTTGTTTTTTTACCAAATAATACACTTTACTATACTTTATATTTTGTGGACACTCCATTTTCCCATGCGGTCAGCTTGCTTGTTATTATGAGTTTATAGTATTGGTACTTATGGGTGTATATAGGAAAAACTAAGTTCGTTACTCTAATACACAGTTGTGTAAAAAATATTTTCCTCGGATGACCGCTGTACAATTAGACATTATTTTGCAAAATGGAACCAACCGACACACACTTCTGCAAACTAAAACCAACCGCAAACCACTAACATAAGGGTGTGTTTGGTCTACAGCAGTGCATGTGGGTTGATTCCGTTCTACAAAACTTTATCCAATTTGCCATATAAATATGTGTTTTACGCAGACCCTAGCGACTTTAACGAACATAAAGTTGTGGAGCTACAATGAAGTTTTTAGTCAGGCAAAGTTCGCTAACAACATACCTAGGTATATTAATAACAAGTCAGATAACTGCACTATATTTTTCATCCCATCTATTCGAAAAGGACGAGTTGGTTCGCCTTTAAGTGCACCCAAAGGTAGTGTTTTCTATAAGAAACTTTTAGCGGGCAGTAATGAGTTTTTAATCCTCTTTATACTCGAAGTGCGCCGCAATTATCTTTGCCGCGCACTTTTTGAATTTGGAACAAAGTGTTCAGCGCCAAATGCGAAAATGTCTCAAACGTAAATATAAGTTTTTAGTTGTTTTATTTTATTATTAGATACTATTTAATTTCAATTTAGTTGTTACTCTATGTCTTATTAAATAATAATATTAGAATAAAATATGAGGCGCCTTTTATTTTCTCATAGAGGGTGATGAAAAGTAGAGTGTATCTCTCGGGCGCAAAATATTTTTGGCTCGGGCGACGTACTTTGAATCCCTTGCTACGTTCAGGATTCTACTAAAGAATCCCTCCCTTCGCTCTGGATTCAAAAAAAGCGCCCTCGCCGTAAAAATATTATTTTGCTCCCTTATGATACAATCTACTATACCGATCTACTTAGTTATATGCATGCAGTTACGTACCAACGAAGTAATAAGTTTTTAAGATGTTTGTGTTATATCCTTACATCATCAACGTTCATAAATCCATGCTTATAAAAAAACTTCTACAAGTATCTACTTATTTTGGAAAATATGTAGATAATAGTAGGTAAATAGGTAATTTTCGAAAGACATGTGAAATCCGCCAACCCGCACTGGGCCAGAGTGTTGGATTATGGCCCGAATCCCCCTCGTGTTGAGGGGAGGCCCGTGCCTAGGAGTGGGACGTCAAAAGGGCTAAAATTATTATTATTAGTAGGTACATGAATGGGTTAGTCCACATTACAAATTATTGGTGGATCACAGGTACATTAGGCACGTGTATAACGAATTATTTATTATAGCGTATATACAAAGTAAAAAAAGGTTTAGTAAAAATTACACCAATCGTATTGCAGGCAATGAAAGAATGAAAAGCGTAATGAAAGCAATTAATTAGCATAAATACTTGATACATAGGTACCTAAGTAAAAGGAAAAGCCAATTCGCCAAAACTAACTTTGTTTTTAGTACTTACATCATTTTAATAATATGTATTAATAAATAAGTATTATTTATTTTAAAAGTGATCTTACAATTTCCAGTTGATAAGGCTTAGAATATTATTATTATTTTATATTATATTATTATTATTAGCCTGTAGGTCTGTCCCACTCCTGGGCAAAGGCCTCCCCTTTTATCTTCCACGCGACTCTGTCCAGGGCAATTTCCGGCCACGTCTTTCCCGCAAAGGTGTCCAAGTCATCGCGCCACCGTCTATCCTATTAATTGAATATTATAGAAATCCGTTTTTTTTTATTTTACCCTGAGACGGATTGGGACGGACTGGATGATCTTATAAGGGTTATTTGTAAGCACTACGGACGGAACCCTAGGAATTACCTATCGTTGTACGTTTTTAGATAGATTAATACCATCCGTATAAATAAATTGATCTCAAGTCTGAGAGCGATCTTGGAAATGTCATTCTTATGTCATACCAGTACACAATGACATGTCAAAAGCGTACTCAAAACCGCTCTCAGACCTGAGATAGATTTATTATTACGGGACTTTGTGACCATTTTTTTTGTTTTAAGTCTTCCATTCGAAAAATTGTACCTAGTCCGTAATGTTTTTGTACTGATTTAAGCAAGTCGGTTTCAAGAGAGAAATCAGAAATCACACCCAGTTGTGTCACGAAAAGTAAAAGTGGTGTTTACAGCGGCCAGCGACCAACTGCCCACCGGCTCGCTGAGAAATAATTTATTTATGCATTATTATGTCTTATATTATCAGTATTACGTAATAGTAACAGTTATCTTGAATCGGTGCGAGGCTCCGTATAAAGATATGTTAATTAATATCACCCAGTGAACTACTTATTTCCGATACAAGTAATAAGTTGTAGTAAGTAGAGTTGTATTTTAAGGTACTTTTACGACATACATTCCTCAATCTACTTGATGCATTTTTTTTTTATAAAATTTCTACAAACAAGTCTGCGGACGGCACCACTTTATGTTAAGCAGTTAGCGTAGTCGGGTAAGGAGGGTGAGTTGGTTCTCTCACTCATCATACGAAACGCAGCTGTGACAGCTACTGCCGCCGATCTTCTGTGTGAGGGTGGTACTACCCGCATGAGCTGTAGTCGGTTAGCTCCAGCTTGGCTCTACCTCCGTGAGATGCATTTCTTGTGGTTTAATCTACAGTTCGATCGGTATTTAATTTATAGTTAGGTAGGTACCTACTCTCTCTTTAAGCGCTATTGTATTATGGCAATGTTACATACATGCATCAGTCGTGTGTTCATTGAAATAAAAACATGGTAGCTGAGTCAATAGAATGTTATTTAAAATAAATCAAGACCATTAATGTGGTCTAAATATGGTTTTACAAGGTTAACATGTTAGAAACCATCCTCAGTTAAATATTTAGGATCGAAATGCTTACATTTTGTTTTCATTATTTTATAATAAATCTCCTACCTATATACTTATTAGCCATAAGCAACTAAATAGTAGTTTATCTCGAATTTTATCTACCTACTTAATATTTACGTAGACTGTTGGTAGAGATTTAACATTAAGAGGTAATTTTCACTAAGTATTATTTGCGCATTTTTGTGCGTAATAAATAGGTAGGAAGTACTGTAAATTATTTAAGTGAAGTTTTAATTAGGCACCTATTTACTTTGTAATAGAATAGGTACCCTCGCTTCGTCGTATGGACGTTTTTATAAGTACCTCCTACTAATGAAAATATTTATTATTTTGATTTGAAAAAAGAATATCTGACTGCCTACATATTTCTTAAGACACTTATGAACGTGTATATTTTAAAATCTAGTTTGTAAATAAATGTATTTAAATTAAATCGTTGATGGCTTGTTAAATAAATATTATTAGCTTATTATACGCACGGCAGCAGATATTTTCCTATTTTATTTTAATTATTGGGTACCTAACATAGTTTTATGCATACCCTTCTGCAATTCTAACATCACGATGAACCAGTGTAGGGTCCCTATTTTTTCAATGTCATGTCGGTACCTAAGTAAGAAGGTTCTTCCGGTGTCAGTATTAGTAGAGTATAATTATAATTAAATTTTAATAATTGATTTTAAATTCCAATAGGTACTTACCAACGTCTCTTATGTTATTTGATGATCTTTGTGCGTTGGCCAGTAGAACCACCGAGATCAGGAAAACACTGGATAAGCTACTACTAATAAACTTCATTTTTAAAACACAATAATTTAACTTCTACAACAATAAATTAACAAAATAATTTGAAGTAAAAATCGAACTCAAATTTCAAATAATTCTAATTTAGAAACTCGTTATCATTTTCGCGCGGATATAAATGGCCGACGTCGGGGGAGCGCGTGCGGCGCGGCCTTTTGAAACTAAACTGAGAGGAGGTTGCGTCTGCGCAGGTGTTGTGTAGAGAAAGAGGAACGCATGTTTATCGTTGATCGCCACCGACCGGTCAATGGCATCTTCAGTAACAAGTTACAATCATTTCGGTATTTGCGGAATGCCAACGCGCGTTTCGGCAGATAAAATCGTACTGATAAAATAAATGTAATAGATTCATGTCGCGTTCTAGATTCTGAACGTTTACGTAAACGTACAATTGAGAATGGTCTATTGACGATTGCCGTCACTTTTAACTAATAAAAGTAGTTGTTGGCTACCAGATTTTCTCTAAGAAAATGTTGAAGGTAGGTAAGTAATATATATCAAATAAATAGCAATTAATAGGTACGGTAACGTCATTTACCTACTTACTAATGGTACCAAATATTAGAAAAAGTATAAGGTCGTAGTACCTACGTATACGTCGTAGTACCTAATAAGTAACTCGAATGCATTTTATGTGGTAGTTACAACTCTTTTCTAAAGTGCTAAGAGAATTTCAGTGTATCAATCAATAAGTATACAAATAATTAAAACTGAAGTGTCTGTTTTTAATCCTACTAATATTATAAATGCGAAAGTTTGTAAGTGTGGCTGTGGATGTATGTTTGTTACTCCTTCACGCAAAATCTACTGAACGGATTTGGATCTAATCTGGAACACAGATAGTTTATAACCGGGATTAACACATAGGATACTTTATCCCGATAATCCCAAAATTTTTGTTAAGTTAAATACTTCGCGGACGAAGTCGGGAGCATAAATTAGTATCATAATAATAGCTTTTTAGGAAATGCATTTGAAAGCCTATAAGTTAAAATAAGAACAGCAAGTTGGTTATAGTTTTTTTGTTTCTGTTTGTTCCGGCTAATCTCCGAAACGGCTGGACTGGATTTTGGCGGGACTCAAAAACTCAAACAAAGACTTGAAATAGTCTAAAGACAAAAATACTACAAATCTACAAAGAACGAAACGTAATACTTAAAACTACGAACGAAACGTAGTTTTTCTACAATCTACCATAAATTCAAAATGGCGTCAGTAAACGTCAAATGAGCAACATCGTTAAACGCTTTTCGTTTGTGGTGCTGTGAATTTATCGCGATTGTTGAGAACTATGGCCGGTTTTACGGAAAATGCGTTAGTGCGTAAGCTCCAAGAATTGAATTCAAGTCAACAAAGTATTCAAACACTATCACTGTGGCTGATACATCACAGAAAACACCATGCTGTTGTCGTCAAAACTTGGTTCAAAGAATTACTAAAAGGTAACCTCTAATGTTTAGTTTGTTATTTTTAGTTGTAAATAATTCGAACCATAATAAAATAGTAGCTTCTTTAATAAATTATTTGAATTGATAGTTCCTTTTTAATAGTGTGTTAATTTTGCCTCTATAGTTTCTGTGGAAAAATCTAGTAAAATGTTTATTGACATCGTTACCAATCTACGTACTCATTGTTTAAATATTATCATCGAAGCGAAATGACTAGGTACCTACTACTATAAGTATAAGTATGATTTCATTTAGGAATCGGTTAACAGGTTTAGTATTTTTTTATAATTTTAATAATAACTTGAAATATCAATAAAGTTAATGCTTAGTGGTTACATTCTCTTTGTTTGTTATTGTATTTGTGGTAAAATACCATGGAGTTCCTAGGTGTGCACTATATATTTTATGAGCAATTAAATTTTCAACACCATCATTACCTCACTACGAGGGGCTATTGAACTAGTTGAATTTCCTTAGTCTTGGACATGAATCTACATGTAACCAGATTGGACACCACTTGATTTTTTGCAACCTATGTTCTTATGTTGTATGTATGTCCTATGTATTGTCTATTGTACACCTGCGTAGACAGAAAAGCAAACCGATAATTAATGTTCCCAGTGGGACTGTGTCCCTCTTATTCTTAGTGGCCATGCCTAAATACCCCGTGGACTAGAGGACAGGGACAAAGTCCCACTAGGAGTCTCTCACTTGCTTGATTTTGTGCAACAATGATCCATTCTCTTAAATAATTATAAATAAATATTGCCAGACTGACACACCAACTGTATGGTCCCAAACTAAGCAACGCTTGTACTATGGGTACCTTACAAGGGACTGGGGGCGATCCCAGTGACACCCAGACTAGGGCAAAATACGAAAAGGCCATTTCCGATGTTTACCCCAGCGGGAATCAAACCTGCAACCACCATGTGCAGTGAGCTATACGGCCTATGCTCGAACCACTGCACCAAAAGGTTGTTAAGTAGTATAAGACTTCATGAACTTCATGATCATGGACTAATACATATTGGAATGAAGGTTTGTATGTTACCATCACACTTCAGTGCTCCCTGCAGAGATTTTCCACTGTGTATAAACATTTTCTGCATCAAGTTGGGTCTCAATATTGGCAAACTTCTTGGTGAGCTGACCATAGACATAGGAAACTGTGGACTATACAAAGCTGAGGTTGTGGTGATTGGAACACAGTGCAGTATTGGTGATTTCAGTCTATTGGTTATTATAATTAGGTACTTATTCATTGTTGTCTAACTTTTGTTACAGCTAAAGACACTAAACAGTTAACATTCATGTATCTGGCCAATGATGTGATACAAAACAGTAAGAAGAAGGGTCCGGAATATGGCGAAAAGTTCGGTGAAGTGCTAGTGGAATCGTTCCAGCACATGGCCAAGACTGGCATCAACACCAAGACCAAACACTCGCTGCACCGGATACTGAACATATGGCAGGAAAGGGGGGTGTATGATGCACAGAAAATACAAGACTTTAAAGAGGCTGGTATGTATACGTACACTAATGGCAACAACGGTTAAATCACGACTATAGTTAGTTCATTTCACAAAGACATATGCTGTGACTCTAATGCCACTGGCATATGGGTCAATTTGAAATAATAAACGCATCTTCATGAAACAAACTCAGCCCTTCATCTTTGTTTTACAAAGTGGTTTACACAACACAAACATTTTTGTATTGTATTGTTATTAAATGTGTTTGTATTGCTATTTATTACTTTACACTGGCCAAATACCTATTAACTTCGGTGGACCATATCTTTTAAGAATGAAGAAAAAGAAACAAACTGACATTAAATTTTACTTATAGTATTTTGGTCTTGCTTGTATGTAAGTAACTATGGCAAGACAGTTTAATTTAATTTAGTATAATACCAATACAATAAGCACTGGTAAATGTACCTAGCATTTCAGGTGATTTTATGAATGATGTATTAAAAAAACAATTATTTTAGTAGCCTTTTGCAACTATAAATGGACCTACTTATGCAAAATGGAACCAACCCACACACACTTCTGCAAACTGAAACCAACTTAGAACCACTAACACAAGGTTGGTTTTGGTCTACAGTAGTGGGTTGGTTCCATTTTGCATAAGTAGGTCCAAATATTAATGCAATTTTATAGTCATAAAAATTTGGCAACTTAATACTCACACAAATGCTCTATTGCAGTTGATCCAAATGATGCTGTGCCCAAGAAAGTGGACAAGCGTAAATCCACGGACACTGAACCGAAAGAACCTGAAAAGAAGCCTAAGTTGGAGAGCAAGGCGAAGCACGAGCGGCGCCGCAGCGAGACCAAGGTGGAGGTGGACGGCCACATCGAGACACACACCCTGTTAAGCCCGAAGACCCCGCCGGGGGACCCACCGGAGCCCGAGGAACTCATCAAAGTGAGTACTGTTGATTGCTATTTTGATTGAATTGATAACTGACAGACCACTTCGTCTTTTTAAGGCGTCAATAGCCTAGTGGTTAGAGGGGCCGCATATTCATAGCTGAGAGATTCTGGGTTCAATACTCATCCAGGCCATTAAACTATTGACGTGAGCCCAATCCTAACACAAGCAATTAGGTTAGCTGGAGGGGCTAACGGGAATACTAGTAATGTGATAAACTCACATTGCTAGTAATCTTTTTGTTTTAAAAAATAACCAGTTTGAGGCATTCAATATTTCTGTTTATTCAGATTGATCATCCCACATGTCAATCAAGTTGAGTGCAATTAAAATAGCTTAGATATAACAACTAGCCTAAGGCGTAGGTGGTCAGCGAGTAATAGATAAACCGGATCAATAGATCATTAAACAATTATTCTTGATTCAATAAACCTATACATGTAGGAGTGAGAGGTGTAGAGAGAGACGTAAGAGACATGACGTAGTAACGTGTCAAGATGTAAGAGTGAGTGACGGATGAAGTATGAGAGCGAGGGATATGATCGGGAGTGATAAGCGAGCATTGAAGACGAGTAGACGTATTTAAAGACGATAAAAGAAATAAAGAACCAAATTGAAGATTGAAGAGTTTGATTTCACCCACATTCACGCCCACAAAAGTGGAATTGGGTTAAAGACGTAAGACGACGGAAAACGCCAGAAAAAACGACGAAAGACGACACAATTTTTGTTTTGGAAAAAAACAGTTGAAGATTTTTTTTCACGCATTTTCACAAAATACGACGATTACGACGATTATCATGCCGAGAGAAAAGGCTGGACGGCAGTCCGCTAATTTTGAAGACGCTGCAGGCCCGGAGGTGAACACCATGATGCAGGTTGGTTTTAAAGCTTCCGAAGATTTAATCCCGAAATTTGATGGTCGGGACAAGATTCACACCGTGGCGAAATGGATCCAAGACGTGGAAGACAACGGTGAAATTATGCATTGGACGCCGATACAACAGTTGATCTTTGCGAGGCGATCATTGACTGGTACAGCTGCGCTTTGGATCGAGTCGGAGAGACCTTTTAAGACATGGGAGGAGCTGAAACAAGGTATGGCTAAAGAATTTCCGGATACCATCGATCAGAAGACTTTACATGAAATGATGGGTAGCCGAAAGAAACAGATCAACGAAAGCTGCCAGGATTACCTACTGGTTATGAAAGAGATGGGCCGACGTGGAAAGATGGCAGACTATGTAGCGATTAAATACATAATCGAAGGTATTCAAGACGCAGAAATACACAAAATGATGTTATATGGAGCAACGACTTACCCGGATTTGAAAGAGAGATTACGCACTTACGAAAAGATGACAACGAGAATGAAGACGGAGCCTAGTTGGAGGACACGACGAGAACCAAGCGATAATATGGCTGTGGGAACAAAATATCAAGGCATGGGAGGCATACGAGTAACAAGATGTTATAATTGCGGAGATTTAAGTCATCAGTCGCAAGAATGTCCGAATAGACATTTGGGATTAAAATGTTTTAAGTGCAATGCCTTCGGTCATATTGCATCATGTTGTCAGTTGGTGTCACACCAATCAGAGCACACATCAAAGAGCGGAGGAGACGGCGGCGGCCAATCCGGTGCGGGCAGCACCAACTTCACTCGAAACCCGCAACCGTTCACTCCAAGAACATTCAATCAGTCGTTCCGACAAACTGACAAGAATGACGGCGAAGGAGGCCAGGTACGAGAGATGCGACAACCTTATGGACCGAAGCGAACAATGTTTGCTACCGACCTCATTGAATTTTCTGACGCGAACATGAAAAATGACGTTCCTTTTACGACGGGTGACAAGAGAGAAGATATGGATATGACAGCGGTCTGTAATAAAGTCGATGTTGATAAAGATGATTTAGTGATGGATTGTTCTAAGAATATGATAAGAAAGTCGGAAAAAGACGTGAAAATTTTGGATGCCTGGACAAGCGCTCTTGTCGACACAGGGAGTCAGGTTAATCTCCTTGCGGAAAGTTTCTATGATGAGATTGGATCTCCGAGACGGGATAGTAAGACGCTGGCGGTATCAGGTCTTGGACAAACGAAGGTGTATTCCAGGGAACAGGTGACGGTTCCGTTGATGATCGACGGACAAAGCTATTGTGATGTGGTATTCCATATTGTACCTGAAGACTCTATGCCGTATAATGTAATAATAGGACAAGAATTTTTACTTAATGTAATGTTGGTTATGAACAAGGGAAATGTAATGTTTTTGCCATCTGATGAATACAGGTTTTGTAATAAGTCGGGTTTTGTTTCAGAGGTATCTTGTGTTAAAGGTCGTGAAGTTAGTAAGGAGCTGCAGTCGAATGACGTCGTAGGAGATGACAGCCCAATGAAGAAAAAGGATGTACCCAATAAGTCACGTATCTGTTCAGAGTACGACAGTCCGGTAGCGCAGCAACCACTGTGGTTAGCTATTAATGAGCAGGAGCAAGTGGAAAGACAGATCAAAGATGCAGGGGAGATGACGCAGGACATGAAAGATCTGTTTAGTTTTACAAGAGTGGCACGGTGGTTTATGACACTTCAAGAACTTAAGGTGGCGATCGAGCAGACAGATGGGAGTCAGACGAGACACGCAGGTGCGTTAAGTAGAAGCACATATGCAGCGAGAGTTGTGTCGAACATTCAAGGAAAAATTAAACTAGCTCAGACGAAGGATATGGCGTTAGAAGCGATTGTGGAGGTTATGAAATTCAGAAAGCACGAAGACCACTGGCTTGGACGCAGTTTACTGTTGGAAGGTCTAGAGAGACGTCTGGTGGTACCTGAAAGTATGGGAAATGGAGAAGAATGGAGAATAAAATCAAAAGAACACATGTTTAAGGCGCAGGAAGAGAACAGACGAGATTATAAGAAGAAGAGGAAGAAGAGTCGAAAGTATACGGGTGGAGACGTCATGGCAATAAGACGGAGACAGTTTGATGGACGAATGAAGTCAAGGCCGAAGGATGTAGGTCCTTATAAGATAACAAACATAAGGGGTTCCGAAAGATATGATGTAGACAAGATGGATAGGCCAAAAGAGGGACCGAAAAAGATGTTAAGCGCAGCCGATGCTATGAAACCATGGCCAACCGTAAACGACACTGAGACGTTATCTGATAAGGGTGGTGGTGGCAAAGTCGGATTTTAGGTAGTAATTGGTAGTTGGTTGTTTTTCTATTGATTCTAATTTAATTTTGGTTTAAATAGGTATTGGTTTTTGTTATTTGGTGTTATGTTCACTGTGAAATTTATTAATGACGTGTTTATAGGCGAAGCTTTAGTAATTAAGTGTATTTTAAGAGCTTTATAAGTTTAAATTCAGAATATTAGTTTGGTTGTACGTTGAAGGTATAGAACTTATTTTTGTATAGTAATTATCTGTTGTAATCTTTGTAATGTAGGTTAGTCTGAGGGCAGACTAAGATCAGGACGGCCGAGTGTAGGAGTGAGAGGTGTAGAGAGAGACGTAAGAGACATGACGTAGTAACGTGTCAAGATGTAAGAGTGAGTGACGGATGAAGTATGAGAGCGAGGGATATGATCGGGAGTGATAAGCGAGCATTGAAGACGAGTAGACGTATTTAAAGACGATAAAAGAAATAAAGAACCAAATTGAAGATTGAAGAGTTTGATTTCACCCACATTCATATAGGTAATTCAATTTTCTGAATATCAATTACCATCTACTTACTAATTGGTATTTAATGGTAATGACCTATAATATTAAGTGTTATTAGTTTCAATGTATGGTATATTTATTTAAAACTTTTGTGTATGGTATTTTATTTGGGTTCTTGTTGAGCAATATTTCTTCACATTATTAATGCGTCTACGGCCCATAGTAATAAATCGATCTCAAGTCTGAGAGTGGTCTTGAGTATGCTTGTGACCTGTCATTTTGTACTGGAATGACATAAGAATGACATTTCCAAGATCACTCTCAGACTTAAGATCGATTTATTAATACGGGCCTTAATGTAATATTAATCGATTACAGAATGAACGATACAAAATTATCATTCGGTCACACGATATACGGCGGCAAAAAAGATGGAATTTAGAGTAGGATTCGACATGACAAATGTCACGATATATCGACTATCATTGCTAAGAGTAGCACCCCAGGATGAGCGGCCGAAAGTCTTATCGGCTTCTCTATTTATCTTCTGTCTGTCCATGTAATTAAAACTTGTCGTTATTTCCAGGCACTGTTAGAGCTGGAATCGAGCGCGTCGAGCGACGAGGCCGTGCGCGAGCGCATCGCCTCCCTACCGCCCGAAGTGTCCGAAGTGCAATTATTGTCTAAGTTAGAAGGTAAAATGACACCGTACTACCGCATCAACTATGTGATAAACCTTGTAGCGTGCCTCAGGAAGCTGTATCTATTTCTACAGAGCAATAAACCATGACGATATATATACCTTCTCCTTTTGTTTCATTTATCTCATTGCAATGGTTCACATTAATATTTTTCATTTGCTACATTTGGGTTTCACATGAAGTTTTGTCACAAGTTCTTGTGATTTGTACACGGTGAAACAGAAATGGTATGATATTTCTTTTCTTAGCTTAGCTTTTTAATAATAATAATAATAAATAATAAATATCGCCAGACGAACACACCAACTGTATGGTCCCAAACTAAGCAGCGCTTGTACTATGGATACCGTACAATGGACTGGGGGCGATCCCAGTGACACCCAGACCAGGGAAAATTACGAAAAGGCCATTTCCGAAATTTACCCTGACGGGAATCGAACCCGCAACTACCCGATGCAGTGAGCCGAGCGGCCTACGCTCGAACCACTGCGCCAAGCGGTCGTCAATTCTGATACTATTGGTTTTGTGGGAACGTTGAAGAACTAAAAGTGTTGTAGACTTATGAAATCTTGGAACATGTGTCATACGAGTATAAATATATTCCTCTGACACCATTAGTTTTTCAAGATTCCCCTAAGCCAATAGTTTTAGAATTACAAAGTTGAAGTTTAGAAAGGAATAGTATACCCTTGCTATTAGACCGTGTACATGTTCTGCACGTTTTATATAGTTAAATAAATACTATGACTGTTAATAAATTTAGAAATCGGCAAAACAGATCTTATAAACTTGTATTGAAAATAATAAATGATCATTTACTGATGACTTGCCACACATGATAATACAAAATATTAATAAAAAAGTTTAAATGATAGTATATTTCCTATTCTAACCCAAAATATATAAATATAAGGTACTCTTATAACTTAATTATAGGATTGGGTAATAAAAAAATAATAAAACAACACAATTTAATTCGAACACAACATTTTGAAGTATTTTTATCACTAAAGAATATGACATTTTTCATTTTAAACATCACAATTGAATTATTTCACCACCTACTAACACTTACCATTTGGGTTGTTCACAAATCAAATCAAATTATTTTGAGATAAACCTTATCATTTTGGTAAAAAAAACTTCTATTCAACAAAACATTTACAGGCCTATTCGCATAAACATATTGTTGTCTCTACTTTTTGTTGTTATTAAATAGAGACAGCAAGTATTTTGTGCAAATTTTTTCGTCTAGCAAACGTCGAGTAAGGACAATTAAGTCAATTAGGTAGCAACCAAAAACTTATCTACTTTCAAGCTACTTATATTGTCATCCAATTAAGCCATCCATCCAAGGCCTGAAACATGCTAGGATGTGATTAGAACAAACATTAAACTAACATTCATATCTAGCCAGTGATTAGACCACCAACATATGTCTACAATTAGTAAATGTAGTATATTATCCAGGTATAAATTCCCTTCTCTCCACGTCTCTTTCTGTACCAAAGTCACCATCGTACATTCAAGTGCGTTTATAATATCAACTCATTCTGTCAAATATTTATTTACCTTCGTATTACTTAGCCCTATGAGCTGTTTACACAACTGGCCAGTCTAGGAGAACAGAGCAAAGGCGATTGAGGCAAACTAGTCAGCCTGGGAGCACAAAGGCAAGCGTGATTTGATTGGCACGCAATATCCAACCTTTCTATCCACATGCAGTCTATCTATTGCATCTTCTATATATATAAAAATGAATGTTTGTCTGTATGTCCTTTATAGAATAGTAAACTATGCATTTGATCATGTCATGATCTTCAGCAAAGCGTTGTGCGTGAGCCCGCAAAGGTTACTGAGTTGGTACGACCAATCTTTGACAGATGCGTAGCAACGCGCGCAGGGTACAACTAGTTGCATTATAAAACTCAATTGTAATGGCACCTTTGTAATGACGTCGATATAAAAATTATAGCACTGAACTCGTTACTACTGACCGAAGTTGGTACTGGTACAACTTGCAAGCATCATAATCATACTAATATTATAAAGAGGAAAACTTTGTTTGTTTGATTGTAATGAATAGGCTCCGAAACTACTGAACCGATTCGAAAATTCTTTCACTGTTGGGAAGCTACACTATCCCCGGGTGACATAAGCTATATTATATAAAAAAAAAAATTTGGGATCCTTATTAAAACTCCAATAATGTAACCGTAATGTACCCGTGCGAAGCCGGGGCGGGCCGCTAGTCTTAAATAAGCTTTATTATTTTCATGCAATACGATATGTTTTACATTGTCAAGGATATTACAGTCTGAACACCACTAAGGTCATTTTTTACTCTGCACCTTAACGGCGATATTACATTAGCAACACGACATTCCGTTTGGAACTCACTACAGATAAAGATGGCAACGTGTAAGGGAAATTCGACCTTATGGTATTAGAATTACTGATTTCTGATTCTATTTTGATGACTAGACTTATAGTTTTTTAAATTATATTATGTAAGCGGCATGAGATAACTGGTTTGTACAAATTGTTCTAGATAAGGAATCGGCATTACGTCTGTCCAACATCGTGAACTCCGCGGTGGAGTTGTTGGCGGAGTACAACCTGAGGCTGAGTGAGGAGTTGGAGAAGCGGCGGAAGGTGGCCGCCATGCTGCGGGACTTCGCGCAGGCGCAGAGGGACCTGGCCAAGCAGGCGGAAGCCAGGCTAGAGGTAATTACGCTAGACGCTAGAAGCTAGACCAGAGGCAATTATGCTAGCCCCGGAAGCTAGACTAAAGGTAAATACGCTAGACGCTAGAAGCTAGACTAGAGGCAATTATGCTAGCCCCGGAAGCTAGACTAAAGGTAATTACACTAGATGCTAGAAGCTAGACTAGGAGCAATTATGCTAGACCCTGGAAGCTAGACTAAAGGTCATTAATTTAATTACACTAGATGCTAGAATCTATACTAGATGCAATTATGCTAGACGCTGAAAGCTAGTCTTAAGGTAATTACACTAGATGCTAGAAGCTAGACTAGATGCAATTATGCTAGACGCTGAAAGCTAGAATAGAGGTAATTACACTAGATGCTAGAAGCTATACTAGATGCAATTATGCTAGACCCTGGAAGCTAGACTGAAGGTAATTACACTAGATTCTAGAAGCTAGACTAGAGGCAATTATGCTAGACGCTGGAAGCTAGACTAAAGTGAATTACGCTAGTCGCTAGAATAGATGTAATTACGCTAGAAGAAAGACTAGAGGTAGGCTTCAGTCTCTCTCACTTAACGTACGAAACGCAGATATACTAGCTATTTTACGCCGATCTTCTGTGAGAGGGTGGTACTACCCCGGTCAAGCCTGCCCTTAAGTATATGAGTTGTAGCCACTTGGCTACAGTTTAACAGGTTAGGACCAGTCTGTGGAGTTGCATTGAGGCCCTTACCTCATTGCTGTTGCTTCTTCATATCTAGAGAGGGACAAACATTTAAAATCCGTATTCGTTTCCGCAGGAATACAACATCAAACTCCAAAAGATATATGCGGTGAAAGCGGAAGTGAAGTCGCACATAGACAACCTGCCGGACGTGTCGCGGCTGCCGGATGTGACGGGCGGGCTCGCGCCGCTGCCCTCCGCCGGCGACCTCTTCAGTGTGTGACCTGCGCGCGCGCAACTCCGCACTCCACCGAGTTTAGTATACACTTGGATCACGGCACATTTCTTATGTTACACATTATGTATTATGCAGATAAAGAGTTTATACCTTTGATTAAAGTTACTTTGTTCAAACATTGAATGTGAGAAGCGAGCAGTTGAGTGTGTTGCGTCTCATTCGTGCGCTCTGTATGTGAGCGAGATGCGAATAAAATTAGTCTTTTGGTTCCTAAGATGGTTGGCTGGTTTTGAGAGCATAGGCTTAATTCTTAGGGCCGGTGCACACCACGTTTTTAACGCGCCGTCTACGCGCGTTTGTAGCGATACAGACGCGATACGCTAGTCAGACGCAGCTTGTAGACCTTTGTAAGATAAAAGCACGTTTAAAAAACGTGGTGTGCACAGGCCCTTAGCACGATTAGTTTTAATTACAATTAAGCACACCTGTATAAATAAACGATATCATTGAGCATCTAAGTGTATTCTAAACTCTAATTTGGTGCAAACTAAAAGCTAGATGAAAATGCCTGACTATGATGTATGTAAAATTAGTATTTCATTTGTGAAGTTAGCCATGTTCGGACTGAAACGCAAACGGGTTTAATTTAGTACAAAATAGGCCGTTTGTCTATTATTTTTTTTCGATTATCACTCTTATGTTGGCCCACGATAGGTGATAAAATTAAATTCATCCGAATATAGGCTCGCTCACAACAATTAATTTTATTTGACACACATGTATGCCTTTTAATATTGCCGCTAAAACAATCAAAGGCAACAAAGCAGTAGATTATATTTTTCAGCGTGATTCCAATACATTTTATACCCTGGTTACAAAGTTAATTTGTACAGAAAAGCAAAGTAAAAATCAATTTCGATGACTCTTATGCCACAGGAATAAGACACAAAAATTTTATATCATAAAATATTTAACGCATGATCATGAAGATAAATAATAGTTTGACAACTTATCTATTATATTATTATCCTCCCTCCCAGATTCTTGGTTCTATTTTGTTTACAAAAACCTTTTAATTTCGCTTTATTCTAAAACAAATATCATAATATTTGGTTTCGAATGTTCCTTCCATACTTACCTGCAGCGCCCCTAGCGGAAATATGCGGTGTAACTGGCAACTAATGGCAAATGTCCGGAACCAAGCGATTTGAATATCAAATTATGGTTTTCATCATATCTCAACTGGGGTCACCCTCCATTAACCGACACGAAAGCAGCGCAAGCCTAATAAAAATAACCTTTATGTCAAGGAGTTAAGGTCCAGTGACATTGCCGTCGCGTTAGCTGAGTCCATCGGATCAACGTGTAAAGTTCTTATGTCGTTGATATAAAGGTCGTTTTTATTTGGCTTTAGTGGTCTTCGCTTCGGAGCGTGGAGTGAACTAGTATAAATAAGTCTGTTGCACTAGAATCTACTAGATTATGCGGGTGGTATGTACATGGGTACTTAGTATACTTTGTTTACCAATTTTAATTGGTTTGCACGGTCTAAGACAGTTTTTAAGTCACTCGAGTTTCTTGTTTGTTTGATTTTAAAGTGCATGGCTGTGTTTTTCAAAGATATATTACTGGAGGCTTGTAATGGCCTTTTTAGGGTTCCGCAGTTCCTACGAGGAACTCTTATAAGATCATTTAGCCCGTCCTTCCGTCCTGGGGGGAGGGTATTTTAAATCATTCGAATCGATATCGAAAACGGATTCGGAAACTTTAAAAGTCTGTATGTTTGTCAATTTAATTGTTTTACCGACCAGAAAGCAAGCCAAAATTGTGTTGTGTGTATTCAAATGGTCACGAAACCCTACTAATTGCGTGGCTGGACATGCACTTGGCCGGTTTGTACCTACCAAAATACTGGAAGAACACGGCCGAATTGCACTTAGATTATGTGTGAAGCAATCTGTTAGTATAAGCAATAACTTCAATCAGATATACGTACAAATCGTATGCAATTGGAGTGATTATTTTTTTCCTAGGTTGTTAAAATAGCAGTCTGTTTCACAAAGTCCAGATGTCGAATGATAAGGCAGTCCTGTCTGTCGGCTATAATTTTTTTATCTGTATAATTTTTTTAAAACCTGGCAAAAATGCAGGTGTTTGGATTTAACGGTCTGAAAATAAAAATTACATAGGCGCGTGTGGAACAGAGAAAGAGCGCGATCTCACTCTATCCCCACTTGGTTTTAGCAAACATTATCAGCGAAAATCTTTGTAATCCTTTTACATAAATTATTTAATTATACCTCAATAAATAATTGGTGGATACCTATACTTACTTATGAGTTCATTTCAGAAAAATACAAAATTCATTGTCTTGCAAACACACTATTTTATTGTCATGTATAAGTATAATTTTATAAAATATACCAGAACTTCTTTGAAACACGCTCTAGTTTAATATGTTCGGATAGTTTCATCGTCAGTGTCATGCGCATGCGTAACTTATGATTGTTCAACTCCGTTATTGTTAATGTTGTATCACGTTTGTAAACCAAATATATAGGTAGCGTATTTTTGATGCGAGTTTGTTAATTTATTTAGCTGCCACGAAACCGCTGTGTATAGCTAGGTATTATAGACTTATTGAATATAGAATTTGTTATATTAACAATATGGATTTTTCTTTTAAATAACACCTACCACCCACACTATTATAAGTTTCGATAAGAAAATGTATGGGGCCATAGACTGAATAATAGATGACTTTGTCTTCTATGAATTAAAAAAATAGCGGACCTCCGTGTAAGTCGCCTTTTTATTTGTTTTTTTTTTCTTTTTTGTGGTTCTTTTAAAACTTTTTGCTGACCAGTAAAATCATTATTTCATCATATCCAAGAAGATTTTATATTATATCCATGTTGACCACTGATTGACATTTTGACGTCTATTTGTATCTACCGTCAAATTTAATAATATTTTGGATAAATGTTAGCTATTTATATGTTACCTTTTAAAAATGAGTGAAAGCGCGGTGAGTGTTACATTTTTTTTTATATTATTAATTCTGTAAAACTTCAGAATAAATAAAGTATATCTTGTTGCAGAGTACTCGGACGAAAACAGTGACTGAATCAGCTGATTCGGAGTCCACAGAAAGTCCCCTGGTGATTATACACAAACTCTTACCTTCAAGAGCTATTGACGTACTGTAGATTTTGCTTGCGACTTCGTCCGCGTGGATCTCAGAACGGAATTTACATAAAAAACTTTGATCCCTATTGTACCCCCTTATGGGTGGAAGAATTTCCAAAAATATTTCCTTACGGCCAGTTTCATCATGGCATCGTAAGTTAAAACCAAAGTAATGTCTAAGTAACCGGTATAATGGCTCCTTTTCTTCACAATTTATTGTTCATGAAGAAATTGAATGCCTACGGTATAAAAGGTAGCTACTGTCAAAATCTCATAATTATTAACCCTATTAGCGATTTAGGTCAGTTTAGTTCAGTGCAAAAGTAGGCCATAACACGTCGAGAAAACTGGACAAATTTAAATAAAACTCAAAAATCTGGTTAGTTAAGTACTTAAAAAAACAACCACAGTCCTGTAATCAAAGAGCATAATCTTCTTAACACGATCGAATGTGTGCATCGACACTATTAATTAATTCAATTTATTTAATAAGAGAGATGTTCTTATGTAAGTACCTATTTGTGCAGTTATAAGGATAGGTAGGTACCTATTTATAAGAAGCCCTCAGGGGAGATAGTACGCTTTATTGAAAATAAAACAAAATTCTTAGATCTAAAAACAGTAATTGTCTTCAATTTGCGGTCATATCGCTAAACGAGTTTAAAGTTAAAGGAATAGAAGAGCTAAAAGAATTTACCATCAACACGTCCTCTCAGATCTACGACCGTTGGACCAACAACATCAGCTACCGCCAGCTGGTGGTGTCTTCATGCATCGGCATCTTCCAACTGTGGTGGCATCCGTACCTCCACGACCTGCGGCGGCTGCTGCCCTTCCTGTTCCTGTACAATGTGTTCAGCGTGCTGGTGGCCTACCCGCTGTTCTACCTGGAGCTGGCTCTGGGGGTCGTGACCCAGAAAGGGGTGCTCAACTGCTGGGACCTGGCGCCTATGGCTAGGGGTTAGTATCTGTAATGTTTTTGGGGTGGTGTCAATAGTGCAAGTGACAATCAACGATGTTTATATACTTGATGACATTTTGTTTAATTTTCAATATTACTAGCTGCACTTTCTTGGTTATACGAGTAGTTACATAGGTAGGTACCTACATTCAATTTGCATTAATGTTTCGTTGATGCTATATTTTTTTGGAGGAAACCAAGCCGTCTGAAGTATACCTACCACAAATATCAGCCATATTGATGGTTATACGTACCTACATACTACTAATACTAAAGCCAGCACCCAATTCAAGAGTCAGCGACAGTCCCAAACATTGGCAAAAGGGCTAAGAAGAATTATGACCGAAAGTTTGAAGGGTATCCATTCGGGGGCAGGGTTGGGTTTCGCCATGCTGTCGTGCTGCGTGCTGAGCGCGATGGCGGCGGGCGCGGCGGGCGCGTGGAGCCTGGCGCTGGTGGCGCACTCGGCGCACGCCTTCCTGCCGTGGCTGCACTGCGCCGCCGCCGCCGCGCCGCCCTGCGCCGCGCGCCACCGCCCCCTGCCGCCGCACACCGAGACGCCCGCGGAGTCATTCTTCTTGTTAGTATTCTTCGACGACCGCTTGACGCAGTGGTTTGAGCGTAGGCCCCTCGGCTAACTGCACCGGGTAGTTGCGGGTTCCGTTCCCGTCAGGGCAAATTTCGGAATTGGCCTTTTCGTAATTTGGCCCAGGTGTCTTAGAAACGATAGTCGATGTATCGTGACATTCCTACTGTCGAATCCAACTCTAGATTCCATATTTTTTGCCGTCGCATATCGTATGAACGAACGATAATTTTGTATTGTTCGTCCAGGGCCCTAACCACGCTAGCTACTCAAATCGTAATAGAAAGGCAAACGCTCGCGATTACGTTTCAAACGCTCCGCTTTTGACGTTTTGCTGACACCATACTATATCAATGTCAGTGGCAAAACGTCAAAAGCGGAGCGTTTGAAACGTAATCGCGAGCGTTAGCCTTTCTATTGCGATTTGAGTAGCTAGCGTGGTTAGGGCCCTGTAATCGATACGACATTTGAGTACGACATTTGATTTACGACATTTTGAGTTCCGCATTTGAAGACGCATAGATATATACGTCTTCAAATGTACATCTCTATGTAGAGTGTGTTCACACACAAATAAACGGCCCTGTCAATTTAGGCAGCCGTATGAACAGGCTATAAATTCTTACAAGACCAGTGTGGTGTTAGTAAAAAAATCCTGCGTTCTTTCGTGGTTCAGTGGGTATATTGGTCTAGGTAACTTTTTAACTTTCAGCAACTTCGTGTTGGACTTAAAACGTGACGGCCTAGAGGGCGGGTTAGGCAACATAGTGTGGGAGCTGACTGCTTACTACATCGTATGCTGGGTCCTGATCTATTTCATAGCGATCAAACGGATATACAGTTATTCCAAAGTAAGATAATTTAACATTCATACATCTTCCTTTACTAAGGCGATATTTGTGTGCCGTTTATTATTTATTTATTTGCTTTTTAAATACATAGATAATGACAGTAGATTCCATGAAGCCAATTAGAGGTTTTCAGGGATAGCAACTTGAAAATATTATAATTTTGCTTGCCGTGGCTATCTCTGCAAAAAAATGTAAGCGTAGGTCTTAGCGTACTAGGTACTATATAAATATTAATGATGTGTTCATCCGGATTCCAAGAGATGTAATGAAACGGTTGGTCGTCCAGCTGGTGCTGTTCAAGGACGTGTTGACGTACTTCGTGCTGGTGTGCTGCGCGGTGGGCGCCGCGCGGCTGGACGGCGCCGGCCGCATGTTCCGCGAATGCGACTGGAGCGTCCTGTTCGAGGGACTGCAGGTCCGTCACACACACAGATTCTATTGTGGGGCTGTTAGGTAACTGTTGAAACTATGTTCTAATTGGCTATAAACAGCTAATTTTGCAAACAGAAATTATTAATTGAATTAAACTCGTGAGCTGATTATACTCGATTCCAATAATAGGGATGGCAAAAGCGCTTCAACCCACGGACATGTCCCTGGTTTCCACAAGGTCTGTGTAATAAACCGCTCCAGATATCACTTGCAGGCTATTTAACATAGTAGTCATTTTGCCAGAGGTATACTTACTAGGTAAAACAGATAGTTTTAGAATTACAAAGTTAAGTTTTGAGAAAAAAGTTTACCCTTTATGTTTCAACCTGTATAAGCCAAAACGAACATCTAAATATATATACCTAACTCAAAGGTGACTGACTGACTGACTGACTGACTGACATAGTGATCTATCAACACACAGCCCAAACCACTGGACGGATCGGGCTGAAATTTGGCATGTTGGTAGATGTTATGACGTAGGCATCCGCTAAGAAAGGAATTTGATTAATTCTACCCCCAAGGGGATAAAATAGGGGATGAATAATCCCGAAATTTTTGTTAAGTTGAATTACACGCGGACGAAGTCGCGGGCACAGCTAGTTGATCAATAAAGCAATGGTCCCAGATGTGGCGCGAGGCGGTGGAGTACGCGCTGCTGCAGATGGGCGCGTGCTCGGGCGCGCTGGTGATGGTGGGCGCGGCGGGCCCGCGGCGGCGGCGGCTGGGCGGCACGGCGTTGCTCGCCTTCGCCGCTTCCAAGACCTGCTGCATGGCCGCCGCGCTCGCGCTGGGCGCCGTGCACGGGGCGTTGCAGCTCGACTACGACAACGCTACTCACATCTCCGCAGGTAGCGCGCTTCAAAAAATATTTATACCCTCATCTCCGTAGGTAGCGCTCTTCAACAACCATTTATACCCTCATCTCCGCAGGTAGCGCTCTTCAGCAACCATTTATACCCTCATCTCCGCAGGTAGCGCTCTTCAGCAACCATTTATACCCTCATCTCCGCAGGTAGCGCTCTTCAACAACCATTTATACCCTCATCTCCGCAGGTAGCGCTCTTCAACAACCATTTATACCCTCATCTCCGCAGGTAGCGCGCTTCAACAACCATTTATACCCTCATCTCCGCAGGTAGCGCTCTTCAACAACCATTTATACCCTCATCTCCGCAGGTAGCGCTCTTCAACAACCATTTATACCCTCATCTCCGCAGGTAGCGCGCTTCAACAACCATTTATACCCTCATCTCCGCAGGTAGCGCGCTTCAACAACCATTTATACCCTCATCTCCGCAGGTAGCGCTCTTCAACAACCATTTATACCCTCATCTCCGCAGGTAGCGCGCTTAAACAGCCATTTATACCCTCATCTCCGCAGGTAGCGCGCTTATACAGCCATTTATACCCTTATCTACGCAGGTAACACTTCAACAACCATTTATACCCTCATCTCCGCAGGTAGCGCTATTCAACAACCATTTATACCCTCATCTCCGCAGGTAGCGCGTTTCAACAGCCATTTGTACTTACTACACTAGGGCCTGTATTAAAAAGCTCGCTGAGTTTCTTGCCGGATCTTCTTAGTCGAGGTCGCGTTCCGGTCCGATTGTAGATATAAGAAAAAAATGTTAATTGACAATTTGTGATTGCCCCCGTAGGCCTAAGCATAATAAACGATTTGAATATAGGCAACTGCTTAACATCAGGCGGGTTGTACGCTTGCTTGTCGACTTCAGTCTATAACTAGCTGAGCCCGCGACTTTGTCCGCGTGGAGTTTAACTTAACAAACTTTCATCCCCTATTTTATCCCCTTGGGGGTAGAATTAATCAAAATCCATTCTTAGCGGATGCCTACGTCATCACATCTACCTGCATGCCAAATTTCAGCCCGATCCGTCCAGTGGTTTGGGCTGTGCGTTGATAGATCACTATGTCAGTCAGTCAATCAGTCAGTCAGTCACCTTTGAGTTATATATACCTATATATATAGATAAAACAATTACAATAATTGCAAGGAAAGATTTTTGTAATGCCTCGTATTCATACATTATTTGCGGTAAGTAGTTAACTTACCACCTATGTTCTTATTTGTTTTAGGTGCATCATCATCCATGATATTGTGGTCTGACTACGTAGCGCGTATACCGGGTAGCCAGTTCTGGTCTGCGCTAGTTTTCTTCACACTGTTCGTCCTATCGCTAACCACTGCGGTGAGTCTGCTATCAGTAGTTACAGAACCACACATCGAGTTGTTTTTTTTTTTTTTTTTTTTTTGATATGACAATACGTTGTTGGCCAGAGTGGCCATAACAACTTCACCCGGACAGAGGGCGAGCGCAAGTGCGCTCCAGCTCATCGAGTTGGTCTCGTACGACCAGCAGAAAGAGCTAGATAGATTAGACTTGTATGAAAAAAATAAGACGCACGATACCTACCTGCTTTTTGGCTTGTCTTGTCCGTCACGTTTTGGATGGACTTAAAGCTCAGAAAATACGTTAATTGTTGTCACATCTCATACTAGCTGTAGCCCGCAGCTCCGCCCGCGTGGAATTTGAAATAAAAGTAGCCTTAGTTAGTATTTATAAAATTAGCCATCTGCCTGTGAAAGTCTCGTCAAAATCGGAACAAATAGACAGACATACGGACATACAAAACTTGCGTTTTTTTTGTCATAAGTACTGTATATACTTTCATATGCATTGATTGAAAAGCTATTATTTTTATATTACAAATGGACGCTTCAATTTTATTTATTTGTATGTAGATGATTTTTTGTTCAAATAATGCAATTTGTGTAAGCAGATTTGTAACCTATGCAGGGACTGTTGGTTCAAACGGTGATGTCCACGCTGACCGGACGCTCCATCAGAAAGATTTCGTGGGCTTTCCTGATAATGATGTGTGTGCTGTTCTGCCTTATTGGTGTCATCACACTCTGCACACAGGTACCTACATTTATTCAAACGTTTTGGAAATTAATTAGAGGATCTATGTGCAATCTTAGAATTAATTACCCGTCGTCCCAAATGACGATCGATCGTACGAGAAAACGATACGATTTCGATGCCCTATGAAAATTATCGCGCGATGATCCAGAAGGTGTTATAACTGATCGGGCAATGCCAATTAGCAAGTTAGTCCTTTTAACGGTGCATTTAACCTGTAGGTATGTAGTTTATATTCAAGCATGGTGACCTTTTGAAGCGAAGCTCCTATACGGAGCGATCGGGGCGCTCGCCGCGCGGCTATTCTATCCTTGCTAAGCGTCAGACGTCAGCAGCGTTACACGATATAATGTATAGGTATACATTAGCAGCTGCGGCGCCCTACGCTTTATACTATAAAGCTTCGCTCCTTTCGGGCGTCCCTAGACGGCACTGTTTTTTATATTCCAGGGCGGGCTGTACATAATGAACTTCCTCATGAACTGGCCGGTGACGAAGCCCCGTGTGCCAATCGCGGCGATGGTCGCGGCCGTCATCACGTACATGTACGGGCAGACTACGTTCTGCGAGGACGTGTACTTCGCGGTGGGCGAGTACCCTGGCGTCTTTATGAGAGTCTGCTGGGCGATGGCGCCGGTCATCTTACTGGTACAGCTTGATAAATCTAAGATCTTATTCTTATACTACATGTCTACATATAGCAGTTTATAGAGCGGTATCATATCAAAAGAACGATGCCTACAGTGCTACAAAATTTATTTGGCCGGTGGCCAAAAGAGGAACTAAAAATATTCAATACAAAAATGTATAATTATGACAGTCATGTATCGACACTAGCGACGCTCACAAACGCACAAAAGATCCTTGTTGCACTATATCTATCCGTTGTTGGATGATAGAGATAGATGAGTCGACGTCGATTGACAGCATTACGCATAGCAACATTCCATCGACTGTCGATTGATTGGTGTGGTAACACCATTACCACCAGACCGATGTGATGTGCATTGAACATTTCGAGAATACTTAAACAACATATCGGACTAAAACCTTGGGTTCTTCAAAAGGCAAGTCTATAGGTCCCTTAAAGGCCGGCACTGCGTCTACTCCTCTATAGGGCCGGTGCACATCACGTTTTTTTAAACGCGCCGTCGACGTTCGTTATAGAAACGTGCGTCGACGGCGCGCTTTCATCCTACCAAGGTCTATAAGCTGCGACTGACTCGCGTGCGTATCGCGTTTGTATCGCTACAAACGCGCGTCGACGGCGCGTTGCACAGGCCCTTAGTTGCAGATGTCCTGAGCGTCGGTTACCACTTACCACCAGGGCCCTAACCACGCTAGCTACTCAAATCGTAATAGAAAAGCAAACGCTCGTGATTACGTTTCAAACGCTCCGCTTTAGACGTTTAGCTGACACTATAGCATATCAATGTCAGTAGAAATCGTGAAGCTCGTGTCAGCAAAACGTCAAAAGCGGAGCGTTTGAAACGTACCTAATCGCGAGCGTTTGCTTTTCTTTTACGATTTGAGTAGCTAGCGTGGTTAGGGCCCAGATGGACTGTCTCCCAGTGTGCCTACTTAGGCAATAACAAGAAATACAGACCTTACACTGTGCTAATGAGTAGTCGCGACCATGTCCTGCAAGTGGAAAGTGTGTTATGTCCAGATAGTGTTCGTGGGCGGGCTGGGCTCGTGGCCGGCGGGCGAGGCGCTGGCGGGCGGGCTGCTGCTGGCCGGCGCCGTGCTGCCCATCGCCGTCTTCATACTCCTGTACGCGCTGTTCAAGTGTCGAGTGCGAGTGAGTATGGTGGAGTTGAAGACAACAATTTAATATAAACCTTAACTGCCTTGACATACGGTATGTATAAGCAGTCGCGCGTATGCTCTTGTAGTAGCTTGAGGGCGCTCCGAGTACCGCGAGCGAATTTATTCAAGCGACCGTATGTCAAGGTAGTTAAGGTTTATATTAAATTGCTGTCTTGTGTGCGCTGGGCCACTGGGTACTGTCGCCATCAGATATTTTTGGTTGGTAGTGTAAATAAATTATTGAAAACCAGTTGCCCAGATAGTTATGAAAAAATATTGAAGTCAGCTATTAATGGTAACTTTTACTGTAAAGTTTTGTTTTCTAAATAATACTCAGAAATATTTGGAAACTGTCAGTTTTGATATCAAAGCAGACAAGGTCAAGGATCAAGCCTCGATTTAACTGTTATTTTTTCGTGCTTTCAGAATATTGTGCGAGACGAAAAGTAAACTATTTTTGTGACATTTCCGAGTTTAATAAAACATTCGAGGCGATTTATTCGTATTTGTGATCGGGTCGTTTAATTGAAAGGTCTAAAATCTGAAATGACATCTTATTTTATTCACAAATTTTTCATAACACCAATTTATTACCAAAATAAAGGATTATTTTATAATTAGTCATACACACGTATCCACATAACAACTTAAGAAGCTAATCATAATAGATAACGCTCGGTGTTTTAACATTTCGACTGTATTTTTTCTTATTTTTTAGTCATTATCTATTATGACCAACAGGAGTATTCTTTACACAATAGGTATCTAAAATTAATATGTTAAACAAAATACATAAAATCAGCTTCGCTTTTGGGGAAAAAAACACTCCTTCTATTAATACAGCCTTGGATCTTATCGCTAAAATTAACTGAACTTAAATAATGAACCTCTCATATAAAAATAATAATGATAAGCATACTACTACATCTTTATTAATGTTATTATCTAAGTAGATAGACCGCCAGTGTTCATTGTAACGTTAAAAAGTTTTATTCGTCGATTCATAGTTTTCTATAGACAATTGCACATTTCAAGTTCGAATAACGATTTAGGTATAATTTATCGATTGATGATTAATCTTAGATGAATATATCGATTACACCAATCAATTTAGGAATATGGGGACTAGAGCTTTTACAAAACAAAATTACGATTATTTAACAACAATTCAATATTCTTAAATTTTGCGATTATAAACAAAAAATGAATTGAATTTGAATTATTTCAACCCTAATAATTCGAAAGGAGATTAACGGTACATAACGGATTTTGTGCTATTTATGTTATATGCACAGAGCGGGTCGCTATAAATAACATTTATGCTTGACCTGTACATTATAATTATTTAGATATTATAAACTCTTACAAATCCTACTGTGGGCTCTCGTATTAAATAATTGAAGCGTTTACATTTGAACATAAGCTACACCTTTAATTAGATTTGATTTTAAAAGGTGTTGATGATATTTGTATGATGCTATGTGTTCCTTATAATGATGGCTTGGTTTGGGACACAGGTGACTTGACATTGTTCCTTACATGTATTGCTTGATTGAAATAAGATTTACTGTGCAATTGGACATAGTTTAGCAAAAAGGAACCAACCCACACTTACACCTGCAGACTAAAATCAACCCCAGTTGAAGTCGTTGTAGGTTGGTTTCAGTTTGCAGAAGTATGGGTGGTTAGATCAATTCTGCATATCTATATCCAATTGAAAGATGATCAATTAATATTATGTCAAGTTACACAAATTCCCCGTCAGTATTTGTTTTATTATTCGCTCTTGTTCTCTTACGACGTGATTCATATTTCGAAACTAATAAGCTGTTCATAGCTATAAATTAAACCAAGGCATATTAGATAACGAAGATCAGGAACGCTAATTGATTAAAATCTTTAAACAAATGTACATAATGCAACAATTTTATATCTAATATTCATATTTTATAATGAAATAAGTAGGTACATCTAAATTAATTTAAATGTATAATCTGCGAGTGACATGGTGATAGTAACGATAATTATTATTAACGGATTCACGGGCTCCGTTGAAACTGCACATTGTTCAGTTGCCTCAGCCTACCAGAGGGTTATAAAAACTAATCTTATAAACACCAGTTCCTTTCAAATGTTGTAAAACAAAATTTGAGACCCAAGAATTATTTTCATAAGTTATGTTATACTAGTCGTGTGATCGCAAGAGGTTCGTTATTTATCTAAATCGTATCATTTACCATTCAATAAATATGCAACACAGATACTTAACTAAAAGGCAGCGTTTATTACTACAAAGTCTTACTTGCTATGTGTGCTTGGTTTTACATAGTAATAAATCATAAATAACGGACATTCGGGGACCCTGCGCTCAGTCTTACGCATCAAGATTCCACCAAATACACTGGAGGACATTGCTAGTACCGTACTAGCGTACTGAGTACGTACTTTACGGTGAGGCTATGTTAATCACTGAGTCTACTCAAGCCATTTTGCGTAGCACCTATCGCTCGCGAGAAGAGAAAGTTAAAACACGACTCAGCAAAAAAAAAGGTAAAAGTACACTTATGTTTCAAACGATTCTACTATTAATTACGTTGACAATAAGTGTGCTTTCGTCTTATTGAACAAAAGCCAACAAAAGCTCAATCAGGAACCACTTCAAAAGTATATTCACTGGTGCAAGCTAATAATAGTTTAGCAAGAGCCAGATAAATATTCACTGGCTCAGGGCAGGTGGCTATATACACTCTGTATACAGATTAAATAAATTCGTATTATTTTTGAACATTTATAACCTTAAAGTAGATCTGAAAATGGTATACCATGGTGAATCAAATCCATTGCGTGAATTAAGATCCCTAAACTAAATCTTAATTTAGAGATAATCTTAACGCATTCCAGAATAAGATTCGAACTGATACAATGTATAGTTAAAAATCAACATGCAAAATTGTTACTCGATTATAGCTCTTAATAATAATGAGATTGGATGCAAATAATATAGAAACTGTACACTTTGATTTTTTAAAATCAATAGGAACTTGGTAAATAACTAGATTTAGCTTTGCCAGGCCAAAGGGTAATGAAGATTAATAACATGTCCTTACTAAACCCGACTCTTGATTCACAAGCATAGAAAACATTTGATCTTATAGTATCGGCAAACAGCGACCGTGACAGAAGTTGTAATGTGAATCATATCATGGTGTAAATAAAGCATGATACGACGTGCGGCGTCGCAACAGCGATAATGGTTTGTATTTTTAGTGCAATAGATGACATTTTTGTCTGACGGACTCATGCCCATCGTACCGACAATGCCCTGCCCCGCTCGCTGTGTCCCGATAACTATGTGCCGGCTGTGTTTTGTTGCGTACAGAACCAAGTTGGCATTATTGTGTCAACCTAACTACTTATTGCCAAATAATAACTAACTATTCTAACCTACCCACAATCCAAAATAATTAACGACAGCCAAGTTAAAGTGTCTACACACCAAACCCTCTGAACTGTGCCAGCCTTATTTTCAAACCAGCCGGCTTTATTTTCCAACAAACCTCCCGCCGGCGGCTTTGGTGTGTAGGCACCCTTATACATATAATAAGCTTAGCAAGTTAGTAAATAACTCTGTTTTAGAAACTATCATATAAAACTAAATCTATTTCGTTCCATTACAGTTATAGTTAAATTGACTAATTTTAGGTTTAAATACTCATTAATTACATAGGCATGTAACCAGTGCTTCATAGATACCGTTTCATAACGCCCAATGGTGTTGGCTTCTTCATAATGGTTTTCAATATAACACTAGATAGCAGCAATTTCAAAATAATATCCATACTTTTTGGTCAATTTCGTAATCTTAACACATTCAAATACCTAATAAGGCATGGTGTATTGCCTTCATCACTTTAAGTAAATTTACATCCAAACTTGACAATTCCCAAACAACAACAATGAGTGAGATCAAAGTATGTAACCACTATGAATATACAATTTATAAATGGCTCGTAGCTCTATCCATAGTGACAAACTAGGTCGTTACCACTACAACAATGCCCCTGCATTGATAATATTATACAAATCATTCAAATAAGATATCATACATTATTGACATTAAATACATAATTATCTTCTTACATAGCTTGCGTTATCCACAGTCGCGCACTATTATTATGTCAAATTTTAAATGTCAATAATGCTAAAATAACTCTATATAATATACAAATTCCAATATATCCAACATTCAGGCTAGACTTATAGCAAAACTGGGTTGACAATCCCATATACAAAATTATTGCAGAAATATTTTTCTTTTTGTCATACAATTTGAATGGCATCAAGAATGCCAACCATCACTTTGAAAATTTTCAAATAGAAAACATAGGATTCAATGAATTTGAATAATATTAAAAACAGATATTTCCATAAACATACCAACGGCGAGATAATAATAATATAATCTATTTATATTTAACACTTACACAGTTATAACAATATCTATACAATAGAGTATACAACTAGACAACCTGCCGCATCGTCCCGAGCAGTCCGCTCATATCACATGATCCAAGGGCACATTCCGCTCATCGCCGGCGCCGGAGCACCGATCCTATCCGCTAGCCAACGATTCCTCACAACACTGTCCCGATAAAACTACCCTACCTACCTAAGAACCGACTAATTCACGTTACATACTATTTTTTTCACAGAGCACTCTGCAGCCACTTGTAAAATACCCGCACTTCAATATACCTCAGTATTGTTCGTTGGAAATGCCATGGGATATTCCCGTAATTAATATCATATTAAGACATGGCTTTGTACTTGCTAACAGTTGATTACATCAGTTTAGTGTTCAATAAACTAGAATCGAACATTACAGAAATAATATGTATCATGAATTCTTCGGTACACTATTAATGTTTTTTTTTACATTTTTTTATAATTTATTAACACCACAATTCCATATTGTCGA
Source organism: Notodonta dromedarius (assembly GCA_905147325.1). Lineage (NCBI taxonomy): Eukaryota > Metazoa > Arthropoda > Insecta > Lepidoptera > Notodontidae > Notodonta > Notodonta dromedarius. Next base: position 8,408,790 of record LR990172.1, read on the forward strand.
GGAGAGAACTTACAGGTAAACACTGAATTGTGATTCACATCAAGCGCAGATCATTTTACAAAACGCTCAGGGGAAATTGTGGCGTCTTTACACTGCTCAAAGTTCATATTTCCATGGAACTTATGCGTTTTGGAATGCGCGTGCATCCGCTGCGTCGCGCTCCGCTCGGTGTGAACCGTACACTACAGTAAAGGCGCGCACCGCGCCGCCTAGCTCATCATGCTAAGTATTTATTTACATCAAACATATTCACAAATGTTACATAGCAGACGCGTTTTAAATCGCCCGTGACTCACCGAATAAAATCCAGAATTTTTTGTACTTCGTAAAATGAAAAATTTACACTCAGATCTAGACGACCGGACGCGTCAATAGTATCCAATAGTGAAATGAGACATAGCGCAAATATATACAAAACGCAGCGAGCGTCATAGGTCCTTCTAAGCGGGTCATAGACGTGAAGAATATCACAGTATCGATCGTCCGCCGCATACCGTTCAACCGGTAGAGTACAATAGCACATCTGAGAGTGTTCGACAGTCTACTAACACAAATCACAACTGGGGTCGCTTCGCAAACGTCGCCGCACCGCGCTAGCATCGATCTGCAGGGGATACCGCCACAATACAACCGCACTGAACTGATTTCTTCGTCCCGGAACATACCGCCAAAGTGTAGTTATGGTAAGGTGCCCACACGACACAAATGGACTAAGAGCGGCACCGCGCGCCCTCGCCGTCACTCGGCGTGGTCGGGCGGCGGCAGGGCGGGCGGCGGCGGCGGCAGGGCGGGCGGCGGCAGCGGCTGGGCGGCTCAGTCGGCGCGCGGCGGGCTGCGCTGCGGCGGCAGCGTGTCGTGGCGCCGGTACATGAGCAGGTAGGGCATGCGCGGCGCCTTGCTCTTCAACACCTGCGACTCGTTCACTTGCGTTACCGTAGAGTCGTCGTACCTGCAATGGTAGATGCCGTTACTACCGGGAATACCGTCCGACGTGTATCAATTACATGTCACAGCTAACTCAGTGTAGTTTGTCCACATTCCGAGTGACTATACCACCCGTCGGAGACGAAAAATAATATTGCATCATTGTTCAAGATGATAAGACATAAAAAAAACATTCTTTGCATGCTGTCATCCCTGAATACATTCCAAATTACAGACTAGTAGAACAGTTTTTTAAGGATACAACAACCACAATATTTGAAACATTGAGACTGTACTCACCGGATCCATCCCACTTGTCCATGGTAGGTGTCAGTGAGGTAGTGTCCCTTCACTGCTTCCACGCCCTCGTGATACACGACGGCGAACAGTTTATACAATCGCTGCTTCGTCGTATACTTCATCTTTGACGACATTATCTCTGTAATATAACAATAAATCATTGTAGTATAAGGATTAAGCATTAAAACTTGGTTAAAAAATATTATATAGTAAAATACTCAGTAATTTTTTTCCACAAAGCAATGACATAAATGTCATTCAGAGACGAAAAATAAGTAGCATCATGGTACTATGGTATACATGGTAATTGTTGAAGGAAACAATATAAAGAAAAACTGAGAGTAATTAACAGTCCTGGAAAGTCGTGCTAAGACCACCAAACTGTTTTAGGCCAACGTGGAACACTATTTTTGTGTCATATTAATGCAAATCCCTTAAAACCTATATTCAATATGGTTGTCAATAATTATGGACATTATTTTTCACACTCAAATATGTACGTACTGGGGTCGATCTTCAATTCGATAGGGAAGTCGATGTTCTTGACGATCTTGGCGGTGTGTCCGTCGGCGTCCAGTTGGAAGCACTTCAAGTGCAGCAGCAGCACCACCGGCAGCTGCTCCAGGGACAGCTGCTGCCACGCGTCGTTGACGCCCTCCAGCGCGTCTTTACCGGCCAGCAGCTCCAGCGCGTCTTTCACGCTGTTTGCGCGCTGAAGAGAACAGTGTAGCTTAGATTCGTATTGTTAGGGAGTCGGGTAAATTTAGAGTGTAAGATGTACTCAGTAAATGTTGTCAACACGGTTTGTTCAGAGACGAAAAATAAAGTAGCATCATTGTAAGAATTTTGACCTTCGAAAACGTAGATAGTATTTACGACGTATGTATGCTTTTCGAGAGCGGCAGCTGGATGTGTCGCTATACGGCAGTTTAGAGCGTTTACTCGGGCGCAGGACCGGTCTGAAATAGTGACTGCGCCGTTCGCTTGTATCGGCCGACTTAGAGACCGTGCACGTTAGCACGTCGCGCCGCAATCGCTTGCAGAGGTTTGGGAACGTGCCCATACTACATGACACATTTTTTACCCCCTTACTCCCCTTGGTGACCACCCGTAGTATATGGCAAGACCCCTCCTCCACCTCTAGTTTTCACGTAGTAATTCAAACTACGGTTTTTAAATTGTTTTTGCAAATGCTGCGCGCTATATTTAAATATAGCTCGAAAAAGCGCGAGACTTTCCTAGAGATTATCGACTACGTGACTAAAACCTAAGCCCCCCGTGACCAAGCGTGGTATTTAAAAGGCCTCCCTCCCCCCTATCGGGTCATGTAGTATGGGTACGTTCCCTTATACTCGGTAGGGAGATCATGGACGGATGGACGGTGTAGCAGAAGGTGGAGCGTACCTCGATATCGAGCTGCAGCGTGAAGAAGGGCTGCACGGCGTCGGTGACGTCGTGGTGCTGGTGCTGGTGGTGCGGGCGGTGCAGGCGCAGGCGCGTGCGGCCGCGGAACACGTCGGCGACGGGCGTGCGGCGCGCCGCCCAGCGCCGCTCCACGGCGCCGCGGTTGCGCGGGCCCATCACCTTCCACTCGTCGTCGTCCGACGCGTCCGACGCGCCGCCGCCGCCGCCGCTGCCGCTGCCGTTGCCGCCGCCCGCGCCCGCCGCGCTCGCCGCCACGGTCGGGGCCTCCTCCGGCTCCACTAGCTTCATTAGCTGCGATGCGATAACTTTAGATTAATGCGAGACGCCGATTCGACGGGACGATGAAGTGAATATATTCTTACTCATCAAAAATATCAAGATTCGAGAAACAAATTATAGTAAACTAATATTTTTACTGAATCCGGAGGACGGTCTGCCGGTCGTGAGATCTCAAATTTGGGGTTCGCGTAGAATGTAGAAATATCCGGGGCGTGTGTGTGTGTTACCTCGAGCATCTCGTCGTTGAGGGAGTTGAGCAGGCAGCCCAGGAACTCCTCGGCGTCCTCCTGGCGGCCCTCCTGCGAGCCGGGGAAGGGGCGCAGCGCGCGCAGCACGCGCAGCCCGGCGCCGCCCTCCAGCGGCGGGCCCGCCGGCACCCCGCCCGCGCCGCCCGCCCCCGCCCCGCCCGCCGCGCGCGTGCCGCGCCCGTTGCTCGCCAGCGGACTGAACTCGTAGCACAGCTCCACCCTGCGCCGTCCAGTAGACACGTTATTAACATATGGCTCCACAGATACAGACCAATTGATCGCCGTTTAATTTCAATCTTACGTATTCATTAATTGTTTCACAAGTCAATATACTTTCACAAGTAGTTAATGAAAAAAATAGTCGTGCTAAAAACTCTCATAAGCGTTATATTTTACTTGTTACGTGTTTTAAGAGTCAGTAAACTCACATAGAATCGATGACTGGCGTACTCGATTTGCCGCGTCGCGTTTGATATGGCAGCGCTTTCAGCATATTATAGAACGGCGGGCACGCGATAAGCGCCTGTAAGATGGCGTTCACGTAGCAGTAGTTGGAGCGGTTGGTCAGCCCGCGCGGCAGCAGCGCCACCGGCCGGTTGTCCAGCTGGTACTTCGACAGGAACTCTGAAAAATCCGCACCATAGAGTTAGAATTGCCGCTCTTACCGGTCTCGAAGACGACGTCGTCGCTAAATAAACAAAGCATATTCACCTCCCATCCTGTACGAGTTGGGATCGTCGCTAAAAGGCGAAGGCTGCACGGGCAAGGTCGGGGTGGATTCCTTCTGGATCGACACATCGCGCACGTCACCGGCGCCCGCCGAGGCAAGCGGGCGGGCAGGTGGTGCGGCCGCGTTCAGCGACGTCTTTTCGGAGTAGGTAATGGCAGCCGGCGCCGCGCCGCCCGGCCGCGGCGTGGGCGAGCTCTTCTCGGCGGGGGACGGCGACGCGTCGAACGGCTGGACTTTGGCGACCGGCTTCTGAACGTTGGGTGCAACGGGCGGCGCCGCGGCAGGCGCCGGGGGGCTGGGCGGCTCGTCGGGCACCACCACCGGCGCCGGGGCGGCCGCGGGCGCGGTCGGCGCGCTCGCCTTGCTGGAGAACAGGCTGGCCCACGACTTGCCCGGCGCGGGCTGCGGCTGCGGGACGGTCACCGGGGGCGGCATCGGCTCGCCGCGATTACGAGGCGTGGGCGGCGGTGGGAAATCGGACGCCGTCGGCGCAGGCGGTGGCGGCTGGGGGACCGGCGGCGGCTCCGGGGCCGCCGCGCCCTTTCGCGAGTGTCCGAAGGGCGCCTTGTTGGTCACGATCAGCGGCGGACCGGCGGAATGCAGCGTTATCGATATCGGCATCGGGGCCTTGCTAGGCGGTAGCGGGGGTTCACGTTTCACATGCTCGACGGCCGGGACGCCCCTATCGGCGGCTTCGGCGTTCTCGCTCGACGGCGACCGGTTGGCGGGGCCGTCGCGTTTTTGTCGGCTCCCGAAAGGCGCTTTCGGGGTCGAAACGGTCTGTTGGATCGATACGACCGTCTGCGGTACCGGCGGTTTCGCTGGCTGCTTGCCGCCGGAGAACGGCGCCGTCGGACCTTTAGTGGGTTTTCCACCTGCTGGCTGCATTTTGTTGGCCGCTGTCTGCTGATTCGCGGCGACCGCGACGGGGGGGAAAGATTTCGTCGCGGGAGATTGTCCGGCACCGGCAGGCTCGGTCTTGTCACCGGGAGTCCACGACCCTTTAGTTTCTGGTTTGGGAGCGGTGGTGGACTTCTCGTTGGGAGAGGAAGTCTTGGCCTGAGCGACGTCCACGGGCCGCTCATTCTGCTTGGGGCTGCCGGGGCCCTTGGCGATTTTGAGGTCCTTAATGGGTAGCGACTCGACGGAGCCGGCGGACGCGGAGACCGAAGCGAGCGCAGGTAGCGTCTTTTGTTCCTGAATTTTGTCCGGTAGAGCGTAGTTCTTTTGACTCTGACCCTGTACGAAGTTCTTGGCGTGCACGTTGAATTGGTGCGGCGTGGTCTGCAGCGGCGGCTGCTGCTGCATGGGCACGGGCGGCGGGTGCGGAGGGGGCGGCAGGTACATGGGCGGCATGTACTCGACGCCACCGTCCACGGGCGGGCCGTAGGGCGGCGCGGCGTAGTGCGCGCCCGCGTAGTACGCGTCGACGGCCTCTTGCTCCATGACCACCTCCTGCTGGTACTCGTCGGGGCCTTTGTCCGCGTCGCCCTCGACGGGCATCGGATAGTCGGGATAGTATGGCGGGTAGGCGTAGGGCCCGTAGACGAGGGGCTGGTAGACGGGCACGTGGTAGAGCGGCGCGCCCTGCGCCTGCGCGGCTGGGTAGTACTGCGGGTACTGCAGGTAGTAGGGCGGCGGCTGCTGCGGCGGCGAGGGCGCGCGCTTGCCGCGGCGCTCGCGGCGGTGCGGGCGCGCGGCGCGCTCGGCGGGCGCGGGCTGCGCGTACTGCGGCTGCGGCGGCTGGTAGTACTGGCCCATGTAGCCGTGCACGTTCACGTTGGCGGTGACCTGGCTCACGTACACGTTGGGCGGCGCCACGGGCCACTGGTGGTGGTGCGGCGGCGGGTAGGCGGGCGGCGGCTGCGCGTAGGGCGGCGCGTGCGCGTGCGGCGCGTGCCCGCCCGCCGCGCCGCGCGCCGGCGAGTGGGGCGCCATCTCGCACTCGCCGCCCGACACGCTGTCCACGCTGCTCGACACGGTCGGGGGGCCCGCCGTGCTCGATGAACACGATGAGAGATCTGATACACCGCGATACAAGCTGATTAAATATTGCGGGACGTAAAATGTTTAGTAAAGTAGAAGGAGTTGTAGTTGAATTCATTCAAGGGGAAAGTAAATTAATATGTAAAATATGAGAAGCATATTTACACAACATTAGGAAAATTTGTACGAATATAACAAGCAGGTATGACCTGTTTCGTGTAGTAAAGAATGTCAGAGACAAATTCAAATTGAAGTGAATTACGATTAAAATGGTAGTACAAAATCGAATTAATTTCCATGCTCACCTATAGCAGGTTCAGTCCAACCGCCGTTAGCTGCAGCTGGCGAGTGTTCCGGGCTCCGCTCGTACAGGGCGCACTGCAGTCTGCTCAATTCCACTTCTTTCACATCAGACAAGTCTAGGAACTCATATTCCTGAAACACGCCACTGATATTAATAATGAACTAACACCAATGCCTCCCACTGCTTGCCATGTGGTTGTTCAGTCTTTTAAAATATATTGTGTAGTAGTAGAATACACTTAACTTAACCATCATAGCTGTGATTACTGGTGATGATTTTTGAACTTTTTTAAGACAATAATTATCATATTGTCATTTACTGGCAGACATATGTTCCAAGAAAATGATAACTATCTATACATATAAAAAGATGTGATTGAGGAAAATACCGAAATAGTGATGTGATAAGTAAAGATTTTTTAATAGGTGTTTCTAGGATTCAAAACTAACAACAAATAACCAACATACTTTATGGAAAATGGTTTTTTTATAATGAATTTCACAACATTCACAACCTACATAACTATCAATCATGCATAATAAACTACCACATTTACCAAATTCATTCCAATTTCAATCAACCTTTCAGAATGTACAATATTCAATGCGACATAGACCTACTGTGGTAAAGGATATGCCATTTTGTTGCTTTGCACAATAACTTTAATGTGACATTAAAAAAGTTTCTGAATAATGATTGTAATTAAAAATTAATCAATGATTATTCAAACTCAATAATAAAAATCACGCCTATATTCTTCCAAGGTGCAAGCAGAGGTACATCTATCACCAATGAAGATTCTCAACATAGCCTATTACCATTTACCGCCTAATTTGAATTTTACACAGTCCAGGAATCGAGCCCAAGACATAATAGACACAGGCATTTGTGACTGCTATGTTTAACACAGTTTATCAATATTGAAAAATACATAAAAAAATATATAAAAAGAACTTAGGGCCAAGTTCACAAACACATAACAAATTGTTTAATATCCTGGTAACAATGGTTTACTGCTCTAACAATCTGTTAGTATGTTGGAGAACACAGCCCTAAGTACATTATTAAAATATAGTAACTCAGTTAAGTAGTCTGATAATCCCAATCTGAATCATTTTAAAGGAAACAGGAATATTTAAGCCTGAAATTCTTTCCTTTACCAATTCAATAGCCTTCAATCAATTATATTAATTGACATAAAGGAAATTATTATGAAATACCAGCCAATAGCAATTACTGGCATACAGATACAGGAAATACAGTAGGTAACTGTGAAAGAATACTTTAATCACCATTCACTTCATTACAAGACCATGTCATTACTGGCGGAATTACATCACACATATTAAGTATGATGTATGTATGAAAGTGTTCTTATGTGGTTTTTTACACAACTATTATCATAGTAATTTTTTTTTTGATATGACTAATGTTGTTGGCCAGAGTGTCCATAACAACTTCATCTGGACAGAGGGTGAGCGCAAGTGCACTCCAGCCAGAGGGGCAGGGGGCAGCTAGCTCAAGGGCGCCACAAGGGACACGACCTAGGCTTGGGCCACTGCCAGGAGAGGGGTATCATAGTCATAATGATTTCTAAATCTACAAAAGTCTCACTTCAGGTATAATATTCTGTATGTGCTTATCAACTCACATGTGTGGTTCAAGACAGTTCACACTTAATTTACGTGACTTTCATGGCAACCAAACAAAAACAATTTCATAAGTAGTTTATTTATAACTTTTACTAAATCAATTTTATTACCTATCAATGCAATATACTGTTTGAAGGAATGATAGAAAGATGTCCGAAACACTAAATTTAAAATACAAAAATATTACAGTGAAATAAAATCTAAAATTGAGTCTAATTCAATCATGTGATAATTTAAAATGGACTTATACTTATTATGAGTGAAATGTGTTGAGTCACCAACATGGCTGTCAGTGATTTGAGGAAGTTTCATTAATAAGTTATTCCATGGGTAATAATAATGGTCCTCAATTAAAGAATTATGATAAATGTGTAGTGTACCTACTTATTTTAAACTAGCGGCCCGCCCCGGCTTCGCACGGGTACATTGCGGTTACATTATTCGAGTTTTAGTAAGGATCCCTAATTTTTTTGAAAATATATTATAGCCTACTAGCTGTGCCCCGCGACTTCATCCGCGTAGTATTGGATGATTGGGTTAAAAAGTATCCTATATGTTAATCCCGGTTATACTCTATCTGTGTTCCAAATTTCATCCAAATCCGTTCAGTAGTTTTTGCGTGAAGGAGTAACAAACATACATACATACATCCGCACTCACAAACTTTCGCATTTATAATATTAGTAGGATGTCACCCGGGGATAGTGTAGCTTCCCAACAGTGAAAGATTTTTTCGAATCAGTTCAGTAGTTTCGGAGCCTATTCATTACAATCAAACAAACAAAGTTTTCCTCTTTATAATATTAGTATGACAATAGGGAATTTTGTACTATTGATAGTTTTATTTGAACTTCTCTTTGCAAGATTTTTTCTAAAGACTTGATGTAGGTATGCAAGAGAATAAATATAATAATAATAATTATAATCAGCCCTTTTAATGCTCTACCAGTCTCGGGTCCAGGACTTGTCTCTATGCGAGGGGCATTCAGGCTATCAATGGTAATAAATTTAAAACTCACAATAAAAATAATTCCTAGTACAGATAGCAGACCAAGTCTAGAAACCGGTTATGTAACTGAGCACACTTTGATACATACAATAAAGAATATGTGATAGTGCAGATTCTTTTTAACCCCAATTAGTGCCGTAACAAAACATTTACAGTGGTTTTGTTGTCAAAACCAACTTATGTATAAGTGTAAATGTTTTGTAAGTGAAAAAGAAGGTTTATAAGTGCATACTATACAGAAGATAGCTTCTATATATAGATACATGTGGAAAACTTTAATTTTGTGAAAGTAAGTTTTATTCTACTATAAAATTGATACCTTTTCATTTCCTATGACAACCAGTTTTGTGGAGTCGACTTAGGGTGTTACAAACTATTACCATGGCAACAATTTTCCAATTCTGTCTGAACAGATAGGTTTTGTCTATTGTAATGCTAATAAGGAATACACAATAATATAATATATACAGACATGGTTGCTACTATTTACTCTATTAGAATACTGTTGAAGAAATAATTAAGTAAGTACCCAGACTAATAAATAGGTAGGTTCCAATATATGAGGCCAGTGAAAGAGTGAAGTAAGTAAATAAATTGGTATTTGCACTACTTATTGCATCAACCGAGTAACCTGGTAGTTTTTATGAAAAGGCACCTAACCTTGAACGTTGTTGCAGAAAGGACTGAAGTAACATTCGTTGAACGTTGGACTTCATTACGGCTTGTCAAATTTATAGGTTATCTGGATCGGCACTTTGCAAATCATCATTTGTACATAAGCGAATCACAAAAAATACGTACATTGAACACTATACGATCAACTACCGTGCAAAAGTTGTATTATGCAACAGCTCCGGTACCGAACAACAACAAGTTCACGGCACATGTGGTTTGTAGACATGAAATGCGATGCAAAAGTGAAATTGACATACCTAGAACTGTACCGACTATTGTCGAAATGATTTCCATTAGAATTCCCTTCGACTAAAGCATGATTTTCAGCGCCTAATTCTCCCTTGCACTAATGAAAAGCTGCAAAATATGCGGAACATTTGGAGGACTATAAGATGGCGTAACAACGCTCGGTTGCCGGGTGCCATCAATGTATTGACAAATCAACATATTGGTGATTCTTATTGCACGAATCCGAAACTGGGCACCGTCTTTATTACATCTAATAACACTTACCTCCCACGTGCACACAATTTCTGGAAAGAGATATTTTTTCTAATGTAATGGCCAGTTTCAATATCACCAAAACAAGAAACAAAAGCCAAACAAAATGTTTATATTGTAAAATATACTGCAATTATATTATTCTTACCGTGTTCATCAAATCCATGGCCTTTTAAAGAATACCATCACGAATATTAACGCCGTATATATCACATAAATACAACAGCGGCGATAAAGCAGAAAATCTTAGAACGGGAACGGGATCGACGGACGTCGAGGCCATGCACCACTGTCCGAACAGGATGTGACAAATCCCGCGCCATTATTAACTTTCTGGTTTTCAACCAATAAGAATGCAGATTTCATGTCATAAACTATAACCAAAGACAAAATGTAAAATATATTTGTAGTGTTGTTGCACTTGTCCGGATGTGCGCCATTCTGAAACATAGACAATAAAGACATGACAAAGTAAAATCTTTCTTATCGACGGTGAAGTTTTGTGCATTCACAATATGTTGATTCTTTTAGGTTGTGGTGTCCTTGTGGATTGACTCCATTGTTTTAGTAAAAAAATGTTCAACCTTCTTGGTTCTGCAGATGTCATATTTTTTACCACCAAGGAAGTTTTAAAACACTTGTAAAGTCTGTGGCCTACACTTTTCTACAGGAACAGGGAACAAAGTATTCATCGTTTAGCATTTTAGTAGAAGAATATTATAATAAAAAATGCTGTTTTAGTTATTTTCTGCTGATTTTGAAACACATGATACCTACGATATGTAGCCTTTTTATAATTATCATGTTATTACTATATTAGCCGTAGAAGTACCTCTAGTGCCTAGATGGCGGTGTAAACAACTTCCTACCAAAACTGTCCTTTCAGTTGAAATAAGTAATGTTACTCTCAATCTTCTAGTCATTCTATTTACTAGAATATAACCATAAATACTTGTACTATTATGGCTAGGCTTTCTTCTTTTAACAAAGGGCTAGGCACCTTTGTGGCCCAATGAAGCAACACTAGTATTAAAAGATGCTACCTATGCCTACAGTGGGCTGGGAGCGATCCCAGGAACACCCAAATTAGAGAAAATTACGAAAAATAGAAGTCTGTAATAAACTATTAATAGGTACATATTTAAATCTAAACTGGCTTTAGCTAATAGTTTAAGTAGGTATATGTGTTTAACCGCCCGCCTACGCGCCGGCTGTCCGCTTGAGATCAGCCGGCTGACCAAAGAAGAAGAAGTAGGTACTGTTTTGTTTTTGTTTATATAAAATATCGTATTAGGTCTTCGGGTTGGTTTAATGTTATTCTTTTACAATGTTTCTTAGTATTTAATCATATTAATAATTATTACAATTTTACATGTATTCACTCCATGTTAGTCTCTTAGTGGTCTTATGTCAAATCCACAACTGTCAGTTTAATTGTCAGTACTAGTGATGTAACGAATATTCGCATTCGCATTCGCATTCGCGAATATTCGCATATTTTTTGACATTCGCATTCGCATTCGCATTCGCAAGAATCTATGCGAATGTTTGGCGAATGTTTTTAAAAAACAAAAAGGAAATTATCTATAGACGATAGTGGAATGTTAACAACTAGTAAGAATTATATATTATGATAAACATTCGATTTATTATATTTCAAATAATATAATAATTGTCACCGGCTTTGCCAGACCCATAGATAAATATAAACAGTCAAATGCATGTCGGACTATGCATACTCTAGAGTTCCGTAGATATCCTGCCACTTTTCGATACAGCGGAACTCATAAAATAAAAGTGATATTTTTATTATTGATATGAAATATCGAATACGGCGGCTCACGTAACCTATTAATTTTTGCGAAAGTAATTAACTATTAGTCACCTTTTTAAATAAAATAGTAAGAAATTCTGTTACTAAATTTATCATAGACATCTTCAGCAAAAGTGACATAAATTTTTATTTTCTTTTTAGTCTGATGGTAATTCTTATAAGGATTTTTAATTCAAATAATTAAGTTGTGATTAGACTGGGTGCACAATCGGTGGTGCGTGGTTTGAGAATTAATTTAGATTTTTTTAATTACTTATATTGATTTTGAATAGTAGTAAATAACTATTTATTTCCTATAATAAACCATTTATAATGTGGTTCTAATTTAAAGATTGAATCTTGCTACTTAAGTAAAAAAAGCCACAATTAAGCTTAATATTTCGTAAACGGGAATTAATATTGAAAAACTGTCAAAGAAACCTACAAATAATTTTAAAATACTACTTAACAATACCTCAATCGAGGGGGGTGTGTAAACATTTTTTTTACTCCGCTTTGGAGGGTTACGGGAGGTACAATTGAATAACTTTGCTTTCAAAACAGTTTTTTAGCGGTTCATAAACTCAATTTTTTGGCTAGTTGCGCTAATAGTCTCTGTATAAAATTACTGTGATGGCAGACGGACGTGCCGAAACTATAAGGGGTTCCTGCAATTCTCTAGGTCTTAAAAAAAATCGTGAATTGTGATTTTTTTCAATTAAGATTGTATTCTAAATATTTTCTACTCGCGAGTAAGTTGTAAAATGTCCTATGAAATGCGTGAGCATTTTTAATTACACACCTTGGCTCCATCACAGCACAGCCCTCGTGTTATTCTCTGGCTGCAAACCAGCCTCGATCGTAACATAGCTCACTTGAAAATAATGCACTTATTAATATATAAACTGTCTTGAGGTAGGCAACAAAATTATAAATAGGATCTTTCTCTATTGCTCTTGTTAGTCTAAATAAAATATTAATTCAATAAAATTTGAATATAAAATAAATTTGATTAATGAAATAATACTAAACTACCCTCAAATCAAAACAAATCTCTTCGAATTAACTTTATGTGACTTCCTTCTTGTACTTTGTACTTCGTTCTTTCAACCTATGGGTTCGGCTATGTTCGGCCGACACGAAATTTCAATCCAGTGTAACATTTTGCGCGCTCTTCATTAACCTCCGAGAAATAGGCGTGTTATAAGTTTAACATGTGTATTTGTGTGTCTGTCTGTGGCATCGTAGCGCCCAAACAAATGATCCGATTTTAATTTTGTTTTTTTTTAGAAAGGTGTTCTGATCGAGAGTTTTCTTAGTTATGTTTCACTAAAATCGATGCAACCGTTTGAAAATTATCAGCTGTTTTGTAATTTAAAAAGTCGTTTAATTTTTTTATTATTATTTTTGAAGTAAATTAAAGTTTTTTAATTTTCATATTCGGGTTTTTTATTTGAAAGTCAACATTCGCATTCGCATTCGCATTCGCGAATGTTGAAGCCAAATATTCGCATTCGCATTCGCATTCGCGAATGTTAAAAATCCAACATTCGTTACATCACTAGTCAGTACGTTCCGACTTCCGTTATTACAGGTACTTAGTGCTTTCTTTACGCAGTTACATAAGTATGTACCTAAGGCTATTTTCTTCAGCACTGAATCGCGTCCAGACTGGGCGCAAGTAAATTGCTCTAACAGCTACGTGATTCTGACACACCTGCCCACGGCAAGATTTCTATTAGAGCTCGTTTATCTTCACAAATATTGGATTGTTTGCTTTGTGGGACGGGACTAATTCAGTTGGCACGTGACACGTTAGCCGATTATTTTCACATGACCGTATGGGAGAATTGATAGTGTTCCGTGCCTATAGGTGTTTATCTACCTACATTTATTGTTTTCTTATATTTACGCGAATACTACACATTGAAATAAAACTATTTTTCGGATTTGGGATCCAGTAATTAATATAATTAAATCCAAAACCAAGTGTACCATTGCAAGACCTCGAGACACTGTGAGCACTATCTGAGTGGATCGGACCGCAAACAACAATTAAATATGAGGGTACCCAGTTACTAACTATGACATCAGGACGTCTAACACCTCAGTCCCCCCGTGACCATGGCTGCTGTAAAGCAACCGAAACGTCGGGAACATGAAGTTAATAAACGCGATAAAATCAGAAAAATAGTTTTATTTCAATACCTACATTTACTTTAGGGATTTATTTTAATAATGCACGATATTTTGCGTGGCGCCTCGTAAATCCTATAAATGATACCGACAATAAAAAATGTAAATATTTTCTCTTGTAGTACAGCTGGTAGGTAGCGAATGATTTATGTCCATATAAAAATAGATCTCAAGTCTGAGAGCGATCCTGCGAGCGAGGAAATGTCATCCTAACGTCATTCCTGTACAAAAAGACATGCCAAAATCGTGCTTAAGATCGCTTTATTATTAAGGGCCCTAATGGACGGATCGTTAGAAAGAAACCCATATGTAAGATTTTTTTCTGGGAGCTATTTACGTCATCCTTAGCATTTGCTAAGGTGCCTTGCATATCGTGCATTATTAAACAAGACCTTCTATAAATTATGCAAGTAGATAAGTTTGGCTTCGTGTACTAGTTAGATTTAAACCCCGGCTCGTACCTCTGAGAATTTGGGTATTCATCGTGCCTTCCATTTGACTTCCGCTCGGTATAAAGGTTTTGCCTACCACACAATCGAACGACGGTCGATCAAAAATCGATCGATCGTTGCTCGAACGTCGATCGACGACGATCCATCTCATTTTTGCCGTGGATCGATGGGTGGTTACCTACACTAATGGTTCGAATGTCCTCGGTTTCATTGGTAACCCATTATTAAAATTCTGTGCATGCGAAAGCGAAACCCTTCACAGAGATTTTCTTTCCTGACGCGAGTTTTCCGACCTCACAATGTATTTTTTTCAAACATGTTTTTCCACATCATCTAATATTAATAAAAGACAATTTATCTTTTCCCCGGGATTCATCGAGGGTCAAACCTCGGAATCATCATTGGTCACCATTGTCGATCCTGGTTAACAGGAGTAACAGTGGTGGGAGTGTGTGGCGGAAATTACTTCAATTTTATTTAGTTTACATTAAATTTATTTTATACTAGCTGTGCCCCGCGACTTCATCCGCGTAGTATTGGATTATTGGGTTAAAAAGTATCCTATATGTTAATCCCGGTTATAATCTATCTGTGTTCCAAATTTCATCCAAATCCGTTCAGTAGTTTTTGCGTGAAGGAGTCACAAACATACATACATACATACATCCACACTCACAAACTTTCGCATTTATAATATTAGTAGGATTAATTTCTTACCATAAGAATAGGTATAACAAGCCTTACCTATTAGCGAATAGAGCCGTTCCGCATCTTTTCAGGAAAGCAATATAAGTATCGCTTTTAAATAATAACAGGATAGCTTTCAGCATTCATATTTGCTTTCAGCCGCTTTCATTTCCTGTATATTGTGTTTGTGATGCAACCGGAGTGAACCTATTGAACATTTTTATTTGTAACAACAATGTGGACTCGTTCAAGCCGCGTGCGCTACGCTCTCAACGAACTTTCAATGGAAAATGCATGTAATTTAATAACGTTATATTTTGCCATATAAAAATATAACATATATCTTTTAGTTAGAGTATATTTTGGTACTCACACCTTGTGCTAGTTACGTTAACAGCAGGTTTTCCGAATCAAGGTGTAATGGTAGATACATACCTAATCTATACATCTATACAAATAAATAAAATTGGAGTGTCTGTTTGTAAGAGATGTAATGCATATGTTAGGGTGTGTTTGTGTATGTGTGTTAGGTACGTCAGATGATTTACATTTTCATCATCTGACGTACCTAACACACATACACAAACACACCCTAACATATTCATTACATCTCACACACACTTCACTACACACATACATACTACATACCCACTCAAACACACTACACACAAACACACTACATATTCTTTTAACAGTTACTCTTAAGTGTACAAATTTGTAAACTCATACGTTCCTCACTGAACCTATTCAGCAATTTTAATTATGTTCCTTGGTCTCAAGATACAGGCTGCCCTGCGCGCCTAGTTTGAGTTCCAATGATAATTATATTATGTGATTTATAATGGAATAAATTTTATGTCTTTTATGTCTTATGTCTTTTATGTAATATCAAAATATCACCTTTTAACTAAATTAATTTGAAAGAACATACGACAACTATAGCAAAAACGCGATTTAAAAAAAAATTGACTGTCTGTCTGTCCGTCTGTATGTTTGTTCCTGGTAATCTCCGAAACGGCTGGACCGATTTTGACGGGACTTTCACTTGTAGATAGCTAATGTTATAAGCAGCTTAACTTAAGCTACTTTTATTTAAGAAAAAAAATAGGACCTGTCGCGCGGTCTCAGAACGCGGGAGCGGGCTTTTTTGTTAATTTAAATTCCACGCGGACGAAGTCGCGGGCTCAGCTAGTATATGTATAAATTTAAAAGGTGCTGCAGCAAAATGTACTTAAAATTCGAAGAGGCTGTTCTCAAATTAGAGATGCTTTTGCGTATTTGACAGTACCTAACTATATCTATCTAACTATAAAGATGATTTTAGTAGATAGGTACACAAAATTACAAAATAATAAAAATTAAACTGTTTCGCCATGACCAGTGATATCTCGAACCAATTAATAATATTAATATGTATTACCGTTGATTGCACCGCTCTTTGTAGAAACAATTATTTTACCACTAGCACAAAATCGAAGAAGATGAATAAGGAAGTATTCTCGTTAGCTAAAACCAATCTGTCGACATGTAAGGCGGTGTGTTATCCATCAATTTGGGCCCAGAACAATTAAAAGTGGTGCGGACGGGGTATGTAATCAATTATGCGGCACACACCATGTGGTGGGTGTGATTTGGATAGATTGAGGGTAGGGATAGGTAGATAGTGTAGCGGCGAAAACAGAACAGAACTAATATTTTAGGTGCTTATCATCAGATCAAGGTTATCATGTCTTTACAATATCATTAGAGTAACAGGAAAGCAAATTGAGTTTAGGTAGGTAGATCTGACCTAAGGAAGTTGCTCATATCCCTTCATCAAATAGAAAGTGATATAATTTTCAAACGGCTGAACAGATTTTCTTGAATCATAGCTAAGAACACCATCGATTAAGAAACCTTGCAAACAAAAAAATAATAAAATCGGTTTTCCACTCGAGAGCTACATTGCCACATCCAAAAATGTGGGGATCCATGTTTTTTTTTGCTGTCTCGCCAAGTGTGGTGTGTAATGAATGAGGACAAAAATCAGAGTTCATAAATAAAAATATAGTGTTACTAGCTGTGCCCCGCGACTTCATCCGCGTAGTATTTTAACTTAGCAAAAATTTCGGGATTATCGGGTTAAAAAGTATCTTATATGTTAATCCCGGTTATAATCTATCTGTGTTCCAAATTTCATCCAAATCCGTTCAGTAGTTTTTGCGTGAAGGAGTAACAAACATACATACATACATACATCCACACTCACAAACTTTCGCATTTATAATATTAGTAGCATATATAAAAATTCTCATGTCACAATGCTAGTTACCATACTCCTCCGAAACGGCTCGACCGATTTTCATGCTAATCGGGTAGGTCGAAGAATCAGCTACTATCTATTTTTCATACCCCTAAATGTTAAGGGTGGTCCACATTCCACGCGGACGGGGTCGCGGGGCACAGCACAATATAAAATATTCCAGCTTTAATACTACTATCGCAATCTATCGGCAGTTCTGAATATAATTCGTGTAATTCCGTAGTCGAGTTATAGTTTTTAAAACGTTTTTACTTGTTAAGTGTATTATCCCGATAGGTACCTACAATCCGTGACACGTTCAGATAATTCAATCACTTACAGATGCAGAACACACTGTCGCCGATTAGGTCATACCTATTAACGCGGTGTAATAAACACCACGTCCACTTCAGTACTGATTAAATGCATTCCTTAATTAGTCCTATTTAAGTACCTAGGTATCTACTGGCTACTCGGGTGTAGGTACTAATTTTTTAAGAAACTAGCTGAGTCCGCGACTTCGTCCGCGTGGAATTTAACTTAACAAAAAAGCCCGCTCCCGCGTTCTGAGCCCGCGCGACAGGACCCATTTTTTTAATTTAGTTTTTTTTTAATAAAAGTAGCCTAAGTTACTGCTTATAACGACAGCTATCTACCAGTGAAAGTCCCGTCAAAATCGGTCCAGCCGTTTCGGAGATTACCCGGAACAAACACACAGACAGACAGACAGACAAAAATTTTTTTAATCGCGTTTTTTTATAGGTGTCGTATGTACTTTCATATGCATTTAGTGAAAAGGTGTTATTTTGATATTACAAACAGACACTCCAATGTTATTGATTTGTATAGATACTTTGTTAATTCTTTAATTTCCTACTGTCTATTGCATAATGGCTTCTAGGTAGTTCTGTAATTTCCTGCATTAAAATAAGCTCTGCATACTGCAACTCTTTGTTTGTTTAAACATTTTTCCTATCATGGGAAAATGTTTTGAGTGTTTTGCAATTATGGAGATTTTTTGTAGGCTCGTATTAATAAATCGATCTCAAGTCTGAGAGCGATCTTGAAAGTATAATTCTTATGTCAATTCATACCAGAACAAAATGTCATGT
Source organism: Notodonta dromedarius (assembly GCA_905147325.1). Lineage (NCBI taxonomy): Eukaryota > Metazoa > Arthropoda > Insecta > Lepidoptera > Notodontidae > Notodonta > Notodonta dromedarius. The sequence goes on from LR990172.1 coordinate 8,427,364, forward strand.
CAAAAGCGAAGGTACCTACCTACACAAGATCCCTCTTCATAGTTACGGGCCCTACTGTTCTATTTTCGTACAGAAATTGTCTCAAACTTCTCAAAGTAATGAAGGGATGTCCGTATGTCACAATTTTTTTTCAAAAATTACTGCCGTTATTGTATTCTGACCACAACATTACAAGTATATACTGTCTAGTACGCTTTTTATACAGTATCTATAGTAATAACTAACACAGATTATTCCTTATAAACCGCATATTAGTCGTCCCAATTTATATAATCTTTGTGAATTAAAAAAAAAACGAATATTCGTAATACTAGGAATACTAGTAGTAGTTTTTTTTAGTAAACGTGACATTAGTGTATTCTTCGCTTTAAAATTTACATACATCACTTTTCGCACTTTTCTCAAATCAATTTTCAATACTGAAGCTTATTTCTCCGGCACTTCCCCTTTGGCAACAACAAAATAGACGCGCATATGTTATTTATTCTCACAGAATAACTCCCACAACGGTATCCGCTTAGAAAATATCTTTATAAAATAATAAAAACTTTAAACAACAGTGTGTTTGAATTTCTACACGGGAAACTTTGAAAAGAGTAATAAGAAATTTAATAACACATTAATCCTATCTCTGGGGCGCTCAAAGCGTTCCTCACATCTTTCCATTTACGTTCGTTTCAATTCATTTAAACTTATTAATGTTCAGCGTTTCCTTTGAAACAGACCAATAAGCGTTTGGTAACCGGTTATAATTAAGTATTTTAAGGCTAAAGCGCCCATCTAGCCCGCGAAGTTCAAATTTTTTGAGTTCTTTTAGATTTTTTTCAAAATCTGACAATAATAAAAGACAAATTTTGTAATTCGCGAAAAAGACCGTGTGCAGTGCATTTATTAATACATTTATTTTACTCTAAATATTATCACGGTGGATATGATACTAGTAAATCACTAAATATACAAAAATTGCCAGATTATCTGGATAGCTGTCGTTCTTGAAATGTTTTAGAGTAAGTTGGATATATTAATAAATGCACTGCACACGGTCTTTTTCGCGTATTACAAAATTTGTCTATAATTATTGTCAGATATTGAAAAATTTCTAAAAGAACTCAAAAAATTTGAACTTCGCGGGCTACACAGGCGCCTTCACCTTAAACAAATTACCTGCGAGTCTTCTCGCGTGATTTTGTTGGTAATTATTTGTATGTTTTTTTGTTATATAACAAAGTCCGCCAACAAGCGCACGTTCAACTTGATGTTAAGCAGTTACCGTATCTTATAGATGCTTGCAATACCAAAGGCGTTGCTCGCACGTTGCTGACCTGAAGGGGAGTGGCTTAGAGGAAGGGGAAGTGAGGGTTAGGTTTCAGGCTCTCGCACTCATCGTGCGAAACGCAGCTATTATAGCTACTTAACGCCGATATTCTGTGAGAGGATGGTACTATCCCGGTCGAGCGGCCCCGTATTTGAGCTGTAGTCAAGTGGCTACAGTTTGACTCTACCACCGTCCATTATATTATCGTAAATAGTACCATTTATCATTTTTTTTTTCGCTGGTTGATTTCCTTGAAGAACGCTTGTTTTCGGATTCATTAGAATCGGTTTTCGTGTATTTAATACAGAACCTGTTTTTAAATCCGTTTATAGTTCGGAAATGCTTACCGACTCAGTGGATACGAATCTAAATTAATTTTAATAGGAATCAAGATCCCAATGTGTAGAAATCTTCGCTTTTATATTCTATCTTACGATCATTATTTAACGCATTGATGGAAAGAGATGGTTTTTATACAAATTATATTTAATTTTCCCACAACACATGGACAGTTTCACACTGTCAATTCCCATTCAATCTGCTATACAAAACTTCGTAGCGCCCGTAGGCTGGGGCCTACGCACGCCTACGCTGGGCGCGGCGTAGCGGCGTAGCACCAACCGCTACGCTGCCGGATAACCGGTAAGGTATATAACCGGGGCGCTTGTAGTCTGAGGCCACTTCAGTTGGACCTGCCCAGCGCGCAACACGTGCTGCGACCAGCTTCAGTGTTTCAGTGCACTCGCGGACATTTTCGAAGGAAACTCGAGGTAAGTTTTGCGTGCCGGGCGGATAACTTTAATAACCGAATAAAAAATAAGTGATAATTTAATCGTATGGGAGATTTAGTTCTGATTTAAATATTTTTATAGTAGGTACTTTGTATAAGTTTGTTTAAAAAAAATCTAATTCCGTTTAGATTGTTCTCAGGTTTAATAATTATTCCTAGATAATTATTTATCAAAATGCTTAAGTATATTTTTATTACAACAAGAATGTTTCTTTTATTTAAATTTACAACTTAATCTATAGGCCTTGGGGGCAGTTATTTATAAGTCTTAGCTTAACTTACATTGATACAGTGCAGGGGTGGGTACTGACCTATGTGATGTGATCTACTTGGCTTCAATAACTAACACAATAAATAATAACTTTCTCACTGTTTAACTAAAATTCCTTTTTAATTATTCTATAAATATTAGGTACAATTGCGCTGAGTAAACAAGACATTTTATATGGTTTGGTGGTTGGTAACATTTTTTACTTTGCATAAAATATTTCATATAAAGTCGGATTTATCTGACTATTATATTACTTGAATATGTGAGTCGCAAAGATAATACTAACGAAAAAAAAAAAAAATTCTTCTTATTTTTTTTATCAATTGTAATCTAAACAAGTTTCAAAAGTAAAATCTTAGTTCGTAAAAGCTAAAAGAGGTAGGTTTTAAGTAATGGGTAAAGAAAAGTATATTTTGTAGTCTCAAATGTTTTAGGGATGTGTGAAAAGTAGGGAAATCTTTAGAAAGGTATCTTATAATACCTACTTACCCACTCATCCCAGAGGAATCTTATGTATCTGCTGTATTATAAAAAAATCGCTATGCGCGTTTGTCCACTTAGTTCTTTTAAAGTAGGTACGCAATGGTTTTTGATGCGGTTTTCATTATAATGTCAACCATTTCCGGAAGATTAATTAATCAAATCCAATTAAATTTAAAAATATTCCTTAATGTAAATTCAAGCGAACCCGGGGCGGGTCGCTTGTTTCATAATAAATGTGATATCTTCTATATAAAATAGCCATTATTTTAACTTTCCGTAGCCATATCTTCCATTACGATTTAAAAAAGTCAAGTTCAAAGGCATCCGATTACTTAGGATTATACTTTGCAGATCAAAGGATTGGTCGTTTGAGCGCTGACTATTAGACAGCTTGAAGAAAAATATAATTAAATTAACATTAAATAAGAATTTCTTTTAAAACCTTATTGCTGCTTAACTTCTCGAGCCAACCAAATGCAAATAAAAAAGGTTGTTCCCACCGCTTAACACAAAAGATATTGCACCTAGGACTACTACTAGGATAGAGTAAACTGTTTAATAGCCTACTCATTTATTTGTAAAAGCCGAGACTTTTCTATAAACTCTCAAACACAGCGGGCATTCAGATTAAAAGATAAATTCGCAAATGGTGATCGTATTACAGTTTATAACTGTCCGTCGGTGTAGGCGCGTGGACATATACCGAGCAGCGCGCACGAACAAACAGTTTTGTCGTTTAACCACATAGACATAACGTCATAACTACTTGCTCGGGCGCGGCTGCTTGGTACATGAGGACCCGCCTATTGTTTGAGGAAAACAATAGGTGCAATTATAAAACAATAAGCAAGACATAAGTTTTTTGCGAAGAATTGTCAGGAATTTCAGGTGGGAGATGAAAATACTTAAGTAATTGTGACTGAAACGTCATATAAAAATTAAATATACGAAAGCAGGAAATTTTATAAAAACCATTAGGTTTTTCGTTACTTAAATTGTGACTAATATTTTATGAAATTAGGGCTTTTATACAGACAATACTTTAGGACTTAAGCAAGTTTCATCAAAATCTATCCAAACAAACGAACCAACAAACACATTAGTAAGCATACATATAAAACAGATTTTCGATCGGTTTCTTTCTAAATTATAATAACATAGGGTATCTATATTAGTTTTGCAACAAAACTAATACTAGATAAGTACTTTGAAGTAGCGAAGTTCCCAACAGAAGCCACAAATCTCAAAGTTACGGTGCGTTTAGATCAGATAAGACAACACTGGACTTCCTGGTTTCCAACCTAGGCTTCTAACACCATGTTATTCCTCTTCCTCGTTAGGTATCCTCATTCATTAATTGAAATAAGTACATATAATAGACAGTTAACTGTTAAAATTAACTATGCAACAAAAATAATAGAAAATAATTTAGTTCTTAACGGATACATATTATGCATCCAAGTGTTTTTGACTAATAGTGGCTAGTAACTTACAATAATGTATTAATGAAAAATATTCCGTAAGTATATTTGTAGTTATTAACACTGGGTTATTTTGTGTAAATAATCAAACCTTATAAATAAAACCTTATTTAATCTTATAAAAAATAAATGTTTTTTTAATAGTAGTCTTTTAAGCAAGGAAGTTTTAAGTATATCTTACGTTAAGGCATCCATTATTTTCTCAGAACATAATAATATCCTACTAATATTATAAATGCGAAAGTTTGTGAGTGTGGATGTATGTATGTATGTATGTATGTATGTATGTATGTATGTATGTATGTATGTATGTTTGTTACTCCTTCACGCAAAAACTACTGAACGGATTTGGATTAAATTTGGAACACAGATAGATTATAACCGGGATTAACATATAGGATAATTTTTAACCCAATAATCCAATACTACGCGGATGAAGTCGCGGGGCACAGCTAGTGTTATATATACTTTAAATGTCCTTGAATATAGGTTCAAAATGTAGTCGTAACTATTTGCTCGGTTTGAGTAGTCATTAGAAAATGAATCCTAAAGATTCACGCCTAAATTACGTGGCAGATAAGTAATTAAGTATTTCTTGTTTCTTCAATAAGTATTAAGTGGAATTACTAAAATAGTAATCATCTCATTTTGGTACGTTCCTATTGTAATGACAAAGGGGATACTTATTGGTTTCCATTTCTTGTGGTTTAATTAAAATACATTCTATTTTAATCAGAGTTATTTTTGTTGCTCGGAATTTAATTGTTAGGAAACGGAACCTTTAGTATTATAGTTATTATTCCTATGGCCCAACCCTTATGTGTAACATCACTATTGTATGTTTTTAATAGTTGTAAGTATCTATATAACTTGTCTCTACTATCTACTATGATCCATGTAATATCTGAGCCGTTATTCATATAATGTATTTTCATAGTCAATACTGTGTTTCAAATACCCAAACCATCTTCTAAATCCATTGAATAGATGCATAGGTTCTCGTGTCTCACTCACACCCCCCGTGACGAAATAAAGAAAATTTAAACTTATAATTTCGACCTCCGACAAACGCCCTTACCAAAATCGCTTTATAACGAAGAGGCCACTTGAGGCCGCATCCGCAACGAAGTGGCCCACTCGGGCCACTCCGGGCCACTTTTGCAGTGTTAAAACAATAGTTTTTGAGTAACACCCACGCAAAATGTACACACTTCTTAGTACATTTACCGACATATTTTTTTTTTTTAATGCTATTCTTAACCTCTAATCGGTCTGTGAATAGAGTTTGTCGCATAGTTCCTGATTGACAATTGACAAATTGAAATGACAATTAATTTTCAAATAATTATATCAATCCTTTTACGAATAGGTACAATCTCGCGCTTTCGCATAAGTACCTATACAGAGTGTATCAAAAGTCCGAAATAATAATTTGGTACATACTACATACCTATAATGTAGCTGATGTCTAGATGCTTAGTGCAGACAGACGATGGTATTTAACTTAGAAAATTCGATGATAATTAACTGTACGTATATTTAACTATTCTATTTGCTAAGTCAAGGGCCTTTGAATATTTGTCACAACCTTCGTGTTGCGGCCTAAAACACATCCAAATTTTGGTGTCATTTTTATACTATTTAATATTACACTCATCAAATCATTTCGGACTTTTTAAACAACCTGTATTCACAAGTTAGTATAAAATTAATATATAAATAATAACTTTATCAGAAACAAGTATTACGATCGTCAAGTACATTTTACCACTCTGGTTGTCTGTAAAGATGTCACAAGCGGAGACCCAACGGGCTAATAAAAGCATCAACCCGCGTGGTAGTCGGCTGTCAGTCTTCATATAAGGATGTAAAGGCTTCCAAAACCCGACGGATGACCGGCACCTTTACCGGCCATTAAGTGCCCGACACACATGTCAATCTGTCGGTACAGTTTTGGCATTTATGGGATATTTCGATTTTAACATTGCTATACCACGGTAGCGATACTAAATAATGTTGAGATTAAGTCGGCCGTCGCCGGGAACGCCAACATTCAGACAGCCATTTATACCGTTATTTTAATTAAAAATTAATATATGAAGGCGAAACGATAAAAAGAACTAATTTAATAAAGGCTGGGGAGGAAATAATCTTTTCTAGCGCTGATTTTCGGCCGACGCATCACCTCGTCATAACATCCACAGGACCACATTTGTGTGGACGGTGGGTATATTTTTTCGTCGCCAACGTTCGTTGTACCGCGGCTTGTAAAATATGCATGAAACGTAAAAGGAAAATTCGAATTTTGTGACCTTTTTGTGGTTAGGTAGCCCTATGAAAATTTGATGTCAACACAAAAATGGCTGCATCTATTTCCACTGTGGTCATATGTGCCGCTAGCAATATGCAAACCAGACTGGTATCATTTCATAAGGTAAGGTAAGGTAATATCGACATCCTAAGCGGCCGCTCGGCTCACTGCATCTGGGGGATGCGGGTTCGATTCCCGTCAGGGTAAATTTCTGAAATGGCCTTTTCCATAATTTGGCCTGGTCTGGGTGTCACTTAGATAGCCCCCAGTCCACGGTACCCATAGTTATCTTAGATTACAAAGATTCATCATTTGGGCAGATTTTGACCCCCTTGGTAAGCCCCGTTGAGACTTTAGCTAGGTCTTTAGTTTGCATAGGGAATAGGCACATCAATATTTATTAAGCTAGCTTTTTTTTTAATCCACAAAATAAGTCACAAATTTCGAAGTATAGCCCTATTCTATTCAATATCAATATTAATACATAAGTAAGTAAAAGATACTCTATATAAATATTAGAGGATTAATATTTTGATTAGAAAGGACAGAATGGATACAGATTTCTATGTCTCTTGCAAAATATTGTAATGGATTAGAAGGATCTAGTATTGTATGGTCTAGTTATTTTTCATAAGCCCAGAGGGTACACGTGTGGCGTGATCATGAGGTCACCATCCTAGGGTCTTGTAGGTATACGATTCTCGGGCGTACTAAGTTATATATGAATAAAAATGTTGAAAAAAACGCAAAAAAAACTAAATCTAACATGTTATCCCATATTATACGCTAATACAATAGGTTTTTCTATAAAAATATGAATTATAATACCTAAAATAAAAATTGCAAATAGAAAAATGGTGATTACAAATTACATTTTCCCCAAAATTTAATAATATGTTTAGTATTCATGAGGTATATTTCGTGAAAGGTACAAATTTACTGGATTTCATTACGTATATTTTGTGTGTTTATTGACCGCCCCTGTACCTATCTACTTAAAATTACAAACCGGTTCCCAAACTGGGATTGACATAATGGTGTGAAGTCCTGAAAAGTAATTTCCTGTGCACTCCTAATTTTATTCATCTCACGTTATTCTAAAAAGGGCAAATCTATTAAATAAACGTGCTCATTTTATTTACCAGCCTATAATTATGTTTTTATCATCTCAATATATTATGGTGTTAGTTAAGACTTGGACGTCTATCAAATTAACTTTGGAACAATCCTTAAATCTTTTTCAAAGGTCGAAAGAAAATCCTCTGCTACTAAGTTCACCTCTCACCAACCTATGTACCCCGCGTCATTAAGATCCAATAACATTGCAAAGTTTTAATTAACGTAGCTTACTTCTTCGGATATGTAAGTTTATATATGTTCCTTGTAACAAGATACTGGTGCTAATTCTGTGCTAGGTACCTATACGTACAAACTTATATAAACTAAACCAAAATACATTGTCTCCCGTCCTCCTCAGAGAAACAGCAATATTTTCAACGGTGGCTAATTCAGTTAATTCACGTTTGTATTTTTTCCAAACGTATTGATATGATTTAATGTTGTCTGGTCTCATTATAAAGTTAGTTTAGCTAATAATATTTTAAGTGTTAAGTCTTTTTAATTTCACATTACTTAAACGAAATTTTCACGTCGAGAATTCTGACAAATAAAAATCTTTTGAAACAAGAATCCACAAACGTTCTCTTGTTAAATAATGATCAACGGGAAAAGAATAAATGACTTGAATTTAAACATTTTGTTTCTCCTGTTACTGCTGACTGCTAATTAATATTAAGGCGATCGAGTCAAAGGCCAATTTATCAATATAGATGGCAAAGGGAGGAAACTCAAACTTCATTAATTGTATTTTTTCTGAGTGCGTATCAAATTGACTGTGTTTTGTTTTAAGTGCCGGAGTGTCTGTCTGCTCCTTATCTTTGAAACTCGATAATCATAGGAATTGTTGAGAAAAATCTTGACAGTTTCGTGGTTATAAACGCAGCAAGCCTACTGTGTAGTCTTAAATAAGTTTGATTATCTGCAAAGTATAATAGGTACCTGCTCCGTCTGGTTTGCTCGGTTCATGACAATAAGCTCCCCTCAACCTTTACCCTGTGATGTAACATCAAGCTTTTTACCTTGGGGTGGTTGAAATAACGTAGCCCTTTTGACGTCCCACTCCTGGGCGCGGGCCTCACAACACTACGCGGGGGATTCAGGCCGTAATACACCACGCTGGCCCAGTGCGGATCGTCGGATTTCATATATCTTTCGAAAATTGGTGAGATTTTCCAAGACATTCAGGTTTTATCATGATGTTTTCCTTCACCGTAAGCAAGTGATAATCATTAGAAATTATGATTCGCACATAGATTTCGAAATACCCAGAGGTGCGAGGCAGGGTTTGAACCCTGGTGCCTGCAAGACGCGTGCTTAACCAATCGGCTATCACTGTGGGTTGTAAAAACGACTTTAACGTTGGTTAATAAGGTATGATATCATATTAATCAAAAAACCAAGTGCGCGATCTAGTTACATTATAGAAATCCGTAGTGTGTACGTACTTTTGTGCATACCCGTCAAGGCATGCAGGTGTGACGGTATTTACTAGAAAACCTAGACTTTTCTCTTTTCATTAAAAACTATTTCGTAACTACCGCTCATAGTGGCCTTTACGCATAACTTATTGTACCAACAGCAGCTTTGCTATAATGTGACAAGGAAATATGACGCATCGATCGGGCTCAATAGTAGCTATTTTACCGTATCAAGCCGTGCAACATTACTAAACTTGTTGATAGCGGTCAAAAATGCATTTTACTGTAGTACATCATCTTTAGCATTTACTAAGGCGTCTTACATAATAATGTGCTTTAAATTAAATCTTATATTGTCTACATTAGGAAGGTATTATAGATTCCCTGGGTGGGAAGAATTCTTGACCTGTATTTATATTATCATAGAGGCTATCTTACCTCATGCGGGCTTAATTAACCAATTCATATTAATCATTGCTTTTCTACAGATAATTGAACTCAAATATTAGTATTTGAAGGAGATCATGTAAATACCAGTAAGAATAATAAATTATTAAGTTCTGAAACGGAAGAGATTAATTTAACCTTTCAAAAGAAGGCTTGTTATCTTAGTATACTTACATTTAATATTAATATATTATTAATGAATAACACACAGATGTTAGGTATATTCCTATCTACTTAGCCATATAATTTGTTTTATATATAAATATAATATAATGGAATTCAAATTTCATTACTAGGATGAAAATGTTAGTCGAGATCATTTACGCAATGCAAGCAGATTTAATTAATTAGTAAAGTGAGGTGGTGAAGAGATAAGAAATGTGGTCGAGGTAATGAGGTTTTGACATTTAGAAATAAATACGAAACAAACATTTGTATATTAAGATCCTACTAATATTATAAATGCGAAAGTTTGTGAGTGTGGATGTATGTATGTATGTATGTATGTTTGTTACTCCTTCACGCAAAAACTACTGAACGGATTTGGATGAAATTTGGAACACAGATAGATTATAACCGGGATTAACATATAGAATACTTTTTAACCCAATAATCTAATACTACGCGGATGAAGTCGCGGGGCACAGCTAGTACCTAAATATAAAGAGGTTTTTTATTCAGAATTTCACGCTAATTAATCTTCAATACAGTAACTGTCTATAACAAAGTAAAATCAATGCAGTCATTATTTCAAAATCGCACCCACTACATTCAGCTGATGATACACCAAATAGGTAGCTCCCGCCAAACTCTATCAATCCAATTTTGCTCCACAAAACAAACGCTACGCGAGCGGTTTGAACGAAACCTTAAGCTCAATAATTGCGTGTCAAAAATCGCCGGATCAGCCTCTCTGTAGGCCGCGGTCACATTGTTCAGGTTTCTATTAAGGGAAAGACGTAATTAATGGCGATCCGGACTCATTATGTCGTAGTGATGTAGCAAGTTGCTTGTCTCTACTAACAGGTGGTTCAGTAATGAGTGATGTACATCGCCTTGGGGTGGTTTATTGGTAATATTTCGGTTATATCGGTGATACATTCTTTAATAATTATCCCGATGGAAATATTAATACAGTGTGGGAAGATATTTGCTATGTACTCTGTGTTACGACAACAGAAGAACGCAGTTGCAAATAAAATCTTTATTTCAATACATTTATGATTCTATTTTTAGCGGGAAGTTCTTAATCGTTAGTTTTGAAGTTATTAAAAATGAAAAATGTGCCTCAATGTGCATTTGTGTATTTTTGTATATTTTAAGATAGATGACGACTTATTTTTACTTGTTTAACCATAGATATAGGTTTTATTGTTCGATATTTTTATCAAAAACTTACTTGTGATTTTCATTACATTACATTTATTTTATCTAAGACAGTTTTGTTTTGCTATAAAAAAAAAGCTTTCCAACCACCCACAGTGTGAAATTTTTGCTACCGGAAACTTTTTTTTTGTACGCTTTCTATACAATAGAAAGCGTACACCGTTGACGACCGCTTGGCGCAGTGGTTCGAACGTAGGCCGCTCGGCTCACTGCATCGGGTGGTTGCGGGTTCGATTCCCGTCAGGGTCAATTTCGGAAATGGCCTTTTCGTAATTTTCCCTGGTCTGGGTGTCACTGGGATCGCCCCCAGTCCATTGTACGGTACCCATAGTACAAGCGTTGCTTAGTTTGGGACCGTACAGTTGGTGTGTTCGTCTGGCGATATTTATTATTATTATTATTTATTACATAATTTAGAATTGTGTGATGTGTTCTACTCTTGCTAAAACGACTGCTACAAAGTCGTCCACAGCTAAAATCAACTAAGACACTTTTTTATCGAATAATAACACAACTTAAAAATACCTACACTAGCTCCTGCTCGCGACTTCATCCCGGAAGCGGAATATACATACAAACTTCCGTCCTCCTCTTCAAGTTTTATATTCACGACAAGAGGTGAGCCATGTCCAACGTCCGGTTCATCTCAATTTTTTTTTACGAAATGTAAAAAGACAATCCCGCTGAGTTCCTTGGCGGATCTTCTCAGTCAAGGTCGCGTTCCGATCCGGTTGTAGATATAAGAAAAATGATAATTTGTAAGTGCGCCCTAAACAAAATAAACGCTATGACTTTGACTTTGAATGTACCGAAATTCATCAAAACTGGTACAGCGGTTTAGGCGTGAAAACGTAACAAACAGAATAATTATTATCATCTATAATATTGTTATTTACAATTGTAACCCAAATATCGTGGTTAATCCTTTAAATCGAAGGCTAGAGTCGCATTGCCGCGGGCTCAATGTAAATACATAGAGTACATAGCCGTTTATAGGATTACAGCTCTCAAACCCCATTCGAGGCTAACACAATACAGTAATTTATTAACTTGCTTAGGCTGAGATCAGATTAACTAACACAGATCAGATTAACTGTAATTTACTGATGGACCCTTATCTATGTTTAAGTACATTTTAAATTATATACAGTGTTTCGGGAGGCATGCAAAGAAATGAGTTTACGCCGTCCTATATAGATGGATAGATAGTGTCTAGATCTTATTACATACATCTTTGTAACTATAGGACTATTATTATTAGTACGCCTGATGTTAAGCATTTACCGTAGCCTAATGATGCTTGCAATACCAAAGGCATTGCTCACACGTTACCAACCTCAAGAGGAGTTCGACAAAGGGAGGGGAAGTGTGTTAGAACAAGTGCTAGAACAGTGTAACAATACTCCTCTATCCGCGGAAGTTGGTTGCACGTGTTTTGATACTTGATCGAGTACCTACATCTCGCGTCTGTGGTTCAATCTTCTTAGATTATTGGTGAAATTTGAACGTAAGTGATTCTTGAATTAAAATTTTGAAATGATGAGTATGTAATGTTATCTTTACCATCTATAACAAGATTATTAAATCAATATGGCACTCATTGGTGTTTCGTAATATTACTAATTGTATGTAAAACAAAAAAAAACAATACTCGTATATATCCTACCTATATTCTGGCGCAATATCTATTCTAAACATGTTCCCATAGGCGGATTGGCAGATCCATTCTTGTGTCACGGGACGGGATAATTCGGGCCCGAGGGCGCGAAAAAGGCTTCAAACTTATTCACGTTTTATTTACAACAGAATTTCCATCACAATTGTTTACAGTTTAAATAAACTCGCGAGAAATTGGAAGATCAACGATAGAGGCATTTTTATTCAAAACATAAGCGAGATACGTACATTGTTTCTGTCAGTGTAGGTAAAATAATACACGGATATCAGTAGAGGCATTTGATTTTTTTATAAAAAAAACGGGCAACCATAAACAGGTATGTCATAAACAAATATCACTGTTCTATATACCTATATAATAAATTCAAATAACTGTATATATTTTAAACTTGGATATATTTTTACATGGCGGGGAAGGGCATTTTGTTAAGCTAGTTAAGCTAGCTAGCGAGCTAATTAAGAAGACTTTGACAGAACTAGTAAGAAATAGTATAGTATCGACACCACACCACTGACAATAAACTTCGTTACAGGTTCACGCAAGATAAATCTGCTATATACGATGCGTAGTTATTTTTCTTTTTGTGACATCCTTATAAAGAATTGGTCCTTCATGCAATCAGATGATATTGTTACATGTTCCTAGAATCACACCTTCCTAACAACATCAATACTGCGGTATTAATACACGGCACATGGAATTGCATAGAGCCTTATATACAAAACTTTTAGTAGAACATACTAATAGGGATAATAAGAAACTAGAAAAAATATTTGTAGACGTAATTTTTTTTTGTATACTCTGTCACCTACGTAAGGTTGCTCTCATAGTCCGAATCCAAGATAAACTCAATCCAGAGAATGTTTACACAATTCACGATTGGATTACTCAGAAATTCATAGCCACTAAGGTTTAATTGAAGATCTTAATTACTCAAAGGAAAACCGAATATTGGCGCAAGTTTCGTATTCAAAGCGTTGTTCGGTAGTATTGCGTTAGTTCAAACCGCCCTGGTCGGGTGCAATGCCTATCTATTTTATCTTTTGAACTTTCCGAAGTTCGCGTAACTGAGCGGACGAGTTTCGAGTCGTTCTAACGTTGTTATTTTGTTGCGGCGTGAGTGAGACAGAGTTAAATCATGGGTAATAGGCACTTCGAGACTAGAGATAGTTTTACGAGACAGAATAGACAATTGACTTACCTCTCTGTTTTATAAATTTTATGCAATTGTTCTAGACACTACAAATTTCGATTTTAAAAACGTTTCGTGCGTCTAAATTGGCTTGTCCATTAACGTTATAAGTTACCCCAATATCTTACGAATTAAATTTCTATTTGGTCAAATCAATTTTTGAGCACAATTTGTGATGATAAGACAGCAATTATTGAAATGGGCGTACATAATACGTACTTAATTCCATAGTAAAATGGTTCGAAGTTTATAATTTTCTCTATTTCTAGAACATTTTCGCTTATAATAATTTTGTTTACCAGCTTTTGATTTAATGTTGCTGGTTACTTGCATTATGTGTCCGTATATCAAAGCTACGGCATGGGCTCTCGCAAGACCTCCTAACTGGCTCTAACGTGAGTTTTCCGTTTGGGTAGAGTCGCTTATCACGGGCACCTACGCAAAATATTTGTTTAGCAAATTGTTAGTTTTTCGTATGGCGATATAGATAGTGTGCAATTCTACATAAAAATATTTTACGTAGACGTTAGCGACGAGCGAACGTAAAACTGATGGTAGAGTAGAGTTACAGGATGGAGACAATCCGTCTCCAAACACAGCTTGTACGCCGCCGCGCCGGCAGCAGGCCCGTATGTACAGGAAATTCCTGACACAGGATGATTATATTATTGCTGTGATAAACAGGATGTGAAAAAGCTACGAAAATAATAACTGTTATAACCGAAGATTCATTAGTTGTGATGAAGCTTCGGCCGTCTCAATTAGCCGAAGATTTGTAACTAGTTACGATAAAGGATTTCTTTTTAGCACCGTACCTAGAATAGCGGAAAATTAACACTTATTTCAAGGTATTAAGTCGATACACACCTAGAAGTACCTACCTCGCTTAAAAATAGTCAAGTTCTTCGGATTCCTCTTTCCTCCTTTCGGAAAGGATTCAGTTGACAGCACTCTTTATTTAAAAATCGTAATCAATCCTCTTGGGTTGTCGCACCCCATATTATGTAGGCGTGTTCACGAATGTGCGGCTCGTTTAATTATCATTACTTTTTAGATATTTCCCGCGGGAACGCCATGGCTACCGCGGGTAATGGTCCGAGAAGAACCACTTCATGTGATCATAATTTTCTTAGTTCTCGAAGTCGGGAGATGGATTTTGCCCTTGAATTTGTTTTAATTTTGTTCAATAAAAGGCCTAGATTCCAAAGCCCTATATATAGTAGATATGGATATGGTGTAGATAACTATGTAGTGTGTGAAATATACATTTTAATATGTTGTGTACAATACGTATAATATTTAATACGTAAGTGTACAATAATATAATAAATAAGTGTTGATTTCCACACATACACATAATTAGGCTAACGAAGACACATTTTTTTTAAACGAATGAAATATTTAAATATTATAAATCCTCGGTCACATCGTGTACAAGAATTTTTCGCGCCCAGATCGTAGACTCTAAGCTTACAAAATACTTAAGGTTATGCCCCATAAATCTAAAATATTCAGCCATTCCTCACTGATTGAATTGTACCCTGGTCCAGCGATGGGACCTCCACAGTGATGGGTCCAATAATATTTGAATTCAATAATCGTATATAAGCTGGACCCTACCTCTAACACACGACCTTTTATTTAAATAGTTTTCGTGTGGGTGTGAAATCTTATCATGTGTTCACAGTGTTTTGTCTATGTTGAGAGCAGGACTTGCATCAAAAAATAATAATATAATAAAAAATAATCGTAGGTAGATAGGCACCTACGTCATGATAAATTTTATCGAATCTATATAAAGGTAGGTTCTTATCAAAATTCCTATAAAATTAAAAATGCTTTAGAGACTTTTTTCACTAAGTTACTCAAAAGTTTGCACTACCTACTACTCATAGTATTAGTCACGTTGCTTAGAGGTTACAGGAACGGACGCCTTTCTTTTATTATCTCACAGAACCTCAGTCTTTAATTTATTTATTTATATTCAGGCGTCTCAGGCCCATAAATACATACCTTATAAACTAATATTATTAATAACGAAACTAAACTTTGGGTGGTGACGGCGGCAATCTCCCCCGAAAGCGCCTGTACACCACACCCTTCGGCCAGTAGTCTTCCTGCATGAAAGTTGACAGCCGGTTGCATCGAGCTCATTTTTCACAGTTTCTTCTGATTCACACAATTCACATGATCGTCCACGCGCAATAAAAAACGCGTAGGAATATAAAGCAAGTTAAACATGAGCCGTAATATGAGATATTACTGTAAATATCGCGTAAAACGAATTTACAAGCGTGTCGCGTTCTGTTTTATAATATACCTGTTTTACTTTTACACATAAAACGGTTTTTAATATGAGATTCCGGGAAAATTAAGTATATATTTCAATATGATACGTAGTTAAATAAAGAACATACCCCAAAAATATATTTGTTTAATTAATAATAGCTTTGAAATGCATTTTTCACAAAATAAGGCCATTTCGGAATCAAACATGCAACCATGCACCTGGTGTAGGGAGCCGAGAACCACTGCGCCAAGCGGTTTTGAAATGGTCAACAATTTGCAAAGAAATACAGTTTAAACTTGTTTGCCATTTTAAGATTAAACATTGAATGTACTAAGTTGTAAGTTGTTAAGCTCGTTTTACACATTTGAATATTGTAACAGTATGTTAAGCTGTAATTTAAGATGGCAGTCTGTAGAGTTTAAGTCTAAAGCCTAATGTTCTCATCATAAGTGTTTAGTAAGGTGATAATAGTAAGCTAGGCCACACAAATACAGAAATGCCAGCCTCAGTAGCTCAACCAAGACTTGATAATGATGTTCACTACAGCCAATAGAAGCTTACTAATACATGTAATGCAAAAATTGAATAGCTAAATGTTTTTATTTATATATATTTATTTATTTTATGTAGGTAGATGCTAGCAACTAGCATAAAACATGCGTAAACCTCTTGTTGGAGCCACATAGTAAGTAACATAATAATCTAAAGTCAAAACGTGACCCCGTTTCTAGTTTTATTTTCTTAATCATTGAACCCAACAGGTTACAGCACTACTTAAAATAATAATATTTTAATGTACTTAATTACTTGAACTTCTGCATGTTTTTGCGTTCTATGTGCCTTGGCTGAAGTGAGAGGCTACTGAAATATTCAGTGGGTGTTACAAGCCACTATTTAGCGCTGAAAAGCGGTAGGTAGGATTGTTTCTCTGGTACTTATTTCTGTAGGAACAATTTGACACGTTTTGATTTACGATTTAGAACAAATCTAATCGACCATGGACTATTTACGATTGTAGAAACGGCTTAAAGTATATTATTTTTAAATTATTATATACCTACATACCACTTACTTACCTATAGATACTTTTTATTTTATTCTCATAAATTATTCATAATAAGTTATTGCAAAATATATTTTTGAATTTATAACGTAGGTACCTACTACAAATTATATCCTTACCAGGGATGGAATAATAGATACCTACCTACTTCGTGAAATTCGCAAGTTTAATTCAGAGATTTATGACTTATAAGGCACAAGAAGAGGCAAATTGTTAAAGTTTTGTAAGAACTCTTTGATTCCTCTGTGCGCTTTATAAAACGCCTTAACCTCAGAAATAATGCCTTCTAAATACAATAAAGCTGTTAAGACAAATCTAAGGAAAATTAATACGCTCCCTTTTATGAAAATCTTAATAACTGCTTCTTTAAAGAAACCTTTTAAGTAGGCATGGCAATCAAGTCATCTTTATTTTCAGAGGGCCGTCCGCCTCCCTGAAACAAGTACAAAGAATTACAAGATTTAGATACTTATTGTTTGAGTTAAGTAGGTAGGTAGTAAAATCTTTTGATTTTTATCTCAGAGTTAAAATAAAAGGTTGCGTCGACATCTGTCTGTTTATTTCGTTAAAAAAGTGGGTTTTAAAATATTTTTTCATTATTTTTTACTGTTGGCTTTGTCCGCGTGAAATTCCGTGATACCTTGGTGCCTATTTCAAGTAACCACAACCTACCTAGGTACCTATGTTTTACCAACGAAGTTTAGAACGTCAATGACGAGTTCTTTTCATCCAAAGCCGTTTGTATGTATTAATCAATCATACTTACTAAGAACCCTTTTCGCATATTTATAATGTTGCTACATGCATGGTACCTTAGTAACCTATCCTTTAATTGTCTAGACAACAAACGGGCGATGGGTTCGCCTCTACTTCCATTTGTCCGATGCCAGTTATCCCTTTAAACTGACATCGGACAGCCCCTGCATACTTGTCAAACACAGCTAGCATCGGTCCCGCGTGTGTTTAGTCCAAAGTAATTAGTTGTTAGATGTTACTGGTGCGAATTATTGCGGCGAATGCTTAAGTAATTGAATTAATTTTAATAATCTATAGTGTACCCCTTAAATTCCCAAATGTGATCGTTTTATTACATAACCGTGCCTTGCATGCTAGATGATAATTCATATCTTCGCAAAATAACCTGAATAATATTATTGATCTTATTCATTCATTAAAATGTTTGTTAATTGAGTCAATCGTTTGCTCAATCAGGTTTGACGGATGCTTATACTTTTCCACTTATACAAAATACGTTTCGCAAAATTCATAAATAAGCTACCAACTTACCTTTCATTTCCCATTTCAACTGCTTATTTATTTTTCAAAAAGCTCAACGCCTAATAAGGTTTTGTAGAGATTAATAATTTTATTCAATGAAAAGGCAGATAATATGGCAATAAAAACTCCAAATCAAGGGTCCGTGAAATAAGAAAACCCTTTGATATAAATATTTTCGTAACATTCTATAAAATATCAATCCACTTTACTGACGACGATTGCATCTTTCGTTTGAAGACGGAGTAAAATTTGGGAGATGTGGTTAGATAAATAATGTAATATAGTATGTACAAAGTCACTGAGATTATTTAAGTAACCTAAAATAAAAAAAAGTATGATCAACGTATCTTCTTATGACAATGCGTACTTAAATCTAAATATATATAACTCAAAGGTGACTGACTGACTGACTGACATAGTGATCTATCAACGCACAGCCCAAACCACTGGACGGATCGGGCTGAAATTTGGCATGCAGGTAGATGTTATGACGTAGGCATCCGCTAAGAAAGGATTTTGATTAATTCTACTCCCAAGGGGATAAAATAGGGGATGAGAGTTTGTATGAAACTTTGTCAATTAAATTCCACGCGGATGAATTCGCGGGCACAGCTAGTAAATAATAAATAAATATCGCCAGACGAACACACCAACTGTATAGTCCCAGACTAAGCAACGCTTGTACTATGGGTACCGTACAATGGACTGGGGGCGATCCCAGTGACACCCAGACCTGGGCAATTTACGAAAAGGCCATTTCCGAAATTTGCCCCGGCGGGAATCGAACCCGCAACCACCATGTGCAGTGAGCCGAGCGGCCTACGCTCGAACCACAGCGCCAAGCGGTCGTCAAATTATCTACGATATCTTTGTTACCGAATGCTATTTTCCTTTTCCTACCTATGTTTCTGTCGATAAAGTTCATTAACCTGGACACTATAAGGCATTGAAACATCAATCTAACACTGATACACTTAAGAAACATGTTTCCACACTACAGGAAGCTGTTAGTTACAGAGTAATTTGCGCCTACAGATCGGCGGTGGAGACTTAATCATTGATCAATTAGTGCTGTCTCCACAACATCGACTACTGCTTATCGACATTGTTACAATCGGATATCAATTATAGCTACCAACTGTATGGACACACAAAATTGATGTAGAATACTTAAAAAGTAGATACATTCAGGTTTAAGATTATTTACTTGGATGGTCTAATAATCTCATTGAAACCCACTCGATTTTTCCATGAATTGTTATTGTATCCGAATCATCCAAAATGGATGGAAAATGTGGTGCTCAACCTGTGGCTAATTCTCGTACACTTCCATCTTAAGTGACTGACACCACTAACATTTTAATATTTCACCTATTCAAAACACATTAATATTACTTTCCAAAGTCTGTCAAGTCGGATGTTATAATATTAAATACTTAATGACATACCTCAGTTAGCGGTTAATTACAAAACAATTTGCGCCTACCTTAATTGAACCTTATAATAGACAGCCCACCACCATTATTAGATGGAAGTTTTCCTCTCTCACGACGAGAGGGTTCAGTAGAGACTTCATAACTAATATTTATCGATAATATTGTGGCAGGTTCGGTCACATCACTAACTTTGGAAAGTAAAAGGTGTTGTCGATTCTAGCACCACATGTAGGTAGAAATAATGTACCTATTGTTAATTGAACTTTTTATCTTAGAAAATCTATATATGTACCTACTTAATTCTTAGTTATTTTTTATAACAAAGTAGAGAAGCAAGCGTACGAACCGCCCGATGTTAAGCAGTTACCATTGTTTATAGATGCTTGTAATACCAAAGGCATTGCTCGCATGTTGCCCACTGAAAGGGAGTGGGACAGATCCAGGTTAAGAATATCGATTAAATGTTTCCGTATGCACATTAATAGGATTTAGTTCCGGATATAACGATAGATTAAGTGGCAAGGGCTTCCCTAGCCAGGGACACATGACAACATTATATATTTCTTATACAATCTAAAAAAGAGTACTCTACAAGCTCCGTCTTAGACTCAAAAGTTATTATTTTCGTCTGAGAGACACATGAGTTGTCAAAACAATTCCTTTACAAAATACCCACTTTGTCCAATGTCCGTTTATATTGTTTACTTTGTATGCGAAGTCCACATTTTATTTGGGACATTGTTCTTTAAAGTCCTCCTTTGTGGGACCTTATCTCACACAATCGTCCCCGGTTTAAGGGTGCCACATTGTAAATCCTGTGATTACGGATCTAGCCGGATTGGAGGACATTCGACCGTCGCTAAATGTCGCATAGATACATACGTGTCGCATAGGTACTTATGTGAATAAATGCCGAGAAAATTTGATCTGATTTGATTTGCCGAAAACAACAACAAAACAGCTTGTTGATCGACAGCCCATCATCGTCCGAATGTGAAAAGACTATCATACAATCGTATTGATCATACGTTCATAATTCAATACATAACTACATCATCACTACATAGTGTAAAAAAAGTCGCTTCTCGCTGACTGTCCCTATTAGATATTTTAAAACTACGCCACAGATTTTAATGCGGTTTTTTAATGGATAGAGTGATTCAAGAGAAAGGTTTATAAATGTATAATACATGCATAATATAGTAGCGAAACACTGATCATTTTAGAGCCGTGCGAAGCCCGAGCAGGTCGCTAGTACAAAAATACATTATACATTCAGAAAAAAGGTTAGGTTAATTAAACATTTGATAATCGATACGATAATGAGTCATAATTAATATGAAAACGATAATAAATAAATAAATATCGCCAGACTAACACACCAACTGTATGGTCCCAAACTAAGCAACGCTTGTGCTATGGGTACCGTACAATGGACTGGGGCAATCTCAGTGACACCCAGACCCGGGCAAATTACGAAAAGGCCATTTCCGAAATTTGCCCCGGCTTGAATCGAACCCGCAACCACTATGTGCAGTGAGCCGAGCGGCCTACGCTCGACCACTGCGCCAAGCAGTCGTTGATACTTAAATGTGTTCCACGAAGATTTAACTCTAATTTAACTCTGTTCTGCCAGTAATGAATATCTCAATGCATCTCGCGGTGGCTGTGGCGGCGGCGGCGTGCCTCTGCGCGGCGGCGGCGGCTCCCGACGGCCGCGTGGCGCGCAAGCAGCAGCGGCCCACCAGGGGGTTCAAGAATGTAGAGATGATGACCGCGAGGGGCTTCGGCAAGCGGGACAGGCCGCACACCAGAGCCGAACGTGAGTTGAAGCTTTATATACTAAGAAGGGGTTCACTGTTGCATGAAAAACGAAACGAGTGAGAGGCTCCTGGTGGGACTTTGTCCTTCTACCTTCTACTCTACTCTACTCGTCTCTGGGGTGTCCACGCGGGACGGTATAGGGGTACCTACTTACCTATGTACCGATAGAGGACCAGTGACTGTCATCATATATTAACCAAGAGCGTGATCCAATAACATGTAGAGATCGGACTCCCTGCCAAAGAGAATATGACCACTATGTTAGTCCACCTTGCTACGCACGGCTGTGTTTTACATCCCTTAATTTCACTTTTTAAATATATAATAAACCATAGGCTTCCATGGTGACTAGTCAATGATTATGCCAGCAACAGAGTCAGGGGTAGCGTAAAATTGCGTCCACATGTGCCCTAAATGGTCAGATGTCAAAACAAATTGCTCTCGCGCTCAGCTCGGTACATGTGCAAATCCGCATTAGCTATACGAAGATAGTTCTTCTGCGATTTTAACCTAAATAGATGTGTTTTAAGAAACGATCGTGCCCTAAGGGTTAGTACCTAGTCATCAAGTGACATCAAAATACCTTTGGTAGAACTAATTGAAATTCTGAGGATAGTAGCTAAATGCTTAGGTAAGACGGACCAGCTAGCCGTTAAGGTCTGCCATAGAGGAAATCGAAGTAGTTGCCTGAAACATGAATTGAAATAAACTTCAATGCGTGCTGTTGACAAACCTAGCCCACATTTTCAGGCTAATCATGACATTTGAATGGATGATAATGAATGTACGCACTTCCTATGAAGTAATCAAGTTAATGTATGATAGGAAATGTGGGGCGGTGAACCTACTGTGGGTCACATACAGAAAGAAGCTGACTTAAATATTGTAATCAGATTCTTGGTATAATTGTTCTGATTTACTTTTCGAAAATCTACTCGTATAAAGACCGGTATATGTAAATTCATATTTTAAAGTGCTTGTAAAACTATAAATTTAAAGATAATTAATTATCAAAGGTTTTTAAGTCAATGTCAATGTTAACTTTCATGAATTTTAATTTACATTAGTATACTTAAAATTCAGAAAGAAAAACTTGGAAATTACTCCGAATTCTTGTCAAATCATCTTGCAATTTTATACGTAGATATAAAATTTTTATTAGGTATATTTTACCATCATTTTGGTTTTTATTTCAACAATTTTTCTATCAATATTTCTTAAGAAGCACTTCAGACTCAACATCTTCGTCATCTAGACCCATTACCTAGTAGGTACTAGTCCAACTTTTTTATTAACTTCCCACCGGAGAGAAGGCGAGCTCAAGGTTTACACTCCAGCCAGAGTCCGGGTGTAACTATAAGGCATATGTAATGTTATAGGAACCTAATATTACAAGTCCGCAAAGTATGAGATGTAAAGTAACAATAGTACATCCATCTCACTCCGTCAACAAAAGTTGAGCTCTTTGCCGACTAATGTACCAAATAATTTCTTACCAATACCACACACCTTCACCTTTTCATTCTCCTCTATTGATATTCAAATACCTCAACAATTGTTGGTACAAGTTTATCCGACTTTCCACTTCTCGGCGTTCGATACGTACGTGAAATAAAGTTCGATTCGTGTTCAATAGAAACGTTTTGTGATTACCATAATCTGCTTTGAGAATTGTGCCATTCAAATTGACAATAATGTTATGACGTCATTCTTTATTTCTGAGTAAAGGGTAAACTTACCTCAAACATCTACGGTAACTCGTCACTGTTACCGTAACTTAAAAACTTCTCAAATTCCTAACTTCTAATGATGATACTTAATGATGTATAAGAAGGCGACCGACGAGGTTAAGGCTGGGGTTGCACTGCGGCACTGCTGAGGCGATTTATATGCGACAACGATTTCTTTAAAACGCTATAAACTTATAGCGGTGGCCGAATAATCTGCCGAGATAAAGTTTTGTAATTTAAGCAAACATTTATGGAATACCTCGTATTCATAGGAATTATTTGCTGTAATTACTAACAGATTAAGTTGTAAAAAATACTAAATGGCCTACTAGGTGAATTAGTGAATATTTGTTTATGAATCGCTGTCGCATCGCAAGTGCCTTGCCGGAGCGGCCCCGGCCTAACAGTGATGACGGTTTTCCTAAAGGCGACGTAGAGCATCAGTCACCGTCAGAGCGCGCGCACCGCGGCACGCCCACATTTAAGAGCCCCACAGTCGGCATCGCCAGAGATTTCGGTAAAAGAGCTCCGGAACTGGACGCTGAAGGTACAAAGCACCTGATTGGATTTCCGGCCTCGCAATACTGTGAAAGGCACAAATTACTCGGATGCCGGCGGTAACGGACGAGCTTGTATGACAGTCCAGGCTTGTGTTAGGTTACAAAAGCAAAAATCCATTCGGAGCTGGCGCGCCTTTCGATAAGTTTCTAAAGCTGTGTCGCTTTGCAGGTGTTTGTGGGTGGATTGAAATCTTGTTACCGATGGAGGTCCCGACGTCGCGAGCCTTTTGATAACTCCGTTACTTAGAGAGAGAACACGCATTCAGTTCGTGATTGCTGTGACGCGTTCTGAAGCGCCAATATGGAGTAATTTAACTCTAAAAATGTATTTTATTCTCTCCAGGTGACGAAGTAAGTTTTCAGCTCCGGATACAAGCGTGGAAAACTCAACGGCTTTCTGTTATTGGGTAATGAATGCCAACGTTTAACACCACGTCGACTGGTGTGGCGCTTTGGTTTTTGTTCGCATATGTAAACTTTACAATTAAAACACGTCATTACTAGCTAACTCACACGGAACCCTATTTGACAGACCAAGACGGATATGAGACCCACCCCCGCAAGAAGTTTAACCCCAAGAACAGTCTGATGGTAGCCTATGACTTTGGCAAAAGGAGTGGTAACAATGAAAATGCTGATGAAGGTAAACGCGCCGCCGTCGCGCCGCTACGGGCTTCCAAAGCTTGAACATAGAACATTGTAAAATGAAATAGCGGCTTGTGCAATAAGTAAAGGAGATACGCTTCTTATCGCTTTTTAACCGTAATCCAATATAATATAGCGGCGTGACTTGCTATTTCAACAGAGGAAGAAATAAGAGTGACCAGGGGAACTTTCCGACCTAACTCAAACGTGCTTATCGCAAGGGGTTATGGCAAGAGGGCCCGTTCGGCAAAGAACGACGGAGGTATTAGCCGATATGATCTGTGATCCAATATCGGAGTGAACACGCACTAGTGGATCATTGGGTGTTGTCCGTCGGAGAAACGGCTTAAAATAGTCGTCAAAATAATGTTGTTTTTATTGCAAATATTCGTATCGACCGAATGAAATCCTCAGGGACAGGCAACATAAACATGCGATCTTCGCTTATTAATATGCATACTAACACACGGGAATAACTATATTCTATACACATAACATGTACACATAATACCAAACATAAGGTATTCAGCTTTTTGTTCGCTTTACAAAATCTTGTATGTCGGGAATTTTGTCGTGCAATAACTGCGATCATTGTTTTGAACAAGTTTCTCAGATTAGCTTCTCCGAAAGGTTTCTTCAACGTAAGTAGTTGGTGCTTATAGAAGCTTCTTCATGTGTTATCTGTGTTTGTGTGGAGGTGACGCGAGGTACTCCCGTAGCTTATTTCCTCGATGAATAGAGAACTAAGACGTACTTCATTCGTGGCAAACATTCTCAAGGTGTGCTTATAAGAGCTTTTATTGTGATAATAAGGTCAGATGAGGCATTATTATGTTGCTTATTACGTACACCGTGAGCTCAGAGTTAATCGAAGGCAGAAAGGTGTTTAGTTGCTTTATGTTTTCAGAGACAATATGGACGTTTTCATTGACGAAACTTGTCTTATTAAGATTGTCTCGTTTGTGTCTGGTTCAAACGAAATTGTTATTTATTGTGATAACTCCAGATACATCAAGGACTAGCGCTGTAATTCTCGACACTAAATGGATACGAGATTGAGAATTTCGTTTGGTACTAAGTAGTTTAATTAATATATTTGATTGTTTTGCAGTGTACGGCCTTGAAAACTTTTGGGAAATGCTGGAAGGAGCGCCCGAGAGGGACGGACAGGAGGCTTCTGAGGAGAGGACTTTGGAAAGGTAAATAATAAGTACATTTAATTACCTCTTTCGGAGTCAGAACTCACTATCAAGCGATAAGACCGCCCAATGTACGCTATTGTTTTTTATTTTATTTGATATATTCCGAACTTTAGTGTGTGTGTTTAGTGTGTATTCTATCAAGAACTATCAAGCGAAATCAATTTGGTCAAATATGATTTCTAAGATTAAGAATCAAAATTAAATAATAGGTAAGTAGTGCCAACAAGTTAACAGGACTTGGGATCTGTGCCTCAATTTCCATACGAGAACATGTTCAAATTGTATGTAGCTAATACCAATTAACAAAGGTAAGGCAAGTTAAATATAGATTGGAAATATCAAAATAATAATGCATGTAGACGATAAAATAAAACAACTTCAGAATAATATAAAATGACTAACACTGACTGTGTGGTCCCAAACCAAGCAACAATTTTACGGGTCCCATTTTCTTCCTTTTTTTTCCTTTCTTCCCATTTTCTTCCTTTTCCAAAGCATACAACGGACTGGGGGCGATCCCAATAACACTCAGACTAGGAAGCATAACGACAAGGCCATTTCCGAAGTTTGCCCCGACGGGAATCAAAGCCCGAACCACTAGATACAGTGACCCGAGCGGCCGAAAATATTCAATAATCTTTATAAAATTCCGGTGTCTTCGTATTTATTTTCCTCCTAAAACGGCTTGACCGATTTTGCTGTTTTTTTCAACTTGTCAGTCCACCTGGTCCAGTTCTTAGCTATAGTTGGACCCAGTATACAAAAAATAATAATTACGCCAGCGAAGTTGCGACCAAAAGCCACTTGTAACTAATGTAAACATAACTAAAAGAAGTCAAGAATAGTAACATAATGATTATATAATAGGTGGTAACGCACTACATTACAGGCGTCTTGTGGGAGACGTAACAAACACTAACAAGATATCTAATGAATTCCCGGTTTGGTTGGGTTACGTTACGGGAAAATAACCTTAATAAGAATGGAACGGTCCATCAGTTAATGTGTATCTCTCCGTTAAAGATTGCCTATTG
This sequence comes from Notodonta dromedarius, assembly GCA_905147325.1. Taxonomy (NCBI): domain Eukaryota; kingdom Metazoa; phylum Arthropoda; class Insecta; order Lepidoptera; family Notodontidae; genus Notodonta; species Notodonta dromedarius. The sequence continues at coordinate 8,454,317 of LR990172.1, forward strand.
TGTGTCTATTATGTGGAGTATGCTATAGATTTTTTGTAGATAACAAAGTCGGCAAACAAGCGTACGACCGGCAGGTATGGTATGGTACGGCAGGCATGATGTTAGGCAGTTACCAAAACCAATGGCATCGCTTAGCCGACCTGAAGGAGAGTGAGGTAGAGGAAGTAGGAGGGTGGGTGGTTGGTCTACCGGTTCTATCATTAATCGTACGAAACACAGCTATAATAGCTACTTTACGCCGATGTTATGTGAGAGGGTCGTACTACCGGTCGACCCGGCCCGTATACGAGCTGTTGTCGATATTTGGCTACAGCTTGGCTCTACCACCAGATTTTTAAAGGTATATCTTACTATACTCATATTATAAATGCGAAAGTTTGTGAGTGTGGATGTATGTTTGTTACTCTTTCACGCAAAAACTACTGAACGAATTTGGATGAAATTTGGAACACAGATAGTTTATAACCTGGATAACACATAGAGTACTTTATTTTTAGTCTACGCGGACGAAGTCGCGGGCAGAAACTAGTCACTAATATGTCTTCGCTTCAATTGTAGTAAAGTAACAATCGTGTAGTTCTTCTCTATCGACCTCTATAGGGAGTGAAGATTATTGGTAGTTACGTTTATGTATAGTATAATAATCAAAATTATACATCGTTTATGTAAATCATTAATATCCCATACTCATATTTGTGTAAACCAAAATAATTCAAAGATAGAGTAGGTACTATATGTATAACTAGTTTCTTCCCGCGACTTCGTCCGCGTAGACTTAAATAAAGTATGATATGTGTTAATCCCAGTTATAAACTATCTGTGTTCCAAATTTAATCCAAATCCGTTTAGTAGTTTTTGCATGAGAGAGTAACAAACACACATCCACACTCAAAACCTTTCGCATTTATAATATTAGTAGGATTATAGTAGTTCAAAGATAGAATAGGTACTATATGTATAACTAGTTGCTGCCTGCGACTTCGTCCGCGTAGACTTAAGTAAAGTATTCTATTTGTTAATCCAAGTTATAAACTATCTGTGTTCCAAATTTCATCCAAATCCGTTCAGTAGTTTTTGCCTGAAAGAGTAACAAACATACATCCACACTCACAAACTTTCGCATTTATAATATTAGTAGGATTATACATTGCAAATTGCTCGCTAAACAACCCGACAATACAGTGAAGTACCTACTTACAATAATATTAATTAGTTTCTGAATTAGCGCACGCCGCGTATTCAAAAGCCGGTAAATTAACGGTTATGTCACAATCAATGGAAATTGGTATTAGCGATAGCAGCGGTTCATTTAGTACCAGCCGCTACATTGTGCTGTGATATTCAGGGCGACTTTGATATGGTTGGCAATTTTTTAAATTATACGCTTTTGCCCTGCCCGCAACCTCGCTAGTGTAGATTTTATTTTATGGGTGTCGACAACAGCGCCACCAAGGTCCAACTATAGCTATAAACCATCCCGGTGACACTATAAGTATAATATAAAAATCTCATCAAAATTGGTCAAGCTGATTAGAAGAGTTACGAACACAATCAAACCGGAATTTTATATTTTAAGATTTATATAATTATTCCAATTATTTTATATAAACATTCAACAATCTATTGATTACATAAATAAGTAAAAATCCACGATAATATTTACGTCTTCTCGCAGGAGTTTATTGAGTTGAAAGCCTTATTAAATCTTATTTTATCTATCACCGTAAGATGAGGTAACGATGCTACAGAAAATGATAAACTAAAAGATTCATGTAAATCTCAATCTATTTTTGCTTCTACGTGTACTGCAGGGGTACAAATTAATCTAGTCTAGTGGTTGGCTGAAACCGGTCGAATCTAATTATGATGATTAATGAGATTACCCGTCGATGGCTCCTATCGGGACAATGAAGAACGATAATTTATTTTCCCCTGGAAAGTGACAAGCTGTCAAAATTAGCCTGTAAATTTTGTTACTTAATTTTATAGGTATAGTACATTGGTATACATATTACAATGTAGAGCATTTAATTATTCTGAGGTAGAGCCAACCTTGTTTGCTTTTATTTTCTGTTAGAGCTGGGCCCGTACCACGTTAGCTTCTTAAAACGCAATAGAAAGCAAACGCGAGCGTTTGCTTGTCAAACGCTTGGCCAAATATTTGGTACTCCACTTGCGTCTGATTTGCGAGTGGCTCATATGCCATCAAACGCTTGGTAGTTTTTTAATGATGTTTTATATTCGCTATTGTACATCGCATACCTATACCAACCCCATGCAAACTTAAAAAAAAATAATTTAAAACGAAATGACTCCAATGGCATAGCTAACGTGGTTGGGGCCCTGACTAAAAACGGATGAAAACAGTCTGAAAATTTGTCTACTATTTTTGGTTATCTGTATTTTATTATTTATGACCCAAATCATTAGTTAATAACTACAGGATGTAGTTAATTTAGTTAACGTCCGGTTAATATTCCTTAAATTAATTTCGTAAGTTGTTCGATAAATTCTAGCTGGCCAGATTTAAATGTTAACTAGAACGTAACACGATTAACGTCTGGCTCACACCGGAACGCAGTAATTGTGTTAGCAAAGGCGCTAACCGCAATTTAACTTAGTTAAACACTCCCTGGACCCATATAACGAAATGCTGGAAAATTTTGTAACTATCTCGATTTGATAACAAATGAAATTAGAAAACCCTTATGCATAGTTCAACAACATTTATTGTATTTTAATATTTTCAATATGTTTAACCTACTCGGTCTTGATTATTTTAATTTAATTAAGCAACAACTTACGATAAAATATATTGCTGTGCTCATGCATAAAGACTTTAAAAAGGAATCAAATATACTATAAGGCTGAGGCCTCACCGATAGGAGATTGCGATGCGACGGCTATTTCATTAAATCAAACCTCTATAATAACATGGCGACCGCATTACATGAGCGAACATTTGTTTATAAATAGCCGTCGCATCGCAATCGCTTTACCGGTGCAACCCCGGCCTTAGTTTAGTTAATTTCATTTGTGTTGTAACAAATTTTAAGTGTTAAACCTATGGTCTACGGTAAAAACTAATTGCCCGATGAAAATAAAAAGTTCGTAGTATTTTTTTTTACTGTCAGATAAAAAAGGTAAACATTGTTTTATCGGTTTATGTTAATTTTGCTGACAAGAAGATACGAGCAGTCAGAGGGTTTAACAAAGAGGAGGAAAATTTGATGATCAGCCAACAATTCAAAGGGTCTTTTGATATAAAATGTTAAAAATTGCGATTTTTGCCCATTGGCTCCCGAGTAGAGACAGAATAAACAAATAAAGGGATTTAACATTTTTCTGTTAACAAGCGAAAACAGATTAAAAATTCTTTTGTTTTATCTACCCATAATGCCATTACACGATGAATCTGGTGCCTTTTTATACCCTTTCAGACGTATAAGTAATAATGACTTGAAATTTACAATTGATTTTTAATGCTACAGTCAAAGGATTTTAAGATCCTACAAATTTGTTGGGGGTAATAGATACTGATCATTTTTCAAATCCATAAACACAGATAGAAAAAAGACATGTCATTTTAGAAAAACGATTTGAAAATGGCCATTCAAAAAATAATCCAAAATGTTGTGGCCGGTGCCGCAATTTTTTTTTTATTAGTCCGCAAATGGAGTGGCCGTTGGGATAAGGCCGATGGCAAATAGCCTCGCCCACGCCACCTGTGGTATAGATAAGGGCTGGGATTACTGATCCGATGTGCAATCCGAACCTCTGCGATTGTACGTAAGCAGCTGTATTGTTTGTATTATATTATTATATGGATTAGGGCTTCGCACGCTCGATATTGCTCGATATCAGCGTGTTTCTTTGCCTCTACTTTATTTTTCAAAATTATTGAAATTTGCCACATTCACCTACTACACTATTTCCACATTTCTTGTATTTGTAAAGCCAGATTCCGAATCTGTTTATAATTAAATTGGGTACGGAACATTTTAGTCCAAAAGGCTCGTCGATCCACAAAAAAGGGTAAAATGCGGTCGCGAACGTCAGTAAGTAAGATATTTTATCAATGTATGAAATATCCCGTTTTTTGTATAAATAAATCAAGTAATATGCGGTGGAATCTCACCCACTTACCCCTCTTTCCTATTGACACAGATTATGCCGCTCTAGCCAATATAAGCCCCGCATTAATAAATCGATCTCAAGTCTGAGAGCGATCTTGGAAATGTCGTTCTTATTTCATACCAGTAAGTACAAAATTACGCGTCAAAGGAATACCGCTCTCAGAATTGCCATCGATTTATTAATACGAACCTAAGACACCGAGACGAACATGAAGTATAATATCAGTAAGCTGAAAAATAACTAAAAGATCGAATTAAAACCTCTTTGGTGATTACATAAAAATGGTTTAAAAAATAAATAATGTTTCTTTCTGTAGACTTCAATCGCGTATAGAACATCAAATACCATTTAAAATTAGTAGGTACTAGGTGTGCCCCGCGACTTCATCCGCGTAGTATTGGATTATTGGGTTAAAAAGTATCCTATATGTTAATCCCGGTTATAATCTATCTGTGTTCCAAATTTCATCCAAATCCGTTCAGTAGTTTTTGCGTGAAGGAGTAACAAACATACATACATACATACATCCACACTCACAAACTTTCGCATTTATAATATTAGTAGGATTATTGTGTTTTCATCAACAAAGTCGGTAGAAACGGTTGGATACGAATTCGGAAACTATAAACATCAGATTTTTTGCGATTTTTCTATTTTTTTTATTCGGAAATAGTGTAACCTAAACCTCCCAGTCCTAAGTGTCGTACTTAAAAGGCAATGAGGATGAACCACCGCTTACGCCCCTCATACTTACATATTTCATACTTTTCTTATTTCCTGTGTCATCGTGTTACTGTGATTTGTTCAGACATAGAGCTATTAATATGAATATTTATGTAAATGCTCGCCTCCCGATGGCAGGAATCCTCAAAAGATTTAGACAAGATCAAACAATAATGTACTTTAGTTATTGGGGTAATGAATTCCATTTTGATTGTATTACATAGGCTACGCTCAGAACGCTCAAACTAGAATACTAGGTACTTACCTAAATGAATTCAAATCAAAACTTAACATTTAAAAAGATGTAATGTGTAAGTATGTAGTGATGTTTCTGTGTAAGTATCTTTACAGGATTATAGTCCTCAAGTCATCAACTATAATGGTCGCTTTCCCATCTCCTGAAAATCTACTCAATTAACCTATTGATCGTGTTCTGCAGTATTCCTTTGGATTGGTTCGTGAACGAGATGCTCAACAACCCGGATTTCGCGCGGTCTGTGGTCCGCAAGTTCATCGACCTTAACCAGGTAACAATGCACCGTTAAATAATTCTTAAAATTATATATATCAGTATTTTATATCTGTATAGGAACGTATTAATACCGTAATATTTAATTATATCCGTATTAAAATTTGTAAGTATATTCATAAATATTAGGTACAGAACCTATTGGAACAGATAATTTTCAGATTATGTTATTTGTAACGGGTCGTCCGTCGTTGTCTATCATTCACTGTATAAAACCACCGTGGAGTACGGCCAGAGAACAAATAGTTCTTAATTTAAAAAGTCATTAAAACACATTTTATCGCCACTCGTAAAACTTTATTCAAGTTAATAATTAAAATTAAAATGGTCGATCATAAATTAATTACTCAAGACATATTCCCACTGCCAGTTACGGGCTCTTTTTGCGCACATTTAGCGCAAACAGCAGTAATAATTATTATAAAGGTGGGTAAAGGTATTACGGTGGGTGGATATAAACCACAGCGAACAGAACTGCGGAAGGCAGAACGGAAATAAATTATTAATATTTGATTGGTCCGACGGAGAGCGGAAGTCTATTTCGCTGATTGTTTTTTTTTTAACGACCGGATACTGAAATGCTTCTCAAATATTAAATGCCACCACTTGAAATACTTGTTTTTTTGGATGGCGTCAAAATTAAGCGGCTCTCAAATTTGTGTTCGAGTATTTGGCGGTAAATTATTCAGATATTAATTATTATTTCCCTTTCTTACCTCTAGGTCCTCTGACTTAATATTTTTAACCCTTCGCTCGGTAATTATAGTTAAACTTGATTCTACTGCCCAGAATGGCCAAAACTCAAATTAATGTAATTGTCACTCTCTATGTCAGGTTCAAGAAAGTTTAAGTTTCGTGTAATTATCATGCACATGTGGGTGGAAGCGGGGTTCACTAAATAATTATGTAGTAACAGTCGCTTCGGGCTTTTACGGTTCTGACGGATTCTGTGATACATGAATACGTGTTACAATATTATTTACCTAGTAGAAGTTACTCACGACTCCAAAGGAAAAAAATCACAATTTTGAAAAGATTTCAAAAGAAACAAAAGAAAGCGCTTTAAATTTTGTCATTAGTCGTGATGTGCCGTGTCTCGGTAATAGATATTAGGAAAACATTGTAAATATTCGCAATGTTCCCGTGTCCGTCATAGTAAAAGCTTATGTTAAAAGAAGAGATATAAGATGAGATCGATCCCTGAGTTCCCTATTCATTAATTAGTTTAATCTCCGCATAATACCGAAGTTATTTAGTTTTTAATACAAGCATGTGATTAATTATAGAAACTGAAGTTAACATCACAGGTGGGTATTTTATTTTACAAGCAAATATTCGCAATTCAACAACTCAAAGGCCTTGAATTGGGTGCAAATTCCGGTACCTGTCAAATCGTGCGACCTGTCGCAATAAATCGCGACTGCATGAAATGCGAAATAGCGAAACTGTGTTGGATAATAATTTAGTATTCCATGATATCGATAAAATTATAAGTTCCTAATATTTTTGCACCTATCTACTTATCGTTGTTAAGATATTGGTCTACGTTTTCTTTTAAATAAACTACGATGGAAGTGTTTTACTTATTTATAAGGTTTACTTAAAATTTTAATTTGACAATCTACCTATATAAAATTGTTCGCAGGACGGCATGCTGTCATCGGAGGAGCTACTCAGGAACGTGGTCTAAACGTCAATTTTGTTACAACCGTTACTCAAGTACCTACCTACGTATTGTTTGCGATCGGTTACCGTACACGATATTTTTGTAACACATGTATTGTTCAGTTACAGTTCTTGTAACGTCACTGTGATAACATAATTTATTCTTGGCGCATTAAAAAATGATAAAAAAATGTTTCATAAGTTATTATTTATAAATAATGTTGTTCAGATACTTATATTAATTGTTGTAAATAATTTTAAAAGTACGATGGCATAAGATTGTCTGTCCATAGAGATACTCTTTATATCTAAAAGTGTAGAATAATAGTGTAATACTCATTGTTGTAACTTAAAAGTTTCATTTGTCTATGTGTGTCGCGTCCAGACATGATTATAACTTAGGTACCTAACTGGTATACTAAGTACCATAAAATAACTAATACCACTTCACTATTTCCCATAAAAAATAAAAGATCTTTTGGTGTGTTCTATATTCAAAAAGAAGTAATACCTACTTTTTTGTGAGATTTAATTTTATAACCACTATTAAAATATGTTATCTGTATTCAAGACTATAAATCCAGAATAAAAGAGGCACAAGACTAAAAATGTATGTTAGAAATCTTTTGGAATTTCAAGACACCTCTGTTTAGACTATCAGTAGTTTTCATGTCATGTAAGGGGAAAGGCGCATCGTTCTATATTTTAGGCTGGGTCGCATTGTATCCTATTTGTGTCAATTTGTCATAGATGAAGTCGTAAGAGTTAGTGGAGTCTCTACTTTAATATTCACTCTACATACATACAAGTAATTTAACATAATGAATAATAATAAAAATATTTTTAGGCGATACAAACATACGGAAACTGAATGTATGTTTGGGTACCTCGTATTAATTAGTTCGTTGTTAATTACCACTGTCGACGTTATGGATGATATAAAATAAATATATTGGGTATCGATACTTGTATTTTTGTTATCATAATCCTGGAAATATTCCTTCCTACATAGTCAAGCGATAAAACACAGTGTAAGGAATGAATTACACCAGAGTTTATTCACAGTGTTTTAATAATTCACCACATAAATGAAAATAAACTAATACAAGAGTTACACAGAATCAGACGAGATTTACAAATTACAACAACGAAAACCCGACATAACAATTGAACGCGGCGCGCGCGGGAAACCTCTCTCGATGGTCATGGAGTTCTCGCGCATGCGCAAATAATCAAATAAACTCCTAGAGAGGAGTCAATGTAGGTATTAATTAAGTAAATATTAAATATTGCCGCGCATCCGTTACAACAGTAATTTATAGAAGTTGAAATAAAAATAATAGAGGTAAAATCTTAACATGTTTCAAAATGACAGGATTAAGGTAAATCTTCGAATTTACCAAAACTTCATCATTGTTCTCTGATGAGAACATTAATTATATTTCCTTACCGAACAGAATAATTATATGTTCTGGCTATTCTCCGAAACGGCTGGACCGATTTTGATGGGACTTTCACAGGCAGATAGCTGACAGCAAGCTGATAAGGGGTAACTTAGGATACTTTTGTTTTATCGACTATCGAAGTACCCCGCGGACAGTTCCGCTGAGAGCATTTAGTTAGAACTAAATCAGGTGATAGAGATGGTTAGGTGCACAAGTTTAGTACCATCGTCCTTTTTATGAGACAACTACTTAAGTAACCGGTAGATATACGTTCTCAGTGGTGTGAAAAAGTTACTGAAAAAGCAGCCAATCAGAGCGTGAATTCGCCACGCCTCGTCTTTCAATGAAATGGCATCTACTAATTCAATGAATATAAATTTAATTAGGTATAATGTGACCAAACTGGTTTTGTCACACCTACGTGTATCAATTATGGCAAAGTTCATTAAACTAATGTTGTATTAATTGTAATTACTATCATCCAAGGCGTGGCTTAGTGATCGATTTTCTACTTAACAAAGCAAAATACTGGGTTTACTTACGATTAAAATTTCGACCTTATTCACAAGCAGCCAGGACGCATTTTTCTTTACATTTTGACCCTTGTCACAAGGACCCAAGAATTTTGTAGTAGTCTAGACTTGCCTAGCAGGACTTTTATAACTTCTCGATGTACGCCCGCCTGATGTTAAGCAGCTACCGTAGACCAATACCGATTGCTCCCACGTTACCTACCTGAAGAGGAGTAGGACTTGGGTAGGAAAGGGAGTGCGGGTTAGGCTTCAAGCTCGCTCACTAATCGTACGAAACACAGCTATACCTAATAGCTACTTTACACCGATCTTCTGTGAGAGGGTAATATCTCGGGCGTACCACCCTGTATATGATCTGTAGTCGATTGACTACAGCTTGTCTCTACCACCGTAGACAAACCGTCTCTATGTCGCTAACACCTAAGTAGTACTCAATCAAATGTTTTCTCACACACCTAAAACACTAAATATACTATATTCGGCCACTATACTAGGTGAAACAAAAAGGGTATACTATTTTTTTGTAAATCTTGTAAATCTCAAACTATCGGCTTTGTGGGACAGTTGAAGTACTAAAGGTTTTGTAGACTTGTGAAATCGGTCAACAGCTGTATTCCTATAACACCTTTTGTTTTTCAAGTTCCCTCCAAAGCTGATAGTTTTAGAATGAAAAAGTCAAGTTTTGAAAAAAATGTATACCCTTTCTGTTTCACCCTGTATATACTATTCCTATATGCGGCTTCCCACAAGGCTTCCATATTGAAATAACCTGAAATCCTTTCAGTATTCTGAAGATTTAATTACTAGTGGCGTTGAAGCCCACATTTTGTAATATTATTGAAATATATTATAGAACGTATTTTCGACGTTGTTTTAACCATGTTACTTAAGGCTTCTCTTTTATATTATGTTTCCTAACAGGTGGGTGAGTTACGTCAATTTATTTCCAAACGAAAGTTCTAATTATTTACTTTTCTGATCAACGACAGTCTTGCAAGATAAGGTACATGAGCACCAGCACGTTTTTTTTTATTCCACCACTGTTACTCCTGTAAGCCAGGATCGACAATGGTGACCAATGATGACGCCAAGGATGACCTTCCACAAGACCTGGAGAAAAGTTTAACTGTCTTGGAACCCGCACGAATTTAATCAGTGTTTTTTTTTTAATATTACTAGCAATGTGTCTTTGTCACATTACTAGTATTCCCGTTAGCTCCAGCTAAGCTAATGCCCGTGTTAGGAGTAGGCTCACGACAATAGTTTAATGGCCGGGATGGGGATTGAAACCGGAACCTCTCAGCTACGGCGGCCTCTGTAAGCACTAGGCTATTGACGCATTTCAATAGAATAAAGAGTAGGAGGAGTTGGAACAAAATGAGACTCTCTTCTCCGTTGCAAAGCGGGAGACAGAAATAGCTATATGGGCTGATTTCCACAGATGTAAGACTGTAACAGCTGCTTGAATACCAGTGGAAACCGCACGAATATCAGGTTATGTAAATATTGACAGCCAATTCTAACAAATTAAAAGAAGTCGCTATCAAAAAGCTCCCACCACAGCAAATACATAAAGATATGTATTTTTCTGTTGCCACATGGCAGTAATATAATTTCGTAACTGATTGGCTTGCACGAGCCAAAATTACTACTTCTAGCGGTGATTTACACTATGAAGCCGTCACAGTTTTTTCTATAAACTTTTTGGCACTATTTGACACTCTGTTACAGTAAAGTGTATAATAATTATCAGTGCCGGGTTAACCGCGTGAATGATTGCTAGCTCGCTGGATAAACTAATCATCATTACGCCTTGCTTTTTTCCATTATCTGGGATCCGCGCAGTATGTCTTTTCCTTCCGTTCATCGCGCTTTCCCATCATACTCAAATCCACTCCAACCTCGTTCATATCACTCTTAATACAATCCATCCATCTTTTCTTGGGCCTTCCTCCCGCATTATATCCATCTACTTACATTCATATTCATCATCTCTTTTAGTCACATGCTTCTCATGGGTAAACTACAATTTGCTTTTCTATTGATATTATATTGCCAAGGACCTATAGTTATAATTATTGATTTCTAGTTTCCACAACAAATTTTAATGGTTTAAACATTGGAGAAATCTGGATAATAGATATCAATAAGTCTATTGTCTTACTAAACCACTACCTATACCTACTTAAATATAAAAAGCTAAGTCTCAGGTACCTAGTTACAGACTTGTTTTAAGACAAATCCCAAGTTATTGTTTTCGCGGCGTTGAAACTTTCCAGCCCCTTGAAAGGTTGTGGTTTAAGAGGCCTATAATATTAATGAGATCTATACCATCTGGAGTGAAACTGAGTACAGAACAGTCCCTTGCTGCCATATAGGTATTTAAACGGAGCTCAAATTTGAGAACCGTTTAATTTTGACGCGTCACACAAAAGAACATAACGATGTCTCAAATAGGTAGTTAACGGGACTTAAAGAAATTGAGTAACGTTTCAGTTGGTTCCTATTCCACCATTTAAGGAACTCAAACCTTGATCTTCGTGAACCTTAGGTAGATATATCTTCACTACAGTTTTTGGTACCTAAACTATGACCAATATGTCCAATACCTACTTATATATACTAGGTGATACAAAAAGGGTATACTATTTTTTTTGCAACTTAAATTTGTAAATCTCAAACTATCGGCTTTGTGGGACAGTTGAAGTACTAAAGGTTTTGTAGACTTGTGAAATCGGTCAACAGCTGTATTCCTATAACACGTTTTGTTTTTCAAGTTCCCTCCAAAGCTGATGGTGTCAGAATTACAAAGTTAAGTTTTGAAATAAAAAGTATACCCATTATGTGTCACCTTGTATAGGTATTATCTCCGTCCTATGTTTTGAATTATTTTCTTTTGCTTTGGCATCTGTTTCTAGCTCGGTTTAGGCTGATCACTGACGGTATAGGTGTACCGTTTAGGTAAGCGGTAATTCACACGGTTAACCCGACACCGATAATTTACATACAATTTACTGTATCCATATGTCAAATACGGTCATTACCTGTGATAAAGGGGAAAAACAGAAAGGTGGCTTATTTGTGCAAAAATGACATCCAACTGAACGATGGCCAACTCAAATTGGATGTAGTTTTGCAGAATGGAACCAAAGTAAAGTAAAGTGAGTGCCGCATCTACTTAGCTCACTTTAAGAACTCCGTGAATCCTTGCAAAGTTAAACGGCGACTAACTTTCGTAACATTCCGGAGATTAAAATAGATACATAGCAACTGCTTCGTTTGCCTGGAACTGACTTGTTAATATTTTGTTTGCAGCCATACAAATACTTCGGAGGCGAACATAGATATTTTCATGAGTTCAGGTAAAATAATTTATTGTAATGCAAAAATATTTCGAGGTCGACCTAAAACACTTCAGCTTAAACTTAGTAGGTACTTACAAATATTTCGATATAAACAAATGAGTAAACCTTGCCAGACTAACAGCATCATCATCACCTTACCCTTATCCCACACTAGGTGGTGTCGGCGCAGCACGTTCTTTTCTTCCATTCAAGCCTATCATCCGTCATCTCTGCGCTCACTCCCTTTTCGGTCATACCCTCTTCCACGCAGTTCATCCACGTCTTTTTAGGACGTCCCCTACCCCGACTACCGCTCACTCTCATACCCATCGTCCTTTTGACCACATGATCATCCTCTCTTCGCATAACATGTCCATACCACGCTAACCTTCCGGACTAACAGCAATGGACTAAAATTAAGCAACGCTTGGTTACTATGGAAACACAGAAGATCTACGTAAAGTAAAAATATGTCGTTGTCTCCGCCGTGGGACTATCGTTTTTATGAACTGTGAACAATAAAGCAATCCTAACGGACAAACGTTAGCCCAGCCAGCTGACCCGGCTCAAATGGACGGGCACCTTAAATAATGTTTAATAGCGTAGTTGTTGACTACCCATATACATTCTAATTTCAAGCTGGCTGATATCAATGTGTAGCTCTAATACATTTCTAGGAGAACATTTCATGAACATGTAACAGACAAAGGAAACTACCTAGTAAAGTGATATTGCATTCCGATTTGAAACTGGCGCTTGAACTTTACATTAGGTAAGTATTATAATTTTATTCGCAGCGGAGGTAGGTACCTACTAGTAGGTTTTTTGTTTAATCCTGTTTAATCTTAATTATAAGCAGTTATAGCCGATTGGCTAAGCACGCGAATTTCGGGCACAAGGTCCTGGGTTCAAACCTGGCTCCGCACCTCAGAGTTTTTTCGAAATCCGTGTGCGAATCATAATTTAATTAATTACGGTGAAGAATAACATCGTGAGGAAACCTACATGTCTGAGAAAATCTAACAAATTTTCGAAAGGCATGTGAAATCCGCCAACCCGCACTGGGTGGTGGATTATGGCCTGTATCCCCCTCGTATTGAGAGGAGGCCCGTGCCTAGGAGTGAGAGGTTAAAAGGGCAAAGTTATTTATTTATTTATTACCTATGTAAAGTTATAGTTCGGAATAGAAAACATACGGTTAACAATTTTATGTCGGAGGTAGATTTAACTAAAATCTACCCTACGTTTTGTAATTATTTTGAACGGCCGACCTGTTCGCCGCCGCAGTCCAGTGCAAGTTGACCGGTCGCCGGTATCGTACCTTTGCAGTAGGTACATCGTGCATATTTCTCGAGTAATTTTGGCTACTGCGCCCGCGCTTATTAGTGTTAAGGCTAAAGCGCCCATCTAGCCCGCGAAGTTCAAATTTTTTGAGGTTTTTTAGAATTTTTTCAAAATCTGACAATAATAAAAGGCACATTTTGTAATTCGCGAAAAAGACCGTGTGCAGTGCATTTATTAATATTTCCAACTTACTCTAAAACATTTCAAGAATGACAGCTATCCAGATAATCTGGCAATTTTTGTATATTTAGTGATTTACTAGTATCATATCCACCGTGATAATATTTAGAGTAAAATAAATGTATTAATAAACGCACTGCATACTGTGTTTTTCGCAAATCACAAAATGTTGTCTTAAATGTTTTCAGATTTTGGATAAACTATAAAAATACTCGAAAATTTTGAATTTCGCGGGCTAGACAGGCGCCTCCACCTTAACATTGATGAACGTTTCATGGGTTTTGATGCGCGTAGCTCGCGAGTGGCATTATTGTCTTGAATAAGACATAGTTAAGGTGGTTTAGTGTACGTCAAATGCGGTGGTAGTACTTACTGGAGGCCGCCACGTAGTGGATGGTGGACGTTGGGGTCACTGGACCAGGATGCAGTAAGTCTTGAACCCAGTATTTAAGCGAATTTGAACACTTTTTTAAGGGCTCCTTCCCCCCATCTAGACTAGACTGACTATAGGTGACCCTATAACCTAAAGACCTACACCACACTCGAACCAGATGAGTAGTGTTAAGTATAATCGCCCAGGGTTCGTGCCGTCGGACCGCTGATCCCGGTGTGTATACAACACCTATACCTAGTTATAGTTTAGAATATACTTGACCAACCATTTCGAATTCGTGCTATAGATATTCTACTCGTATTTGCCATCCACGACGATGTGGAGGCACTTTTGTATATAATATAATTTTATTTTATTTAAATTTATTCTATAAAGTAATTATAGGAATTCAAGATGATTTTTAATGGTTTAAGGGGTATTATAAGCGTGTAACTGTGTATCTGTGTGTTTGTATGTGGCATCGTAGCCCCTAAGCGGATAAACAGATTTTAATTTTGTTTTTTTTTTGTTAGAAAGCTATTGTGATCGACAGTGTTCTTAGCTATGTTTTATGAAAATCGGCTCAGCCGTTTGAAAATTATCAGCTCTTTTGCAGTTTAAAAAGACGTCGCATCGGGGTTTTTTTTAATTTTAAACTTAGAGTTATAGATTAAATAAATAGCATATTAATCACGAAACATCTTCGCGGATGCTGCATAACAAGGTTATTGGCGCCAGTCAGTGAAATCGCTAATCCAATCGCCAGCCAATCGCAGCGTTCAAATTCCTCGCCACCAAGCCGATTGATCCAATTCTCTTCATTTTAACACATTTCAAAGTTTGTGGAAAGTCTCCCTATTATTATTTTTAATTCATTAATTGACCAAATGCAATTAATTTAGCAATTATCTAAAAGTGCATTTGTTTAAGATTTGTTCAGGCCGGGGCGTTACAATTTATCTGAGTGTTAACAAATTTCATATATTACGTATATAGAACAAAAAAGAACCAAATGACACTAAAATCTATCTCTCTTCCTTAAAAAAAACCTAACAGTTTAAGATTCCGAATAAGTTTTGAAATATTTTGGTGAAAAACTGGTTCATAAAATTTGAAAATAAATATCGCCAGACGGATACACTTTCTGTATGGTCCCAGACTAAGCAACGCTTATACTATGGGTACCGTACAATGGTCTGAGGGCAATCTCAGTGACACCCAGACCTGGGCAAATTACAAAAAGGGCATTTCCGAAATTTTCCATGATGGGAATCGAACCCGCAACCACCGGGTGCAGTAAGCCGCACGGCCTACGTTCAAACAACTGCGCCAAGCGGTCGTCGAAATGCCTAGAAAATACTGAATTTCCTATAAGTACCAAAGTGATGGAGAAAAAGTTGTTGCATTTTAGCTCATCTATCACACCCAGCGAGGAATACTTCCAAGCAACCCTAGCTTAAAGGAAAGGAAACTTAAAGAAGCAAAGAATAGGTAAGTAGTTATAAAAATTTTGGTACCCGCTCATTGACTAATTGTTCCTGCTGATGTCAAGACGACTATCGACCTTAAAGGTTCGTTTAGTAAATCAAAAATAGAACACCTTACCAAGCGTTTATTTTAAACTACCGTCCCAAGGATGTCAATTGTACACCGTTCACGAAGGCTGACTACCTATTCACCTCCTATAGGTACGTAATTTTAAAAAGAAAGCGAGAATTTTTCAAGGAAAACCAGCTCGCCGATAAAAATACACGAGTGCTCGCCTTAATTTAGTTTACACATTCTATGGGAACAGGTAATTAGCTTTGATTTAAACTTCTCTATTTTGTATATACACATACTATACAGGTAGAAACATGAAGGGTTTATTTTTTTTCTCAAAACTTAACTTTGTAATTCTAAAACTATCAGCTTTGGAGGAAAGTTGAAAAACAAAAGTTGTTACAGAGGTACAGCTGTCGAAAGATTTAACAAGTCTATAAAACCTTTAGTACTTCAACTGTCCCACAAAGCCGATAGTTTTAGATTTACAAAGTTAAGTTGCAAAAGAAATAGTATACCCTTTCTGTTTCACCTAGTATACTTATAGCCAAACTAAAACTATCTTGTCCCTTCCTTTTTGGAGGCGAAAGGTTATAGTTCTATCGATGACACTTTAGGACCCGGAAGTTAAGTAAGTATATCGCTGTTATATCACCACTTATATTTTTTTTACAAATCTTGAATATTGGTAGCCGCTACTCCTAATGCAGCTTGTTTTCTAAGCCATTGGTCGTGTTCTAATGTCGCGACACGAAAGTTGTGATCAATATTTCAAAAGACCGTAACTCTAAATAAGATAGTACCTACGTATAGTCTGTCTTCCACTAAGCATCTTCATTTCATCAAACTCAAAATTGTTTTTTATTCATGTAAGCCAACAAAACATTTATGAATGGTCAGAATCTACCACCGGCTCGGAATGCTACTACTGAGAAGATCCGGCAAAAACTCAATGGTTACTCTTTTCCTTTAATAAAAGATGGTGTACATTCTCAGGAACAGCAACAGAATATGAGCAGGCAACACCATTGTCACTAAATAAGTAAATAACTGCTGTAAAATAATAACTATTGTATATATAAGTAAATTGTAATTTCGGACGTTTGAAATACCCTGTATAGTTAAGGACTGGTTGAACCATTCAATTGTGATCAAAAATTAACGGTCAAAGGGGTACGATTGTCGGTATGCCGCCCGCGCCGCCGCCGCCGGGGGCATCGCACTTAATTAACTTTATGCAAATTGGGGCACTGATTAGAGCTCGCTAGTTGAACTACCCTCTTATTTGTGTCTGTTACTGCACTGTTACCGCACGGTGCACTGGGGCCCATCAGAATTATAGTTCTACGAGTCAATGCAGTCAGATTTGTGAGCAAATGTATTAGGTACCCTATGATTTCTTTGATAAGTATCATGAGACTTGTTCCTTCCAACGTATTTTATATTATTAATGTTGTAAGGATTATATTTAATAGGATAGTATAGTCCTTACGACCGGATAAAATAAGTTTTCATCTTCACGCACGTCATTTCAGCTACGTCACAAGTTTTCAAAATGCGTTTCCTCCAGCTCATCTAGTTTTATTTTATGCTTTCATATACCTACTTTAAATCCAAAATAGAATATCAATGTTGACGCGTTAAATGCACTTTGTCCTACTAATATTATAAATGCGAAAGTTTGTGAGTGTGGATGTATGTATGTATGTATGTTTGTTACTCCTTCACGCAAAAACTACTGAACGGATTTGGATGAAATTTGGAACACAGATAGATTATAATCGGGATTAACATATAGGATACTTTTTAACCCAATAATCTAATACTACGCGGATGAAGTCGCAGGGCACAGCTAGTTAATAATTATTATTTACTGAAAATTTGGGCACTCTCGTAATACTTACCTCATCAGCATCTAAAAAAATATTATTTACAATCTCAGCTTCAGTTATTCCTACGATTTTGAGTAAGCGCTCACGCACAGTGGCTGGGATACTTACGGTTTTTTATCAAGGCATCATTATTTTCAGTTTTGCAAGTGCTGCCGTTGTGGGTGAAGATGGTCCTAGTATAAGTGGCGTGTGGAACATTTCAGTAATGTACCACATTTACCTATCTGTTGCACAAACATTATAATAAGTAGATTATTCTATCTTTTTTGTTCACATTACTTTTATTCCCTTTAGCCCCTCCAACTAAGCTAATGCTTGTGCTAGGAGTGGGCTCACGTCAAAAGTTTAGTGGCCAGGTTGGGGACCGAACCCAGAACCTCTCAGCTACAAGGACGGTATTTCTAACCGCTAGGCTATTGGCGCTTTAAAAAAAATGTTATCGCCACAAATAAGTATTTCGCTTTTATCAATTACTAGCTGTGCCCCGCGACTTCATCCGCGTAGTATTGGATTATTGGGTTAAAAAGTACCCTATATGTTAATCCCGGTTATAATCTATCTGTGTTCCAAATTTCATCCAAATCCGTTCAGTAGTTGTTGCGTGAAGGAGTAACAAACATACATACATACATACATACATACATCCACACTCACAAACTTTCGCATTTATAATATTAGTAGGATAAAATAGCACTAACTTGAAATTATAATCATAAAATACATCTATATAAAAACAATTCCAATGAGCGTCCTTTTGATTTTCCAAAATGGACCGAGCTTGCTGTGAATCCAATTTATGCGGCACTGGTGCTTCCCTGCGTCAGCACTCCGAGGCTGAAGAGCTGAATTGACAATAGACCGAAACCCTCTCAAAAAAGGTTAAAATACAAACTTCGCGTGACGGGTAAATGACTAGATTTTGACCCTTCTGCCACACCTGAGCCCTACAAAAATAGACCTTATTATAACTAAACTAGTGAAGCCTCGTTAGACCACTCTTGATGTTGCTAGCGGTCTAATGAAGGATGAAAAATTCAACAATTTTTAGTAGGTATTCATATAGGAGTGAAGTATGAGGCATTGAATATTTTGTGAGAGGGTTAGTGGGAGTTCATCAATACCTCTAAATATAAAAAAGACACGACGAAGCTTGCAATACAAGCATTTTCAGTCGTTATGACTGTCTTCAGGAAATTTCGTGACGATTTTATTAAAAAAATAACAGTGCCGTTTAGAGACGCCCGAAAGAAGCGAAGCTTCATACTATAAAGCGTAGGGCGCTGCAGCTGCCACTCTGTATACCTATTTATATCGTATAACGCTACTGACGCTTAGCAAGGATAGAGTGGCCGCGCGGCGAGCGCCCCGAACGTCCGTATCTATAGAAGCTTCACTTCCAAACATTTCTTGTTATCGTATGCGAGCAAGAAATAGACTCTTCCTCTCTTCCCAAGCTCTGTTCTGCCTTAAAGATACAGATAGACAGCATCCATTTTCCCAATACAGGGCATGTTAATAACAGTGCTTATGTTCGGTCATATAAAAAGCATAATTTAGCTTCGCGAGGCGCTGCCCGCCGTTATTGAACTTATGACCTCGTAAAGGTTTACGCTGTGTTATAATTAAGGTGACTCCCGTGCAAAATAATCTTAGTTTATTCTCTGATATAACGACTTATTCGTAAGCAGTTAAGGCTAAAGCGCCCATCTAGCCCGCGAAGTTCAAATTTTTTGAGTTCTTTTAGAAATTTTTCAAAATCTGACAATAATAAAAGACAAATTTTGTAATTCGCGAAAAAGACCGTGTGCAGTGCATTTATTAATATATCCAACTTACTCTAAAACATTTCAAGAACGACAGCTATCCAGATAATCTGGCAATTTTTGTATATTTAGTGATTTACTAGTATCATATCCACCGTGATAATATTTAGAGTAAAATAAATGTATTAATAAATGCACTGCACACGGTCTTTTTCGCGAATTACAAAATTTGTCTTATATTATTGTCAGATTTTGAAAAAATTCTAAAAGAACTCAAAAAATTTGAACTTCGCGGGCTAGACAGGCGCCTTCACCTTAAAACTACATATTAATTGAGTGATTGTTAAAGAGACTGGTAAAGAGTGGTCTAAATACATAATATTATCCTTACGGCTTTAATATTTGAGTAGGGAAACTTCGACTATACTCTTCTTATTTCTTTGAAAATATGGCCCACCCAGTTTTATAGGTATTTTGTCATATAACAAACACATTTAATACAAATAATACAAAACAAAAATGTCACAGTCCACGAAAACCAAAATGGAAGCTTATTAAAAAATCGAAAATACTCTTGTGCAAAGGAACATTAAACTATGACAGTTTTGTGAAATATAATACTATTTAATTGTGGTTAAAGTATTTACGTCTAAAAATTTATTCTAAAAAAGTATTTTTCTCATAGATCAGTAGGAACCAAAAAACTATGTACAATTGAATCATGTAAACAAATATAATCATGTAAACAAAACAAATACCTTTCCTATCGGAAGTACTAAAGGTCAACAAACTATCTTTCAAAATCACGGTCCATATGTCAAGCTAAAGTAGAAGTCATCAACTGTCATAAATCTCCCATAAACGGGCCGAATAAACAACAATTTACAGCTACGCTCGCGAAAGTGAAGTCGTGTCACAGTACCCTTAAAATAAGAACTATTATGGGCTGGAGTGGCGTTCCGTGTCGCCGCGACACTGAAATGATGGTTTAAAACAATGTACTTAATTATTTTTGAAAAACTGTATTTTTAGTGTCCCCCGGCACTTCAAATCTACCTTTTGTAGTTTGTCATACAACATTCAATATTAAACTATCGGTGACGCGTTATCATTTAATCAGATGATAATAATCTGGAACTCCCATCTACAACGCTAGATGATATCAAAATATACGCACTGAATTTTAATGACAGCCAGAACCTAAACTAATGCTGTCTGTAGATCAATGAGGCTTTGACGGACCTATTTGTTTACATTTGACGCTCAGTTTCAAGTGGTTTCAATAGTATTTATTTTCTAACCAGGGGACTTTTTGACGAGCAATATAAAAAGCCACTTATAAATTAATATCTCCCAAAGCATACATTTTAGCTTCATATTGCATCTTAAAACCTTTTTGCATAATGGCCTGTTTGAAGTGAAGTGTTTGCAACAAATAACATTACATATATCGGAAATATTTAATGTGAAGTTAGTGGCTACGTACGTATAAATAAACCAAAAAATGTATGCCGCCACTGTTTAAAAAAAAAACTCAAAATGATAATATTTAAATTTCACTCTACATAATATATCTTATTATGATCGGAAGTTCCCGATATTTGAGCAACTAGACTCGTATAACAGCGGCTTTATGTGTCAGTGCCGCCAGCACGCCCCGATGGACGGCCACCATAAATATAGCGTTTCAGTGCACTGCCATTGTGCCCGTACGGTTCGCCAGACAGCGATGGTTAAACATTAATCCAGCAGCGATTTTGTACAACAAAATATAGGTACATATCGGACATTATACAGGGTGTACCTAAGGAGCATTGTAACGAAAACGATGCCCTTTACATACTATCGATAAGGCTACGAACTCTTCTGGGTTTATTAGGAGCCAACCCGTATGAAAACAGAATACTTAACGAATTACTTTAAGATATAGCGACTGGGGTAACTACAAAACTCTCACAGAAAATCGGCGTATTGTAGCTATTGTCTCTGCGTTTCGTACGGATGTGTAGAAGACCCTGAAGCCCAACCGCCATGTCTATTCCCCTGCCTCTGTCTTACTCACTTCAGGTCAGCAATGCGACCAATGCCTTTCGTTTTGCAATCATCTACAAGCTATAATAACTGCTTAACATTAGGCGGATGGTACGCTTGATGGCCCACTTTGTTATACATAACATACCTACATAAATACATATCTTTCTGCTCTTACTCATGTATATATTACGACCATATTATATTTAGTTTAATCAAGTATGGTTGGTGCATCACCAGAATCAAAGTAGTACCTGCTTAAACTAAGAAAATAAAGAGAGTTTCACAGCCGCTAAGTACAATATCTATTGTATTTCCTTACAGTTTTGTAGTTTAACATCCCAGGCATATATTTCTGCCCACAACTGCCTATCCCTCAATGTATATAATTAATTTTCAGGCAATTTCCTCCCAGGAGGGGAACTGCTGGCCTATACTCATTACTCTAATGTTATAGCTATGTGCGCTGCAATGTCTTCTCTTCTTGCTCATAGGGTTGTCAATAATTTCATTGCTTTATACACAATAGTGTGATAAGTTTGACCGACTATAGTGTGTTTGCATCCGATTGCCTTTTTCATTATAAATAATAATTATTTGTCCCACTCCTGGAAATTTGTCTCCCCCAACTGCGAGGGGGATTTAAGCCACAATCCACCACGCTGTCACAGTACGGGTAAGCCGATTTCACATGCCTTTCGAAAACTGTTTACAATCTAAGACATGCAGGTTTCCTCACGATGTTTTCTCTCACTGTCCGCATCGTTTAAAATAAAGCATCATCAGGCCCATCTTATCTATATACATACATACATGTACATACGACACCTATAGCAAAAACGCAATTTAAAAAAATTTTGTCTGTCTGTCTGTCTGTCTGTCTATCTGTCTGTCTGTCTGTCTGTCTGTCTGTTTGTTCCGGGTAATCTCCGAAACAGCTGGACCGATTTTGACGGGACTTTCACTGGTAGATAGCTGATGTTATAAGCAGTAACATAGGCTTTTATTTTTTACTTTTATTTTAGAAAAACAAAATAATAAATGGGTTCTGTTGCGCGGGCTCAGAACGCGGGAGCGGGCTTTTTTGTTAAGTTAAATTCCACGCGGACGAAGTCGCGGGATCAGCTAGTACAGAATAACCTTGCAGAATAATGTGAGATGATTTAGTAGATATATTTGCCTTGAATAAGAAATTATATTTATTTTATGAAGTGTGGTAGCCCTGTTTGCCAATAAGCAGAGTGTTCACACACCATATCGAAAGAAGTTCTCTCGAGTCTACAATTGCTTGAACTATAAATACAAATTGCCACAATTTCTCGCCACATTACCTTGCTTTTAAATAATTATTGTATAGAATTAGTAGACTGTACAGTCAGCATCAAAAGTAGCTTGGTATCAGAATGATACTAGAAGGTGTATCAAGTAAATAATCGCAATACGAAATAGTATTGTACGTTTATATTAGGAAATATTTTGGTGTCATACTATCCTACTAATATTATAAATGCGAAAGTTTGTGAGTGTGGATGTATGTATGTATGTTTGTTACTCCTTCACGCAAGAACTACTGAACGGGTTTGGATGAAATTTGGAACACAGATAGATTATAACCGGGATTAACATATAGGATACTTTTAAACCCAATAATCCAATACTACGCGGATGAAGTCGCGGGGCACAGCTAGTTTATAATAATAATATAGCCCTTTTAACGTCCTACTCCTAGACATGGGCCTCCCTTCACTGCGAGGGGAATAATTATGGCGTGTTTAACAACGTGATTCTTTTGGACATTTCAGATACCAAGTTACTTTTTATGTTGACTGTACCTATCCATTTGTCACATTTTTATGATTGGACATTAGTCATACAAAAATCTATTCTTTTGATGAACCTACTCTAAATTATAGGAAATGTGACCCAAACTGACCTAATGAGAAAAAGTTGTGCAGTGACGTAAAATAAATAAATAATATTTTAGCCCTTTTGACATCCCACTTCTGGGCAGGGGCCTCCACTGACTACAAGGGGGATTCAGGACGTAATCAACCACACAGGCCCAGTGCGGATTGGCGGATTTCACATGTCTTTCGAAAATTGGTTAGATTTTCTAAGACATGCATGTTTCCTCACGATGTTTTCCTTCACCGTAAGCAAGTGATAATCATATAGAAATCACGTAGGTATTCAATATTACTTACCTACTTAAATTTTTTAAGGGTGTTTTAGTAATCGGACGGCAGATTAGGTAATTTAAAGAAAATTATTTTAAACTGCATTTTATACAACATTCACACATTTTGCGAGACGTCTTTTAAAAGGAGTCCCTCTGTACGTAAAGGGTGCTCGCCTGTTACGTTAGGCTCCGTTTTAAATTTGATTCCATTTTATTTCCTTCCGTTTACTCTTTTTTGCGAGTCAAAATTTCAATTAGGCGACGATTGAATAATACTTTTATGTTTTAAAGAAGTAATTAATTCGGCGAGTAAAGGCAAGTAGGACATAGGATTTTCCGTAATAAAGAACTAGTAGAAATCAAATATTAGCATCAAAATATTTCTACCTGTTCAGGAGAAGAATAATTACGAACTCGACACCGGATTTTTTATAAAATAGAGAAAAATACCAAAATGCTGTGTGGTTATGGCCAACAATGTTTTTCCTATGGTATATAAATTATTTCCTTATCCTACTAATATTATAAATGCGAAAGTTTGTGAGTGTGGATGTATGTTTGTTACTCTTTCACGCAAAAACTACTGAACGGATTTGGACGAAATTTGGAATACAGATAAGTAGTTTATAACCTGGATTAACACATAGAATATTTAACTTAAGTCTACGCGGACGAAGTCGCGGGCAGAAACTAGTGATTTCATAAACCTAAAGCAAATTTACTATTTTTTTTCTTAATTAATTAGGTAGGTATATGTTCTGCGCATGCCATGCTTCGAACGCAGTTCTCTTTGTATAGGGTGTATTATTTATAATTAGAGTCTGGGGTCTACGATAATCGATATATCGTGGGTGACATTAATATCGTCAAACCCTACTCTGAATTCCGTCTTTTTTGCCGTCGTATATCGTCTGAACGGACGATAACTTTGTATCGTTCGTTCAGTAATCGAAATGTCACTATATTTATCGATTATCATTGCTAAGAGTAGCAGCCCTGTATAATGCTATCATATCATGATGAGGAATGATATGGTTACGATATGATGCATTTACAAGTTATAACTAGTTAGGTACCCACCTAATTAACGAAAGAAAATACATACTTAGGTAATCACGATTTTAGCCCGATAAATAGGTACGTACAATACAGTACCGTAATCTGTATTCGGATTAACCTAGTTCTATTCGAATTGAATACGTATTCGGAAGTATCCACTTCGTACAATTCTCAAACTTTCATTTCTCTTAAATTACTTAGTTAGCGTACTTAAGTAGGTACTTATATCCTGGATTCGGACACGCCATGGCCAAGGCATGGATTATATGATCAGCGACATAATATCTTATATTGGACATAAAATGTGTGTGGGTGCATTCATAACGGACGTCGGCCTCCACTGTTGGCGTGAGGGGCAGAGGGACCTGATGTAATGGGGTTTATAACGAATAATGAATAATTATAGCATATTTTATATATCAACTCATGAGTGTTAAATATTTATTCAAAAATATTAAATATACACAAAGAAAATAAATTAGTTATCAAAAATTGATAAAACTACTCCATGACTTCGACGACCGCTTGGTGCAGTGGTTTGAGAGTAGGCCGCTCGGCTCACTGCACATGGTGGTTGCGGGTTCGATTCCCGCCGGGGCAAATTTCGGAAATGGCCTTTTCGTAATTTGCCCAGGTCTGGGTGTCACTGGGATCGACCCCAGTCCATTGTACGGTACCCATAGTACAAGCGTTGCTTAGTTTGGGACCATACAGTTGGTGTGTCAGTCTGGCGATATTTATATTTATTTATGTGATGAAGGCGTGGCGATAAATATATTATTTATTTTTATTATCAATATTAATATAATAAATATGTGATTTATTCAAAATACAGGGTACCTACCTACCTGCACAAGTGATGTTTATCAAAGTTATCAGTCAGTGTGTGTCGGTCGCAGCTGCCGTGTGATGAAGCCGCCCGCCCTAGCTCGGCGCCCGCCCTCACTCAATTATATGTACCTAGCATTTTCTGAATGGTTAAGCTTAGTGGTATTTCATACGTGCCTAATGTGAATTACGTTTTTTTTTGCCAACATCAATGTTGTCCGATCTCATGTTTGCTTTTTCACGGGACTACACCGTTTTTCCTATAAGCCAAGATTGACAATTGTGTCCAATGATGACGCCCGTGTGACCCTCCATGTACCTTCACGTACTGACGTTAATATATATATTTTTTTTTATGTACCTACCCATATTTTAAATACTTTGCACTAAAGCATGGGGTTTGTTCAATAGGCCAGTTTCGCCGTGTCTACTTCCCTTAAATTGGAGATCCCTGGGCAACGGATACCGTAGTCCGTCTGCCACGGTGCCTACCTGGCAATAATAAAAGTTGAAGATAAAACATCGCTATTTGTAATAACAGATAGACCCCTCGGGGATATTACATTATTATACAGGGTTATTGGTAAAACACCAACAGCCTTTCAGTACTATATTACCTACTAACATCATAAATAACAACTTTTGTTCGGCATCATGAAAAACTTTTTTTCTATGAATTTTAATAATTCATCAGACTTTCATACAAACATGAAAATAATTTAGTTTAATGTTTTGGATGTTACGAATTTCACGCTCGCGTCGCGTATAACCTGTCCTATAGGGATATTAGGTATAACCTACGAACGTAAATAATTGAAATGTGTTAGATAGAACAACAAAATCTTGTAAGTTTGTTGTTTATAAAGTTAATAATACAATTCTGCATGGTTGTTAGTGTTTTACCAACATCCCTGCATATGTGTCAAGTAATTGTATCAAACTATGATTATCTATGCCTACGCCATTTCAGATGATACTACACAAAATTATAATGTGCCCCAAGTGTGGAGGGCCTGTAAACCATACGATCTAATCTCGCAACCTGTTGCTCGCTCGAGATTTATGAATATACATTTGGACTAATTAAATCAGACACTCGCTTACTTACACATGTCACGATAATGTTTACAGTATTATTAAGAGTGAAACCCTTAATTAGATATTGTTACTACGGTTCTGATGTATTTTTATCGCCTCGAAAGTTTAGTTTTTATAGAAAAATCATGTTTGTTATTATGATGATTTGAACTCGTTTAAAATTCATCCTTGGGGCGCATGTAATCCTAACTTTTACATAATTAGACGTTTGGGAAATTCTCTAATACGAGTTAAAATAATAAAACTTTGTTACACGCTACCTAGCAAACGTCAAGAGCACGTCGAAATACCTAGCGTTCCGATCCGGTGGTAGATTTACCCTCGCCTCGTGTCCCTTGTGGCGCCCTTGAGCTAGCTGCCCCCCTGCCCCTCTGGCTGGAGCGCACTTGCGCTCGCCCTCTGTCCGGGTGAAGTTGTTATGGCCACTCTGGCCAACAACATATAGTCATATAAAAATAAAATAAAAAAAAGTCGAAATACCTATTACATATTCTATGCAAGATCTACAATTTTCTATCAGTGCTAGTTATTTTGGCTGGTTTGAGACGATCACGGGATAATATGGATTTCCGATTTTGTTACGCTTTCATTTCTTCCCAAGCATTCGTCTAGGCATGGCTCGACTATAAGCGTAGATACCCTATATACACCCACCTAAATAAAAAAACAGTGCCTAGACGGCACTGTTTTTTTATTGGACGGCACTGGTTTTTTCACTGGGACGCCCGAAAGAAGCGAAGCTTTATAGTATAAAGCGTAGGGCGCCGCAGCTGCCACCCTGTATACCTATATATACCGTGTAACGCGACTGACGCTTAGCACGGATAGAGTGGCCGCGCGGCGAGCGCCCCGAACGTCCGTATCTAAGAAGCTTCACTTCAATAAAACTTATGGCAAATAATAAGAGGATCCATTACAAGTAACCACTTAATAGATTCTAATTCTAACTTTAGCACACACAGACATACATACAGACAAACGGCAGACATGGAAAAACTGGGTTATATTGAGTATAGAATTCCAAAAAAATATAACAGTCGTATGTACAGCTCGACAGTCTGATTTAATGTTATCAAATATGTAAGGGTTTTACATAAGTTTTAATTGAATGATTGAATGAATCAACGAGTGACAGAGACTGAATACTTGTCATAGACAAATAAACTCTTGGATTTTTTAAAATTCCACACGTAAGGAGATAATATTTAAATACCTACCAATACCTCCCCGATACACAGTGCGCCGAGAACAAAGAGTCAGTCTTATTGTCCGCGCCAGTGGGTTACAAGTAACTTGCAGCTATCTTCCCGACAGGGTAGGTAACTGTGACGATCGGACCAAGTTTCTCTGCGGTTTGCTCTCGATTGTATTGTGGCAGACTTGAAACGGCGCTAGCTTTGTGACATGTGAGGGAAAAATCAAAGGTTTTAAGGTGGTAGAGTCAAGATAGAGCCAATGGACTAAGTACGCTCATACACCCACGGGCTAACTCTACCGGGGTACCATCATCTCACGACCAACGTCAAGTAGCTATTGTAGCTTCTTTGGGTATGAAGAATGAGAGAGCCGAAAGCCAAATCTGGCAAAACTTTTAGTTCCAGTATTATGCTTAATTCTGGATTACTATTAATATAACCGGACATCCTTAAAAAAAACGACCAGTGTTCCAGGAAACATTTATTTATTTATTTTCTCAATACGTATACAAATATCTTTACAGGCTAGACCCAATGCGATAAACATATTCTGAATATTAATAAATAAATATCGCCAGCCGAATACACCAACTGTTTGGTCCCAAACTAAGCAACGCTTGTACTATGGGTACCGTACAGTAGACGGGGGGCGATCCAAGTGACACCCAGACCAGGGCAAATTACGAAAAGGCCATTACCGAAATTTGCCCCGGCGGGAATCGAACCCGCAACCACCATGTGCACACGAGGGGCCTACGCTCGAACCACTGCGCCAAGCGGTCGTATTTTTCTCAGATTTAATTTGAGAGGCAGAAAGACCTTAACCATCAAAGTATAACGCAGGTCGACATCATGTCGTAGACGGATAATATAATAAACAAACTCGACGGCTCGCCGGTATCAAAGGGTGTTTATGTCAAAGCGAAGGCAACCCTGCATCTGCACTCAGCCTTTGTTGCACGGGGTTTCCGATTACTTATTACTTGCAAGATACCAACGGCGTACGAAGTAGTGATGCCAACTATCGATTGTCTATCGATAGGTGGCCTATATTATCATCGACACCTCGAAAACTAGTCATTATATCGAGAGGCCCATTATAGCATCACCATACTATTATGGCATTTTTTTACTGAAATCAATTACAATTGATAGTAGGTACTATCGATATTATCTATAAGTAATATGGTTCGTCCTCAATAGTATTATTTATGATTTTGATATACTAGGTGAAACATAACTTCTTCTGTTGCACTTTGGTTGAATTTACAAGAACAGCTACATTAATTTGCTATGTTAAATAAAAGCAATTAAATTATTTTTAAGTTTGCAACAATATCGCATTGGGTCTAGCCTGTAAAGATATTTGTATGTATTGAGAAAATAAATAAATAAATAAAGTGTATACAATTTTTTTTGCAACTTAACTTTGTAAATCTAAAACTATCAGCTTTGTGGGACAGTTGAAGTACTGAAGGTTTTGTAGACTTATGAAATTTGTCAACAGGTGTATTCCTATAACATCTTTTGATTTTCAAGTTTACTCCAAAGCTGATAGTTTTAGAATTACGAAGTTAAGTTTTGGAAAAAAAGTATACCCTTTCCGTTTCAACCTGCATACTATCTATAATATCGTTAGCCCTATTAATATTATCACTAGTTTTGAGGTCGATAATCGATAGTTAGGCAACACTAGTTCACAGTAACTTATTAAACTCATCAAGAAGGATAAGAAATATTAATTGATCTCAAGTCCGAGAGCGATCTTGATTAGGTTGGTATCTACCTACATTAGCATTTCATTACCAAGACCGCTCAAGGGTCTAGAGTTTAGAACGATTTGTACCAGCTACTAACAAGAGATGAGGTTTACTGACCTAGTAAATTTGTATTATACTTCGTCTTTAACCCGAATGAATTCGAGTAAGGTTAAGCTTCAAAGGCGAGGATTTCACAGATGGCTACATTAAATGGAAACCGACTAACTTCAAAAGTCAAGCTCGACAAACCATGGTTATTGACAAAATAAACTCGATCAAAATTGTCGTTGAGCTGACAGTGTTTAATTGAATTATTAGTATGCGTATTACTAGGTAGGTATACTAGGTATATGTTATTCCTGGTTTCTAAATAAAAAACCAGGTTATGCGTTTTTCAAAATGTTTTAGTTAGCGACCGTATTCGGCTCCCAAAATGTATGGTTTTTTATACACGGTACAACAGGAAGGGTAAGTAGGTATTATTTTTCTCTATTTTTTTAAAATAGTCAACAATTATTTGATAAAGTTATACCGGACCGATCCATTAACCGTTTGCCACTTTTTACAATAATACAGTACCCGACCGCAGAATAGACTGATTGATTTGACAAATTTACATAAAACTTTATGTAAAATAAACGTAAACTGGTGTTTTTGGGGTCTATCTATCAATTAGTGATCATCATGAAAATAAAGTTTTATTTTTTTAATTTTGAAAACCTACCTACACGCATGACAATTAAGTATTAATTTCACAGAGTTCTAATAACTCTGTGATTAATTACGTTATTTTCAACCTTCAACCGTTATTCAAAGCATCACACACTTTTTCCAGAGTAGTGGTAGAGCCATGTTAACTGGCTACAAATTAATTACATCTCATATACTGGCTGGCTGGACTGTGGTATATAAGATCCTCTTACAGAAGATCAGCGTTAAGTAGTTAAGCTATTATACCTGCATTTCGTACTATGAGTGAGAGAGTCGCAAGCCCAACTCCTCCTTTCACCGTCTGTCCCACACGCTTTTAGGGCGGCGACGTGCGAGCACTAACCTTTGGCGAGCAAGCATCCATAGGCTACGATACTAATTGCAAATATTTAATTTTGATAATAATAATTTAGTCCTTTGACGTCCCACTCCTGGGCACGGGCCTCCCCTCACTAAGAGGTGGATTCAGACCGTAATCCACCATGCTGGCCCAGTGCTGGTTGGCGGATTTCACATGTCTTCCGAAAATTCGTTGGATTTTCTAAGACATGCAGGTTTCCAGACGATGTTTTCCTGCACAGTAAGCAAGTAATAATCATATAAAAATTATGATTCGCACATTGATTTCGACAAACCGTTGCGAAGGCGAGTTTGAACCCAGGACCTGGAGCCCGCAAGACGCGTGCTTAACCAATCGGCTATCACTGCTGTGTGTGTGTTGTGCATAATTTTCATAATATCTTCTGTATTATATTTTTATTTAATTACTAGCAGTGCCCGCGACTTCGTCCGCGTGGACTTTCATATTTATTCACCTTTTAAACCTTCTCTGCACTTCCAGAAATAATTCAAGACCAAAATTAGCCAAATCGGTCCAGCCGTTCTCGAGTTTTAGCGAGACTAACAGCAATTCATTTTTATATATATAGATAACACGACCATTTTTCAATTTCAAACGCGAAATAGATGCTTGATATTTTCCAGTTATTTCCTATCGGCGCGAGTACTCAAAGGCATTCCGCTTTGTCCCCGGACACGCTTTGAGCCCTGGGTCCCGATCCCGTCACTGACACTGTATTACTCTCACATTTCATTAAACACTTATTATAAAACAATTTTATATTAGACTACCTGCGCCCGCTAATCCGTTTGATTTAGTTTCTTGAATATCGCGTGGGTAGCCTTCAAAATAAATATAGCAATTCCAGGAGAGATGGACCACTTTTTTTCTAAGCCTTCTAACTTTTTATTCTTGATAAGTAAAACTCTCAATTTGTTTTTATATCAATTTACTATTAATAATTAACATTCTATAAAACATTTACGTCATAAGAATAACATCTTATAACTTAAAATTGAGATAAAAAAAAGATACACTTAGTCCATCTCTCCCATACTGTATGGGTGAGTTGGACCACCAATAAAGGAGAGATGGACCTAACAAAAATAATCATTTAGAATGTTTAATTATAAAAAACAGATGCCATAAGTCACGAATAATCATGCAATTGGTAAAATTTTCAATTGTTTAAAATATTTCCGTATTTATCGCACATACAGAGTAGGTACATCCGTCATGGGACCAGCGTTTGCAGATAAAACAGTCAAGCCAATAATCACTGCTTAAAATTTCAGCATAATTTCTCTACAGTCTAGAATCTTTGGGATTTTACGCGCTTTTGAGATTTATTATTTCTGATTCACATCTTCGTCACTAATTTTATTTTCTTGTATTTTTATTGTTTTTCGACATTCAGTTTTAATCTTGAAAATACTTTTACTTGCCTTTTTTAGTTTCAGACATTGTATATTCTCGTTATTTTAGTCTATTCTTTGGTATGTCAAATGTTCTGGATGCAGTGTTGTCTCTTATTCCATCAGAAAAATCCTTTATAGCACTTTATAAAGCCTGTTCTATCCATTCTCCCCAAAAAACTTTACTTCATCTTTTGTATGTTAGATAGAGGAAATCCTAAAAATCTCAAGCAAGAATCTTAACCATATTTTTAGTATCTCTCCCGCTGGTCCATCTCTCCTGGAATTACCCTAAATATCGCCAGACGAACACACCAACTGTATGGTCCCAAACTAAGCAACGCTTGTACAATGGACTGGGGGCGATCCCAGTGACGCCCAGACCAGGGCAAATTACAAAAAGGCCATTTCCGAAATTTACCCTAGCAGGAATTGAACCCGCAACCACCATGTACAGTGAGCCAAGCGGCCTACGCTCGAACCGCTGCGCTATGCGGTCGTCTCGTCGTCGTAATCGTGCGTCAAAGTTTAAAAGTATCTTATACTTACCTTGAACTGGAATATAATCTACTCTGGGTTTCATTAAAATTTATCCAGTAGTTTTCGCGTGGTGTGCATACAGACAGACACAGAAAAAAACAAAATTTCCAATTTTTGCGACCAATTTTTTTCCCAAAATAAGTATTTAATCTCTGAACAGTTTTAGCACTCCATCTGTCCTTAAGTCAGAGGCGACCATAGGTAGACAAGTTAATTCCCACATCTTGTTACCTCCAAACACATAATTTGAAAAGCCATTTATCTCTTACCCCAGAGAGAACGAAGGGAAAGTAAAAATATCACAATACTGTTACTACCTTTACCTGAGCCACATATAGGTACACTACCGATCAGTAGACATGGCACATAATAAAATCACGCTCTTAGTTAATAATTTTGGTGTCATTCTTCGACGACCCAGGTCAGCAGTTTTGTTTTAATTGCCAGACTAACATATCTTCATATGTTTATATCTATATATCATTTCATCATATGTTTTTACTTATAAATCACTTACAAAATACTCGTAGGTACTCATCGTTACAAAGTATTAATCTGTGGGCAACGGGGCTGATTACACTTAAAGTAAGATGTACCTGTAATCCAACTAGTAATTGAAGTAAAACACAATATGGCTTGCTTGAGACTGACTTTATTTTATTCTACCTTCAATATTATACACAATCAATTATTACATAAGTTACTACCCACTACATCTTCCCCTTAAATTAACAATTAAATTACACTTTATCATCCCCTTTTAAATAACAGAACAATAATTATTAATACAGACTTGAATAATAACTTAGGTGTAATGGATATAATCGATTGAGTTTATTTTTAAATACAAGGAATAAGAATAAGTACTTAGGTTTTTTTTTTTTTTTTTTTAGCTATTTGATAACACAGTAAAGGTACTTACATTAAATATTGCTGATGGAGAGCATATTCCAAATATATACCTTTTATTAATATTTTTACTAGCGTGATTGTATTATTATTATAATTTCTTTTTTTTTTTTTTTTTGCATGCGTTTTAGATAAACAAAGGTATATTTTATATTCTTATAGATTTAATTATTTTTTTTAGCTTCTCTTGCAGCTGCCCTGATCTGTCGTTGATTATTTGAACAGCAACTAGCCAATTGTGTGTGAGTGACTCGTTCATCATCCGATTCTGGGCATGAGTCATAATTGTCGGACTCGTCTGATCCATGGCGATGTATCTCAGCCTTTTTACTGCCATCCTCACAAGTCGCCTTCAGCGACGTTGTGGGAGACATGGCCTCGACCTCCAATCTACGGAGGTGTCTGCGGTTCCTCCTGACTACCCGGCCCGACTGATCGGCTATGAAATAGGAACGCGGCTGCTGGGCTCGCCCCACGACTCGCGCGTGTTGCTTGCGCGTGCCATCCATAGCTATAACCTCGTCATTGACCTCCAATTCGGGTAGTGTACGAGATCGAGCATCGTACCATAAACTGCTTCTTTGCTGATTCTTGACCATGTTGTTATAGTCGCTGGTATTATCTCTTTCCGGTTGTAATCTTACATCATGAGACGGCAGACGTGTCTTCAATCTCCGTCCCATCAACAGTTGGGCCGGGCTGGCTATGCCATCTCTAGGTGTCGTTCTATAATTGAGTAAACTCAAATAAAAATCTTCGTTCGAAGCAATTGACTTAGCGAGCAGCGTTTTAACAGTGCGTACTGCCCGCTCACTACGGCCGTTCGACTGAGGGTAATTAGGCGACGACGTGTTGTGCTGAAAACCCCATTTATCGGCAAAGTTACGAAACTCCTTGGATGCATACGCGGGACCGTTATCACTGAATAGCTCCTGAGGTATGCCGTGTCTCGCAAACTGATCCTTGAGTGCTAAAATAACTCGCCTCGAATCAATACTGGTCAAGGGACACACTTCGACAAAATTCGATTGGCACGCGCGTGTTCCATTGTTTCTCGCTAATATGATGTTGTGATCACTAATTAGCGCAATCGATTACAATCCACACTGATATTCCAGAATAAATTATTTATTTAAAGCACCGCTGTCACCATGAAGTAAAACACAATATGGCTTGCTTGAGACTGACTTTATTTTATTCTACCTTCAATATTATACACAATCAATTATTACATAAGTTACTACCCACTACAGTAATAAGTAAGTGTAATTGTTTGTTGCTCCAAATAAAATTTAAAAAAATCCTCACGGACCCAAACTAAGCAATTCTTGTCGCTACGAGAAGATCGACTTCGTATTTATAAAAGCTCAATAATTAGTTAAAATTTACATATTTACTCAGAATGGTGTGAATTAATCTTGGTTAAGCCTAACTATTATGTGACAGTGTTATCAAAGCTAAATAGTGAGTGATCTATTCTAAAAACTGATTGCATTCTATCTCAATACACAATCAAAACTATCCGTGACAAGTGCATATTTGTGAACAAAAACCAAAAAGGACTAATAGAATTTCTTAAGTTTAACAAAAAACTACTAATGAACTCTGCTATTAATACTAAAAGTGCGAATATTTAAAAAGTAAACATTGCAGGATCCGTTTTTTATTCAAATTTCATACGAACTCAAACCATTGTGATAACGTAAACAGTGACATCTAGTTAACTAATGCAACATCGAAGAGCAGTCAATAAAACAGTTTAACATAATATCGTGTATAGAAAAGAGGCATGACTTTTGGTTGCTTCTCGTACAGCCACGGTAGCTCGATTGGATAAATCGCAGCATACGGTGGCAGGTTACATGGTTCAAATCCTGACACAGGTTACCTTTTGAAGTAAAAATATAACATTCATACGAAGTTCGTGATTAGCACAATGAGTACAATAATGGAAGGAGACAACATAACTTTTCGCAAACCGACTAGAACAAGCTCACTGAATGACGTTTCAGACTCCACATTGTTTGACTCGACGACTATGAGCCTACCCAATAACAGTATCAACGAAAGTCATTCCGATCTCAAGAAACAGTTAGATAAGTTAGAAACTGACTTGATGACAGCTAATCAGGAAATAGAAAATTTAAGCTTAGAAAATCAGCAACTAAAGATAAAACTAGAACAAAACCAGAAAGTTATTGAGAATTACAAAAAGGTTGGATTTGTTCAAAGCCCGATATCAACAAGATTAAAGAAGAAAAATAAACGAGAATTAACTAAAGAACAAGTCACAACAGTTCAAACTACTTCACCTGTTACTCTTAATCTAAAAAACGATGATAGTACTTACTTATCAACCGAAGTGACTGTGGATAATGAGATTGATAAACACGTATCGCCTTTACCTATATCCACACCCCCAAAAACCTTAACTAATAAAAAGGAGAAAGATGGTAAAAGAGAACCAATCAACAATACAATACAAGAAAATCAAGAGCATCAAAAGAAAAAACAAATAATTATATTTGCCGATCAACAAGGTAGAGGAGTAAGAAACACACTACAAAAATTATTAGGACATGAGTACAACGTCTCGTGTTTCTGGAAGCCAGGTGCGAGACTCGTCGATGTACTTAATTGGAAAACAGACTATATAACTAATCTATCAATGGAGGATTATATTATTATTTTAGGTGGTACTAATGACTGTAACCCTCATGACTATCAATTTTATATTAGAGAATATCTTCAATTCATACAGAATACTAATGTCATAATAACGGAAATACCATACAATACATTTTTAAGGGAAGAAACATTAAACTATCAACTTAGATTCATATGTAATAAATTCAGAAACGTATCATACATAGACATGAACTATAGTAGATATGTGCCAAATAGAAATTATTTTATAAAACAACTATGTCGATCCCTACTTAGAGAAATTTTGCGTTTAGATTACATGCTCAAGTCCATGAATTATTTTAAGAGAAATATTAATTTGCAACGATCTATTACGATTAATGTTCAACATAAGCAAACCCAAACAGAAATTTCAACTTATCTAGAAGTACCAACTGTACCTAATGTAGAAAATGACCGTAGCGATAAGTTTTTTCGTTAATAACTATTTGTATTTATTGCATCAAAATATTAATGGTCTTATTAGTAAATCCGACTTGATATTGGTTAATTTATACAATATGGCGAAAGAAGGCAAGAACATAGATGTACTGTGTGTAACAGAGCATAATATAATAAAAGAAGATTTAAGTCGATTGAAAATTGGTAACTTCATGATGGCTTCCTGTTTCTGCAGAGCAGTAAGACGTGGTGGCTCATGTATAATGGTGCAAGATTGCCATAAGTACGAGAACATCGATGAAATTGTCGAGCTGTCTATTCCAAACATAGTAGAATGTTCAGCCATTAGCCTTCCTATGCACAAAATATTTGTAATCTGTGTGTATAGGCCGCCCCGATGTCATGTACAACAAATGAATACATTCCTCGACAAACTTGATCAAATACTAACAAAATTGTGTAACCAAAGTAGCTTTAAAATTATATTGTGTGGTGATTTTAACATTGATACCCTAAAAGCAAGCAAGGAAACGACTGATTTTAAAAACCTCATAAATGCGTATAACCTTAAATTCCAATTTAAGCAGGCAACTAGGCTCAGTAGTGGTACAGGCATTGATAATATTATACATAACATTCGAGGTAGCACTGGTGAAGTTGCTGAACTTGCTTTATCAGACCATTCAGCACAGATATTGAAATTCCCAGTAAAGAAATTTTTCACAATTAGGTATTGGTATAATATAATAAGAGATTATAATGTTGATAACAGGCGTAAATTCAAAGAATGCTTAGAAA
Source organism: Notodonta dromedarius (assembly GCA_905147325.1). Classification (NCBI taxonomy): domain Eukaryota; kingdom Metazoa; phylum Arthropoda; class Insecta; order Lepidoptera; family Notodontidae; genus Notodonta; species Notodonta dromedarius. Next base: position 8,491,738 of record LR990172.1, read on the forward strand.
GTCTAAGTTTCCAAAGTACTTTTGAAAAAAGTCAAGCCAATGATGCTTTTAATCAGTTTCATGACACCTTTACTCTATTTTATAATTTGTGTTTTCCCCACAAAAGAGTAAAAATTTTAATTAATAAAAAACCGAAATGGCTATCTAAAGGAATTAGAAAATGTAGCTGTATAAAGAGGAAACTACTATGGAAATATAGATGTTCTCCAAATGCAAATAGCAAAAAAGCATTTAAAACATATGCTGCTAGATATAAAAAAATAATTTTCCTAACACAGAAGTCACAAAATGATTACCACATACAAAGAGCTAAAAGTAAAGCCAAGGCCACATGGAATATTATTAATAAATGCCTATATAATGAACCAAGAGAAGCCGTTTCGAAAATAAAGCACAACAATATGCTCATTACTGATCCCACTGAGTTAGCTAATGTTTTTAATACCTACTTCTCCGAAATATCTCCAATTAATGCAAATGCTACCACTAATATAAATATGAACTGTGACAATTGTAACTCAATCTATCTGAAACCATGCGTACCATTTGACATTCTTAAAATAATATCCTCTCTTAAGACCACAAATAGCGTTGGGTACGATGATGTCTCCACTACAGTAATTAAAGACGTAGCGACAATTGTTTCACCGGTTATCAGCTATATAGTTAATTTATCTATTGAACAGGGAGTCTACCCAGAAAAACTAAAAATATCGGTTGTCAAACCTGTTCATAAAAAGGGAGATAGATATGACCTGAGTAACTATCGCCCAGTTGCACTAATCCCAGTCATGGCAAAGATATTTGAAAAAACGATTTATGAAAGGTTATACAATTATTTTGAAAAAAACTTATTCTTTTCTGATAAGCAGTATGGCTTCAGAAAGAATAAAACTATTAATATGGCAGTTTATGACTTTCTACTGAAAGTGATGACCGCAGTAGATAGAAAGAGAAGGGCAGTAGCCCTGTACATGGATATGACAAAAGCCTTTGACCATGTTAACCATGATATCTTACTGAATAAACTATTCAGCTACGGGGTTAGGGGGACTGCATATAGGTTGCTCCAATCATACCTAAGTAACAGAAGACAAATCACGCAGATTAATAAAATATGTCCGGAAACTCTCACAAACTCAACACATGCATCGGACATGAAATCGGTTTGTTTTGGAGTTCCACAAGGGAGTGTACTAGGGCCACTATTATTCCTAATTTATATAAATGACTTGCCCAATGTAACTAATCATGCAATGACTCTTTTTGCTGATGACAGTACAATACTATTTATTGGGGACGATTCTGACAATCTGAATGATGAAATAATGAGTACTTTGACATGCATTAATAACTGGTTGACATTAAATAATTTAAAAATAAATTTGTCAAAAACACATATAGTGGAATTTAAACAACAACGTCGTACGCAAAAACTTGACATTAATTATTCAAGCACAAATATTGCTGATACTGAATCAACGCGATTCTTAGGCCTAACGATTGATTATCAGCTCAAATGGAAACTCCATATTCAAAATATATGTAAAAAGCTGTACCAATTTTCATTTGCACTATATAAACTGGTGAAAGTTGTTAACCTATCAGCGGTAATGACTGCCTATCATGGACACGTAGCCTCAATATTAAGATATGGAATCATCTTTTGGGGTAACTCGACAGACAAGATGCAGGTATTCAGAGCTCAGAAGCGATGTATGCGCTCAATGACAGGCTTAAAGAAGAGAGACACCTGCAAAGATAAATTTAAGCAATTAAGGATACTAACAGTACCATCCCTTTACATCAGCGAAGTTGCAATATTTGTTAAAGGTAATAAACACCTGTTTATTGAATACCCTTCTGGAAGTCGTCGTGAACATACTCTGCACCACTTGCCCAGTAAAACGCATCTGATGCGCACTAGTATATTCTGTATGGCGCCAGCTATTTACAACAAGCTGCCCATATCAATTAGAAAGACAAATAGTATTAATGTTTTTAAAAGTTTGTTAAATAATTTCCTAATAGATAAGGCCTATTATACTATTGACGAATTTTTAAAGGAAAATTAGATTATTATTATAATTGTTTAGTATTGAATGAATATCAATGAATGTATAATATAATAATGATAATAATTGTAATTTAATTGGATTGACCCATTTAATTAATTAGAATTTTGCATGCCAATTGGTGGAATATAGCATAAGCACTTTTATCATCTGTAACATCTATGTATACCTACCTATATTCGCAAATAAAAGTTATTGTATTGTATTGTATTGTATTGTGCTATGGGATCGACTGATGCGCTCTCAATAAAAAAAGAAATCTTTGTAACGTCTTTCATTTGGAATCGGTGCTAATTCAAGTAGGGGTAGGTACCTTACCTACCTAAAAAGTAGTACAAGTTGATAGTGGCACCGACTCCAAAATAATTTTCAAAATTGGTTCACAATTGAAGGAGAGATTGGTGAAAAAAAAAATATTAATACCTATATAAAACCTCCTTCTTATTTTGGAAGGCGGTTAAAAAGGTAAATTCATACAAAGTGCTAGTTCCAGACACGATAAGCTATGTATTTCGGGTGCTGTATCGATTGCCATACACTGTACCTCCGATACAGATCGCAGAGCGCCAGGAACAAAGAGCTAGACTTATTGTCTTGCCACAATGGCCAAGTCCATTACCCGCATTATTTGCCGAGAATCAGCTGCATGCAGCAAGATTCAATGGACACATGTTGCATATTGACTCAATGAGGTGTAGGCTGGAGAAAAGTTTTTTTTTAAGGTGGAACATACCAGCAAAATAATATACCTAGAATAGTATTAATCCAGACTCTTCTATAGATTACTCGTGTTTTACATTTTATTCTCGAGTAGCTATTGCCCGCATGGTACATCGATAAAATAAATGTACCCCTTATAACACCATCTATCTGCTGGTGGAAGTCCCGTTAAAATCGGTCCAGCCGTTTCGGAGATTAGCCGGGACAAACAGACAGGCAATTTTTTTTGAAAAGCCATACTCATAACCCATTACCCCATAATCTCTCATAGTAATATGCATTTGGTAAAAAGCTGTTCTCTTGGCAGTACATAAGGAAATTTAAATTATACGGAATGAATATACTTACCTAATTATTATTTTTATTTGATTAGACCTACTCTCCCGATTGCGGATTACGAACAGCAAATCTTCAAATAACTTCATTAGTATCAGTCATCACAGTTGAATAAGCTGTTTTTCAAATTATATATATATACTAGCTGAGCCCGCGACTTCGTCCGCGTGGAATTTAACTTAACCGCTCCCGCTCCCGCGTTCTGAGCCCGCGCTACAGGACCCATATGCTATTTTTTTGTTTTTCCAAAATAAAAGTAGCATAAGTTACTGCTTATAACATCAGCTATCTGCCAGTGAAAGTCCCGTCAAAATCGATCCAGCCCTTACGGAGATACTCTTTGATTTCATGTGTTTCTATTTTTTTACGCGGAACCCTAATTGTTTTTCTAAAATTAAAGTAGCCTAAGTTACTCCCTGTAACATCAGCTATCTGCCAGTGAAAGTCCCGTCAAAATCGGTTCAGCCGTTTCGGAGATTACCCGGAACAAACACACAGACAGACAGACAGACAGACAGACAGACAAAATTTTTTTAAATCGCGTTTTTGCTATATGTGTCGTATGTACTTTGATATGCACTTAGTGAAAAGGTGTTATTTTGATATTACAAACAGACACTCCAATTTTATTTATTTGTATAGATATAGTCCTCCTAATCGATTTCGATGACGGCGACCCTAAAGTCGCTATTGCGTCCTAGCGTGAGCCCTGATGTGGCTCGCTAAGCCCGACTTTTTTACTTTTTTTTTTGGTATACAAAATAACAAAGGTCAGGTTAGATTTTGTTTTTTACAGATTTCAAATAAACAAGCTGTTAAAAGCTTTCCAGATTAATCCTTTAAGTCGTCGTCAGCGCCATTGCCTAATAAATTGTTGCTACCTATTTGTTTGTTTCCAATTTCACAAAAAAATCGGTGTGCTCTCGTGGAAATGTGATAGGAATTAAGAATTTTCCTTGTGTCGCAGAACATTGATTGTATGTCGTGTGCTTACGAGTGGGAAATACTAAATAAGACTCACATGAACACAGCCTTGAAAAACATGGATTTATTCCGCATTTGCGGGTCAAGAATGCAGTTGGTGCGACCCCTGTAGGCATTTCATGACAAATCGGTAAAACTGGAGAACTGTCAAAAGGTAAAACTAAACAAAAGGTTGTACGGGAAAAGTAACAACATTTTCAGGTCAGTGACGTCATTGGTAATTAAAATCAGAAAAAGACCAATAGTATGGTCAAAACGGTCATTACCTCTACACCGATAATTTTTTCTATCCATTTTACTACCTATATCTGTGTGCCAAATACGGGCATTTTCTATGAAAGTACGTAGAAAAACAGTGTTGGCTTCACCGTGTGAATGACCGCTCTTTGCACTTACCTATACCAAACTACTACACTAAAGTTATATAACTAAAATGGAAAATTTAACAAACCCCCGATGCGACGACTTTTTATACTACAAAAGAGCTGATAATTTTCAAACGGCTGAACCGACTTTCATAAAACAGAGAACACTATCGATCAGAATACTTTTCTAAAAAATAAATAAAATTGGTTCATCCGCTTGGGCGCTACTATGTCACAGACAGACACACAGATACACAATATGTTAAACTTATAACACTCCTCTTTTTTCGTCGGAGGTAAAAATAGTATTCTAGAAAATATTTGCAATGTGGGAGCACCATTGTACACCTATGACACAGGTTACGTAGGAGAACAATTGATACCGGTTCGAAGGGAAGTCCCTACGCACTTGTCTCAAAGGTCGCACAATCTTGGACAAAGTGTCCGCGTGAGAGCATTGTGTTTAAAATAACAAAGACGTCATAAAAGCTTTTAAAGCATTCTCGACCAAGTTATGATAGATTTTAAGGTTAGAAAAAAGCCTGGCCTTTTAGGAAAAAAACTATTCGGTAAACTTACCCTCGAAATATAATGTTAAGTCGATTTACATTATTGCAAAGCATGATAATGGCAAAAATGATAAATATAATAATATTGTTTATAAATTTGTAACCAACAATTAATAATAATAATATAATTTGATTGCCATGAACTTATATATTAATTACAAAATTAATGGAGCACTCCATTTAAGTTTAACAAAACTTGTGATAGGAGGCCCCATGATATCACTCGAAGTGCATGTCTACAAAGCATGATAACAACAGCGCAACGTGAGGAGTATAGGGGTGTGAGTGTGTGTGTGTGTGTGTGTGTGTGTGTGTGTGTGTGTGTGTGGGCGTGTGTAGTTTGATGTGTCTGCGTATGTGTGTGTTGTATATAAATACCTAGATGTATAACAATTATGTTTTACATTCTTGTTATTATTGCTACTAAAATGAAACTATAATAGGGCGTTAAAAATCTGCTCCCCACATTTTCACAAGCAATTCTCTTCTAAGTCGTTACGCTCTTGACAGAGCGGTCGTGGTCGTCATGTATTGTTTTCCGGGGCAGATGTTGTTCACAAGCAATTACCTTAGTAGAAATAAAACTAGCTAATTATTATATTGGAACGTAACAGTGGTTAAATTAATTAACGAAAAGAAATAAAATGGAAATTGTTTATAAAGCGATTGGACTGAAAACCTGAAATTGTTTCAAAACAGCCTTTTATTTTCCATCAGCCAGCTGCGCTGTTTCCTTTTTTTGCACGATGGGTGTTGAAACAAACTGATCTTTTTTATTTTTAAGTACTTTGCTCTCCAATATTTTGATTCGCTTTTTTGGGACTAGTCCCGCCACACATTCCCACCACTGTAACTCCTGTAAGCCAGGATCGACAACGGTGACCAATAATCACGTCGAGGTTGGACCCTCTACGAGTCCCGCGGAAAAATTTCGCTTTCAAACTTACCTACTGTAGCTCTGCCATGACAGTTTTTATTTAGCATCTATGTAAAATCATGGTACAATAACGGTGCCCACCCACTTGAGCCGAGCATATAACTAAAGCGATTCTATTGGTAGAACCGAGCGGACTAGCTAGCCCAGCCATCCGTCCTACTCAGTGGACGGGCACCCTAAAACCTAGGTATTCTCTACCCATGATAGCCAGATCACGTGATTGAATAATAAGTGATAAGAAATTCTGCTGTCTAGATATGATACATAATTCTAATCACGATGTAATAAAAGTAAAAGTAAAGTAATAAGTAAAATCACAACGGAAATATGGTAATAAAAATGATGTACGCTTTTTAATCTATGAGCACATAACTCAGGGCACATTGATAGCTACTTTGTACCATAACATTTATTACAGTTTCTTGTTATCAAACGTTTAAAAAACTAATATAGTTTATGAATTATCTATGATGACAACAAACTCTACTGTTCCTTTGCTCCAATACGTATGGGTGTGTTTTCAGGTAGAGTATTATTAGGTAGGTACTTATATTACAATAATACAGTGAAAAGAAACTGTGATGTGACTTTATCTGTGATTGTCCATTAGGAATTAGGTAGAGTCGATACGAACTACCCAATCACTCTACATTATGTCCAGGTGTGGGTGTCACTGGGATCGCCCCCAGTCCATTGTACGGTACTCATAGTACAAGCTTTGCTTAGTTTGGGACTGTACAGTTGGTGTGTCAGTCTGGCGATATTTATTATTTATTTATTATTATTATCTGGATTTAATAATTACTGTGTTAAAATGTTCCTCTTCCCGACAAAGATAAAAATACAAAGCTTTCCTTATTGTTATAAAACACATGTCAGAGCGGAAAGCAGTGCACGAATAGCTCTTTGGCGAACTAAATATTTTTTTTTAAAGAGAAATTGATTAAAAATATTTGCAACTGGAGGAAACTAGGAGATTAAAGTTATCATTTAGTGGTTTATAAAATAGAACTGAATTCATGAGGATCTAATAAAGACACCCTCTTTAATTTTGAAGCAGGTAATTAATATCCATGACCTCTATTACAAAGAAACGATTTCATTGTAGCTATGATTTACATAAACAAAAAATAAAATGTGAGAATTTAAAGACCTATGACACAATTAATTAAATTATATAGTATAATATATAATTATATATTCCATTAAATAGTATTTTAATTACGTTGGTAAATGAAATATTATTATTATTTTTGAAAATCACGACAGAAGCATGTTTATCTGAGATCGGTTATCTCAAGTATTAACCGTGAAATCAGACAGAAGAGTTTTGTATGTAATACGTGTAGGTACCTTACCATACCTTCTATATGTAACAGAGTTGATTTAGCCAAGAATTATGCATAACTAGAAATATTTCTGATACATTGTTTATACGTAATATAATATATGATCTCTCTTAACAGGAGCCTTTAAATTTTTTTTGATAATAAATATTTGTTCTATGATTATTTTAATTTTATGATGAGACTACCAGACATTTAAAACGGCTCTTAAACGAAACCCACGCGTAGTCGCGAGATCTAGTAGGTACGGAGCACGGAAAAAAATATATTCTTAACCAATTTTCATCTCTACGGTGGCATAAAAAATTGAAGACTTCAACTTTCATATCAAAGGTTGTTCAGAGCTCTACAATATGTATTTATAATAAATTTTACGTGAAAACTTTAGGGCTTTGAATCCACATGGGATTATCCTTGCAACCTGTGCAATAATTAAAATACTGACCGTCGCTCAAACATTTACAAAAATGTATACTTACGCATGAGTGACTATACTGAAATTAGGAGTATTTTTAAGTTTCACAACGTTTTTTTACCAAAGAGATTAAAGAAGCTACATATTATGATAGAAATCAACGTGTTAAATACAGAACAAGAGTATATAGAAGTTGAACTGCTGGTCTTGTGGGTATAAATAAAACTTGATTTCAGGCGTTTTTGAGTTAACACCGTGTTTCTTCTAAAATAAGAACCTACCTATTAAAATAATTGCAATACTAGTTAAAAAACTTAGGTGATGTTCCACTTAAAAAGGAATACTGTTACCTAAGTGACTTCAGACTCTAAGTAAGTAGGTAAGTATAGTCAGCGACATAAGACGCTGAACATGTACATCAGTACTCCAAATCACTTGCACACTGTTGTTTTATACATCATGTAGACTCGTATTAAATACGAATATTAAATATAAATTTTATAAATCGATCTCAAGTCTAAGAACGATCTTAGTAATGTCATCCTAACGTAATAATTAGTACACTTTTGACATGTCATGGTATATAATGACATGTCAAAAGTGTACCCAGGATCGCTCTCAAACTTGAGATAGATTTATAATACTGGTCTTAAATTATTTTGCTGTTATATTGTTTTGACAATTTTCATCACCATTTGTAAAATAAAGAGTATTACCGATTATAAAACTAATCTAACTAGTTGTTTAGCGACTTTTGACGCTGACTGTACCTGCAAAATAAGTAACTGGATTTTGACTTCGTCAAGTCAATATTAAGAAAAATGTCCAGAACCTTTCATAACTGGTAAAATCCATCAGATGATTGTATCGAAATGCATTATCAGTTGATTATGTTATCAGTTTATCACGGTTCGGTAGGTACTTATTCTTTATCGATATATTCAGACCAAGTAGAAAATCTAACCATCACTACTGGAAATATTGGTATTTTGTAACAACGTTCAGCGTTTCATCAGAGTTTATAAAGTAGAAATTATATCTCTATGATACTTACTTTTGTAGGTTTTTACATAGAAAAACAAGTCGGCAAGTAAGCGTATGTTAAGCAGTTACTTATGGATGCTTGCCAAAGGCTTGCTAGCACGTTACCGACCTGTTTGAGGTCTGACCTCACTCACAAGTGAGGGTGTGGAGAGGTAGGGAGGAGGCTAGGTAGTTCTGTTATTGTCATTTTTGGAATTACCATACCAATTTGTTTCGTGAAATATTTTTATTTATCTCAGATAAATATGTACTTACTAGCTGTGCCCCGCGACTTCATCCGCGTAGTATTGGATTATTGGGTTAAAAAGTATCCTATATGTTAATCCCGGTTATAATCTATCTGTGTTCCAAATTTCATCCAAATCCGTTCAGTAGTTTTTGCGTGAAGGAGTAACAAACATACATACATACATCCACACTCACAAACTTTCGCATTTATAATATTAGTAGGATTGGTATTATGTTGACACACTTAATCGGGTGAATGATTCATTTAAATGATTGTTCACAATTGCGAGACTTGTAGCTGCTCAGCAATAATTTGTGAACGTGACAACGAGACTTTTGTTACCGAAATCTTTCAATCTCTTAAAAAAAGACGTACGTGTTTTACGTAAAGCTTTGTTTTTTTAACTTGCGTCTATAGGTCAGCGTGCCTTTAGACGCAATTTTTGTGTGGCGGGATCATCCTATGTGGCGACACACACTCCCAACACTGTTACTCCTGCAAGCTAGTATGGACGATAGTGTCCGTCCAACAGTTACGCCAATGTATGAAATGTATATTGTAATGGGTTGTATTCAATACATAACTGATTTAAACAATTGCATTGTGATCTTTGCAATTATGCTCAAACACGATAGGTTCTTTGTCACGTTCCATATACTGTACGCATATCATGTGCCATAAGATGTACCTACATTTTGTATATTTACGAGTAAGTAATATTTATATTTAAGGCATTGCGACGCTTCTATAGAGGCTCCGCGACGCTTCCATAGTGGCGTCGCCATGTTTCCATAGTGGCGTCGCGACGCTTCCATAGTGGCGTCGCGACGCTTCAATAGTGGCGTCACGACGCTTCCATAGTGACGTCGTGACACTTTCATAGTGGCGTCGATACGCTTTCATAGTGGCGTCGCCATGTTAACATATGTTAACACTTTGTCACGTTCCTCATACCTATATGTTCCTGAAGATGTACATTTACTAATATTTACGAATAAGTGATAGTTATTTATATTTAAATTTACTCAGTTATAAAAACAGTAATTAATTTTCTCACTTCGAGGCTCAAAGAGAACTAATGAAGCATGCAAATATTTTTAAATTCTTAAAAACTTGTCCCCTTGGGTCGAGGAAAAGTTGCAATTTACTTATGAATGAAGCAATTACGTTTATTTTTCTGCATATAAGGCCGTATACACATACGTTGGAAAAATAACCAGTAGTTGAATAACATACTTTGCAGTAAATTATAATATAATATTATCTTACTTTGATCATGCACGATATCTTGTATGGCGCCTGAGTGCTTTAATGCTATGGTGTAATCCTACCTTAAAGAAATCTGGTGGTATTAACAATTTCTGTTGATTGGTACAACTGGTTGGTAGCGAGTGACTTAGAAAGTCACCCAACAGATTAATTTAATTTGTATGTTAGTATAATACAATATATAAGATTCTCACCATAAAGAGTGGTCGATCATAGCCTAAAAGAGAAAATTGGTAGTGGCGGAAAGGTAGGGAGAAATTCGCCCAACGGTGGGAATAATAAAAAACCCTAATAATAAAAGGTAGCATTAAGAGATACTTAGGTACGTGTGTATTTTCTTGTTAAGGCTAAAGCGCCCATCTAGCCCGCAAAGTTCAAATTTATGAGTTCTTTTAGATTTTTTTCAAAATCTGACAATAATAAAAGACAAATTTTATAATTCGCGAAAAAGACCGTGTGCAGTGCATTTATTAATACATTTATTACTGGCAGATATCTGATGTTATAAGCAGTAACTTAGGCTACTTTTATTTTAGAAAACCAAAAAAATGGGTCCTGTCTCTCGGGCTCGGAACGCGGGAGCGGGCTTTTTTGTTAAGTTAAATTCCACGCGGACGATGTCGCGGCCTCGGCTAGTAAACATTATGACAGAACTCTTTGATAGCGATAGTTACAAAAACCTGAGCCCACTTCCCCGGATTTATCCTATCAACAACCGAATAAGATAATGTATGAAATGGATTAGGTACGTAACGCAACATCACGTTATTGACCACTACTTACCTATTGGATAAACCTTTTCAATAGTGACGTAACTATGATAGCTTTGTCTCTGAATGCCAAATAAGTGTTTGTCTTCTGCTTCTGACGTGTATTGTACTCGTACATTCTAATATTTGACAAAATTATGATTTTGATATGCGTATCTAGTGCGTAGATAGGCCGATATGAAGCGATAGGTACAGTCGCCTGCACTCTCTTTATTAGTGTGAAAAGTAATCTTTTTACTTAGGTTCTTATATAAAATTTCGGTTTCCGTGTGTTTGACATTAATCTCCTCCTAAATGGCTTGACCGATTTAGATGGTTTTGTTTCGTACCTACTTAAGGAGTCACCTGTACATCAATATAACAATAATAATAGCCTTTATTGCTGTAGAATTAACACCTGTACATTGACATGAAGATGTAAATGGCTACATATCTGCATACCTATGAAATAGATACGCATATAAAAATCATTGAGACGACCGCTTGGCGCAGTGGTTCGAGCGTAGGCCGCTCGGCTCACCGCACATGGTGGTTGCGGGTTGGATTCCCGCTGGGGTAAATTTCGGAAATGGCCTTTTCATAATTTGCCCTGGTCTGGGTGTCACTGGGATCGCCCCCAGTCCATTGTACGGTACCCATATTACAAGCTTTGCTTAGTTTGGGACCGTGCAGTTGGTGTGTCAGTCTGGCGATATTTTTTTTTTATTGTTATACTTATTATCAAATTCGCGGCATAACAGTACAATATTACCCAGTGTAGGTAGGTAGGTACTCATGATGGCTCTCAGACTTGAGATCGATTTATCATTTCGGACGCTAGTGGGTACATAACCGACACGTCATGAAAAACACGCTGGTATCTAGCTGATAATATGATATTGTTATTAGTCACCTTATTATAAAATATAATAAAAAAATAAAAAAAAAGCCTTTTATTCCACATCAATGATACAAGTTCTGTTGGTGTTAGTAAATTAAAAATGATAATAATTTAGCCCTTTTGACGTCCCACTGCTGGGCACGGGCCTCCCCTCAACATGAGGGGGATTCAGGCCATAATCCACCACGCTGGCGCAGTGCGGGTTGGCGGATTTCACATGTCTTTCGAAAATTGGTTAGATCTTCTAAGACATGCAGGTTTCCTCACGATGTTTTCTTTCACCGTAAGCAAGTGATAATCTAGAAATTATGATTCGCACATAGATTTCGAAAAATCCAGAGGTGCGAGCCGATATTTGAACCCAAGACCTGGTGCCCGCAAGACGCGTGCTTTAACCAATCGGCTATCACTGCTACAAGTAAATTACTTACTTTAGTTAGTAAATTACTTAATTAAAAAGAAAAAAAACACAAAATAATAATAATAAAAGATAAAGAAAAATATAAATAGTTTGATGGTTGTTAGTTTCATTTTCTATTTTCCCAGCGATATGGGCCCCTTACTGGGTAAAGGCCTCCTCCAGTCTCTTCCATTGGACTCTGTCCTTTGCTATGTCCATTCATTTTGTTCCTGCCGTGGCTGTTATATCGTCCGCCCATCGTTTCCTTATTATAAAACTCTAATAGAAGTCGTCAAATCGAATGAAAGCAAAATACTCTACCAGGATTTTTTTTTTTTATTTGACTATATGTTGTTGGCCAGAGTGGCCATAACAACTTCACCCGGACAGAGGGCGAGCGCAAGTGCGCTCCAGCCAGAGGGGCAGGGGGGCAGCTAGCTCAAGGGCGCCACATGGGACACGACCTCGGCTTGGGCCGCTGCCAGGAGAGTTGGCGAGGGTAAATCTACCACCGGATCGGACTCTACCTGGATATACATACGCCGTAAGAAAACCGCCCACTTGCAGAAAAGAAGCCTACGTAAAAAAAACTGTTGCAATAAATTTTAATTACCGACGAAACCTGATAAACACCGCTTACTTATGTAAAAAATCTGAAATAAAATTAAATGTTTGCGAGAGCTAGGTAACTTGCTTAGTTCTGCACTTCAAACACGAACCATTTTGTATGGCTGCAAGTACTTAGGTACCTCTAGCTTGGCGACGTTGGCAATACTTTATTTATCCTTCTACACTTTTGAGCAACAGGAAAAATACGTTGAAGGCGCCTGTCTAGCCCGCGAAATTCAAAATTTTCGAGTATTTTTATAGTTTATCCAAAAACTGAAAACATTTAAGACAACATTTTGTGATTTGCGACAAACACAGTATGCAGTGCGTTTACTAATACATTTATTTTACTCTAAATATTATCACGGTGGATATGATACTAGTAAATCACTAAATACTTATACAAAAATTGCCTGATTATCTGGATAGCTGTCGTTCTTGAAATGTTTTAGAGTAAGTTGGATATATTAATAAATGCACTGCACACGGTCTTTGTCGCGAATTACAAAATATGCCTTTTATTATTGTCAGATTTTGAAAAAAATCTAAAAAACCTCAAAAAATTTGAACTTCGCGGGCTAGATGGGCGCTTTAGCCTTAAGGAAAACGTTTTTACGGGGTTTTTACCCAATCAAAATCAAGTAAGTAGTTATGTGGGAATGGAACGTCTCTGGCATTAAGAAAAGTCGCTTTCATTTATCAGTAATTATTTTAATGACGGATGATTTTCTAGATAATATAAGGCATTCCAGTCGATGTATCATATGGTGTCAACACGCCGATAACGAAGAAATATAACATGTTTCAGAACTTGAAGAGAAAAGCCTAGAAGGTTTATTTTATGTAAATTGTGTTACTGAACGTCTTGTTACTAGGTCATATCGAGAAATTACTGATAATGGGAAGGTGGACTTACTGTGGCAATCGGAGTATGGATAAGATTATCTCATTTATGATTCTCATGTTGATTTAGATAAAATATTGGCGTTTTAACTGCAACTTCGAGAGTTATTAAAATGATTTTGGGTAGAAACAAGAATAGGAGAGGTAATTTTCCCCGATGGCCCAGTGGAAACAAGGTGCGGCCGCACATCAGAAGCTTCTTGGTATGACTTCTGAGTTATGTACAATGTTATTTCGATAACAATTCACTCTGAAAGTATGTTCGGTAGGCAGCAATAGCACTTACTAGGTACATGGACAACTAATAGCCGCTTATAATGAGGTTTTTGGTGCGCCGACGCTTCGTGATAGTTTTGTTTATAGGGAATTAAGTAACCAGTTTGACGCCGCTCTTCATTGAAATTCACTTTCGGTCGGTATCCAGACCGATACCTCTACCATCGGTCTTCTGTACCTATAAGTATATCAATAAATAAATGAGTATAAATATTATCACCCGACTGACACACCAACTGTAGGGTCCAAAACTAAGCGACACTACTTGGGTACCGTACAATGGGCTGGGGGCGATGCCAGTGACACCCAGCCTAGGGCATATTACGAAAATAAATAGAGAAACTGACTGACTAAATGACGAGTCAACGCAGGGTCTAAACAGCTGGGGTTAGAAACATGAAATATTGACAGTGGGGACCTAACAGGTCCTTAGGGTACAGGGCACAGGGTACAGGTTATTAGGGTGTTAAACATGAGATGGAAGTTTGTACGAAAATCCTGTTCTGAGATCCACGCAAACGAAGTCGCGGGTAAAGTTGGTGATGAAATATACCTACTGTTTTCTCCAAAAATAACAACATTCTTCCTATAAAAAGCTCGTGGAAATAGAGGTATATTATTGTTATAGGTGATATTCCATCCACTGACATTTTATTTGACGTGCACAACGTGGTCCGATCAGGAGTGGCATTGTGACGGCTTCAGACAAAGACGCTCCGACATCCGTTCACTAGACACACTTTTCCTTGAGTGAAAATTATTAAACAGGACCTTACGATATATCTTTACATCAAAACAGACTAACTAACTTAACTCTCGCTATTTTGGAACTGAGCGACTGTCTTCAAGATGACGTCAAGCGACGCAAGGACTTGACTCTTGTTTTATGGAAGAAGGATCGGCCACTAATACGTACTGATACTGCCTGTTACATCTTCAGTGGACATTCTGGCAGCTGGGGTGCTTACTCTCTCAGATTTCCACAAAATGCTCAAATATGGTTCCCCAGCTCCATGGCATTGCTTCCATTGACTTCGTTTTTTCGTAGACAAACTAAGGAACCCTAGTTTCACCATGTCCGTCCGGCCGTCTATCTGTATGTCGCAGGGTTTTTGTTTGGAGTCTATTAAGACTGTAATGGTAAGACCTATTAATAACTATGCATTCTGTGCTAAAGTGCTGAAATTTGGCAGAGTTATATAAATTTTGTTTCGAATACACATATTTATTATAATCTAACTCGTGTACCTACTTTTCTCTGTACTTACTCGAATCTTGAGAACAATATACTCATTATTATTCTATATTCTAGGTTCATTGTTTTCATAACAAATGAAGCGCCGCGGGACTTGAACAAAACTACAAAATTGAATCGAGCAATCACGCTTGGACTGAACTTGATTTAGCTATTTAACTTCTTCTGAATAATTTCCTAGCATTATTTTTATTCAATAAAGAATTATTCTACAGAGTAACCGGCAATTTGGTGAGAGGAGATCAAATGCAACAAATCTGGCCCCCTGTATGCATGTTCCGCGAAATTTTGTAGTTTTTTACTTAATTGAAACACGTTTCTAATCCATACCATGCCTAATCAATTACCACAATACATTCTTGGATCCCTAATAATCTATTAACCTGATATGTGTACAGAGCCCGTGGTATGTGTATGATGTGCTTACATTCGCGTGACCGACGCAAGGTCATGTGGCCAGCATCGGTCGACTCTTGATAATGCTACCGCACAAATTGAGCTTAGTGTGCCGTTTCACTGTTGCGATTGCTGGTAGTAGTGTAGTGTTTAGCGTTTCTCGTTGTAACCCATTGATTTATAGATATAATATTGACGTACGTTTAGAGCCTTCTCTAGAGATTCAAATTCAAAGCGTTTAGGTATATTGTTTAGACCTACGGGGGCACTTACGAATTGTAAATTTTACATTTTCTTTAAGTATCTACGAGTACAACCGGATCGGAACGCGACCTCGACTGAGAAGAAACTCAGCGGTATTGTCTTTTAACATTTTGTTTTTTTTTTAATCGCCTGTTGCTTATATAGTTAATAATTACAAAGGGTAGTAGATATATTGGACATCGAGGGCTAACCTGTACATAAATTCTCCAGTTACGCATTTGCTTGTAAACTTTGATACATGATATTTATATTGTAATTTAGGTACCTATTATAGAAGTGGTATCTAAACATCTGAATGCTGGCATTGTCAACAAAATTATTTCGTTCGCGTTTCGGAGGGATCAAGATGTTGGAGGCCCTCGGGTGTCTTATAACTTTGACAGCAGAGAATTGGCCACTAAGTAGGTATAAGCTCGAATACGGATAAACGAACGAATGCTTGTAGTATAAGAATCATTTCCAGCGAGAATAGTGCCAACTGGTCTGGTCTAGCCGTGATTTCAAAAGCGATTGCGATTATTTAGTCCCGTCAATCGCGACAGCGGTACCGCTCTCTTCCGCGGATAAGCGTTTGATCGACAATATCTCGGCGTCGTATCGCGGGACGTCTGTTGTTATCACTCCCTTAGATATGATGATCTCGATAAAATTGAAGGCTTTCGACGATTTATCTTACTTTTGTCGCGGATCGCAGTACTGACGCGAGTTACGTTGCGGTCAAAATGAACAGTAAGTACATTTTTTTTGTTTTTACTTTTTATTAATTAGGTAAGTACTCACCTGGCTAATATAATTTATGAAGTGTTTTCATTTTCATTAAGAGCTTGTGAGTAATTTATTTTTATAATGCGTTTTGGTACTTGAGAAAGTTACCTAATGTTAATTAGGTACCTACATACATATTTACTACCTGAAGAGATTTTCTTTTTAAATGAATGAATATCAAGGTCTAACTATTTTCAAACGGATCGGTACCTTCTAATTCTTCATATTATTATTCACAGCCCAACACGAGTCAGTATTACAAACACCGCAATTTTAACAATAAATTATTTTGTATAAAACTACCTTCCAGGTCCCCAAAAAAAAAGTAAAGTGGAATTATATATAGTTAGGTACTTACCTAGGTTACATAAATCATTAGATTGAGTTGATAAGCATGTCTTATGTAAGTAGGCAATCACTAAATAATATTAACTCCTAGAACCTACGTCGATAGCTTCATTGAGATTGTGAATAGGTATCTACCTACCTTTATTGAAGTGACCTAAATCAACATCCTAATAAAATAAAATTGGCACTATACTTACTTACAATCTTTATGAGGTACTTACATATATTTTCTTAGGGACTGCTTAACTACGTGAGGCGTTTTTGGCGATTCAAAAATAATGCGTTTTTCTAATGTAGGTAAATGGGTTGGATAAAAACAATATTACTATTTGCTTAATAAATGTTAAGCAAATTGTTTATTAAAATTAATTTACTATGAAACTTTGTGGCATTCGCAAAACTACGATGATATGTCAGATTTGGTACTTTAGAGAAGGAGGAGGTTTTAGGTTCTTAACTTATCCCAATATTCTAAAAATTTTACTCGCGTTTCTTGCGAAAAAAAATTGCGTGACATTCGCCGAGACCCTCCATCTATCCAAAGTAAGATAATACATGAAATTCAACTCGAATCCCATGCCTGAACACCTCACGTAATTAATGGACGCCCTCTTACAACAATGCCAACATAAATTGGTCAATTGAGTAGGTACGAATTCTGTACCTATGTACTAAGCCACAGTAGATAAAAACTAGTTCAGGTCTGCAAGTTTAAACTTTTTGTGAAATAATTAGCTACCTCCTTCACTGGTCTGCTAAAAATATATCAATACTAGCTGTGCCCCGCGACTTCATCCGCGTAGTATTAGATTATTGGGTTAAAAAGTATCCTATATGTTAATCCCGGTTATAATCTATCTGTGTTCCAAATTTCATCCAAATCCGTTAAGTAGTTTTTGCGTGAAGGAGTAACAAACATACATACATCCACACTCACAAACTTTCGCATTTATAATATTAGTAGGATTATCTAAAAAAGATGGTGGTAGGTAAGTCTTTTTGCTAGTGGATTGGTTTAGAATTTGATTGACCTAAAAACAATTTGTACCCGACTTGGTAGAATTAAGTGTGTTTTCTAATATGCTTAAGAAGACAGATAATGAGCCAACGTTTAACTAAGCCTTAAGGACTTACCGACTTGAAACCACTTGCGGCGGGAGGTTTCCTGTTTTGTTTGTTTTTACAAAAGTGTAAGAGAGTGGGTAGCCTGCCTGATCGGATTAGGGTCTTTACTACATACCTACTTATACTTGGATCGTTTATGACAGCAGCACGAAATTAAAAGTATTTACGATGGCTCGTGGCATCCATTTATTAATTTGCGCTAACGAAATTAGAAATAGACGCCCTCGTGATCATTTGACGTCTACTGGATCCGGTACCAATTTAACGGATCCGGTCACAGGATCCGGTAAACGATATACGCCTCCAATTACTTGGAAAACACTCGCCTGGCCCATTCCTCTTCTCCTCAGATCAGAACCTACGGATTAAAATCGAACTAGTTACACTACCTACATACTAGATTTTCATTGTTGATTTTTACATAATCGTTGATTATGTTGAAATAAAATATCAATTATAGGGTTCCATGATCTTACTAGGAACCCTTATAATTTCGCCAAGGTGGTCTGCCCGTCCGTAGGACGTTAGAGTCATTTTATTCAGATACTATTAAAGCTTCAAATTGGAACAAAAATAGATTTTTGGTACCACTACAAAACTGTATATTTAAATATTGAAAGCAAAATCATTATAAGGCACCTAAGTACCTAGCTCCTACAATAAGGAAAGGGAGTAAAAAAATGTTTACTCACCATGTGAAAAGTGTGGATATCCGGCTCGGAGAACCATACATATTTGGTAGGTTATTAGGTGTTTAAATTAAATCATGATATTTTTTCACACGTTTATTCTGTTGGTTTTTCTTAACTGATTTACATTTGTTTTGTACATAGACATACATGTTTAATAAAAACAGGTATCCCTAGTCAGATATCCCTATGTTTGGCCCAAGCAGGCATACTAATACCTATTTAGGTAGGTATATGATTATAATTAGGTAAGTAGCTACACAACTAATAACTATGAAATCCCTATGCAGTTGGGTTGGTGTTATTTTGGCGATGTTAATTTTATTAGGTTAAGAGAAACATAGTTTAATTATAGGGACTTCCCTTCTTTTATGACATTGCTCATCCTTGCAGCAGCCACCTGGCTCCTGTGTTGCGCCGCGGCGTTGGCCGGCGGCTCCGCCCTCTCAATCCCGTTGAGACAGAATCCGGAGACCCTGTGCGCTGGCCAGGAGAACTTCCTGAGGATCGCGAGCATCGAGGACTGCTTCCACTACTACCAATGCTACTCCGGACGTTCCTACTTGATGCAATGCCCTCATCACACGTGGTTCAATGAGCAGGAACAGGTGAGTGTCGGTTGTCAGCTGTTATTGAGGTCATTAAGCATGGGTAGCTTTAATTCATGAAACTAGTTACAAGTATTATAAAACAAGGTGAATAGTGACCTTCATCCTATTTGGATGAGCAGTACTACCTATTGTTTTGGAAATATGTTATCATTATCTTATTTCTGTTGACATTTTGATCGATATCTAAGTACTTATCTCATCTGTAAATCTATGAAATGTCATTAGAGTTATGTAACATGGGAATTTATCAAAATGGAGTATGTACCTACTTGTCTACCTATAGGTACCTATGGTATTTTAAAATAATAATGTTTGTGCAAATCGCCTAAATAATCCGACAACTGTCTTTAATATAAAAAATCTTTAATATTTTCCAGGTTTGTGATTGGTCTGCGCCACCAGATCGTTGTCTACATGGGAAGCCAGAACCGGAACCAGAGCCGGAAACCGAACCAGAACCGGAACCCGAACCAGAACCAGAACCGGAACCAGAACCAGAACCAGAGCCTGAACCTGAACCAGAGCCTGAACCTGAGCCAGAAACCGAGGTTGAACCTGGTCCAGAAACGGAGGTTGAACCTGAACCTGAACAAGAACCCGAACTTGAACCCGAACCTCTATCATCTGAGGAAACTGAGGAAGGTTCCGGTGAAGACTGGGATGAGGATGCCGTCAGGCGCTACGTGAGGAGTTACATAGTCAAACAAGAAGAGATAGACGCAGAAGGTGATGAAGAAGAAGATGCCAGAAGGAAGTTAAGACAAGACGAAGTGATTGTCGAAGAGGAGGACCTTGAGGGAGAGTTTATTGCCGACAAACGTCGCGCTCAGGAAGAAATCATTGATGAGAATGAAGACTTGATTGAGGAAGCAAAACGGCTTTTGAGGCAGGAGGAGACAGAATACGATGAAGATACGGAGGATGAAGGAAAACGTAAGAAAAGACAAGAGGAGCTCGAAGTGGAGTCTGACGATGATGTAGAGGAACGTAAGATAAAACAGGAGGAAGTCGACGAAGAAGAAGATAATGAAGAGGAAGAGCGCAAAAAGAGACAAGAAGAGGCAGAAGAAGAGGAATCCGATGACGATGTAGAAAAACGCAAGAAGCGACAAGAGGAAGTAGAGCAAGAAGAAGATAATGTTGAAGTGGATGACCTCAAGAAGAAACAAGAAGAAATTGACGAGGAGGATGCTGACTATGAAGAAGAGGATCGTAAGAAGAGACAAGAGGAAATTGACGAGGATGAAGAAGATAACGTTGAAGTAGACGAGCTCAAGAAGAAACAAGAAGAAATTGACGTGGAGGATGCCGACTATGAAGAAGAGGATCGTAAGAAGAGACAAGAAGACGTAGAGAACCAGGAATCCGAAGATGATGAAGACGTAGAGGAACGCAAAAACAAGCAAGAGGAAGTCGACGGCGAGTCTGATGATGAAGACGAAGAGACCAAAAAAAGACAAGAAGAGGTTGAAGAAGACGACAATGATGAAATTGAAGAACGTAAAAAGAGACAAGAGCAAGTAGGAGAAGAAGCCGATGAAGAAGTTGAAGAGCGCAAAAAGAGGCAAGAGGAAGTCGATGAAGAAGATTCCGATGACGAAGTGAAAAAACGAAGGAAACGACAAGTTGAGGTTGATGAAGAAGAATCTGAAGATGACGTAGAGGAGCGCAAGAGACAGGAAGAATTCGACGACGAGGAAGAAGAAGGCGATATAGAAGAACGCAGGAGACAAGAGGAAGTTGAAGAAGAAGAGTCCGATGATGACGTAGAAGAACGTAAAATGAGACAAGAAGAGGTCGAGGATGAGGATTCTGACGATGAAGTAGAAGATAACAGACAAAGCCAAGAAGAAGTAGGCGATGATGATGAACAAACCGAAAACGAACCCGAAGACGTAGAACGCTCACAAGAAGAGGCGGATGACGTAGAAGATAGCGAAGCAGAAGAGGAAGACGTGGGCAAAAGAGCGAAAAAGTTCTTCTCACGCCTTCTGAATATATTCAAATGAACTTCAGAGGCATTTCCGAATGGAATGCCGATTTGAAGTGCATCGAGAGATGTGTTATTGTTAATTTTATTGTTAGTTTTAATTCTAAGTAAGGTTAGAATCACTTTGTGCAATTTTGTAAATATTAAATTATTGCTTAACAGCGGTTGTTTTATGTGAAAATAAATATAGGGTGTTAAGTTAACAGAGAGACGCGTTGAAGAAGCATATTCTCGTTTTAAACAATGTGATAATTATATTACCTTATTTTTTAGTAGCTAGCTAGTACCTAATAGCCTATATTCTTATTTATAATTTCAACTGACTTCCTAAAAACGGGAGGTTATATGTTTGTCTATATGATGATGTTCACCGATTGATTACTCTGTCAATTGTGGACCGATTTAGAAGATTATTTTCTTGTTTGACCTTTCAAATATATTTTTTTTAAATCGGTTTCTCTCCAGGTGTTCCCTCTAACTTTCCACTACGTTAGAATAACTTCTAAGGTAGGTAGGTAACTAAGGTGCTCTTACTTGAATTGGCACCGATTTCAAATGAAATAAATTACAAGGTCCCTAGTTATTTCTAGCTTAGTGCACCCAGAGTTTTTGAAGTCGATTTTTTTTTATTAAAATATTTGTATTAATGACATGTACTAATGAACTATCAGGGGGTTGAATATGTTCCTGGTTAAACTTAATATATGTTAAGGTATGTATCTAAATATGTAAGAATAATTACTTAAGTAATTCTGGATTTCTATGGATCGAAAAGAAACCAAAATAATCAATTTTAGGAATTTATTACATCATTTATTATAGTACAAAATAATTCTCAAATACAATAATATTATTTTAGGTATAAGTAACACAACCAAAGCAAAATATTAAGAGTTGGATTTGAGAGATGTTCATGTCACGGGAGGCCTGCGATACGAGCGGCCGTAAATGCATTCAGGACAATAGGTTACATTCGTATTATAGTTAACTAAAGTATGACTCGATTGTTAACAGTTACTCTACTCATTGGCAGTAAATACTAACGATACTGGCAATTTCTCCGTCGCGTACCACATATTACACCATGCGCGCGCGCACACACAAGCAATAAGCTACGATATAAAAAATAAACATCCAAAATTGTACATAACATACCAACAGCGAAGTATAAACGAGCCGATGCGCAGGAATGTCAGTGAACGGCGAACGCAGAGCACCGAAACGCAATAACGCAAGTGCGTCCACTCAGTGCCGGATTAACCATGTAGCAAGAGTAGCAATTGCTACGGGCCCCGCGCGAAAGGGGACCCCGTATATTTAAACCCACTCATCTCTGCCTGAGCGTACTTTTTTAAGTGAAACTTATTAAGATGTGGTATATTGCATTTACTTGATGTTACAACTTTTCCTACTAAGACAATCCATGTCAGGCACTCGGTAACCGACTACGGGCCCCGCGCTTTGCTACGGGCCCCGCGCTTTGCTACGGGCCCCGCGCTTGCTTGATCCGGCACTGCGTCCTCTATTCAATGACATCCCTTCACACCGTCCTACGAATGTTCCAAACATTTCATAATATTTAAGCAACAAAAACTTTATTACAAATATCGATAAGTTCAAAGTGCGTAGTTGTAAAAGTCACAATATTTCGCCGTGAAACTAAGCAGAAGTACGGAATACCGTATTATATTAAACGTTTAAAACTCGTATCATGGTCCACCTAACGCACAGTATAAAAAGATTAGCAATGAGTAGATTAGATATGTGATGTAAGTATTAAAGTTTTGTTGTGCTGTGGCACTGGAATCGGCCACCGAAAACCTCAACAGTCATAGCGCTGTTTACAACGGGAAAAAAATATAAAATATATTACGCAAATGAAAATATCACATGTTACAATCGGTATAGAATTCCAAATGCCACAGAACTACGTTAGCCTACCCTTAAAGCGAATACAATAATAGTTACAGTACGTGTGTGTAAATCTAGCGGTATATATTATTATTATAACAAATAATCATCCTTGACCTAGACAGTTGCTTCGTCCTTCGAGCGATATTAGCGAACAGTGCGTCGTTTGATAAAAAACAATGCACACAATTATCAAAATTACATCTCTTTGGCAAAACGCACTGTTCATTAATATCTAGAGGCCCATACCTACTATGGCACTCGGCACGGCCGCACGCCGAAAACATGAGTATGCTGAGACGCAGGCGACACAGGCGCAGCGCAGGGCAGGGCAGAGCAGATTTTATGACGGACGAACAAGCACAGAACAACGTTATCTTCTACGCAGGCAAGTGTCTGTCCTGCTCTGCGGCTCGATAAGACAGATTTTTGCGCGACGCTTGCACATGGAGACTAAATTTATAAAATGTGTCTTTGTCTAATTGTTAAAATAGGGTTATATCTGTGTCATTTAACTTTGATGCAGCTACGCTCGAAAACTATGTCTGCGTCAACACAGCTGCCCTACCAATTTCGAATCGAATCGGTGAAATCGCATCAGATAAGGGCGTGCCGCGCTGGTCTGCCGATCGACACATAGGGACGGACCTTTACATTCGTATCGATAAATATCACCAATAAAAGTACGACCCCTCCACGCGGATGTTAAAAAAATAAGTCTAAAACTAAATTATCATACAAATTCAAGTATTGAATACATCAATATAGTATTAGAATGAGAAACAGTTAAGAAATAAATAAACAAAACGACTATATACAAACACCTAAAGCGCCTAAAACGTGAGCGTGGAGGGGCGTCGTCGCTCCAGACGATCCAATAGCAATTCCTGCGTCCAAATCCTCAGTTTCACACTAGTGACCTATCTCCTACTGCGGTTACATGAAAATATCACGAGCGAGAATACATTGTTAGGTACACCATACAGTTAGTACAAAACGACGTTTAAATTTTCACTATAGAATTTAAAGCGTGCTCTTAACATTAGTTGTATCAAATCCATCGACGATATTGTTCGGTAAAAAAGTATGAAATAGCTGCGGTTGTACAAAAGTTCTATTCTATTGTGAGAGGGGCCGGGGAGTGCCTCACTCGACTCTGGAACATGGCGCAGGGGGCGGGGGGGCGGGGCCGGCCGGGTCAGAACAGGCCGACATCCTTCTTCATGTTCGTCTGCTTCCAGGCTGGCAGTACTGAGAACTCTTCTTTGGTCATGCCGAAAGCCTCCTGCGTAAAGAGAAGCATCGTCAGACCCGTTGAAAGTAAACGTCAGTATAATAAGTAACCGCCACCGGTCTTCCGTATAAAAGTGAATAATACAATGTATCTGTATAATTTACATAATTATTTAACAATTTATTTCAAAATAAGTACTTCTACGTACTCATCTAAACATTAAACATTCCAAAATAATTCATAAGAGCAGAATGTTTCCATAAAAAAAATTGTCACTGCAGTATAAATTGACTAAGCTGAAGTATTCCTTCGCACATGTAGCGTTAAAGTGTAAAGTTATAATCGATTGTCAAAGGCATTACAGGAAATTTCTGAGATTCTAAGCCACAACACCATCTTTTATTCATTGAAATGAGTAACCATTGAGTTTCTTGCCGGATCTTCTCAGTGGAAGCAGCATTCCGAACCGGTGGTAGATTCTGACTATTCATAAACGCTTTGTTGGCTCTTACATGATTAAAAACTGCTTTGAACATGTAGATTCAATTCATGATTCTGGACCACCCAGAGCTGGAATTTTTCGTCGATATTTTCACGAATGATGCTAAAAATGTTCAGCATTTTCAAATGATTTTAGCATTATACATAATATCTAAATCATTACATAAATTAATCAATAGTAACTATATTAGAAAGAACTGCAATGTTCTGATATTACGACTCAATACGCTCGAGCGCGCATATAATGCTAAAATCTATTTAAAAATTCTGAAAAAATAGAGCATAATTCATGAAAATATCGTCGGAAACTGATATCATGGAAAACTCATGAGTTTTCGTTACGATTCCCCTTACACCCTCTATTATACTTTCATATGTATTTACTGAAAAGGTATTATTTTGATATAACATACAATACAATACAATTAGATATATTCGTGACATACCATGAAGTCTGTCGTGGAGAGATGCCGCTCGAGATGGTGCGGGTCCACGTGGTCGGGCAGCGGGCGCCGCTGCAGCGCGCACAGCGGCAGCTCGGCCGCGCGGCTCGTCAGCCGCGCCAGCTCCGCGCCGCCGCACAGCGCCGAGCCCGCCTTGTGCCCCAGCTGCGGTGCCGTATGGTACAGTGCGAGGAAAGCTATGGTGCGACTATACTTACGGACCTTCACTATTTACAAACATTCGCACTCCTAATTTTTTTAGATATATATATCTTAAATTGTATCAACAAAATGATGGTGAGTTGACTTTCGAGTCATTTTTTGGACGAATTTGAATGGAGTAATTGTTGGCCGATTGCGTAACAAGCGAAGAGCTCGACAAAGCTTGTAAACAATCTTCGAATCTTATCCCTGGTTCAGTTGTCGGCGATACCCTCGGTCGGTGATAAAAAAAAAACTAAGGGAAAATTCCGACACCAGACCCTTAAAATTTGATTCACAAATAATGTACAATTTATACAGTTCGCCCATTCATTCAAACCGAGCACAGTGAGCGCAGATCCTCGAAAATGTTCACAGGGAAAAATCCCACTCGAAAACGAACCTATCACAAAGCGGTTAGGGTTTTGTTTGATCCATCACCTGTCCCCTCACCCCGAAGCTGAATGATTTCAATAAAGGTATACTGACAGCGATGTTGGCGTCGGCGGCCTGGTCGTGGTCGCGCCAGGTGTCGAACAGGTGCGTGAAGAGCTGCGGCTCCAGGCCGGCGGCCACCAGCTGCAGGCGCGGCGCGGGCGGGCGCGGCGCGCGCGCCGCCCAGTACGCCTCGCCCGTGCGCAGCGCCGCCACCAGCTGCGCCTGCCACCGCGCCGTGAACGCACCGTCGGGGGCGCCTGGGGAGGGGGGACCCTTCCATTATTTCGGTTTAAAGATAATTCATTCGTCTCATAAGAACAGAGTTCACTCCCATGGGAGTCCATAACAGCTATTATTGTCTCCCGCTTTGCCCCGGAGGGAAGTGGATTTTTTTCTTCCAACTCCTCCTATTATTTCTTTCGATTAGATTCGTGCTGGTTGCGAGACAATTTAGCTTTTCCCCCGGACCGAGGGTCAAATCTCGACGTCCTTATTGGTCACTATTGTCGACCCTGGTTTAGAGGAGTAACAGTGGCGGGACCAGTCCAATGGGATTGCAACTAAACAATATGCTGAAGTAACTTATTGATTTGTTAGCAGACATGTTGTTGTGTTGATGACTTATCTGTCAGTCATAAACTAAAATAGTTAATTGAGTGAGTAGGTCTATTAGAAAGTGTCAGCAATTTTTGCCTAAACAGTACCCAAAGGACTACTTTCTTTTAATGACTTGGGTAGTCTATTAAATCATTTTATAATTATTATACTATGACGTGATCTATAATTATTGATTTTATATTTATTATTAAATAATGCAATGCGTTTCAAATAAGAATAGAACTGCACTCGTGCCAGTTAAGTTAAAGTACCGTTACCAATATAAAAATGAAGGTGCATGATGCATTGAAATTCGTTCGTACTATCATTTTAAATTTGTAAAAAATGATTGACACTTGGGATATCGGTCGTAGATTGACTAATTGAAAAATAAAACCGTGATTTAGGACAACAAAATTGCTTGTTCAGATCGATATCAATCACGGCATCGATCTTAAAATCCAGAAAATCGGAAGCATTATAGCCGATTGAAGCAGTGACAGCGGATTGGTTAAGGACGCGTCTTGCGGTCCTGGGTTCAAACCCTGGCTCGCACTTCTGGGTTTTTCGAAATGTATGTGTGAATTATATTTTCTACAATATGATTATCACGTGCTTACGGTGAAGGAAAACATCGTGAGGAAAACCGCATGTCTTAGAAAATCTAACCAATTTTCGAAAGACATTAAATCCGCCAACCCGCTCTGGGCGAGCGTGGTGGATTACTTACGGCCTGAATCCGTCTCGTAGTGAGGGGAAGCTCGTGCCCAGGAGTGCGATATCAGAATGGCTAAATTTATTGTTGATTTTTTTCACGTTATCACATTTATTATAATAATTTATAACTATAAATAATTTATTATGGTTACAGGCATTTTTGGATAAGTATGGTACTAAAAAGTCTGAAGTTGTTAGCAGATGAGTTGGATATCGTTATGCAGAACAGAATCTACCCACATGCACTGCTGTAGACCAAAACCAACCTTGTGTTGGTGGTTGTGTCGGTTGGTTTCAGTTTGCGCGAGTGTGTGTGGGTTAGGCCCATTGTGCAAAACTACGTCCAGTTGGTAGTGCAGTGTATTCACCTGCGCTCCGGTCGGCGGGCTCCGGCTCGGCGCCGGCAGCGCGCGGCCACCAACCCTGCCACAGCCACACGCTGCGCCCGTCGTCCAGAAGGAACAGCGCTGCGGACCAAAAGGTTTACATTTCATTATGAAAAAAAATACATATTATTACTATACTCCATTTATTATAGCATTAGACAGAAGTTAAAAAAGGTTATTTTTAGTGTCCACTTTGTAATAAAAGTACAATTAACGAGTTACAGTTACGATTGACGTCGAATTTATTATAATCTATTTATATACTAGCTTCTCACACCTAACTGTAATAATATTAATTATTTATCTTATTAAATATAGTGCCTTTCATTTAAATAATTATTATTTCATTACAATTTAAAATTAGTGTCGATGCTAAAAACCTAAAAGAAGCAGGGGTGAACATACCGGGAACGTTTTTCGTTTCACTATAATCCTACCAAATCTAAAATGTTACCTAATCCCTTCAGAGGTTATGACAGCAGGGTATTTCAAATTTTGTCGGACTATGTTATCTATGAAATTGATGTAAATAACGTGCTGTCAGTGTTTGTCATTGAGTCATTCGACTGCACTCTAAGTTCCTGTGAATACCTTATTTGTTATTGTTGTCGAATTTTCGTGATTTATCTATCAAAAGTTATGTTAAAACAATTTTAATGTCATGACTCTAAATAAAAGTTGTTTTGACTTGGAAATAAAATGTTTTGCATCCCTGCTTCTGCGAGCCTCTTATGTCTAATGTTATAATAAATGGAGTATAGTAATGTGCGTTTATCACATTACTAGTATTCCCGTCAGCCTCTCCAGCTAAGATAACGCTTGTGTTAGGAGTGGGCTCACGTCAATAGTTTTATCCAGTATAGTGATCGAACCCGGAACCTCTCAGCTACGAGGGCGGCACTCATTAATATTTTGTACTATGTGTCGACATAATACTGTGCTTTGTTTTCTCTGTTCCCTCAATAACCGAGATCCAATAGGACTTATTTAGTACGCATTTATTTATTTGGTACCAAGAGCATTTGCTTTCAGGTTCGATTTCCACCAGGACAAATTTTGGCAAACAGACTTTTTGTAATATGCCCCGGTCCGGATATCACCGGGATCGCCCCGGTCCATTGTAAAAGACATGTAGTACGAGCGATGCTTAATTTGGGACCAGACAGTTGAGTGGGAGTCTGGCAATATTATTTTAAAAATAAAATGTTGTATGGTAACACCATGTCATTTAAAAATATATTTTTAACGATACCCCACATGATGGGTGACATTTGGAAGTGAGATGTATTCTTAAGGTGTGCCAAATTCGTCAACTTCCAACAAAAACTGTAGAAGTTACGGGTACTGTGACAGATTGGGGACGGACTGGATGATCTTACAAGGGAATCCTATAAAGGAAGATAATAAATGAGAGCGCTGACCTGGCTGCGAGGCGGAGTAGAGCTCCTTCTGTTCGAAGGGGAAGGGCGTGGCGAGCGTGGGATGGCGCAGCGGCGACAACACCTCGCTGGCCTCGAACTGCCCGCCCAGCGCGCTGAACTGGAACAGCCGCGGCGTGACGTCACCGCCCGCCTCCCTCCCACCCCCCATCACCGAGTTGTAGTACTGCTTGTTCGCCACGCCCAGCGCGTCTAATACTTCCTTGGGCTCCTCGCCCTCCTTCACCTCCATAATCTTAACATCGGCCACGTTATCACCGAAGAGGTAGCTCGATTTTCTGGCAATCAGTTTGTTCGCCAACTCTATCGCTATGTCTTTAGTGTGTTTCATCGTCCTGGAACCGTGCCAGATGTATAGGCCGCCCTTTTCCGTGTCCACTAGCAGCAGCGATCCCCGACTTCTCAGCTGACGGACGGAACACGGCACTTGGAGTAGGTAAGCTTCGTTGGACAAGTTACCTCGGGTGACGAACAGTTTGTATCGACTCTTGTCCGTGTTCTTTTTACCTTGGTGTATAACCAAGTTGCCTTGGAAGAGGTTTAAGAACGCGGGCGGTTCGTTGCCTTGCGCCACGCGGACCTGGGGACCGTTCTCCTTGTCTAATTCGACCGTGAGTAAGGCAGCGGCGCCTTTCTCGTTGGAGCTAGCATCTCTCCCTTGCCAGCAGAAGTACGCACACCTGTCGCGACCAGTCACGTTGTGTTTCGAAGGTTTGCCGTTCAGTTCTCGGCCGGTAACAGTTATCTGATACTCCCATCTGATGATGTAACTGTCGCCAGAGAAGAAGTCCCCGATTTCAGACTCATTCTCGACCTTTTGGTAATCGTATTCTTGTATCATCCATTTGCATACGGACTTAGTTTTGATGTCGTAGTGTCTCATGTTCTCTTTGTCGTAGTAATGCGTGCCGCGGCCGATGTGCGATCCTTCTAGTATGAGATCCGGATCCTGGTATTCATTCGACCACATTTCATCAGCATCACATGGTGCTATTTCGACACTGTTGGATTTGTTCTCTGGCGCTTTGACTTTGATAACTCTGGAATAATCTGGCCAGTCCAGGAATTTCTCCTTGAAGAGAATAGTCTCCATATGCTGTGTTACTTTGGACAGTATCGCCCATTCTGGACGAGTTTTTGAGGCTTTGCTCGGCGCTTCGGCGATCTCCCTCGCTCCCTGATACATTGCGGCGTTCAGTGGGTTGATATGACACTCTTCGTAGTTGTAACCCTCATCGAACATCTCCTGCGCTAATTGGGCCGCTCGCCGTCTACTCTCCAGGGGAACATTCTTCCCGTACCAAATGTACATCTCCGAGCCAAAGTCGAAAACGATGACTTTGGTTTGGTTAAGCATCGCTATCTTGGGAGTTTGGCCCCAATATTCCTTGATTGGCACCAACTCGTCGTCCATAACTTCGTAGCACATGTTGGTTTGGAGGATACACGACTCATAGATCTCATCTTCGTCCGCGTGGCCGGTTTCCACCGGCTTATACTCCTCAATGCCGTCCGTGATTCCGAGTAACGACCAGAATTGGTTCCAATGTTTGTTGCTGTAGTTCTTGGTCTGTTCGTCTATTTTGATGAGACTCGCGGAGTTTTTGCAGCCCAGATCTTTCGTGTTCTGTATGTGCAGGGCGATGTCGGTGCTACGGTTTCTGGAAAGGAATTTATTTATCATTAATTGTATGTAATGTAAGAATTTCGGCAAGGTATTAATGGAAAAAAAACTTTCTAACGACTCGCTTGGTGTCGGTATGTATCTTCTGGTTCTAGTTTATTTGGATCAATGGACTTGTCTCACCATACAATCTTTGTGTGTATACCATTTTCCCAAAAACAAAAGTGCTCAAAGCGATTAACACTTGGATAGGGGACAGATAGTGGCTTTTACAACTTTAATGAGCGCTTTCGTTCGAGCTTATGAAGGACATGTTATGCTGTTGGCCACTAAACAAACTGGCAAACATAAAATAGCATTATCAGGGTCGACTGTCTAGATATTTACTTCTCTATCACGTTAGCGTAGAGTCCAATGTACAGGAACAGCTGGTCGGGTGTAATCAGCAAGAAGCAATCGCCTCTATTTACGTTGGTATAAACAGGCTCCACGAGTCGAGTCTGAAATCAGAAGAACAAGGTTCTTTTACATGTTAAAAATAATATCAAATGCGTTTTTTCGAATCCAATTCGCCTCACGGTTGAGAATGTTCTCTTACAAGTTCAGATTTTTTTGTTGTTTTGAATTTTGCTCATGTTAAGCGCAGTTACCAAAACCTACACCATTGGCATAATTCTTACATGCTGTTCTGAAGGTGAGTGGGAAAGAGGGTTACAACGACTCTAGGCTACTGACGCCTTATAAAATAATTATAAATGTAATTTTCCTTATTTAATTCTTTACCTGCACTCTCCGTCGTCCCTTGACGTGCAGCAGCATGAGCGGCTTCATGCCGTGCGTGGGCGTGCTGGCGCTGGCGGCGCTGCGCAGCGGCACGTTGGAGAAGTCCTCCTTGCTGGCGAGCGCGGCCAGCGCTTCCGCCGCCAGCCCGCAGTTGGCCGTCACTAGGGGACACCAACACAACCTCTCATTATATATTTATACTAGCTGACCCGACAGACGTTGTCCCGTCTTTACTTTGAATATTGAATTCGAATTGTTCCGCTCAACTTTCTTATTTTTTTCTTCCATAACAACCTCCTCCTGACAATAATAAACACAACGCGTGATGCGATGACCAAGGAAATAGAGATTCATTTTTATATAATCGATTCCCTTCTTACGCGCGGTGTGTGGCGCGCGAGAATTTAAACTGTATCATTAACAGATTAGATTTCATCTTTGATGGATTAGAGGGAAAAAGTCGCGACCCGTCGCCGTCACCTAGACCATAATTACGAATCGATTGACACCTTATTCATCAAAATCTGACGAGTACTTTAGGTACTACGGTGGAACATAAAAATTATACATTCATACAATATACTCATAATCATCTGCCTTACCATTATCCCATTATCTGGGGTCGGCGCAGTATGTCTTTTCCTTCCAATCATCGCGCTTTCCCGTCATACTCACATCCACTCCAACCTCGTTCATATCACTCTTGATACAATCCATCCATCTTTTCTTGGGCCTTCCTCTCGCACTGTTGTATCCATCCACATTCATATTCATCACTCTTTTAGTCAATGGACAAGACAATAGACTGCTGAAAGCATAACCCTTGCTTTTGGCTTTGCCGTAGTCGGGTAAAAAGTGGTGGGTCACCTTTCTCCTTGATGTACTGTTCCCGTGCTGTTCCAGTGGAGGGCGGCGGCACGTACTCCTGGCGCAGGTCGGTGCGCGCGGCGAGCGCCTTCAGCGGGTTGCGCGACGCCGCGCGCCGCCGCTCGCGCTTCGCACGCCGCGCCCACTCGCCCGCGAGCCTGCCGGCAACAACATACTGTTGTTCAAGGTAAAGGTTTACATACAGGTATGCAAGATGGACAGTGTAATACGACACAAGTGCTTCATATTTAGCCTTTATAGCGCACAAATTAAAAAAATTGAATGTGTGAAATGAATGAACTTATGTGTGAACACTAAACGTTTTTATCAGAGGTTATCTCTCAAATGTACGTAGTTTTGCAAAATGGGCCCAACCCACACACACTTGTGCAAACTGAAACCAACCTAGAACCACTAATACAACGTTGGTTTTGGTCTACAGCACTGCATGTGGGTTGATTTTGTTCCGCATAACGATATCCAAATAATCAATAGCACGTAAACTAGAGATACTCACAGTTGCCTGGCGCCGCTGTCGATGGCGTCCAGGTCTAGATCCAGGTCCAAATCCAGGTCGGGGCCTGCGCCGGAGCCGGGGTGGTGCTGCAGGGCGGGCGCGTAGAACGCCTGGAAGGTCTCGTCGTCGGCGCGCGGCACCCGCACCGGCTGCCCGCTCTTCTCAGCGCCGGGGGACACCTCCTCCTCTGGACAATATTGCAACTGTTTACAAGACGCCCGCGCAAGCTAGTTTATTTTTTAATGTAATATTTAGTCACGACCATGGATGGAAGTCTTTCGGTACCATACATTACGTTCTTTTTAAAATTCGTTGAGTAATAAACATAACAAGGAATAACAAATTCTATAAATTACATACAAAACATAATTAACTATCCAAACATTTTTATTATAATTTTTCAATGTTGTTACACATATACTTATATAAACGGATAAATTAGTTAGAATTTGACTATATGTCGCAAAATCAGCCGTTGAATGTTGAAGGCAGGACACGTCAGAATTATATGAGCCAAATTAGCATTGTCTTGTGCCATGTCGGATTTGCCAGCAACCGCAAATAATAAATAAATTGTGCGGTCGGGGGACCCCTATCAGAAACGAAATTCTCTGTTAAGTGTTTTGCATGCACAACATTGCAAGTTTTAGATGACACATTACCCAGTTACCTAAATAACTTACGCCATCTAGTTGAATTTTAGAGAACTTTTTCACGGAGGACGTTACAAAGTTACGTACCTATAACTCTCTTCAAGCGTGACGATTAAAGGAACCGCGTAAAGGAACTTCGTTCCTTTATATCTACGATCGAAAAGGAAAGCTATTGCTTTCCTTTTCGCGGATCTAACCTCGACCTACTATCGTAGACGAGACGACATTTTTCAACCAGTGTTTAAGTGTTTATTTTTTTTTTATAAAGATTACTAGCAATGTGTGTTTATCACATTACTAGTATTCCCGTAAACCGCTTCAGCTAAGCTAATGCTTGTGTTAGGAGTGGGCCCAAGTCAATAGTTTAATAGCCAGGATGGGAATCGAACCCGGAACCTCTCGGCTACGAGGGCGGCACCTCTAACCTCTAGGCTATTGACACCTTCGTATTGACGAGTAATGTCCGAAACCTCTCGCTGGATACCAGTGTTGAAGCCGGCTTACAGGAGTAACAGTAGCGGGAGGGTGTGACAAGTGTAGTCCTCAAATAAACTCACTCTCATCGACCCTGCTGATGGTCTCGGTGACCGAGTGGCTGCGCTTGAAGGACTCGCGGTCTGAACGCGCCTCCCGCGGCTTGAGGTCCGCGGCGGCCGCGCCCACCACGGCGCACGACGCCGACCGGAGCGGACCCGAGTGGAACCCATTGGTGGGGGAGGTGGGCTGCTTGCGGGACCTGGTGGGGGGATAAACAAATCAATATATATATATATATAAATGAATGTTTGTCTGTATGTCCTTTATATAACCGTAAACTATGCATTTGATCATGTCATGATCTTCAGCAATGTGTTGTGCTTGAGCCCATAAAGGCGCGTAGCAACGCGCGCAGGGTACAGCTATCTATATATATATTTAACTCAAAGGTGGCTGCACATGGTGGTTGCGGGTTCGATTCCCGCCAGGGCAAATTTCAGAAATGGCCTTTTCGTAATTTGCCCAGGTCTGGGTGTCACTGGGATCGCCCCTAGTCCATTGTACGGTACCCATAGTTACAAGCTTTGCTTAATTTGGTAACGTAGTCGGTCTGGCGATATTTATTATTATTATTATATATCCATATCATTTAAACAAAAGATTGTCTAGTTTAGCTTATGTAGATCTAAAATATACACGTACAAAGCCAACTGATTCCGTATAAGTTTTTCTATAGATAGCCAGATTGAGCTCATCATTACTCAATAGATTATTATTACAGAAAAGGTTGGCCTTGATCGGAAGCTCTCAGAAAGGGATGAAGGCTGCTCAGATAAGCGCGGATCATGTTACAATGCAATTGGAGCAGCGGACTCGCTACGGTCCAGCCGGAAGGATTGGCTTACATAATGCTGTGTCAATGTTGAAACGGATCACAATTATTGATAGCTAAGTACATAATCTGTGCGATTTACTTCATTACCCGACTACGGAAAAGCCAAAAGGAAGGATTAAGGAAGGTTTTTTTATATCAACTTTGAACTGGTATTTTGATTTTCGTCGTATCCCTTACAGGCTGTGAATTGTGATAGAACAGCTAAAATGCAAAAACATTTACTTCACTAATTTGTTACTTATATGAAATTTAGGCATTTTTGTATATGTTTGAACGGAGGAAATTGGATATAGGTATACATAATATACCGATTCTATTTTCCTTTTAATATTTGTTGGGAATTCGAAGATAATAGAGCTTTTCATCGAGAATGGTCGAAAGTCAAACCTTTGTGTCTTCCTTGGTAGCCACTGAGGACTGTGGCTTACTAAAGTAATAGTGCAGTGGTAGGGGTGTGAAGGCAAATTCTTTACCATATTCATACAATGTTATAAATTTTCCAAACATAATTGGAATAAAAATAACAGTAAAATCCCTAAGAATGCCAACTTCATGCGTGCGTGGGCGCACGCTACATGTCCGAATACTTGGCCGCGCATGCGCGCCGGCCCGGCGTCCCACGCGTTTACAGGAATACCCGGGAATGTGAATAATATTCAGGAATTTGTCTCATTATTCACGAAACGCTTGTGTACAATCGGCTTGGTTATATATTGCCACTTAAGACTCATAAAAGAGAAACGGACGGAGAACCGCGCACCCCTAGTGCCGACATATTATAATGATGGTGACCAGAGGGCGACTGTTATGTTATATCTGTACGAAATAAACCAATATTACTTTTCAAAAACTGCTCTCCTTTATAAATAACATAAATATCGCCAGATTGACACACCGACTGTATGGTCCCAAACTAAGCGATATTTGTACTCTGGGTACCATACAATGGACTGGGGGCGAGCCCAGTTACAACTAGACCTGGGCAAAATACGAAAAGGCCATTTCCGAAATTTGCCCAGACGGGAATCAAACCCGCAGCCACCCGGTGCAGTGAGCCGAGCAGCCTACGCTCAATCCATTGCGCCAAGCGGTCGACGTTATACCTACCCTGATTGAATACCAACGTTTAATGAAACAAGGATAAACTATCTGACAGACCATAGCATGGAAACGGAAGCTCAAACCACGCGATAAACAATGACATAATGTACAACCATTTTTATCTAATTGCCTAAACACATTATAATTATGTTCAATTCCCTATCCTTCATAGTTTTTCTATACTCAATAAAATAAGTAAAACATCATGGGGTCGACATGTATGGTAGAGCCAAGCTTTAGCCCAGTTGACTACAGCTTACATAGGTATCGGCTGTCTCGACCAGGGGGTTATACCACCATATCACTGAAGATCGGCGTAAGTAGCTTTTATACCTGCGTTTCTAAACACAAAGAAACTGATCCACATATCAAAATATCTCTGAACTGATAGGAAGTTTGGAATTGGGCACGCATGTAGGTATCTCTTGAACTCTAGGTGCTAGCCAAGAAGGGATTCCAAAGAAAATGAGGGATAGATAAGGGATTATGGAATATCGAGTATATCTATAGCTCAGTGGGGTTCTCATTCTTACCTGAACTTGTTCGGAGGTGGTATGCCCGGGGAGGCTACCGCGACGGGCGCGGGGGCCGGCGGCGGCGTCAGGGGCGGCGTCGCGGTCGCAACCTTGTCGCGCTCAAGGCGACCGGCGACCGTGAACAGCGACGCGTCGTTCTGCGGGACGCGTTTGCGCCATCCCTGATGGAAGATGAAGATTTGATTGAAAATAAGTTGTAATCTGACCGTACATGGTACTACTATCGTTTAAACTACTAGTCGCGTTATAAGAATTGCCAGAGTCCTGGTGAACAGGTGCCCAACGCTGTTTACCGCTGGCAATCGATCGACAGACTCGATCGACTCGCAATACGTCAAAACTGACGTATCACGTATCTGAACACCTACCTACGTCAGTTTTGACAGAATTTCTATAGGAAAACCGACGTATGGCTTATTTGAATGCGTCAGTTTTGACAGAATTTCTATAGGAAAACCGACGTATCGCTTATTTGAATGCGTCAGTTTTGACAGAATTTCTATAGGAAAACCGACGTATCGCTTATTTGAATGCGTCAGTTTTGACAGAATTTCTATAGGAAAACCGACGTATCGCTTATTTGAATGCGTCAGTTTTGACAGAATTTCTATAGGAAAACCGACGTATCGCTTATTTGAATGCGTCAGTTTTGGCAGAATTTCTATAGGAAAACCGACGTATCGCTTATTTGAATGCGTCAGTTTTGACAGAATTTCTATAGGAAAACCGACGTATCGCTTATTTGAATGCGTCAGTTTTGACGTATTGCGAGTTGATCGAGATGCCAGCGGAAATAAGAGTTGGGCCCCAGGAGTGGTATTTATATATACACGAGATCTCAGGTACTCAAGCGACTGGCGTCAGTTACCTGTTTCATTCTACAAGTCATGACTGTGTGAGTGAAATGGTCGCTTCAGCAAAGAAAATAAATAGCGAGAAACCAGTTCCTTAAGTCAATAGTGCCCATCTTCTAGAGCCAATTGTCCTATAAGTCAATGAAGGATTAATACCGTAGTCCATAACGTAGAATTACCGCGATGTGTTGACGGTCTATAACAGAGAAGCTATACAAAATAGTAGTAATATTCGACTTCAAGTCGGTTACCGCCGGGCTCAATAACATTCGGACGGCTATATTATGAATTAATTCGTGGTTCATTCTGTGTTGGAAACAGAAATGTTAATTAACAATAAATTAGGGAAAAGTTAAAAACAACTAATTTATGAAATGAATCAGTTCATATTTCGTATCGCACTCAGTTTTACAATGGCAAATTTGTTTAGCAATAACTGTTAGATAAAATTATTAGGAAAATAAGTACTTTTATGTATCTATATTTCATCCTGTTACAGTCACCGTGATGTATTTAAAACAATGGCGAAAAAAATCTATAAACTGATTTAAAATCACGAAGTCAATAAATTTTAAACGGTACACCGTGATTCACTGCGGTCACTTACTCACCAATACCCAATATTCGACACGGACAATTTATTGACTTATGCCGGCGATAAAATTGACATTGACCAGACGAGTCACGTCAGTAGCCAAACCCTTGATCTTTAAAAAAACCTTAGCGCTCCATCGTAAAGGATACTCTCGTTAACACTGAACTGTTATGTTTTAACGTAAAAGCATAGCATTGGGTAGGCTCGGCAGAGGTCAAGCAATTGTTGTAAACCACATTCCGGCGTCCAGCACCGGAGCGATTAAATTCACCGTGAATTTACGCTATGTTGAATGGACATGACGACTGATATTTAATTTAGTACTTATATTTTATATTATCTCATAAGTATGTACCAATTCTTTTTTGAGATACAAGGAAATAGCTTCTCAAAAGATTAAGATTTGTTATTATACTTAAGTTTGCTAAAACTACTTAGTTACGACGTCATAAGTACTACACTAGGTAGTACTGATTTCGAAATTTTAAACGTTTGAAATTTCGTCAATTTTATAGTTATCGTAAGATGTAAGACACCATATAGGTATACCCATAAGGCAATATAAAACTAGTTAGAGACCCATTGTATAAACGAACGCAGTTGAAATGTATGGTCAGTCAGAGAGTTGGTTAAGTTTTACATCGTAAACGAATAAATAAACACTTGTTGTAATGATAGCCGCGGATGGCGGTCGAAGGCGCTGGTATAATTGCCGGCTGCGGCGAGCGTTCATGCAATAAGTTGGATTGCGATGCACATGTGCAAAAAATATAGAGTCGGTGACCCACAAACGCGATGGCATTAAAGCAAGGGAGCAATAAAATATGAAGACGTAACGAGACACACGAATAGAAAGTGAAAGCTAGCGGCTTTTTGACAAGTACGAACTAATTGTTGGTATATAACAAACGATGCACACGCAACCAGAAATAATGACGCTAATTTTATTGCCAATATTAAAACTAATTAATGATATTTCACAAATTTTACAATATAGCCGATGTTATAATAAACGTGCGATAAAGACGATGTCAAAATGAAACCTAAACTCGATATAAAATGTTTCTGAACCAACCTTAGTAAATACGTTCAGTTTGGGTTTACTAAGGATTATGTCTCTTGAACTACATCCATAGATAATTAATTTGTAGGAAAACCTTGTATTGAAAATGACAAGTAGGTACATTGCTGTGCAGGTAAGGTCTGTCATAAGGCCAGCTAAATATACACAGTGCGGCGAACTGCCTCGGATTGGCACTCACGGCTAGGGTTGCCACGCATTTCTAGTGCGAATATAATAGTTTCAAGCTCAGACGCATAGGAATACAAACAGTAGATAAATTAGCCAGTGCCTTTCTCTGAGTAACTTTTGTAACTGAGACAGAGCTAACGCACGTAAAAATAAAGTGGAATCATGGTTTTGTTTTAATAGTTTGCGTATGGTGTGCACACCATAAAATATACTAGGGCCCGTATTAATCAATCAAACTTAAGTCTGTAATCGGTCTTTAGTACCTTCGCTTTGCCATGTCATTTTGTACTTGAATGGCATAAGTATGAAATGTCCTTTATCGCTCTCAGACTTGAGATCGAAATATTAATACGGGGTCACTGCACCTGGATTCCTGCCGAGGCAGATTTCGGAAATGACCTTTTGTAATTTTCCTGGGTTTGGGTGTCACTGGGATCGCCCCCAGTCCACTAAACGGTACCCATAGTTTAAGCATTGCTTAGTTTGGGCCCGTCCAGTTGGTATGTTAGTCTCGCGATATTCACTAATTATATGTAAAAAGTAGAGGTTCAACCCTACTCTCAGCAAATAATAGCTCCACTCACCTGCGCTGCAGTCTCTAGTTTATTTCTTCTATCGGCTAAGATGTTTGGACCTAACTCGTTTTCATCTATGTGCACCTTTTTCTTATCATCGATCGTATTGAGAGATTCCTGTAACAAACGGAGGATTATTCAAACATTTGAATGCAATCATTTCGCCATGAAAGGCAGAATTACTGTAATTATACTTATATGCTTAATTTAAATATGTGACTTATTATAAAATATGATAGGCTCAGCTCATAATAAAGTATTTCAAATCCGGCATTTTACGGTACTAGCCAAACTGATGTCAAATGAATAAAGCCCTTATAAAACTGACTTGACCGAGATAACGACGAACTGACTCGACGACCGCTTGGCGCAGTGGTGCGAGCGTAGGCCGCTCGGCTCACTGCACATGGTGGTTGCGGGTTCGATTCCCGCCAGGGCAAATTTCGGAAATGGCCTTTTCGTAATTTGCCCAGGTCTGGGTGTCACTGGGATCGCCCCCAGTCCATTGTACGGTACCCATAGTACAAGCTTTGCTTAGTTTGGGACCGTACAGTTGGTGTGTCTGTCTGGCGATATTTATTATTATTTATTTATTTATAATACTACCCCCTCAACCCCTCCTCCCTTCGCCTTCATCTGTCCATTCCCCTTGAAGTCGACAACGTGCGAGCAATATTTTTGTTGTATTTCAAGCAATTTAAAATGTATTTTTTTATTCAAGTACTGTGCTTATAACATGCAAGGTAAATCAGACAACGATAATTTTTCCAAAATCAATGCGGGCTAAGTCGTAGGTATATCTAGTTAGCTAGAAGTTGGACGTATTATAAGTAGTTAGATGTGATCCTTGAAAAGCGAAACCACCAGCTATTAACAGAAAAAATCTAATTATTTTACTAAACTCGTACATCCGACAACCTTGATTATTTACTAGCACTATTATTAAACAATAAGAAACATGCCTCTTCATTATCCACGCAATCAGTATCGAACTTCTTGAAAACAGGTTTCAATCCACCATGCTTAGTTTTTATTTTCAACTCTCCTATAACCGATCCGAAATTCAGACCAGGCGGACACCCTGGTTGTTTCTGTAACCGTTTCAGCAAAGGGTTATCTTCGGTTTTAGGTATATTTATTTCGTAATCTGTTTTATTTTCATTTGATTCAGCTAATCCGTCAGTCTCTTTAATAATATTTGTAAAGTCTAAATGTTTGATTTTATCCGCAATTTCATCTATTGTATCTTGAAGTTTAACGGCTTTTTCACTTAAAGTATGACTCTCTTCTTTCACAAGAGCCTTTATTTCTTTTGTACTTGCGTAAAGGATTTTGACCGGCTCATCGTGAACGAGTATCTCAGTTTTATCTAAAGACAAGTTCTGTATAATCGATTGTATTTTATCATCGCTTAAAATAGTTTTCTCTAGAAATTCAGCCAACCTTTCTTTTGGTGGGCTTTCTCGTCTCAGAAATTTTCCATTGAATGCCTTCTCCTGACGTTGTTTCAATAATATACTCGGTGTAATTAATGCTTCGTTTTTAGGGGGCCTAATAAGTGGCGCAAATGCTTCGATCTCTGGATAATCATCGATTATCTCTGATTTGTCTACAAAATTTTCTACAGGTGACTGTTTAGTCACATCATTGTTGCTATCAATTCGTGATACAGTTTCACCTTTTTCACTTTCATTTTTTGGTTGTTCATTTTGAAGTTCTACTTGTCTTTCATACAAAATTTGCTCCCGCTTGCCGTGTATCACATATTTCCATAGCAAGAAAATTAACACTCCGAATCCAATAATCGTTTCGAGTATCATTGTTAATTATTTTCTAAACACTGCACTGACTAGAAATGAAATGATACGTGATATTGATAGCACCACTAACAATCCTTGAAGGCTTCGCGCTCCATTTGTAACCAGGAGTCAATTGACCAATTTAGTTTTTACACACAAGAATCAAACATTGTTTATCCAACGCGAAGTGTGTATCGTATAATTAACAAAACATTGGGCACTGAATTGAATAAATAACACTGAAATCATTTAAGGAGAGATAACCATTATACTTAAACCGACAAAACAACAAGCGCAATAAACAAAGCGTATACATCGATCCACAGAAGCGCACTGATCATTGAGATCGGTCGTCACTATCATCTGGCGGCGAACACGGCACGTGTGACTCACGCGCAGGTCCTAGAACGTGTGTAAACATCGTACAACCAGCAGCGGCAGCAATGACGCATCACAATATAATGAAAAATGTCCATAATATAGGCGCGCCGCGACCGGGACCACAGGCCCTGAACGGACCTTGACCGAGGAACGACGACACACAAATAAAGAACTAAGTCAATCTAATGGAAATTAAAATAAACCAAATAGACATGGAACAAGCAGAAGTCAGTTGAGAACGGCGGAAAGAACCAGTTGTATAAATAAACTATTTGAATAAATAATGTTATTGACATTGCCAGTAATATTTGCACATTTTCCTATAACTTGACGCAAATTATAAGGAAAAACAATATGGATATCCATGTTGGCACAAAGTAGATTCTATCGGTCTACCACAATGCTTCTTAATAGAACTGCTACGCGATGGGCACACTCCAAATAAGTTAACTTGTCCTACTTAATGTGGAAACAAGCAAAAAATTGTTAATGTTAAAGTTTTAAAGAAGCCAATGTTGTATTTCAGAGACAAACAGGAAGACGAACTACTTATTGTGTTATAAACTAAGATCGTAATATCAATCAATCTTTGTTGACAGCAGTAGCGTAATAAACATCAATAGAGCGCGGTACGGACAATATGGAGCAGATCCATCACAATCATACCATCAAGAAACAACACACAAATATGCGTCCAAATTAAAATACCGATACTCGCATTGAATACGAATTATGTAGACGATGTGAATTGGAATGTTTACATGCACAACCACATACCTAAGTATACGAAAAACAATTAATGTTGAACGAAAATAGAAAAGGAAAAGCCTAAGGAGCGAAAGTGTCGTTATGAATGATAAATTAGGGAACGATAAATATTTATGTTCACTTGACAGTACTTTCCAGAAAAATATAAGTACGTAGCGAGATACGGAATTTTATAAGTAATGTTAACCTATAATAGATTACAAGGTCAAAACCAAAGATAGTAAGATAAGCTGATGATAACGAACGATAATGAACAACGTAAAATTACACAGGAACAATAACGAAATTCACCTCCAAACCGATTTGTGTAAACTATATTGGTTTTAATTGAAAACGCGAGAATATCAATCGAAACACTTGTGTGTATATTGCTATGATATTGAAATCTACATGCGAAGAGATAAACAATTAAATGTGAATGATAGTCTAAGGATATTGATATAAATATAAAACTTAATGACACAAAAATGCACCAGTATCTAATTCTGCAATTATCCCTGATACACAGACAAGTAATCAAGACCACATGCGATCGGTAGAGTCTTATGTGATTTTCAATACAAAAAAAAAACCGTTTAAGACACGGCAGTCCGGCGCGCGCGCACGTTCGACGGACACACCAAAACAACTGACGGTGCCAGCGAGTCTCGCTGCCCAGTCGGGTCATTGTCGATGCATGTGCAACAAAAACACCACTTTTGGTACAGGCATGGATGCATATTATACCAATTTTGTTTGTTCAAAAACCCGTCAAGTTTCCCGGAAATTATTAGCAAGGCTTTGCGAGTATGATGTAT
Source organism: Notodonta dromedarius (assembly GCA_905147325.1). NCBI lineage: Eukaryota > Metazoa > Arthropoda > Insecta > Lepidoptera > Notodontidae > Notodonta > Notodonta dromedarius. Next base: position 8,535,649 of record LR990172.1, read on the forward strand.
GTACATGAGTCAACTTCGGGCATTAAATAACAAAGGAACAAACTCGGTGGCTACTTAGAAGAACACGAATACATTACAAGTTTGCTTTGGAAAGATTTGTAACTGTTTCACAAGTCACAAATTATTCTGGAGTCCATGAAAATAGCATAACATTTCATTTCACAAGTGATTTTGTATAATGTAATGCGATATGGGAATTGCATGTCGTGAGACACAACAGTTTCGGCGATGAAAGTGAGTTTTAAAAACAAAGATTCCATGTTTGATATTCACACGGCCGTTGCTACTTTTTTCTAAGTTTTTTAATAGTGTACGTAATCTTAGCAATAATTTTATTCATTTCCGGTTTTATTTAAATTATTCTGCATAATATATACATCATTTTGATGCTAAATATTTTGTACAGTTTTTTCTTTACCAATGGAATTTCAAATATCACCCTAATGGCTGACTGATGGCAGAGGATATCCACATTTTATATCCTTCATTTTGCACCTCAGATCAAATTTAATCTGCTCCATAGATATGAAGGTACTTCCATATCATTAGCGACATCGATCCAATCGCGAAACTGATTTTACGATTTCTCGCCCTAAATAATAAATTTCAAAAGATTGCGATCCCATTTTATCTCCATCATCGCAGTTCTAACTTTGCAGTGGCCAAAATATATAATTAGATTTAGCCTCTAACGCCAAAACTTTATGTGGAACACTTTCATAACAGTTTCGTTGGCACTGTTTGACTAATTAGTGTAGGTATAACACATAATGTACATCGAGCACCGCGCAATTATGTTCGCTACGTGATTTACTAATTAAATATGAGTTTTAATCTTCTTTCAATTCAACAAGTTACACTTTATATTATATTTGACTCTTTCTTTAATATTTGGTATGATGTTGTGTTCATTTTGATTTTTATTGAGCGCGCTTTTCTTATCTATAGGTCCTCTAGATTTCAAGAAGTTATTATAATATTGAAAGATTAAAACAAAGTATTTTACCTGTATATTTGTGTAGAACGGAAGGGTCCTAATCTGATTCCTGTTACATTTTAGGTAGGTACTATACATGAGGATTAAATAATGGCTCGCTATAAATTGCCCATAGGTATAGCTTGACCAGACGCGATGTGGAGCGCATAAAGCAGCCTGTGCCTTAGGGAAGGTTAGGGTTATGCAATTAGCTTTAAGGCATCCTGAAGGAACGAGTCTTGGCTTAGGCAATGACAGAAAACCATAGTAGGTAACGATACTCACATAGTTGTAATTTAGGAATGTTGAAATGAATACAATAACAAATATAAGTCCCACGCAAAGCTCTGTATATGGTTAAGAATTCATTTCATATTATTTTATTCCATAAAACAAAGGTAATTCCACAGGTATGTGTGAGTCACATTGTGCATATTAGGTTGTCTTAGGTAATGCTTTAAATTTAGACTGCTGTGCAGTATTGTTAATGAAGATTATTTGTGTGACGTAGTACGATGATGGATTAGCATGATGAGCCAAATGTTTGAACCAGCCGTTCCATGTTTGCAACCAATGTCAATCTTGATAATTTTCTGTGGCAAATGATTCACTTCTGAGACTTTCGTCTTTAAGTTCATTTCTGCACTCATCCGTAATCGGTTCGTATCGACATTGTTAATGATTAGACTCTCCTCAGATACATTTTATATTCTGACCAAACTAAGGACGGATAAGTGCCAAAAGGCCTTAAGGGCGCCAAAATCACGAATCCATCATTTAAAAAAGCGTCTACACTGTGCTAATTCTGTTGGCACACGAAATTCACGGTACTCGGTTTTTTGACGCCCTTATCACGATCATAGTGTAAAAAAGCAAGACATAATTATTTTAAGTAGGCGTTATTTGTAAACAACAGAATAAACACTTAATACTACTCACTACTTAGCCTCTGTGTCCACGACCTACAATAATCCGATTATACGTATAGACACCAGTGAAGTAAGAAATGCGACCTCCTTCTAATACCACCGTATATGGCAGCGTTATACGGTATGTTACGATGGGCCATTTACGGCAATGAGGACGCGATACCATTTCCAATTATGCAGGCAAATGTGACCTAGAGTGCTGCTGTGTCTGTTCAAACAAATTTGTTTTGATTTGATAATGATTTGAGACATATCCGGGATAGATTTAGTAACTATTTAACAAGATTTTGATAGTACTCAACATGCAAGCAGAAGAATAAGTTCTTACTTAGTGCTTGCAATATAAATAAAATAGGTAATATAGAAAAAAACATTACTTCGAGTTCAATTGAATTTATCCGCGCAAGGAACGAATTTATAAATGCGACCGCCCGAGGCGCCACTGCCGATCATATAATATCCGTTAGCAAACATAGATGGCGCTGACACGATGATTTAATAAAAACAGCTTCCCGAACGGCATAAATCCAATTTGCCGCCTCAGTAAATACGGTAGAGCCTTTTTGAAAAGAGAAGACAAAACAGTATGGATCGTCAAATAGCAAATTATCTACTATATAAAAATAAGTCGGGTTTTCCTTCCTGACGCTATAACTCCAGAACGCACGAACCGATTTCCACGGTTTTGCATTCGTTGGAAAGGTCTCGGGCACCGTGAGGTTTATAGCAAAGAAAATTCAGGAAAAATTTCAACAGAGCGCGGACGGAATCGCGGGGCACAGCTAGTGTATAATAAAAATAAGTCGGGTTTTCCTTCCTGACGCTATAACTCCAGAACGCACTAACCGATTTCCACGGTTTTGCATTCGTTGGAAAGGTCTCGGGCTCCGTGAGGTTTATAGCAAAGAAACTTCAGCAAAAATTTCAACAGAACGCGGACGGAGTCGCGGGGCACAGCTAGTTTAATATAAAATTCGCCAGTTATTTGCATGGCAAATTGTAGAGCGGCGCTATTAGTTATCTGTAGACTTAACAATATTATACGTAGACGGCAGAGACGAGCGACTCTAGCAAACACATGGTAGAGCTGTTAATAAGGCATAAAACAAAACACTATCAAAGTTCAGGCCACAACACGCTATAAATGTCAGTGATATTAGGGTAAATATAGAACTGAACTTTGAAGACGACTTCCCGTCGGTACTAGTGAGAATGACAAGCGAATGACCTCAAAAGGTTACGAAATCCCTTCCTGACATAGATTAGTAGTGGGTTTAACACTAAACAGACATATTTTATAAATAGCGACAGGCTTTTATCTATGAATATTACAACTAAATGTAATCCTAAAAGAAATATTATAATTTAAAAAAGTTGGCCAAGTTAGTTGTAATGAATTAAATTCCGAAAATCTGGTGCCCCTCTAATCATTTTGTTTAAGCTACATGTAGCTTCTGTATCGAGAAATTAATTCTGTTACTTTACGTTACAAAAAGCAACGAAATACTAAACAGTATATAAGTATGTTAGTTTTTCGGATATCATTATATTAATTTGGTGGGCAGGTTGAGGCTATAAAAATGTTTTTTTTTTCAGAGCGTTGATCATAATGATGACTGATGTTAAATCAGGCGAATCATGCGTTTGTTTACAGATTATTGTCTATAAAACTATACTTAAACTTACATTGGTGATGATACTGCTTGGAGGTCTGTCCATCCCCTTGAAAAGAAAACGCAATTAAAACATAATCGACAGTAATAATTATTAACCTTCTATTATTCTCGAGACTTGGTCCCTTTCTGCATTTATTTTTTTTGTTATAGTATTCCATTATTTATCTAATAACTAGGCGAATAATTTATCTAAGGGTAAATTCTCACAAGGTCTCGCCAAGATGGGGCCATCATAAATACGCTCAGTTTATTTTATGAGCACATAATACCAACGTATGGTGGGGGCGACTGAGCGGAAAATGGGGGTGATTTGATGACGTCACCATTTGCCGAGAACGTCTCCCATTTCCCAATATGATTTATAGGTAATAAGAAGTAATAATGGTTTCATATTCTTAGGTTTCGAGTTACTAATGTAAGAGAGTGTAAACTTGAACAGTTAAAAGTAAGTATATGAAAAGGTTTTGTTGGCCTATGTATAAAAACCACGTCTTTAAGGTGAAGGCACGTGTCTAGCCCGCGAAATTCAAAATTTTCGAGTATTTTTATAGTTTATCCAAAATCTGAAAACATTTAAGACAAAATTTTGTGATTTGCGAAAAACACAGTATGCAGTGCGTTTATTAATACATTTATTTTACTCTAAATATTATCACGGTGGATATGATACTAGTAAATCACTAAATATACAAAAATTGCCAGATTATCTGGATAGCTGTCGTTCTTGAAATGTTTTAGAGTAAGTTGGATATATTAATAAATGCACTGAACACGGTTTTTTTCGCGAATTACAAAATTTGTCTTTTATTATTGTCAGATTTTGAGAAATTTCTAAAAGAACTCAAAAAAATTGAACTTCGCGGGCTAGACAGGCGCCTTCACCTTAAGGAGCATTGTCCACAAGAATTATAAATAGAAAGTATTTTCTTCAAGCTGACCCACACATTTAGCAGTATATTTTCAGCCGGTACACATTATTGTCTCATAACATGAGCGTTTTATTCCATTCTTAGCAGGCCACGGTCGTAACAAATGCTTAAGATTACCCTTTACATTTTTTCGGCAGAGATAAATTCGTATCAAATACTCTTAAAAAAGGTATCTGATTCAGGCCAACATTGGAATGTATTACTCATGTTCTACATGGGCTTCAGTGTTATATTTATTTCTTTCAGCAAAGGTTTCAGGATGGATGCCAAACTCTGATTGCTTGATGAACAAGTCAGGGACAATAAACGATAAAATAATTTATATTTATAGGTTACATAGGCAAAGTAGCAGTGAAACCCGATTGGTTAAGCACGGGTCTTGCGTGTAGTACTGGGTTTGAACCACGGCTCGTGGGTTTTTCAAAATCAAATTGCTAATCATAATTACAATATGATTATCACTTGCTTACATCAATTTAATCTCTCTCGCATAGAGGGCAGGCCAGTGCCGAGGTGTTATTATTGTTTTATTTTTTAATAATATCACTAAACTTAAAATCAGTCTTTGAATATAACACAAAAATTTAACAGCACTCAATAATTATCGACTTCGTTTTTGGTGGAAGGACCCCATTTGCTGAGTCAGAAATTAAATTCAATCTATGACCGTTCCCCATCGAAAACACTCAACAAAATCTGACAACCCTTTTAAAGCCATTTACACAAAGCCGATCTTCTCTCCATAAATCAGTCAGTTTTCAATTAAAACGTCGATGCCCCATGACGGATGGCAAGTAAAACAAAAAGGGGGAGAAATTAAGGTTAACGGTTAGAGGGGAAAGTGTACCGTGACCTGTCAACATCCCTTTTGTGTGTCAGTAATAGCTCTTAATGTTTAAGAAATTGGGTCGTGAATGCGGTAAGTGTGTGGTATATGGGGATGTAATTTGTAGGCACGCAATTTTGGTATAAGTTTACGTGACTGCTGAATGAACACAAATTATTAAATAAAATTTAACTCTACTTTTTGCGGTGGTAGAGCCAAGCTGTAGCCACTTGACTACGGGCTGGCTCGCTTAGGGATGCTACTCTTAGCAACGATAATCGATATCGTGACATTCGTATTGTCGAATCCTACTCTAAATTCCATATTTTTTGCCGTCGTATATCGTCTGAACGAACGATAATTTTGTATTGTTCGTTCAGTAATCGATAGGACGGCAAAAAACATGGAATTTAGAGTAGGATTCGACTATACAAATGTCACGATATAAATTATCGTCGCTAAGAGTAGCACCCCAGGGTAGTGCGGGTAATTACTTCTGAAATGTCAGTTTGATAGTGACCTCTCTTTGATAACATAAATTGTTTACTTTAAAAAAATAGTTGTAAATAGAGTAATTTACGACCATTTTTAAAGTAAACAAATTATTGAATATTATTTTAATCAAAGTGTTTTGACCATTACCACGCCCTTTACTACCGGGTACTTATATACTTATGGATTAAATTAAGTTAACGCGGTCTCGTGACTCGCGTAATTTTTTTGGGTAATATGCTTATATGAAAATTGATTTCACCCGAAGCTTTGGTAGGGGTAGTGGTAATCTGGATGTCGTCAACAGCTCCACATATCGGGTCTAAACATAGCTATGTACCATCCAGATTACCCCATGAGTACAAAGAAGTCATCAAAATCAGTTCAGCAATTTAACAAGCAATAACACGCACTACGGAATTTAATATCTATTTATATAATAATGCTTCGGTACCTACGTGTATTAGCCACTGGATTCCTCCTAAACGGCTGGACTGATTTTGTTTTTTTTTTGTGTGTTTGAATTGGTACTTTGATGCTTTACATTCACAATAGGACCAGAGGGGTATTCAGAATTAACGGTAAGTTTCCAATATCGGAAATAACAGCTCCGTCCTTCTTTTAAATATTAATTAGAAGAAGGATAGAAGCCGTCGTTTCCTACACGGAAACTTTCCGTGGATCGTGAATACAATGGTAGGTGTTGCTGCAATCGGGTTCTAGTTAGAGCGGAACAATATAATATAAAGAAGAAGATAGCCGTATGATTGAGTTGGTTTAAGAAATAATAATGTAGGTTTGTGTGGGGAATTTCGCCTTGGTTACTAACTATTATTCGCCATGGTGTATATACGATATCTCTGCCCGGTACGTTGGCGCGCTGGCCTTGACAATAACCGAACAGAAATCGATATTATAGCCAGTGATTTTCGATATCTTTCGAGTAAAGTTTCGTGTTCAGAACTGGAACATATTTTGTAAAAGCTTTTGGATATCACAATAATAATTCTTACTGGTCAATCGATGCTAAGAGCTCGAATAACAAAACGAATATCAACATCACTAATCTATTTTAAACCGTAGAACTCCATTTTTACGCCTCAATCTCGCGTAAACCCATAAAAACAGCGTCATAAACTAGTGATAGGGTTGCTACAGTATCATAATAGATTTGAAGCATTCGAGGGCACTCATGTCTCGTGCCGAGCCGTGCTTAGAGGAAGGCCGTCAAAGAGCTGCAAGATTGGCAGCCCTGATGTAAGCGTACGTGACAACCTCAAATGCTGGGGGTATACAGCGACAGTTAATTAGAGACAGATATGAATTTAGGCGAAAACTTATACTTATGATGACTTTCTTTGGAAGTGATGCGAGGGGAAATATTGCTTTAAAAACTTATACCTCCGCTAAGTTAAATAAAATCTAAATGAGACGTGAACAAATATTTAGGCTCTACAAAACTAGATGGCGCTGCCAAGAAAATGCATCGAGCAAAACAAGTGAATGCCCTACTGAAGTCTCTTTAACTTTTAGGGTAGGTATATACACAATTTAACACGCGAGTAGGATTTTGAATACGTAGCAGATCACCTTTACGTTAGGGCGACATCGAGATCCGGGCACCGGCCACCCTGGGCCGCGGCCCATATGCTCTTAGCAAGAAAGGCACCCCTGGGCCCTAACCACGCTAGCTACTCAAATCGTAATAGAAAAGCAAACGATTACGTTTCAAACGCTCCGCTTTTGACGTTTTGCTGACACGAGCTTCCCGATTTCTACTGACATTGATATGGTATGGTGTCAGCAAAACGTCAAAAGCGGAGCGTTTGAAACGTAATCGCGAGCGTTTGCTTTTCTATTACGATTTGAGTAGCTAGCGGGGTTAGGGCCCTGGTTGGTACTAGTACATAATATGGGTGCTTACATTGATTTTGTTCTTGGCGCGCTCTATCGCCTTGGTGTCGTCCCGCTCGGGGCTGATGACGGGCGGCAGCCGCGCCCTCCAGTCGTTCAGGCTGGCCGCCTGAAGAGCCGCCATCCTGTAAACAAACAGAATATACGGTTAATTAATAAAATTGATATTGTAAATATGGAGACAGGACCGCTTGGCGTAGTGGTTCAAGCGTAGGCCGCTCGGCTCACTGCACATGGTGGTTGCGGGTTCGATTCCCGCCGGGGCAAATTTCGGAAATGGCCTTTTCGTAATTTGCCCTGGTCTGGGTGTCACTGGGATCGCCCCCAGTCCATTGTACGGTACCCATAGTACAAGCGTTGCTTAGTTTGGGACCATACAGTTGGTGTGTTCGTCTGGCGATATTTATTATTATTATTTATTAGGAAGCCGAATTTCGGGTACATTGTATAACAGAGTATCGGGTAAGTAAGTACTAAATAAATATTAGTTTTTTTTTTAATATGAATTTTGAAACAGTTTGTACGATACTCCTACTTAGTGGTTACGAAATTACTGAATGTAGGTATTTTGATATATTTATGTTAATTAATGTATTTTTTTGCGAACTCTATAGTCCAAAAAATATTAATGTTATTGGAATACTGGAACCTATACAGAATTCTACACCCCCCTCGCCTCGTTGCTTTAGCTTTTGGACAATAGAAGCGCAACAGTATTACACAGATAATTTTACTACTTATATTTGTGGCCAATCATTTAACATTGCATTAACGCAACTAGGGAAAGTACGTAATAGAGTATTTTTTCACACCGCACAACAAATGTTCCACGAATTAACTAACAAATAGCGCATCGTTAGACTCTACAATACGGTCCCTTCATATCTATATCGAGGAAGTATTTAACACACAATAGAGTACAATGATCGCCTCGAGGCATACCCAGCCAATCAGTTAGTTACATTGATATACCGTGAATAGACTAAGTACTTACTACGCAATTGTTTACTACAGAGGTAATGACTTCTAAGTCCATAATGTAAAAGGTGATTTAGTGACTCGTTGTTAATGACATGGGTACAATAAATTACAATGTCAAGGGCTCAATGGAATAAAGTATATGAAAAAAAAACCCGTTAATATTCGAACAGTTTAACAACATTTTAAAAACTAAAACAATAAAAGTAAAATCAAACTGAATGCACCTAATGACTTCCTCTAATGAATAAGAAGTCGTAAGCGCAGTCTAACTAGCACACAGGGATATAATTATCTCGAGACACATAAATATAATATAAATATTAATTAAACTACAATATTGTGATATTGTAGTTTCCTACTAATATTATAAATGCGAAAGTTTGTGAGTGTGGATGTATGTATGTATGTATGTATGTATGTATGTATGTATGTATGTATGTATGTATGTATGTTTGTTACTCCTTCACGCAAAAACTACTGAACGGATTTGGATGAAATTTGGAACACAGATAGATTATAACCGGGATTAACATATAGGACTTTTTAACCCAATAATCCAATAGTACGCGGATGAAGTCGCGGGGCACAGCTAGTAGTTAATATTGATATAAGTAGCGTAATAGCTACGGGTGTCACCGACCTACGGAATCTCATTATCTAAGTCGTTAACATTGAACAATCTACGTTCAACTATTCACTTTACTGGTGAAATTATTACAGTTTTGACTGCATTTGAAAGACATCTACCTCTGACTGCAACAAGGAGGATAGAGAATTGCTCTGTACCATGTATGAAAGCGACAAAAGCAATGCTTCAATCATGGCTCAGGCGCAAGCTTGCAGGTGCCAATATCAGCTAGTTTAAAAGAGTGCCTCTTTATTTAGTAAGGCACCTTATTATGCCACTGAGAGATTTTAAGCCGTCGAAGAAATCATTTGTTCACAAATCACATCAGTCCCAGCAGAACGTCCGAGAGGAAATTTGAATATGACACTAGGTATATTTAATTTATTTATTTAATATAATATTATAAATGCGAAAGTTTGTGAGTGTGGATGTATGTATGTATGTATGTAGGTATGTATGTATGTATGTATGTTTGTTACTCCTTCACGCAAAAACTACTGAACGGATTTGGATGAAATTTGGAACACAGATAGATTATAACCGGGATTAACTTATAGGATACTTTTTAACCCAATAATCCAATACTACGCGGATGAAGTCGCGGGGCACAGCTAGTTTAATATAAAGATTAAATTAATTAAGTATGTCACGCATGTGCGCAGTTATACACGGACAAAATGATTCCGTTTATTATCCTGTTCATTACAAAATCCTATTATTTATGTATCTAATATGTTTGCCTGTTTTTTAGGGTTCTTTACTCCAAAAGGAAAAAAGGGAAACCTTATAGCATCACTTTGTTGTCCGTCTGTCTGTCTGTTAAGATCCTTTTTTAGTCCTGATTTACGTGATTTATTCACTACTAGCTGAGCCCGCGACTTCGTCCGCGTGTAATTTAACTTAACAAAAAAGCCCGCTCCCGCCTTCTGAGCCCGCGCGACAGGTCCCATTTTTTTTGTTTTTCTAAAATAAAAGTATACTAGCCTAAGTTACTGCTTATAACATCAGCTATCTACCAGAGAAAGTCCCGTCAAAATCGGTCCAGCCGTTTCGGAGATTACCCGGAACAAACATACAGATAGACAGACAGACAGACAAAAAAAAAATGCGTTTTTGCTATAGGTGTCTTATGTTCTTTCATATGCATTTAGTGCAAAGGTGTTATTTTGATATTACAAACAGACACTCCAATTTTATTTATTTGTATAGATGTATAGATTTGGAATGTTAGTGTAGTGTAGTAAGTATTAGTACCTCTCGCCGATGGTGCCTCCTCTGTTGGGCATGTCGGCATGTGTGGCACTGCGCTGAACGCCGCCGCCCAACCTGCAAACAATGCACATAAAATAAATAAACAAAATAAATATGTACATGAAAAGTAACAGATCTTATTGCAATACACCGGACACAGGCTTCTTAGAATACCTTAACAAAAAAACTAGAGTAAAGCAGTTTAAATATTATTTAGTTTAGTTTAGTTCGGTCAGCATTTTAATAGACAATTTAAAGGGACTAACAAAGAGTATTTGGTTATGCATTCTTGTCGCGAGAATGTCGAATTAGTTTTCCTGTGTTATGCATAGTTAAATTAGCAATATAAGGATATATGACAATCCAAAATATTTGTTATTAAATAAAATAAATGTTACACAAATATACATTTGAAAAATATGCTCATTCAAATATTATTTGATAGAATATAACTAGAGAATGGGTTGTTTGTATACATCTCTTTACATCTGACTTCAAAGGCAAACAGAACAGACATTTTATATATGCATAAGTTTTGTTCATAATATGTTCTTAAACTCTTGTTTATCCTGCAATAGATCTGTTTTCACTATCAAGAAAAAATATTATGCAATTAAATATTTACCAATAACTAGGTACATTTCAAAATTCTCTACATAACAATCACTTTATCAAAATTCAACAATTACCTCGTCGCTTCAAACTTCTCCTTCAGAGATTTGAAGTTGAACAACCGTTCCTCCCGCGGCCTCAACGACAACATTTTGCAAAGATTTACAACACTTTTTATGAATTAAATAAAATTATTATTAAAAATACTATCACATATCTTACAAAAAAACACTTGTAAACGTAATTATTATAGTAAAAAATATAGTTTCCAGGGACGTTCGTCCTTCGACGGGTATTGAAGGGTGACTGACTGACTGACAGAATGACAGTAAACGTCGATTCGATTCTGGTCGCGTTCCGTGATAAGGATTGGTCCACGGCGCGCGGCGGTGACAATGCATTGTCCTTGTTTCCAACAAATTGTTAATATACTTGAGGAAAAAAGTTGTTAATTAATGTTTAAATTTCCTGTAGGTAGGTATTATCTCTCTGTTGGACAATACCACTTCCGTTTCGTTCCTACTTATATGATTGAAGAAATTTATTCACTGTATGTGATAACTCGATTTCTATAAAATATTTTTATCATCATTCTGGCTTTGTCTTGCTTTTATAAATATAAAATTTTTGTTAAAGTATAAAGTGTAAATGAACTCATAAAATTCTGTTTCCGGTAACAATATACAAGATGAAACAAAAAGGGTATAGTATTTTTTCGGAACTTAACTTAGTTAATCTAAAACTATCGGCTTTGTGGGACAGTTGAAGTACTAAAAGTTTAGTAGACTTGTGAAATCTGTCAACAGCTGTATTCCTATAACACCTTTTGTTTTTCAAGTTTCCTCCAAAGCTTTAGAATTACAAAGTTAAATTTTGTAAAAAAAAAGTATACCCTTTATGTTTCAACCTGTAGATAACTCGCTTTCTTACATAAAATACTGATTAATAGAGCTAAAAATCTAAAACGCTAAGTAATAATATGGAAAAATGCGTTGCTTAGGTACTATTTACTGAATTCGCAATTCATTATGGTTTTATAAAAAAAATGCCATTAAAATCTAGTTAATAAAGTGCATTCATAAAATAAGATGTTAAATTTAAAACTCACTTTGGTACGTAAAGTAGTACACAATACCGTACGGTACATTCTTGTCGATAACGCCGGCGGTATGGCAATTAGTCGTTTCCTATTGATAACAGTGTCAACACTGTGCGAACAATGGATTTATGTGTAAGGATGCGACGGCGAATTTATATTCAATGCACTCCGGTTATTCAGAAACACGTTGGTAGCGCATTGTAGCGGGGGACAAAAAAAAACAATTATTTTTTTATATATTATAGTGGATAACAATTATTAGAATGTCTATGTCGGTAATAAATAGCAGCTATTCTCGAGGGATAGTATACTTTAAACACGCTTGTTATAAGTGAATAATACCTAAAAATAAAAGCATTTGAATACCTTAACGATTCAAATTCATCAGTTAAAGAGACGAGTGCCAACAGTTTCCCATTATCTACGTAGGAAAATAAATAGAATACTTAACAAATAAACAAATAACCTAATCAACAACTAATTAACAAACATCCGATAGTTAAATATATAATAGCAACATACCAACCGTTTGTTTGAAAACAAAGGGTTTAGAAACACGTCCGACCGGCGCCTGTCGTTTGTGAAAGCCTGTGAAAGGCTGCGAAAGTTTATCTCAACGAGCGCGCCCTACGGTGGGCACCGCGTGACTGGGCGGGCGGAAGCTAGAGGCTTGCGGGGCGGATTCAGTTTGTTACTTTTGTAACTCACTACGTTCACACACGATGTTCGATTAATATCATTAAAAGCAATAAGGTTTTATTTACGAGTTATAAGCTAACGAGACCAACTTTCAAGGTCTCAATGGCTCACACAAAATCTTTATATATTTTGCGATCGAGAATAAACAGTACCGAATATACTGCAACGCAATTTAGCTACGAACTTAGGGACTACCTAACAAAAATCTATAGTATCTGTGCCTATGCATCCGTTTGATAAATTGTCACGTTTAGAGCTTCCTTAAAATACGAACACTATAAAACAAAGTGTCTCCATTTCATTGTAAAACTAAGAATCGTACGTAAAACTTTTAATATAAAAGCAGTATAAGGTCTTACTTCAATAATGCACGATATTTTAAACGATGCACCTACCACAAGAACAAAAACATCGTTTGAACAGCGTTTCTTTCTAACAAGTGCACTTCGATCAAGTCACCCGCTACCATCTACTGTAAACTAGAAGAAAAAAATATACTATCAGTTTTTTTGTGGTTGATACATCATATTAATAATTTACTAAGGCTCCTTTCAAATCATAATGCATTATTAAAACAATACCTTATATATTACTTTTGTATTTATAGTAACGCGCACAATATATCGTCACTATCACAAACCTTTCAATACAGGACACCGAACAAGTCCTCTAACAAGATAGAGGCAGAGCACAGGATATTAAGCGCAAAACTTTGCGTGCTGACTGTACAGACTGCATTGTGGGTAGAAACAAAGGGAGCTCGGAGACGCGTCGTTCATTAGCACAACACTAGTTAAGCGCAAATGCACGCGATGACGTCACTACGCATTATGTAGAGCTTTTACAAGACTAGCTTTCGCTTACATGTCCACTCCGGTGGACTAAATGCGTAACATAATGGAGATCAACGTCTAGTAGGAAACTAGAAAACGCATACAGCTAATAACAAATAAATGGTAATAATTCCTTTAGCTAATACATAAAACTTTCTCGACATTTCTATAAACTGGTCAAATAACACAAGACTTTCTAACTAAAGTAGAGTCTTCTGACTGATAATTAATGTTAGTCAAAACTCTCAGAAGCCTGGAAATGCTGACCACCGTAATACCCTTAAGGCATTATTGGTTACTAGTCCCATTAGACCAGGTGTTGGCTAGAACTTTAATCAACATAAAATACTAGCACACAAACTACCTCAAAATGTTTATGGAACTTTTAATTTGATTTTGTCATAAGTACTGTTAACAAAGTACAAAACAAAAAATATGATATTATTGCAAACAGGTACAAAGGCATCATTAATGCAATCAGGTCGACAGGAACCGGCGTAGACAGGAACGATATTACAATAGACAGCGCCTTCTCTGTAAGTGATTTTAATTTTAATGCGTTTATTCATTTGCAAAGAATGCCATTCATTCTATGCTTAGAGATAATCACAATAAAGGTGACTCACTTATTAAGGAATCAATTGTCCTTAAATCTAATCTTATTCAACCTTTTTTTTCTCATGCCGGTAATGCACACTGGAGGTAATATATATTGTTTACATTAATGTTTACAACTCTTTGTAATTATTAAAAGCAACTGGCGATAAAAAATGATAATACATAGGTATTACAAAATCTAATAACTCTAAATTGAAAATTTAAAAACCCCCGATGCGACGACCTTTTCATCAAATGTATACTTTACCTAGTTCGTCCAAATAACGCTAAAATTATATTAAATTAGTTTCTTTTCTGTATTTTTTCTCAATGGCGGAGCAGCGCCCTCTAGAATTATTATTGCGTAATATTCCATGACCATTATCAAAATTTAACGCGTGCGCGTATCCATCATTTGACACGTGACTCATGGAACGTCTTTAGTTCATACACAAATCTCATATAAAAATTGATAAAATATAATTTTTTTCCAGAATCCGGGAAGCTTTTCAAATTTATAATATTGTAAAAAGCCAGTTCAGACTATTACGATCATTTAAAAATATAATAAAGCGAAATCGTTTCAGCCGTTCTCAAGTGATGCAAAGATATTATTCCAATGAGCCCAATTTCGATCGGATTCGAGCCGTGGAAGTTGGTTTTGGCCGTGAATGTGGCTTTTTCAACCTACAAAAGTGCTGATGATCTTCAAACGGCTGAACCGATTTTCATGAAACATAGCTAAGAACACTCTCGATCAGAATACCTATCTAACAAAAAAAACAAAATTGAAATCGGTTCATCAGCTTGGGCGCTACGTTGCCACAGACAGACACACAGATACACAGATACACAGATACACATGTTAAACTTATAACACCCGTCGTTTTTCGTCGGGGGTTAAAAAGACAAGCCCGGGGAATTCCTTTCCGGAACTTCTCAGTCAAGGTTGCGTTCCGATCCGAAATATGTAAAAATGACAATTAGTAAGTGCCCCCGTAGGCTTAAATTTGTTTAACGTTTTGACTATGACTTTGTAAAAAAAATTTTCTTCTATTTGGTCAGCAACCTTCTCGATGTCAGCGATTCCAAGCTACAGTGGACGTCCATATTACAAAAAACGAACGTTATGGACAATATATCAACATAACAGCCCCTACAAACGGCCTCCTATCTCCATAATAAATAACACGACGGCAGGTAGGTACGCTATCAATTTCCCGTTGCGAAACTCACAGAGACCAGCAATAACACACACACGCAAAACACACTTGGCGTTTAGGGCCATGAGATTGGTGAACACTGCGAGCGAACGCTGCAAGCGAATTTGTTACGCTATTAGAGATAGGTATATTATTTTTTCTAAATTATGGTAACATGTTTTCCATCACCGTCGTTGTAACCAAAACTATAGAAAAATAATAATTGATCCATAGCTAATCATGTCAGTTTTTTAATAATATAAATTTATCTTAATAATATCGCCAGACTGACACACCAACTGCATGGTCCCAAACTAAGCAACGCTTATACTATGGGTACCGAATAATGGACTGGATGCGATCACAGTGACACCCAGACTAGGACAAATTACGAAAAGGCCAAAATTTGCCCCGGCGGGAATCGAACCCGCAACCACCATGTGCAGTGAGCCGAGCGGCCTATGCACGAACCACTGCGCCAAGCGGTCGTCAAAAATAATAAATTTGAAACGGACATATCATTATCATTTTACAGTTTTACTGTTATATGCTTTACAAACACTATCGTTGCATTGAAATAAAACTATTTTTACGGATTATATCGCGTTTATTTACTTTTTATGTTCCCGACTCTCGTTGCATCATACTTTGTGGCCCATCCTCATCGCACACAGTCGCAAAAGCCAGGACATCACCTATCCCGTCGTAAGTCTCCAAGAGCGCTTAGAACATTACATATTCGACTTATCGGGAGCAAGCAAAGCGTTTGATTCTAAACTTTGTTATATTGTCAGGACGGGTGAAATTGTTTTGTTAAACTTCGATCAGTAATTTTGCTTAAAGAGCTTTACATGGGTCAATTTTCAACGCTATGACATGCGAGTAGATATTGGTTACGTTATTGATTTCTAACTCACATCACCACAACTCATGAAATAACACAATCAACCATACATCTGTGTGTATTCATAGATGGTTGTATCTACCTCTCATAGTTGAAATACCGGCTGCGGCCGATTTTCATAGCTCGCCGGAAAATACGATCCTGATACACCATACCGCGATTCCATTGCAGCTATTTTGATTACACATGTGTTATCTGTTTGTTAAGTATATTTTATTAATTGTATTAAAGTGACAGCTATGATAATGGGATAGTGGCATTAGAGGTGGAAAAGTTTAGAATTGCTTTCGCCCGGATCAATAAGGTAAATTTGAATCCAAACTTTTATTTACAAATCCTTGAGCGGAAGTAATCTATCTACATATAAAAATGAATCTCTATTTCCTTGGTCATCGCATCACGCGTGAACGGATGGAACGATTTCGCTAATTCTTTTTTTGTGGTGTTTATTATTGTGAGAGACGGTTCTTATGAAAGAAAAAAATAAGAAAGTTGAGCAGAACAATTCGAATTTCATATTCAAAGTTAAGACAGGTCCACGTCTGTCGGGTCGGCTAGTTATTAATAAAAGTTCCAGACGACTTCACAGCCTGTTATGTGTATTATTTAATTAATGAGGTCCTTCCTTGCTGAGCTCTAATACAAAAAATACGAAGGTTTTTAAGTCCAGATATCCGATAAACGCAGCAGACTGAAAGCTCTTAATATTGATCAACATAGATTCTATCAGCGTAATACAGAAAAATGCTGTCACAACAATATTTGACTTAACAACTGCATATTTTAAAGTTCAGATTCCTTCAACGAGTGAATGATATACGGCACGGTGGTTTTATTCAATAAAGCACGCTCGTGTAATTGAATCGAATAGTCGTTTGTGAGTATCACTGGTTCTGCATGTGAATTAAATACACAACCAACCAATGTGTCTTGACCTGAATCTAGAACAATTTACAGAAGATTGGAGACCGATTGAAACTGGACAAGTGGTCTTGAAATGGTTCTTGTTAGTCACTTAGGGCGTGTTTGCTTTGTAATACCAAGTATAAGGCCTTTATTCAACATAATGTTCCTGATTTGTATTTGTAAATAGCGCTAAGCACGATTACACTCTAATCATGAGTATCAAAGTAATTCCCGGACAAAATACGAAAAAGGGCTAAGGAACAAGTTAAATTTTAACCAGACTAACCTGACCTATTAATACGGTACATTTGAACTGAACTTTGCTCAGCCAGATCGGTCTCTAACAATCGGTCAAGTGGTTAATTTCGATGATGTATTGTAGTTAAGACGTCCACGATCGTACGATCATATTCAGTCGCAGACGTCGTCATTAATAACAATAGAGTGGAAGACAGTTAACAGCAAGATACAAGCGCCATAGTTTAAGTGAGTTGCGTTTATTACATTATAACGACTGAGTATATATCAATCAGTTTCTATAATGTGATAAACATTATTAAATATAACTATCTAACATAACATTCAACTATTTTGAGTTATTACGATTATGTCAGTCAGTGGCACCCTTTAGTTACGCACAGAATCAAGAATGTAGAAAGGACACTTGTAATTCAAATAAAATATATAGACACCTAAGTTTTCTTATGAAGGTATCTATATAAAATATTTATAAATTAAAACTGATATTATAAGAATATAACAACACATAAAACTTGATGCAAGTAGAGTTTTTAATTTCACTTTAAAATTTTATTCACTTCCAATTAATCCACATTTTGTACTGCACTTGTGGTTATCAATGGCACGACAATACTAACACAAGGAAAACAATTATTGGCTAAAATTTTAAGATAGTGAACACAAAATAATAGTGCTGATAACTGCCTTATCATTTGTAGGACTACTTTGATAATTATGATAGCCCGCATTATGTTAAAGGATCCGAAAGTACCGGTTGCTAAATTGTAACATATTGAAGGAAACACACAATTGTTTAAAAGTATATAAATTTGAAATTTAGCAAGAACTACCGAGTAGGCACTTGCTGTATGTAGGTTCTTCAAATATATTGATAGTAATTAATAAAATAATTCAAAATGAACTGAACTTAAATACGAGTTATTTAAATTGTATTTTGCACGAAAACAGTTATTTTTTTATATTTTTTTTATTTAATCAATATTGCGGCATAAGTAACGCAAAGGTGCGTTTGGTTTGACATAATCACGCGATCAATCGCTAATGCATTTTGTATAATAAAACAATCGATTTATCAGACAATATGTACGAAATCGATAAGCCGTTATACAATGCTATCGCATATGTTCGGTAATAAATAGAGTATATTAGTAACAATTACGGTTTTTTATGAGAACGTTTATTATTTATCAGCGAGGAGACATAATAATACACCTATCTCCCGCACAGTGTTAAGGAAATGCAATAGTAATAATAATATAGGAATATTTTATTCCAATCTATTATTTTTGTTCTGAGAAATTTGACCAAAAATTTATATACCTAGAACTGTCCCCTATTCGCACGGATACAAGGTCTAGATTCATTATTGTACACAATTCCAAAGGCGTTTACATCACTAACAATAAGCCACCTAACCAATTTGGTACCGTAAAAGCGACGCACTGACGGCGCCAAATTGGGCGCCTGAATACGCCTACTGGTACACTTGCAGGCAATAAAAAATGCTGAATAAGTAAACTGAATCCTTTGGCGGCAGTATTATCCTATAAATGATGTTTAGTTGCCGGCCAAAGACCTCACAAGTAGGGAGATGACTGTGCCTAATGCCTTGAGTTAACTCGCGATGTGTCATTCTGGTTAGGCCGT
Organism: Notodonta dromedarius; assembly: GCA_905147325.1. Taxonomy (NCBI): domain Eukaryota; kingdom Metazoa; phylum Arthropoda; class Insecta; order Lepidoptera; family Notodontidae; genus Notodonta; species Notodonta dromedarius. Next base: position 8,555,011 of record LR990172.1, read on the forward strand.
TACAATGCGAAATAATTACTACCTAATATTCATAACTGCTAAGCTCTTGAGAAAAAGCCTTAGTGTGGTTAGATAAAAGATAACTATAATTAATTTATATACTCCTTTATTTACCAGCCCTAAACACATTAAATTAAGGAGAGATATTTTAACCGTGTCTTATCGTTCGGAAACTGCTGATATGTCATGCATTCCCCCTCTACACTATCAACAGAAATACAACCCAAATATATTGAGGGCAAGTGATAAATACACGCTTTTATGATGACGCGGTTTTAGGGGCCGAAAAGTATGCAAGTACTAGGTAACTTTGGGTAACTTAAGACCCGTATTCACAAAGATTACTATGAGGTCTCATAGTGCGCGCGAGCTCACAGCGGATGTAGAAACGACGAATTTCCTATAGTTTTAGTACCTTACTTATATAAGTTTTGTTTCAGACTACGGCCTTAAGAATTTTTGTTTTTTTTTTTCAAGGTGATAAACTGACTGAAGGGTCAACTGAGCACTGCGATACTTACATTGCTATGTATAAATAAAATACCCAATAAGAAATATATGAAAAATTGAATGTTGGTAAAAATATGATAACGTCGGCGGCATAACTACCTTACAAAAAAATAAAACATAAAAATAATTAACGCCAATTAGTCGAGGAAAATGCAGGGCAGCGTCCTAGTCCGACTAAGATATAACTATTTCGTTGGATCCCTATACAACTAACGAGCGGAAATATATTACAGACTTAAATACCGTATTAAAATCTTACAATTAAATTCATATTAGTTGACGTCGTGTCATCAATACACAATAAGAAATACTTGAAAAACTAGAACGTTGATAAAATAATCAAACGGCTGCGACATTATTACATTACAACCAAATTATTAAATAAATTAACCCCAATTAGTCAAGGAAAATGGAGATTAGCGTCCTAGTCCGATTAAGATAGAGCTATTTCGTTGTATCCCTATACATGTAATACGCGCGGAAATGGCTTACAAAGTATAATTCCGTTTAATTTTTTTGAAATACAAGTCATATTATTTGACGTCGTGAGTGACATCACTCGCGTCTCTCGGTGATAACTCTCAACAAAAGACATGGATGAAAGGACTCTGGTATTGTGCGAGGGTCGACTGGGAAAGCTTTGTTATCTCGCGCTTTCAGTGGCGCAAAACAGACACCGAACTATATCGCCCTTGCTATGACGAAGGCAACTATAAATGTAACATTGTATTTCCATTGTTTCCCCTGTTGCCTGTCAGATGGGGCTTGTCAACTCCATGAGATTTATCTTTTCGAATAGTAGAATAGAGGTAACGTATATACGTTACTATTTGTACATTTAGAATGTGAAATATACCTATATTTGTATCTCTTAATTTAGCAAGAACTTGCTTATCTGATTTTGGGAAAAGGCCTATTTAGGTAGATTTAAATGTAGAGCTAAGAAATTTAAAATACTATATCTATAAGAAATTACGTGCGTTTCTCATCATCATAAAGCAATTTTACACTTTGGCGAATACAAGTATTATCCTTGATATCGAGTTCCGTCTGTTCCAATTTCACTCGTTAGAATAAATTTTCAGATATCACCACATTGCAAAATGATACACACACACAAACACTTCCGGTTTGAGATGCTCGAGGCCATGGAAATGAGTTTCGCGCGGTGACAGGAAACGGAAGGAAACCCGTCCCAGCAAACACTATGTTACTTTATCGTGACACTGGGAATTCTGTTTGATATTATTACGATGTACGAGTATGTTTGTTTCATTGAGATTGAAGTTTGTGTTGTTGCATGTTCAATGATATACTCGCACGCATGTTCGAGAAGCAATACATTTAAATCAAGTATACGACACACGGTAGAGATACTTATTTAAGACAAGAATAGGTAACAGATTCATCAACTCTATCACCCTATTCACCCCTAAAGTATAGCGCCGTACTCCGTACGCCGTACGTATCTTCGTTACCATAAGGTAGCAATTACTGTTCCCTACTTCCCCCGGCCAATAACTTAGATAGCTCTACATTTATATACCTTTTCAGGGGATTTCCGCAGCTCGGGAAGCATACGTTGCTATGCACGTGGTAATTACTTGGGTGTTTGAGACAGGTAAGTTACCACCACCCAGACAGTGGTTACACAGCCACCAACACACGTTAGATAAAATATCACTGTCTGGATGTTATTTTTCATAAAAGAGTACATAGAGACAAACTATGGCGGTGTGCAAATGGCTTGATGGGCCCAGTAAATTCAGAATAACTCGAATTGAAGATGATATAAATGTTACCTTTTGAACTAAGAATAATGGCATCCGTAGAAAAGAAAGAACGAACTCTACAAACTGCAAAAATATTTTAATAACAACAAAAATAAAACCAAACAAAGAAAGAGAAATGTTCAGAACAAAACATTTATTCAGCAAAATATTAAGACGGAACGGGAAAGGTAGATTTGGGTTTCTGAATGTTGACCTTTGGAATCCACCCCCACGACCTCCCCCCCCTCTCTCCCCGTCTAGACTCTGGGGCAGTGAAAATCTTGAAATTACTCTGCCCGCCAGCGTTCTTTGTTCGCGATGACGGTAAAATATGAATTTTACGGGACAAAAGTTAATGCAAAATCCATGTTATGATTGTTTAATTAGTTTATTTTCACGTTCCGCCTCCATTTATATTGTATTTATATTACGGTTTTATAAAATGGCTATTACTTGAGGATTTTCATGATTTCCATCCAACAGATAAAACATTGCATAACATTAAACACATTTTAACAACACTCGCTCGACGAAGTTTGGTGCTGCCAAGAAAAATAGCAAACATAAACAAACAAGTGTAAACATAAAAGAAGAATAAAGGACAAACGGTTGCAGTGGTGATGCGATGCGGCTGCAAATTGTGCGTAGGCGCCGCCTGGCTGTCGGATGCCGCGGTTATTAGGAAACGAGACTCATTGCTACGCGTCTGGGCAAGGCGTTAAGTGTTACATCGTACATGAATATCGTCCGAACACTGAAACCACTGCACCCTTCGTGTTGAAGGGGAACATTAAAATTCTACTAATAGCGTTTTGAATTCATCTGTGCTCTGATGAGACCACAACCTCATATCTCACGGGAGTCACGGAATGCACACCTCACTAAACTAGCTTTCTAATTTAAATACCTAAATCTGAGTGAGATTAGATTACTATTTTGTGACAACGGTGTGGCCTGCTCATATTCTGTTGCTGTTACTGATGAATTTACACCATCCTTTATTCATTGAAAAGAGTAACCATTGAGTTTCTTGCGGGATCTTATCAGTGGAAGCAGCATTCCGAACCGGTGGTAGATTTTGACTATTCGTAAATGCTTCGCTGGCTTAATAATTATAATTTGGCTTACATTAATAAAAATTTGGCTTACATTCTGGCTTACATTAATAAAAACAATTTTGAGTTTGAATTACGTTTGAATGTAGTGACATTATGAGTTTTATCAATTAAGAATAACACTGCTGCTATTACCATAAAACATTTTAGGGCACCCCCTACAGTCTTGTGAAATGCATTTCAGCCCATTACTATTCGTCTGGTTCCCATCACGTAGTACACCATACGTATCTACTCAAAATAAAGCCATATTTTACGTGAGATGTTTAGAGAATGCACGTCTGAGTGTTTCAGCCGGAGGGCGCGTGATTAAGACGGCCGCCACGACGTCCCTTAGATGGGGAAAATGTGAGATTAAAAAGTGCGAAGACTTCACGGCGGAGTAGATGTGAATGCCATCCGACGATGTTGAGTTGTTATAGTGATGAGTTTGAGTAACTAGTGACGTCGAGAGACGGTTAAATGAAAGCACCTTATCTATACTACCGCTTGGTGCAGTGGTTCGAGCATAGGCCGCTCGGGTCATTGCACATTGTGGTTGCGGGTTCGAAACGGGTTCGCCCGCCGGGGAAAATTTCGGAAAAGGCCTTTTCGTAATTTGCCCCGGTCTAGGTATCACCGGGATCGCCTCTAGCCCATTGTACGGTACCCATAGTACAAGCGTTGCTTGGTTTGCGACCGTACAGTTGGTGTGTCAGTCTGGCAATATTTGTTTATTTATTTATAACTAGCTGTGCCCCGCGACTTCATCCGCGTAGTATTGGATTATTGGGTTTAAAAGTATCCTATATGTTAATCCCGGTTATAATCTATCTGTGTTCCAAATTTCATCCAAATCCGTTCAGTAGTTTTTGCGTGAAGGAGTAACAAACATACATACATACATACATACATACATACATCCACACTCACAAACTTTCGCATTTATAATATTAGTAGGATCAAGAGATGTTAGGTTTATATTTGATGTTCGATGTAAGGTGGCGCTGTATATTTTTGAGAAAATCGATTTAGTCACGTAAGTAATATATAAGTAAAATTTTCCCCACAATATTTATTTTTTGGTTATTGTTTATCTTTCGCTTTATCTTTAAAAATAGAACACTATAATATTTTATCGTTTAACCCGCGTCGAGTTGTTTACCTATCCAGATGTAGTATAACCAACAATACATTGTTTTTTATACTAGTATTCCCGTTATAATGGTCGAAATTCGATCCTAATTCATTTAAATTTAGATTTTAAACGTCATTAAGGTTCTATTGTCAAAGATTATTTGATACTGGCACGCAGAATGCACTATGGAAGTCCCGCCTGTCACCGTTTGTCAGTCAGACAGTCAGTGAGGTACCGAGTGGAGGTTACAAATGTGTGTGTGTGTGTCAATACATGGTAGTGTGTATAATGTTTTAATTATTGATTTAATGTGTTTTTATGGATAATTAAAAAAAAAAAATTGCATTCTGCACTCCTTCTCTATATAAACTACAAGTGTGGGAAATTTTATACTCCTTCGTCCGCGCAATTTTCGTAAGAAGCGGTTGAAAGCTTTTGCTTCACAAATTAATATACAGATGTGCCGATGGGTAAGATAAAACATAAGAATCCGCGTGAAGGCACCTGTGTTATATTTTCCACCCAGATCGGATGCGCGTCGGAAAGTGGACCGGAAGCGGTCAGATAGCGCTCCAGCCGGATGAGCGGACGGACACCGCGCGGAATCATTATGGAACCTGCCGACACGTGCCGACATAAGGACTATTCACATGAGTAAAGAAAAACTGTACTACATGGGATTATATGAAACACGAGTGGGTTAACAACATACGTACACCTAAGGCCCGCCTGGACACCTTAAGCTCATTTTCGCATGACAATTGTTAGCTCTAGCTGTCGACAAGGCTTGTTATATGTTAAGTCAGCATTAGGAATTAGTGCAAAGTCCCTTGCTGCAAATAGGTAAATTTCAAACTGTTATCTATACCTACAACTAAATAAAATTGAAGTGTCTGTCAAAATTACATCTCTTTACTAAATGCTTATGAAATTTTATACGGAAATAATAATGAAAAAAACTTTTTTTGTCTGTCTGTCAGTTTGTTACGGGTAATCTCCGAAATAGCTGGACCTATTTTGACCAGACTTCCACTAGCTGATAGCTGATTTTATAAAAAGTAACTTAGGCCATTTTTATTTTATTGAAGTACTAGGCGGGTGGAACCGCGGGACACAGCTAGTAATAATAAAGATTCTTTATTGAAAAACATTCGTGATATATGTTTAAATATTCCACGTTCCGCTCGCTCGGCCTCCGCTATTAGAATGCAATTAGAAAAATTCTGAGAACGATCATATTAATAAAACTTTAGCTGACTATATTAATTTCTATAAACCTTACATTTAAACAGTAATGGTGCCATTCAGTACGTAATCTCACAGATAAGGTGTATAAAATCGTGGTAAATGAACATTTAAGAGCGCTCAGAGGGCTCTACGAGAACTGTTTCCATTGAAAACCTATTCATTGCTCGGGATTCTATTGAAAACTTATCATAAGCCATGCTATCGGCCTGTACGGACGCGATAAGATCGTAATCTTTCATTAATGACGCTACTGTTGCGGTTAAAATAGAATTATAAATGATGTGGATAGTTTGGTATTTTCCTACTATACACACGTTCCTACTTAATGGAGTTCGATGTCTATTTATAAATAGGTATTAGTTTTGTTTCCTCAAAAGGGCGAGCGTTGTTTACATATAGGTGAGGATGATGTCCATAACAGAATAGCAACATAAGTATATTCGACGAGAAATAAGACGAAATTATATATTGAAAAACAAAAACACTGTGAAAATGTGTGAATATCTACCACCGCCATAGAAGAGAATTGTTAAATATTTTTTACCAAGTCGTTACAAAATCTAGTCGTTTAGCCCTAGTAATTATATTCCTTAGTCGTTTTGAAACTAATAGTTAAATAATCCTTAGTAAGAAACATTAAAAAAAAAACAGTGCCGTCTAGGGACACCCGAAAGCAGCGAAGCTTTACAGAAGATATTAGGTATTTATTAGTGGCGTGCATAGGGTTTTGAAACAGGGTAGGCAAAGTGTAAATAAAAAAAAAATTTAATTAGGCATAGGTACCCACCTACCTAGGTACCTACCTAGGTAGCTCTGACATCATCGTGTAACGTGTAACGCGTAACGCGTAACGCTACGTCACAATTTGCACGGTTTTAGTGCCCGGGTAGCGAGCGCCCCGAACGTCCGTAAAGAAGCTTCGCTTCAAAAATGTCCTCATATTGCACTGCCGCTAAATGTGTAACTGTTACATAGAATATACCAATCAATTGGCCTTGCTATGTTATTTCCCGCTAAGCACGCCAATGTGCATGAAGCCTAAGCGTAACCCGTTGTTTACAAGCCGGTTCACAGACCGAGAACATGTAACGTTACGTCACAGTAACTCATTAGCATAGAGTACATATGCGTATGTTAATTCGTTCCAAATGCATTTTTGAGTCTGACCGAATCGCTCTGTTTAGTAGAGTCAAGAAGCAGTATTGGTATCGATCGTGTAAATATTTATTTTTTATCGTCAAGACAGATTCTCACAGGATAAGCAAGAGATGTATGCCATCAAATTCACATTGAAGATAAATAGTTAGAAGAATAAAGTTTGAATCGGACCTGAAAGTGACCAAACCTTTACGAATATATAATTAAGAAGAGGTGTATCATATTGTTGTCAATAAAGTATAATATACCTTAGATCCCCAAACAAAGATAGCGCCATGTCAATCGATACGTACCTGTAACAAAAACAAACAAAAATCAGTAATCAGTCGTCACACGCGCACGCGACTACGCGCACTCCGTGCTCCGCATTCAAATCAATCGAACATGCGTGTCAGATTTTAAATTAATGGATCATTTTCTTTATTTTCAATTCGAGTATAGAAAGAAAGCCAACGTTTATACTAAAAAATCACAGATTATGGAGTAGCGACACAGCCATCATTGTTGCAATAAACCGTTCAAAAACTAGGCGAAAGTTTTAAAACTAGAATCCCATTATGTACACAAAATCGAATTGAACCTGTCTTTCTGTCATAAATTCACAAAGCAACAATGTTTTACTACACTCGTTGTGAATCGCATTAAAAATGGATGTGTGTAGGCCTGACAGCGAACTGAACCATATCCCCTCCCCCCCTCTATAAACACTGCATAGCGAACTGTCTACACAAGATTGCGCTTGGCGGCACTGCGCAGGCTTCGGTGCAGAAGCCAAACTGCAGCGGTTGCACTTCACACTCGAGTGGCCATGGCGTAAACTACACCCTTGGGATACACGGTTAATGACATTCAGTGGACTGCATGTAATTTCAGTTGGGAAATGTTAGGGGTGAGTAGAGTGCCACGTTGCCACAAAATGTAGAGTCATTATCGTGGCATTATCGAGGCGTCAATAGCCTAGTGGTTAGAGGGCCCATCCTGGCCATTAAACTATTGACGTGAGCCCACTCCTAACACAAGCATAGATGAACTGGAGGGGCTAACGGGAATACTAGTAATGTGACAAACTCACATTACTAGAGATCTTTTTAAGAAAAAAAAATACAAACATTCTCTCTTGGGATTAAAAATGGATTAAATGATCTACGGTAACATACGTGTTGGTTTAGTAGACGGGATTGGTAGTCATCGCGCATTATCATTCTGAAGCAATCTTAAAATGTTGAGCGGCTACAGACGCATACAGTTCAACGCCTTGAAGTTTAATATTACATGATAGTTACAATAGAAAGAGTGAATACTCCCGCCCCCATAAATCAACCTCCTATTTTATCAAGGCAATAATCTACTTTTATTACCCATTGTTTTGTACACATGAAAAATAAACTTGCAACAATAACGCCATGACTCAATATAGCCTTATTACTAAGCGAGAACATTCCTAATACCATATTGACCTTACTCGTACGATCTGCGCGGAAGTCACGCAGATATGGATAGAGTAGGTACAGGCAGCATGCATTCAATATAATTATGTTAATATTTACAACACTCATCAGAGTTACCTAAACAACATATCAGTTAAATCATAATAACTCTAAATTGAAAATTTTAAAAACCCCCGGTGCGACGACTTTTTAAACTACATAACTCTAAATTGAAAATTTAAAAACCCCCGATGTGACGACCTTTTCATCAAATGTATACTTTACCTAGTTCGTCCAAATAACGCTAAAATTATATTAAATTAGTTTCTTTTCTGTATTTTTTCTCAATGGCGGAGCAGCGCCCTCTAGAATTATTATTGCGTAATATTCCATGACCATTAACAAAATTTAACGCGTGCGCGTATCCATCATTTGACACGTGACTTATGGAACGTCTTTAGTTCATACACAAATCTCATATAAAAATTGATAAAATATCATTTTTTTCCAGAATCCGGGAAACTTTTCAAATTTATAATATTGTAAAAAGCCAGTTCAGACTATTACGATCATTTAAAAATATAATAAAGCGAAATCGTTTCAGCCGTTCTCAAGTGATGCAAAGATATTATTCCAATGAGCCCAAATTTCGATCGGATTCGAGCCGTGGAAGTTGGTTTTGGACGTGAATGTGGCTTTTTCAACCTACAAAAGAGCTGATGATCTTCAAACGGCTGAACCGATTTTCATGAAACATAGCTAAGAACACTCTCGATCAGAATACCTATCTAACAAAAGAAACAAAATTGAAATCGGTTCATCAGCTTGGGCGCTACGTTGCCACAGACAGACACACAGATACACAGATACACAGATACACAGATACACAGATACACAGATACACAGATACACAGATACACAGATACACAGATACACAGATACACAGATACACATGTTAAACTTATAACACCCGTCGTTTTTCGTCGGGGGTTAAAAAGAGCTAATAATTTTCAAACGGCTGAACCTATTTTAATAAAACACTCTCGAACACTCTCGATCAGAAAACCTTTCTAACAAAAAAACAAAATTAAAATCGGTTTATCCGCTTGGGCGCTACGCTGCCACAGACAGACGCACAGACACACAGACACACATGTTAAACTTATAACACCCCTCTTTTATCGTCGGGGGTTAAAAATAGATTACAATAGAAATTGTTTAACACACGTTTCTACCGTCTAATAATAATGTGCATTAGGTACTTATTGCTTTAGTTAGACAGCTGAAAATATATGGTAGCTTCTCAAATAATTTTATCGAGTCCACAGTATATGTAGAACGATTACGGCAATACGAGTATCAGCGGTTCCTTTCTGATGCTGACTATACTGCGTTTATCTCCAAACATGGCATGATTCTATCTCTAACAATAAAAATCGCAGGAGCTATAAATCAATGTCCACTCTGTTACAAAGATCGTATCTCGTACGATGTTTTTATTCACTCCAGCATTTGCCAAAATGGTATGGTTGGATATTAATTTCGAGGTCAAATAATGAGTTTTGTGGTCCGCTATCAAAACACGTTACAGATTGAATTATGATTTTGCGGTACCTAAATTGCCGAGACCGTAAAACTAACTATAAGCTCTGGTCATATTTACAGTTCAGCGAAAATAAATCGGTATCAATCTCAGATCGATGTTATGAATTACCATCTGATTTATAAGTATATGTGTGTATTATACCGTCAATAATATTTTGTGTAAACACACTATTTTGTGGGACTATGTTTTAATCGCATTTCCAGTCTATTACCAATTAAACGGAACATCTGCTAAGAAGACATAACACGTCTATAAATTACATAAATCTATACAAATAACTAAAATTGGAGTGTCTGTTTGTAATATCAAAATAACATATTTTCACTAAATGCATATGAATGTAAATACGACACCTAGTAAATTTTTTTTTTTTCTGTCTGTCTGTATTTGTTCCGGGTAATCTCCGAAACGGCTGGACCGATATTGACGGTACTTTCACTGGCAGGTAGCTGATGTTATAAGCAGTAACTAAGGCTTTATTTTAGAAAAACAAAATAAAACAGTGGGTCCTGTCGCGCGGGCTCAGAACGCGGGCGCGGGCTTTTGCGATAGGGATATAAAGAAAAATGAGATTAAGCTTAGCATAGATATTTATTTATTAACTTCATTATTTATTAACAGAATTATAAACTTTTCGTAAACTCAGCGAACTGAACGAAAATGTTTGGTTAAATTCAATTTATGTTAAGTTAAATTCCACGCGGACGAAGTCGCGGGCTCAGCTAGTATGTATATAAGTTTTAATCGACTTTCAATATTTCAGCGTCACTATTAACTAATCTTACTCAAACTTTCCATTCCATGAATCCGTGAGCTACCGCAATCCCATCACCGAATTTCACCCGGCCGCCGTCCACGAATTTTGTGAGCGGTCAACCGTACCGCTGCTGCAAGCGATTCCGATCATTTCCCGGCCATTTGCCCGCAGCCGCAGACACCGCAAAATGGATTAGCAGAACTCCCCGATTGGCCATTATCGGCCTGGTGGTTCGAAATTTGAGTTCATGCCCCGCTTAATTGGCACGGACCATCGGGTCCGCGTTGGAAAGTTTAATCCTTTTGTATCCTTGCAACGAAAGTTTCAGGTCGAATACATATGGCAGTATCTAGACGTCTATCTTACTAATATAACTAAATGCGAAAGTTTGTGAATGTGGATGTTTGTTACTCTTTCAGGCAAAAACTACTGAACAGATTTGGATGAAATTTGGAACACAGATAGTTTATAACCGGGATTAACACATAGGATACTTTTTATCCCGATAATCCCGAAATTTTTGTTAAGTTTAATACTACGTGGACGAAGTCGGCGGGCACAGCTAGTTTAAAATAAATAAATATCGCCAGACTGACACACTAACAGTATGGTCCCAAACTAAGCAACGCTTGTACTATGGGTACCGTATAATGGACCGGGGGCGATCCCAGTGACACCCAGACCAGGGAAAAATACGAAAAGGCCATTTCCGAAATTTGTCCCGGCGGGAATCGAACCCGGCAACCACCATGTGCAGTGAACCGAGCGGCCTACGCTCGAACCATTGCGCCAAGAGTTCGTCGATTTTGCCTGGGGTTTCAAGTAGATTAGTTAGACTTATCTACAAATTTGTGCGCAAAGGATGCCCACATTGTCTACATAATTAAATGTTGAATTGTCAACAGGTGCCTTGTAAATACTAATATAGCTGAATCCATTAGCGTGTCATGCTAATGGGAAGAGTAGCATAAGTACAAATGCACTGAGGATTTATTAATCTGTCGATAAGTGCTCACTCGGCCTTGGTCGAGCGACACGAATGTGCCATAAAACACACTGGATGATATTACGACGTCAAGTTGAAAATGCTTTCTGCTGATGTTTTTCAGTGACTCACGAAATGCATTTAGATTTTGTAGAATAATACTCCAGAGCGTCATCCTACTAATATTATAAATGCGAAAGTTTGTGAGTGTGGATGTATGTATGTATGTATGTATGTATGTATGAATGTATGTATGTATGTATGTTTGTTACTCCTTCACGCAAAAACTACTGAACGGATTTGGATGAAATTTGCCACACAGATAGATTATAACCGGGATTAACATATAGGATACTTTTTAACCCAATAATCCAATACTACGCGGATGAAGTCGCGGGGCACAGCTAGTTGTTTATATTTTTAGATAAATATCTTATTAACCTTTTCATTGCGCAAGTATTTATTTTGACTGCAGACAAAAAAAGTGTAGTCAGTCAACACAAAAAAAACCCTAAAAAGGTTGCTTTAGAAAGATACGTTTCAAATTGAGAACGTGTTAATAATCCTTAAAAACTATGTTAAACATTAATCAAATTTGTTCTGTGAATCTTAATTGATGATTTCAATGACCAAATCTATTACCTTCACTTGTAAAGAACTTTAAACATGTTTCCGAATCGGTTTTGTTTCTTCTAAAATCTACATTTATAAAAATATACTTATTGCTTAATAGGCACAAACATGCATCACACTATAAATTGCAATAGGACCGGTAAGCGGCTCTTACGATAGATCCAGTAGGTATATATCTAAACAGCTATTTTCAATTCCCAGTTCAACATAAAGATAGAGTCGGAAGCCCAAGGATATTTGTTGCAAAATACCTGTTAGAGCGTTTTCACATTATCCGATCCGATATCGGTGTCGGACGCCGATCCGATATCGGGGTAAGTAAAATGTATGAAATATGTACCTGTCTTTCATATTGTCCGCCCCGATATCGGATATAGACAGGTACATATTTCATACATTTTACTTACCCCGATATCGGATCGGCGTCCGACACCGATATCGGATCGGATAATGTGAAAACGCTCTTAGTCGGTAACAGGTGGCAACGAACTAGGTACTGATTTATCGGTCACCCACACCTCTGGCTAGGCTTGCATATGCAGGTACCGACTAGATTATTAAACTTAATTGGTGTTTCAGTAGTTATACGTAAACATGCGTTTTATATAGATATGCTCTGACGCAACATTAAAACAGATTATGCTGTTGTCTCCATTTATTGCCACCACTAAATAGAGACAAAATATGCAAAATGTGGTCGAACCAAACAGTTGCCAATAAGTTACAGCTCATAAACGAGCTAGCTCGACAGGGGTAGTAACCACCCTCTCACGATCGGCGTAAAGTCCTACTAATATTATAAATTCGAAAGTTTGTGAGTGTGGATGTATGTATGTATGTATGTATGTTTGTTACTCCTTCACGAAAAAACTACTGAACGGATTTGGATGAAATTTGGAACACAGATAGATTATAACCGGGATTAACATATAGGATACTTTTTAACCTAATAATCCAATACTACGCGGATGAAGTGGCGGGACACCTTTTGTCCCTCTCCCTTTCAGCTCGACAACGTGCGAGTAATTCTTGGTATTGCAAGCATCTGTAGGCATCGATAACTGCTTAAAATCAGGCGGATCGAACATCTGTCTGTCGACTTTGTTATATAACAAAAAAAATGTTCTAAATACCTAGCGACCAGCCCCGGCTTCGCACGGGTGCAATGCTGATACTAAAGTGTTTCTCTACTATATTATGTATTAGCGGCCCGCCCCGGCTTCGCACGGGTACATTGCGGTTACATTATTCGATTTTTAATAAGTATCCCTAATTTTTTTGAAAATATATTATAGCCTATGTCACCCGGGGATAGTGTAGCTTCCCAACAGTGAAATAATTTTTCAAATCGGTTCAGTAGTTTCGGAGCCTATTCATTACAATCAAACAAACAAAGTTTTCCTCTTTATAATATTAGTATGATATATTACGAGTATACCTACATATAAACCTTCCTCTTGAATCACTCTATCTATAAAAAAAAGCCGCATCAAAATCCGTTACGTAGTTTTAAAGACCTAAGCATACCTAGGGACAGACAGACAGCGGGAAGCGACTTTGTTTTATACTATGTAGTGATTCGTCAGAGAAACCGAAGGGCTATATTATGACAGTAAGCTTTATAAACAAAAAAATTGCAAAACCTGTAATTTAGAAAGAAATACAGAAATGCCTATTGAAAACGACCTAGATCACAACTTATCATTTTTCACAACTTCATACAAATTTTCAATAGGCTATTGTAATGAGAAAAATAGTTTGACCTTCTGTACTTAAGTAGATATCAAAACGGCCTCCTCGATTTCGAAACTCCAATTAGGTATAATTACCTAAAGTTTATCAATGCGATTACTTATTCAGCATTTTTTAAAGCAATCAGTGTATTTCTCAAGTCTATTAAGTTAATTTCGTAAGACAATCATGGAAGCTAATTGTTGGTACAAAAGTTTTTCGTTATAACTTGAAAAGGAATACAAATTCGACAAATTAATTGCCGCACAACAACACATTAGGTAACGTCTTATATAGCAAACACGTAGTGGAAATCAATCCTGTTCGAGCATAAAAGGGTTTGGTGTTGCGCAAGCGCAACCTGCCATGTTCTCCCACGCGACAGTTGTTTCATAACGACACCTTTCAACTATTAGCAATTCTATGAGGCACCTTTGAGCTAGGGCTACCTAACGTTATGAGATACTAGCTGTGCCCCGCGACTTTATCCGCGTAGTATTTTAACTTAGCAAAAATTTCGGGATTATCGGCTTAAAAAGTATCCTGTATGTTAATCCCGGTTATAATCTATCTGTGTTCCAAATTTCATCCAAATCTGTTCAGTAGTTTTTGCGTGAAGGAGTAACAAACATACATACATCCACACTCACAAACTTTCGCATTTATAATATTAGTAGGATCTTCGACATTTAGATTGGTAACTATACTTATGAACGTCGGTATTTTTGCGTGTCCTTAGAACTTAAGATCTTAGTTTTAGTAGACTCAGAACAAAGCTGTAGCCAATTAACTGATCATATCCAGCCTGGCTGAACCCGGTTAGTATCACACTCTCACAGAAGAATTGGATAAAGAAGCTATTAAGGTGCGATTCATACGATGAGTGGAAGAGTCGGTAGCTTACCCCTTTTACTTCCCCTTTGTCCTACTCACCTTCAGGCTGGCAAAGTGCGAACAGTGCTTATTGTATTGCAAGCATCTATACGCTACGGTAACTTTATAACATCAGGCCGTATATATAGGTGTTTTGACGACCGCTTGGCGCACTGGTTCGAGCGTAGGCCGCTCGGCTCACTGCATATGGTGGTTGCGGGTTCGATTCCCGCCAGGACAAATTTCGGAAATGGCTTTTTCGTAATTTGCCCAGGTCTGGGTGTCACTGGGATCGCCCCCAGTTCATTGTACGGTACCCATAGTACAAGATTTGCTTAGTTTGGGACCGTACAGTTGGTGTATCTGTCTGGCGATATTTATTAATTATTTATTTAAAACAAAACTGGGAAAAATCACATAGATTTGTTCCGCAACGAATTATTATATTATTTTTATTTATCATGCAATCTTTACTCGTATCTTTGACAACCCTCGCTTATAATTGATGTCTTAATAGTCGATAAATGCTAGATAGGTTGCAGTTGTGTACAAAGGTACAATATATACACATAGGTTCAAGCGGGATTCCTTGAGAGAGTATTACGAAATGCACTTGGAATAAACTGAGATGTGTTCCAGGCAACACTGAGCGTGCCTGTGCCCCGCGATCCACTCACGACTCACGCCGTCCGTTATTTATTATGATTCCAAATCATTTCATGCGAATACAATTACATGTCCATTTAAATTTGTGCACTTGGTTCATTCTGGAGTATTCAGTCAGCCGTAAGTGTAACAGATCACACATTTTACAGGGTTATAATAAAGTTTTATTTTCCTCTAAATATATTATTTTCTTACAAGAATTCGAACAGAAAATGGAAAACTATGTTTGGTAGTTAATATCAAAGCAAATAACAGAAACACACTTAATGCAAATCCACATTTAACTCTACATTATTTATGCTATAACACGGTGTTCTTTCAGAATACATTAACTGGCAAGCTTAAGCTCAGAACTCTAGATAATCATTAAGCTCGGATGGAAAAGCAATAATTTCAAGCACATTATAAATAGTTCCTAGACAAAGCTTGTAAGGCGCTTTGCACCATGCCTTGTAGGAATCAATTCTTTAAGTGGCAGGTGATAAGTTTTAAGGACTATTAATAATCCGCAAAAGAGCCTTCGTAATTATAGGCATCATTTATTATTTGCTGTACGTATTCAAGTTTGTTTTTCAATATAACAAAGTCGGAAAACAAGCGAACGACCCGTTTGATGGTATTCTAGCTTCTACGTGCTTGCAATACCAAAGACATTGCTCACACGGACTGAAGGGTAGTGGAACAGAGGGATGAGACAGAGGGGTGAATGTTCTTCGTGTTCTCTTACCCATCATACGAAACGCACATATAATAGCTACTTTACGCCGATCTTTTGTGAGAGGGTGGTACTACCCCGGTAGCTAAGCTATAGTCAAGTAGCGACAGCTCGACTCTACCCAGAGACTTCACAGTTCTCGCGTTTATCTATGGCTATACCACCATCACCGACATTAAGATTAGAGAATTGACGACCGCTTGGCGCAGCGGTTCGAGCGTAGGCCGCTCGGCTCACTGTATCGGGTGGTTGCGGGTTCGATTCCCGTCAGGGTAAATTTCGGAAATGGCCTTTTCGTAATTTTCCCCGGTCTGGGTGTCACTGGGATCGCCCCCAATCCATTGTACGGTACCCGTAGTACAAGCGTTGCTTAGTTTGGGACCATACATTTGGTATGTTCGTCTGGCGATATTTATTATTATTATTAGAGAATGCTATTATTTTGTCAAAATAAATGCAAGATATCGCTGACATTTTAACCGGACGGGTTTCCCCAGCTGTGACGCACCCGATGACGTCATCACCAACTTCCCCATACTTTTTAATTAAAAACACAACCAAATAATTTCACTTGTTTTAATGACGCAGCGATGTGCTCCGCGAAGCGCGAAGTAGGTCAGATGTCGCAAATCGGTCACCCATCTTACAGCAGAAGGCAACCGCGATTACCCAACGAAGCACATAGGTAGGCAATTGAATATAACATATAAATGGGGGCAGTTCCCAAAGCAATTAGATGTATTGTACAACTAGCTGTGCCCGCGACTTCGTCTGCGTAGTATTTAACTTTCGGGCAAAGCAAAAATTTCGGGATTATCGGGATAAAAAGTATCCTATGTGTTAATCCCGGTTATAAACCATCTGTATTCCAAACTTCATCCAAATCCGTTCAGTAGTTTTTGCCTAAAAGATTAAAAAAAATCGACACTTACAAACTTTCGCATTTATAATATTAGAGGATTAGTAGGAAGTAGGATGATCTATTTTACAAAACAGCTGAACATCGTTGAACTAAATTGCCATTACATTGTAATATCCATCTATTATTATCTATCCTACTAATATTATTAAAGCGAAAGTTTGTGAGTGTGGATGTATGTATGTATGTATGTTTGTTACTCCTTCACGCAAAAACTACTGAACGGATTTGGATGAAATTTGGAACACAGATAGATTTTAACCGGGATTAACATATAGGATACTTTTTAACCCGATAATCCCGAAATTTTTGCTAAGTTAAAATACTACGCGGATGAAGTCGCGGGGCACAGCTAGTATAATATAAAAATGAATCTTATTTCTTTGGTCATCGCAACACGCGTGAAGTGTGAACGGATGGAACGATTCCGCTAATTCTTTTTTTGTTGTGTTTATTATTGTCAGGAGAAGGTTCTTGTAAAAGAAAAAAAAAAAAAAATTGAGCGGAACAATTCAAATTCAATATTAAAAGTTAAGACAGGACAACATCTGTCGGGTCAGCTAGTTATTTATAATATTATAAATAATATATATATATCTATTATTAAAAGGTCCACCCGAATATTGGCGAACCTGGCGACTGATTTGAACTCAAACGTTATACAACTATTCGTAGCGATTCTTGTTGGTCGAGGTAATAGTTGCTTGAGCAAAAGTCATTGAACCACGCATTGCGCCCGGGCAATCAATTCCTTCAGCAGCAGGTGGCCAGTATCTAGTTGATTAGTCTAAAGAACTGCATCACTCATCAACAAAGTTCTACGTTTAATGCTATGTTCACAAATGTATCATGCGGCTAAATCCCTAACATAAGTTTTTTTTAGTCGTGTTTTTGGAGGTTCTTTTTTAAGTTCAGCTTAGCATTGCAATTTATTTAGTGTTGTATGTTTACTATTAGTTATTTTTGTTTGATTTTATTTTGTGTTTAGCTAGTATAAGTCTACGATGGGGTTGGCATAATATCCTTTCAGATAAAAACCCCTAATAAATAAAGATTAAAAAAAAACCTGCGGCTTCCCTTGCGTAGGTACCTATGATGCTGATTTGTTTGAGATAGGATTCAAAGTGTGTAATGGGAAGAAAATAAAAATAGTTATGTCTTACTCACTGTTATGTTTATGAAAAAGGATAGCAATACAGTCTGTTTGTTTAGTCAAGTTTATTATGTGTACCTACCAACAGAAGTAATATAATAGCAACCTAATCACTTTTAAAGTGTTAAAGGTATTATAAAATCAAACGCAATATATAACGGAAAAGTCACAAGGAAAACCTAATAAGTAGCACATAGATGCTCCGTTATAAATTGTTATTAATTACACATAATTATAATAACATCAATAAATAATCAAATAAGTACATTATGTGCCCATTACAATAAAATGTTAACGATGTTATAATATTCAATTCTTGCTAACGGTATGAGGAAACATGAGATAGGTAGGTACTTAAAATAATGACTTGAAAAAGCTGTAGTTTTTCCTGCTATTTAGATGCTTCAGTGTATTGAGTCTAAATAGGCCTTTAAGATGAAAATTAACGATCTCTAGCTAGATTACCTAATCATCTATCTATACATTTCAATAGACCTAACCTAAAAGAGTTAAATATCCGTTACCCCACTCGTAGAGACGTAGAACTGATTAAATAACAATAAAACCCACTGCTGCGCATCGTACGATAGCATACGATAATTATGAGTCAAAACCCAAACCACGGATAGGAGGTCCATTCTCGGTACCGGTTGGAGTGAAAGAGACCCCCTGGTTATGAATCATCGGAGAGCGGCGGCCACGGCAGGTGATATAATACTCAATGATATCGGTCAAGTGCGAGTAAGACACGCGATCTGCGACCTCCGCGATATGGACACCATTCATTTGTTGATCAATATTGAATTAGGTGTGCGTAATGGCCGATTTCAGATAAGTATCGCCGCAGATTAGCTTCCCGCAATTTTTTTCGCAGCTGTTTTATGTGCTGACACGTCATTGACACAACAAACAACACACGAAGCCTGAGATGATAATTATGTATGAATGCCATCCGAAATCTTTCCTTAGTCGTAATTCTTAGTCGACCGGCGGCTTAGGGCGCCACGTTAGAATGGGCTGACATTGACACTTGACAGTTCTAAAAATCTCTCTCCCCCCCCTTCCCTTTCTCCCTCTGTCATTCTCTTCTTCTTCTTCTTTTTTAAAATATGGCTTTCATCGTTAGGTAGTCGATGATTTTGCCAACAACAGAGTTTTATGTGACTGATGGTCGGTAGGTGAGGCTTTTTTTTTTTTAATAATAATCTAAAAATTTTGAAGTTGGATTGTACGGTTGAATATTATACATCATTTAGCTCTGTCATTCTCTCTCCGAGCTCGCGATATTTTGTATTTGTAGTGACGCTGTCAGAAGAGAAGTGACATATAACGTCTGGTGTGACAAGTGATAAATAGCGTCCAATCAAGCAAAGTGAAGTATAGTGAAGCAATATCTGTGGAGCTGATTTTTTAATCTATTATATTTTTAACTTAATATCTCGGCGTTCTCTTCATACCGTCATTAAGGACACCCGCCTCCTACTATCAGGGCCTTTTACCATTCAAGTACGGCAACCTGCCCGTCTACATAGGTCCTGCCTACACCTCACGATTTTCATTGACAGCTTGAAAATAATTAATCCGGCTCATTGACAAGTTAAACATGTTGCACTGTCAGATAAACGTTAATAATACTTCATTAAATGTTTGTTTATAATACGTGGTACAGAATTGGAGACGAAATATCTACGCCAATAATAATATTAATGTCCTAAATAGGCACTATAATAAAGTTTTTAAATGATAATGACTCTTATTCTAATAGTATATTATTTAGACATGTCTAAACTAAATATATATTTTAATTGTGTAAAAATGTTATCGATGTCAGCCTTTACGTTGACGAATATTTCTAATTAGGAGAAAATTCAGAACGGCTGACATCATAAAGATGTATTATAGCCATGATAAAACGGCTCAAGTATAATACAAAAACGTCTAAAATTATTATACTCCACCTACATTGTCGTGTGTATTATTTATTATGAAATTTACCTGAGGGCAAAACATTTTCTTGGTAGGTACCTAAATCAAGAAAAGTATTTCAATACCCACAAATTAATGTAGTACCTACTTACTTAGGTACCATCCATCCATTCCAGAGTGACTCGCTAGCGAAGGTAGGTACATAAGTAATGAGGTTACAAGCAACATGGGCATTTCCAATTAACACTGCGCCTGCGCACTGGCCGACTTCTGGATCGGGTTGCGTTCGAGTACCTGGTTTTAACGGGAACTGGCGCATAAATGACCAAATCATGTATTTAGCGATATCCACAAAAAATCTATAAATAAGAATATAAGTTTTAAAAAAGTATCGTTCACATTGCCAATTCGACTGGCACCAAATCACGACTAAACTGAAAAGGAAGTATATTAGATACTACTACTACCACTGTAATATTTAAGTATCTAGCTCATACGTTAAGACCACAAAAATAATGGCCATTGAATTAGTTTAGTTTGAGCACACTGAGAAAAAAATTACGACGCGACGGAAAATTCTTGTATTATTACGTTTATTTTTAGTAATAACAGCAGTTAATTACTGAAATTACATAATACCTAATAAAAAAAATCTAAAAGTGATCAGGGAATCAGCACCAAAGTTTGATATGTACACAAGCTTATGTTTGAGAAGGCCGTTTAATAATAATAATATTTTTGTTTTCAATAATAACCTGTCTCTAAAGTTTGCAGCCAGCACTCATAATAATACATAAAAACTAAAGAGACTATATTAAGTACAGTTTGCCTGTTAAAGATTGCGTAAGACATTAACTATGTAATGGGACTTCGTTTTATTGATGTTTGTAAGATCATAAATATGTATACAAAATCGTGTCCGATTGGTCTTACGAAATTTAACTTGTTAACTTCTCAAAATTTTTTTGTGGAATAGCACAGTTAGCTTGACAAATGTTAGTTACGACATAGTTAAGAACAAACTAACAATCTGATATCAGTGTTAGATAACGTGAATCACAGAGCTTGATGCTTTATGATTCACGTTCAACAAGCCGGCGAATCTGTGTCAAATGACATTATTAACAAGATAATTAGTTACATTATGTGATGATGGCGATTTATAAGCATTATTTGAGCAAAACTTTATCAAAAGTTCAGTATAATAAAGAGATGGATGAGCAAAGTTAGAGTAAACATAGTATTAATTAAGTAAGTAATAAAAACTTAAGCTCAAAATAGTACGAAAGCGCAACTTGGTCTTGGTTGGTGTGAGGCTGTTAGTGGATCCTCAAGTTATCATAATTGTTATTTTTCGATTAGTTTCAACGCGATGCGACACGACATTACCGTTATCACTTATCATAGAGCATTAGGTAAGCAAGAAGAGGTCCTTAATGATTTTGGGCATCAACGAAATGTGTTATATCAGAGCAAAACAGGTCTGAATAGATTAAGCCACCATTATGTACGCAACGTTTAGTAATCAACACCAATATCGAAAACCCAACCCATTAATACACCGTGACGTATTCTACCTAGGTCTCCTAGAGGGAGACCACACAATCTACACTATGCACTAAAACATCGTCCTTACCTTTCCTATCCTTTTCGTTTCATATACTAGGTGAAACGGAAGGGGTATACTATTTGTTTTGCAACTTTACTTTGTAAATCCAAAACTATAGGCTATGTGGGACAGTTGAAGTACTAACGGTTTTGATTTTCAAGGTTCCTCCAAAGCTGATAGCTTTAGAATTACAAAGTTAAGTTTAAAACAAAAGGAAAACTATTTATGTTTCTACCTGTATACCTACAAGCTGTTGCCAGCGGCTCCGCCCGCCTGGTACTTCGATAAAATATAAGTACTCCTATAAAAGTAAGCCTAAGTTACTCTTTATAACATCAGCTATCTGCTAGTGAAAGTCCCGTCAAAATCGGTCCAGCCAATTTAGAGGTTAGTCGGAACAAACAGACACTCAGCGAACTGGCAGAAAAGCTGTTATTTTGTCATTACAAACACACTTCAATTTTATTTATGTGAACGACGATACGATACGAATAAACGTATCTATATGCAACACGCACGAAACGAACCCTTTGACCTGTCATAATCATAACTGCACTATATTATTGAGTGAAAGCGGCTTTCACGACGGAAGCACACGCGGACCAACAAAGGCCACAACTCTTTTATTCACACTGACCCGAGCCACGCACAATGGGGTCCACATGGCTAGCGCCGGACACCATATAACTAGAGGCCATAGATACCTATATATGGGTATAGAAAACGTGTTATTTTCCGCAGATTTTCTCTTGTTTATGGTGGCGTTTTTATTGTTGCCATCTCACTTTTAGTCCGGTGAGAGTTTTCGCAACAGTTAAACGTAAGTAGGTACCTTCTAACAGACTAGGAAATTCTTTCATTTGAAACGAAATACATACCTGGTTTGAACACTGACTTTACGAGTACCTAGTTGTTATTTTCCTGTCCGTAAACACAAGCAAAAGGTACTCAGTTAAATTCATGCAACTGCAATAGGTAAGTAATAGATAAATAGGTCAACCATGATGAGTCTCGAGGTTTCTCAACAATGTTTGTTTCATTACAAGCACGTTTTAGTTTCTACGTGTGTCAACAAAAACACGAAAGTACTAGTAGGTATTTCCTTACGCCCGTAGTTCGATAATGAACTCATCCATCCATATTACGTGTAGGTAGGTAGGTGCCACGCGCATAAAAATAATCTAAAATCAACAGCTATTTATCTATGAGTCATGTGCGTGTATGTTCTACTTTAGGCAGACTATAAAAAGGCAATTCACAACACAATAGAACGATTGCAATGAAGTGTTGAAGACGGTAAGAAAATTATGTTGTAGCTATTTATAGGATTTAATTTCCATAAGACTCTTCAATGTTTTCAATACTGTTCAGTAAGATACGTATGCAAATGAAAAGTGGGGGCGAAAGTAAAGCAAATCTTTTGAAGCGAAGCTTCTATACGAGCGTTCGGGGCGCTCGCCGCGCGGCCACTCTATCCGTGCTAAGCGTCAGACGTCAGTAGTGTTACACGATATACATATATGCCCCCTACGTCCCTAGACGGCACTTTTTTTTTTGTTTACCTAATTATATAAAAAAGTGTAAGGTCCATGTCGGCGCACTGGCCACTGGCGATAGGCGTTCCTGGCCGACGAGGAAAGAATAAATTTAAAAAAACATTATTATTTTGAAATTGAAAGAACGGCGGTGCGCTGGCAGTGGACAACCGGGGAACCGTTGTGATAGGAAGTGTATTAAATATAAATAAATTTGTATAAAATAATAATAATTAACAATAATAAATATTACCAAGTAATATGATTTATTAATTAAAACCCCGGTGTTACAGTACTTATTAACACAATAACGTCACCTCTTTTTGTTCCCGTAAAGTACTCTCGTAGTTTACAAATAACAACACTTACCTAGGAAATAATAGAAACACCAAAGGAGGTAGAATCATGCAATACGATTAAGTAGGTACTTATATAAATACTTATCTTTGTAATATGTGCGGTTTAACACAACATAACTAATGCATAAATCTCGTTAACCATTATTATGCAAATAACAATTCTCGTATAGTACAAAAATTCACCGAATCGATACAAAAGCAGTTATTTCGCTATCGAGGCACGTACAGTTTCCATGTGTATCATATTCAAGTAAGTAGGTAAGCAGTGATGTTCCGATATAGAACAGTTAAAATCGATTACATGCCAACGTTTTCTTGTAAACAATGAATCGAATTTGTATGTTCAACTTTGTAAACAAATAATGTTTTACACTCACCGTGTTATTACGATAAGTTTAACATGTGATAAAGTAAAATTTTACAATGTTCGTACATAACTCCGAATCCTGTATGGTATTTTCTCTAATCACAAAATTGCAAATTAAACTAAATTGCCACTTTAACAGTAACAATTAATAACATTAAAAGTAAAATTAGAAACGATCTAAATGACGCTAAACATAAACCTATTAAGGAGGCACCGATTTAATCGATTCATATATGAATTACTAGCTGTGCCCCGCGACTTCATCCGCGTAGTATTGGATTATTGAGTTAAAAAGTATCCTATATGTTAATCCCGGTTATAATCTATCTGTGTTCCAAATTTCATCCAAATCCGTTCAGTAGTTTTTTGCGTGAAGGAGTAACAAAGATACATACATACATACATACATACATACATCCACACTAACAAACTTTCGCATTTATAATATTAGTAGGATGAAACTAATATTCAATCCGTCACGATCGATCGCAAACCAATAACGGGGTAAGTACTCTAGTACAGTGGAATTGGTGCGTACGAACGGTAGTTACAACGGCCCTAATTACCCCTATTCGCACGTTCGTCCGTGAACACTAATATAAGGCCAGGGCCGCATCGGACAGGCGACCGCGACGCAACACCGAACAATCCCTCTGAAGCTATGAATTGGTATAGAAATCGCCATCCCGTGGCAATTACCATATCGGTACATGGATATGCGAGTGAAATAAAGTAAAATCCAGAATAGTTAATGCCCGGTAATTAATAATTAGGGCACTGAAGCATGGGAGTCGTGAGGGAGATCTTTGTAACCAGTGGAACGATAAGTGTGGTTTATTTAAAATTGCATGTTCTAATGATCTGGTCAACAAACAAAATTATATTCGACATTTTCCAATAGAAGTCTTTATAAATCTACGGATTCAAAAGTCTAAATCTCAGATACATAATATGTCGAATGACGCAATATTAAACGTTTGAAACCAAGAACATTAGGTTACCTAAACCTACCTAATTAAATAGGTATTTATCATCCTTCAAAAAATGTTTTTAAGTCTTAATGACTAGGAGCTAATGTTTTCAAGTCATTATTAGGACTTAATCTAACTAATTGACGGCAATCTCAAGCCGAGACAACGACGAAGGAATCGTAAAGGTCAAGATGTCAAGCCGACAAGGATAATCTGACCTTAATTACTGATACCTGCCTATGGTCAAAGGCAGATTGTATTACAACACAATTTATAGATATATTCATCCTCGTTGCTCTTGCAATAGATATATTTATTGGAAAATTTGAAAACATTGTATGAACACCTTTATGAAGAGGTTTTAAAATACGGTTTTCCATATAACGACAAGTAACATTTATATCTTTCAATAGGGTCCAATAGCAGAGAGGAAATAATAAGTAAGTATTATTTTTATGGGTATTATTTTTAAATTCAGTGCACTGAATTTTGCATCAGTATTAGATGAACTAACGTTAAGAGACAATTTTAAATCAAATTAAAATATGAATGGTTATAATCTGATACGTCACTATTAAGAAAATATTTTTGGCACGAATAATCCTCGCGTGACGTTGAACTATATGTGTGTTCAAGTGTGTAACACAAATCAAAAGGTAACATGTGTTCACAATTTTTGTGTAAACTTTACATACTTACATAAAAGAAATTGCAAAACCAAGGATAATACTTAAGTACTTATTTCAATCTACTCTCAAGCGAGATATTACGAAAACGTTCAAGTATTTTTTACACACAACAGTGCCTTTTACTGTAAGTATAAAATTATTAAATTCTTACCACCACTTAGGTAAGGTTAATGAAGGGTATCGTTTGCAGGCAACATCAATGCAAGTAGATACGTAAACGGTAAAGCCATGATGATGTGGTAAATTAAATAGGTAGGTAAAGTTGATATACCGAAACTTAGCGATTTAAATAATGCTAATAATAATTAGATACGAATGGTGCGGATACTAATTAATTACTCCGACATTATCCTTTACTGAAGCGCAAGGGATTTCCCCAATTACTCTGCAGTTACGATTGCGCGTTCCTGTGCCAGTGTCCATGATATTAATCGTTTCAGCAAACTATAATACATAAATTCGTAAAGAATAATGAATGTAATGCAACTACTAAGTAATTTCGAATGAAAAATAATAATAATAATGGTGTAGCAACATTGTATCAAGATATTCGTTGCAATATTAACCAGAAGCCCGCGCATGAAGCATGGGTGTATTTCGGGCTTCTGAAGGCTGGGCTGGGATTCTTTTATATATAAGTACTAGCTGTGCCCCGCGACTTCATCCGCGTAGTATTGGATTATTGGGTTAAAAAGTATCCTATATGTTAATCCCGGTTATAATCTATCTGTGTTCCAAATTTCATCCAAATCCGTTCAGTAGTTTTTGCGTGAAGGAGTAACAAACATACATACATATATCCACACTCACAAACTTTCGCATTTATAATATTAGTAGGATAATAAAAAAATAATAACTTAGCCCTTTTGACGTCCCACTGCTGGACACGGGCCTCCCCTCAACATGAGGGGGATTCATGCATATTTACTTAGTTTTATTTTTTATTTTACCAGTCAGCCCTAATTACAAATCTCTGAATACTCCATGCGATATCAGCCTACACCGACGCTTATAGATTATAGTAGGCATAATAGCAATAGCAGGCCGATAATCGCAATTACCGCCCATTCAACAAAAACAAACATTATGTTGATTGATTATTATTGTTTGACGTTATGAGGTTTCCTACATCAATTGATTGTCAAGTGAAATGTGTGATACGTTAATGCTGTTTCAATTTACAATATTATTTTGCAAATTTAAATGAATGATCAAAATACTCGATATTATATATCGTATCTCTTAGGAATGTATCCAATTTGTTTACTTATATGACAGGTGACTGGAGAAATAACATGAATGTTCATATAGATTTCCTAAGAATTACGTAGGTAGTATATCTAGTATGCAACACACCACAGAAAATAACTTTAAAGAGAAATATCTGTGACAATTCTATTGTTGGAGGATTTGGGGGCGACAAAAATATCAAGAACTTAAAACCATTTGTAAGTAACCGCAGCGCTAAAAATACTCAAAGAGCATACACTGAAATAGTAACAAAGCTTCATAGCTGTTACCGACTGCACCTATCAATCAACGGGCTCGAAATAGTTGGCCCGGAAGCGAACCCCGGTCTACTCGTTAATTGCCGTGACAATAACACCGACACTCGTTATACTAAATTTGGACCACACCTCCCACTAATGGACCAGACACTCAAGATGAGTAAGATGCTTCAATATATTCAAATGTATTTGAAGTGGCTCCAATTAAGAAGTCTAATTAAGGGTTGTAGCTTGTAGCCTAAATTAAAATCGAAAGGGCACTCGAAATTATAATAGCAATCAGAAGATATTATGGACTAAAACTGATTTACTTATACGAAGACTCAATACAAATTGATTTCAAACCAGAGCCATATTAACACTTTTATTTTCTGCCGCTATGAAGTTTGCTGCTTCAAATTAGCGCATCCGACTGTGGCGAGGAAATACCTTTAATTCATGCAATTAAACCAACGAAACGAATGAACAAAATGGACAAGTGTCAGCTTTGCGTACAATATAAACGTAATTATCGAAGCAGTAAATACACCACAAATTGATCATTTAATGAGAGAACACAGCGCTAATGATGATGATGAGTTAATGGCATGGAACGAAACAGTCAGTTACGCTAATCAATGTATGTTTAGTGAATGTTAAGATGAATCGTAAGACGGGACAGCGACAGTACACGCGAAGGTTAATAAATACAATCACTGTGCAAAACGTAGACCAAGAACGTGAATAACCTTGCAACATGCTCCATTATATGGTGACAAAAATGAAATAGGAATTATTATTATACTGTTACAAAGACATTTAAATGAACATAAGGATTTATTTGTATGTGAGACTGAAGTTGTCCAATTGAATAGGCCATTAAGTTCATCATTCTATTAGATTTAAATCGAAGAAACTAAAAAAAAAAATGTTCTGCGATGATAGAATAGAAGGATAATTCTTTAATGACTAACAATTTATAACAGCAGGAAGCTTATCAACATATTTTGAACTTAAAGAGCGATACCGATAAAGATAAGATTCAATTAATGACAAACAAGGAAAAAGCAGTGATACACTCGAAAGAATACCAAACATAATGATGAAACCCATATACAGGTTGAAACAGCAAGGGTATACTTTGTTTTTCAAAACTTAACTTTGTAATTCTAAAACTATCAGCATTGGAGGAAACTTGAAAAACAAAAGGTGCTATAGGAATACAGCTGTTGACAGATTTCACAAGTCTACAAAACCTTTAGTACTTCAACTGTCCCACAAAGCCGATAGTTATAGATTTACAAAGTAAAGTTGCAAAAAAAATTGTCTACCTTTTTTGTTTCACCTAGTATATGCGTGAATAAATGTAGAATATTATTTGATTCCTAGACTTAGATACTAATTCGACGTAAATTGTTATAATTAATTATCTACCTCCTGATTTTATAACACTGAATAAAATAACACATAAATTAAAAACTCACTTCTTACACATTTATGGGATGATACTAAGAAATTGCGTTTGCCTTAAAACATTTAACATTTATTTGATGTATACTAATAGTGTTACTTTTAACTTGAATTTAAACCACAGTGGTTTTCGTATGTTATATAAACTTTGGCTGATGTACCACATATTTAAATCTAAATATATATAACTCAAAGGTGACTGACTCACTCACTGACTGACTGACTGACATAGTGATCTATCAACGCACAGCCCAAACCACTGGACGGATCGGGCTGAAATTTGGCATGCAGGTAGATGTTATGACGTAGGCATCCGCTAAGAAAGGATTTTGATTAATTCTACCCCCAAGGGGATAAAATAGGGGATGAAAGTTTGTATGAAACTTTGTCAAATTGTGTAAATTCCACGCGGACGAAGTCGCGGGCACAGCAAGTGATAAATAAATAAAGCTGCATCTTAATATAGCAAAAAGTATTACATAATAAGTTCAAATAATTTAAAACACTGAATATTTCGTGATATAGACGAATTATATTTTACCAAAAGTAAAGTTATTAACACTTTTTTCTAACCTAAAAAAGCGTAGAGTAAAATAATACTACCAGGAACAAAAACATATCGTGCATCATGCGAAAAGCGTAATGTAGGTAAGTGTAATGCTATGGAAAGTGATAAGTAAGAATTACGTATTCCATCCGAGATACGCGATCTACGGGAAATGCGCTTTCTTGCGCACCTCCTGAGAACTCTTCCTGGAATACTAAAGAAGGTGAAACTTGATGCCGATAAATCAGACAGATCTGACCGCTTTCCGGCTAGGCGACAACACGCGCGCGCGCAAACGCAATCTGCGCGATGAATGGGAATCAATTTAGCTGGACTTTAATCGAAACAGCGTTATTATCACCGACCCGTTTTAGAACTTACATCTTCGGCATCGTATTTATATTTATATGGGCATCTATTTTTTTGCTTAAAATCACTGTTCGAAAAGTTGTTCGCGAGATTGTATTTTGAATGCGATATATTATTTATTAACCACGAACACTACATTCAATCACTTAGAAATTCTTGAGACAGCATTTAAGTTAATTTGAAAAGTTATGTTTTTAATAAATTTGCAAATTGTATTTAAATTTCGATGCGATTTTTTTTAAATATTAATGGACTTTCATCAGACTACGTTCCAGTGATTGGTTCCCAAATAGTGAGCATTAGTGCAAAACAGCTTTTGAATATCAACAATACCAGTTCGTGATGCATAATTCACATCGACAGTGAAAGTTCCTGATCTTGATTGAGGTCGAGCGTCGGGTTTATATAGAATTATCAAACAATGACACCGTAAATACATAAACATAAATCTTGGATGTAAATACATCAACTAGGAAATCCACAGGTTAGAAACATATTACAACTGTAGGGAATTCGTACTATAAACTATTACGAGCTGTGTGTAACGTAGAAATATAGTTACACAATACCTTAACTAACTTATTTTAACAAACTAAAAATTAAAATAAACAGAGCATGCAATCGATTACTGCCAGTTACATGGCAATTAATCAAAAACAGTATTGTAGCAACTGCGATACATATCAGATCGATAAGAAACGAACACGTGAATGCGAGATTCAGTTTCTAGTTCGCTTTCAGTCGGATTGGATGTACTAAAATATTTCAGTAATGCGAGTGTTTCAATAGCGATTGGGTTGGACGACCGCGCCGCGGCGTCTCCATTGTGCGGAGAGGGTAACGCACCCCTCAAGTTCACAGACAACCCCGGGGATAACAGCCCGCGACGCGACGGCTATGGCCTAAGGGTGCACTGCACACACACACACACACAACAAGCAACGCAACACAATTTAAGGGGATACCGAAATGCGCAAATTTCTAAACATAGTCAATGCAGATAGACGTGCTATTATCAATTAAATCGCAACTAGTTATTAAGATAATGTTGTAGTATGTATATACACCCACACGATAATTCCATGAAATTGATAGCACGCAAACATATGTGTCAAACTCAATTTAGAGACACAAATCGGCAATCGATTTGCGCAAAATCCCATAGCAAATTTGGCATTGTATCGAATATGTGCAATGCAAATAATCGTTTCTAATCTGATGAGGATAATCGTAAAGGAACCAATTAAAGATGGAACAGCAAAGTCAAATAAATAAAATAAATTTGAAAAGGCTGCTGCGAAAGATTTTACCCAAGGTAGATTGGTTTGATTAACTTGATCATACGGTAAACAAAATGTTTACAACATTGAACGGAACTTGCAGTGTGTAAATATCTAGCGTACTTACAGGTTAAACAATAATGCGGTAGACGCAGCAAAACCACTTGATATCACAGTCAATCGAGGAAATCCATTCTCACGGACACAGCACTAGTAAGACAAACTTGCGGTTTTCACGGTCCTTTACTTATAGGCTTGATCACATAAATTGACTCAAGCTGTGGATATAAACTTATTTAATATTGCACGAATATATTGCTGAGCTGTTCGCTGGAGGTCGTAGGACCGTTTTCGGGATATCGATCTGTGTTCTGGTGCGCTGCAGTGGCTGCAGTCACATCTAGTCAGTGAGTACTTTGTTTTGCTGTTTTATCTCATCGTATTTCGATGTGTATTTGGAGTTTATGTTATTATTGTTTTATGTTGTACGAGAAGTCGCGATCAGCTGAAAGCCGCGGAAAGTGCGCACGGGGAGTGCGTTCGAGCGGGCGTGCCGCGCGCGACTGCCGGCTGACGGCCTGGTTGCCAGTGGAGGCGCCCCGCGGCATCTTAACGGCCCGTTGCCTACACATGAACGTACTACGAAGATACGTAAACAAACAACACGCCTCAAATCTTCTCATGTGGTCGTTTCTAAATGTAACAGTACATTTGAATTTTTCGATTCTGTTTGAAGGTTTAAGTTGTTTTATAGTGTTTGAAGTGTTCTGCTATTTGTTTCTTTTCTGGGATTTATGATTATCATAATATATACTGATTAGATTCATGAAATGTTACTTATTAAATTTGGTATTAACCTTGGTGTTTATTGTTTAAAATCTTAATAATAATACTAAATAAGTCTTCACTGTTTAAATATGAGCGTACGTTAGTTTTAGTAGAAGCCATTTACTAAATCATACAATCACTGAGACTGAACCTATAAGTTGAGTCATCCAAGTCAACGTAACGGTCTCGGTAAAAATGTGACGGACCGAGCCGGTTTAGGGAAGGCAAACAATACCCAAATCCCATGAGCTTCCGTACACCAACACGCAACGCATTGTGTCAAGACTCTTTCAATTGCATGGTCTGACAACACTTGGTTACCAACTCAAACTCCATTCACAGAAGAAATAACAAAACTTCATTATAGACAATCATGCTAGCATGAGATGGAATTTCCATGCACAAAACAATTATTAAACAATAAGGGAAGTATGTCGGCTGATATAACATTAGCTGAGACAAAAGCACCTTATTGCAATGAATGAACAATGAGGGCCGCGCAGCAAAGGCTATCGACACCGGGATAAGCTGGATCGAATACAACAGCTAAGACTGGAGGAGAACTATTTGAAAGAAACGATTAACAAACAATTACATTTTAGTTCATTTTGTATAGTAAAGAAGCTAATTTTAGAGGTTTTGTTGATGTACTTACATGTAGTGGGGAGTTCTGGGAAACAGGCACAGTACAAAGTAGGTTGAAAATAAAAGGAAACGACCAGACCATTATAATGGACACTGCCCAAATTATAAAGTCCGAAATTTTTCGCCACATAATTCATCTTGAATAGAAATTGTACGATCCTCGACGGATATATTCCAGAATGCCATTATTACTGCTCCGATAGATATTATTGCGTAACGTTGGTATTGTGAGGCGGCATCTGCCGGAGTGTGTCTATTCACCGGGTGACCTTTAAGCGTTGACTCCGAGATGAACACGTGCGCTTGCTAAACATCGCCGAGGACTTTAAATACCATGGTGCTTCGACATTTACAGCCGTTCCTACTGCGGGGTGATATACGATAGGATCGTATGCCGCTATTTTGAAGGTAAGTGATTTCCTTACCAGGGGTGTACCCTCCTTATGCTAATATATCACAGTTATCAGAAAATTTGATAATTCATTGATAATGTACGCACTTGCTTAGTAGGTTTGATACGAGGTAATTTACTGGATTATAGCTGCATTTAGTACCTAGTGTTACTCTTACAAACATAAATTTATTCACAAGCAAACAGTGTTTTTCAAACAGAACGTTAACTATAGCGCGATAACCAGAAACGTTTTAAAACAAAACCGTTATCTACGTAAATTTGTATCGTCTAAGTAGAAAAAAAGGTCGTGACTTATAATGACGGAATGGTGGGAAAAACGCGTGGGTACGACCCAGAAGACGTCACGATCAGGTTTTTATCGAACTACGATGAATCCGAGACCCCTCTAACAGTTCTCAAAGACACGAGCGCTACATTAGTGGAAATTTTAGTATGAATCGATAAAACTAATTCCGGAGATGTACTCAATATTCCCACGGATATAAATATTATTGAACGAGCTTACTTGATGCGATGCAGATGGCTGTAATGTAGTGTACATACCTGAAACAAAATTCAATAAATCAATACAGTTGAACGATCCAACGGAGTTCTAAATTAAGAGCATGATGGTGGCACTGCTAGCGATCGGTATATCAGCCGCGGTAACTATTATGGTACATTAACCTACATCGAAAATACAACACGTATTGCGTACGAAAACGTAAGAAACACTGAACGCTGCGTAGACGTAAAAAGTTTCGCACAATTCTGTCGAAATCGAAAGTGTTTCTAATTACGAAATTTTATAACACTTGCTATGGTGATAATCAAGACAATTACAATAATGCTGTTACGGAGTGTGACGCAATATTTGATACGGTTGATTGACGCCATGGTTTGTTGATTTTGACGGAGTTTCTTTAGGCGGTGTGCAAAAACTGTAACAAACATTCGACACGGTAGTGCAATTTGGTGAAAATTTCCGATTACGAGATATTTTATAGCGATCGTATTATTATTTTTGTTTGAAAACGTTCTGACAGCTCGTTTGTAAGTAAAACCCTTCGGTATTTGCACAAAACCTATCTAAGCTAGAAAAGTCAATATGAAAGACCTCTCCAAACGCTAATTTGGACCCTCCAAATGAAATTATTCCGAAACTGTGACTTTGGGTGGAATGAAGGAGCATTATTACACTACGGACATAGCTGCTTTTCCCAATGAAGTTTGTCTAGACTCGGTCTAGACTTTGTCTGGGCAGCTCTAAATTTTGTGTTTATGACCGCGAGTGAATCGATATATTTGTCTGGGGAAGTTAGGAGCCATGAAAAGTCAGCTCTCTCCTCAGTAAATTGCAGGGGCCGATAATTAAAATATCGTTGAGAACCTAGTAGTTTGGTTAGTCTAGACTGGACGATGCGCATGCCTGGGATGCTATAAACTAGTGCTGCTACCACATTGATATTAAAGATGCATTAGGTACAGTCTGGCCAGTCGGTAGGATTCATAAAAATTGCAAATAGTAAATGCAGCTGGCGTACGCTACGCTCGCTTGCTTCTTATATTAGCTTTTTTTCACAACATTTGATATGTTGGCACTTGACTGAAGCTGAAGAAGTGGAATATTTGAGAACTATAATTTAGAATCGAATTAAAATGTTAAACCATCATGAACCTTATTGCCATACGTTTCACTTTCCTCCGTCATTACTAGTAAATCAATTATTTAAAACTGCAATGGGAAGATTAATTGCTAAGGTACAGGTAAGGCACTAGTTTCCTGCAACTGATTATGGTCATAACGGAAGAAACCAGCGTCTCATAGTCCTATGTAATATGCTTGGTCCTATGTAGGTAATAGGTATACCTACACACCTTTACGAGGTCTAGCGTAATCATTTACCAGAAGATCAACATTCATGTACATGCTGCGCTTTGGTATTAGTCGAGATGAAAAATCGAAGTCAAAGTCAAATCGTTTATTTTGTTTAGGTCTACGGGGGCACTTACATATGGTATTTTTTTTTCTTAAGTATACAACCGGATCCGATCGCGATCTCGAGTGAGAAGAGCGGTTAAGAAACTCAGCGGGCTTGTCTTTTTAAATTTTTTACGACCTCTTGGCGCAGTGGTTCGAGCCTAGGCCGCTCGGGTCACTGCACATGGTGGTTGCGGTCTGGGTGTCAGTGGGATCGCCCCCAGTCCATAATACAAGCATTGCTTAGTTTGGGACCATACAGTAATTGGTGTGTCAATATGGCGATATTTATTTATTTATTTATATTCTGCGTTTTCTAACCTAGTGATAACGGTATAATCATAGGAAGAGCATTGTTAGCCTTTGAGTCTGGAGCATAATTAAATAAAATTATAGTATAACTTGCAACCAATAACAAACCACTTTTGTTGTTTAGAATTTGAACTAACAAACATTTAATAACAACCATATTTTTATATGAGGCATATAACGCTACCAACACTTGCGTAATAATAATAAATGATCTCATCACTGAAACACACAAAAAAGGTATAAAAACCGCGCGAACATAACGTACGTAATAATACAATATGAAGATTTATCTCGTGTAGAGGAGGTAAGCCCCGTGAGTCAGACGCATGTTCGCATCATCTGTTCCAGTAAAAACTACAATAGAGCTGATAAATTCCAAACGGATGAACCGATTTTCATGAAACATAGCTAAGTACACTCTCGATAAGAACGCCTTTCTAACAAAAAACAAAACAAAATTAAAATCGGTTATGCAGCTTGGGCGCTACGATGCCACAGACAGACACACAGATACACGTGTTAAATTTATAACACCCCTCATTTTTCGTCGGGCACAAAAACAAATCTTACGGGTTTTAATATAGACTAGAGATGATTAAGAGTTGCGTATAATGTGTAGTTGAGGAGTTTTTTTTGTATTTAAGAAATAGAAAACAGAACGAATTTATAACTAGCATTTTCACTACATAAATAATAAAGCAGTTATTCAATTTGCATTTACGAAAGGCAGTTATAAAATTGATTGATTTCGATACCTACTTTACAGCATTGGAAATTAATCAAAAAGTTATAAACAAGGGAAATTAGGCCATGTAGCTAATCACATACGCCGCTACACCGGACAAAAACTAATACGCAAAGTTAGACTTTACGACATCTGTATCCTACTGTGTGCAATTAACATCGCTATTCCGACGCATTTCCAACAGACAATAGTATAAACGATAAATAAAGTAGGTGCATCCTTCATTACAGCATACAATAAATCATACAGTGCGTTCAAATACTGGCTAGAATGAAAAAAAAATGTTTAATTATAATCTAGCGGCAACACAAAGGTAGGTAGGTTTGTGGGCCACTCGCGCGCATTGGTGTACGTAGTAAGCGGCGCAGGCGCACCTATTGTGCCGGCCGCTATTGTGCAATGAGTAATTGCGTACGAGACATGCATAGGTGCGTGTGAGCAAAATGATGTTGATAGATTGAGTGGTGACTTGACATAGGTAATTTAGTTCAGTACTGATTGAATGTCTGATGATCCTACTAATATTATAAATGCGAAAGTTTGTGAGTGTGGATGTATGTATGTATGTATGTATGTATGTTTGTTACTCCTTCACGCAAAAACTACTGAACGGATTTGGATGAAATTTGGAACACAGATAGATTATAACCGGGATTAACATATTGGATACTTTTTAACCCAATAATCTATACTACGCGGATGAAGTCGCGGGGCACAGCTAGTTGATTTATATATATATATCATATATACATACATCCACACTCACAAACTTTCGCATTTATAATATTAGTAGGATAAATTAAGGGTTTCATTGGAATATAGATCTATAGCGAGCGACCTCACATCAATTCATGACACCTGTCACCAGATGACGCTGAATTCACCGCTTCAATACATTGACGAAAAATCTTCATTGAAGCCTGAATCACGATATTAAGATTCGCAAGCATCGTGCGTGACTATTTATATACAAGACCCGACAACAACCATCGGGGCAAAGCGGCCGACTAGTCGGCTGACTGACACGAAAACTCCGATTCCGCGCAATCACTCTAATTAAACACGAAACCCGCAATTTCATAATTTGTACCAAAAACAAGGAAGGTACCGGCATACAAAATTACGTAACACAAAGCCAGACGATCACGCCGCAATAAGATGATGACAGATAGTGAAATATAACTCACAGTTTTGTACTCCTCCCCATACTGGGATTTAAAACAAACCCATTAGGTTTGGACAAAAGAAAACATGACCAATTCGTCATGGTTAAGGAAAGGCTACTCGTTGTTGGATGTGACTCATACGGCAATCTTGATATTATTGAGATACAAGGTTGACAGGGTTGGGGCAATAAAGCTGTTTTTTTAGGTTTTAGAGTATAGGGCTTCCAAGCTAATATAATGATATATCAAGTAAATAAATTAATAAATACTCTGCTTTCTAATAATTAGGCAATTTAAATATGGATCTTGGTAATCCGAAATAATTAAATAACTTGAATTGAATACCAAGAAATGAACTGATAAGGCTTGAAGAAATGGTACATTTCAAATTCTTTGAGTGGTACACGTAACATTATGAAAAGAAAGTAGGTACTTCAAGCGTGTTTCTGATGTCGGCAGCCCTAACAACATCACAGATAATAATGTGTATAGTGACCAAGTGAAAGCTCGTCGAATGCGTCAGATGTAACTTCCTGACGTGATACCGATCGACTCTGCGATACAGCCGCTATATGACGTTAACTATCTTACACCTTAAGGTGAAGGCGCCTGTCTAGCCCGCGAAATTCAAAATTTTCGAGTATTTTTATAGTTAATCCAAAATCTGAAAACATTTAAGACAACATTTTGTGGTTTGCGAAAAACACAGTATGTAGTGCGTTTATTAATACATTTATTTTACTCGAAATATTATCACGGTGGATATGATACTAGTAAATCACTAAATATACAAAAATTGCCAGATTATCTGGATAGCTGTCGTTCTTGAAATGTTTTAGAGTAAGTTGGATATATTAATAAATGCACTGCACACGGTCTTTTTCGCGAATTACAAAATGTGCCTTTTATTATTGTCAGATTTTGAAAAAAATCTAAAAAACCTCTAAATTTTTGAACTTCGCGGGTTAGATGGGCGCTTTAGCCTTAATGAGAGAAAATGAACATTATGCATAAGAAATTAATCGTTGGCTTTTATGTAGGAACTAGGAATGTCATTTATCGTTAGTTCTTGATAGAGGGAAAGTGTAATGAAGAGGATCATTGTCACAACATTCAACTGATGGGATACCTACTTAACTTAGCTTGTGTAGGTAAGTTCACGTGGGAATTTACAACAGCGCTCATAAATAGAGTGCTATTGATTTTTTTATCAACATAATGATTGGAACGTAACAATTTTATGAGTTTGATCGCAACTAGGCAAAATTTACTGAAAATAGTTCGCATATTGAGGTCATATTTGTAATTGGTAGCTATACGAACTTCGGCATTAGAAAGGAATAGTCTTATGTGTCGTGTTGGTAGATTAAAATTTTTCACGAGCAGTACTGTCTGTGTTCTCATACTTTCATAACATTTCAGACTTTACATTTCGCCATACATGCGTGCCTAACTGCAATCCACCCACTTTAAAAAATATTTCAGTTGTTTTCACCATTCGCAATCGGTAGATACAGATTCCCGCGCCAGTTTCACAAAACATAACTCAAAGATTACATGACAGCTATCTATGTTATATATTTATGATACAAGATCTCTACAATTGGTGGTCAGAACAAATCTCAGAACAAAGTATTTATTGTAATTGGAGTTATTGGAGTCACTTCGGGTGCTGCGCAGCGCATCGCGACAGTGATGGCCAATAAACAATGATTTGTGGCTAGATATTGCGTTGCGCCTATTGGTCGATCATTGTTCTAACATATTGGGAAGCAATTGACCTGTTTGGGGTTTATTGGTATCATCAAGTAATGAAGTAGTGAAGTCAGAAGTGGTCAGACGTGTTTTGATAGCAAATTATTTTCAATATTAAAAAAGATAAGAGTGACGTGGCGTAGCAATCTCACTAACTCTCTAAACAGCCTTTTGTAAATCACAATTAGGCACAGCTCAGTTCAAACAAAAACGACAAAATCTATGTAACAGGTTCAAAGTCAGACCACACTGAGGTCACAATGTCTGTCTTGCTCGCTATGAGTATTGTTGACAATTCTTTGTCGTGAGCCGGTCCAGTAATGGGACATAAAAATTCGTCGCACGCGGCAGCGATCAATCATTGAATGCATTCAAAGTTTTAATTTTGTTGGTAGCAAAAATTTACAATGAACTCATTTTGATCAATCAAGTCAGCAGTTGTTAACGAAAACAATGCTTATCATAAGAATCTTTATTGGTTCTTACGCCACCTTTGCGTTTTAAATATATCACGATAACAATTTTTTTTCTGACAATCCTTCACATCGATCCATAGTTATACTCCGTAATCTATAGGTAGGATTTATCTATAGTGCAATGTGTCTCCAAACATTATATTTGATAGTCATTATTTGTCCTTAATCGCTTGAGTGCTTAGACAAATTTTAACAAGTAAAGTGTCTGACGCCATACAAATAATGGCAAGCGTATCTATCTACCTGAACTTGGAACTACGCTCCGTTACACCATACTAGGCGTGGACTTGACTTCCTATCCATTTCGCAAAGACAACTGTGCCAGTCGGCCGACTAGCTTCCTGGACTCAATACCCGACCTTAATGACATACAATAAGAAGTGTAATCGGTTGTATGTAGTCGTGTTCTCGCTTTCGTAGACAATGCCCATTTTTAGTAATAAATGTTTACGCTCCGCGTTTCGTGGTAAAAGGCAATAAACAGTAGCGCTCGTTTTAACACGCAACTGATATTAAAATGTTAAATGGATGCGGTTTTTAACTCCGATTTGTGTTTTATGTACTTTTGTGTTGAATGTGGGAATATGGCATTAAGAACTTAAAAGTTACGAGTATGTTTATCATCACTAACAAGACATTATAGAACATGTTCAGACTAGTTTGTTTTGAAATTGGTTGCTAAACGTATATTCCAGCTGAGCGAAGTTGTTAAAGGCCTTCAAGTTGTTACGCAGGTATGAAAATGAATATTAAATCTAAATATATATAACCCAAAGGTGACTGACTGACTGACTGACTGACATAGTGATCTATCAACGCACAGCCCAAACCACTGGACGGATCGGGCTGAAATTTGGCATGCAGGTAGATGTTATGATGTAGGCATCCGCTAAGAAAGGATTTTGATTAATTTTTCCCCCAAGGGGATAAAATAGGGGATGATAGTTAAGTTAAATTCCACGCGGACGAAGTCGCGGGCACAGCTAGTGTAACCATAATGTTCTAAATTGTGTCTTACGTCAGGTTTTACAGAAATGTTACTCATTAGACACGAAACGACGCAATTTTTACTGAATTTAATTAACACATAAGTGACATAATCTATCTAAAGATAAACTAGCGCTTTCGACGTTTGGAAAGCTCGGTGCGCCCGCGCATATGAAAAGCTGCGGGGCGTAATGGGAAATTATCATAACGATGAAATAAATTATTGGATTTAAATTGCTGTCATAGAGATGAAATAAAATAATGTCCTCAAAACAACGTGCAAGCGAAACTGGATTCTTAGTAATAGGTAGGAGTAACTAATGCTAAATTTATCTCACGGTAAGAAGGAAAATTGTTAGAATATAAAATCTTACTAAATCCCGCCTACTTAATCCCCGCAATGAAAACTTCTGCAAATTTAACGTCCTACAATGTCCCTTTTAGTTTGGAACTTCAGAGACCACATACAATAGTGCAATAAATATTGCGCACCTTGACGACCGCTTGGCGCAGTGGTTCGAGCGTAGGCCGCTCGGCTCACTGCACATGGTGGTTGCGGGTTCGATTCCCGCCGGGGCAAATTTCGGAAATGGCCTTTTCGTAATTAGCCCGGGTCTGGGTGTCACTGGGATCGCCCCCAGTCCATTGTACGGTAACCCATAGTACAAGCTTTGCTTAGTTTGGGACCGTGCAGTTGGTGTATCAGTCTGGCGATATTAATTTATTTTTTTACCTAACACAAATATGGTGGAGCGCATCATCCTCTCGTAGCTATTATACCTGCGTTTCGTACGATGAGTGAGATAGCCCGAAGCCCAAGCTTCAGGTATCGCAAGCATTTACAGGGTACAGTAACTGCTTAACATCAGGCGGGTCGTGCGCATGTTTGCAGACTTTGTTATATATAAAATAAACAATACAGATACAAAAGAGAAAATCTTAGTGCAGGTGCTTTGTGAAAATGGCAAGGTGATTTAATGCATCGCTTCGCCCGATTTC
Source organism: Notodonta dromedarius (assembly GCA_905147325.1). Classification (NCBI taxonomy): domain Eukaryota; kingdom Metazoa; phylum Arthropoda; class Insecta; order Lepidoptera; family Notodontidae; genus Notodonta; species Notodonta dromedarius. The sequence goes on from LR990172.1 coordinate 8,596,293, forward strand.
CCTGCTGTGACGCGCGGTCGTTCGTAATTGATTACTTTCTTTAACCCGACCGTTGGAAACTCCATTATTAGAAGTAGGTATATGTATCACAGAGTTTTGAAGCCTAGAAAGTTTACTTTTAATCATTTCTTCTGAATACTTTTGACAGACACACAGATACACATGTTAAACTTATAACAACCATCTCTTTCCGTCGGGGATTTTAAAAAATAATATAATCCGATCAGCATATTTACAACGCTAGCTCCATAGGGATAGCGGGATAGTAAATGGGAATCTCGAACCCTTTGAAAGCGGCCCGGTAAGGTTCTTAACGACCGGAATCGAACCGGTTTCATTGCGGCAGTAAACACTGCGGTTTACGGGTGCCGTCTATTGGGGCTCTATCGATATAAATTGAAGCAATCAAATGTGTAATTAAAATCTGGGTTTTAAATGTTTTTGGGATACAGCTCTTGGCTCCGTGGCGAGCAATGATTTAGAAAAAAAATATGTAGAGTTTCGAGGAGAAATTGAAATGTATAATTGCAGTGATGAATCAAGTTATTTTTGTATTGATTTCATTTTATTGTACAGCGATTCGGAAGAAGGACCCATCATTCTCGAATTTATTTCACACCGAATAAGTTAATCAATAATAGAAGAGGCCAAACTGGAACTCCTTATGATCATAAGGAACACATTGATGAACACATTTTAGGAGTGTATTTCAATAGAAAAATATAAAAGTATAGTGAAAAGAACTAGCGACCGGCGCGCACGCAACGAAACTGACAAGAAATTCAAAAGGAAAGAAAATAATTGTAACACCGGCGGTTTGGTTGTATATACGAGTATACTCATTTGAATTTATAATGCGACGGTATGACAACAAAACAGGAACATTTACATAATATTACCGGCATTCACGTAATATAACCTTTTTTGTTAAAAACATTCTGTGAATTGTTTTTTAACGTTGTCGTTTTCAAAACATATAAGGTAAGGCTTTGTTGTTCTATTAGGGGGTTTATACAGTCGCTAGTGTTCGCTAATCGATAGCGTTTACATTAAAATATTTTTATGACAGTTAGTTCTTTTGGTGGCCGATATGGGAGGGATTAACAATTTGATATACTGTATTTTAGACGCGACGCCAGCATGGTAGAGCTAAGATTGAACTATTAGGTAATGTTTTTTTTTTTTTTTTTTAATAATGACACTAGGCTCGTCTTCATTACATTAGGACGTAAAATACCATCAGCGAAATGAGCAAGGACTGCGGTGCATTTGTGCTAATCCCTTCGGTGAAAATATGCGTGAGAATATTTCCTTCAGTATAGTACATATTATAATCATGAAAGTATCACAAAGTTTCATAATAAGAGTCAAATACCGGTTTGCGTTGTTTCAATCGTCACGGCGTAAAAGTGCACATTAATATAGCGACCTTGAACGGATATTCGCAAGAGGACACGCTGCTGTGATCATTGCGAACATTTACAGCTGTACACGTAACTTGCCTATTATCATTATTCGCAAAAACCGAGAAAATAATGGACGGTTCTGACTGGCGGACATTTTTTTCTTTTGTTGCGATAGGTCGTCACAGTATCCTTACTGTATAGGTATTAGTAGATAGGTATGTATATGTATAATACAAGGGACAAGCGATACGAGACAAGCCCGCTGAGTTTCTTGCCGAATCTTCTCAGTCGAGGTCGCGTTCCGATCCGGTTGTAGATATAAGAAAAAATAAATGTTAAATTGTCAATTTGCAAGTGGTCCCGTAGGCTTCAACAAAATAAACGATCAGAATGTGTGCACCGACCTGTGTCGCACCCGGGTGTTGATGTGGCGCACCTCGCGGCCGCCGCTGCTCTCCCCGTCGCTGCCCGAGCCCGGCACCTCCATCGTGTGGATCGACATCGACTTGCTCATCTGACAGAGACACAATCACGATATAACAATGCTGAGCCCTTCTACTAGGTGAAACAGAAAGGGTATACTTAATCTTTTTTTAATGCAACTATACTTTGTAAAACTAGAACTATCGGCTTTGTGGGACAGTTGAAGTACTAAAGGTTTTGTAGAATTGTGAAATCTGTCAAAAGCTGTATCCCTGTAACACCTTTTGTTTTTCAAGTTTCCTCCAAAGCTGATAGTTTTAGAATTACAAAGTTAAAATAAGAAAAAAAAGTATACCCTTTATGTTTCAACCTGTATACCGCTCAGGGCAAAGAGACAAAGGTGAACCCTTTTTTTTAATGACTAGCAATTTATTTTTATCACATTACTAGTATTCCCTTTATTTAGCCCCTCCAACTAAGCTAATGCTTGTGCTAGGAGTGGGCTCACGTCAATAGTTTAAAGGCCAGGATGGGGATCGAACCCAGAACCTCTGAGCTACGACGAGGGCCCGTCTAACCACTAGGCTATCGACGCTTCAACGAACATTACACCGAAAATGTTCAGCCCCAATGGACGACGAGGAAGAGGACGACCGCTTGACGCAGCGGTTCGAGCGTGGGCCGCTCGGCTCACTGCACGTGGTGGTTGCGGGTTCTATTCCCGCTGGGGTAAATTTCGGAAATGGCCTTTTCATAATTTGCCCTGGTCTGGGTATCACAGGGATCGCCCCCAGTCCATTGGGCGGTACCCATTGCACAAGCGTTGCTTAGTTTGGAACCATACAGTCTGGCTATTTTTTATTTTTATTTAAGCCTAATTCAGAAATACAGCGATGGATGGAAGGAGAAATAATACTTTTGTCCCGCATTTGGATACTATTGATAAGTGCCTAATAAATGCTTTCTTAACATCACATCATCTTTTTCACAACTTCATTGCTTTTTTGGTATTTAAGATAGCGACGCCTCTAGTCTTTCATCAAACGTTATTAAACATACAATTAATTAAGTTAACACCATAGATGTTTGCGGAGATGGCCTCATCAATTATACCTTATACGGTTTTCCTATTCGCAGGTTATTTTGGTTAAAATTAATCTGTTTTACTCATTGGTATTTCAAAAGACCCCTTGGGATTTTATTAATGTTGTAGTTTTAACTCACCGGTGGAATGTACTTTCTGACAGCGGCGGTCAGTTCATCTATACTCTTCTCCTTCTTCCCAGTTTCCAGGCCAAAGAACTTATTCTTAGCCGCCTGATTCAACGCCGATATCTTCATGGGCGAGGGGACCTCCTCCACCGGCTGGGGGGGTTTATCCGCCGGCCTTCGCAGCTTTCCGAGCTGTATCGGCTCGTCCAGCTTCTTCACGAATCTCCTATACCTAGTCTGGTCTTCTTCTTTATTCGCTTCTTCGGAAGGTTTCTTGCCGAGTTTGCCCAGCATTGGTATTTTTACATCTGCATTTTTGGCTTGTACCAGACGCTCTTTGAGTTCATTCGCTCCTGGTAGTGGTTGGAGTCCAGGTATCTTCCGGGGCAGTGGGTCCTGGTGCCTGGGCAGGTCGGACTCTGTCCTAGAAGTTTTGAGCTTATTGTTCTTGCGTTGGAACCTTCTGGGTTTAGGATCAGGCAGTTCATCGGAACTGTCTGATGAGGAGCAGCTTTTTTCTGAGGAGGAGACACTAGAGGCGGACTCGGACTCATCGTCGGATGAGCTGTCGATGCCTTCGTCTTTTAAACCCTGGAACAAAAAGTGACATGTTTATGGAATTTGGAAAGTATATGAAAACTCTGTTCTCTTACAGCACAGTTCACCCACGTTTCAACCATATTATTTGAGGATAATCCTATTGTAATTACGTAGGCATATTCTTTTCTATGCAAAGGGAATGTCGATCGAAAGAACGGGTGTCCATGCCGTATTCTACAAGGTGACACATAATGGGTATACTTTATTTTTCAAAACTTAACTTTGTAATTCTAAAACCATCAGCTTTGGAGGGAACTTGAAAAACAAAAGGTGTTATAGGAATACAGCTGTTGAGCGATTTCACAAGTCTACTAAACCTTTAGTACTTCAACTGTATCACTGTACGTTGTAACTGTATGTTGTATTTAGTATCACCCCATCCATATCCCATTTTGTATCACCTAGTATAGCGCAACTTTCGGTCAAATCTACGGTGTTATAAAAAGTTCAACACTATTATTAACACGAGTTAGATGAAAATTTATAAGATAATATTTGACATACATAGCGTGTTTTAACTATTTTGTAATGACATCGCTAGAGATTATCTGATCAACGGCAGACACTCGACGGAACGCGAGTTGTGTTGGTTTTCGTGTTCACACTATTTTGAATATTAGTTATTAGACATTACGAAAGCTTTAGTTAAAACTTCTCGAGTAATCTAGTCCAATGACTACACAGTACACAACTGGCGTCGACAGGTTAAAGATTTATATATCTAGAAAACTATTTGACAACCGCTTGGCGCAGAGGTTTCAGCGTAGGCCGCTCGGTTCACTGCACCGGGTTCGATTCCCGTCAGGGTAAATTTCGGAAATGGCCTTTTGTAATTTGCCGTGGTATGGGTGTCACTGGCATCGCCCCCAATCCATTATACTGTACCCATAGTACAAGCGTTGCTTAGTTTGGGACCATACAGTTGGTGTGTTCGTCTGCCGATTTTTTCTTTAATATCGATATAATTTAAACAGGTTTTTTTTCGAAGAAGTATATGCCGAGCTATGAACAAAAAAACATGCATATTTCCTATCGCCTTAATTAGGTTGCTGTAATAATAGGCACGGCACTTTGAACGCCTTTAAATTCTAACCCCAATACAATATTGACTGACGGCCAATAACCACATATTACTATGATTACGCTAAAGAGCTCACGACAATGGCACCTTGGCACAAACCGTCACAGTTTACCTTCATAACACAGCGAGTTACGGCCAATATTGTAACCATCGCATACTTCATGCGTGCAACATCTATGTGCCGAACGCTATTTTTATATACTGTACCGTTCATATGTAAGCTATTTTTATGTCGATCGATGGTACGGTAGTATTATTTATTGATAGGTTTTTGAACCGTGAAGTGGGTTAATATTGTGAATGAGTCAGGAGTCTCAGAATTCAACGTGATTTTTTGGGTTCTATAGTCCCTCGCAGGAACCTTTATAATAACCCATTTCGTCAATTCGTCCGCCCATCTATCTGTTCGCCCCTTCTCCTAATCAAAATACTGACTTTTTCGTGTTGAATTCATTTACAATACCTTCTCAAAACTGACTACATATAAAAAAGTCATTATTATTATGTATACGGGAGAATTATTCTCATTATTATTATTATCAACTCAGGACAAGGAATGATAACCATTTTAATAACTGACCGCATTGAAACAAGCGAGCAAGAAAAAGTGCAAGTACCATGACTTTTTTTTTAGTATATGGCTCTGTCCTTTTGGACAATTCTGCCAATGTCCTTCAATTCCGCTCTGTATTGACAGTGACAGCTTCGAAGTATAAAATCATGTCAGTAGTAAATTGCTATATTCATATTTACAACACTTGGTAGGGGTAAATGGTAATGTATCAACTGTAATTATTACCCCTCTTTTACACTTACACAATAGGTACTTGTATTGGATTATTCTATTATCTATAATCGAAGCAAGTATGGCATCAGTGTCAGCGAGGGGTTACTTATACAGACTTTAATGAAGATAAGCAGCAAACATAAATTACCTCAGAGCTTTCTCCTTTAGCTAATATCTTAGGTCTTGGCACGACGGTAGAGCCCGACTTGAGGATTCCACGCACCTCGGGAGTGATCATTCTCTGAGCTCGCTCCGACGGTGTGTCGTCGTCGAGGTCTGCAACACAACGACATGATTAAAACACAAGTTTAAACCACCCCTTGTATAGACCAAGCGAATAAAACTAAGTGTCTACCAAAGCGATCAAAAATCTACCAATCGGATCGCATGATTTACAGGCGATGCAATTGGTTGATGTCGTTGCGCTTTGGTAGTCACACTGTTCAAAGGAGTTGTCAAAATCTTCGCTAGCGGCTCCACAGTTTCATATAGCGCTGTTCGCGCCCACTCTTTGAGAAGTATGAACAGAACCATATTGACTGTTTCACCAAAACTATTGGCGAGATTTTTATTCCTCGTTTGAAACCCTGGCTAAACTTTAAAGCATTTATTGCGTATACCTTGCAAACCAGAGACGCAAGGCAAATTATAGGTAAATTTTACCGTATTTTAACCGGTTCGCGCAATCAAACAGGAATAAATGCTTCAACCGTGTAGCCGGGGCTTTAGTTTTTCCGCAAAGGCCATACAAGGCATCAGGCTCCCCGGTGTCAAAGCGACCAGAATGTATAGCGATGTCGAGAAAACCAAACTGTATGTTTTTTATTAGTACGTAGTCGAAGCCCCAGAAAGGAAATATTAGGCGTAGAGACGGGACCGTCGTCTGTACAGGTGTATATTTAATGGACGACAAAATAAATGACAGTAACTGTAAATCATGACTTAATTAACCCACTCGAGGAACAAATAGAGCAACTTTTTTTTTATTAACTTGCAATATCGTTTGACGTTGGAAACGCGCAAGATTGTAGACGAATAACGGTGATTCTTAAAATTAGACATATAAATCCCCATTGATCCAGTCTCCGGAGTAACACCCTGTATAGAACAAAGTATTCACAAAATGGATAAGAATCTATCATTTCAAATTAGAAAAATACATAAATAGTATTGAAATTATTCAACATACTAAAATTAACAGTCCCGTCGTCGCCTACGCACCGCACTCGCGACCTTAGAAGCAACCTTATAGAGTCGCCGTCCAAGACGCATGATCGCAACTGTTCGAACGCAAATTCCATCACATGTGCTTTAAAAATGTATGAGTAAGTAACACAATATACAAGCCGGTGACTAATAGGATTATTCAGATCAATCTTACACCAACGACGGTTAAAAATGTTATGAAATACGATATTGTAACAGCACACGCTCCGTGATGCATGCATACCGTATCAATACAGCAAGCCTCGTATCTCAATACTTGCAATAGCGGCGGGAGCTTTACGGCAATCCATCTACATATATAGATACTCTACGATCCGTGCCAAATTGGTTATAAATCGTTGCAATGTTACAGCATGCACAGAGGAAAACACCTGCTTCAACTTCGCAAGGGATTAGTACCAATCAAACCCAAAAAGCGAAACTGCCCAAGCGTACGCCAATAAAATAAAAACAACTCAAAATAATGAACAGAATCAGACCTAAGCTTTTAAACTTTGAATTCTGCCTCATAATATACTCTAAAGAAGTGTTTCTCGCGCTGGCCGAGCGGAACAGTTCCATTTTCAATTGGAAATCATTATTACGCGGCACATCCTCGTGGGTCAGAGACTTGGTGAGCCTCTCGTTCTGTTCCATGGCCTCCTGCACCTGGCTGGCCAGCACCGGCATCGTTCGGAGGCGGGAGGTCCTCGGCACTCTGTCCTCTTTGGGCTTCGGCAGGCCGGCGACCGGCGGCTTGTGCGTCAGCTTCGCGTTGAACATTTTCATCTTCTCCGAGAGCGACATCTTCGCCGGGTCATCCTCGTCTAACTTAGCTGCCACCGGTGAGTGTGCGTATATACATAACATTGTGCAGTTGTGTGTTTACGATAGAGCCCGGGACATACACATAGTAGAGTAGTCGAGGACATGCAAAAAAGAAACAAAAGCCGACGATCATAAGACAGGAAGCGTATTCATTTCTGCACTTAAAAATGCAATGTACATGCCTCTGATACGGGAGCATCATTCTATTCGAATTACATTGAAATTTACTTTGACAAAGAATAAAAAAATGGTAACAGTAATTTGCGGAGGATTTTTTAAGTGGGTCAAAACTCACCATCTTCGTCTCTGTCCAGCACGTTGGCGGTGCTTTTGGACTGAGTGAGAGAGAAGGACTGTTCGACGAGCTCGGGGGGTTCGGGCGAGGTGAAGGTGATCGGCTGGCTCTTGAACCTGTCCGCCACTGAAGGACCCTCCTTAATCTTGGAGCGACTGTGACGGATCAGAGGCCTTGGTGTACCTAGAACAGAGTTGATAGAGCACTTAGACTTAGGTTGGTTATGCTAAACAAAGTAGGGGGAAAATATGAGGAAATAGCCCAAAGTAGATATGTGTTGAGAAGGATAGGCGAAGCCTTCACTCAGGAGTGGCAACTAACGGCTATCATAAAAAAATACAATAGAAGCTAATATGTATATATAACATTTTATACAGGGTATCATAGAATTCACTCATTGAAGAGACTTTAAGCATAGTCACGAATATTTCAGTACGAACTAAAAAATCGGAACTGTTAGTTTTTTTTCGAGACTAGTCCCGCCACAAACTCCCATCACAGTTACTCCTGTACGCCAGGATCGACAATGGTGTCCAATGATGACGCCGAGGCTTGACCCTTGACGAGTCCCGGGAAAAAGGCAAATTACTTAGGCCGGCAGAATTTAATCAAAAGAAAGAATAGGAGGAGTTGGGAGAAAATTATCCACTTCCCTGCACTGCGGGAGACAGAAATAACTATGAGCTGATTGCCATAGAAGAAATACTGTCACAGCTTATTGAATACCAGTTGTATTGTACCACTGTAAGTGGTTATAGGTGAGCATAATTACCTTTAGCCTGCTGCTGCAATTGCTGCCACATACTAGCCCTCGCCACCACGCTGTTACTCTTAACGAGGCCGAGAGCGAACCCGCTGTGGTTCTGCCCCTCCTCGTCGCTCCCCTCCTCCTCCGGGCTCCTCAGAGCCTCCGTCTCAGTGGACTTCCTTTCACGGTCCATGTTCAGCAGACCACGTTCTATGGACGACGACGACCACTCGTTACTGCTGCTGTTGGTAGCTTGGTTCTCCACGATCTCCTGGCTCTCGATCAGACCCAATTCCTCACCTGAAATATAATTAACATTTTTTATTGAATTGAAAGTCTTGCGATAAAACGAGCAACATGTCGAAAGTCTGCGATCCCAATGCCATTTATTTCAATGTCGATCCCGCAAAAAACGGCCCAGATAGCCGAATAAGCGTCTAATCTACCTTTGACGCGATGACCGCTTGACAAAGACCACGTGCATTACATTGACCCAAATAAGTGGGCCGAGAGACATCTGCAAGGTTATACTGTGTTTATTTTCAAAACCGACCTAATACGAATAGAGGCGCATTCGGTAAATCTAATTTTACCAAACACAACGTAAACAAACCGCAAGTCAGTGCAACCCGCGGCGGACTGATCGCTTTCATATGTTTATTTTATGACATCGCCAGTTGTGACTGCTGGACGCACTAAATAAGCCCAACGATGATTTCGCATTATTCCAACTCTCGCTCGTTACGACAAAAATAAGTTTACCAGTTTAATAAACTAACAGATCGCTCGGGGTCATTAGCGGGTTTCTTTGAAACACTCACCGGAATGAGGTCCAGAGTCTCGGGACGAAGCACGGTTGTACACTCCACTGTCGCAGGACACGTTCAGGCTCCAGTTGTCCGCCTCGGCCTGGTGCCGCTCGTCGTCGTCCAGAGCGCGGCTATCTTCATCTAACGCGACGCGCACTTTGTTCACTTCTTGTTCAATTTCATCCAGAGTCGACTGCTTCCTGGCGGCGTTAGCGTCGATGTTTTCGAAGTCTAGAAACGTTGCTTCCCCGTAGCTGTCGTCTTTGACACTGCCCTCTTCCGAAAAACAATTCGCGGTCGGCGGCGACTTGGCACCGAAGGAACTGACGCCGAACGGAGGCGAATCCAAAGCCTTTGCGAAGTCTGCAAAGGGATCTTTCTCGGGTTCCCCCGATAGGGGAAAGGGGCCCCTGGCGGAGGGAGCAACACCGGACTCGACGGATCGGCTCGGAAAACTACAGCCCGCTGGGCCGAACGCTTGGAAACTCGCTTGGCCCGGCTCCAAACTGCGAAATGAGAAAAGAAACGCTTTAATGTAGAACACAGACGTACATAAGAGAGAGACGACCGCTGTTTCAGCTCGCGTTCGTAAACTCCGATGAATTATGGCACGAGTGATTGGATTGGCGTCGCCGATTTATCGTTTTAGGGAAGTTTGACACCATCGGCAATATAATCTAAATATAAATGTCTGTTTTCGATATTACAGTAATCGATCGGGATTCGATCGTTAAACGATACATCGGTGTACTGCCGCGGCTTATATTTTTCTTGGCGTTGTTTACGTAATTTGGTGAAACGGTGAAACCCTACTACAATATTTACGCCTACTATATTTACCAAACGATACGGGCGATTTATTTGGAGCGCGTTTGATGAAAGTAATTTTCGTAATACAGAGAAGAATTATGATCGATTCTAAAACGGTGGCCACAACACACATTTTAGACAACTGCATTTCATTCGATGGCATTAAATGGGGGGGAGCAGAGCGCATCAGATCGGCGGTCATAAAACTCTCCATGCGTGCTTTGGAGCACAACAGAGCCAGAAATAGTGCTTGACCCAGTAAGCGCTGGAGCGCTTATTTCCGTCATCAAGAGACCGCTCCAACAGGCGGGCGTACTACACCGACATGTCGAAACAACATGCCGAATCAATGCTCATTACAAAATGCTAATTGCAAAACCAAAATGGCTTTTAAAGATAATGCACAGGACGGATCACAACAGCGGTTGTTTACCTGCATTTCTTATAATAGCCTTGAATACATCGCCAAGTCACAGAAGATGAATAATGAGGCAGCATTTGATGAGAGTCTACGATATGCCAAAGCTATTAAAAGAAAAATATTTTGTCAAGACCGGGGTGTGAAAATATAGAGAAAGATAATTGATAATCGCAAAACATTCGCACACAATGACTGTTTTTATAGGCATTGTATTGGAATAATCCCTTTGCATAATATCTAAGCATGCTTGAGGACACGGTTATAATAATAACATATATTATGAGGACTGTCTTCAAATGGGATTACTTAAGTAGGTACGTTATCGAGGGCGTTGTAAAATACGGCTCAAACAAATGCTACACCAGACTTGGATATCATTATAAAGTTAGAAGGACTTTTAAAGTAGGAATGTAAGGATAAGATTCATAACTTTGTTGATACGATACCAATGTCGATTATGTACAGAACTAACAACCACCATCGTGATTTTTTTATTGATAAATATTTAATATAAATAAATAATAAATATCGCCAGACAGACACACCAACTGTACGGTCCCAAACTAAGCAAAGCTTGTACTATGGGTAACCGTACAATGGACTGGGGGCGATCCCAGTGACACCCAGACCTGGGCAAATTACGAAAAGGCCATTTCCGAAATTTGCCCCGGGCGGGAATCGAACCCGCAACCACCATGTGCAGTGACCCGAGCGGCCTACGCTCGAACCACTGCGCCAAGCGGTCGTATATATTTTTAAGTATCCAACTTCGAAGGTTAAATTTGCATCAAATCAGAATTAATATTCTTTTATATTATTGATTGTTGAGAATTACTATTATTATTACTGTTATTTCTTGTTCTCAATGTTCTTTCATAATCATTACTTATTATCATTATTAAAGAAAATAATACATTGTTACACTGTCAATAACTGCCATCCCGCCCGATTTTCAAAATCGGATGATAAATTATAATCGGCGCTCTCGATATATCGCCATCGACATCGGTATCGTTACATCCCTAATTTAAAGGTAACATTTTTAATACACATCGTATCGTGTTGGTGTTTTTACGCACACAATACGAATATTATATTTCAGATCGACTTTTTAGTGGGTGACCCAAATTTCCGTAAAAGCAAATGTGGGTACGATCTTACAAAAACGACCTACATTTTACTAATTGTTTTGGTGAAGTATACTACTTACAATTCTTTGAGCGGACGATCCCAGACGAAACGTTGCATGTTTGCTAAGCAAAATTCTTAACACAGGAAGTTGTGGTGATACGTAAAACAATTTCTGAACGTTTTAATGTATCTGCACGTCCAAATTTAATTCTTACGCTGTCTACTTTGAGCGTGATTCAAACTGTAAACTGAAGCGGCGGAGATGATGTCAGACAGGCTAAAAGCACGAAATTAACACGAACTCCGTGTGAGAATTTCATAAAACAGCTAATTGCGAAAACAACGATTGGTATTTTCATTAGAGTTAAAGGTTAATCCTTTAAGGACTTGAGCTCAATCGACGCGCTAACCGAGCTGGAACAGCCAGCTAGGCGAGTTATTCACTTGGAAATTTAGGAGAAATCATAAGATGAAACTATCTCGAAGGATGAAATGAAAACTGGCGGTATTCTAATGAAAAATACTTTATTTACAAAGTCCTTTGTCTGCAATGCTGTGTTTTCACGTGAATTTCAGCTATGGTTATGGTTTATGGTAAGCCTGTCGCCTAAAAATTCGTTAACGCCAACACTCATAATCCCAGTTTAGCAAAAACTAATTAGTATATAGGAAATTTTAATTATTATTTCATTTCAATTACAATTTTATGAATAGGTACGCTCTTACCTAGTGGCATGACAAAAAATATTATAAATTGCTTTACTAAATCCATTTAGACCAAATACTGGTAAACTATAATGTGTGCCGTGAGAAAATACGAGATTTTATTGTACCTATTTACTAAATTGGGACAGATAAGTTCAACAGAACAAAAACACCTTGAGCTTCTTGTAGCAAAGACAAAGACGAAACGCGTCAACAACAACAGCATGCGTACGTTGGCAAATATCAACATAAACTTTATGATATTGCAGGAAGCACGTTTGCCATAACTTATAATAAATAAGAAACAGTCCCGATGACTAACCACCGGTGTTCAAATTCTAGCGTCGGGAACAAAACATGATGTGACAACCCACGCTACATGCTCACCCATCAAAATAATGGCGTCCAGCCAACGCTTAGATACGAACTTCCACCCGAAAAACAGAGCGCAATCACCTTTGAATATGTATACATATTTAAGGATGTCAGTACAATGGATGGAGGAAAAACATTCCGTTATAAACAAGACGGGAATTTATGTAGGCACGAGCCACTATTGTGCAAATAATATTCTAATGTGGAATTATGTACAATTAATAGCTGATTTACATTAGGTGCGCGTGCAACCCCGTGTGGGAAGAATCTTGACAGATGCAACAACTTTAGATCAGTTTGCTCTAAAAACGTTTCAGTTTGAAAACATACAGGGAATTCTCATGTGTATTTAATTACAAATAGCAATGCTTACCTGGAAGTGATAGACCTCATTTCGTCTACGGTGATGGGTTGTGTTTTGTAGCGTTCCTTATCACGGTTTTTAGCATGCGAAGTGGAAGGTTGATCTCTGGGCGATAGATCTTTAGTCAGAGCCTGTTCCATGCTCTTTATCCTCGACGCGATAGACGGGAACGATTTAGGTTTCTTATCTTCTTCAGTATCGTCTCGAGGACTGCTCTCCCACTGTTCACAATACCGGTTTTCACAATTTTCATCCACTTTCAACCGCCTGTTGTTCAATATAGAAAGCAATTCATCGTTCACGTCACACGCTAGACTCTTTGATCTCGGGTTAGTCTTAGGTCTAAGATTTCTCCGGCGGAGCACTGCACTCGGGTAACTCTGTTCCGGGTCGGGCGCGGGCGCGGGCGCGAGATTCAACGCTCGTTGCGGTCCAGCCGCCGATAAGTCGTTCACGTCGCAACTGAAATTCGTCACACTAATGTTCGCGTCGCTGTCCGCGCAAAAAGAGAGCCGTGGGCGCGGGGATTGGCTGCGTTCCCTAGTCAAGCTCGAACCCCTCTGCTTCAAAATAGGTCTAACGGTTGCTTCGCATTCTGAGCCGGAGTGGTCCGACGTCCGCGACCTGAGGAGTGAAGGTCTTCGGGAGCTTCTGTCGTCTTCGCTCAAATCGAAACTAGAAGCGTGTCCTTCGTCTCCGGAAAACTTTTTCGACGACTTCAATATCGGTCTTTTTGGTAGGTCGAAGTCGTGATCATCGTGTTCGCTCGACTTTTTCTTAAGTATCGGTTTGGGTGTTTCGGAAGGGATAATATCTGGGCAGGGCCGTTCTTCCGAAAAACTCTTTTTCTTCAATATTGGTCTCACAGTTTCTTTATCGTCTTCTACAAGCTCAGCGCCACCCGCTGCAGCTAATAGAACCGCTTGAGCAATAGAAACGTGAGACGACGCAGTGCTACTGCTGGAACTCGAATTCGATTTTCGTTTAAGTATACCATGTGGTTCGGGTGAGCCTTGAGATACGTCATCATTGTGATGATCTTCTTCTCTGCTCATTTTTCTTTTCAATATACCCTGAATTTGACCATCAGGCGACCTGTTGCGCACAACATCTTCCAAAGATGATCTCCTATTCTTCAATATAGATTTATTAAGATCCGATGAACCATCTTCAGCAAAGGAGACTTCAGGGCTGCATGATCTCCTTCTAGCAACTTCGGATTCATCTAAGCTTCGCCGCTTTTTCAGTATTCCTTGCCGCTGCCTGTTGTCGGAACGACCGTTTCGCGGTTCGATAACGCTGGGTGAAAATGTGACAGGTGGAGATGCAAGAGCCTGATTACTAGAATTGGATACAACGCTGTCCTCGTGAATCGACTTTCTCTTCAAAATGGACACTGGCGTATGACTACAGGAAGTCGATGAAGTATCATGACGGCGACTTTGACTAGACGTATCATTATTGAGATCAGAAAACATTGCACTCTGCTTTTCAAAATCGATCAGTCTCTGAGCTGCTGTGTCTATATCCCTTAACCTCTCTGTAACTCCTCTGTTAATCGGTCTCTCATGCGTGAGACCGTAATTATACGTATGGTTATTTTTTTGTTCAGGTTTCGATGCAAATAAAGAGTCAAAACGTGGCTCAGATGTGTCTAAATTTAACTTATTACTAGTTAAGTTATTCGACAATTTGTTAACCCTATCTAATGTCTGTTTAGTCAACGCAGCTAAGCTATCCATCTCCTGCGAAAGTCTAGAATTATGTGGTCTAACTGTTTCGTGAAGAGTAGACATCTTTGTCAATTTGTCAACTTTAGAATGTTCTTGTCCGCAAGCATTTACATCTGGTTTACGATTTGCTTGGGAATTAACACTCAAAACATTTTTAGACGAAACATTTTTAGCGTCGTTCGTGCCTTTCGGAGAATTTTTTTCTAAACTAGTCAGTCTTTTATTTGAATAATGATATTTTTCGTTAAGACTTTCACTATCCTTTTGAGCTCGATGTCTTCTAACGGTACGATTGTTTTCGGTATCACTCTTGGCTTTTTCGGGACTTTTACGAATAGGTCTGTTTCTAGGCGATTCCGCTTTAGTTTTAGTATCTATTTTAGATGTTGTTTCCCTCATTAAGTCCTGCTTAACGGGAGATGTTGATTTACGAAAATTTCTTTCGATAGGATTCCTGGAGAGAGGTATGCAGCTAGGTTTAGTGCCTGCTTCAGGACTACGACGTCTGTCATAAGTCTTTTGTGGAGTACTGTTTGAAGGCGAAGTCTTTAACGGAGTCGACTTGATTCCGAAAGATAAATTTAAAGTAGTTTTAGGAGATACTTTGGAAGACGGCAGTGAGCTTTCAGTCTTGGAGAGTGGTGCTTCAAGGGGTCGACGAGTTTTCGTTTTTGCGACGCTTCCTGTAACAAAAGAAAATAATAGCTTTAGCAAAAATATTTTCCGCAAAGAAATTTTAATAAAGGTTCCGTTTAAAGTACAAAAATAAATCACGGTCAATGAGTTTAGACGGAAGAGGAAGCTGTTGACCCGCACGTGTGCATTGTTCTACGTAGGTTCAGCGACTGCTGTGCAAGCTCCGATTCATGTGACGTATTGCACGATATAGCGTCAGATGCCATTGTTAGTGTAAGTAGGTGACGCTCTGAGCATTGTACGTGAGATGAAAAACTAAAGAACTACTTTCAAGTGACGTAACATAATACATTTACACGGGAACCTCAGCACTTCTTTGTAGTGATACAACACGAGGTCTTAGATCCACTTTATTGATGTAAGCAATAAAATTACATATAAATAATAATTTAACCCTTTTGACGTCCCACTCCTGGGCACAGGCCTCCTTACTACGAGGGGGAATCAGGCCGTAATAAAAAAATATAAAATATACTATCAAACACTATAAAATCCACAATCAAACAGCCAGCGGCCGGCGTGTAGTGTTGTTGAATTGGACCTTACAGATCGTGTATCACTGCCCCTAAAGACGCGCCTGAGAAATCGAGCCGAGGATTTTGTTATATACTAGAATCTGTACCTTAAGCCTACGAATAATAAAGTCGTGATTACAATATGATGATCCCCACTACACAGAATGCTTTCCAAACCAAATTCATCTATAATCAACCGCCGCAGACTTCTAGAAGAGTGCGTAAGTGAAACTGTACCTACAATATGTTTGTCTATTTCACAGATAATTAAAAACGTTCCACATATTTAAAAAAATAAATTATTCGCATTTTATCCAATCTAATTAAAAAGCATTTTCAAAGGAAATAACCAAACTTAAACCTCAGTTTTATCACCGTTCCTCACTAGTTGCTGCTAATGTATATGCTATATTGAATAGCTTTTTTTTTTTTTTTTTTTTTTTTTTTTTTTTTTTTTTTTTTTTTTTTTTTTTTTTTTTTTTTGAATTGACTATATGTTGTTGGCCAGAGTGGCCATAACAACTTCACCCGGACAGAGAGGAATTGAATAGCATTTCGGAAGTAAACAAAACAGTTTCTAAAATCCCATCAGCTGCCTAACACCATCCGTGCGATAGGTAATTTCCTATAAAACCCGCCGTGGCTATACGATCCCCAATCACGTGCGATACGTCGAAGGCTGCGGTGGATGCGGTTTTGACCAACAACACGCATAAATAAACGCTAAAATGCTTTGCGTGTACGGTGAAAGGATGGGTGTCACAGTTATTATAGGTAATAGGTATATTGGCGGTTATGTAAGTACATATATCTATCTTCGGGGCTTTATTATGTTTATAAAATGAATACCCTATCTATATATATAAAACTCAAAGGTGACTGACATAGTGATCTATCAACGCACAGCCCAAACCACTGGACGGATCGGGCTGAAATTTGGCATGCAGGTAGATATTATGACGTAGGCATTCGCTAAGAAACAATTTTGATTAATTCTACCCCCAAGGGGATAAAATAGGGGATGAAAGTTTGTATGAAACTTTGACAATTAAATTCCACGCGGACGAAGTCGCGGGCACAGCTAGTGTAGAATAATAGTTATATAAGTACCTATCTCAAACTGTCTTATCCTATATTTATATTATGTCAAAGTTCCATTATTTTTAAGAATATACCCCAAGATATAAATAATAAATAAATATCGCCAAACTGACACACTACAGACCTGGGAAAATTACGAAAAGGCCATTTGCGAAATTTTCCCCGACGGGAAACGAACCCGCAACCACATTTGCAGTGAGCCGCCCAGCCTGCACTCAAACCACTGCGCCAAGCGTTCGTCAAAGAAGGATAAATTGCGAAAAACAAATATCTTCCTCTGCTTATCTCGATAACAATGTTATTACTCTGTAGCAATATTGTACGGGTAATAAACCATGAGTATGAGTATGAATACTCTCTAATCAATAGGTTCCTACTCCATAGCCTCTTATTCAGTCTTTTATTAATTGGACGGCACCGAATGACCGGCGTAATATATATTAGCCGGTTTTGTCTATCACTATTACGGATGTCAGCTTATCTGGGCGGTCCATTAGCCGATACCTGATATCTAGTTATTTTGCGTACACCACTTTGCTTTGACCTCGCGGGATTACGTTACCAGTAATCTTTGCTAGCTCACTACCATGTGGTAAAGTTAATTAGAGATGAGGATGAGATAATGTAGGGGTTAGGTTAATACGGCGGATTCATCCGGTAATGTCTCTTTTGATATAAGTTTCTCACATCCAAAAAACCAGGCTTATCGATCGTAGCATGGAATACGTCAAATAATGACCCTTTCTCGATCATTGAAATAAAACTATTTTTCGGATTTTATCGCGTTTATTGGATCGGACCGCAAACAACAACTAAATATGAGGGTACCCAGTTACTAACTATAACATCAGGACGTCTAACACCTCAGTCCCCCCGTGACCATGGCTGCTGTAAAGCAACCGAAACGTCGGGAACATAAAGTTAATAAACGCGATAAAATCCGAAAAATAGTTTTATTTCAATGTGTAGTATTCGCGTAAATATAAGAAAACAATACCTTTCTCGATCATCAGTTTGTATAACAGTATAAACGAGTTTCGAAAACATCAAGACCATAGTCTAAGCGCCTTCTCTGTATATGAAGAATTTTAAATTCGTGCTGACTGAAATTAAATAAACTGGATAAAGAAAAGCTTACAGCAAGTTTTCGCTAATATAAGATAAGTAAAACTCAATAAGACTGCTAGAAACGCCTCTACGGACAATCCTACTTAGTGTTTACCAAAATCGGTATTGGTCTGGCATTTTGGCATGACCGAAACAGACCGTGCAAACCTTGAGAAAGAACTAGACTGATTCATATCAGAAAACACGCAGATACAAACAAACCGACACAAACACAAATATAATCAGACTTGTTCTTATCTCCTCCGTTTTGCAAAATTTTAAGACCAAAACCAAGTCTGTAAAGCCTACTACTGAGTATACTGATCTTGAGCAATATCACGTCCACTGTACTTGATACTGACGAACATTATTAACGTACTAGCTGAGCCCGCGACTTCGTCCGCGTGGAATTTAACTTAACAAAAAAGCCCGCTCCCGCGTTCTGAGCCCGCGCGACAGGACTCGTTTTTTAAATTTTGTTTTTCTAAAATAAAAGTAGCCTAAGTTACTCCTTATAACATCAGCTATCTGCCAGTGAAAGTCCGGTCAAAATCGGTCCAGCCGTTTCGGAGATTACCCGGAACCAACACACAGACAGACAGACAGACAATTTTTTTTTAAATCGCGTTTTTGTTATAAGTACCGTATGTACTTTCGTATGCATTTAGTAAAAAGGTGTTATTTTGATATTAAAAACAGACACTCCAATTTTATTTATTTGTATAGATTTACAGATATACAAGATAGGGGCGTATTTTCACCAACTAATATAAGCACATGTTCTGATTTATGAGTTGTGTAAACGCAATAAATAACTGTTACAAGTGTTTCTCTATATATTAGATAAAGAAAACTATTCGTGGAGAAAGATGGTAATAGATAAATAAAACATAGCCGGTCAGGTCCGACTGTGGATAAAATAATGTATTTTCTTGTTCTTGAAGAATTAATTACACCTAATACGATGGAAAACATATGTAACGTCTACGTTTATTTCTAAATACTGAACTGAATACTCAAATAAGCTAGATAAATAGTTCGAAATGGACATTTAAGTTAGGAGCTGCTTTGAAATAAAACTATTTTTCGGATTTTATCGCGTTTATTAACTTTATGTTCCCGACGTTTCGGTTACGTATAGGGGACCTCGAGACACTGTGAGCACTTTCTGCGTGGATCGGACCGCAAACAACAACTAAATATGAGGGTACCCAGTTACTAACTATGACATCAGGACGTCTAACACCTCAGTCCCCCCGTGACCATGGCTGCTGTAAAGCAACCGAAACGTCGGGAACATAAAGTTAATAAACGCGATAAAATCCGAAAAATAGTTTTATTTCAATGTGTAGTGTTCGCGTAAATATAAGAAAACAATATTAGGAGTTGCTTCTCATAATGGATGGGACGAATGAAAAATTGCGAGATGATGCAGCATCCCTTCTTTTATGTGAAGGATCTGACATCAATGAAGATGATAAGGAAAAACAACAAAACCTTTTATTTAAAAGGGGACACTCTTCCGTGGGTGATTTTTATTATGTTTCTTCAGGTGAATAGACATTTTGTAAGCCTTGTATTCTTTCAGGTTTCAAAAACTCGCGTCATTCACTCATTCATTTCAGTAAAGGCATTACTACGTGAAAATATAGTATGACGTAATGATAATGACAGTATTAAGGTTTGTCACGCCACGGGAGTCAACTAAGGAAATTTGGAATATCTCAAGAAACGATTCCGAAGGTAGATTATATTCATTTTTTTAAATACCCTACGAACCGGGTCACGCGAGTATTGCCCTATATAACGGCCCAATTCATTGTTGGTAATGACGTCACGCTTTATACTTTCACGGTAATCCATTTCCATTAGTTGGCGCCAGTAATTGATGCACTATAATGTGTACAGTGTGTTCATAAACATGAGTCATTTAAAAAAAAAGTTCAAATTCGTCATAATGTCATGGAAACATGGATGTAATTTGGATCCATAATTGTTTATTTCTCCAGTTACAATTACAAGATTTTTGTTAACATTTTAGACCTCGTTTTAATTTTCTTCCTTCGGGCCAGCGTGGATTATAGCCTGAATCCCCCTCGTGTTAAGAGGAGGCCTGTGCCCAGGAGTGGGACGTTAAAAGGGCTTAATTATTAATATTTTTAATGTACATCAATAGCATGAACAGTTTGTACGAAGTCCAATTAGTACGCTACTTAAACTTTGGCGAAGGCCTTACATAATGGTATATTATTACCTATTGGAGAGCGTATCTTCCTTCTCAAATAATTCAATGCACAATCTACCACCAATTCTGCCACCAACAAGACATAAAATATTATTCCCGAGCATTTAACACACCCTATACGTAACATACGTAGGTACATAAAACTACTTTCCACTGAGTTGCTTTCTAGGAAAAACTAACATTTTAAAAGCTACCGTGTAAAGTTTCATAAACACCGCAGTTGATTAGTTTGTAAATACAGAACAAAGTGAAACGTGGTAATTTTGTATGAATCATAATTATTATTAACTTCCCGCCGTAGCCGTGACAAAGCCGGCACGGCATGCGGCACACCCGGGGCCGCAGGGCTAATCATATTGCATCTTCTGCGGTTGCCATTATTAAAGAACAAAGGATAAAAGCTTACAGACCTTTGTCTTGTATAGGGTTTACATAAAAATATTTCGATTTAAACAAAGATAACTTGGAAGTAAATTTAATTAAAAATTTAACACCAATTCGAACTTGAAGCGTCAATAGCCTAGTGGTTAGAGGGGCCGTCCTCGTAGTTGAGAGGTTCCGGGTTCGATCCCCATTCTGGCCATTAAACTATTGACGTGAGCCCACTCCTAGCACAAGCATTAGCTTAGTTGGAGGGGCTAAAGGGAATACTAGTAATGTGATAAACACACATTTCTAGTAATCTTTTAAAAAAAAAAAAAAAAAATTTACACGGCAAGTATACATACTTGCCGTGTACATTTAAAGTTCGAATATTATCATTCTGTACATGTACAGAATGATAACATTCTGATGGCATCTCGTTGGGTAAATCTGTATATTGGGGCCATAATTACAAATATTATGTATGTTAATATCTTATGTTTAAAATCATACATTCTGCAAATTTCCTCATTTCCGCATCCGCCTCTACCCTTTCCATACACCGAACATTAGACTCTGTGAAAGTAAATCGGAATTGAGAGCGTCGGTTGAACGTGTCGAATGCTATCGTTAAGTCAATGGTCTCCATATTATACTTGATGGCGTGACGTGAAAGATCGTATCTACGTAATGACATTGTTCAGCTTGGATAAGTATTACATATTATATATAAATGTAATGGAATTATGATAGAGTTCCAACATAAACCCTTGAATAAGTAAGCATTAGCGGAAAATTGCCACCAGTATTGATGTCTCCATAGCGAGTTTTGAGAAGCCATTTAGGAAATTAAATATGTTGTAGATTTAAATTAACTGCTGCTTGAATCTGGTGCAGAAAGGAACCCACTAATGTCAAGCCCAATTTGGGCAATACTATAAGGAATTAGCATCATGTTTCAGCGTAAAAGGAAAGAGGCATAATTTGAGTACTTACTTATTTGACATTGTTCCAGAAAGTTAACTTCAACCCAAGTGGTCCAGTTATGCCTCAGAAGAACTAGCCCAAAAAGGGTGATAGCAAAACTTTTCAATACACAGACAGGTAGATATCAGAATGGAGGCAAATAATAAAAATCCACAATAGAAAGTACCCAGTTTGGCGAAGAAACTGGATCAATAAATTACAGCACAATAGGTACCCATGCCTAAAAGAACATACTCTTTGATTGGTACTTTTGACTTTACTTACAATTGATTAGAACGTCTTGTGATCATTTTCTCGTTACAAAAATGAATACAAATAATTCCCTCTATTTAACAGAAGTAGCGACTTATACGGTCTTGGGAATTGTATCGAAGATTAACAAATAACTGGTATCGCCCACGCCAGACCTTTGTCAATAGGATTTATAGCCAACAAAGTAGTTAGATCAAGAGCGAAACGCATTAGCGATAATGATAAATACAGTTGTATCATTCCGTTTACTATTGCTAGAACCATAATTATTATTTTGGTAACTTCCTTTCTAGGTGATAATTAAATAAACAAAGCAAGTCAAATTAGTCTGCATTCCATTACCACGAAAGCTACCTTTAATAAAGGCGATAAAATCAGGTTTCCTCTGAAACACGTTTTTGAAATTCGTCTTCAGGCACAACCACCTCCTCAAAATGAGGGGGATTCAGGCCATAGAAAACGCGTACATTATGTTAATACACTTTACACCACGAACCCTCACGTCCCAGTTACACGTGCCCACTTGCCGCTCTGAAAGGCGTTGGTCGTTAAAACACTTTGCAACAGTTGCACTACCTTCATTAATAAAATGGAATTTTTAAAATCAACTTTGACGTGGTTAATGCACAGAACATCTGACATTAAATAATAAAGTAGGCGCCTTTATTTTTAATATTGAGACACTGTTTATTATTATTATTCTGTTGAATCTTATGAGCAAACTAAAATGAACTAAATATAATATTGTGGCTACTCTTACTGGCTCACTCTCATTAATTGATTAGTCAAACCGTTACAGAACTAAGCTATTTAAAAATAAAAGCCGTTTATACATGTAGCCGTACTTTTATAACTACTGGAATAATTTATGAACCAAATTTAACTATAGCTTTATTTTTAAAAGCTTTAACACTTAAGCTCTCTCCCCAAAAGCTTTTTGACATTAAAAACATTTCACTCCCTAGAGTAGGGTAAACCTTTTCTAAAAAATATTCCTCTCGATAGTACTTAATTTGCAAGAATACAATAAACATTTCGTTTATTTTTTAGTTTTATAATAATAGTAGACTTTAATAATAGATCAATTATAGAAAATGTTTTCACCAGATGGTCTGTCATTACATTTAGTTAATAGAAACTACAGAAGTACGCTTTATATAAGTAACAAAAGTTGTTGTTTTTGATTTTAGTCCGACCTGAATAGGTCTTATTTTAGTAAATCGGACCTGAGAGATTGTTGGTGTTTTACCAATAACCTTGAATTCCAGGTAAACAAACATCATCATTATTTATTATCGTTACCGAGAAATTCATAAAAAAAATCTAAAGACCCTATTAGGTACACGAGTTTTCATTACTTTTACTTTTATGTACAAAATAATGCTAACAGTTTGTCGTGAGGCGTAATTGATACCATAAATTCTAATTGTGCCTTCACCTTGTTTAAGGCGAATTACGAATGTCGGTCGTGACAAATAACACCAATTAAATGTATGGAACTTGTGGTCTTGATAATTTTTGAATCCTTGTGTATAAAATTGGTGTTCGTAATTATTTTCCTCCTAAACGGATTGACATTTTTTTTTTGTTTCCTATCATTGGTCATTGAATGATTCTTAACTATAAGTAACTAGCTGTGCCCCGCGACTTCATCCGCGTAGTATTGGATTATTGGGTTAAAAAGTATCCTATATGTTAATCCCGGTTATAATCTATCTGTGTTCCAAGTTTCATCCAAATCCGTTCAGTAGTTTTTGCGTGAAGGAGTAACAAACATACATACATACATACATCCACACTCGCAAACTTTCGCATTTATAATATTAGTAGGATATGTTAGATGACGCCGTTGTTGACACGCAGGAAATAAAAACTACGCTAGCGAAGCAGCAGGCAAAAACTAGTTTACCTATAAATATGTGTTCACTTTTTACTTCCTTTTCAACTCGAGTGATCCTCAAGATTTTTAACTTGATTAAATGTTATACAATATAAATTATTTTATTTGGGCCGGTTGGTCTATGTACATCTGAATTTCTATGCGGTCAAGATATAAAAACGCCTTGTCAACCCTTATCCCAAATAAATATTAGAAGAGGGTTTTGTAGATACGCGAAATTTGAAAATACACCCAAAGATACGAAATAGAAAAACAAGTAGGTAGATAAGGGAAACAAAACAGTTAGAAAGGAAAACAGAAAACAATGTTTCAAACTTAAACTAGAACAGGTAGAACCTCAGACAGAACTTTTGTTAAACCTAAAAATAATAATGTCTGTCTACCTATGTCAATTAAAAGTTTCCCATGGGAACGCAAGTTGTGCACTCGCCATTTATATTCATACATTTGGAGAATAAATTGAGACTGCAGACCAGAGTTTAAAAAGTAACTACGCATCCTACGTATATTATAAATGCGAAAGTTTGTGAGTGTGGATGTATGTTTGTTACTCTTTCACGCAAAAACTACTGAACGGATTTGGTGAAATTTGGAACACAGATATTTTATAACCTGGATTAACACATATAAGACTTTACTTAAGTCTACGCGGACGAAGTCGCAGGCAGAAACTAGTTATTCATAAAGATAAAGTGTAAAAAATATTATGATTTCACACTTGCATGATATTGCCCCATTACTTTTATTTGTGTTAAGGCACCTCAAGTCGCAATTCCCTTGATATGTGTGTGGCGTTCATTATAATAAATTATCAGAAGCGTACAAATTATTACCTATGATTAGGTATTATGGTTGACGCCATAGTCGTCTACTTCTAACGTAGATATTAGGTATCAAAATCTTAGAAATTCTGATAAAATAGTTCTTGTAAACATCAATTGTATGCGTTTCAGCCTCGTATATGTTAAAGTTCATTTCATTTTCAATAATATAAGACGAGAGAACAGCAATGATCATTTTATTCAACAAACTTGCATAGGTACTTTTGATTCGAGACGAGTCAGCGTTAGCAAACGTCCCTAGAAACGCACTGCAATCCCTATTCCCATCAAACCATAAATAAATTAGTCCCATTATGTCAGTAAGTAAGGAAAATAATGAATTTGTGTTTCAGCATTCCAATGACACATTAGACAGGATGGTCGGATGTCGTGTGCGGTTGTAAGAGAAATCACACGTCGGGAATCGGCGAGAATCGCCGCCTACGCTGTAATTTAGCCGCACGATCCCCTCTGGAATTGCTCAATCTTCCCTCCGCTTTACGTAAATATGGTAATACCTAGATTATAATCAGCCTTGACGAAAGAGTGAGTACATATTTGCGTGATGTTATAATAAAAATTTTGACATGTGCCAAACATAAAAAGTACCATAATAATAACAGGATGAAATTCCTCAACAATAACGCTACATCCACGAATTTAACAGGTACATAAATTCATGTACTTAACACCCTTTAGAATACTTAAAGGTATTGCGAAATTATAATTTAACAATGCAAGATGACTCGAATATGAGTAACACTTAAAACAAATTGGAAACACATCGATAACATTTCGGAATTAAACATAAAATAGCTGTGTACGACCTGTTTATATCGTACCGAGTAGATCGCTTGAACGCAATAAACAAACACTAATACGTGCTCCACATACTCAGCAATGGATAAACGGGATTCGTGGAAAAACAGACAGCGCCAGACAAAATAAAACAACATTAATTAGTGGCAATAACAACACGTTGATTTACAAGTGTTTCGGAATTGATGTACACTACGGTCTCGATAAGAGTGAGTCAACAGGGGTGGGTTACCAAACGTATATGTATATAACTTAGGACTGTATTGCTGTTGTTCGGCTCATAATTATCTTCTATACAAATAAATAAAATTGGAGTGTCTGTTTGTAATATCAAAATAACACCTTTTCACTAAATGCATATGAAAGTACATACGAGACCTATAGCAGAAAAGCGAAAAAAAAAAATTGTCTGTCTGTCTGTCTTTCTGTCTGTCTGTGTGTTTGTTCCGGGTAATCTTCGAAACGGCTGGACTGATTTTGACGGGACTTTCGCTGGCAGATAGCTGATGTTATAGGGAGTAACTTAGGCTACTTTAATTTTAGAAAAACAATTAGGGTTCCGCGTAAAATAATAAAAACACATGAAATCAAAGAGTATCTCCGAAACGGGTGGACCGATTTTGACCAGACTTTCACTGGTAGATAGCTGATGTTATAAGCAGTAACTTAGGCTACTTTTATTTTTAAAACAAAATTAAAAAAAAATAAAAAATGGGTCCGAAAAACGAAATCGCGGGCTCAGCTAGTTATCTTATATAATAAGGCCCTATTATAATACACGATGTTCCGCTTAGTTTTGTTTTGATAACGATACTCAATTGCAAAATACATCACTTTAATTGTTTGTCAATTCCATTAAAGAACCGGACGGCACGGCTGAAAACCGGACGGTAAGCTACACTCGCAAGGTGCGAGATCATAATCCTTCATGATTGCCGACAACCGTCAATAATCCCATACAACACATGCCCTTGACCTCTGCCAACATAACCAAACGTGATGGAAACATGGATGGCGTACGGTATCATACCTATATACATCAATCATCCATGGGTGTGTGAAATTTGTTGTGTAATTTTTGATCTAGTTGGGATAATAAGCTAGGTAAAGATTTCATTTCACTTTTTTAAAAGTACGCTATAATAGTCATTAGTTTTGTTTGTAAACCGACACCGTTTGACTTTTTAATAAAAGCGCTTATAAAATAGATATAAAAGAGGCTAGGATCTTAACGCAGTAATTAAATATTGGCTGCAATGCAACTCAAATTAACAATGTAAACATCCAATTCCATTCGCCGGCATCCGCCATTCTAGAACGAATTGCCAGTAATTCCAGTGTGGATGTTTTGATTGGAACTGAATTAGGGGCTATACATTTTTGTTCATAAATAACTGAGAACATAAAATATATTTACCTATTAATTTTATAGATTCTTTCACAGAGCGAGAGAACTTTAAACACATAATATTTTGTGCATTTCTTAGCGGTTATCTGGCCGCGTTCCAAGCACCTGGAGATAGCCCAATTACTACGTCAAATTTATGATGTTATATATTATTTCTATAAACTGATTATAATATTATTTATAGTATCAACTCATAAGGCGATACACAACTTGAAATAAAAACAATAATATATCGCATTACTTTTACCGGGACACGTACATTCTAGTGGTAAAAAATCTAGTTAGACCGGACTGGCAGGGATAGATGAGGCCATGAACGAGCTAGACGCCAACGCAGCAAATAATCCCGCTTTCTAGATCTGCGAAATGGGCAGTGGATCCTGTATTAAGTACTGGTACATCTTACAGATATGGCTAGACAGAATATTATTGAAAAAATATTTATGTAAGTTCAATAAATTATAAAGTTAAAGTGGTTATTTAATATCAGTTCTATATTTACTAGCTGAGCCCGCGACTTCGTCCGCGTGGAATTTAACTTAACAAAAAAGCCCGTTCCCGCGTTCTGAGCCCGCACGACAGAACCCATTTTTTCATTTTTCAAAATTTTGTTTTTCTAAAATAAAAGTGGCCTTAGTTACTGCTTATAACATCAGCTATCTACCAGTGGAAGTCCCGTCAAAATCGGTCGAGGCGTTTCGGAGATTACCCGGAACAAACACACAGACAGACAGACATACAAACAGACAGACAGACAATTTTTTTTAAATCGCGTTTTTGCTATAGGTGTCGTATGTACTTTCATATGCATTTAGTGAAAAGGTTTTTTTTTGGTATTACAAACAGACACTCCAATTTTATTTATTTGTATAGATTTATGATCGGATACCGTGTTTGGGAAGCATAATCGAAGGCATACCTATCTAATAATGAAATAATTTAGTTATAGACATTTGCATATAATAGGTATAGCTTATCATAACCTTCCTCATCGTTTTAGATTTACGTGAGCCCGCAATAACCAAACCTATTACTTGCTTATTTTAACGCAGACGATCAAAAACTAAACAAATTAAAACAGGTAGCCGTGCTTAGTCTAAATAAGTAAAATATAGCGAACCTTGCGACACTAAATAGGTGAAAAATGATTGAGTAGGTACACCCATTTTAGCAATACAAAGTAGGTAAATCAAAAGTCTTATATAACAGCAAACATGAGATACATAACAAATTGTAGAACACTCTCCCTAAGACATAAACCACGATAACTACTTTATGTAAGTATATCGAACTAGTAATACTACGCATAAACGGAATCACTATAAGAGAAGTACATAAACGATAAAACGAACGAACAATAAAATGAACGTAAACCGGAATGGATACACGTAAGCCGCTTGATGCTTCGAGGGTTGCAGCTGCCCGCGAAGATTGAACAAGCAAGACAAATGATAGAATTTGACGAAACGCAAACAATTCCAGGCCAATGTTTGTTGCCAAAATCAGTGTTTGCCGAGACTGGTCACGATTCTTGTTCAGACTTGACCAAAAAAAAAGAGCGACATAGAATGACTTGTAGATAAGGTTACTTGTACAATTTTGTCCATTCTTATTCGTAGTTCTGAAAGATTTAAGGATTATTATCGCATGGTATTTAAAGTAGTAATCTAGAATAATAATAATATTTTAATTTTATTATTCAAGTTTATTATTCAAGTTTATTGATACCGGTACGATATCATTCATAATTCAAGTCGGAATAACTCTAAATTGAAAATTTAAAAACCCCCGATGCGACGACCTTTTCATCAAATGTATACTTTACCTAGTTCGTCCAAATAACGCTAAAATTATATTAAATTAGTTTCTTTTCTGTATTTTTTCTCAATGGTGGAGCAGCGCCCTCTAGAATTATTATTGCGTAATATTCCATGACCATTAACAAAATTTAACGCGTGCGCGTATCCATCATTTAACACGTGACTTATGGAACGTCTTTAGTTCATACACAAATCTCATATAAAATATCTCATATAATATAATTGATAAAATATCATTTTTTTCCAGAATCCGGGAAACTTTTCAAATTTATAATATTGTAAAAAGCCAGTTCAGACTAGTACGATCATTTAAAAATATAATAAAGCGAAATCGTTTCAGCCGTTCTCAAGTGATGCAAAGATATTATTCCAATGAGCCCAAATTTCGATCGGATTCGAGCCGTGGAAGTTGGTTTTGGCCGTCAATGTGGCTTTTTCAACCTACAAAAGAGCTGATGATCTTCAAACGGCTGAACCGATTTTCATGAAACATAGCTAAGAACACTCTCGATCAGAATACCTATCTAACAAAAGAAACAAAATTGAAATCGGTTCATCAGCTTGGGCGCTACGTTGCCACAGACAGACACACAGATACACAGATACACAGATACACAGATACACAGATACACAGATACACAGATACACAGATACACAGATACACAGATACACACGTTAAACTTATAACACCCGTCGTTTTTCGTCGGGGGTTAATAAAAACAATTACCAATGAATATTCAGGTTTAATTATCTTTAAAATTAAACATACATTTGCCACTGTAAATACTTAGGTAAAATAATGATAGGTAGTTTAAAGTTTATATCTTACAAAAAATGCATTATAACGTTAAGTAGTAACAAATAGAAACGGTTCCGTAACTCCGTGCACAGAATTGAAATGACATCGATCGCAAAGATTCGTTGATTACATTCATAATAGGTATAATTTGCCCCAGTTAGTGTAAAACTTGGTACTGTTTGAGTATTCAAATCTTTAGTACCAAATTATTGAAGGAATTCTATTTCCTTCCAATAAACAAATAGTAGTACGTACTCAAGTTATGTAGATGAAAAATCATATTCATCTTGGAAAGCTTTGATACACAGCGAATACTGAGTTCTTGACTCTTGACAATATAAAACAATCTGTCGTATTGGGAATACCAATTCACCATCGAAGAGACCTACGCAACGCGCAAAATACATATTCATCTATAGATGAAACAGAGCCGATGAAACAAATCTGAGTAGGTGGACAAAAATAATGGAACCACATTCAAATCAAAATCACTTTCATAACTGAAATGAAAATTTTAATGTGCTCCCACATAATACTAAATGACGCTTATCAATTCAATGGGTAGGTACTATTTTATAAATAGCTGGCTATTCATCTAAGCTTCAATGTAGAATAAACACCTAATTGTAATATACAATACACTTATTGAATCGTGTAGATTCCAACTAGACAAACCATAACATAACTCGCGCCATAGCAGGAACATGCTCCATTAACTAATGTATTCAACATACTTAATATTTTATTTAGATTACAAATGGACCAAGCAGGGTTTTTAATGAAATTCATTCCAGAAGTCGGAGGACTGTTAATTCAAAGGAAACCATTAATCTGAGACTAGGTGACCCCTTTCGTTAAATTTCGAGTCCCAGAAGCTTAGTACATTTAGGCGTCACGAGTACTGAACATCTATTAGAACTAATGCTAAGAAAGCGTTTGAAAGACGACGAGGGTGGATACAAAAGGCCAGACAATATCTGAAGGATATAGTTCAATGGTGTGGTTGAAGACAAAAGGCTATAGCGCTGTATTGTAATATATCACGTAACTCCTATCTGCACCTACCTAGGCACATGTTTGTCCAACATAAAACAAGTTTGAAAAATACCCGACGAGATGTCTTAGTAGGTATCCCGGAAGAAATACGTCGGGTTAAATTGTGTCTGAACTGAACCAAATATATGAGAGTAGACATTTTAGGATTTGCAAGAGACAATTTAAAACAATGAGAAGAGAGGACAGCAGTGCAACTATAATTCTTATGCCGAAGTACCAAAAGTTCCGCATCCAATTACTTGGCAGGAATAATTTTATCAGTACAATAAGCATAAAACGTATGTCCATAAATTTTCAGATCGTAAACTGTTTCACTGGACTGCAGTATAAACGTAAGCATATTAACGGTCTATCAGCAAATTAATGTCCGACAATAACGTTAAGAGTTCATTATTAAAACAATATGCAGGAAAAGGCTACGCTGCAAACTTTTTAATTAACTTTTTTACGTGCAAAAAAGCCGCTTAGAATTATGTGACTAAATAAAAATGTATTAGGACGATTGAAAGATACAACCATATCAGTAAGTATATATTAGAAATTAAGAACTTATTCAGTCAATTAATAAAGTCAGTTATTTTCAAAATGAAAATACTGAATATAACGTTTACCACGATAAACATAAATACATTAAGAACTTTAAAATGAAAATGGCACTTGCAAAAAGTATTTAAGATTAGTATCGAGATTAATCTATTCAATCATGTTATACGCAGACCTAAATAATCAAATACGTCTCTCACCCGATCGCTCGGGTAAACTAAGGGCGGCTCGGTGCATTCGTCTCTCTCGTAAACCACGTGTCAGAGAAGGCAGTAGCTATAATTCGAAGTGAAAACAGAGAGAGATACCGAAGTAGGCGGCCCGGTTCACGGGTAAAAATAATGGCTCCAATGACGCGGGGTCGCAAGTTCGTAGCCCGTTCAGACGGCCGTTCACCTCTATGGTATATTGCAAAAATGTAGCGGAGCCATTAGCGACGTGATCGAAATGACTTTAAATATTAATAAGAAAGTAATAGCCATCAAACGGGATTTAATCTTTAATTAGGAATTTTATAACATAATAAAATAAATACCATCAATCGAGTCAAAATAATAAAATAAATACCATTAACCTTGTATTCACCAAGGACGCAATCTTGGCAACACATTTGCTTAAAGCTGGTTACAGGAGGCCAGCATATGCATTAACCGCATACATTGCAGATTGGATGTTTAGTTAAAATCTTTTAACAGGCACCGTGGTGATTGATAGTAATTCGCGGTGAATTTAATTGGGATAGACGAACGGGGTATTAAATCACCCTTGAGACAGTAACCCTAGCGAGGGCATTGCCGCCGAGAGGTGCGACCGCCCAAGACATAGGATCCATAACAAATTAGTTCACAAGAGCTGGTACTACGCGAATGTGTGCAAGTATCTTATCGTAAAACGATTTAGGGATCCCCGCGGGTCTACGACCGGACGAACTATTCAGTCTTTGAACCAATCCGTTTAATAGAGATGTTCTTTTTACCCCAACGCAACAGAGGGTCGCTATCACATTGAACTCAAATAAATTTATTTATTTTATTCTTTAAAATAATATGAATAGATTCTTAATTGTTGAAATGTAAATAAATAAATAAATATTGCCAGACAGACACACCAACTGTACGGTCCCAAACTAAGCAAAGCTTGTACTATGGGTAACCGTACAATGGACTGGGGGCGATCCCAGTGACACCCAGACCTGGGCAAATTACGAAAAGGCCATTTGCCCCGGGCGGGAATCGAACCCGCAACCACCATGTGCAGTGAGCCGAGCGGCCTACGCTCGAACCACTGCGCCAAGTGGTCGTCAAAGCATGTTGTTGTTGAATGCAAAGTTGTACCACATGGCGAACTTTTATTTCAATTATTAACATCGTAAACAGTACTTACGTGATTTAAATGCAGTGAATTGAAAGAAGGAAGTTTAATGAACATTCGGGAAATTCGGGAAACCTTACAAGCCGCCCGCCCACGGCCGGGGCATTCTCATTATGTACGACTAATAATTTAACGAGCCGCCGTTACTTAAGACGTTTCAGGTCAACTATTGCCATTAATTTTAAATGGCTTTAATTAAGACTTGATGGGTTTATTTTAACTGGCTACAATTACGGATAATAATTAGTGCTATTTCTGTTGGTTCACAAACAAATTTAATTAAACTAAATGTATTGCTTTCCTTCACATGATCGATCGTATTGAATGTAGTATTGAATCCTACTAATATTATAAATGCGAAAGTTTGTGAGTGTGGATGTATGTATGTTTGTTACTCCTTCACGCAAAAAATATTGAACGGATTTGGATGAAATTTAGAACACAGATAGATTATAACCGGGATTAACATATAGGATACTTTTTAACCCGATAATCCCGAAATTTTTGCTAAGTTAAAATACTACGCGGATGAAGTCGCGGGGCACAGCTAGTAAACAATATTTTTAGACCTGTCGATTTTAGTTCGCTCGTAATTTTAGACGACTGATTGGCCACACAGCCGAAACACATCGAAACATACATCTATCGAATTTGCCTTTTACCTGTCACATACAAGTATGTATCCTCTGGGAGTTTAAGAAATATATGGAAATTTACTAAACAACATTTATCGGATTATTCTAACAAATATTTTCGAACAAACAACCTTCATTGTTCACAAAAAAATATAGTACCTAAATCTTCTCATACTTACTAAGTCTCCCGAACTTTAATACATATTATATTAGGCAGATTAAAATCTTTCAAATACAATTTAAGCGAATTATACGTGTGGAGGTTGTGTAAACGAAGATTAAATAAATAATATTTAAGTAGTTTTCCTCCGACCAGGTGGGATGACGATCTGCGAAAGACTGCAAGCAGATGCTGGATGCGGCAAGCTGAAGACAGGGCGCTATGGCGCTCATTAGGGGAGGCCTATGTCCAGCAGTGGACTAGTATAGGCTGATGAGGATGAGGAGGAGGAGTTTTACAACTGAGCGCGCCCTTTCTTGCTACGGAGGGCACGTTAAGCTGTCCGCCCCGGCTATCCTAGTCGTTAAGCCATGTTAGAGACCAGACTTACTCTAACACCAGACTTAGCCACTACATCACTTGTACGGCTGCTTAAACTGAATCGTGCCCATCCACGTTTGAAACTGCCACTGTAATAACTAACATTGGTGCCAAGAAAACAATATTAACCACTAGCCGTGCCCGCGACTTCGTCCGCGTGTAATTTAACTTAACAAAAATTTCGGGATTATTCATCCCCTATTTTATCCCCTTGGGGGTAGAATTTATCAAAATCCTTTCTTAGCGGATGCCTACGTCATAACATCTACCTGCATGCCAAATTTCAGCCCGACCCGTCCAGTGGTTTGGGCTGTGCGTTGAAGGATCACTATATCAGTCAGTCAGTCACCTTTGAGTTATATATATTTAGATACTCGAACATCATTTCAGGGTGGTATTACCAAGCTGTACATATAGAGGCTAGCTCTATCAGTGTAGTACCACGCTCTCACAGAAGATCGGCGTAAATTTGCTATTATAGCGGCGATTCTTACGATGAGTGAGAAAAACGAAAACCCAACCTGCCCCGTCCATTCCCCTCCCTCTGCCCCACTCCGCTTCAGGTCGTAACGTGCGCGCAATGCCTTTAGTATTGCAAGCATCTATAGGCTAAAATAACTACTTAAGGTGAAGGCGCCTGTCTAGCCCGCGAAATTCAAAATTTTCGAGTATTTTTATAGTTTATCCAAAATCTGAAAACATTTAAGACAACATTTTGTGATTTGCTACAAACACAGTATGCAGTGCGTTTATTAATACATTTATTTTACTCTAAATATTATCACGGTGGATATGATACTAGTAAATCACTAAATATACAAAAATTGCCAGATTATCTGGATAGCTGTCGTTCTTGAAATGTTTTAGAGTAAGTTGGATATATTAATAAATGCACTGCACATGGTCTTTCTCGCGAATTACAAAATGTGCCTTTTAATATTGTCAGATTTTGAAAAAAATCTAAAAAACCTCAAAAAATTTGAACTTCGCGGGCTAGATGGGCGCTTTAGCCTTAACATCAGGTGAATCGGACGCTTGTTGGCCGACATTGTAATATATTAAAATTAATTTAAAAAAAAAACATCTTCTGTACTAGGTTTAGTTACGTATTGCTTTAGTCGAAGGTAAGTATTTTCCCTTATCTCATATTGAAATTCATTCACCCGCAAGTAATGCCACAGTGTATTGTAAAACTGTAATAATACTGACCATTACGTAATTAATTCTTGGCCGTACAGGATAAACTACAATACCATGATATGTAATGTTGATGCACAAAACAATAAAGTTACTAAAATTAAAGCGCAAACTTTTTTGTGAGCATTGAATATTGATCCCGAATTGAATGGAATAGAACACAAAACTCCAATGTCAGGGTAAGTTTATGACGTAGACCAACAAGCTGTGCAAACACAGACATGGGTAAAAATTACATTGTGTGGCGACAGAGCACAAATAAGTGTGCGTATAGGCACGTGCACTGAATATAAGGTACACCCTGTATGTTTCCATTTAATAATGATGAAATATGTCATTAATTAAAGAGGAAATAGGTTTTGGTTTATTGATACGAAACGAGGATATTAAATTAACATTCCACTTATCAAACATCACGACGCGACACCTATCTAGCATCACAAATCATGTGTTTTAAAGTAGGTCCTGCATGTAAAGATACAAAACGTTTGACGACCGCTTGGCGCAGTGGTTCGAGCGTAGGCCGCTCGGCTCACTGCACATCGTGGTTGTGGGTTCGATTCCCACTGGGGTAAATTTCGGAAATGGCCTTTTCGTAATTTGCCCTGGTCTGGGTGTCACTGGGATCGCCCCCAATTCATTGTACGGTACACATAGCGTTGCTTAGTTTGGGACCATACCGTTGGTGTGTCAGTCTGGCGATATTATTATTATGAAAGAAAATATGTAAGAGGATGTCGTGCACATACTAGTAAGAGCACTTGAGTAATTAGCATACGCAAATAGGACATTACAAGACGACGCGACCTTAGCTTACTTTATTATGCGGAAAATTAACAACGTGTTATTAAAGGAAAATACCAGAACTTGACTTTGACGATGCAACAAGGATTACGTAATTATGAAATGCAATGCTAAAGACTGTTTTATGTTAAATGTAAATCAATATTATTAGACAAACATTAAACAGGTATCCTCTTTATAAAGAACTACAACTTAGACACGAGACGGATTTTAATATAAAACCTATCTCCGCCGCCGGGCACTGCAGAATAACCTTGTGTGCGCGACATTCCTTGCTTATTAAAAGTGAAGTCCCCAGAGTAAAATTACAAAGCCAACAGATAGTGTCAGACAAATGCGGGTTGAATAAACAGAGATTTCCACACGACTGGCTGTGCCGTTGATTGCAGCAACAAAATGAGTTCTGAAGCTAACGGCTCCTGATGAAATAACACTTACTAATATTATAATAACACTCATGAAAGACCGAAGTAAATATTTATGCCAACGTCACGTAGTTATATTGTTTTTAGTTAACACGAGTTTAGAGAAACCACGCGTGTTACAGCTTTTATATTGTCAGTAGGTACAATAGAGGTGACCTTGAATGACCCCAATATTGTAGTGTTAGTTTATTTATCCAAAGCAACGTTAGCACGGGACTGATGACGTTAGAAACATCTGCAATGGAAAACACGTTTTGTGTGGTTTTACTGGACATTACCGCAAGTCCGAAATGTAAGCATATTAATTCTAATGTCGAAAGTGTCCTTTGAAATTTAAACCTAATTGATGTTTTCGTTGCAGACAGTCATTGACCAGAGGAAGGCGTGTCACCGGTTGAAGTTGATTTCGTTTCGAATACTCCGAAAACTTTATATCGTGCTAAATTTGTTTCGAGCTATCCTAAAGTAGGTAGGTAGAGAGAATAAAGGATAGCTTTCAAATACTGCATACACCGGACACAAAAGGAGATGATTCGATATTAACAAATGAACATAACTACCTACAAGATTATATCATGGCAACGATGAGGAATATGGTAATGAACAATAGGCGACCTTGGGAGAGTTAAGGACAGCACTAAAAACTAGTGCTATTCAAATTCAATGGTATTAGACAATGAGTACAAACAAGCAGATAACACTATTCAAATCATTCAAAGGTTGTATCCGATAAGCTGAGCCCTTCGATGAGCTGAGTCCGAGGTATCGGAAAGCACGTAAATACAATAGATTTATTAAGCTTCTTGTTTTTTTGTATAATTATGGATGATTTATTATTATGATAAACACTATAAACATATAAATGAACAATTGACACTATTCAAATTCCAAAACTTAATAACAATAACTAGAACAAAGAATACAATACTTTTATTATTTTTACCACAGGTATCCTACTTATATATATGTATGTTTGTTACTCCTTCACGCAAAAACTACTGAATGGATTTGGATGAAATTTGGAACAAAAATAGTTTATAACCTGGATTAACACATAGGATACTTTTTATCCCGATAATCCCGAAATGTTTGTTAAGTTAAATACTACGCGGACGAAGTCGGCGGGCACAGCTAGTTTATATATATTACTGAAAGACGTCCTGATAAAATTAAGTAGAGTGTATGTAATTAAATTGGAAATAATAGTACAAGATCCGGTCTAAGAAATATTTATTTTTATTTTATTTTATTTATTCAGGACAACAAACAATTGCACAATAAAAGCTTAAGTATAGATAATGTAGTAACACATCAGGAGTGATTACACAACCAGCACCGTTATCCACAAAATAAATAAACCTCACTAGTTTATGCCCGCGACTTCGTCCGCGTAGACTTAAGTAAAGTATTCTATGTGTTAATCCAGGTTATAATCTATCTGTGTTCCAAATTTCATCCAAATCCGTTCAGTAGTTTTTGCGTGAAGGAGTAACAAACATCCACACTCACAAACTTTCGCATTTATAATATTAGTAGGATCTGTTATTTATTAGTGATAAGAAAGAAATGATAGATAATATTCACATTAACACATTGCAAATAGGTTTCCTAGTTAAATTGCGCCCGAATAATATTAAATAGTTAAATTTTTAATCAAATTTATTTAATCTGTTTCCCTCACCGGTTATTTTAAAAAAAAACTTCGAGTTAAAAAAAAAATAGCTTGAACACTGTCCAGAATAAGTATAGGTCGACAAAGATGTCGTGTCTTCTATACGTGCCTCAAGATAATCAGATTTGAAAAAATCCAATTTAACATCGTTAAAGAATATAGTCTGGAAAGTTTTCTTAGAGAACAGTTCGTATAAGAACATGTAATGATCTCCACATGATAATGTAATACGTAAAGCTTGCCTTTATACTTTTACTTCTTTCAGAATTGAATCCAGTGATGTAAGCTACAAGGAGATAAGGTTAAATGTAAAAGAGATTAATATCAAACAAATTTTACAGACATGAGTGCAATTATGCTTAATGTTGAATGTATTAAATAAATAATAAATAAATATCGCCCTACGAGCACACTAACTGTATGGTCCCAAACTAAGCAAGGCTTGTACTATGCGTACCGTACAATGGACTGGGGGCGATCCCAGTGACACCCAGACCAGGGAAAATTACGAAAAGGCCATTTCCGAAATTTACCCTGACGGGAATCGAACCCGCAACCACCCGATGCAGTGAGCCGAGCGGCCTACACTCGATCCACTGCGCCAAGCGGTCGTCAAATTCGTATTAATTTAATATTTCGTATAAATATGCATCGAGACTTTCTTTAACGTAACTTTTTTTGAAACTACCTAAATCTCACACCTTAGTTAACAATAAGTAAATTAACTTAGGTTTGTTACTAGAAATGAGTTGTTACTACTAAAGTTTCAGAATGTAGTATTTAAAGAAAGGAAGCAACAAATAGAATTTATCAACGTAAAGTGCTTTATTCTAGAAAGAGCAGAGTTGTTTTAAGTGAAGACGGAGTAGTAGATACATACAAATTTCAATACTATTGTCAGTAACTTAGATACACTGTTACTTATGAAAATTAAGGTATTCTTACAAGCTTAAAGACACTTGATTATGTTCAATGTTCTCTTTGTTATTGGTCAAAAACCGAACTCGCTTTCTATAGTACCCATTTTAGTGGATGTGGTCAAATCGTGCCTTTCTTAGTTTTAACAAGTATAGTAAGTGATTTTAAATTGTTTTTGATATTAGTATATAAAGCGAGGACATGTGCTTTCGTTTGTAGCATAAGTTTACGGGGGTAGAGTAAGTACAATTTAACTAGAACCTGTTTAGTTCGAATTTAATGCAGCCTCGCTTAGAATTTAAGGGAATATTATTTTGTAATTTCGACATATTGCAGAATATCATTCAGAATTCAAGCAGCTACAACAAAATTATAATGAAACTAAAACAAAAATCATAGAAATTCGTTGCTCTTTTCAATAGAAATAAGAAGTTGGTGTATATTTTGAGCAGGATTCATAAAATGTGAGGAGGCAACACCGTGGTTAACAGAAAGTTCTAGAAAAGAATACACTGGCAATTCAATATTGCCAATCTAATGAATTATACCTTAAAAAGCAATCGGCTTGTGGGAAATCAGAATTCGCTGGAAAAGATGTCGGCAGTATAGCGTGGGTAGTTCGATACCATTGGCACAGGACATCCGTTCTTACCTCACTAGGTTTCATAAACACCGCAGTTGATTAGTTTGTAAATACAGAACAAAGTGAAACGTGGTAATTTTGTATGAATCATAATTATTATTAACTTCCCCCCGTGGCCGTGACAAAGCCGGCACGGCATGCGGCACACCCGGGGCCGCAGGGCTAATCATATTGCATCTTCTGCGGTTGCCATTATTAAAGAACAAAGGATAAAAGCTTACAGACCTTTGTCTTGTATAGGGTTTACATAAAAATATTTCGATTTAAACAAAGATAACTTGGAAGTAAATTTAATTAAAAATTTAACACCAATTCGAACTTGAAGCGTCAATAGCCTAGTGGTTAGAGGGGCCGTCCTCGTAGCTGAGAGGTTCCGGGTTCGATCCCCATCCTGGCCATTAAACTATTGACGTGAGCCCACTCCTAGCACAAGCATTAGCTTAGATGGAGGGGCTAAAGGGAATACTAGTAATGTGATAAACACACATTGCTAGTAATCTTAAAAAAAAAAAAAAGTATAAATCCGGGAATTTTGCAAGCATGCTAAATTAGAGATGTTTCTTTACAACTATGTTATGGATTGTATCGTGAATACATATTCATAATTGTCAAATCATGATTGCTTGTATGCGTGGAAAACTACTCTTAGTAAATCCATAACGGTAAATTATGGTAGTTACGTTGATAAGACAGACACGAGCGACAAAACATTCCATAATAGTTCCATAAACTCAATGGCTAATGTTGTTTTTGTTTCTCAAAATAATCCTGAAGCAGAGAGAGAAAAAAATGTGCCCTCTACGAATGAATCCAAATGAATGCATCTGACAGATGCTTTTATCTCCAAAATTAGATCGAGGACTTAGTGCTATCTTAAATTTAATACCAAGAACGAATTAAGAAGAAGTTTGGCCGTTTCCTTTGTTAAAATTGTCGTGAATAAGACCGTTATAATGAAATCTGATCGGTTCATTTCGCATAAGGAGCTTGACTATGTTTACATAATTTGCATCGATCCAAAGGCCACTCTGTTTGTGATGTCGCAATCAATGATAAAAGAAAAATTATTTATCAAAGGTCGCAATAGGTTAATCGAGCAATTATACATTACATCTGAATTGTATATTAATTAAATTTATTATTATTGTAAGCATTCTCAATAATAAATACAGCTTGTGTTGAATAGTCGAGTAATTACATTGATTGGTAGACATTGAGCATTTGTGTGCGTTGTTTACTATACGTATTAAATGTTTCTCAGTAGGCCTGAAAAGTGCATCACAAGCTGGGGGAGCATTTCCATCACCAGATACTCCAAGAAGGGTACTAACTTTAGGTGTCATCATGACTCCATATTTTATTATGTCATGCCAACAATGGGAAACTGATAAAAAACTAAAAACTTGGCATACGTGCCATTCTTTTTGCGATTGGCAAGCGGATGCATTCTCTAAAATTAACGCCCGTCACGTTGACGTTTTATATTGCACGTGCAAATAATTGCTTTCCTGTTTATTTTATGTTACCCAAATAAATAAAAAAAAAAAAAAAAAATGTTAAGAATTTTTAGATAATTCAACAAACAGTTTGTGTGGGAGCGTTTAACGCAATCCACTACTAATGTAGGTCTCGTGCAAAGCATGGTACCAAGAGCCGGCTAAGAGGGTTATGCCCTAATTACCACACTGAGCGAGCGAGTTGACGATTGCTTTAAGCTTTTACAACATTAGATCCAGTGGAGTCTGGGCATGGTATTTAAAAAAAATATAAATAAATAACCGTTCATGTTTTGAAATGGTTGCATCTTTTATAGTTCCGAATTAACTATTGATGTTGTCATCATGAGACTCCGATTATTTATTAGCAAAAAATACTCATGGTATTTTCACTCATATACTTTATCCCATGATTTAATTGGAATAGGCA
Source organism: Notodonta dromedarius (assembly GCA_905147325.1). Taxonomy (NCBI): domain Eukaryota; kingdom Metazoa; phylum Arthropoda; class Insecta; order Lepidoptera; family Notodontidae; genus Notodonta; species Notodonta dromedarius. The sequence goes on from LR990172.1 coordinate 8,637,791, forward strand.
CAGATCGTCTCTTTGTAAAGTTTATCGATTTCTACGAATACATGGTCAGTCACCGAGGCGAAATTTAAAATATATAATGAAACATTTCCCAAGAGATAGCCATATCTGGACGTTTTGCTAGAGCGTTATCAATAGGTATCACAAGCCGCAATGAGAATTTCCTTCACACAGATCGCAGTGTAGTCGATCTGATAAAGAAACCTACCAAGATGAGAATCTTCATAGGGAAATATGAGCAGTTTTCTAATCTCATCCATCATGAGTCCCCTGACGAGACTGCGAGATTGACTTCTGCAGACTACGGTTGTTTATAGCATATTTATCTCTTCAGGCGATACCGCAATATTTTGATTGATATGTTATGTTTGACTTGTTTATTTGTGGTTATAAAACCAACAACATATACTTGGTATTATTTAGAAGATTTAGGACTTACATTAATGGGATGAAATAGAGATCAATTTCGGTTAATTTTGGTAAATAGTTGGTTATTGACTGCAGTTTCGAGCGCGCAAGATGGCATTTTTGATCTTCGTTGACCGAAGTTCCGCTTTAAGCGTAACGATATTTTTAGGACAGTTATTCCGACTTGCTTTTCGTTCGTTTATAACATTAAAGATGTTTTATACAGTATGCTTTGTATCGTGGGGTTTTTTTGTTTTGATTAAGTAGAAAATAATGAACATAGAATTCTTCAAACAAAAGTAGCACCTACAACGTGGGAAGTAACAAACCAGAGCAATAGGTCATCAGTTCAATCGTAAGCAATTACGTGGGAATTCTATACTTTGTCTTCGTAAAGAATACAATCATAGATTGATCTCTATGCCGTTACTCACTATATCTGTAAAGTTATCAAGTTCCTTATTTAAAAAAACATGATACCATTGATTCCTTTGGCTACTTCAGATAAATGTGATAGACACAACATGATTCTGATAAGATTTAGTTACAAGAAAGTGATACATCCATAGTAGATACAAAAGAGAAAACGTTCTTAGATATTCATTTTAAGTCATGCAAAAGTATCCTACCTATGTATTGTATTCTGTGAAAATGGAAAGACGGCGCCATCAATTTGACTTGAAATAAGCGTGTTCCCGAGACATGCGATGTTCTAGTTAATCAACAATAACAAATTATTTTGCGCAAACATTATATTCAATAGATACATATCTGCAAGTAATTGAGATGCAACGACCTAATAAAAGCAGGTACAGATAACATAAGAGCGTTAATTGCGATCGTGCGACACACTCAAAGTAACTCACACACACTCACTGGCGAGTAAAATGCGCACGTACGTAAATACGTACTTAACGCAATACAGCGTATAATAGAAAATGTAATTGGCTGTACAGCATTAAATAAATACCAGGCAAGTATTTCTGGGAAAAAACCTGCGCATATGCGCTTATCGCGCGGCGGTGTGTTGGACATTCTACCGTAGGTATATGAAGTTTGTTTTACTTTGGTAAAAATAAATACCACCGCGTATAATACGCGCGTATATTACGCGCGTGTCGGTGACAACCTTTACACTCGGGGCAACAACTTTAATTGGAGTTTATTACACTCTCTATTACATCGATGTACTGCAATTTACAACTTATCCTAGGCCCGAGGCAAGATAACGCTTGCAAAGACTTCATATTCCACTAATTACTCAACTTTAAACATTCAAAACAACCACGTGTCCTCAACTAGGTAACAATGCGACGCGTATATAACTTCAGCCGCATGTTTGAACACCGTCTGCTCAAATATGACAGTATCATAAACATTATCGGGAGCCGTGCAACGTTTCGCAGCTGATCGTATAAACAAACTCACCTTATGGGCACTACTGTAAACACTACATCCCATCGACGCACAATACGTCCGATTCAAAATAAGTATAAACTTCCTTCCACTGTCGAACGGGTACCACACTGAAAATCGTGGACGACGCGCGATTTCCGCGAACTAAATATATTTGTAGACTTCAAAGGGTCGCGTTTGCATCCAGTCGGGTGGGGACGAAGGGCGTGCGACTCGCACCGCGGTCGGCTGACTACTGGCGGGCGGTGTCGCTCGAGTGCAAAGCCATCAGGTGCGACGAAGAGGTACAACTGACACTTTTAATTGATACGGTATCAAATGAAACGATGGATACATCTCGTGGACTCGTATCCTATCTGTCATTAATTAATATCGCTAGTGAAGATAATCTGAACAAAAATTAGAATCAAGAATACAAAAGTGGCTTTCATTCGTTGCGTCGTCGGTCGGTCTGATCGGGGTGCATGTCCTCATTATCGGCAGCACAGTAGTGCATTGCCATTTGCACAATGCGGTAACAATTATATCAAAATGCGACAACGGTGTAACGTGAGGAGCCACGTGGATCACAACCAGATGCCGTAACTATGTCAGCGTGTCCCGCATTTAGGCCAATACAATACGCATAACATTTTATTGGAACAAATAAAAGGGATCCTGTTTACGCGGGGAAATTCCTCGATTCGGTACCAAGTTGATAACATTTACTCGTAATTAAATGACACGCAGTGCTATCATTAATTTTATTTATACTTTAAACCTTAAATTTTATATACTTAAAGCATACCATGGAGTTTTATCTCCGTTATGAAACTAAGTTCAGCGAACAAAGGAAATCCAGACAGACCTCTAGAGAAGATTTCAGACACTGCAACACGAATGCACTTGGAAATTTCATTGCAAAACTTAACAGCATCCAAGGCCATAATGGACATAATTCCTAGCTTGTGGCCTAAGGGGGCGTTGCATAGTGCAATGTAGAATGCACAACGCTCCGCTGGTCGGTAATAGGACTGGCGGCAGTCGACCGTGGTCGAACATAGGGTCGATTTATTCCTTCGTGCTTACAATGGAAACACCCGATTGATACCTTGTTTAGAATCGGTCGAAATATAGGGAAGATTGGCAGATTTTGTTGGCACGGGTTCGACAAATAGTACAATAAGGCGGTATAGAAATGTAAATGGGGTAGGAAGAGTACTGGTCGTAAGACTCGTGAGTAAGGTTCATTCATCCAGGGCCCTAACCACGCTAGCTACTCAAATCGTAATAGAAAGGCAAACGCTCCCGATTACGTTTAAACGCTCCGCTTTTGACGTTTTGCTACTGACATTGATATGGTATGGTGTCAGCAAAACGTCAAAAGCGGAGCGTTTGAAACGTAATCGCGAGCGTTTACCTTTCTATTACGATTTGAGTAGCTAGCGTGGTTAGGGCCCAGATGTACAAAAAATATGTACGATTAATACATGTCAACGAAGAATACAGACTCTATTGAAATAGCAAACGCTCGCTTTGGAGTGCATTAACTACAAGAACAAAGAAGCTAACGGTTCCATGAATATTTAGTGAGTTTCTTCAGCAGCGATTATGCGAGCTTTTCTTAAGTAGGTCCTGAGGAGTATTTATGGATAATAGAAGTTTAAGTTTTCATGAATAGTGTTGCATTGGATACTGTCTGAACATAACGGTGTTCATAATGATGTATTAATGTCAATAGATAGTAGTATCGATATCAATAAACCGCCTTTTGAAACAGTTTTTCTAAAGAGTCCGTCTGACCTCATCCAAAGTGCCCTCTGACCCGTGTTCCAGGTCAATGAATTCTTGTCTATGTATTCTTCTATTAAATTGTAATGTATTCTATTAACAAATTATGGCGTTAGTATTTAAGGTGATTTTTTGTTGTCAAATACGTTTACCATAACCGTAAGATATCATAACAAGTGTGACGTAACATCATAACATAACAAGCACCTTAATGTGTAACATAACAAGCACGGGCTGGGGGCGAAGGGGCACCGCCGAGGATCACTGGTTGTACAGAATACGCATAATGCGAAGTTTTTCAGCCGTAACATTATCAGAATACTTAATATAGAACGTGGCAAGATAACATTGTTGACGACGTCCAACCGCCGTCATATGGAGTTCCCTATCTCGTACTGACTACTGACAGACAATACGCGTGGGACTCGATGTTTGTCCAAAATAAGTAGATGATGGGGTATTTACTTAATTCTGACCACATTTCATACACATATAAACAATCTAAGTATGTAACATATACGATAAGAGATTGTGAACATTTCTTTGTTACCTAACATACCTATTTTGTAGAGACGTTACTAATAACATACTGTACTAAACGACTTTGTAGAAAACAATCTTAGTTGAGAGAATTTCTTGTAAAAACTGAGTGGGTGATCTCTAGAATTGAGTAAAGGTTTAGTAATAGGATTAAAATGATGACCGTCCGACGTTTTCTCAGAATTGCGTTTCATTTTTCGATAAGAATTTAGCTTGAATTTCAATTCAATTTCTATTAGAGTCAATATCTAAATATGGGGTTTACTATTCCCTTTTCTTACATAATTATTGATGAGGTACTTAACCAATTCTTATACATTTAAAAATAAACATCTCCCTTAATAGGATGTGAAGTTACTTTATCAGAATATCCGTTAGAACAATTGTATACCCAATCCTTATTTTACAACCTACAAATACCTAACTGTACTGTAGCCTAAACATTTAATTAACCAGAGACAGGTCCCTAGCCGCAGGTGAACACAAACGTCAAAACAAAACACTGCGACTATGTAGCGAGATGAAGAAACGTGAATGTTTATCATCGAGGGAGCAGAGAAAAATATTTCCACCGAGCACGTAGAAATATTTTCTTTGCTCGGGGCGTCCAAGCACAGGAGATAAAAAACTCCAAAGAATTAATGGTTCTGGATGATATAAAGTTTTTATACAAGCCTGATATTAAACTAGTGAGTACCTACGCGAGCATTTCATGCATCAAACGGTCGGGACATGCGCAATTTCCGTTCCAAGGAAATTTAACCCATTTTCTCCATCACAAGGTTACGGAAACATACTAAACAAATTATAAAAAATATGTGTTGAAATGTTTAAGTACCTATTACATAAACTGCAAGTAAGCAGTGATAGCCGATTGGTTAAGCACGCGTCTTGTGGGCACAAGGTCCTGGGTTCAAATCGCGGCTCGTACGTCTGGGTTTTTCAAAATCTATGTGCAAATCATAATTTATATTTCTACATGTCTTAGAAGATCTTACCAATTTTCGAAAGACATCAATCCGCAAACACTGGGCCTGCCTGGTGGACTATGGCCTGAATCCCCCTCTTATTGAGGGGACGCCCGTGCCCAGGAGTGGGACGTTAAAAGGGCTAAAATATTTATGTATTAATTACATAAATTCGCAGATTACAAGGGCATTCTAGGCGAACGTTGGCTTAGTACCGGGGCTGAGAATATACTCGAGAACTCCCCGGGGGGGTTAAAGGCTAGATGTTTGTAGGTGAGTGCTTTACTTTAGTTGTGAGATAAGTGATGAGTTCACAAGTCATCTCGTACTTCGAATGTAGAAGCTAGTATTTTACGAGGACTCAATTTTACTTACTTTTTTTGTTTGAATCATCTATTCTGTTGACGGCATTAGTAAGTATCAATATTAATGTAAAGGCATATAGGGCAATGCATTCCCAATTTTATATGCAGGGGTGTATGGGTGAATTTGTTAGAAGTTAGGTCAAACAGCTGCCATGTTCGAAACTATTATAAGTACCTATTATTGGGACAAACCAGTTTCGATTTGAATACATACTCACATACCTATTTGAGTCTTAAAATAACTTATGCATTCACTGCTACAGCCTTGAACTTTATTATTTTTTACAACACGAAGACAGTAATTTTCCTCGCGCATTTAAATGAGAATATTAATGAATAGCGGCAGATACTAATAATAATAATTAATACAAATACTAATTACTGGCAGACGACAATGTCACGATCCTCCATTGGAAATTAAAAGTAAACATGTTGGACACAAAAGTGGCGCGTGTTTGGTTTTAATAAGAGCATTACAGTTTGAAAGTAAAACGTATAAAAGTATGAAAACAGCTTAGTCTGAAAGTGTACTCGTCAAATGACAAGGCGCGTCTCCTATTACAGAAATTTGAACCGTAGCTATCTATGAAAAGAGTTGTAAACAAGTTCATCACTGCCTACTCCTTTAAGAGTAATGAAAGCATTTATTATTATTTTACATTAAATCTTCTTCCAACTCTTCTTCCAACGTAATCGTATCAAAAGCACGATTTCATTGTCATTCCTATCTATGATAGCAGTCTCGTGTGCGGGACGGAAAACGCTTACACTGGCGTAAAGCTACAGTAGCTCATCCTCATAAAAAGCTCATTCTTTAGATGCTGAGAATTCTGAAGCAGAAGCGAAACCGAACAAGACAAAAAAATACAACCGAATTGAGCAGCTCCTCCTTTTTTGAAGTCGATTAATACAGCATATAACTTTCAGGACATCGTTTCACGTTATACGTTGGAGAGAAGGCCTGAAATATCGAAGTCAAGCCGACAACCGTGACGGGAATAATCCTCTAATTTAAATTCACGCCTTTATTAATGAGGTGATACAGTTTAATTTCCTAAATAAATAACTCGATGCGGCGGTGTTAGTGCCACATATATTGCGTAGAATCTACGTGTATACAATCACAGCTCGCAGAGAAGAAATACTTAAAAAAAGAAAAATAACGATTTTGAGGATTTTGTAGAAAGAACGAATGATAAAAATTGCTTACTTTAAATCTAACTTCACAAATTTGTTTGAAATATAGGACAAAGGAAAAAAATTGAAGATATTTAGGTTAAAAATTCATAACTTAATAATTTACATTATTATTAAGGTTATACATTTATTTTAAAAATAGCATATAGGTAAGGTACGAAATATTTTTTTTTAATAAAAAAACCACGTGACACCACAAAATGACCGCACCCTTGAGCAAGCCAAGGAAAATTCATCATGACAAAAACAAATATATAATATTATACAAACTTCATACAATTTTCCTGAAACGTATCTACAGCGGAAGAGAATAATCGGAGTTTGTATATTTTGTACTTACTTGTAATTTTCCTTAGGGACGCAAGGAAAAAAGTAATGAAACAACTTTTGTTTGAAGAACGAACGTTATTTAACTCAGTTCCTGTTGCGATTCAGGGTCGCGCGCGATATCTTTCAGGCGTTTCATTAAGCTGTAAGTTAAGCAATATGTTGTAACTGTGTCTAGGTATACTATGAGTGCCATTAATTAATTTTACGGTGGCAGGGCTAAGCTAGCGAAATGACTACGGGCCGACCCGACCGGGATAGTAAAACCCTCTTACAGGAGAACGGCGTAAAGTAGCTAATAGCTTGCTGTGTTTCGTACGACGAATAAGAGAGCCGGGGCTGCAACTTAGTCTTACGCCCCCCCCCCCCCCCCCCCCCCCCTTCAGGTCGGCAATGTGCGAGCTACGTCTTTTGTATTTCTAGCATCTGCAGTAGTTAACTGCTTTGAGTATTTTTCGCTATCCTCATAGTTTAAGATATCCACGCACATTAGAAAAAAACACCATGCCTCAAGAATATTATCTTCATTATTTACACTTAAATATACCACACGCCCAGTAGATGATAAGTAGCATTTAATAACCAACAGCTTTAGTAGGTATCCGACTCTCAGACCTGTGTCTTGAGAATAATAGTCTAACAAAGAACAGCGAAAACAACTTGGAAAATAATTTTATGTGTCAGGGCGCCGTTGTGAGACGCTTTGTGGCCTACCATTACAGATCTTTTGTTGTATAAGCTTCAGTGTTTCTTACGGTACTGATGGCAAATAAAAACTTTTCGTCTCCTTTATAACTACTAATAGATTATGCAAGTAGGTACGCCTTTCTTTGGAAAACACAAGGTAAGTTTAGAGACGAAAGGTGCTAGGCTTTTGAATTGACTGATAAATTGTCTACGGCCGACTCTTTACAAAAGCAATACGTAACACACTTAAATATACTAGGTGAAACAAAAAGGGTATACTATTTTTTTGCAACTTAACTTTGTAAATCTAAAACTATCGGCTTTGTGGGACAATTGAAGTACTAAAGGTTTTGTAGACTTACGAAATCTGTCAACAGCTGTATCCCTGTAACACCTTTTCTTTTTCAAGTTTCCTCCAAAGCTGATAGTTTTAGAATTACAAAGTTAAGTTTTGAAAAAAACGTATACCCTTTCTGTTTCAACCTATATATAAAAATCGAAACATTAGAGTTATTTGCACTGTAATTTAAAGATCCCTAAGTACTTATCACATCCTTGCAAGTGTGTTGACTACCTATTGACCGGACCTTTAAAACTTTTAACAACTTGGGTTTCATACTTATTAAAAGTACTTATATAGTTATTTCGAGCAAATACCTACATTTTTAAAAGCAGCTAACACTATTTAATCATTAAACACTTAAGTACGTATAAATGACATCACAATCGCATATGTATTATCTCAATCATTTAAGCACGAGCCGTACATAAATCCCGGACCATTTGCAATGCTAACGGTACACTGCCTGCCGGGGAGGGTCAACGACCGGCCGCGAAGGCCGACGTATGGGCCAGTGACGTCACCATCCACTGCCTAATCGGAAAATAATAACGCGGAAGCTGCTCCAATTCAATGAACCCTGTAACTAAACAAATAAGATCTATTTTTGTAGTAAGTTGTGAATACAGCGTACGCGTAGCTGTAGCATAAATAAAAATCTAGCACCTGATCAATAAACTCTGTTAAACATTATTTATAACAAATATTTAACGAATATAACATGTGAAGAACAAACTTCGCTTATAAATCAACGCTGAAAGTTTTTGATGAAAATCCGATGCTGCAGCAATTTCTGTGAAAACTAGTACGAAACTTTCCTCATAAAATTAGTTCTCGGTAAACAGTGACACATTCCCTATATAATAGTTATGTGATCGAAGAGCTGGGTGTGAAAAATACGCGTGACAAATCAATGAGCGTTGTCATTTTGTATGTCTAATTTTTTACATTTTTTTAGGGCTTCCACGGGTAGCAGCTTATATTTACGAATCCAGAAATGTCCAGTCACTGGATAACAGTACCTGATCATAAGCCCAAAGAAATCATTAAATTCATAAAATATCTTAGATTTTTTTTGCATGAAATTCCAAAAACTTACGCGTTGCGAGCCGGAACCAAACCTGTAGAACTGAACAAGTGGCTAGTTTCCAAAGACGGCGATTGCGTTTAATCAACTTTAGGTATGTCCCTATAACAGCTGCAAATTTACGATCACTATGTATCTCGTAGAAGGCGTTGCACGTTTCAGCCAAGAAATGAAGGCGCAAATAAAATTACTTAGGTCGAGCGGCGACATGCATGCATTATAATTTAATTCCGTTAAAAGATCAAAACGGTCGCATCGACGGGCACGTACGGAGTATACGGACGGCGTCGGAGATGAAGGATACACTCACGTACAAACAGCTTTTTATAGAAACTATCTCGCTAAGATATAGAATTAACTAATAGGAAAGACACGGCACGAACTTGCTCTATACAAGGTGAAACAGAAAGGGTATACTTTTTTTTTCAAAACTTAACTTTGTAATTCTAAAACTATCAGCTTTGGAGGGAACTTGAAAAACAAAAGGTGTTATAGGGTTACAGCTGTTGACCGATTTCACAAGTCTACAAACTTTTAGTACTTCAACTGTCCCACAAAGCCGATAGTTTGAGATTTACAAAGTTAAGTTGCAAAAAAAATAGTATACCCTTTTTGTTTCACCTAGTAGAGTCCTTATTTGCCTCAATTGTCATTGAAAAGCTTTTTAAGTTTACAAAAATTTTATTCATACTTAGTACTTACTTGTTTTTCATAATTTATCATCGAAGTTGCAAGTTTTATTAAATCTTTGTAGTCAACACAATACCTGGGCCCTAACCACGCTAGCTACTCAAATCGTAATAGAAAAGCAAACGCTCGCGATTACGTTTCAAACGCTCCGCTTTTGACGTTTTGCTGACACGAGCTTCACGATTTCTACTGACATTGATATGGTATGGTGTCAGCAAAACGTCAAAGCGGTTTGAAACGTAATCGCGAGCGTTTGCTTTTCTATTACGATTTGAGTTGCTAGCGTGGTTAGGGCCCTGTACTATTTGAAATGTAGTTTTATTTAATATACAAGCTTAAAGATTCCATTGCAAAACTTTTATAATCTAAATAGACTGAGATTATAATTGGTAGCGAGTTTTAATAGAAAACTGCCTCGACCTCTTGCTTGAATTGCAGCTTTTACGATTGGCCAATAAAAACTTAATTAAAACTTTATGTGACCTCTATTGGCTTAGAAAACAAAAATAACTGCTTTATTTCTACGGATTTTATGGAGCCCGCCGTTGGGACTTATGAGCACCAATACAGTTCTAATTCAGAAGAATCTTCACATAAAATATCATTAGTAGCAATAGCTTAGCCACCAGACAGGTTCAGACGGGGCATAATTATAATCAATGAGTCTAACAACGATATTTATAATTAGTACTAGCTGTGCCCCGCGACTCCGTCCGCGTTCTCTTGAATTTTTTCCTGAATTTTCTTTGCTATAAACCTCACGGAGCCCGAGACCTTTCCAACGAATGCAAAACCGTGGAAATCGGTTCGTGCGTTCCGGAGTTATAGCGTCAGGAAGGAAAACCAGACTTATTTTTATATAGTAGATAACAATGGGAAAACGTATTTTGATGGCTGTGACTACCAAAACTTTATATATAAAAAAATCCATTTTCTTTTCAAGACTAGTCGCACAAAAAAACAAATTAGAAGGGGTACCAACCACATTCGGTTATTGGTAAATTTAAGTACATGTTTGTAATTGTTTAAGTTACGGAACCTTTCAGTAATTGGCAGCATTTCCGCAATGCAACGCAAGTTTATGCGTTTACGACAGTTTTTTCTTCAAAACTATAACATAAAAAAACAAACAAAAACAGTATATTTCTGCGATGTTTTGCAAAGCCAAGACTTGCATGCACCCGATCCATAAACTTCGTTCACAACTGTACTTGCCAAACAAAATGGTTGTATTTTCGGAGAGCCATTTGGCTACTTTATACCGGTAGTACTCGGTGCATTATCGACACGACCCGGTTGTGCGAATGCTGCGCGCGAATCAATATTATTATTCGCAGTTTTGCACCCTGAATTTAATGGTGCGTTTATTTGTATACATAATCCTCTTTTTCCATATTACGTATTCCGTTCTTTAAAAAAAAGGTTTCTAGCAATGTGAGTTAGATCACATTACTGGTATTCCCTTTAGCCCCTCCAGCTTAGCTAATTGCTTGTGTTAGGAGTGGGCTCACGTCAATAGTTTAATGGCCAGGATGGGGATCGAACCCGGAACCTCTCAGCTACGAGGGCGCCCCTCTAACAACTAGGCTATTGACGCATCAAAATTCTAATTATAAATATTTAACTCTGAGGCACTCACGGATAAGTCTACCTTTTGTACTTAATAATTAATCACCTATGTTATTACCGTTCCTCTAACGCTACGAAGTTATGACATAGATAACCTAATATCAACATCAATAGATGATAAGTACTTCATTTCGAAACGAAAATTCATAATGCTATCCATAAATAACACGTGTCTCATACCTGTATACACATGTGTGAGTATGTATATATTCATAGGGCGATTTGAAAACGAACTCATGTATCACAGTTTCAAATATTGCCAATGATTTCAGAGTCTCTGCACTATATTCAAACAAAGTAACTACGTTGGTACATTCGTTGTCAAAGTATGCAATTTTATAACTCGCATTGGATGCATTGAGACGATGGAAACCAGGTCACCTAGATGCATTGCCGCACGGGAATGTCGAGACGTCTGGCGTCCCGGGGGTGCACCGTCGTATGTATGAAAACATAATTTTAATTATATATAAGTTCCTTTTGGTTGGAAAAATGTGATCAAGAAATACGTAATTACCTCGCCGGTTTGGGAAAATTAATCGAACCTAATTATAGATCGCGATAAGATGAGCCTAAAGTAACATTAAACCGAGTTGATAAGTATATTAATTATTGGGTTTAAGGTTCTGTTTGTGCTACTTATGTACCAATATCATTATATGTAGATGATACTATGATTTACAATATAAGCATTTCAGTGTGATAATTTAGCACGTGTAGTTCAATTTAAAACTATCTTTTTTGCAATGCTATTAGGGTTGGATTTTAGTTTACCCTAATTAGACTAATTTCCGTTATTTAGACAACCTCCCTAGTCTACCTTTCCTAAGATTTAAATTAAGATTTCGAATATTAAATGCATTTCTTTCGATTAAAATAACTTCATTGTAAAAATAATCTTCGGCATCTACTTTACAAGACACTTTGTCGCGACAAGAACTTGATACTTGCGCATTTCAACTTTATTCAGATACACTCTCCTTTTAGCTCTATCTGTCCACTATCCGTGACAGATACACAAACAACTTGAGATATATTCATTCCGAAAGTATTTTCCCTTCAGCTAAAAACTCCTTTAAATATTTAAATTTAAATCTACGTTAAGGCATTAAGAAGTCTATTCTGTACTGAGAAAGTTAAATTTTCAACAATGGTAGACGTCTAACTAAAATATTGTGTAGAAATATATTAGGTTATCATTTCTGATCTAAACTACACAAGGGTAAACTAGAATATCAATTTATATTTGAAAAAATACATAAAACATCTTTATTTATCGTGTCACTATATAAGCTTTCCATTGATTTATTTTTATGTAAAGTAGCATTTTTATTTTTTAAATATCTAAAAATTATAACACCAAAAACTGTCTCATATCATTATAAAACGAATATACTGTAAAACAAAAATCTAAATAACTCTAAATGAAAATTTAATAACCCCCGATGCGGCGACCTTTTCATCAAATGTATACTTTACCTAGTTCTTCCAAATAATTAAGTTAGCGAGATTTGCGTAGCTCCCGTAGCTCAGTATTCATAGCTCATCTCGCAAATTCATCTGGTACAACTAGTTTCGATGCCAGATTATGAAAGCGCCATTTATATCATTCGTTTTGGCTTCCTCATTTATAAATCTAAGATAGCCAATGCAATGTATAATAATCAACAGAAAATCTTGTTATGACATTATAATCATTGACATTAGAATAGACAACGAATCTAAATATTGATGCCACGGAGGTTTAATTCCTAGTAAAAGATTATGATTCAATTTGATGTAATAACTCTGGTTGAGGCGGACGGGAGCAGCCCAGGGGAAGAATTTTCAATAACGCTAAAATTATTTTAAATTAGATTTGTTTTTTTTATATTTTTTCTTAATGGCGGAGCAGCGCCCTCTAGAATTATTATAGCGTAATATTCCATGACCATTAACAAAACAAACAAAATTTTACGCATGCGCGTATCCATCATTTGAAACGTGACTTATGGAACGTCTTTAGTTCATACATAAATCTCATATAAAAATTGATAAAATATACATTTTTTTCCAGAATCAGGGAAACTTTTCAAATTTATACTATTGTAAAAAGCCAGTTCAGACTATTACGATCATTTAAAAATATAATAAATCGAAATCCAATAATCACAAATTTCGAATGGATTCGAGCCGTGGGAATTGGTTTTGGCCGTGAATGTCGCTTTTTTAACCTACAAAAGAGCTGATGATCTTCAAACGACTGAACCGATTTTCATGAAACATAGCTAAGAACACTCTCGATCAGAATACCTATCTAACAAAAGAAACAAAATTGAAATCGGTTCATCAGCTTGGGCGCTACGTGGCTACAGACAGACACACAGATACACAGATACACATATACACAGATACACAGATACACATGTTAAACTTATAACACCCCTCGTTTTTCGTCGGGGTTTAAAAACACGACTGCGTTGCTTTAATTTTATGATATAACCGATGCATGATATTTAAATTAAAGTAACGCAGTTATGTTTTTTCGATTTTTATTTTACAGTATATTCCTGTGGTTTTATAATTATATGAGACAGTTTTTGGTGTTATAATAAATTGATAATGGAAAAATCGGAATCGGAATCAGAATCTTTAGGATCCGACTGCGCTACGCAACGGAGGGTATATACGTATACAGGTTGAAACAGAAAGGGTATATACACTTAAGGGTTTTATATATAAGGGTATTTATACATAAGGGTTTTTTTTTCAAAACTTATTTTGTAATTCTAAAACTATCAGCTTTGGAGGATACTTAAAAAAACAGAAGGTGTTACAGGGATACAGCTGGTGACAGATTTTGTAAGTCTACAAAACCTTTAGTACTTTAACTGTCCCACAAAACCGATAGTTTTAGATTTACAAAGTAAAATTGCAAAAAAATTGTGTACCCTTTTTGTTTCACCTAGTATAGGCTGATAATCACATTACCCTCCGTTACGTCGTCGTGCAGTTGAGTAAAAATAATAGTGTTGTGTCTTATCAAACTTTATACGCGGAAGCGCCAGATCATCGTCGCCGCGGTTCGACCCAAATAAAACGAAATACATGTAACCGGGTTTACCGCTCGTGCTAATCCGGATTGCATAACGATACCCATCACTATGTATTCGCTAATCAATTGTTAGGAAACCGTGGTTATAAAGACTAATACATTCGCCGGTTCGTGTTAATGTCGTCGTAAAAGTTCAGGTTTCATGCGGACATATCTGAATAATTAGATCATCGCGATCTATTTTAATTAAATGTCATGGCGGACGTCTGAATGTGACCTATTTGTCGTTCGACTGATGGGTTTAAACAATGGGTGCAAATTAATTTCCAATCATGTTTCCTTCCAGTACCTATAAGCATTATTTGCAGTTTATTTACTTTTTGTACCGAACCTACTGTTGACAAAATAAACAAAAAACAAAGTTTTGTGAAGGATATATGTGCCTTCTTATACTATCGAATCGGTAGATAAGGATCTCTGGAGAAAATATAACCCTGTCTTAATAGAACCCTGAAAACATATCGATAGACTGTGTCCCACACTCATGTAATAGAATCAATTCGAACCGATATTAAATTAGTTATTACTTAATCATACTGAAATTGGATATTGTTTGATGTCACCAGCACGCGAAAGCCCATCATCAAACACGCTGGTTTGTTATACTTCAATCAATCTAAGTAGTTAATTGTGCAGGCGTTGAGTTCGTTTGCTTGAGTTTATGTAATAGCAAATAAATTCTATAAATAAATACATTTTTATAAAATTACACAGTTGGATATCATACCTCATTATTATTCATAATTATTTATCAGGATTCACTCTGACGAAATTCCAGCCGGAATAAGGAAGTCAGGATTGTAAGTTAATTAAATAGATAGATACAAAAATAGATACCTACATATTTAACCCTTTAAAAATATAAGATTACTCTTATTTTTCTAATATCTTTTGTAATGTAATACAATGATAAACAGCTGCACACATGCATTTAATTTCGCATCATGTTTATAGTGACATTTACGATTTATAATGTATGTTTACGAGAAAAAAACTCAAGTCAAATTAAATAAAATGCCAAGATCAGAGCGAGCACACGTTTCCTTTTATTATTTATTATAAAACATTAAAAACCTAACTTGAAGGTTACATATAAACAATATCACTTTTAAACGAATCGATCGAGTTAAATTAATTCCACGTCGGAGAAATTTAGAAATGATAGTTTTCACGTGTGAATTATTATAGTCATGCCAAAACTTAAGCAAAAACAAATACTTGCCGGTATTTCTAACAGCACCAATCTGATAATAACACCGACATATCAGCAACAGAAAAACAATCCATGATATCACTATCGGTCCGTCTTGCACCAGTAACACTTCCATTATTGTTGACAAACAAAACTTTAGTCCACAAAAATATATACCCGACTGGAGATCACTCGTTTCTGTGTTTAATACATAGAGGAACACATAAAAAAAGATTGTGGGGTAGACGCTCGGGCCCGGTGTCATCGGACGACACCAAAGAAATGCGCCTCGCGCTTGGCACATGCGCGGGAGTCGAGTTCCAAATAACCGGCGAAATCACACGATTTAATTAGTAGATGTTTTGGGAACATTCGAACGCGTTATGAATGAGTAACTACCGCCTCCTTTAATTCGTCTACTCATCTTCTAAAATTATTTTCACGACTTAAAAAGAAAAAAAAATCTGAATAACTTTAGAGAAAAAATATTGAACTGTTGTCACAATTACGATTCAATACTAAGCTCGCGATACTAATCGTCTCGATCGGTTTAATCAGATAAGCGCGCGCAACAAACGAACCGCGTCGACTGACCTGCGCCCGCGCACGCGTCGCTCCACCCGAACTTGTGTCGAGTCGTCGATGGTACAATACACTCGTAAATGATAACTAAAATAAAACCCACCTCCCAAGGAGAGAAATTTAGAGTAAAACATACAAAAAAAAAAATATAAATTCCAACTTGAGATTGTTGGTATTCAAGATGTAAATGTCAACGACCTATGTAAATTAGTGCTAACAGGTGGATGCAAGACGAATGATTTCTAAATTCTTGTATAGAAATTTGTGCTACGAAAAAAGTAATTTCGTTTCTCGCAAGAAACGTTTATACTTATCCCTAAGTTATCATCGTTGATACAGAAATAAAAATATATTGGGTATATTTCGGCAATAATAAATCAGCGGAGATTTGTATTATAATTATACAAGAACTATATAAAGGTAAATAGGTGTAGGTAAATCCATATCTACATCAACCACGTTCAAAGTAATGGAAATACTAAAATAATAATAACCAGACTAATTAACTAGATTATTAACAAACGAAATCAAAATGAACGAGTTTTTTAAACAAATGTAATACAGTTTGAAATAATAATTTTGTCACCACATTCCCGAGGGTACCTAACGTTATGTTTCTCGATTAAATATTGTTTATTTACTATGTTGAAGTTACAGTAAGTCCCGGGAGGCAACATGTGTACACAAGTATGAAACAACTTTTTCATATTAAAGCACAATCCCTGCCTCCCCTCCCTCCACTACCTCTGTCCACACCCCTAGGGGTCGGTAACGAGCGAAAAATGCATTTGGAAATGCAAGTATCTATAGGCTACCGTAATTGCTTAACATCAGGTGGGTCGTACGCTCGTTTGCTGACTTTATTATATATAGTGAGGGGGTTGGGCATCCGGCACTCTTACTCATAGTACGAAACGCAGCTACGTTACACTTATTTTCTGTGAGAGGATGGTACTACCCCCATCGAGTCAGCCCGTTTATGAGCTGTAGTCATCCCTAAAGCTTGGCTCTACCACTGTTATAAATCCTACTAATTATTATAAATGCGAAAGTTTGTGAGTAGAGATGTATGTTTGTTACTCCTTCACGCATAAACTACTGAACGGATTTGGATGAAATTTGGAACACATAGATTATAACCGGGATTAACATATAGGATACTTTTTAACCCAATAATCCAATACTACGCGGATGAAGTCGCGGGGCACAGCTAGTATATATATATAGTCCTAATCGATTTCGATGACGGCGACCCTAAAATAGCTATTGCGTCCTAGCGTGAGCCCTGATGTGGCTCGCTAAGCCAGACTTGGTATACTTACATATATATATATATATACTCGCATATACTTACACGTATAATTCTCAAGAACAATTATACTGCACTACCTGCGACCGGGTATTTAAGTTAAATACTACGCGGACGAAATCGCGGGCATAAACTAGTAAACTATAAGTTGAAACATGGTTGAAACATTATGATTCATAGCTAAGTCAAACACGAGAACTTATAAATCTTTGTACAATTTCCTAACATACATGCTCGCATAAAACTCGGTAGGTACGTAAATATAATGTTTCGGGGCGAATGCTTCACAAACTGTTGACTTTCTGATCTATAAACATATAAAAGGGCATAACACGTCGGACGACCTTGCGGCTCGTGGGGTTGCCAGGTCAGAGGCTAATTTACGATATTTTTTATCGGTATTTGCGTTTAATATCATAAATAAACAGAATTCGAGTAAATCATTTACCACCATAACTTGACAGGTTTTTTTAGGCTTTCTACATTGTCAAAAAAGAAAATATTATTACGCTCATATTAAAAAATCTATCTCAAGTCTGAGAGGACCACTCTTAGACTTGAGATCGATTTATTAATACGGGCCTTAGTTCCATTCATTGAATACTATCACAGTTTTTTATTTGATCAGTTGCTATCGCTATTTTTCCTTTTGACATAACAAGGTTGTCTGGAATGTCATATGAATAGTTAAAATGATGGACTTTTATATTTTAGTTCCATTTTCCCTTGGAAATTAACGGACCCTGCTTATCTTACACCATAAAGCTAGTAGAACAGATATTTTGTTTTATATATATCAATTGTCGGTTAGTACATATAATAAGTAAAGTACCAATCCCGCTGAGTCGGGTATATGGCAACACTGCTTCGCTGTGAAATCGAATGGAATCCAGCGTAACTGAAACGCCTATTTACATAATATGTATGTTCATATATTTGAGAGAAAATAAACGAAATGTAAAACACGACGGAGTTCATAAAACAGTTTCCGTAAGTACATATTCTGACCGTACGATTACAACCAACGCAAAATTCACACATATTTTTTTTCTCTATTTTTCGTTGTCATAAATTAGAAACAACAATATGTATTTGTGTGAATGTTTCGTCCAGTTCAAACGAGGGCTATAGTTCGTTCATTTCACAAACACGCGTGCTTTGACTCTTATCAAACTGACATACGGGTCAATTTGCAATAACTCACACGTCTTCGTGTAATGAACTGAATACAAGTAAGGTTGCAAGGACGTCATGCGTCTGAAATAATGCTGACGAAGTAATACTTTATTCTCATTACCTCTAGAGCACAAAATTCTAAAAAGGTAATTGTAATTAATATAATGCATTTAGTCTAGATGATCATAAACAAACAACAAAATATAAGCAAACCAAATTAACCCGTATAGACGTCTGCTATGGTAGGTGTTGTTAATAACTTTAAACTTAATACTACCAAACGTGGC
Organism: Notodonta dromedarius; assembly: GCA_905147325.1. Lineage (NCBI taxonomy): Eukaryota > Metazoa > Arthropoda > Insecta > Lepidoptera > Notodontidae > Notodonta > Notodonta dromedarius. The sequence goes on from LR990172.1 coordinate 8,656,852, forward strand.
GAGGGTTGCTTGTTGCTCTTACCTATCTAAATACTCACATAAAATACAATATGTGGTTTAGTGTTACGATATCGAATCTCCAGAGGCTTAATAGATAACCGTAAACTGGAAGACAAACGATATACTGAAATATTCAGGCGTATATGCCAGAGGGATGGGCCCACTGCGTTTCACGTTCACATAAGTTTTCAAACTTATGGCAGTGTTAATAAACCTCAAACTCGAACGTACTCATGAGGTCTATACATCAGTTTCCTCGGAATTTCTCCTTGACATCAAATAAACTATTTTGAAGCGAGCAACATAATACTACTCTTAAATAACACCCGACCCCCCTTGGGTTGCAGGGGGGTTAACTAGAACTCAACATCATGCCTTGACTCTACACTCCCCTTTGCTAAGGAAGACCACCCAACTATCTTACAGCAGGTATTCTAACTTCATCTGAAATTAAAAATTTGCGGCTGTAGTATTTACCAGATTTTGAATATTTGACCAGATAAGCGGATCTATATTAAAAACAACCTTGGAAAACATCCTCATAATCTGTAAAGTAAATATTTTTCAACGATTTTCCTTGCCACGCGTGTTTACTTTCATTTGCGTTACTGGTCTCGCACCAAGGACCCACAGGTGAGGGTCCCGACCTTGGCCCGGTTGTGCCTCGCCAGGCTGCCTCGCTACGTGGAACTATGAATGTTATTGTTTTAATGCACTATATAGATGCAGCTATTGTGGACTTCTAATAAGCGCTATCCTTGAAAGTCAAGAACCTTCACGATAAGCAGAGAGCATAGCGTTACAAACGGTAATCCTAGGACCGTTTGGAGACATTCCAAACAGTTGAAGATACCATGTAGTATCTTCTTTCCACCAAAATATGACATACAAGAACCCAGGGCCCTAACCGCGCTAGCTACTCAAATCGTAATAGAAAAGCGAACGCTCGCGATTACGTTTCAAACGCTCCGATTTGACGTTTGCTGTTCTATTACGATTTGAGTAGCTAGCGTGGTTAGGGCCCAGGTTAAATCATCGAAACAATCATGCAGTTCCTATCAGATTACCTATGCTATTCTATATTTAAATTGTCTACGACGGCCAAAGGGACGCTACTAACCTGAGAAAATATAATAAATATTGGCTATCATCTGGGCGTTTCAGTTGGGGCAACTATTACATCTATAATAATGAATGTGTCTTACAACCTCTATTGAAATCCAAGTATGTATTATAATCAAAGTGTTTGTTGTAATTAAAAGCGCCATAAATTAACTGGAAAAGTTTACGAAGCATAATATTTGTTTGTATATAAGCGTCATATTTAAGCGTCAATAGCCTAGTGGTTAGAGGGGCCGTCCTCGTAGCTGAGAGGGTTCGATCCCCATCCTGGCCATTAAACTATTGACGTGAGCCCACTCCTAGCACAAGCATTAGCTTAGTTGGAGGGGCTAAAGGGAATACTAGTAATGTGATAAACACACATTGCTAGTAATCTTAAAAAAAAAAAAAAAACATAATAAAATAGCGCACATTTATGATAAAATATATTTTTGGAGCTAATTAATTTAACAAAACAAAATCTAAGTGGCCTACAATTTGAAACACAATATAAAAGAAGCTCAAACTTAGACGCTCATAGATTCTCATTATTTATAAATACATTTTTCGAGAAGGTACTAATCTAAGGCTATTAGTTAATCGGATAACGAGCAATTAAGTTAAGATAATTAAAGAAGAAATTAAGTAAACTGTCTGCGATATTGATGTTGGACTTATCGTATCTTTTATTTTGTTCTTAAAAAATATTAAAATTTCTATAAGTAGAAAGGTTAAAAAATAAATTGATGAAAAAGAAAATCTAAGGTAAAAATAACCTTCCACGGATCTTGAGCAACTTTACATAACTAAACTGAACACAAATTCAGGTTCAATATTTATAATGCGTTTTTACCATGGGAAATGGGCTACCCAGTAAAAAGAAACCAAAATATTATTATTATCATACTAATATTATAAAGAGGAAAACTTTGTTTGTTTGATTGTAATGAATAGGCTCCGAAACTACTGAACCGATTTGAACAATTCTTTCACTGTTGGGAAGCTACACTATCCCCGGGTGACATAGGCTATATTATATCTTCAAATAAATTAGGGATCCTTACTAAAACTCCAATAATGTCATTATCTATATATATATAACTCAAAGGTGACTGACTGACATAGTGATCTATCAACGCACAGCCCAAACCACTGGACGGATCGGGCTGAAATTTGGCATGCAGGTAGATGTTATGACGTAGGCATCCGCTAAGAAAGGATTTTGATTTATTCTACCCCCAAGGGGATAAAATAGGGGATGAAAGTTCGTATGTAACTTTGTCAATTAAATTCCACGCGGACGAAGTCGCGGGCACAGCTAGTTTATAATATAATAAAGTCGGAAAACAAGCGTACGAGTCGCCTGATGCTAAGCGGTTACCAAAGGCATATCTCGCACGTTGCCGCCCGAAAGGGGAGTGAGACAGAGGGGACAGAGGGAGTGGAAGGGATGGGAAGGCAAGGGAAGGGGACTTTATGGCTCTTTCACTCATACGTCACACGTATGAAACGCAGCTATAATAGTTCTTATTGTTGTTAAGCGGCACTCATAGCTTTAGGAAAGCAATACAACAACAAGCATTACAATTAAATCGCGTTATACATGATGGAGCCATAAAATTACATTCATAAAATAAAATGACACCAGACGGACAACATTTTATTGCCGAATTTATAGGCTTTATATTACTCGCAATTTAAGACTTCCGGTTCCCGCAATAAAGCCATAATATTAGACCTGGGCACACTCTCGCAAATAAAATAGCTGTAACTTTGAAATTAAGATAATTAGAAGAGAGGTTGCAAGGACACCCTGGTCCTACGGCTTTTATAGAGGGTGATTTAAAATAAATTGAAAAATATACCACAAATATTGTTGTCATACAATAGATATTAAAGTATTGAATGCTTATCCAGCCCCGTATGTATTTCTTATAGGTTTTATGGAATAGTTTTATCATGAACGAGAAAAAACAAATGAGGAAGCCGTTGTACTTTGCTGCGTGTACCTATCAATTAAATTATTATTTTAATGATGCATTAAATATTACAATTTCAACATAAATTGTCGATGAGAATATTCTATCGGACGTATTAATTCCACTCCAAGGAAACTGAACAAACTTCAAATGTGTTCTGATAGCGTTGTTCTAGCTCCCACCTATCACAAACTAATTCATAAACTTGAGACTTGTAAGACAAACAACCTTGTACCATATGTCGTGACTCGTGGCTGCCTGGCGGCCGCTATCAACATCCAGCTCCCCATACTCCTAAATAATTCATGGCCCATGTAGACCTCCACACGTTTGCTGCTAGCCTGGTACCCACGTGAACATGCTAGGTCTACCTGTGGCCTATAAATTGGAGCCATTTGAATAATAAAGTGACTGTACACGAACGTCTTCGGATAAATTACGACCACCCCAATGCATTCTTTACATACTTATAGAACACTAGCTGAGCCCGCGACTTCGTCCGCTTGGAATTTAACTTAACTGCTCCCGCTCCCGCGTTATGAGCCCGCGCGACAGGACCCATGTTTTTTTTTGTTTTTCTAAAATAAAAGTAGCCAAAGTTACTGCTTATAACATCAGCTATCTGCCAGTGAAAGTCCCGTCAAAATCGGTCCAGCCGTTTCGGAGATTACCCGGAACAAACACATAGACAGACAGACAGACAGACAAAAAAAAATTAAATCGCGTTTTTGCTATAGGTGTCGTATGTACTTTCATATTCATTTAGTGAAAAGGTGTTATTCTGATATTACAAACAAACACTCCAATTTTATTTATTTGTTTAGATGAAAAACCCGGGGGTTAATCAACGACCCTCTTGAAATACCTACTTGAAAAAATACGATTTCTTATTTTCGTTATTCCTTTCACTTTAAAGTATAAAAAAGAGTAAATCACTCGACGTCGACAATTGATGGCGTTAATTGATACGGCAAACGCAGCGAAACTGATCGACACGCAGGTTAATTTCTATCCAATTAATCCGTTTCGATCCATACAATGACACGATACAACTTACTTTCCGAGAACGTTTGTTACGGACATCGTATCGTTACGAAAGAGCGCAGTGCCGACGCTCCGTGTTTCAATTACATATTGATCATCAAGAAACCCGCGGTAACTTGAAAAAAATAATCTCCTACTAATGGCTGTATTCAGAAATGTACAAGAATGAAAAAATCCGACCGTAATGCAATTATTTCCACAAACAAATATAATCACGAACATTACTGAGATACCATTAAGGAACATCTAATACTTAAAACAAGGAAAGTTAGAAGAAATAAGACACTAATACGGCTCATTAGCGAACTTCGCGCGACTCGAGTCCCTGATGAGATAACGGTGGTAAGGTCTGGCACCAAAGAGTACAAGGCTAAGGTAACGTTTGCCAATCGTGACGATAACAATAGGGTTGTCGTTAATGTTTAGGCGTTGACCTTTGGGACATTCAGAATAGATGATGAACAGACAGTTTTTTTGGAAATAAAAGCTTGTCTGCGAGCGTTACAAGGCTAATGGAATGTTCAAATTTTAGTATAAATATGAATGGATGAAACACGTTAATGGACCACAACGAGACGATGTGTTGCGAATACAGTAATACATTCATTGAGGATAAGAGTTTGTTTTGGTCATTAAGTACATGACCGAATCTAGCAAACAATCAATATAAGAAATACACTTACGCTAATGACAATCCAAAGTGGTCAGATAAACATATTTACATTCCAGATAATTCCGATCGAATCACGCATTTGAATGCCGAAACAATTTACATATCATTTGTAAATTGGAACAAGTCAGTTAACGATTGGTGCGAAGAGAACCGTGCACGTTCCATGCGGGGCGCATTTCAACCCTGCGACTATTCCCTAGCGGTTCTCTTGCGTAACAAATACGTGACTCCGGTCATGGCCGGGCGGCATAATGCATCAGAAATAGACAGAGGGCGTATCTTTGACAGGTGATTACCACGTATTGTTGGAGATATTGCCGATTTAAAACCTATTACAGCGAATCGGTTGAGTGACCAAATTGCGCACGAATCACAGAATATTACCTAACAGATCGATATTGATGGGTTTTTCAACTTAAGTGGACTGATATTATTACACTTTGCAGTATAGGTACACAATAGCTATAGCCCGAGAGTTTCTTTAAAAATTAACATTAACACAAAGAAAAACTACAGTAGAAGCAACTTATACTCTATGACCATCTACGGCCAGTACTAAAAGGGAATGCAAACTAATTAATTAAATACTACTATAGATGTTTTAATTTAGTCACAATAAACTAAATCCAGCTTAACTGTTAAATCTGATGCTAATAATGTGTGTAGATATGTCGCAGCCAAATAGCTTAATTCGCCGTTCAATTAACAGCCTAGGCACTTTATTAAACAGCGCCGTTCAACTAGCGGCTTAAATGATATTCAGCCGTATCGTCTGTTACAACATTTAATGAACTGGCTGGCTAATGCTTAGGCAACTGGTTGACATTTATGTACTGCAAAACTTTTTCAAAATACTACCCGAGCAGAACGACCCGGATGGGTTTAAGTAATGGTTATTTTTTATGACCCCACAGAAATCCCACCAATAATGTGTCAAGTAGATTCGGAGGATCTAAACAATTTCGTAAAATACCTAATAAAATTATTCCATCAAAGTTGTTTTTTGCCGACGCCATATTGACCAAAGAGAATATAATAGAGATATTGACAGTTTGGTGAGTTTCGGCGCTAGGTGGCAGAAAGTAGAATTAAATTGAAATGAACAGGCTAGGCAAGTAATTAAACGGCTAGGCAAGTAATTAAACGGCTAGGCAAGTAATTAAACGTCATTGATCCAAGTCATTTGCCTAGCTGTTTGATCAAATGACTGAATATCATTCAGGCCACTAGTTGAACGGCGCTGTTTAATAAAGTGCCTAGGCTGTTAATTGAACGGCGAATTAAGCTAGTTGGCTGCGACAGATATAAAACATCAATCCACTTAGAGGTCAACCATACCATTATAGATACTTACAAAGCTAAAATAACTACAAATAATCCACTATGACCTATAAATGTAAAATAACACCGCAATTATTAAAAGATAAGAGTTTCGAGTTTGTTCCGTAAGTAATTTTAAACTCTACTGATTATTGTGCGAAATCCTTTAGTAGGTAGCATCGAGTGGACCGTTTCGACCGAAATATTACTCTTGTGACCGAAATAAAATGAAATTAAGTGTGAGACGAATGATAATAGTGTGCCACTCGACATCAGTTTCTGTACCACGTGAACCACGTGAACTTAATCGTGGTATATATACTACATTTTGCAGTGTGAATACACAAGGCGACGGCCAAAAATCACCTCAAGTGAAGTCTTAACATGTTCATAAAAAAATATGAAATCATTAAATCGATAATCCTTCAGGTATCTTACTAGTATTATAAATGCGAAAGTTTGTGAGTGTGGATGTATGTATGTATGTATGTTTGTTACTCCTTCACGCAAAAACTACTGAACGGATTTGGATGAAATTTGGAACACAGATAGATTATAACCGGGATTAACATATAGGATACTTTTTGACCCAATAATCCAATACTACGCGGATGAAGTCGCGGGGCACAGCTAGTTATTCATATTTAGGGATTAAAAGTCCGGATTTACTAAGTGTCCTCAAACCTCGTGTGCGCTAATCAAGTGAGTTCCAAGTGAAGTCGTTTCCGTTCGTAATTAGGGCAACGGATGCCCAATTACGGTGCCTTACGCCTCCAATGAAGGTGTACTGACTATGTAAATAAAATAAAATAAATAAAATAAAAAGCCTTTATTTCTACAGTCCTTGAAGGGTAATCGCATAAATATGGTTAGAAAAAATAATTAACTAAATAATAATAAAAAAGTACGTTAATACTTAAATACATTGTTTTACTAAGCTAACGATACTGTAGTCGCCTTGACGGCGTAGGCCTCCCCTAAATCCCTCCACATATCTCTATTCCGTGCCTTCCTCATCCAATCTGGTCCACAATTTTTGACAAAAACATCTCGCCATCTCTGTCTTGGTCTTCCCTGTTTTCTCTTTCCTTCTCGTGGGATCCACTCTGTGACCCGCTTTGCCCATCTAAAATTTTCCATCCTACATATATGGCCCGCCCAGTTCCATTTAGTGACTATGTACGCACTGAGTATGTATGTACTGACTATGTACGCATGTTAATCGTGATTCATTTGCATATTTGATATTTGATTAGAATCATAGTGTAATCAATCATCGTTAATCTTATGTTAATCAAGAAAATCAAAGAAAATCTATTCGGAATAAAGAACGATGTTGGTCATGCTCACTTCAATGTCCTTGTTTGCGGTGGCTTTGTGGAGCGGGTCACCCTCTTCCCTCTATTATGGTTGAGGAGAGTGATGCCGCTTTTCAAGTCATGCTCGTGCGCGGGCGCTGCTTGCGGGGATTGGTCCACTCACTTTCCTCTTAACAACATTGTCGTTAAATACTATTTATTTACTTAGCATGGAAGGCATCACACCAAAGCAATTATCATATTATCCACCCCTGTTTTATCAATTATTATTTTGGTTCGTAAACGTTTCATTTGATGTAAGTATGAGTAGGTATGCACATCACACTAAACTAGCATTCTCATTTTATTTACATTATTACATAGGTATATGAATATTATTTACTATTAGCTATTTAGTGGCAATGATGTTGCCTGCTCATATTATTTTTTTATGCCGTTCCTGAGAATGTACACCATCTTTCATTCATTGAAAAGAGTAACCATTGAGTTTCTTGCCGGCTCTTCTCAGTGGAAGCAGCATTCCGAACCGGTGGTAGATTCTGACTATTCATAAATGCTTTGTTGGCTTACATGAATAAAAACAATTTTGAATTGAATTTGAATTGAATTGATCAAACTTCAGGAACCTTGTCTTACGTTTATCGTGTTCTATATCGTTTGTCTTATTTACGTTTATTTATCATTTACCCGAAAGGGTCGTGAGCTTGCAAACTACAGTCAACGTGCTTAAATTAATCTTAAGTTTCTAAGGTTGGTACTCACCCGCGCCATCGCTGCTGGTGGTCGGCTGCTGCGCAGGATTACGCTTCGGGGTGCTGGTAGTGCGCGGTGATGGCTGCGCGCGCCGGCACGGCGGGGTACACTCCGGGCCATTCGTGCGCTGAAACGAAAGCTTACGTCACACACGTGGAAGATAACTTACGTGGTATACGTAACTGTCATCTATCATGATCATGGCAGATTTTCTTTCAAAATATGGTACGACTACACTGGTCATCATGTCATACACGTTGGTGGATTAGGTCTTGTAAATTTGAACACTGGTAACATTTATTTTTATTGCTTAACTAGGCACACGAACAGACGGTCAACCTGATGGAAGTGGTAACCGTCGCCCAGGGGCCCAGGGGGCCAATCGCGCTAATTTTGAAAGGTTTTACCATTCGAACGGAACGTATTTGGTTTTGGTTTAGATTTGGTTTGGCCGCTGTCAAAAATGGTATCGCGCTATTTTTCTGAACGTTTAAATCGTTGACTTTACCAAAGTAAAACCAAACCACAACCAAACGTTAAACGTTTAGAGCGTACCCGTGTATTAGGTAAATACTAGGTGTTTCTTCTGCAATTTATGGTCGATTATGCATTTAATAAAGTGGGCAGCACTATTTTATTATGTCAAATGCAGTCAAATGTAAACAATATAGCTGTTTTCGTTTCATGATAACCTAAAAATTGCTTTTCAAGTACTAAATTTGTTTGATATTGCTATATTTTGTTAAATGCCACTGGCGAAATACCTATTGGAGAAGAAGAATAAGTACAATAATTAATATTTGTAAGGTAAGTGCATAAATAATATTTGTTATTTTGTTTTTGAGTACAATGCATAGGCCAAAATTCTATAATATCCGAGTTAAAGTCCAGTGATTGATGATCTTATTGACATTGTAGAAAATTCGGATCATGCTTCCACAGAAGCTATTAAGCAAGAGTTGAAGTTGATAAAAACAACGTGGTGTTTGTGTTTTTATAGTGTTTTATTATGGTTTTATAGAAAACATGGACGGAGGACGTCGTCAGTGAGTCGCCACCCCGCCCCGGCCGCGGCCGACGCAGGTTATATCACTCCGGTGCAGTCATCGAATCTTCGTGTTCAAATCTACAAAATAAAATTATACAATTAAAACATAAACTATACTTATTTTCATTGTAGTCTCTAATAATTCTAATGTATTATCATAATAGTCACAAATAAATAATAATTAAGTACACATTATAATGTGTGATTTGTGAATATCTATTGAAACATTCTGAGAATGATACCCCTTCATGTTCTGCTGGTGTTGTGATAGCGATATGGGTGCCATCAACCCAACCCCTGAACCCCTGGCAATACCAAACAACAACAAAATAACAAAATGTTGTGATTATCTACCTAATATAGGTTGTAAGATAGGTTATAGTTACATTTCACAAACGCTTACCTTCATATCCTCATCCAGACCATCAGAACGAGAGGCAGGTGGGTATAAGTGGAGTTCATTCCTCTGCCAACCCAGCAAACAGCTCCGTTGAAAGACGATATCGCTTTCTAAGCTTTGGCTCCGATGTAGAATTCAATGACCTTCTTATTGAGACATTCTGCCTGCGGGCCGATGCTTTACGCTCAGCTACGTCCACCTCATGAGCACTTTGTAGCTTGCTAACATGTAGCCCGAGCATTTTAAGCTTTTATATATTACACAAACACTTCAATGTAAGTTTTAGTTACAATAATCCACCAAACATAACTTGAAAAGTTGCTCGTCACGAACTAATTCAAAAACGTTCGTTCGACAGCGGAATAGCCGATTCCAACGTTACGCTTTTGGTTCTAAACGCTGTCAAAAAGTAACGCAATACGTTGACAAACGTAACTTCCAAAATAAAGCTAATTCGTTTCCGTTAAAATAATAGCGCGATACGAAATGTGCATAACATAACGTTTTTGGTTGTGGTTTTGTTTTGGTAATGTCGTTTAAAATTAGCGCGATCGGCCCCCTGGTCTGGTAACCGCTGGCATCTCGATCGACTCGCAATACGTCAAAACTGACGTATCGCGTATATGAATACCGTCCCTTAGCTTACAACATCGCTCAAGTCGAAAATTGGCGGTTTTCAAATATGAATGCCTTTAGATGGCTCATTGAGCTGCTCATTGCGCGTCTAACCATTGGTCACATGAAATAGATTTCAGCTAATCAGAAGCCGTAATTCGAAAAGTAGTGACAGCGCGTTAGTCGGTTGGCCTGTCAACACCGCACAGATTTTTTCGTCTCCTGTAAAGTTGGTAAAAATGACTTATGTTGTAAGCTAAGGGACGGTATTCATATACGCGATACTTCAGTTTTGACGTACTCGATCGAGATGCCAGCGGTTAAAAGAGTTGGGTCCCAAGACATCTGCCACTGAAGGGGAGCAGGCGCGGTGCGGGTCTTTTTGGACTAATAATCAGTCTTTTGAAGAACCCTTTAGTACAGTGTAAAGGACTAATCTTAATTACTAATGTTTCTGATAAACCCACTGCGAATTTAAAATTAGGGTCTGTAGCAAGAATAGTAAAAATATTTAATTTCCCTGAGTACCCATTGAATTCTGTTTGTCTTAGATTCCAATTTTAAGTGTTTGTTGGCGTTAAGTCACCCACTCGCTCTTTGTTTCATAGCCATCTCGACATTGAGCAAAACTTTGTAACCATCAGATAAGCTTTGTATTGAAAAGGCATTCAGCTTATACTAGGGCGTAATTCTAAAGTAGGTGTCTGGCGATCCCGAGAATTCAAAGTCAGACGAAGAGAATAGCCTTCGGATTGTAAATTTGAAAGTCTTGAGGTTCAAAGTTTTGAAACTAGAAATAACAAGAAGTACTAAGACAACTGTTTAAATGGAAATATCTTTTAGAAATATAATTTTGATTTAATAATTCACATTGTAGTCCAGTTATGTATTTTAAAGTTAATATTCAAATTCAAATCGTTTATTTTGTTTAGGCCTACGGGGGCATTTACAAATTGTCGATTTTACCTTTTATTTATGTTCTGTCTATATTAATATATTGTATTCTACACCATCTAACTTCATTAATTTGCCAGCAATTAGGTACCAATCAAGGTTTTTATCAACCACACCCATTTGAACCTAGAAAACATTATCGAATTACCCTCGCCGTCAACTCACCATTTTAACCTTATAATCCCTAAAGTAGATCCTCATAATGTACGCGAAGGCCGATATACTCGTTAATTGTATGACTTCACATAGAATTAAGAGCTTCCACTATATTCTCACTACACTCCAATGGGTGAACGACGATGAATCAGCTGAAATTGAGCTTTTAAACGCTTAGTGACCTTAATGTGGCTACTTGTGTTAGGTGTCCTCAAATTCGATACAAGTGTCAGATTTTGTCTCTCGGCTTATTTCGAAAGAGATTGATTACATCGCCAATACTGTTTTATCTAAACAAAAAAAAACTAAGTAAATAAAAGATACTTAAGTTTAATCTTACTAATATTATAAATGCAAAAGTTTGTGAGTGTGGGTGTATGTTTGTTACTCTTTCACGCAAAAACTACTGAACGGATTTGGATGAAATTTGGAACACAGATAGTTTATAACCTGGATTAACACATAGAATACTTTATATAAGTCTACGCGGACGAAGTCGCGGGCAGAAACTATATTTTATAAAACATTCTGGTGAATTAACCGCTAAATCTAAATACGTCAATTACTAGACTAGTTAGTATCGTGCATTGCCTTATTAGTGAAATATGTATAGTTTAACACGCATCAAATAATGCAGAAAGGACGATAGTTAACGGATAATTAATTTTAACATTGTTTTAAATATTAACTCATAAGTACTAATTCCTCTTTGACATTATAGTAAATAATATTATTATTCTTATTTCGATAACTGAATTTATTAAGGTAGAAAAATATTGTATAATTGCCAGTGTATATAACATTTTATTACAAGTCAATAGATGAAACGGAAAGCCCTAAAACCTCGTAAAACTGGAATAGAGAAAACAATGGATTGATTAAATATTTGGATTAGTTAGTTACCTAAATAGTTTAAATTAAAGACTGGGTCATATTTATTGTTATCAATTATAATAGATAATCAAAATTTCCAACTGAACAAAATGCTTCGTCTAACACTATTCGGTAACAAACCTCTTAACAATATTTGCAGACTTGATATTTCGTAACAGAGTTGTGGCTAAATCTAAGTTCTGAGCGGCAAGACAACCTTCAACAACCAGATAGAATGTCTGATCTAGGTAACTCAACACCTGGCTACCTAACGCCATGCAAATTTGTCATACTAAACTGAGATATCTAATAAAGTTGGAATGGCTTACGTATTCCAGCCAGTAAATACAATCTAGAGTGTAATATCTATATAACATGCCTAAATAAGTTTTCTTTCAAGGATATTATAGAAGTATTCTTCTTGTATCTTTTTGGTTTTACTGCTTACATGGACACTTTTAACAAGTGCCAGTTCAAAGGAAGCACAATGTAATATTGAGAACCTATCGATTTCAGCAATATCGTTAGGTAAGTACCTAACGTTATCGTGAGAAAAGCTGAATAAAAGTCAGAGGTTCCGAAAATCTTGTTCTAAAAGTTTCTAGTCACGGCTCTCTTCAAATCTCATAAGCATTACTTTGAAATGATAATGGAACAAAGGAACGAGTTGCTATGTAAATAAATTGGTATATCCAATTACACAAATCCAGAATTTCTTTCCATATGGCTTCACATCAACGGCATCGAAATCTTTCAGACATCAGGATTATTATATTCAATTCCACAAATGGACACAAAAGAAACTCATCCAAAAATAAAGTTTTTTAGTGATATAAATCCCGAGCGAGCTTAATGTTATTTGTGGCTGATTGATGGATAGTGATCCTTTGCTCGCATCAGTCTTACTTTAGCACACTTTGGGACGTTAGATTATATATAAGGAGATGATTCATTCGAGCAGTAATTAAATAGCAACGTAATTGCAATTATAATTACAATAATAATATCGCCAGACTGACACACCAACTATATGGTCCTAAACTAAGAAACAATTGTTTCTACTATGGGTACCGTACAATGGACTCAGGCGATCCCAGTGACACCCAGACCTGGGGAAATTACGAAAAGGCTGTATCAAAAATTAACCCCGGCGGGAACCGAACCCGCAAGGACCCGGTGCAGTGAGCCGAGCAGCCTACACTCAAACTAATTCGCTAAGCGGTCGTCAAAACTTCGTGCCATTATTATCTATTACTAGCTGAGCCCGCGACTTCGTCCGCGTGGAATTTAACTTAACAAAAAAGCCCGCTCCCGCGTTCTGAGCCCGCGCGACAGGACCCATTTTTTATTTTTTTTTATTTTGTTTTTCTAAAATAAAAGTAACCTAAGTTACTGCTTATAACATTAGCTATCTACCAGTGAAAGTCCCGTCAAAATCGGTCCAGCCGTTTCGGAGATTACCCGGAACAAACACACAGACAGACAGACAAAAAAAATTTAAATCGCGTTTTTGCTATAGGTGTCGTATGTACTTTCATATGCATTTAGTGAAAAGGTGATATTTTGATATTACAAACAGACACTCCAATTTTATTTATTTGTATAGATGTAAGACGAGAATATTAGGCAAAACGTAGTATAATTTATGTCTACATTAGAAATAACCAAACGTGCCTTCATAACAAAAATATGGAACATGGAGTGTGGCCGTAATGGCGAGCTAATTACATGAGCTATGTGTGGAAAGTGCACGCATAAAAATATTATTATGCATTGTGATTTTATAATTTTACGTTCTACTGAAGCATTCGATGATGTGAAGTAAAAAATGCAACCATGAATAACTTCAATCTGTAGCGTATTCTATTTGTGTAAACATCATAATTCGGCAGTATTCTTATAAAGAGTTAGGATATAAATCGACAACAAAAATCAAATGCGATACTTCTTTTTATCGGTTAAATGGTATTAACAACAGGCGTATTTTTGTCAACAACACACTATCTCTTTCTTAGTAATTAATGATCAGCGAATAATCTTATTATTGTAAAAAAACACTAAGTCTTAACGTTCTATTTCCACTCAGAACCTTATTAAATAATCAAAACACATCCCTCGTAATTTCAGACTAATTATCTTGCACATATCCAATTTGAACGGCTCAACATGAGCTAAGGTCTCCCGGCGCCATAGTTAATTCACCTTACATGGCGCCACACGCCGCCGAGGTTACTGATTACCCATACACTTCCGACAAACTAACCCGTATTTAGTTATCTGTAGATTCAATGTCATGAACAATGAACCGCACAGGAAGCAGTCATTGGAAATGTTCTGTAATAGTACCATATTTAGGTACGATTGATATTAGATAATACGTGATCAATTGGTTTGTAAATACTTCAGTTATTACATGGAGTACTAGACATTGACTTGGATCTGTAAAACACTGATTTGGGTCGTCATAAAAGTAAATTGTGGATTTTTGTATGGTTTTCATGGTTACCTAATCTTTCCTGGAGTTAAATCAATACTTTGAATGTTAGTAGGTAGTACTTTTAGTAGGTAGGTCCAATATAATCATACCTGTTCAATAGGATGACTCAATAAAATAATGTGACTAAATATATTGTACCTAGTTTACCTACTGATATTTATAAAAGAAACACCTATCCATAATAGTAGCCGGAAACATAATTTCATATAGTATTTAAATTAGGACTAGTTATTAAAATAAATCTGTAGCCTATGGGAATTTCTTCAAGCTTTGCCAAACCGAACAAATCGAACATTCAACACTAAGGAAATAACGGACACGAAATAATAAAATAACTATTTTAAAAACTTGATCATTATGAAACTGATTCATCAGCCTTCACATCACATCAAAACACAGAATTTAGTAAAAGGAACCCACAATTTCAAAAGACACAAACCGCGATGCGCGTAAGCACGCGCGTCGTATGCTTGCAACTGCGAGTAGGCTCGCGCCGTGCGCCCGCGCATGCCTCTTTCACTTACATCGATTTCGAAAACGAAACAACAATAGACGCCTTATTACTAAATAATAATCATAATCTTTACAAGTAATCCTATCCCACTAACATTATAAATCATACTTTATAATATTATAAATGCGAAAGTTTGTGAGTGTGGATGTATGTTTGTTAGTCTTTCACGCAAAAAGTACTGAACGAATTCGCATGAAATTTGGAAACAGATAATTTATAACCTAGATGAACACATAGAATACTTCACTCAAGTCTACGCGGACGAAGTCGCGGGCAGAAACTAGTATTATAATAAGTGAAGCGCGCAAATCAACGGCCAAAAACTAAACCAAGAGTTGATCAAAAAAACATAATATGTGCGTTTTATAACGTCTTAAGGTACATGACAATATATACATAATCATTAAATTGATAAACCATAGCTTATTATTCATTAAAAGTTCAAATTTACATTAGTACTTACAAAATAATCCGTAATAACCAGTGTTCTATGAATATTTCGAGGGAGATAAAAGTGAAATATCGTTATTAGTTATGGGCCCAAAAAAACATAACAAAAGTAAGAAATACAATTACCTATAAGAACTTAGTCGTTATTTAGTAAAGTAGTTTGACCTCAAAAACAAGTAAATCATTATTTATTGGGTGACGTGGTTGCCCCTTTGTGACGTCAAAAGGAACCCATTGGAAAACATTTAATACTCACACTTAGTTCGATTCTGGGTTTTTGTCCATACATTCTTTCAATATTGAATTATAATTACTTAACCTCAACAAATAACACATCATTATAATGTCTTAGCCCACGCACCTGATCATCAACGTAAATAAAAATGATTCAACGCTAGTAGAAGATATTATTGTGTGATCTCACAGTTCTTTACATTAATAAGATGTAAATCTAACCTAAACAACGTATGTACAGATCATTTAATTTTATTGTTATCTGAAAAAGGTGGTAATCTATACAAATAAATAATCTATACATCTATACAAATAATTAAATTGGAGTGTCTGTTTGTAATATCAAAATAACACCTTTTCACTAAATGCATATGAAAGTACATACGACACCTATAGCAAAAACGCGATTTAAAAAAAATTGTCTGTCTGTCTGTCTGTCTGTCTGTCTGTCTGTGTGTTTGTTCCGGGTAATCGCCGAAACGGCTGGACCGATTTTGACGGGACTTTCACTGGCAGATAGCTGTTGTAATAGGGAGTAACTTAGGCTACTTTTATTTTAGAAAAACAAAATTAAAAAAAAAATGAAAAAATGGGTTCTGTCGTGCGGGCTCAGAACGCGGGAGCGGGCTTTTTTGTTAAGTTAACTTCCACGCGGACGAAGTCGCGGGCTCAGCTAGTCATTAAAATAAATCTAATAGAAGCGATAATAATAATAAATAATCGTAACAAAATATTGTTTCGAATGATGAGAATAAATTCCAAGTGAGCGAAACGGAAACCAAAGAAAATTCTCAAAATAACACAAAAGGCGAAAATCCATAATCACGATTTCTTATTATGTCTGAAGCTACTCGAGCAACTCAAGTATTTTTATCTTTCGGAACATTTCATTTAGATGAGTTACATCTCAACGAATCCTTTATCAAATTGTTAGCAGACGTACTTGAAAGTTATTATACTTAAGACATTAAGTTTGTTCTCAACAGGTGGCGCTGACTGTAACGATTCAAAAAGTATTACAAACTTTGCCGTCAACATTTCTGCAAAAATAAGATCGAAATGTAGACTTCAAGCGGACATTCGTCAACTTAAAACTTTTAGAAGATGATAAAAACTTTCCAGTACTTTGTCGAAGAATTATTAACCAAGGCATCTGGAAAAACGATATGTACGTGATTAAAACTCATACAGAAAATACTGGGATGTAATGTAACAAATCAATAGCATAACAGATAATATCTACCTACCGGAATGTGAGAACACTAATTTGGAGCATAGGTAGACGTTGATAAAATGCAATTGATTGCCCGCTCTGTAAGCCAATATTGTAGGTCATACATCATGAGGATACGTTTATGAGTATCGTGATTAATACCCTCATAAAGCTAAATGATTCAGCGAAGATGGGAGTTTTAAATTTGGACTAGGGAACGATTTTTGGATATATGCTAGTCGATTTTGGCAGAGACAGGGCATCTATTAGTATTAATTATGTTAGAGTTGGTGCATCATTAATCATTGAATATGCAGAGATATATAGCAAGTTGCTCAACAGTTGAATCAATAGTTGAATTTAAATAGCTTGCAATGGTCCATTTAGAAACAATCATCTATATATAAGACCTAACCTAATAATTGCGACACAAAAAATAAACATTGTGAAATCATTATCTAAGTATCTAGACAGATCTAAAAAATAAAACAAGTTTTTTACTCTTCAAAAGTCCGTGCACGGTATCAAATATCGGTAATATTAGGTAACGACAAGATCGCTAACATGTTCAATAGAACGAATAGAAATCACGCAATGTGTTTGAAAATACGACAATCGGCATTGATTTATAGTATGTCCGGACAATTTTAATGAAAACGTATTGATTACGGAACATATGTGGCATTATTCTAGGTCGTATTAATAATTTTATAGAACAATGATTTTTGGCGCATGAAACGTTTAGAGCCAATGACGGAAGTAGAACATTTTAGATGTTATATCAGATGAAAACAATCGGCCGAATTCAGATTTGGCTGGAAGCCGACATCGAAATAATTGGGATAGACTAAAGAGGTTCATAAACAGCTTTTAGACTATGCATTTAATGTAACATTTAATAAAAACTTCAATGGATATTTATCTGAAGATGGGATAAATACACTTGACCTGGATCTCTGTAGCCTAGTAATTTTAAGAATACCATTATGTCACAGTAACCGTTTCTTTAAGCCGCATTACCAAATACGAATTCACCTCGCAATGGGGTGACGAGGCCGCCAGCATGCCCGCTGGACTCTTTGCAACAACAATACCATCGATTAACAATGTGGGCGCTACCAAAATTGGCGTTGTTTATCTTGACCACTTTATGCAGACACATCGACACTTAAAAAGCCAATCAAAAACATTCTTAACCGACATAAAATAAGAGGCAATGATGAGTGAGAGAGATTTTTTTGCTGGATGATTCTAGTCTTATATGGTTGATGGTGCATACAGTAGCGTGGGAGGCCGTGTAACGAAATTATACGCGAAAGTTACTTTTATCCATGGACTTGCTACTTAAGAATTGTATGCTTCATAAGCAAGGCAGGCCAGGTGATAAACAATGGCGATGGATGTTGTCAAGGCAGTTGATTGGAACATTAAAAAATATGTAGGTAGGTAGGTGAACTCGCTTTGACGATTCTTTGTCCCTTGAATATCCTTCATTGATCAAAATAACACTCCTCATGTAACCTACAATACATTTAACGGCAAGCGCGTATGCAGTTCAGAAAACATTATTCAAATTCCAAGCACTGAAATGAAAAATTACACAAACGTCAACATAATGGCACAAAAAACATCTAAAGCGAACAACATAAGATAAACGACGACATTAAAGCGACTCCGTATGATACAATCTTCACCTAATTACAAAACCCGTTTGATTACAAATCAACGTTAAACTTTGGATCTGGAAATTAATTATACCCAGCTCTGATGTGTATCATCAACATGTTTGTAATTTTGAAGATTGTAAGTAGGGCATACAATATCATATTAACTTTGATATTGTATACAGTTTCACATCTAATTTGAAACGGTGTGATAGAAAAAAGTATGTGTCTATGGAAAATACATCTCTATTACAATTGGCTTATAACATTGTAACAGTTTCTGACAGACAGTTTTCCTCTGATACAACATATTTTATGAAAATTGCACCACCTTATTATCCACAAATTACACTTAGTCCGTCGAAAGCTTCATTCTGTGGCGGTGAGGAACCATAAATGGAGCCATACACGGAGCTTCGCCAATTTACATGCAATATCACGACACAGAACAGAGCTGTATAAAACTTGACCCTGTTACATATGTAACGTCTTGCGTTTACGCCATTCATAGAACCAGTGTTGTTCCAACTATATAGATGGGCTGGAATCATAAGTATTCTTGTAAGTACTGATATCCTGAGTTTAATTTAACTTCAGGCCTTTTGTACTAGTAATTGATGAATAACTCAAAGAAATTAATCATCAGATAAAATAAACCTAATGTTATGCTGCAAGCTAATCGAGAATATCTAACACTAGCGGCCCGCCCCGGCTACATTACGGTTACATTATTGGAGTTATAGTAAGGATCCCTAATTTTTTAAAAATATAATATAGCCTATGTCACCCGGGGATAGTGTAGCTTCCCAACAGTGAAAGAATTTTTCAAATCGGTTCTGTAGTTTCGGAGCCTATTCATTACAATCAAACAAACAAAGTTTTCCCCTTTATAATATTAGTATGATTATGCAACTATCTGACAGTTTTAATTTTGCTTATTTGTAATGATAAAACTGAAATAACTAATATTTACCGCAGGAATGTGCAACCCTAACTGAAATTGATTATGTAGGAGGGTCTGCGAGCTGTAAATCCTTTGATCTTCAAATATATAAAAGCACGAAAATCAAATTAATTTTCTTACGAAAGGATATGGAAAGTTGGATATTGAAATTTTGTTATTCAATATGCGGGTACGCGGGATTGTGATTTGTATCCGACGATATAAGCCATGAATTGATGGAAATCTCTCAGGATTTATTGAACAAGTCTCGTAAAGGTTGCAATTTAAAGTAGGTTTGTAAAAAACTCACATAATTTTAATATCAGTCTGCATAACACGACTGTGGGAAAATTTCAAAAAGTATAAAATAAGCATTTGTGGTAAAACACGCCCGTGATAACATTGCCAAGGAGGTCTCGTTCATAAAGAGCAAACCAAGAACATAACGATACTCACGTACCAAGATTATCATAATGATAATCGGAGACAGAGGTGAAGGTATGACGGTTTGAAGCCATTTTTGGTGTCCAACAGCCTGCGGGGTGCGGTTAGGTGTAATTAAGTGTACTATTATAACTTACTGGTTCTGTTTTCATTTAATTAATTGGCCCGGTCTAGACGGTGCGTTATTCGGCTCGTCATGTTTTTATTAGCATAGGTATTAATACGGCACAGTAATAATATTATATTATAAGGTTTTACAGGGCGCTGTGGCGCTCATTAGGGGAGGCCTATGTCCAGCAGTGAACAGGTATAGGCTGATGATGATGATGATGATGATAAGGTTTTAGACGAAAACGAAAATTGGTATTAATTATGTAGTCATTAATACAATGTGTATTAATTACCTTTTCGCTGATTTAGAATCAAAATCTAATATGTATTCAGAACCTTATATAGAGCTGGAATAATTAAATAACGGACCTATGTAAGCCCTTTAGCATTTCTATCAAAGGATCTGACAAGATAAAAGATCGAATCATGTAAATGAGACAAGCCTGAGACACTTTCAAGTCGTGAACCTAGCAGCAGCAATAACTCAATCAAAGGCTCCGATAAGTAATCTCTAGACCACTAGATAAACTTGTTAGCATTTGTAAGTGGAGAAAGTAGCTATCGGGAAACTACTTTTAGCCAACATTATCATCATTAAGATATAAAACAGGTGTTTCAACATAACGCATTTGTAATGCTAAACGTTGGAGATTGGATTCAAATAAATATCGATGAACAAGAGAAAATAGTGTAAACATACATTTTGCTACTTCTTTTAAACTATCGACAGACACAGACATTAAACGAAAGTCCTTCACAAATTTAGAAAATATAATAGAGAAATATCAAGAAATATTTCCCTGATAATGATATTTCCAATATCAGCATAGTTCAGGTAAACGCTTCATAACAAATCTTAGACATTGCAGTTTAGGCAAACTGCCTACTGAAAACATTTGGAAGATCTCATTCAAAAATAAATAACAATTGCAGTGCAAAGTATCGATACGTCAAAATATTGCTATTGCTGTTTGCTAGGCTCCTGAAGGGAAGGTGACGACCTGCACTGGAATGTTATTGAATGGGTAATTAACATCCGAAGCAATACAAAATATTCATACAGAGATGCAGAAAATCCCCAGTTAATAAAATTACCTATTTCAACATTCGATATGTGCCGTCAATCACGTTTGAATTATGAAAAAAAATAACAAATTAACGGTTTTCAAAGGCCAATTATGAATATACAATGACATTGAGTAAGGTGTGTTATTGTGGAAACCACAAATAATAAGCGCGGGGGATGACTAATGCTGATTACTTAGAAGACAATTGAATTGTTATAGTTAGAAGTTTTATACAGGTATGTTTTAGGAAACACGGTCTAGAATAGTTATAACTACGATCGAGACTCACTTAGGGATTCTAATTACAATTTAAAAATCTATACGGTACAACTTTGCTGGTAGCTACGTTCAAGATCACAAAATGACACTATTTGATTGACTTACCAATTTGTTGACGCCATCAATCCCATTTTCAACCAAGATGTCTTCAAACAATATATCAGCTTCACAAGGCGAACATAGATTGCTCAGCAATTCACTGAATCTTTCCACTTTGCGCACACACACTGCCCCCAGTAAGCCTCCAACATCCTCTTTCACTTTTGGCACTACACTATCTTTTACTTTTACATTATAAACATCTATTGCTTCATCAGCGGACGAATTACAACTATTGTGACTATTTTTGAGCCCTTTTTCGCCCAGAACTTCATCAATCTTAATATCGATTAGTTTCTGGTCTTCAACATCAACAACAAGATCATTAAATAAATCTTCGATTTTATCTTTTTCTAAGCTATTCGTTATATCGTCGTCGTTTACAATATCGTTAAAAAATTCTTCACTGTTAACGCGCGAAGGTTTCTCGCGTTTTTCTTCATGTTTCTCAATATTGATTTTCTTCTTCTCTTCTATTTTGGACTTCCTCATCCTCCTGTCAACTAACTTGGATTCATTTTTTTCGTCAACATTCTTCCCTTTAGGACTAGTCATTATAAAATTACTTTTGTCTTTTTCTAATATATTTTTATTAATGGAATGTTTAGATTTCGTCTTAATAGCACCAATTTCTTTATCAACGTACATCACGGGCGTACTTTTTACGTTTTCTTTTTCATGGCTCTGTCTTCTGTTAGATCTCACTTTATCTCTATCTATTAACTTTGAATTTTTGGGTGATTTATTTTTCACATTTTCGAGTGAAGACTGAACTGAAGAGCTTCTTTTGGACCTTCTCGGAGATAGCGAGGAATCAGAATTGTTTGCAGCGGCGGCTCTTAAGCGTGAAGTTCGTGTAGTTCTAATAGGCACTGAAGTTGAAGCTGTATTAAGATTGAGCTCTGAGGAAGACTTAAGATGAGCGGCAGGATCTTCCGGCGGGGTCCGATCGGTTGCTTTTCTCGAGCGCCTGGAATGAACAACAAGAAGATTTTCAACAAATCGAATAGTGGAATACATAAAAATATAACAATAATTGACATCAATGGTAATCAACTGACCGTTCCGTAACATTGGATGAGAATAGCGTCGCTGTCCTGGCCGTGAGCTGCTTTCTCCTCTCCTCCTTATACTTCAGTATCCGGGCCGCTCGGGCCTCGTCCTGCGACTGGCTCATGTCCCCCTCCTTGCGCTCCCGACGACGTCACGTACGCCAGCACCCTTGGAGCTTTCTATAGCCTTTAGCTTCGTTCTTATAATTAATGTAAATCGTGTCTAGCATGGCGGCATTAAGCGCGCTATAGGGCGGAATATTGGCAGTGATGAATACAGAATAAGGCTGGGCAGGCGTTCAGGCGACCTGGAAACAAAATGAACAAGAAATAAGAACCTCATTGTGAGAAATTATAAAGATGTTGAAAACTCTAAATTGAAGTCGTCCTTACTACTTTATACTTTAGTATAACTACAGAGTAATTCAATATGATGAACTCAATTGTAATAACGTATAGAATTGGTGTCATGTAAAACATATTACATGACTATTTGACACGTGATACCTAGTCACTGTTGTACACAAACCAATATGACTAATACATTACACATACGAGGGATGCCTTTTAAGTTTTGTCGTTTGAAGAAAAAAACACAACTAGAACCTTATAGTACTTTTTATTGTTTTTCAAAGTATTCACCACGTAGCTTAATACACTTTTCCATTCGCTCAAACCAGTTATTATAACATTTATTCCACTCTAAAGTGGGGGTGTTCAAAATGGCTGACTTGAAAGCGTCGACTGCTTCTTCACTGGACTGGAACCTTTGACCACGAAGACTTTTCTTAATTTTAGGAAATGTAAAAAAATCGTTAGGGCTTAGGTCAGGACTGTATGGAGGATGGTCAAGAATTTCTACTTTTTCCTGCTTCAAATACTCAATCGTTTGACGAGCGCTGTGTGAACTTGCATTGTCGTGGTGCAGGATGATGCGTCGCTTTGAGTTAGATTTTCGAAGTTCGGCGATGACTTGTGGTTAACAAACTGTGGTATACCACTCTGCGTTAACCGTTCTACGATCATCAAGTGCAATAGTCGCAACATGGCCGGTTTTTCTAACGAACGTGGCCACCATCTTCTTTGAAGTGCTTCGAGAACGAACAACTTTAGTCGGCTTTGGCTCGTCTTGAAAGACCCAGATTGTAGATTGTTGTTTGGAATCAGGATCGTAGGCATAGATCCAAGATTCGTCACCACTGATGATGTCGTAGACGTGATTTGACTCTCCTCGGTTGAACCTTTGCAGAGTTTTCTTACACCATCTGACGCGGGCCGCCTTGTGATCGTCGGAAAGCAGATGCGGTATCCAACGGCAAACTAGCTTTCTTACACCAAGCGTTTCATGCAAGATCTTCTGAATGGTTGTCCCTGAGATGCCTAATAGAGCCTCTATCTCTCGATACGTCACATGACGATCTTCGAGAATTAGTTGTCTCACTCCAATGATGTTATCTTCAGTGAATGCAGATTTTGGGCGACCTTCGCGAGATTTGTCACTAACACTAGTATGTCCACGCTGGAATTCTAAATACCAGCGTTCGACAGTCCGCAGACATGGGGCTTCATCTCTGAACACAGATATTAGCTCTTCAAAACACTGAAGCCGTGTCAGGCCTCTTCTAAAGTTGTAGAAAATTATTGCACGAACATTTTCCTTAGAAAGATTCATTTTCGTACGTAACCTGACAGATTCTAATCGACGCTGTGACTAAACAATAACATTAATCCTAATACATTCAACTGTTTTGAGATTCGAAATTTAAACACATTCGAATATAGAACAGTTCCAAATTCAAAATTGCCGGGAATTATGGAAACGACAGAACTTAAAAGGCATGCCTCGTATCACTAAATAAAATTCAGATTTAACTATACATCTATACAAATAAATAAAATTGGAGTGTCTGTTTGTAATATCAAAATAACACCTTTTCACTAAATGCATATGACAGTACATACGACACCTATAACAAAAACGCAATTGAAAAAATTGTTGTCTGTCTGTCTGTCTGTCTGTCTGTCTGTCTGTCTGTCTGTGTGTTTGTTCCGGGTAATCTCCGAAACGGCTGGACCGATTTTGACGGGACTTTCACTGGCAGATAGCTGATGTTTCAAGGAGTAACTTAGGCTACTTTAATTTTTAAAGAACAATTAGGGTTCCGTATAAAAAAATAAAAACACATGAAATCAAAGAGTATCTCCGAAACGGCTGGACCGATTTTGATATCATAAAACGGTATTACACTAATAATCCCCAATTACACTATTACTAATCGCGAATGAGAAACTATACGTGGTCAAATCGCAGAACGCAAACAATGATGTTTCATTATCGCTCCCATTTCTCGCGAGCGAGCGGTCAAAAGGCTTTGTTCTATTGTCGCCTCGCATCACGTAAGGGAATATAGCTGCGGACGATTGTTATGTCCCGGGACAGACTTTTACCAGTATGCGTCATAGTTTCATCTGTGTTATTGAGAAACACGTTGCATTGGAACGTGCGGCTTGCGACCTATGTTTAATCTACCGTCTAGCTTGACTACTCATAGTCGGCAGCTATGCAAGTAATAACATCTAACTGCAATTTAATATTAACACACTCTTCATATCACAAGTCAGTTTGTGGAACTTGTAACATACTTATATAACGTGGTTTTTATAACTAAGTGACATAAACAAGGATCTATGACTTATATTTAAGACTAGCTGTGCCCCGCGACTTCATCCGCGTAGTATTGGATTATTGGGTTAAAAAGTATCCTATATGTTAATCCCGGTTATAATCTATCTGTGTTCCAAATTTCTTCCAAATCCGTTCAGTAGTTTTTGCGTGAAGGAGTAACAAACATACATACATACATACATCCACACACAAACTTTCGCATTTATAATATTAGTAGGATAGTACCTTGAAGCAAGTTCTAAAACAAAGAAACAACAGTACGTTTACCTACTTAATACAAATTGACAGCTAAATTTTAAGTTGTTTAATTTTGTAGTTTTTCTTTTCCCAAACTGTACACTTTATAATATCCTTATGAATTAACCAGTACCATAGTAAAACCTCGGATTATTGGCTCTTTCATCACACCTGCTTATTGCAACTTGAATTGGTTGTATAGCAGCCCCGTTAACAGACTTCAATCACGTTAATTGTCGATATGGTTGAGCAACCATCGCTCGTACGGTCTCTAGTATATGAGTTGAATTATAAATCTCAACCTTATTATACGAGACATACATTTAATTACCATTCATTAGTCAGTGTTTATGCAGATTAGTTCATCTGATATGTCAATTATCTAGATGATCATCGTCATGTTATTTATATGCACTTAATTGATACTATATCGTCGTCAATATTATCGCGGACGAACTTTGATTAAATAGGGACTTTATTTCACCCTCAATAATTTTTCATGTACACAATTTCGCTCGGGGTTATTTTCATTAGAACAAGGATGCATTATTAACGCTATTTATAATACAATATATCGCAATATTCATTAACAACGTGATACCGATCGACAATATCGGGCATCGCCTCGGTCATGTAGACACGACGACTTAATCATTGGGTAATCATGCGCTATATACGGTAGCAGCGGTGTAAGGACGCAGGCGAGACGAGAGATTGAGGCGGACTTTTAGTGGTAATAAATATGACGGGGACGTGGCATTAGTTTATTAAAAGGCCAAAGACTAACTGCTGATAAATAACCGCTGGTTTGTCATACTCCGAACAACTAATTTGCAATAATATCTGATAAATCGAATTTATCTTTGCTCATTAATCGCAATGCTTGCGTCCTCCTTTTGACTTCTATATTGATAAATAACATGCAGTTTTTACACACGACTGCAATTCTCTCTTCATAATATACTAGGTGAAACAGAAAGGGTATACAATATCTTTGCATCTTAACTTTGTAAATCTAAAACTATCGGTTTTGTGGGTCAGTTGAAGTACTGAAGGTTTTGTAGACTTGTGAAATCTGTCAACAGCTGTATCCCTGTCCCAACTTTTGTTTTTCAAGTTTCCTCCAAAGCTTATAAGTTTTAGATTACAAAGTTAAGTTTTGAAAAAAATTGGATACACTTTTTGTTTCAACCTGTAACGAAGTAAGTTTAGAATCGATGCAACAACGCCTCTCATTTACAGCCACGAAATCCAAATTAATCGTTAGGTAAGGCTCTCCTCTTGTGTGTAAGCCGTGAAGCTTTTATTACAACACAAAATAGGGCGCTATAATGTCATTTTAAAAATAATAACTCATTATACTGCCTGTCATCACACAAGACGAGTAATTTCAAGGGGGAAACGTGCTTGACATGTCACTTGTAAAGGTTATTTTCCTTTGACGGTTGGACAGGTGGAGCCTTTGAAGACCACGTTAGCAGTCACGACCTTGCTAAGGCTTAGAAACGGCGATGTCTACACGAGAAACTGTAATTGGCATTGACATTGCACATACCTTCTAAAGTCGGTCATAAACAAATGGTACCAAGTAATGTGTTGCTATTACTCGTAAAAAGAGTATTACGGGATTTTAACGACAAGTCGTATGAGTATTACTTGCGTGAGTAAATTGGGCATACCGTATTAGGGAAATATAGGTCACAGTATTTAGTACTTGCGCGTGATATTTGGCACTATTTAAGGACATTGATAAATGATACCCACTAAGCCAAAGATAAGAAAATAGATAAAAGAGAGAATTAGGATAAATATGCAGGTTTTTAAACCAATAAGTTTTAGAGAGCGTAAGTAGATAGGTATTCAATGATGTATCAGAAAAATGAAAACGAATACGGAATTTATCATGATAAATACAAATAATATATGATGAACAGATAATACTAAACATTCGGTCCTAGACTAAATCAATAAAATATTGGAGATCGCTCAAAAGCAGACGAAGCGAATAAACTTAGTTATGCATGCCGTATAAAGTACTAATAGCCTAAAAGGTTTAGCGCATTGAGAAACAGCCCAGCGATTCAAAATAATAAAAACAGTATTATTTAAAACAATACAAAACAAGAAGTATGAGTAGTCTAGACTACTTAAACTATGGATGACGTATGATTTTTGCTCCAGAGATTCGGAAAGGGAGAACTTCTACCAACATTGGCCGTGGAAGTTCAAACAATATAATATACTCAATCCCTCTTATTATTAAACGTGGTTTAGCGGTTGTATAATTACACCATATTTGTTTTCTTCCTTCGAATTTCAAATTAATTATGACAGAAAGAGATAGTTCGTTGTGTAACTAATCCCCCGCTATACCACGTTTATTAGTAAGAGGGAATAAGTGCGAAAAACTGTTAGATAACATAACTTTATCTCACATAGGATACAAAAGCATATGGGATTTACCTCCAGACTATCCTACTAATATTATAAATGCGAAAGTTTGTGAGTGTGGATGTATGTATGTTTGTTACTCCTTCACGCAAAAACTACTGCACGGATTTAGATGAAATTTAGAAAACAGATAGATTATAACTAGGATTAACATATAGGATACTTTTTAACCCGATAATCCCGAAATTTTTGCTAAGTTAAAATACTACGCGGATGAAGTCGCGGGGCACAGCTAGTAATGACATAATTTTGCACAACTTCAAAACACAATTTCCAAAGTTTTTAAAGTCTCCCCGAGTGCAAACTTTGACTGCAACTGTCTTATCCCAAAGATACGCCTGGGCCTAGGGAGATAGCGTTAAGTCTTAGTTATATCATCATAACTGCAAACTTTTTGGAGATTTTATAGGTAACGGGGGACATCTGTTCAGAACAATATTATTGAAGGCGATGGACACCAGCCACGGCACGTCTCGAAAATAAGTTACGTCAGACGAAATGTTATTTCTGAACGTTCTGTTCTACATACCGCGTCCTTATACTTAAGGCTATACCTACCTACATAAATTATAAATACCTATGAATCCGTGTACAATACTAGCATACATAATAAAAATATCTGCCACGTTTTAAATATTATACTTCTACCTTACTAACATCGTTATTTAGTTTTACCTAATCACCTATTCATAAAGTCCGATGTATTGTACCTATCCTAATGGAATTTCCTAATAGTAGCACCTAACCAAGAAACCTAACTTTGATCTTTGTGTGTAATTTAAGCAGGTCTAGAGCTCGGAGCTCACATTTACTTTTAATTGTGCTTGCTGTCCATCACGGTGTAATGAAGGACACCTAACTAACAGCTTCCGAGGGATCGAGGTGGTTAAGCTCGAGGGGAGTTCTATAACCTCTAACGTTCCCTACGTGTCGGTTATCCACGTGGCCGAAGCCGGGCTGACTGGGGTGTGGACTTCCAACGGACCAGGGACAATAATCTACTATATAAAAATAAGTCGGGTTTTCCTTCCTGACGCTATAACTCCAGAACGCATGAACCGATTTCCACGGTTTTGCATTCGTTGGAAAGGTCTCGGGCTCCGTGAGGTTTATAGCAAAGAAAATTCAGGAAAATTTCAACAGAACGCGGACGGAGTCGCGGGGCACAGCTAGTCTACTATCTAAAAATAAGTCGGGTTTTCCTTCTTGAAGCTATAACTCCAGAACGCACGAACCGATTTCCACGGTTTTGCATTCGTTGGAAAGGTCTCGGGCTCCGTGAGGTTTATAGCAAAGAAAATTCAGGAAAAATTTCAACAGAACGCGGACGGAGTCGCGGGGCACAGCTAGTTGTGTATAAATATAAATATATATAGATAGACCGAACGGATGACTAAGTACAGGTAGTGAGTTGCCTAAGCCTGCTCCCACTTCGACGGGAACCTCACCCCACGTACATAGAATACACCAGAACGGGGTGCTTAGCCGAGCCCAATGCAAGGGAAAAACGACTTCTGGAGCGCACCAACTGACCCAGACCTAACGAATGAGAGGACGATGCAATGAACACCAGCGTACCAGCGCCATTACACCCCATGGAACCATGACCATGGATAAAAGTAAGCCGCACACGAGTGTCAAAATATCCGAACGCGAATCCCCGTTTAAATACATTATACCACCAGAAAATACACCTACAACATTCAATAAAACGAGCCCATGAAGACCTGCTTTATCAAACATTGAGCACCTCCGGATGGTATTTTATTATATAAAAATGGCTAGAATAAACACTGTGACCGACCGAGATTCCCCGTTTAACTACAACGATACCATTAGAAAATACACCTACAATATTCAACAAAACCAGCCCATAAGGCTTGCTTTATTAAACATTGAGTACATTCAGATGGTATATATTAATATAAATTAAATCTATTAACGCGACTAACTATAAACTTGATACTTGTGTTTAGCTTGGGACCTCTAAATGAATGACCACGAAATTAGCTGTGCAAAGCCTTTTATAATCTCGCCACCTGACGCTATTATGTATATTTCCTACCTTCAATATTTTTATAAACTAGAGACGCGCAAAGTCAGAATTTCTACGAACTCAATCTTACAACACCGAACGTAATTCGATCAATCTTTATATATGAAGGTATACGTCTAATAATAAGGTATTCTTACTGGTAGTGTTTCCTCAGACTTTAGCTAATATCCTGGATATAAACAATATTCTAATTATCAAAACTACTAAGTGAAATATGCATAAAATATATAGACTATTTCTTACTCCTCCACTAAAGTGAATCTGTTTATCGAACTGCTTCTAGTTTGTTTTAGTTCCTACCTGTATGGAAGTAATTTCCATCGAATATAATATGAATGTCCGAACGTTTACCGAATCTCAATATCGAAAACGTAAATTAGGGGCTAACCTCATCTCTAGCTTGTTCCTGCATTCTTCTCAAACTACCCTCAAATATATTTAATTATCGTCCGACGAGAGCTAAAAATAGACGCCGACACCGTGGCGCCGAACCAAATATGGTAATGCTTGAGCACTCTTGGACAAGTTTCGACCTGATTCAAGCCTAACATTATACCTAATTTCATACGCATTTTGTCTAGCATCACGCAGAATGCAATTCTTCAAACCTAACAATGAGAAGTACCTACGCCATGCTCAATACTACTAAAGGGGAGTTTTACGCTATCATTTAATATGTCAGTCTAACTAGTTGTTTCAGAATAATAAAATTAATTAACATTTCCTTTATTCATATAAAAGCCTATATAAATTGATAGTTATATTTATATTTGTGCATGAGACGGAACCAAGGGCAAGTCTGTTCCGTTACAACGCCGATCTTCAATTAGAGGGTTGCACTACTCTAATCGAGTCAGCCCGTATAGGAGCTGTACCTAAGTCTGGATTAAAATATATTTATTCATTTAGTAGATCCCTCAGCCTATATCACGTAAATATCCTACATATTAATAAGATAACTCTTTATTAGAGAACAGATATATCTAATGCAAAGTACTTTAAACTTCTACGAAGCCGAAGATCCAAGCCAAGATCTGTATGTATTTTCATTCACGCCTAGATGTTGATAAAGTTGAATGACGGTAGATTATATGTTGGTTGACGACCGCTTGGCGCAGTGGTTCGAGCGTAGGCCGCTCGGCTCACTGCACATGGTGGTTGCGGGTTCGATTCCCGCCGGGGCAAATTTCAGAAATGGCCTTTTCATAATTTGCCCTGGTCTGGGTGTCACTGGGATCGCCCCCAGTCCATTGTAAGGTACCCATAGTACAAGCGTTGCTTAGTTTGGGACCGTACAGTTGGTGTGACAGTCTGGCGATATTTATTTATATCAAAACAGAAAACTATTATATTCTTCCGTGAAAAAAAACCAACTTGATTATTGATATATCCGATGAGAAAAAGCGAACAAATTAAAATGGACCGTAATCTATTTACAAACTAGCTGTGCCCCGCGACTTCATCCGCGTAGTATTTTAACTTAGCAAAAATTTCGGGATTATCGGGTTAAAAAGTATCCTATATGTTAATCCCGGTTATAATCATCCAAATCTGTTAAGTAGTTTTTGCGTGAAGGAGTAACAAACATACATAAATCCACACTCACAAACTTTCGCATTTATAATATTAGTAGGATAAATAAAATTGGATTATCTGTTTGTAATATCAAAATAACACCTTTTCACTAAATGCATATGAAAGTACATACAACACCTATAACAAAAACGCGATTTATAAAATTTTTGTCTGTCTGTCTGTCTGTCTGTCTGTCTGTCTGTATATGTGTTTGTTCCGGGTAATCTCCGGCTGGACCGATTTTGACGGGACTTTCACTGGCAGATAGCTGATGTTTTAAGGAGTAACTTACTTTAATTTTAGAAAAACAAACTTTTAAAAAATGGGTCCTGTCGCGCGGGCTCATACCGCGGCAGCGGGCTTTTTTGTTAAGTTAAATTCCACGCGGGCGAAGTCGCGGACTCAGCTAGTGTGAAATAAAAAGAGACGCGTTCATCCACCACTGGAATGTGTCGAGAACCTTAATCACCATCCCCTTGTTCATTCCAGAACATCACCATCGCGTGTCTCTCTCAGTCTGATTCACACGCTCTAACCAGCACTATTATACATGTAGAGATGAATGTGTAACAGTCACGGATCCGCATTGCACGCCGCATCAACGACACGACATGAATGCATACGAGAGAGGGGAAAAGCAACTTAATGGTCCAGATAATGCAACTGACAATGCAAATAATGCCACAGCAGTAATAGGTGATGATAAAAAAATAAAACAACAAAAAAATCAATTTGTTGTTAATCAATTTGGCCTATTTGACGCCCCATTTCTGGGCACGGGCCTCCCCTCACTACGCGGGGGATTCAGGCCGTAATCCACCACACTTGCCCAGTGCGGGTTTCGCATGTCTTTCGAAAATTGGTAAGATTTTCTAAGACATGCAGGTCTCCTCACGATGTTTTCCTTCACCGTAATAGTGTCGATGGAAAAAATATATATAAAATATCCGTTTAAAACCATTAAGTATGGAGGCGAGCTAGAGGATCGTATCGCAGTTTGAGATTACCGTTCGATAAACCCTTTTTCATAAAACATTGGTCATGGTAACAGAAAGGACTGTATTAAGTATTATGGCACTCCTCAAATAACTTTATATATAACATTCCGTTGTGTGAGTGATTCTTAATTCTTATACACCAAAACGACTTCACTGATTTTTAATTTATTTTTGTACTGATGGTTCTCCTGAATGGTTCTTAACTATAGTTTTACATGGTAGATGGCGCTTAAAGAAAACCAGCAAATAAAATTTACGCTGGCATAACCGCGGACAAAGACTAGTAGAATAATACATAAAGAAAGACTAACAAATGCAAAGTATTAATTGCTTGCTTACACAACATTTTCATTCATGACATCAGGCATTTAATTTAATTTCGATGAAAGGCTGGCCGTGAACGACAATACCAAAGAAAAGTGAAATTAACGCAACGCTTGCGTAACCTTGGCACAAATTGCATTAACATAAAGTACGCATTAACGTTTTATGCATAAATGTTAATACCTAAAACCTTTATACCAAGTAATTCAAGAGCCATGGAACAAGAAATTCTACAGGTGAAGCCTAATAATGAAATCATATTATAAGTCTTCCCACATCGCTCAGAAAAACACATAAATAGTCAAATTCGGGACCTGACACATATGTTATGGAGAGTTAAACCACGATTATGCTGTAGGTATTGTGCATGAATTGCAAAGTGGACTTGCACAGAAATTAAAATTAACCATATTATTAATGAAACAAGTTAACAAACAAGCGTAAGAGCCGCCAGATGCTGAGCAGTAACCGTAGCCAGAGTTGCTCGAATGCCAAAAATTCTCGCTCGTGACCGACCTGTTACTAAGTAGGACAGTGGGAGTGGAAGGGAGGCGTTGAGCTTCCAGCTCACTTACTTGTGATACGAAATGCAGCTATAATAGCTACTTTACGCCGATCTTCTGTGCGAGGGTGGTACTGCCCGGTCGAGCCAGCCCGTATATGAACTGTAGTCAATTGGATTCAGCTTGGCTCTACCACCGTTAAATATCTATATATATAACTCAAAGGTGACTGACTGACTGACTGACATAGTGATCTATCAACGCACAGCCCAAACCACTGGACGGATCGGGCTGAAATTTGGCATGCAGGTAGATGTTATGACGTAGGCATCCGCTAAGAAAGGATTTTGATTAATTCTACCCCCAAGGGGATAAAATAGGGGATGAAAGCTTGTATGAAACTTTGTCAATTAAATTCTACGCGGACGAAGTCGCGGGCACAGCTAGTAAAATAATAAGATTGAAAGAATGACATGTGACTGATCAAAACTAGTTGAGAATATAAAAGGCATCGTGATTGGTATATTGGCAAGTAATAGAAATCAATCTTTCACATTGAGATTGACATTTATTTGACTTTATCGTACTCATAAATTCTGTGCACGAAGAGATGGTACTTATATAAAAAGCGTCACCTGTTATCTGTGTTCCAATTTGAAAGTGAAGCATGACTAAATATACCAACGAAACACGTAAGAAACGATAATGCTTACTGTCAATATTTGCAAGTCTCATAAAGATAGCCGCGAACGGTCGGCTTCATGGACTTTCCTCACTCTGTCTGAAGATATTACATATCACAGGTTTATGTAACATGATGACTTTCTTTGTGAGTATCAAGATTAAAACAATGCGGGTGAATATTAAAAGCAGAGAGCAATCTCATGTATCTGGAATTTATACGCTATCTTCTACTTTATAAAAATAAGTCCGGTTTTCCTTCCTGACGCTATAACACCAGAACGCACGAACCGATTTCCACGGTTTTGCATTCGTTGGAAAGGTCCCGGGCTCCGTGAGGTTTATAGCAAAGAAAATTCAGGAAAAATTTCAACAGAACGCGGACGGAGTCGCGGGGCACAGCTAGTAGGAATATAGAAAAGAAGCAATATAATTTATTATTATTGCGGCAATATTTAAACACGATGGCAACACCCACAACGCAATATACGCTACATCGTATACTTTATAAAATGTAAATCATATACCCAAGATAGTATGATCACGTAGCTGAAATCGCGGTTGTTAAGCAAACCGAACCAATGAGTCAGACCGACTTGTTGCTCGACTTTTTGCTCGGAGAAAACAGGGTCATTATTTATATATCAGAGAGCACGAGGCGGGCAACACGCCGGGCACGTTGCAACATATACTTCTTTAACAAGTGCCCAACACCAGATTATCAAGCAAAATATATTGAACGAATTGGATATTATATCTACTTATATCCTAAAATCTAAATGTATATAACTCAAAGGTGACTGACTGACTGACTGACTGACTGACTTAGTGAGCTATCAACGCAGTCCAAACCACTGGACGGATCGGGCTGAAATTTGGCATGCAGGTAGATGTTATGACGTAGGCATCCGCTAAGAAAGGATTTTGATTAATTCTACCCCCAAGGGGATAAAATAGGGGATGAAAGTTTGTATGTAACTTTGTCAATTAAATTCCACGCGAACGAAGTCGCGGGCACAGCTAGTATTCCATATACTTAACGGTAAACGTAATGAAATGCCCAATATAACATATTTTTAAATAACAACGAACATATTTAAATATGAATAGACAAATATAAAGGATACGAGAGTAAAGAGAACAATGGCCTGGGGCGGGTTGAAAGATGTTAACAGCATTATCACAGTATGTCAGTTGTAAATGTAAACAAGGGAACACGACATAGTCAAACGATTTTGGTATACATCTATACATACAAATAAATAAAATTGGAGTGTCTGTTTGTAATATCAAAATAACACCTTTTCACTAAATGCAAATGAAAGTACATACGACACCTGTAACAAAAACGCGATTTAATCAATTTTTGTCTGTCTGTCCGTCTGTCTGTCTGTCTGTCTGTGTGTTTGTTCCGGGTAATCTCCGAAACGGCTGGACCGATTTCGACGGGACTTTCACTGGCAGATAGCTGATCTTTTAAGGAGTAACTTAGGCTACTTTTATTTTAGAAAAAAAATGAGTCCTGTGATGCGGGAGCGGGCTTTTTTGTTAAGTTAAATTCCACGCGGACGAAGTCGCGGGCTCATCTAGTTTATAATACGTTAAAACGTGGATTGAAATAAAGCTCGGCATGATTTAATACCTATGTCATTGAGTACGCTGAAAACCAGATTATCTGATCTTAGAATATTTTGCAAGATTAACTTACCTAAAGTTAAATGTTAAGAGGCAACTTTTTAGGAAGATAGATTTAAATCTCTCAGCCTTGGTTTACTAAACGGCGAAGCGTTTGAGTCACCAAGGCGACAAAGTGTTGGAAGATGCTCGATTCGGTGTGAATGTCTATTTCTTGTGCTACATTGTAAAAA
Organism: Notodonta dromedarius; assembly: GCA_905147325.1. Lineage (NCBI taxonomy): Eukaryota > Metazoa > Arthropoda > Insecta > Lepidoptera > Notodontidae > Notodonta > Notodonta dromedarius. The sequence continues at coordinate 8,693,033 of LR990172.1, forward strand.
AATATAATTCTTAGAAGCTGTCAAAACATCGCCGCCATCACCACCACGCATGAATCACGAAACGAGAAGATTGATCTTTTTTACCGAAGCTGTAACACAAAAATATTGGCAACGGCAATCGCACAAGATGATAAGACAATTGATAATAAGTGCTCAAGTTACTAACATAAGAGCAGTCCAACTTTTTAATGAGTGACATCTTCATAAAGCCATAAGTCCAAATTCAAGTACAAGTCCAAGTCAAGTTTAATATAAATGCTAAGCTGAATATCTGAAGTGACCGGGATCGCTTGCATACGTAACGATAACGGCGGCAGTTCCAGTACGTGCCATAGGCTATATGTTCTATCTAAAAGAGTCACCAGAGGAAAATAAGTCTGGGTACACTGCGCAACTTTTTGGCTCTCGTAGAAAAATATGCCTTGGGGTCGGCATAATGAAATTAGAGAATATTTATTTGGAGAGTATACCCTGCCATAAGTTTTGGAATGGAATAATGTCAGCTATTTATAAATACACTAGCGGCCCGCCCCCGGCTTCGCACGGGTACATTGCGGTTACCTTTTTTGAAAATATATTATAGCCTATGTTACCCGGGGATAGTGTAGCTTCCCAACAGTGAAATAATTTTTCAAATCGGTTCAGTAGTTTCGGAGCCTATTCATTACAATCAAACAAACAAAGTTTTCATCTTTATAATATTAGTATGATGTGTTTTTTCCTCAGCCAGGAGCATTACTTATTGCATTGTCTGGAAACGATCGTCATCTTTCTACTTGTAAAAACTTTTCCGTCATGACGTAAATTTATACGAACTCATTATATCCTATTATAATTTCAGTGTCGCACAAAACGCTGCGTTGCAAACCAGAATGAGTTCAAAACAGCATTATGATTCAACCCGTCCCGAACGAACAAATATTTTTAGATATAGTGCCGATGACATTGTCTAAAATCCACACGCCCGGTAGGCCATACGGCCACCTATTTAAGTAATTTATGAACTCATATCATATTTTTCATTAACTGATGGATGACGTAATGTCGGCGAGGTTTTAGCACGGATTTTAGAGATTTTTATTAGTTGCGAGTGGGAGGATAGACATTATTAACTCGTGCAAACAAGTTATCGACATAAATGTAAAATCCAAAAATGTTATACAAAAACTTAATTTTGAGACTCCCCGTGAGACTGACATGGCGGCGGCGTCTAGTTTCTCGGTGACTAAATTGCTAATGCACGCCATTTTATCTTAATTATCACTTCGATACGAAGACGAATACTGTGTGCTAGATGCACATTTGAATTAGTGCACTCTCGCTAACATGACTAGCCAGTAGACTGCGAATAATATCATCTTCAAAATCTTTGAAGACCGCTGTGTGCTATTTCGAGCAACGAAAATATATAGGTACATCAGATGCAATTGTAAAGATAGTCAGTTTATATAAAAGTATCACACGCAACTATCATGTTTACACACATGTCTGTTTGTCTACATCGACTGGCCACAGTGACCGCAAGGCCGAGAACTTCAATCGCTCGTTGCTCACTTACAATGTGTGTATTAACTTAAGTTTTAATGCATTCATCAAGCGACAATAAAGTTCATTGACACGGCTATTTAAGTAACAACGCGACATCTGAGGTTTGGTCTTATTAATTTTATTGGTAACCTTAAAGGCCGCAGCGTGATTAAAGCAATATTCTACGAGTCATAGACAGCTATTAATTAGTGATAAAGATGAGATGGGCTTGGAAAATTACACGAACAAGTTATTCGCGAAGGTTTCCAAATTTGTATTGGATTTCTAAGTAGCTTGCAGACAAAAATATACTTGAGCAGATTCGTTTCAATTCGCTAAGAATAAAAATACCGTCACCTTTTTTAGTCATTAATTTTCTAGCTTGGCATCCCTTTAATAAAACTGTTAGATAAAATTAACACACAATTCTACTACAAAAAATAATTAAACATCCACATTACTTCTTTAAACTATTTTAAAGACCCTATGGTCACTTCAAGACACGATTTCTTTTGAGCTCGACTCCCAGTTACCTCGATAAAATAAAAATACATAAAACAAAGCTTGTTCGCCAAGGAAAACATATCGAAGGAAGGCAATAATCTTATATCTGCAACTTTCTCTCTGGCGGGCTCAGATTGGGCGACCGCGATTGATTGGTTATATAAGGATAAATAATATAAACATTTATTTCATAAAAAAGTAAAATAAAAAAAATCTGCAATGAGTACCTTTTGGGAAAGAAACAGGAAAAATCACTAGCAACGGTAGCAACACAGTAAAACACACTGCACAATTTGTTATAAACTGTTCGCTGAAACGGTTGGACTACCAGGGCAGCAGAATAACGCAGAAGGCATCGAAGCGCACCTGTTGGCGCGGCGCGAGGAGCGTTACTGGCACGACGAAGCGGCCCATTAGTCGCACTCCAAACACGTCATGCGGAAGCCGGTTATGCTGGACACCGGCCGGTGCCTTCGAAGAAAATCGCGATAAAAGGTGCACTGCAGAATGGGAACGCCAAAAAAAAATCCTACATGAAGAACTTTTGAGGATAATGATGAACGTGTGATGCTCTACATTTAAGACGTATCCTTGAAGATGACGAATAAAGCATTGCCATTTTTGTAATATTAGGATATCGTAAAACTTCACAACTTAAAAAAAAATTTTTTTTTACGAAATTGGATGTTAATAAAGAAATTTTCAATTATTGCCAGATTTGAGAGCCAGATAAAGAGAAAGTGCAGGGGCAACATCTGGCCAATAAACATAATATCGGTACAAGTCCAATTGATTATCATATCAGACTGGTTGCGGCCGTGTGGGCAGACGAACGACTAATGAGGACGAATAAAAACTCTTTCATATATAAATCGAACGCACAATCATCGATCAAATCCATATTTATCAATGGAAACAAAACATCAATCAACGGAGAGGTAACAGTTGCACTAAGATTTTTTGTACGAACATTCAAACAAAGAAACGATTCGCAACATTTTTGAAGGCAAACATTTTTTATGTATGCACTGAAAAGATTGAATTTCAATAACTTAAATATTACGAAAAAATTTAAATGTGAGCATAGTTATTACCTATCATTAATTGAAACAAAGGATCTTATTTTCATAAAATAGATACTGAACAAGCCTCGGGTGTCACAAAAACTCAACTTGTTTGTCGTGCAAGAAATTTTCTCTTTCCTATATTGAACCTAAACACTTTCTGAACGTGAAACTAGCGGAGCATCCCCTGGGGAGCTTGAGACAATTTGTTGATAAGTATTTGTCCCTTAGGTATTGTTACTGTCTAACAGCGGACCACTGTCACTTTAATTTACAGCTATCATCTTATTACATACGTCTCATGATATTTTTACTATTACATACTAATTTATTTAATTGTATCACCGTGTAAAAGCGAACTATCTGACTAAACCTTTTTGTAAGATAAAAACATTGGAGATAAAGAGAGCAGTTAATGGATTCTAAGTCAATTTTTCAATCAGCTTTATACTCAATTCCGGGAAGCCCAATTACGTGACCAATAAGGTCCCGGTTTTCCTGATAATTCCCTATTCGCAGATGGAGAAATGTTGACACACCACTTCGGAGCAAAAAGAGACCGTCTCCGATATCTTCAAATATTTACTGTATGTTTCAACCATCTTTTATTTTATTCCTAAAACGATCTGAGCGTCTGACCTTCTACCCCACTTTCGTTGGAACCAACCAACAATTATAGAAACAATACATTTTTTTCTCAGAGTAAAAAAGCTATACCGTCACTAGTGGGTATTCTAACAAATACTTTATAGTAGAAACATTACAGTCCAGATTGTAATCAAGCAGAGCATGAAATGTACAGCATAGCGTGCCGACGAGACACGGATCATAGATTACCGTTTAGAGCAATCGGTGCATAAGTAGGAGACGATGATCCGAGTTGTAAGGCTAGACAGCGAGCAGTAGAGCGATACTTGCTGTTTCATTTCCTATGAATCGAGGCTAAAATCAGTAAATAAATTCTTATCACAACAGTGAAAACGAGTGGGCACGCGGGCTCATTCTTGCATCCATATTTCACCAGGCTGCTCACAATCATCCCGCTGAGCGTTAGCTATCAACTTGACGTTTAATTTAATAGGATTAAACCAGGCGCCAAGCAGTTATACCGTTACTCGGAATTTCACCAATCTGCGGTGAGCGACAGTTATAAACGACAGTCTATTACTCTTTATATATTACTAAATTTACAAAAGTATAATAGAGCCGTTTATAACGATAGACTCATAACAAAACATCAATAAAATTGAAGCGGAATCTATTCAGCAAGTCGGCTTGCTAAATTATAATTTAAAATTGAAAGACGAAAGGAATCCGTAAAAGCTACATCAGTCTAACAAAATGAATGCACCAAACTTTAGCACAAATCAAATTTACTCAAGCATTTTGATTTTCTAGACTATAATGTTAATAATCCTTACATTATAAATGTACATGAGTGGAAGACATCGTAGCCGCTGAACTAATATTTAGCGATCACTTTCGAACACACGACGTTAATATTAATTAAATTGAATTCAATGAAAGTATATACTCGTATTATCAAATACCAACTTTACAAATAAGTATTCATACGAGTTCGTAAGTCAGAAACTTGAGAAAACGTAACATCGAACGGAAACCACTATTGTTGCTGAGTGCGCATATGTGTTTTGAGTTTACGGTCCGCCGACCATTGCGATCATTGCACCGGCCACTTTAATACCGACAGACAACCAGTACTTGGGCTAACCATACGCTTCTATTACGTATATCTTCAACCCTGCAAAGCGGCTAAAGCTTTCCAGTTGTCAATCCCAACTCAGAAATCTTGTACCCTCTCTTCTAACTCTTCCAACTGACATAGCTATCCGGTATAACTTAGTCATAATATTTTAGCTCTTTAAAAGTTTCACTCCTGGGCACGGGCTTCCCCTGAATGCGAGGGGGATTCAGGCCTTACTCCACCACCCTGGTCCAGTGCAGATTGGCGGATTTCACTTATCTTTTGTCGTATAGTCAACTATATCAATACCCATAGGGGTAACCTTTGATATAGTTGACTATACGACATATATATATATATACATATACATATATATATATAGTTGATATAGTTGACATATATAGATATGTCAACTATATCAATATATGGTATAGTCAACTACATCAATAGAGTTACGGAGAAACAACTGTGGTGATCTTATTTACAACAATGAAATAAAATTATTCTTATTCTGAAGAGTGAAGTTAGCCATACTTACTGAATATGGAACTCAACTGTAAAAACTGGGATCATAAATTCAATTATACAACGCCTAATGTTGAATCAATTCTGCACGGTTTGCCTTGTTATTTTGATTATACAACAACGTGTGCAATTATATTTTAGACAATCTGTATTGGAAGCAATTCAAGAGGTTTACTTACAACATAGAAACATACATTACTTGGACACCACTTTAAACTTCACTTCAAGTCCAATTTGCGAAACACAACTGAACTGAACTGAACAAACCATCAAATCACCTTGACAGTGCAATTTTCAGAACAGCCGCTAACAATAAACGACTTCTGATACATAAAAGTGGAAGCTGTGATTCTGAAGAGAATCTTAAGGCATTCGTGATAAAATATAATAGGAAACTTCAGTATTTATTATTCTAAAATTAAAAATCGAAGTGTTAATATTCTAAATTTTCTGCTAACCAATGTATATTTGGTTAAATACGACAATAAGCTTCATAGTTGTTGTTTCTATTTATATCTAACTAGCTGAGCCCACGACTTCGTCCGCGTGGAATTTAACTTAACAAAAAAGCCCGCTCCCGCGTTCTTAGCCCGCGCTAAAGAACCCATTTTTTTAATTTTGTTTTTCTAAAATAAAAGTAGCCTAAGTTACTGCTTATAACAACAGCTATCTACCAGTGGAAGTCCCGTCAAAATCGGTCCAGCCGTTTCGGAGATACTCTTTGATTTCATGTGTTTTTATTTTTTTACGCGGATCCCTAATTGTTTTTCTAAAATTCAAGTAGCCAAGTTACTTCCTAAAGCATCAGCTATCTGCCAGTGAAAGTTCCGTCCAAATCGGTCGAGCCGTTTCGGAGATTACCCGGAACAAACACACAGACTGACAGACAGACAGACAATTTTTTTTTAAATCGCGTTTTTGTTATAGTTGTCGTATGTACTTTTAAATGCATTTAGCGAAAATGTGTTATTTTGATATTACAAACAGACACTCCAATTTTATTTATTTGTATAGATTTACCGAAGGTGGTAATGCACTGAAAAATATTACTCTCTCTCTGAAATAAATATGATAAGAATACCCTTAAAATTGAAGGACGTAATGATGTAGGTATAAAGTACTGGCATGTTCCGATGAAATCATAATAGCTCCATAGAAATCTGCTAAGAGCAATGGTCAGTGGAGAAACATAGATGCATTAAAACGGTTTTTATAGTTAAAGTGTGCATAAAGCCATCATCCAGCTAACGGACTCATGCAGAGCTGCTCTACTTAGGTACTTCATGTACCCAGATAACTTGAGGACAAAAACAATGATTAGATAAGCGGCGAGGCCTTGCATTATCGCTATCTTGACGGATACTATCTCAAAAACCAAATATTTGAGAAGAAATGCACTAGATTTTTGCAGGTCAACATTATTTTGTATCGGACGAGTGCGTTCCAAATGGAAGGGTTAAAGTGGTTTAATAAATCTGGTCACGACAGCAACAGTGTCTCCATACTGATCAATACAATACGTAAGACCTCATTTGCCTCAGCTATATTTATTGTAACGGTATAATAGGTATGCATGAGTGCACTTGAATGATAATAGGTATATAATAATAATAATAATTTAGCCCTTTTGACGTCCCACTGCTGGGCACGGGCCTCCCCTCAACATGAGGTATAGGTAATAGGTATATGACGGCGATAATCACAACTAATTTAAGACAGTACCTATAACAGCATATAGAATTTCCCATACACTATGAAACTGACCTTGAGATTTTCTACCCAAAGAAAGAAAATGGTGTACTTATTGCACCTACTGATAGCCTGCGAATACTACCTATCTATAATAACCTACCAAAAAATCAAGTGGTGAAGTTAAAAAAAACATGGATAAGTATTTTCTACATAGAATCGAGGCTGAATATATAGAGAAGACACCTTGTTAAGCGCCCTACAGCCAAATGTATGAATATTCATAAACCTACTACACAAAATAGGAAATAGTGTGCAATGTACAGGGTCAAAATCAGACAAGAGGTCAAGTTCACGGGACTGTTTACATTTATGCAAGCAAGTCAGTAATTCAAATTAGTCATTTATATTTAAGTACTTATATTATTTTTTCTATGCTGATGGCCTTTTATGACCTTGAAAACATTCATTAACGCTATAAGGGCTCATATCTGTGTTAGGGGTTACCGAGGTTAGGGCTCTCACTCAAGGTAAGTGGGCATCTTGAAGTCATTACAGGTCTTTAATTGGGTAGTCACAGATAATTGTAGATTCTAACAAAGACCTGTAGATGTTTCTCACTGTGTAACATAGGATAAATATTATCAAAACTTGGTTTGAAACTTCATCAGCCATTTATTTATTTATTTCTGTTTAGTCAGTGTGTTCTAGGTTTAGTTCAGGTGAAGCACACATGCAAGCACATGGTTACAGAGGCTGCTCACTTTGTCAGTACACAGCTATTGGCGAATATGTTATCTGTACCATTTTATTTAAATTTAAAAACTTACCATAATAGGTAAATAATATTCTATCAATGTGCAGGATAAACCAACTTCAACTCACACCATTAACTTATATAATATTAATAAACATGCAAATAAATAGTATCAAATTTATCATAATATATAAACAGATATAATCTTTAAGTGGCTACTAACATGAATATAAATATATCAGATTATTATAACAATAAGAGGTATCTAAAAGATAAGTAATTCATTTATTGCTCAACAAAACAATTTGCGACCGCTTGACGTGGTTCGTTCGAGCGTAGGCCGCTCGGGTCACTGCGGGGTGGTTGCGGGTTCGATTCCCGTCAGGGTAAATTTCGGAAATGGCCTTTTCGTAATTTTCCCTGGTCTGGGTGTCACTGGGATCGTCCCCAGTCCATTGTACGGTACCCATAGTACAAGCGTTGCTTAGTTTGGGACCATACAGTTGGTGTGCTCGTCTGGCGATATTTATTTATTTTATTTATTTACCTAGAGTGTGTTTTATTATGAGAACGAACCCAGGAATAGAATGATTAAATTAATTTGGTTGGCTTGATTCAAATGCTTAGATAGTTTTACTAAAATAGGATGCCTAATAAGGTAACACACATTGGAATAAAAATAGCATAAGATCAATATTAATGCAAAACATATGATATAGAATAATAGTAGTTGTAATAGAAGTTGTAATAAGATAAAATTTCAAAAGCAACAAATGTAAAAAAATAAAATAGTCTCAATACCAATATGTAATAATAGTTGCAAATATACCATGTATAATTATAAAGTTTAGAAACATAATTCTGTCCCAACCCTAACCCCTCCTAACCCTTAGTTAGGAGGGAAATAAAAAGTAATAGTCCTATCCACTGCCATTTGTATGATGAAGACTTTGACATTGTCAAAGGAATCTTGCGGGCTAGGCCATATAGTGCCCGCACAGGAAAAGAAATAAGGTAAACTATTGTTAAAACAATGAATGACAAATGAGATCCTGAAGCCAGTTTTGGCATAAAATAAACACATGACTCTTTATGGCAGGGTTGAAAAAATATCCTATATACTATGCCTTCATAACTAAGGGCCAGCCATAATATAATTTAAGGTAGCATTAAATGATATGCACATGAGTACCCATTACTTCTTTAGTTTTATTTTTGGGGTCATTCTTCTTGATTACTGCAGTCTCCCTATAATATGGGTCCATATTATGAGATAACTAGTAAACTATCAGTAGAAATCTAATAATAAACTGTTTAAATTCCTGTAGATACTAAAATGCCATTTATAATTACAGGTGCATAAATATTAAATGCAGGGATGTATCTGACATAAAGAGTTATGAGACATCCTAAAATAATATAATCATAAGGGTCAGAATGCTATTTATTGGGTGCTAAATATAGAATGGGGTCCGAGGTCCCGTGTCCAAACTAACTAATGGTCAAGATTTATCACTTCCTCACTCGAATGACTTGAGGATTGACCTTGTTTGGTAGGCCTTAAAAACAATACACAGTGATGGATGTGCAGAAACACACTTTAAAAACAATTTAAGTTATAAGTTATAACCTGTAACTTTGTGAGATGTCAGCTTATAAATATCAGTGGTTCTCAAATTCAATTTCTCTACTTTGACAATAAATTATTTTCTAGTGCCGCCTAAGTTTATAATTTTACCTCAAACACAAATCAGCCATCACCTGCCTAAACGGCTTCAACACCCCCCACTACAGGCTTACATCCTACTAATATTATAAATGGGAATGTTTGTGAGTGTGGATGTATGTATGTATGTTTGTTACTCCTTCACGCAAAAACTACTGAACAGATTTGGATGAAATTTGGAACACATATAGATTATAACCGGGATTAACATATAGGATACTTTTCAACCCAATAATCCAATACTACGCGGATGTAGTCGCGGGGCACAGCTAGTCCTAGATAAAGCAATGTTCTGATATGACACATTGAACTGATATGAACAATGTTATGATAGGTGGAATTGCTGACTGTATTAACTTGGCAAGTAGATAGATACCTACAATAATGAAGGCAGGTGTGCCTAAATATTATGATTTAAAAACAAACTTATTGTGAACATAAAATATATAAAATCCCTTAATTAAGGTAAGCTGATAAATAAATAATGAGTGGGTCTAAATATTTTAGTTAATGAATGGTCCCTATGAAATAAAGCTGTAGCAAGTCTGGTAAATAGATTATAAGTAGGTACCTAAGTTACTACTTATTAATACTTTACTTAGTAGATATTTAGTTATATCTTGTAAGTTGGCAATGGAAAGTTTCGGTAGATAATTTGACGACACAGTAGGAAACATTTTCACGTTGTCATTAGTATAATAACAAAACAAGATAACATCGATTAACGAAATATCGAAGCTATAAACTAAAAATAGAACTGTAGTGGAAAAAGTTCACGTAAAATTATTATACCAGTCAGGCAAGTTTAACAAGGATATATAACAATATTTACACGTAGTTTGATATAAATTCATAATATAAATATAAAACCGTTACCTTTTAAACAATCATAATCCGAGACAGGTCAACAGGAACAAAGTATGCGGCCGTTCAGTGTTCAGTACGAAAGTTACACGTGCAACGGCCACTTATAACATGAGTAAACACTATCTTCTAAAATTTCGTTATAGCTAAATCCAAAAAAACTAGTTTAACATTTTTTTATCGAAAATAACAAAGCTTATTCGCAAAATAATATTCACACACAACACGCATACGATACGTTTCATGCGAAAAATTTGACACTAATGACAGTTTGTGATATTTTAATGACACTGACATTTGGATGCCACTAGGGCTGTACAATTCCTAAATTCGTTTCTGTTCAATTTTAGAATGTTTACTCAAATTAATCAGTTACTAGTCAGTCAGCGCGACATAATTTAAGCTGCAATGTCACTTGAGTAAATGGGATCAAGAAAAATTAAATTTATATAATCCTTCTGGAATAGACCGTTTGTTATAAGTACCGCAATATACTTTCATATTGTAATGTAAGTATTTACTGAATTATATTTTTAGAATGATATTACAAACAGACACATATATTTTATTTATTAAGTATTTAGATGTGTAGTGTGCAGTGTTAGAACAAAATGGTTGTTCATAAGATTTTTGATCTGATATGCACCTTCTTACGCAATACATTTGCTCCCCCACGCGGATAGGTACAGAATGTTAAGGTAAATTCATCAAATTAGATCAAAACACACGCAAAGGCGTGGCATAATGGTTATACTTTTTAGGACAAGCTAGAGAAAGATTAAAATCGTGCGTCAGTGTGATGTTTCAATGACTAATCAACTTAGTTTTGGAAAAAAAATAAAATAGACCGAGTACTTCGAATGTCGTTTCGTACTTATTCCAATGTCGTTTCTTTCCGGCCTTTGTGCAGCCCTATGGAACACCTTTGTTTTTTTTTATGATCTCGACGGTATTGCTAACAAAGCCATCTATTAAAAAAATATAATATATTTATTATATCGATAGAAAAGTTAGAATTTTTTATTTTATCTTTCTTTTACAATACTTAATATTCCCTTATCCAAATTCAAAGATTTCATCAAATAACCTTTTCCAATAAAATGAAATCGCTTGATATTGCCATCTATGAACGAAGCACAACAACGCGTAGGTGATAGATCCCGCCATCTATTTGTTGGTAAAGCAATTAAGACATTACTTGTGAGCTTGCTGTTGAAAATTGTCTACAACAGATGGCACTGTACAGGCTATTGCGCTACTGACGAAACTACAAAATCAGTTGCTTTGTTTTTCCTATAACGTTTTTTTATGTAACGTTGAGTGTAGTGCTAAATGCTAAATCAAATATTGTTTAAAGTCCTGCGGCCCCGTACTTTATATACCCTATAAGGCTGGGGCCGCACTAATAAGGCGATTGCGATGCAACGGCTATTTAATAATCAATTTTCACTTAGGTATGTGATGCAGCCACCACCATATTATTATTGTTTTCAGTCCGCATCGCAATCGCATTAGTGGTGCAGCCCCAACTTTAGGCATTCTAACGCATAAGTACTTACTTACCTTGTACATAATTTACCTACTCATTTTAACGACCACAAGACCTAATGCAAAGATATATACACCTGACTGGGTAGAATAAAACAATATAATAAAACTGAAACATTTTATTTAAATTATAACTCTTTTTATCATATAAATAACGCTCTCTTTAATGTATCTGGAAGCCTCTACATAAACATAGTAAATGTCACGTTTAACTACATAGGAAAAAATACAGAAAGTAGCTTAGATTAAATTAAAAATAGCTTATAATAACGAATCGAAGTACGACGTAGATACGTAAACGTTGTCAGGCCGTAGACAGCTGGCAATCAATTTCCACCTAGAAATAAATTTATGTGTAGTAAATATGGTTACTTACTTAATTATTTATTATTTATAATGTTATAAAGTTTACCTGTAAAATCATAATTATATAAAAATCATAAGGATAATATTACTGATTTTGAAAATGTTGTTTGGAGTATTATATTTAAGAAAGGTAGAAGATACCAAGGCATTTTTGTATACGTAGGTAAGTATGTCAAGACGACATTTAAAATAAATTCGAAGTCGAAAATACATTTAAGTTAACTATCTAGTATATCATTTTCATTAGATTAACTATAGTAGATACGTAAGTAGATATTAGGTTACAAGTAGTTACAACTAAAGCAAATAAAAATCTACATTCAGCATGCAAAATCTCAAACAATCTTTCTTACAATAGCTAAAAGTATACCGTGAGTATTAGGGTGCCCCTCCACTCGAGCCGAGCGGGCTAGCTGGGCTAGATTTCGACCAATGGGATCGCTTCATTTTCCACAGGTCATTAAATTGGTCGAAAATTAGCCCGGCTAGCCCGCCCGGCTCAATTGGACGGGCACCCTTACGATCGCTAGTCCGCAGCAACGTCTACCTATAATATTTGTGTGGGAAACTGTAGAGCAACCATCGGTCACCAGAGGACCTAACATTATTTTACGTAGGCGGTAACTACTAGCGATAGCGGTAACTACTTCTATCAAAGCTAGCACGGTAGAGCACGTGAAAGAACCATGCTGTATTTATTAAGTAGGCAACACAAATCTTTTTAATTTTAACAAATGTATTTGATCGAAGATTTTGACACTCATAAGATTATAAATTAAAAGTAATTACAAAATGAACATCACAGCTAAGTTATCTCAGTTAAAACCTATACATATAAATGACAAATGATAACAATTCTAGAATAAGGTACTACTAAAATAAAATAAAAAACTGTATGGTGTATAGGTAACTTCCTAAATTAATTACGACCTTATTATATTTGATGGAATTAATAAAAAAATCGCCAAGTGCCATGTCGAGCCATGCACAATGAAGGGTTCCGAGTCTTTGAAGGTAATCTGTTTAAAATTTCACCCCAGGTTAAAATAGGTACTAAAGTTGTATACATACATACTACTACCGACATCTATCGACACCATTAAAATACATACTACTACCGACATCTATCGATACCATTAAATACTAAGAAATAGACTAATGAACATAAAACATAGATTTATTGCTGTTATTTAATTGGAATTTATTAACAATGTATCCAATTTCGTCTGCATAATCTTATTCATATTTTTGCAATAGAAAAATGTAAGAAGTGTCGGAATTCATTACGTAAATTTTGATTTAATCTTTAAAAGTTAAAAATCTTGCAAACGTATTTTTTGATGATAAAATGTTGTACGAAAACACAATTTTATTTGAAAAGACCTTTTCAATAACCCACATGATGGGGTAAGGTGCGCTCAGGGAAGATCGGACTAACATTTGAGAATTTGAGGGAACCTGACTAGATTATTTTTTTTCTCAACTTCTATATAAGAACGACAGATTATTCAAACACGGTGCTAATTGTTAACGAAAATACGTAGTTTAGCCCTGTTTTTTTTGTGTTTGTAAACTCATTGGTTTCCGACTTATACGTGAGCAAAGACGAGTCATTTTTTTTTGGGCATGATGAAAAATTTACCGTCTAAGGGCAAGACCGGACAGCAATTTAAAGTTGCTTCTAGTGCTTGGAGAACAATGTCCAAAAAGGATTATATCCAAAATTAATCCTTCCAAAACATATTTAAAATATAACCTTTTATTTCATTTCCTTTTATTTATGTTCTGATCGATTATCCGAATTATTGGTTTTTGGCATCCGATCTTGCCCGTGATGCAAAAATTTTGTGATTTTGTGATTCTCAAACTTTGTAATGTGTCAAAAAGGTATAACCTAGATATGAAAAAAATGATGTTTTACTATGTAACCTAAATGGTTTATATTAAGAAAATGTACCTGATCTGATTTATATATTATGTACGGTGCAATGTGAACCATAACATTTAATTTGAATGGCATTCAAGGCGACATATAATAAAAGTTTGAGAGCCACTGCCCTTTTTGTGAACGCGTAAATTTTATCCGATCTTGTCCTGCCCGGGTCAACACCGGATCTTTGCCTACAGTGACCCTAGGACTGTTTGGATCAGTTATATCTAGCTATCAGCCCATAAAACACAGTATTCAGAGAAAATAGTAATAAAACGAGCTTTATTCTCGCCAAAATATGCAATCAAAAGTCAAAGGGGGAAGATCGGAAGACCGAAAAATATCAATAATTCCCTTTTATGCTTTTTGGCGCGTAGCACACGTCCAACTTGTCGGAGCGACTAGCGGGAACTACTGGTCGCGGCAGGATAAAATGGCGTCTTGTAAAATGTTGACAACATTATAAAACATGGCCAAATTCGCCGGGAATTAATTTCATCCGGTCTTCACCCATGTCCGATCTTACCTGTGCTCACCTTAAATAAATAAAAAAATATCCCCTCTTTCGATGTTCGGGGAGTAACCTCAACAAGAGTAATTTTGGTATATTTTTGCAAGTGAGATCTACTCTTAAAGTATTTTTGTACCAAAATACATCAACTTCCGTCAGAAACTGTAGAAGTTATGACCCTGTGAGAGGTCGGGTCAGACGGACGGACGGACGGACTGGATGATCTTATAAGGGTTCCTCGTAGGGACTCGACGGAACCCTAAAAAATGGAACGTCAAAAGCCTTTCTAGTTTAAGTACTTACCTACCTACTTATTTTGCAACAATATTTTACTTCAATCAGGTAGGTGCTTAATAGGGGCATTGAAATGCACCGCCAGATCGACTTAACTATGTTTAAATAAGTTTGATTTACTAATATTACTCAACAGGTGTCAACTAAATTTAATAAATTGATCTGGATTCGAAGGTTCTATTCAGTTATGATAAATGGTTTGCTAGTTTTGACGCGAGCGAGGCACAAATTCGATGGCTATTATCATACTAAAGCGTATTTTTTCTTACCAGTCGTAATCTTGACATTTCTTTTGAATATTATTTTTTTAAATACCTATTTTAAATAAAATTCAGTATTATTTTTAGTTAATATCCTTGTGATTTTTTAATAATATTGAATGACGACGTATTTATATTAAAAAGACATGCCAAGATAGTTTATTAAATACGACAAGTAAGGAAAAGTAAAGCGTAGCTTACATTGTAACATGTGGAATAGGTGCGAACAAATTTTGCAGGGCGATGCAATGCGAGCGAATCAGTCCTGCTCACGTCCGATTAAGGATACCTAATCATTCCAATAATTGTTATATCTAAGCTAGATTATTAGCATAGCGATAATAGTGATCATTGCCAGCAGCAAACCGAGCAGAGTCAGCCAGTCCAATTCTGCCAGGTGTTGGGAGAACATCAGGGTGTAGGTACAAGCTAACATCAACGTGCCAGTGTCGTGCCAATCGCGCTTCGACTGCGTGTTATCGCCTGTCGAAACAACAAAAACAATGCAAACGATAAAAACAACTAATTAGTAAACGCAACTAAATAATTAATAGGTAGGGAACGTGAACATAATGGAACATGGACACAAAAAGCGAGATGCAAAATGTTCACAGGGACAACCGCACACCGTGCATGAGAACGGACCACGTACCTCCATTTTCTTTTTGTGAATTATGAGTTTGCCTTTTAACTCTCCACGGCACTACGTTCGTTGGCAGTGAGTTGCTTTGACTAGGAGCACAATCATCAGTTTGGTCAACTGATAGCCTTCTCAAGTGTTGGTTCACATTTTGAACAAGCTTCGGCGAGCTTAAATCATCGCGATCATCGTCAGACTCGTGATTGTCGTTCACAACTCGCGACCTGGCGCTACTGTCCAACTTGAATATCGTCGCCAACTCTTCAGAAGAGTTATATTCCGTCGAATCGCATGCATCTTTCTTTATTTCTAAATCGTCTTCGTATATAGATAGATTAACGGAAGCCCTATTCGGAACTTCTTGTTTACAAATATTTTGTGAGACTTGGTTTAGTTTTTCACTGGCTTCTGTGATACCAGTCATTTTGTCTGTACTAGTATTAGTTTTATCAAGCTTTTCTGCTTTAGGAGTGAATAGTTTTTCATTCACTTGACATATACCAGCAATCAGATCAGAAATACCATCTTTTAGTTCTTTGAAAGCATTGATCTCATTTATTTCTTTTATTTTATCATCACTAGTTAAGAAAGGATTAAGTGAATTTATGACTGGTGGAGTGAGTATATGTTCAGTACTGTATTCAGTTACTTTGACAGTCTCAATGTTGACTGCGTCGTCTTTTATAGCCAATGGGATTACGTCTGGTATTAACTTAGTTTCAGGTATCACAACCGTTGTTTCTTGAGCTTTTAAGTGTTCAACAGCCTTCGCTTTATAATTAGACAGCTTTATACTTTCATCTTCCAAATTGAGTTCTTTTTCGAAACTGTGCTTAAGCTGATCCTCAACTTTGTGTAACTGATCTGATATAGCTAAAAGACTGTCTTCAGTTTTTTTTCCTTTAGATTCCTCGTCAATTCCATTTACAGTTTTATCACATTTTTGTTCATTCACAACTTCAGAATTAACATTAACAAGTTTTATTTCGGACACAGAATCCTCAATAGATTTACTTGTTAGACCATTTAAAAAAGATTGTCTACTATCGGATATCCGACTTTGAACGTCGGATTTTTTTTCATTATTGTTCCTATTTTTATCCAATTCAGCTAAAGCTACACCTAACTTATTACTTGTATCCATGGCTTCTTGTGCAAGCATGCTGAGGACCTGCTGAAACTCATCTTTAGAAGAACGTTTTGATGCTTGAGGGGATCTGTTTGATGGTGATGAACTTTTAGACTTATCACAAGATGGTGGCTTAGCGAGATACTTGTCATCACTATGAATGAATGAATCGTCTTTTGCGAAATGATGGGTGGGTGCATGGGTGTTATTGACAAAGAGACTGACAGTGTTGTGTCTTTGTTTTACCTTGTTACGAGGATAGTGCTCCTGTTCGTTGTCGTTATTTTCGTAGGTTTCACGGAGCCGCTTCATGACGTCACTGTTACTGTGGGTCTTTTGCAGCGTTGCCATTTTGCTCATATTTAACGCATCGTCGATTTCCTTCTGAATCATGGTGAATATGTTAGCAGATAACGATCTGACGGCCCTTTTCTTTTTCAAGCTTGCAGCCGTGTCTTTTGTGAAAGGATTTTCAACGTAGCCATGATTGTTATTGACATGGCCGTTGTAATCTTCAGAATTATAAAGTGAGTGTCTATCTTTTCTTAAGCTTCTATATGCTAAATCATCAGACACAAGATCGGGTGATCTCCTAGGTATAAACCTTGGCCTCCCTTTGTTTTCAGGTGTAGCGTGGAGATAATCACTTTGCGGTGCGGGAGAAACTGGTCCGATCGGTATACCGAATGGCGGTTGGGGATCCAGAGTCCTCAACCGATTGTTAGTCTGCTTTATATTTCTATATACAACGTCATCATAAACAACATCGGGCTCATTCCTTTCGGATTGTCTATCGTCATCTGACGCATACGGTACGAATACCGGTGACGCTAACATATAACTTATTTGGGCTTGATTATCTTTGTGAGTAGGTTTCTCTTTTGTTAAAGAGTTCATCCTTCGGAATGCCATATCATCTTGTAATTTGTCTGGCAACGTGGATCTTCTGGGCACTCGTCTCAACGGTGTAGTCGGCTGACTCCGCAACTGTACTTCGTCATCATTTCCGTTCCAGTCGTTGAAATGGTCGTTAAATTTCGGCGTCATTAGCTCTCGACGTTCGGCTCTATCTAACAAATCTTCATCGCCTAGACCTAAACTATTGTAGATTGCTTCCAATTCATTAAGAGCGTCGTCGAGGTTAGTTGATTTACGCCTCTCTGAACTTTTCTCATCATCGGACGGCATTTGATAAATACTGGACACATACGTATCGGATTTATGTCGAACGTGTGTTTTCGATGTCGGTGACGTGACAGTGCTCGGCGGTTCCACAGTGAGCGACCTTTTATACTCAGTCGTTGCTTTCCATATTTTAGCACCATCAGTTGTATCAACAGATGATGTTTTAGTATATTTATGTTTATTTTGGGTCTCAGCGTTTTCTTGTGCTGCTTTATTTTGTTCTAAATACGGAGACGGTTTGCTCAGCTGTGAATTGTTTGAAAAATCACTGCTGCACCTTGAGAGTGCATAAATGCCGTGTTGCCTTTTCTGTTTTTCAGCATCATCAATTTTCTTCCAAAATTCTGACGCGTTTCGAGGTCGGCGATACACGCTTTCAGCAATGTTCTGTGATGTCTGTGAGTCACTCATATACTGGTTCTCAACACCGTTTTGACCAGTCTTAATACTTATTGGCCTCCGAGATCTAGGACTTTGATCGGCGTAATACAAAAAATCGTGTTTTGATGGAACCGGTTCAGGTTTAATAATATTAGTGGGGCCCATTGATTTCCTCCATATTGGTGAGTTGGCATAATGTCCGTAATGGTTAGGTTCGGCAGAGACCGAGGCCGGTCTACGAGGCTGATCATTCTTACAACTGAAGTTTTGTATATACTCAATATTTTGCATCGCAATATGATCTTCGGAGTTCGATATTGGCCGTCGCAAGCCATTAAACCCTTGGCTCAGTGTTCTCTCCTGACTTCGTCTCATGATTCTGGCAAAGTCATTGTTGGGTACGCCGTGCATCGCAGATTGGTTGCTGCCTACTCTATCAGCTACTATGGGGCTATTTTCATAATACATCGATATAGGAGTAGCGACTTTTCTTTGCATGTCGCGCGGAGGCGGAACAGGTGGCGCTTTATCTTCTCTTTTTACATTTGTAACATTTCCCAAGGGAAATTTGACACACATTACATTCTCCGGAGTCTCGTACTGATTGTTAACACTCCGCTCTCTGTTACTGTTAGCGTAAAGCGATTCTCGATTAATGTTACTGGTCGGTATGGAATAGTTAATGTGTTCGTTGTTAACTTTAGCGTTAAAATTAATGGATGATGGGTAACTTTGGGTTGAGGGGAACGATGAAATTGATTCTGATTTCATAGGACGGCGGATAACATCGTTGGCATAGAGTTGCTCATTTTTGTTATTATGTGTATTATGCGTTTGGTCGCGTTTGCAGGTTCCATAGCCACTGCTTTGACTTGTTGGCGTTCTTGTTAACATTTCAACTTCCGCCTTTGTGTAACCTTGCTGTAGCAGTTCTGCTTCTTTATTTAATTGATTCTCTTCATCACGAGAGAGTCTCTTAATGTACCTCTCGTTTCTGGCACTTCTGGATCTTTTATTTAGGGAACTGTCTCGTGAACGCATCAATGAATCTTCGCTTCTGAATCTGATCATTAGAGACGAATTTGATGATTTCAGTGACTCTTCTTCGCTACTTGAATCTCCCTTCATACTGTTTCGTAGCGCTTCAACGCGTGCTTTCAATCTACCCTTTCTTGTTTTCTTTGGTGTTTCTAGAGACGGCCCTCCAGACCTGTTGGAGTTGTCATCTCTCAAACTGAGGGATTCCTTAGACGCTCCGTAAAGTTCTTGATTCTTCGCTCTGTAGTTGATGAAGCCGGCGGACGGGTCTGATAGCACGCCATCATCAGTCACATCGTGGAGATTAGGTTTGGCTAGACTCTGGGCTCGTCTGGAGTCCCTGACTACTATATGATCGAAATTCTTAACGGCTGGTGTTTTCTTCTTCTTCTTGGATTTCGTTTTTGATGAAGATCGTGTGCTGACTCCCTCGTCGCTTTCGGAGGAGGAGGCACTCTCTTCTTCCTTCTTCTTCCTTCTGAAGAGTTTTCCGATAGACCATTTCTTGTCTTTCTTTCGTTCTTGGTCCTCTTGGACAGGCCGTTCAACGCGGCGTTGCACGGCGGCATACTCGTCGGTGTACGGGCGATAGACCGCGGTGGGTGCTGAGATGTCCCGGTGTGGGACCGGTGGTGAGTTTACAGCCTGGAATGAGAGAAGAGGACAAGTTAATCATACAGCACTCCAGATAACAGAAATATTGTAAATTCTAGATCGCAGGAAGTGACTGTTCTCATAGAAATCTTAATAATAATGATTACAATTTGTTTGGTTCTAGACAAGTTTTCAGGATGATATGTGGTATTACAGGTGGGTTTAGCATTAAGTTCCTGCAAAGAGATCTTCTTGTTCTTGCTTTAAATATGACCCAAATTTTGCCACGGTCAAGTAACAAATAGCATCAAACACAATAATGATTCAAAACAAAAACGCGACCATCCACTTTGGATAACCAAAATGAACGGCTACTACGAGTTATTCCTACACTACAAAAAGTAGTTTTGTAATGCAAGACTCTTACATTCATAAAATGTCATTAGAAACCTAGAAAATAATAGGTACTTATAAAAAAAAATATTTTAGCACACTGACAATGTTTTAAAATAGAAATTCCCAAAAAAAATACTTCTCGCCTTGCTGTCTAGAGGTGAAATTGTTCAAGGACGTCCGTTTGGCATGCGGTCAAATGTACAAATGTTACGAATAACGCCACACCATTGTTTATTGTGTATGAATACGGAAGCTTTGTTGATTTGCAATTTATCTTGTTATCTAGAGGTCAAGCCATTCACAGTGCTGTGAAATATTCCAAAACATATAGTTTTAATATATTTGAAACGTAAATATTATAAGCAAAATAGTAATTAAAATAAAATACAAGTTATTGTTTAAATCAAATAAAGTATGCACATCAGTCCGGTACTAAACTTGTTCTGTGCCAGCGTATACTTATAATTTTCACGTTAACTTTAAGTCACTATTAAAGGCCATTTTATTTATTTATCACATTTGAAACAGCAGTTTTTTTATATATTTAATTAAGTAATACTAGTTTTTGTCCACAGCTTTGCTAGTGCAGATGTCATTTTCTTGATGTCGACAACAGCGCCACCTACCGCGCCCAACCATATCTAAGAACAATCCAGATAACCCCAAAAAATGGAACGTCAAAGTACAAAAAATGAAACATCAAAATCGGTCAAGTCGTTTAGGAGGAGAATAATTACAAACACACGCACACCGGAATTTTATATTTAAATATTTTATTTTCCCTTCACATAAGTAGCTAATTATACTAGGTGAAACAGAAAAGGTATACTATTTTTTTGCAACTTAACTTTGTAAATCTAAAACTATCGGCTTTGTGGGACAGTTGAAGTACTAGAGGTTTTGTAGACCTGTGAAATCTGTCAACAGCTGTATCCCTGTAACACCTTTTGTTTTCCAAGTGTCCTCCTGATAAGTAGTTTTAGAATTACAAAGTTAAGTTTTGAAAAAAGTATACCCTTCTGTTTCAACCTGTATATTTTTAAGTAGCTACTTAACATTGGCAGTAGATATGCCTAGGTTCATAAACATCTGGCTGAATTAGGATGGCGTAGGAAAACCGTCCGGTGCTCTCAAATAAAATTAGGTAGGTAAGTGTTTGCGTAAAATGTCTATTTCCAGCAAGAAATAACAGACGTTTACTGGTTAGTGTTAATTTTAGTAGGTGTAAATACTTCTTATTGAAGTCATGGGAGTTTATAGAAGTTTGCGTTTCGACACATCTACTCTTGGACTTAGGCTTCCTCCAATGAATTCCAATTATTCTTTTTAGGACTAAGCCCGCCTCACACTCCCTATAAGCCAGGATCGGTATGCAATGATTTCTATATAATTACCACATTGCGTGTATTACCAAGAACCCCCCTCAATGCGAGGGGGGTTCAGGCCTTAGTCCACCACGCTGCCCCAGTGCGAATTGGTGAACTTCTAAATTTTATCATAAATTACTTGACCAAACATGAAATCTATGACTCCTATGGAACCACAATATTCCAAACATAAATATACTTATCTTATAAGTAAATTGGCACTTACAGGCAAGAATGACCTAAAATAATCATTGTTTGTCCGCTCGGCAACTTCAACCATAGCCACCATGTTCACAAAATAAACACTTTATTTAAAGAACATTACAAATATTCAAATAACACCCACTAGTGTACATTTGGCACGACAGAGGGGCGAATGTTTAACACAATAATTATATCTAGCTAAATATGTATCATTTATGTAACGGGGCTGATATACTGCACTGAAAATTTCCATCACAATAGTTTCAATTTGAGCATATTTTCATAAGTTGTAGTAAATTTAGAGTCACATTCACGTTAGACGGAAAATAATTGACACAGATTTCAATCAATTTGCACCGGAAATTGGTCAAAATATAACTCAATCACATTGTTTACATATCAAAAATATTATATCATCACAAACAAAACAAATAAAGGTTAATTTGTGTGTATTTAAAGCGGAAGGCGCGCGTGCGCACCTCGCAAGCCGCGCATGAGACTCGGCCAGCGCGGCGCGCGGCGACTCGCGATAATTTCGGCCAACCAGAGATAGGTCCGCGCTATCCTATATATCTTCGCTATAATAACACAGGCGCCCGATGCTCCACAAATCTAGTTATTTATAAACTCACAACTTTATTTTTCTTTTTTATGAAGATGCAATTCACGCGCCTGAATGGAATCTTCAGATGTTTTCACTTTTTGGTCGACTTTATTAAAATTAACGTCGTTAGGAAGTCGGATAATAAACAGTTTTAAAATTTGATCGTGTTGTGTCCGCGTTATCGTTGATATGATGACGGCATCAGAGGTTGACAGACATTAATTAAGGTCAATGAGATACAAAAGTAGACTGAAATAATAATTAATCATTAAATTTTTAAAGCTTATACAATAAAACAAACCAATATATCCATGAAAACAATCTCATCCAGAGATAAATAAATGAAACGGAATATTGATCCAATGAGACAAACTATAACATTCTTTTGAATCATAACAAATAAGCTAATTTGAAAGTACGTGCACTCGGATGAAATTATCTTTCAACCGAAAGCCCTCATTCACACTCTAACGAACTCATCTCCCAGGTCAATACTCAGGGAATGAAGTGTGGAAAACGTTGAAGGGAGCTCCAAATATAAACGCTGAGTCAAGTGCACGACGCGATTTCGAAACACTATTCAATTTAGTCCCAACGTACGGATTATAAGATTTATAAGCTATTGCGGGGGTGGACGAGGTCACTGTTAGAATTCATGAACTATTTACAAAAAAATATGTACACAAAACATTAATCTATTGCTCTTAAACTACAGTACATCAAATGTGGACGATGATAAAAATATGCGATGGAATGTGAAAATTGGAAATGTTCGATGATTGGAGTTAGGCCGCATTCACGAGCGTCACGATGCTCCTATAATTTTTATAGGAGTTTTGCGCTGTTTTATAATTTTGATAGTGTAATATATACCTACCTATATAATAGAATTTTTAGCTGATTTGCTGTTTTGCTAAACGATGCAAAGCTGTTCAAAACATACGATTAAGAATGCGACACGTGTGCCAAGAATACACAACGCCGCCGATCCGATGCTAGTCTTCTTTTTACTTTGCTATAAAATGCATCACGAATGAGACAATAGCATTCGGAATGCGCTCAGCGTTAGAAGCATTCGTTTCTTATGTCTGACGTTAAGTGGTGACTGAAATATCTTTAATTCTATGAAAATTTCCGTAATAAAAAATACCATGAATTAATTCTGCTCAACAATAACTGTATACTTTTAGAATTTTCATCCGGTATCCCGTTGCTCCGTTAAACAAATTACCCACCGATTCCGTCGGAACAGACACTATTTAATTAAGCCTGAAAAATGGTGGGGCTGCACGGGCGGCCCGTTTCAGATACACTCCATTAAAAATAGGAGAGAGTTCGGGGCCGATATACCTTGCCGGATAATTAATAAGCCACACAGGGCAATGAAAACGAGTTAACGCGCACCTAAAATACTGATAAGACATAAAATGTATTATAATAACATCGAAGGTAAACAATTTTCAGGTTACCGATGGTTATGGCACATGTTCGGTCGTAACGATTTCGATTTTATAGCTAGGAACAACTATGAAGGAGGGTCAGAGTATATTGACATTATTTATCTCTATACATCTACGATCCAGATAGTCATGGAAGGCTTACGAGATGTCGATACGATAGAGAATTCGATGCCCATTCTAATATCTTGGATTTTTATTTCATTATACTTGTTGGTGGAACAAGAAGAATCTTTATTGCACTGATGTAGTCGGATTGCAGCTGAGGCCAGACGATCAGAAATAAACGAGCTAGCTGTTTAGCGTTGCATGATGTAACGTTTGTTTGATCGCCATTTGATCTAGTATTTCAGTGCGAGATGCATAAACATAGTTTGATGAGAGACACTTTGTTACTGACTGTAGTGAATGGTCAGCTATTAGAAAAACATTCACTAGAATATGATGGTGAAATCATCCCAATACGAGTGGCATTGTGAATTGCAAAAATATTATATGAAAATTCCGTCTCGAAATTTCCTTGTACGTTTTCTCTTCTTGATGCTTTATCATCTAAATGAAAATGTCTCTTTTATTATTATTAATTAACCTGCTTACTCACATCGTCTTAAATACCTCCTTCACCGTTCCCAGCGAACCAATATCAATTCTGTGCACATCTGTTTCCTACAGTTCATTCCACACATGCATGTAAATAATTCAATGGGGACCAAATAATATCCCACGGAGCTTCCTAATGTCATAGTGGTGGTGTTCGGCAATCCATCTCGGAAACGAATCTGTCTCCTCGTGAGTGATGCGAGGGGAACGCAGGCGCGACCGCACCGCGACGTCTGTCACACACAACTACGCGTTTCCGTTGGAGAATCACTTTTATTTATTGCTCTTTTTCATTTTTCCGAAGGGCGACACAGATTATGGCTTTAGGATGGTATTCTGTGGTGGCTCTTTCTTTTGTTTTTAATAATCTTGAGTGAGTAAAAAGAAAGAATTTTTGTCGTGTTAAAGTTTATTTGGCTTTCATTAACGATGGATTTGTGTGTTGTTTTATGGTCATCAACTCTATGTTGGTAGAACACGTGAAAATTCTTGATTACCATAAGTACTGTTTCGTATTTGTTTCATAATCGACATTCACTTAAAAGGCACTGTGCTGACTAGTGACTACCAATCATTATATTTAAGTAGGTACTTAATGACTAGCATTGACAATCTAAAGAATCATTTTTATAACATTAATGCCTATTAACTCTTTAAAACTCTCTAAAATACCAATATCATTAAGCAAAATTGACATCTCACGAAAATAGTCTTGCTCTCAGCAAAACAAATGCACCGTGAAATACACAATCTTTTAACTAGACAAGTGAAAGTTAATCTAATGCGGGTTTATCATTCGTCTCACGGTTAACGTCTGCGTTAAATATAGCCCCCGGCGGCATTATCACATCCATCTGCACTGTTATCATTTCCCAGGACTTTTGTTTTCGATATAAATTACATCTGCATCGGAGCGTGATCGCAATGGGGCTGTCATCTTGTTAGCGGCATGAAGGATAGCTTCTTCTTTCTTCAGCAATGGAATTCAGTGTAATGACGAAGAATACTGTAGATGGTTGTGTTAATATGGAAGATACTGGTAATATAGGTCAGTTTTAATAAATCGATCTCAATTTTGAGAGCGATCTTGGAAATGATATTCTTATATTATACCAGTACAAATGTCAGGTCAAGGGCGTACTCAAGACCGATCTCAGACTTGAGATTGATTTATTAATACCGGCCTTAGAGCAGGTATATGTAGACTATTGTGCGGATGTTGTGGTCACTTATTAAATATTTTCTTTGAGCAATTGATGTACCGTCTACTGGAGAATGTTTTGGAGTAGGTACGTTGTACATTTAACTTCTGTACGTTTGATCACGGATAAAGATGGATGATAAGCGTTTAATCCAAGATTTATTATATATTTCAACGTTCGATATTTCTAAAATAAATGAGTCATTCAAATAAATCCATGTAATATGTCCATACAACATGTAGGTACGCATCTTTCTTAATATAGAGGTGCAAACTCAAATTTCACACATCTTGGACTAAAAAGAGTAGTTCGGACATTCAACTTTAAATATTTGTGGATGATCTTGTATGCTGAAAGGATACTCGGAACATACAAATACCTAAATTATTCTCAAAAATCCACAATTTATATATTCTTTGAAATCCCACATAAAAGGAAATGATGCGAAATAATTAGATAGTGGTGTCTCACAATGTGGCGTGAATATACAGTGAGTCCTAATTGGGTGAGCACGTCATGAGCTAAGTCCACACGTGCGGGATGACGTCAGAGGAAATGCAGTTTCTCATGCGACCCGTGATAACAGATTTATAAAACTTGAATAAGTAATATGAAGACATAGGTATATCTAGTGTAGTGGTTGTATAAAGGATTTATTACCGGGAGTTAATATATATGTAGAGAAACTATTAAAACAATAGGATGAAATTTAAAATATGATTTGGAAGAAATACCCACTTTTCAACCTCGGGCTGTCAACCTCCAAAATTATAAACCAAAGAAGTTAATCGATAATGGAAGAGACCACCAAGATAGAACTCCATTAGTCAAGAGTCTGTCTGTCATGCGTGGCAGGGACCCTAATAATATGCAGTTATCTACCGAACAAAGAGATCTAATTACCCAATGCACGCGAGTATAAAACAATTGAATCATTTAATTAAGTAAGAAACAAAACCAGTAATCAAAAATAATTAAACTGACGATTTTTATTTCACAATTTACTGGCACGTTTGCATGAACTTCTTACGTATAGGTTCAGTAGGCGTAACCCAAAAAATAAAGCCATTTCGAATTCACTGCGAAGATCGGCATTTTTTCATCAAGCCGTCGACCAAGATATGGGATGTGTATAACGGTTATCGATATTACAGGAAACTGTGTGCTTTCCGTGCATTTTCCGCTGTGCGACAGTAAAATAACAGTAACTGCGAACGCTTGCAACAGGATGTGTAATAATTTAATTTGTTGCACAGTCATCGCCTTAACTTTATATTATTATTTACGATATAGGTGTATTACTAAACTGACGAGAAGTATAATAACTCTAAATTGAAAATTTAAAAACCCCCGATGCGACGACCTATTCATCAAATGTATAATTTACCTAGTTCTTCCAAATAATGAAGTTAGCGCGATTTGCGTAGCTCCCGTAGCTCAGTATCCATAACTCATCTCGCAAATTCATCTGGTACAACTAGTTTCGATGCCAGATTATGAAAGCGCCATTTACATAATTTGTTTTGGCTTCCTCATTTATAATCTGATGTACAATAATCAACAGAAAATCTGTGTAAAAGTATGAGACATTATTTTGTTATGACATTAGAATAGACAACGAATCTAAATATTGATGCCAAGGAGGTTTAATTCCTAGTAAAATATTATCAATTATGATTCAATTTGATGTAATAACTCTGGTTGAGGCGGACGGGAGCAGCCCAGGGGAAGAATTTTCAATAACGATAAAATTATTTTAAATTAGATTTGTTTTTTTTATATTTTTTCTCAATGGCGGAGCAGCGCCCTCTAGAATTATAATAGCGTAATATTCCATGACCATTACCAAAACAAACAAAATTTTACGCATGCGCGTATCCATCATTTGAAACGTGACTTATGGAACGTCTTTAGTTCATACACAAATCTCATATAAAAATTGATAAAATATACATTTTTTCCAGAATCAGGGAAACTTTTCAAATTTATAATATTGTAAAAAGCCAGTTCAGACTATTACGATCATTTAAAAATATAATAAATCGAAATCCAATAATCACAAATTTCGAATGGATTCGAGCCGTGGGAATTGGTTTTGGCCGTGAATGTGGCTTTTTTAACCTACAAAAGAGCTGATGATCTTCAAACGGCTGAACCGATTTACATGAAACATAGCTAAGAACACTCTCGATCAGAATTCCTATCTAACAAAAGAAACAAAATTGAAATCGGTTCATCAGCTTGGGCGCTACGTGGCTACAGATAGACACACAGATACACAGATACACAGATACACAGATACACAGATACACATGTTAAACTTATAACACCCCTCGTTTTTCGTCGGGGGTTAAAAAGGCCACTTGCAAAGTGTCTAAAAAATTTAATGTTCTAAACTACACAAATTAGTTAATATGAAGTAAAAAAAAATATTGAAGACAGTTTCATATTGCGTATTAAAACCTTTTTACATAATGGCTTGATTGAAGTCATGGATAGAAACAAGCTTTGTTATTGGTATTGGAAATAATTCATAAGTTAGGGGCTTGTTTATATTGCTCGTCGGTGTATTATTAATAATAATACGTGCATGCAGTACTAATGGCATCTGTTGTATCGTGTACCAAAATAATTTGCTACGTATATTCCATCCTTTGGCTGAGCTAACATATTATTATTATGTGTGGAAATTGCGAACGTAACGAAATACTGACCTGACAGGTTAAGCTTGTCAAAACCGATGACATATCCGGCTTTTAGCCAACACACGCCCGCATTATATTAACTGGATAAATTGGTAAAACAATCTTAACTTGGTAAATGTACAACATTCACTTGAAGTTAATGTTATTTATTAATAATACATATGAATTCTATTCAGGATGGACAATAATCATTTGTAAACAGTTTAATAAAAAAAAAATGCAACTCTGCTCTGGTTAAATGCTTTTCAGTTTCAACCTATTTCATTTTGGCTGCCGACATTATGCACCTTATGTACCAATTTCATGCTGTATCTAGACCGCGTATCCTAATGCTTTGTCGACACTAGCGACATCTCATATTTTGATTAGACACTAAAATTGAATCAGAAAACTTGTTATTTTTGAGGGTTATACTTAAAATAGCAGCATAGTAAAGCTAGCTACATTTAGGTACCCATTGTGTGCTGCTTTAATGTATTTATTTTCATATAACAATGTCGGCAAACAAACGTACGACTCCCTGATGTTAAGCAGTAATCGTAGCCTTTGCTCCTTTGCCTATGCATGTAGGGTTACCATATCTCAGGATTTGTCCTGAGATTACAGGAATTTTCGACTTTTCTCAGGATTGCGGCCGGATTTTGCAAATCTCGTGAAGTCTCAGGATTTTCAATAAAACACAGGTTACATTTTAAAGATCTCTATATCCAAGTAAAACAAACTAAAAATAATCTTCTTTTGGTAGATATTTGGTAGGTATAAAACGATAATAATACGTTTTTAAGAGAAAATTCTCAAACTGTATAAAATCTCAGGACATTTCCATGGTAATCAGGCCTTTTCTCCGGTCTTTCGATTATTACATCTGGTAACCCTATATACATGCAGTACCAAAAGCATTGCAAAGCCACTTTACGCCGACGAGAGAGGGTGGTTACCTACTACCCCGGTCAAATAACCCCGTATATAAGTTGTAGTCATTGGCTACAGTTTGACTCTACCGTCGTTACTTCGCTTTTCTATCGTTATAAAATTTCCCCATACGGGGTTAAAATTATGTCACATTTCGAGGACGATTTCAGTTTCTCACTCATTAGCAAGCCACTAACGACACAGCTATTAATTTAAACAACGGATAAAGGAATATAATGAATGGGTGTGTTAAACAAACAAACAAAATATTATTAGTCGTGAAAAATATAAAATGGTTGGATCTATTAAACTTGCATATGCCTACCCGTGTTTACAAGAGTTAATAAAACGATTGATAAAATAAAATATGATAATATCTTAATAACTAAAATAAGATTCCTTCCTTAAATACAATTTTTAATTATCTTACCTATATTACAACTAAAATCTACCGCAGGTCAGCGGGAATGTTCTAGCCTACTAGCAGAATGGACTATTAGAGACGTCGCAAGGTCATTGCGGGATACCCCGGAGTTATCCCGGGGCTCAATACCGAGAGTCCCTGGGATTCCAGGAATATTTGTTTACGAATTCCCGCCGCACGACAGAAATAAAGGTGAAATTATATTTTTGCCACGATGACGGTTCCTATGGAATAGTGATGGGGCGAAACGGAGAATTATCGATAACTTTTGAGTAACAATAGAATAATAAAGAAATAACATTATTATTATAAATACGGTTACATTTGAAAATGGGATATTACAACGAATAACTAAACCGATTTTGAATCAAATGCAGCACGTGAGCTTAAATTCACCGAATAAATTAAAATAATCGACATATATAAGACTATTTTAGCCGCGCTCAATTAAATAGTTTACACCATTAAACTTTTAAACTTCCAACGTCCAACTACTTAACTTTCTTTTAGCGTATATTGTTACTAGCCAACTGACCAATCCTGTGGGGTTTTATACAGAAAAAAAAACATAAATCCCAAGTTATTTCAGTCCAAAGTAGGGCATGGTTCGCGTGACCTAGTCCGATGGCGGCCGGGCACTGCAGCCACTTGACTCCTAACGAATGAAAACATTCCATTGCCGCAGTTGTAAATCAGGGAAAACGCACGTAGCTTTGCATGCTCCAATTTGGAATAGAGTTTCCATTCATTGGTGTTTGCGGCGGAATTCGTTTGAATTAACTTGTTATAAAAATATTCAAAGTCTATGCGAGTGATTTATAACATTTATTTTTGCTTTTTCATGGAACTTAGTATTGAGGTATATTATTATTTATGTTTATAAGGTGCTATTGGCTTACAATGTCTTTTCACACTACGATA
Organism: Notodonta dromedarius; assembly: GCA_905147325.1. Classification (NCBI taxonomy): domain Eukaryota; kingdom Metazoa; phylum Arthropoda; class Insecta; order Lepidoptera; family Notodontidae; genus Notodonta; species Notodonta dromedarius. The sequence continues at coordinate 8,724,062 of LR990172.1, forward strand.
AGAAAGTAAACAATGAGATATTTCCGTAAGTGGTTGCATAATAGATTATTTACAAAATGTTATTATACAAATACTGAAAAGACCTAGCTAATTTAGTAAAGATATATATTCCTAAAATCCCGATAAATCTAACCCAGATAAAATTATTCATTCTTTCAATTCATATCGATGATTTACGAGCGTATCACTATCCAGCAAGATGGATAGCCGTCGCTAATGAATGAATATTTCAGAACAGCTTTTCGCCTTGAAGCCGTGTCGCATGGCTGTTGTATACTAACTTCCGTCATCTGTAGATAGATTAAGGAAATAAAGGGTGAATGGGGATATACTAGGTGAAACAGAACGGGTATACAATTTTTTTTGCAACTTTACTTTGTAGATCTAAAACTATCGGCTTTGTGGGGCAGTTGAAGTACTAAAGGTTTTGTAGACTTATGAAATCTACCAACAGCTGTATCCCTATAGCACCTTTTGTTCTTCAAGTTTGCTCCAAAGCTGATAGTTTTAGAATTACAGAGTTAAGTTTTGAAAAAAAAGTATACCCTTGCTGATTTAACCTGTATATTATGTTACTATTTTTTGAACCTTTGTGAACTTTTCACCACCCATAGATATTATTAAGATGTGTAGTTATCGCATAAGTAGTAGTTCGTTAGCTTTTCCAAATTAATTAAATGTTTCTTCTAAGGGTGTTACCACACCAATAGATCTACAGTCGATCACTTCATCGATCAGTGATCTAGAATGTTATGACTCGACATCGATTTACGGTTTCTACAAAGAGCATCGTTCGATCGTTCATCGATCGATGTTATGTCGACTAGTGTGGTACCACACGTCTTAGAGTGAACTCAATGGATGGGATTGAACCCCGAACCTCTTGGTACGAAGACGAGGGGCAAACAGGCCTAGTAGTTATGTGATAACTTACTCCTAGTAATCTTTTAGCAAACAAATATTATAATTGAGGAAATTTTAAGCAACACCGCACCAGTTTTTTTCATCTGAGAGTCCAGACGAGAACCTTGAACACGTTAACATAACACCGTCCTTTCAATCGCGAATTACTTCTCCAATTGATGGAGTACAATACTGACGTATTCGCGGATCGAGTCGGGGTCAATGGGGACGTAAACCCGTCTTCCTACATCCCGGTGCGTCGCTCCAGTGACCGGGCACGGGTTGTATCGCCCACGCCAATCGATGCGACCGGTGCGATATCGGCAGGGTTAATAAGGTTCAGCGCGATATTTATATTGATATATTTGCTGATAATTTAGCTGTTTTTATTACGCATGTTTATTTTTTACTTTTATTATTTTTTTACGTATTGACTGTAAACCACAAACAGTGTATCAAATAAATAAATAAACAAACAGTAGAAGCACTTTCGCTTGAGTAATGACACCATTTATATTGGTATTCAGTTTTAATTAGGATATGGATTATTCACACGGTTAAGTCGACATGGATCCTACTAATATTATAAATGCGAAAGTTTGTGAGTGTGGATGTATGTATGTATGTATGTATGTATGTATGTATGTTTGTTACTCCTTCACGCAAAAACTACTGAACGGATTTGGATGAAATTTGGAACACAGATAGATTATAACCGGGATTAACATATAGGAGACTTTTTAACCCAATAATCCAATACTACGCGGATGAAGTCGCGGGGCACAGCTAGTAATTCATATATATGTTACTGGACCCAGATGTCAAATTCGGCCGTTTTATGTCAAAAATGTATCGACAGAATGCTTCTTCCTATGAATGACCGCATACAAGTATGAGAAGGATTTATAGTCATAATGCTGTCAACTATGTAGTTAAATAAAATCTGTTGGTACAGAAACTAAGCTACTACCAACTAAACTAAAGTAATGGTATGGGTATAAGTACCTACGTATAAACTAAACTGGATTAAGCAAAATCTATTGCCGTCATATTGCTAAGTCTGCGTACGATTCCTGGATTCAGTCAGCCCTATCGTACCTTTTGAATTCAGGATGACACGTAACTTGTGCGTACGCGAGATGAATCTAAAGATCCATGCCTCATCCCTAACACCATGGTTTACACCTCCTGAAATTCGGAGGCCAAGGACAGAGTCTGAAACTCCGGATCTGAGCCTAAAATCCGGCCGTCTCTTTTATTACAGGCTTGTGAGAATTAATTACGCAAACATAGATAGATTCTGGTTAGGTTGAAGTTAGTTTTATCATGTTTACTTATCCTTATATAAGGTTAACGTTTATACCTCCGTAGTGCTACGTATTGAAGACGACCTATACAGCAATACTACTCAATTGTATAAGTCTCATGTAAATGTTTGAAACATCTATATATTTTGTACGACATAACAAAATTTTGAGAAAACATCACCGGTTGTATCTGGCAATAGCTATGACTTTCCTCTAGATTGCAATCATTGTTGGAGTACATAGAAAATAATAATAAGATAGCGAGACACATGTAACTTACCTACTGATACAAAACATAAATATTGTAATTCAAAACAATAAAAATATCAATAAAAAAACATCGTCGTTGCTCAAATTCAGGCAATAAAAAGTATTGTTATTAATTTTTCCAACCTATACATTGATTGATACCTATATAGTACAGATTATATTTTTCTTGGAAGTTATACTTCATATTTTTTTATCCAAAACATGTTTTGGATGGAACTGTTAATACTTTTTCCGCTGCCACGTACCTACTTCATTTATATAGATTTGGCTCAATTGATTGAGAGTAGCCTATTCGACATGTCAGCGTCTTAAGAAATGAATTGGCTGCAAATACCTATTTACAGACAATATTACTGCTCCAACTGAGAGGAGTTTGTAGAGAAGCAACTAGCTCATGCCCGTATGTTGAGGAAAAGTTCGAATCCAAAAGCGAAAGTAATCTCAATTTCCTGGGGGCAGTTGTGGACTCTATTATTGACTATATTATTGTATTTATCTACGCAATCAAACGACTCTATTCCAGTCAGTCTTATCACAGATCTTTCTCGCATTAAGCTACTGTTTTCACTTAGTTCTGCATCGCGTGGCCCCACTCGTCGGCATTGTCGTACTCGATGTAATGAAGCAGAGTCACGAGATGTTTGTATAATTTACATAGATTTCACGCCATGACTGGCGAAAAGCGTGAAAATTGCTGTTAAAGTCATCGATAAAGTGAGATATGATCATTTTTGTTCCCCTAATTTGAAGCACCCTACATAAAGCTTGTATAATGCCGATTAATTTAGTAAACAGAAGAAATACGTGTACCAACCTAGTGTATCCACTTAGTAGGTAAAAATGTGTTAAAACCACTAAACCTGCAATTGGGTTTTTTATGACGTGGTGTGGGTTTTTTCAATATAAACAAGCAATTTAGTGTAGTCGTGATTAGCTCTATCAGTAAGTAAAATACTGTGAAATATTTTTATATAAAATAATAAATATCGCCAGACTGACACAACAACTGTATGGTCCCAAACTAAGCAACGCTTGTACTATGGGTACCGTACAATGGACTGGAGGCGATCCCAGTGACACCCACATCTGGGCAAATTACGAAAAGGGCATTTCCGAAATTTTCCACGGCGGGAATCGAACCCGCAACCACCATGTGCAATGAGCCGAGCGGCCTACGCTCGAACCGCTGCGCCAAGGTGTCGTCCAATGATATTAACTATGGTTGACGATTATGAAGAGCACAGCGATTGAGTTTAACTCAGTTTGTTGAGATATAAATCTAGAGAACTCGTATAGACGTTGCGAATAAATCTACAATACATTACACAATATTTTGTCGCCTCATAAATAATCTCTTTTGCCGCATTCTAATTACAATTAACTTACAAAACAGCTTTATATAACAGGTATAAGATATGTTACTATTGTAGTTCGGCGTACTTGGTCATTACATAGTGTTATAACAGCTTTGTTGTGCCGTGGGAATGCCATCAGCTGGGACATTGTTTCAGATAATCAACGATACCTCCCGCTGTACACTTTGCATTGTATTTTATACATAGTTAGCAGATGTACCTAATAACTAAGTCTGTACTGTCACAGCAGTGAGTTCATTTAATGGCGATGAGATCTATGTAGGCTACATACTTATAAGATCTTATTTTTATAATGCACGACATTTTGCGTGGTGCCTGTGAAAAATGTAAAGATGATGCACCTATCTACCACAAAAAATTATAATCTGTTGATATAAATCCTTTCTGTTATGGTTGGTACAAATGGTGAATTAATTGCATTATTAAAATATCCCCTTATGTTGTCACTGGCAGTGATTATGTTCAAATCCGGTACCAAAAGGGGTTATCAGACTTATTTCGTGTTCACAAAAACCATAAAATTTGTCTGCCTTTGTACAAATAGGTTTCGTGATTGGGTCTGTAGATTTCAAAAGAGTGTTATAAACTCAATACCTCTACAAACTAAAGGGTGGGAGTTTGATAGAGAAACCCCCACAGTGCAGGGCGACGTCCTCACGCACTGACCCCGCCAGGTAGGTCAACTGCGGACATTCGCGGCACAGAATGCTTATTATATTTTTCATTCTACAAGTCACGACCTATAACTAATACTTTCAGCATTTAAGTATTTATTTATTCGGATGGTATTCTTACAATTTTTCACAATAAATTAAATTTAAAAATCAAAATTATAAAGTTATTCTATCCTTTAATTGCTGAATCCATGGGATAGCGTCGTTTTCGAGAGAGAACAGGTCTGTTGGGCAGCCGTGGTACCTTGTGAGTGGGCAGTCTTTAGCTATATGCTCAACATCCAGCATTTAAGTAAAATGATGCAAATCATTTTGCAACTCAGTGGCCAATAGGCTGGCCACTTCCTTTTCGTGGCAGCGGTCTATTTATTCCATAACTATTCGTACTACAAGCCTTATAATGACAAAATCAAAATTATTCCTAACTAGCTGTTGCCAGTGATATTTCGGAATAAAATATTAATTTAAAACTTACAAAATTAAATTTCCTTTTCAGGACACAAAAAGTGACATTCGATTGAACTTACCTGAAACAAAAAGAAATAGGTAATTAATAAACATGTAAACTTTTTCCAAAAGACGCCTTAAGAAAAATAAAAGGAAAATTGTTGAATGATCCCATTTGATGGCTGCAGATTTTTCACCACGGATAACGGCTTAATTACATTTTTTTAATCGGGAAGGGACGCGTAATGTCATTAGCAATTAACCCTGAACATTTTTACGGCACCATGGAACCGGAGACAGTTACTTTGGCACTTCCGCCTGATTGCCAAGCCTTCCGTATGTCCTGACGACTCAATTGAATCGTGATCAACCTGCATGATATTCCGTTTGCAATTTTTGTAAACGGTGGTAGAGCCAAACTGTAGCCAGTTGAACGCAACTCATATACGGGCTGAATCGATCGAGGTAGTACCACCCTCTCACAGAAGATCGGCGTAAAGTAACTATTGTAGCTGCGTTTCGTACGATAAGTGAGAGAACATCTCAGGGAAAATTTTCACCATAAACTGAGCTTTTTTTATTACTGACAACCGTGATAAATAAAGCTTAGCTTATATAATAATAATAATTTAGCCCTTTTTGACGTCCCACTCCTGGGCACGAGCCTCCCCTCAACACGAGGGGGAATCAGGCCATAATCCACCACGCTGGCCTAGTGCGGGTTGGCGGATTTCACATGTCTTTCGAAAATGGGTAGATCTTCTAAGACATGCAGGTTTCCTCACGATGTTTTCCTTCACCGTAAGCAAGTGATAATCATATAGAAATTATGATTCGCATATAGATTTCGAAAAATCCAGAGGTGCGAGCCGGGGTTTGAACCCAAGACCTGGTGCCCGCAAGACGCGTGCTTAACCAATCGGCTACCACTAAAGCTTAGCTTATACAGGAAATATTTCCTGCAAGGTGATTGTACCCTGATAGCGAACTAAACACACATTTCTATCAACAATTTGTTCAATGCTCTTACAAGCCTTATTAAGGCTAATTGAATGAAATTATCATTGCAAATCGTCTACCTTTGAGTTATCAATACATATTATCAATTGGGTCAACGCCCTATACCTACATGTTTAGAAACAAAGGGCGTCCCTTTGCCAAGTCGTAAGTACGAGTTGTAAATTTTTATTCGTCTAGACCAGTGGCACTCAACTGTTATTGGTTTCAGGGGACAATAGGAATTAGAATTTTCTTGGAAGGAATAAATGTTTCTAAATACAAGCACTTGTGGGGAAAATACTACGAAATACCCACATTATATTTCATGTAGCTAAGTCTCTACTCTCCACTACTTTGTTAATTGCAAACAGAAATTATTTAACAAATTATAAGCGACCGGCACAAATGTTCGTCAATTTATCTATCTTGTTATAATTCGCTTTTGCGTTAGTATCGTGTAACACCAACTGTCCTTTGGAAATTAATTATTTATCATTTTCATAAGTTTTCCTAAAACCAAAGAAAAAGTACTTATGCCAACAAGAGATGCACATAGATGCTTAACTAACACTACTGAACTGTTTCCAATTTTTTTTACTAGTAATAGAATACAAAGACATAAAAATATCTGATTATAAATATACATTACACAACCAAAGAAATGTACCTAAATCAATATATCAAAACGACCACACGCAAACTTTGACGGCCACTGGCGTAGCGTTCAGAATGAGGTGTGACCGGCGGCAGGAAGGAAGGGCTGACATCATAAGCCCATTAGTACTAATGCCGCCATACAAGCACTGTACTTATTGTTTTATAGGCTCGTAATGGCGTGGCCAAGGCAGCTATTTAGTGCAGGTGCATGGCATTTAGCTAGGGCGCCGTTTAGATAGTTTTTGAACCGACATCCAAAAAAGGAGGAGGTTCTGTATGTTGTTTTTTATGTATGATCACCGACTAATCCATCGATTGTTTCCAATTCTTACATTTGGAGTCGATGCCACTATCAACTTCTACTACTTCTTATGTAGGTAAGGTAGGTCCCTACACCTACTTGAATAGGCACCCATTCCAAATGAAATATTTCTAAATGAAAGAAGTTACCAGGTCCCTAGTTATTTCTAGCTTTTTTAGTGCACTCGGATTTTTTTGAAGTCAGTTTTTATTTATTAAAATAATTTTCTTTTTATTTTAGAACAGATTTAGCGAGATTTATAATAAACAATATGTTATGTTATTGCTACCGCTGTTTCATTCCAACATTATCTAGGATTGAATGAATGTTAAATTAAGCTCATTGAAAAAAGTTAATGATATTTAAAAAGCAACTTTTGCATTTTCTCGACATGAATATAAATGCGCACCCATAAAAACCCTTACGAAACCCAAAAAATATTTATGGTTATGGCGCGATTTAACCACAGATAATGTCAGTGAACTTGCGCCACTGGGCACTTCCTATAATACCGGACCCATGGCAAAGTTTTAAATGTTTTACAGATAAAAAAATTGCAGACGCATTTTTCGTAAAACTTCTGAAAAAAGAGTAAATTTACTGTAAAAAAAATTTAAAAATTTTCTTTCTAAAACTTTTTTTTCATAAAAATAACATGATAAAATGAAAAAATAACAAGCAAAAAGAATGGAGATCCATTTTATAATGTATCTACCTACCCGGAAGTAACTTGATGATAAGGACTTTGACATTAAAATATTGTCATAGATTATTTGTATTTTTTGCATAAAACTTTACCAGTAATTGAGTCATCTCATCGATCATCATCTAAACTCTAAGTATAGGGCAGCCCTTGACCGGCTACTGGCATAATTGGACTAACTTTGACCCTTCCTTTGTTCTAATTACCAATATAGACCAAGATACACCACACCATCATTCCCCATTTCCATAAATACTAATTCCATCTCATTACCCAGATTTTTCTAACCACTCTTTACCTTAATCCGGGCCAGCTATAAACAAAAACAAACTAATTAAATTCACCAGGAGTTGCTCGTCTAAATTTATGAGCGAAATGCTTTATTTAAGCCAAATTAAGCTTAATGAGAGGACAGTTTCAGAAAAAGTTTGTCGGTTCATTATCTGGTAACCCAGTTTCATAGTAAATTCGACAAAAGAGTTGCCTAAAAGTTATCCGTTCCTAGAACATAAATATTTTTTGCTTATCTTTTGTATGTAATCTGAATATTGACAATCGAAGCTTGATAATGATTTTATTATTTTTTTTAATCTATAATTTAGCGAGTGTTCTCCACTAATTGGATTTCGAAAGGCTTGTGACGCATATATTTAAAAAGCAATAAGAATCTATAATTCTACTGTCTATGGCCTTCATAAGTCCAGTTGCAATATCAATCAATACTGTGCCGTATGTTCATAGCAATACTGGTATAATTAATAACATGCTATGAATGCTGACTGTACAAACTTTAATAGTCCCATTTTAGTCTTTTTTTTTTGATGGACTATATGTTGTTGGCCAGAGTGGCCATAACAACTTCACCCGGACAGAGGGCGAGCGCAACTGCGCTCCAGCCAGAGGGGCAGGGGGGCAGCTAGCTCAAGGGCGCCACAAGGGACACGACCTCGGCTTGGGCCGCTGCCAGGAGAGGTGGCGAGGGTAAATCTACCACCGGATCGGAACGCGACCTCGACTGAGAAGATCTGGCAAGAAACTCAGCGGGCTTGTCGGGTGCCAATGTGCGTCTAGGTAAGTAGACGCACTTTCTAATGGAAGCGGGGGTACGTCGACCACGCCGTTTTACAAAGTCTTAAGAATGATTTACCTATCGTTACAATTGTAACAAGTACAATTAGCATGCGACTTTTCAAGTAAAATTTGCCATCGCTTTTCGCTTTATTAAAATCTTGAAATTCAATTCAAATTGAAATAAAGTTTTTTCTTTTGTTGCTACAGAAATTGAATTTTCTGAATTCGTGATCGTCGGAGTGGAAATATGAACGGATTCCGAGCTGCTTCGGAAAATATCGCTAAGCAAATGGTGGAAATCTCCAGACGTTCTGGAATAGAAAAAAAACTTAAAAGGTACCAAATATCCAATAACGAGATGTCTTGAGATAATTCTATACTTGATGCTTCGTCAAAAGTGTTTACAATTACGATTCTAGAAATAAACCCTATTCTTTCTATTAAAGTAGGTAGGTACTTAAGAAAGAAATGATATTACACATTACTGCGATGTGGCACAGTTGTTAGAGCAAAGACCGCACATCTAGCAACACCGCATGGTAGCAGGTTCGATTCACGTCATTGGGGCAGATCAAGGAAAAAGTTTATCTATTCGTGAACAGAGAGGCTAGACAATTCTCTCACTCTTGAGTATCAAAAATAAATACTCTGCACTAGATTTTATCTTTCAATTTCATATTTCTATGACTACTCGACATCTCTCAACAATGTGACCCGCGTTCATCTCATAATTACAACATCCAACTGTGTCATAATCATTAAATTCCTTGTACATAATGTTTATGAAGGCAAAGACAGTAACATGAAACATAACACTGATGTAATCACCATTGGGGGTGCACTTACAAATGATGCAGATTACAAGGTTATAATAATCTATTTAGATATTTGTGTGCATTGTGTAAGTTAAAGGAGTAGTACTTCAATCTGTGGTGGATGGTATTTCTTTATAGAAATCCTGTGATAGTACCTAGTAAGTGGATAAGTTTCTTTCAGTCTTTTCAGGAGGTCTAGTAAGCTGACCAAGCAAATTTATATATAAAAATGAATCTCTATTTCCTTGGTCATCGCATCACTCGTGAACGAATGGAACGATTTCGCTAATTCTTGTTTGTTGTATTTATTATTGGCAGGAGAAGGTTCTTGTGGAAGAAAAAAATACGAAAAGAAAGTTGAGCGGAACAAGTCGAATTAAAAATTCAAAGTTAAGACAGGACAACGTATGTCGGGTCAGCTAGTGATAGATAAAAATAAAGTCACCAATTATATATTGCATCAGCTCCAAATTTTAGTTCAGCACCCATTAAGTAATGTTTGTAAAACATCTGGCTATTATTAATGACTACTGGAATTTTAGTCTACGCTAGCAAAAATCATTCCCCGGTACAAGCCATCCAAAGTAAGCTAGATACATATTAATATGTAGGTAAATAAAAACACCCGTGCATTGTTCAATATCGGTTCCACATCTGGTACAATGTAAAAGTTATTAAAATATTTATATTGTCGTCGCGACGGCCACTGAAGTGGGTTACCGGGGCGCGTATAATAAAACTCGGTTTGAATGGAGACGCGTCTGTGCGTAACATATTTGTAGCGTAAAACTATAGGACCTTTTATACGGGGTTTGTTATTTCTGTGACTTCGTACACATAGGCTTAGATAATCTTTTGCATTACCGGGATAGATACTCTGATATACCAAAATATTAATAATATAATAAAAAATTGCCCTTTTGATGTCCCACTCCTGGGCACTGGCCTCCCCTCGCTATGAGGGGATTCAGGCCATAATCCACCACGCTGGCCCAGCGCGGGTTGGAGGATACCACACTTCTTTCGAAAATTGTTTAGATTTTGTAAGACATGCAGGTTTCCTCACGATGTTTTCCTTTACCGTAAGCAAGTGATGATCATAGTGTAATTATGATTAGCACATAGATTTCTGAAAACACAGAGGTGCGAGGCAGGGTTTGAACCTAGGACTTAGTGCTCGCAAGACGCGTTGTATGGCATCTTAGTAAATGCTTGAGATGATGACCTGCCTACCACAAAAAAAACAGATAATATATTTTCAGATTTTTCTACATATGATGTACTTATATCTTTTCTATTGTTTGGTTGAGCTGGTTAGTAGTGAATGAGTGACTTCATCAAACGTCAGTTGTTAGTAAAAAGCCCATTTTTTTTTGTGGTAGCTTTATCATATTTTATTTTTCACAGAATATCACGGTTCCGGTGGCTCCTATTGACTTTTTGTCCATCTTCGAACGTCCCTCAAGCAAGATCTATGTCATTCCTAAGGCGCTCCATAACACTCGTTACGAGGGCCTGATGGAAGCCCAGCTGGTACACCATAAAGATAATTTAACTGCCTTAATGTGATCCCATAAATCCCGCCTGTTTCATTACCTTATTCCGTGACCCTGTAAGCCTGTAATGACTAGGATTTCACGGCGAAGATTTCTTTACCGCCGCCGCGCCGTCTTAAAAAACGGATTCCATAAATGGACGTAAGAGTTTTGCAAAGTGGGACCAACCCACACATATTTCTGCAAGCTGAAACCAACCAACAATCACTGGCACTAGGGTTGGTGTTGGTTTGCAGGAGTACCTACGTGTGGGTTGATTTCAGTTTGCAAAATTGCATCAAAATCATACGAGTACTATAACTGCTCGCAGCCTTGCTAGTGTATTTTTTAAGATGTCGACTACAGCGGTAACTACCGGATTCAACTAAACTTGAAAACTATCCAGGTGACCCTTTATGCGCAAAAAAGTCCACCAAAAACGGACAAGCCGTTTAGGAGGAGAAGCATGACGAACACACGCACACCGGAATTTGATATACTGTGTTATAGGTTAAACACTAGATTGCGTGTTTCGTAATGAGATAAAATATACATAAATAAATTCAATAATAAATAAATATCGCCCGACGAACAGACCGACTGTATGGTCCCAAACTTAAGCTACGCTTGTACTATGGGTACCGTATAATGGAGTGGACACCTAGACCAGAGCAAATTACAAAAAGGCCATTTCCGAAATTTACCCTGACGGGAATCGAACCCGAAACCACTCGGTGCAGTGAGCCGAGCGGCCTACGCTCGAACCACTGCGCCAAGCAGTCGTCTAATATCAACATATTCCATATTGAATGTGGTTCAAGCGATACATTAGCATTTCACACTAGGTACCCCAATGTTGTCGCAAATCATAATAATAACTCTATTAAGAAATTCGTACAAGAAAGAAGAATTTAACAACAATAAAAGTATTGTAACACGTATCAGGCGTTCAATTGTTCTACACAACAAATGATTGGCGGAATGTGGTTGGAAACCGAGAATTTAGGGATCTGTATCGATGCACAAAAAACGGCACGGTGACATAGGTATTTACCTATTCTCATTCATGTGCATTATTCTTAATGATTAACAAAGAGACTATATTTTTTAAGCTTAACATTACTTTTTGAATCATGACGTTAATATAGGATCTCCATGCCACCTACGGAGGATAAAAAGTACAAAGTATAAAAAAGTTAACTAACCAACGAAAAGAAGACTGAAAATAGCTACCTAGAGACTTCAGATTGCCGGAATCCAAAGTCAATTAATATTAAGGCTGAAGCGCCCATCTAGCCCGCGAAGTTCAAATTTTTTTAGTTCTTTTAGAAATTTTTCAAATTCTGACAATAATAAAAGACAAATTTTGTAATTCGCGAAAAAGACCGTGTGCAGTGCATTTATTAATATATCCAACTTACTCTAAAACATTTCAAGAACGACAGCTATCCAGATAATCTGGCAATTTTTGTATATTTAGTGATTTACTAGTATCATATCCACCGTGATAATATTTAGAGTAAAATAAATGTATTAATAAATGCACTGCACACGGTCTTTTTCGCGAATTATAAAATTTGTCTTTTATTATTGTCAGATTTTGAAAAATTTCTAAAAGAACTCAAAAAATTTGAACTTCGCGGGCTAGACAGGCGCCTTCACCTTAACATCATCATCAATTAACTTACTATTTTATTTGAATACGGAACCACAAAATCTTAAACAGTCTCCACTCTGTATAATTTTATTAGGAATAGAAGGCACAAATAAATAAGATGTATTCCATATACAGGGGGTGTAAAATTTTATGAGCCTTGTTTGCTCCTACACCGAATTTTATTTTATTATTATTAGGCATTTTAGGCAGATGCTGGATGCGGCAAGCTGAAGACAGGGCGCTATGGCGATCATTAGGGGAGGCCTATGTCCAGCAGTGGACTAGTATAGGCTGATGATGATGATGATGAGGCATTTTACATTCCTGTCTTAGTTTGGCGTGTACTGATTTATTCGTATTTTTTTAAGAACTAGCGGGTCCTGCGCACGTTGTCCTGCCCTACCTAGAACCCGATGGTGACGCCATCTACCTGGTCCAATTGTCAATCTAAGCCATTAAGTTTCCCACTCAAACACATCAACAATTTCATCCAAATCGGTCCAGCATTTTAGGAGGAGTTCAGCGACAAATACGCGCACATACAGACAAATTATAAATATCAATAAGACTATGAGTAATTACAAGGTTTATTTAAGTTTGAGGCTACGTTATTCCAGAACCGACGAACCGATGGCAATGCGGGTTTTAGGTAGATAACGGGTATTACTAAGAAAGTTCTGAGTTACATTTTGTAGAAGTCCCATCTGCCGTTTACATGGGTATGAAAGTTTTTATGCATTCAAAAATAATATTTTAATAACTTCATTATAAATCAAAATAAAACGAATGATTAGAACATTACAAAATAACAAAAAATTACTTTAAAAATAATCTTTAAAGTAAACTTGCAGTTGGTTACACCATTTTTTTCAATTTGCTTATCTGACAGCCCTATTTGTCAAACTTTCAAGCCATACCATTAGGGTTAGCACCGTGAGATTGCGAAAAAATCGTCTCCGCCAATATCCAATTGGTACTAAATCATCTCCAACGCCCTGTAAGCCGCAGCCTGTGCTACATGCCCGCGAAAATAAAATGATGAATTGCCTCACGCTTCGTTATAACCCAGACAATGTTCCCTAACTTTATGGATTCAAGTAACACTAAATCTTTTAACCATTTTTCGGGCATCACTGACTGATACATTTTTAATATTTTGCTAAAAAAAGGTACACAAACAGTGGCGTTGAAAATCATATGCGGAATGAGTAGTGTGACGTATAATTTAACACTTTTTAGAACAATACTTTGACCAATTATCTTATCAATTCAGGCAAAAACTACTGAACGGATTTGGATGAAATTTAGAACACAGATAGTTTACAACCGGGATTAACACATAGGATACTATTTATCCCGATAATCCCGAAATTTTTGTTAAGTTAAATACTACGTGGACGAAGTCGGCGGGCACAGCTAGTATATTATAACCGTGTGTACACGGTACTTTATTCTGGTTTTGCTTTGAACAGCGGTATATTTTTAATGTAGTCGATAAGTTTTTAAGGTTTTAGAGCCATGTTGACGGCAATTGACTACAGACGATGTGTACCACCCTCTCACAAAAGATCAGCGTAAAGTAGCTATTATAGCTGCGTTTCGTACGATAAGAAAGAGGGCCAGAAGCTCTATCCCCCCGTCCATTATCCTCTCTTTGTTCCAATCCCCTGGTTGGCAACGTGCTAGCATTGCCTTTGGTATTGCAAGCATCTACTAGGTGATACAAAAAGGGTATACAATTTTTTTTGCAACTTAACTTTGTAAATCTCAAACTATCGGCTTTGTGGGACAGTTGAAGTACTAAAGGTTTTGTAGACTTGTGAAATCGGTCAACAGCTGTATTCCTATAACACCTTTTGTTTTTCAAGTTCCCTCCAAAGCTGATGGTTTTAGAATTACAAAGTTAAGTTTTGAAAAAAAAAGTATACCCATTATGTGTCACCTTGTATAGATATCTACCTACTTATCATTAGGTGTATCGTTAGCTTGTTTGCTGACTTTGTAATATAAAAAAAAATTGCAGAAAATAAGTAAATAAATATTTTAGTATTGCAGAATGGAACTAACCTGCACGTACTGCTGTAGACCAAAATCAACTTTAGCGCGGGTGACTGTAAGTTGGTTTCAGTTTGCAGAAGTATGTGTAGGGTGGCTCTATTTCCAAAACTACGCCCAATTGTTTATAATAGCTTACAATAGTAGCGCTTCAATATTTTTGTTGCCCGACAATTATCAGTAGTAGGTATCTAGTAGGTTAAGTGCTCCCCCGAGGGCCGACAGAACCCTATAAAGTTCCCTATATGAATGGTATCGATATTCTGTAGGCACTCTAATTGCAATGTACTATACCAGTCTGCCAAACTGAACACCAGCTGTACGGTCCCAAACTAAGGAAAGCTTGTACTATGTGTACCGTACAATGGACTGGGGGCGATCGCGATCCCAGCGACACCCAGACCTGGGAAAATTACGAAAAGGCCATTTCCGGAATTTACCCCGGCGGGAATCGAACCTGCAACCACCATGTGCAGTGAGCCGAGCGGCCTACGCTCGAAGAAGGTATTCGGTACCTACCTATTAATCAAAATATTATCAGTACACGAATCACGTTTTATTCACTAATTCTCATTCCCAATTTGCTTCACTAAAATCAATCCAACTATTAAAATGAAATTATCTAGAGATATGTCGCGAATAACAAATCGCGTTGATTAGCATACAATGCTGGTTTGGGACTACACACAGATGTGCGCGTGAGTCACGGAGCTGACGTGTAATACTTTATACGATACGTGCGAATTCTCGAGCTCATTGTCTATGTAGTGTCACCAACGTTTGTAAAAATGTAGGATAGGTTAGAGAAGGATTTTCTTAATTTAATTAAATGCGGTTCGTTAACATTATCATTTTTTTTTTATAATTTTTTTTATTTATAATTATGTTATTTTGATTATTTTGATTTTATTTATAATTATGTTATATTTGAGTAAATTTGGCAGACTTTGTTTTATAAAAAAAAAATAACAAAATGTTACTAAATGAAATGCATTAGATAGAAAGATAAATAGGATGCAATAAAAAAAAAACATTCATCATTAAATGCCAATAAACCCTAAACTACGACGAATACATTTGCTCACTAAATGTCAATGGTTTTGAATATTTTTTTTATTTAATTATCATAGGACATCTCTACTTATATCAAATCTATCATTGACAATTCATTGAAATTGTCCCAGGAAAACATGAGAATTGGTGGCTCTATCAACGTAGGCGGATGGTGGCGTAATAAAATTGCTGTGTTATTGTAGCACTGGATATTGTGAAAGATTGTGTCCTATAAGTCCTACAAGATTTACTAGGACCATATGGAAGGATTGACTTACCCAACTGCAAGTGATTTTTACTATTATATTTGCGCCTATCGGCAAAACGTTAATTATAATAAGTAATACTAACGAGACTCGACTTACTAAGTAACAAACTAGTTATTACTACCTATTACCTACTACCTATTTAGTTTAGTTAACCTGTAAGTTTGTTTGTAAGTAAGTAAGTACCTACTTAAGTGGTTTGTTCGGTGGAACGATCCTAAAAAGGTTTAATCTCATTGTAATAAGTAGCATAACCTGTAGCCGAGGACAAAATTATATTTAGGTATTCAATTCAATCAAAACTAGTAGTCAGAACAATGATTTTTTTTTATAGAACACTAGATGTATCCTGCGCGCGTTGCTACGCTGTCAAAGATTGGTCGTACCAACTCAGAAACCTTTGTGGGCTCATGCACAACACTTTGCTGAATATCATGACATGATCAAATGCATAGTTTACGATTATACAAAGGACATACAGACAAACATTAATTTATATATGTATATAGACTATGTTACTGTATGTTGATAACTTATAAAATAGAAATCTTTAACACTTCAAATGACCCGGTATTGGAATCCAGGGACCCATGATCGAGCAGAACCTTGCTACCATCAAATCCATTATTTATTATGGCAAGTGATTCAAGGCGATCACAATGGCGTCAGATAAGCCAACCGCTGACTGACACTGCCGGATGCCTGCCACAGGAATATGGCACCTATTTGTGATAGAAAGGGATTCTGTACTCATCTTTTTCTGGCCAATCCCTCAGAAATCAAATAAGATTTAAAAATGGTTCGACGCCCGCTTGACGAAGTCGTTGCGGGTTCCATTCCCGTCAGTGTTAATTTCGGAAATTGCCTTTTCGTAATTTTGCTTTGGTCTGGGGGTTTCTTGAACCGTCCCCAATCCATTTCAGAGTACTCATAGTACATGCATTGCTTAGTTTGGGACCATACAGTTGGTGTCAAAGAAATTGTATTTAATAGCAGGTGTGATAGTCTGGCGCTTTTTTATAATTAAGACGAATAAGTTGCATTTTATAAAATAAAAAATTGATCTTTATAACTTTAATTATACTTTATTTTATTGTATCATACTAGCTGAGCCCGCTACTTCGTCCGCGTGGAATTTAACCTAACAAAAAAGACCACTCCCGCGTTATGAGCCCGCGACACAGGACCCATTTAAAAAAAAATGATTTTCTAAAATAAAAGTAGCCTTAGTTACTGCTTATAACATCAGCTATCTGCCAGTGAAAGTCCCGTCAAAATCTGTCCAGCCGTTTCGGAGATTACCCGGAACAAACACACAGACAGACAGACAGACAGACAAAAATTTTTTAAATCGCGTTTTTGCTGTAGGTGTCGTGTGTACTTTCATATGCATTTAGTGAAAAAGTGTTATTTTGATATTACAAATAGACACTCCAATTTTATTTATTTGTATAGATTATTAACTGCTCTCTTGTTTTCAAAACTTATTGAGGAGCGTGTGTATCATGGTTTCTATTTTCAGTAAATAATAAGCACCCCTGAAACACATTATACGTATACATTTTATGGGTATACGAGAATACCCATAAAATGTATACTTTACACAGGATAACCAGACCTGCTCAATACAGGAAGTGTCTGTCAATAAACTGTTATGGGCATACAACGGGGCGCGCCTCCACCTTGGAGAAGGGTTACCTGTCACGTGTCAAACGAGTACAATGGACACGTACCTTTTGTCAAGAGGAAAATGTTGTTGGTCTATTTAACATCTCGTATTTGGAACCTATATAAAGTAATGGTCAAATTGCCTTTTTTTCTTGACAATTTTAGCTGTTGCATTCGCTTTAGTTGTACAAAAGCAAACTGGATATTAGAAATAGGATTTCACTTACAAATAGTTTTCAGGTTTTATTTGTTACAAACTACTCGTAATTTTTTAAAGATACTTATTCAAATCTTTGTATATTATTAAAACCAATGTCAAGCTAGTTTACTAGTGGCAGGTACCCAATATCTGCTACCCTTCCTAAACTAGAGATTATTTTTACAGCTCTTTAACGTCAGATCTCGAACATAAAGTATCCTAATGTGGGCCATCAATATGACTTACTTGACCCGGAAGGGTGTCCATTACGGGACCCAGTTCGTCCAATCAAAATGAATCGACTATTTGTCGAGTTACGATCTTATTACGGGTTCTATTTGAAAATAATTTTAGCTTCGGCATGTGACAAAAAAATCTATATACTATAATTTATCTGTCAAATTCTGTTTAGGAATGTTAGCTCGATTTATGTCTGGTCCTATATCCAAAAAACGGCTAATAACCAAATTGTTCGCAAAACAAAACGCTTAGCATTTTTACCAATAAAGGCCAGACTTAATAATAGGAAACGAGCATAAATCATTCGTCGCCTGTTACGACTTTTACCCAGAGACCAGAAATAGTTATATTTTTAACCTTAAGTACTTATGGATAGGAACGGTTACCTACGAAACTCGGAGCGAACAGACCGAGTGAATCAATTATCCGAACATAACCGGATTACCCGCACTTTGCCGTCCCTTACCTTCGATTTATGTACTTAGCCGCGACCCTAATTGAATAAACAAAACAATTGCTGCTATCGATACGATCCCTTTTAATTAGGTTTGGATACCTTATTCCGCTGGATTGCTATTAAATTCTAATTTATACCAACACAATAAGGGAAATAGCATGTGTTTGTTTAATTACGCAATATGTGAAGGTTATTAATTATATTGTAAGTAATAAATTCGGGATACAAAATAAATAAGGTCCAAACATCGACCCTTGCGGAACACCTAGTGTTAATAAAAACGTATTGGCAACATTACCTATTCTTGCAATTCATTTTCAAAAAATATGAAACTGGACACTAATTCACTAAATATTACAACTCAGACGTACATTTAAACGTTGTTCGAGTGATTTATAACCAGATAATATGATTACAATCAAAGAACTTTCAGAAATCTAGAAAGTTCAGTAGGTATAGGGTTTTACAAATGTAGGTACTCGGGCGAGGACTCATGAAGGTGGGTAAATATCCATATTCGTGTAGCAGCTTGATACATAAGTACCTATATCCTTAATTTTACACAATTAGTAAGCCCTCAAAGGTTAAGTTGCGGTCGGAGGAAAATCAGGGCTTCGTCCATTTACACCAATTTATCGGCCGTCGTAAATAAAGGCCGGCCGGCCAGGCAGTATATCAATTAATGTTCATTTCGCGCAGTCTGTGGTTTCGGTCTAAGCTGTCGTAGTTTATCTAAATGTTAGGACACTCTCTTTAAATGCCAGGTATTTTTAGTAGAATAACATAAGGGTTTTATTTTCATTCCATGAAGGTTTCATTTCGTAAGACAATCTTATAGGTAGACAAATTTAATAAAAACTTTTTATTTTATTAAAAGAAAATTAAGCAATCAGCAGTGATAGCCAATTGGTTTAGCTCACGTCTTGCGTGCACAAGGTCATGGCTTCAAACCCCGGCTCACACCTCTGGGTTTTTCGAGATATATGTGCGAAAAAAAAAAAAAAAAAAAACATAATTTCAATATGATTATCAATTGCTTACGGTGAAGGAAAAGATCGTGAGGAAACCTGTCATGTCATGCAGATGACTTAGAAAATCTAACCAATGTTCGAAAAACATGTGATAAGTGAAAAGAGGAAGGGAAGGCCCGTGCCCAGGAGTGGAACGTCAAAAGGGCTAAATTATTTTTATTTTTATTATAAACTAGCTGAGCCCGCGACTTCGTCCGCGTGGAATTTAACTTAACAAAAAAGCCCGCTCCCGCGTTCTGAGCCCGTGCGTTTGTTTTTCTAAAATAAAAGTAGCCTAAGTTACTGCTTATAACAACAGCTATCTACCAGTAAAGTCCCGTCAAAATCGGTCCAGTCGTTTCGGAGATACTCTTTGATTTGATGTGTTTTTATTTTTTTACGCGGAACCCTAATTGTTTCTCTAAAATTTAAGTAGCCTAAGTTACTCCTTAAAACATCAGCTATCTGCCAGTGAAGATTCCGTCAAAATCGGTCCAGCCGTTTCGGAGATTACCCGGAACAAACACACACACAGACAGACAGACAGACAAAAAAAATTAAATCGCGTTTTTGTTATAGGTGTCGTATGTACTTTCATATGCATTTAGTGAAAAGGTGTTATTTTGATATTACGAACAGACACTCCAATTTTATTTATTTGTATAGAAGAATAACTATGATTGTTTCATTCCTTGTCTGTAGACTCTTAAAATTTTTAAGACCGCTGATTCTAAGCCCAAAATACATACCACAAGACAAGAATTTGCAACTCAACACTCACGCCACACAACGCTGCGCGAGGTTTGAACAAAGTACAAAGATCCTGTATCGTATTGCGAGGTGTGTTTATGCTGAAATGTTGCACCTTATGCAGTTTGCATTCCACGACGATGACTTCGCAGAACTATTCAAAATAATGTACCTACTTAATTAAAGCGTGATATGATGATAAAACCATTCACAGAATTGGTTCGTAATATCTTCGAAATCATTTATTTATTATTGTTTTATCTAGCAGTTTTAATGACCCAGTCTAGAACAAAGACGTCCCATCAATACGAAGGGATCAGGGTCAATGAATGGCATTTAATAATCTTTAAAAGATGAAAAAAGATGTGACACACTACACCAAATTCCAAATTTTCCAAATTTTGAATTTGAATCTACGTCCTTTGAAATAAAGCTGAAACTTGTCCTCTAGTTAAAATTCTTAAAACCGTTCCATGAGTGGTTGATACGTTATCATCGGTTCTGTATGATTCTTTATTTAGTCATTCGCGAAAATATTCCTGCAATTATTAGTCAGGCGACTCTTTCACATCACTTCGCTTATATGTATGGTACTCCATTGACGTTGTCCAAAGTCACCCTGACTTAAAAAAACATTTTATAGGGACCCAACGTAAAAAAAATAACAATACGAATCTTAACTTTTTTAGATTTATGTCATATCTTTAAAAACTTTACAAAAGTAGTGACGGCATCAATCTTCAGAGAGATCTTAAAAAACATAAACAAATAACCTCCAACACCAAATGTTCACCCTTTTGAAATTAGGCCATGGTATAGTGTTGGGAGCTATATTTAGAAGAACTGAACGATATTGTTTTTATTACATGTTTTTTATAGCAGTTTACATTGGATCATTTGGACAATCTGTTAAAAACAATTAATTCTGGACATTATTTGTGTTACTCGAGTTTATACATTTTGACGTCATTATTAGGTATTTTAATATGAATTATATTTTTATAACAATAAGGTATATTCCTGTTTATATAGTTCATTTCTTTCCAAAGACTTTTAGGTTGATTTCGGAAAAAAAAATCTCAAGCTGCAATAACCATCTAATGCCTTAGCTTACTATAAATATATAAATCTAGGTACTTCGAAGAAGAATAATGAAAACCACAGCATGTAAGTTACAACAGATATCCAAAACCGTAGGACATTTTCAGCACTCGTTATAATGTTATGGCCCAGACTGCAGCAGAATGAAGGGCCATCAATGAAATTGGTATCGAATGCGACATTTCTAAATGTCAGTAGGTACCTTGAAAGGGCGAGCCTTTGAGCAATCAGTGCCAATCTTGCAGCCAATGGGAACACGTCTCAGAATTACGTAATGCAGTCAATATTTGATGGAATGACTTGCTTCATATGGCTTTGACCTTATTGATATGTGTTATATTGGCTCCGTTGCGAGCTCGAGCTGGATATCACAGGCGTTGATTGCTCTATTTTATATTACTTTGCTAATCAATAATGGGTCTAATTGAATACTGAAATCTGTTCTGCTTCCAACATTGTATAAGTAATCTTTCAGCAAAAAACTAGAGCAAAAAGTGTATTCAATTAAAGTTTATCTAACTTATACCTGAATAAATGTACCGTATATTTTAATTAATTTATATTGACTGACTCAAATGGACACGATCAATGAAATCATCATTCAAACATGATTGAATTATAATGGACACAAAAATTAATGTAATATTTATGCAAACTGATATCGTTTAAATCATTCGGTTATAAAAATATACTATGTAAGTAATCGATTTCGCTACCGGCGATATAAACTAAACCGAAGCTAATCGATAAACTATGAAATATTAATGTCAGGCTCGAACTGATACATTTATACTACTGGAACAAACTATAACAAAATATACAATCTCTATGCTTATACGTGAAAACATCGACTTCAGAGAAATTAGAATTATTGTTTAATTAACAAACAGAAAATAATGTGTTTTATTATTAATTCCACGAATTGAAAGCTACGTTATAATTACACAGAGATCCGCGGCCACGTTCCACAGTTATCCAAATAAAAAGCCAACAAAATATATAATTTCTGTTAATTAGAACGCTTTTCTTTGTGTAAACGGGAAAAGGCACCTCCTAACAAAGGACTACCTTATAAGCGATATGTGGGACATTACCGCAAGTTTTATTGGCAAAAAATTCGCACCAATTTGTGATTTTGTCTCTGTTTCGTGCTGGCAAAAAGTTGAGACAGCAATATAAATCGTTGCACATGTTTCGCCAGTGCAAACTCGCGATTATATTGTCAAAATTCATTCTATTCTCTTTTCCTTCATTTTCATTATTCAAAGCACTCTCATACATTCTCATGTTGATTATACAGTTGTTAGAACAGTAAAGATGGTTTCTCGATGGTGGAGCCAAGCTGTAGCCACTTGACTACCGCTCATATACGGGCCGGCTCGACCGGGGTAGTACCACCCTCTCACAAAAGGATTTATTATAGCTGCGTTTCGTACGATGAGTGGGAGAGCCGGTAGCCTAATCCGTCTTCTCTTCCCCTCTCTTTGACCCACTCACCATCAGGTCAGCAACATACGAGCAATACCTATTACAAGCATCTATTATAGGTTTTTTTTTTTTTTTTGGCTGTGCACCAAGTGTGCACCGCCGCCGCTTTTCCCCGGACATGATCCAGGCCCTTTTTTTGTTTTTATTTTTTTCAGGGTACTTTCTTTTCCCCTTTGGGTATAATAATTTTTTCAGGTATACTTTTATTTCATTTTTCTATGTACATATAAATTCCTTAATGTTAAGTTTTGGTACATTTATATAGTATTTTGTCTAATTATCTATTATAGGTTACGTTAATCTATATACAGGTTGAAACCGAAAGGGTATACCAATGTTTTCAAAACTTAACTTTGTAATTCTAAAACTATCAGCTTTGGAGGAAACTTGAAAAAGAAAAGGTGTTATAGGGATACATACAGCTGTTGACAGATTTCTAAAGTCTACAAAACCTTTAGTACTTCAATTGTCCCACAAAGCCGATAGTTTTAGATTTACAAAGTTAAGTTGCAAAAAAATAGTATACCCTTTTTGTTTCACCTAGTATATATAACTCAAAGGTGACTGACTGACTGACTGACTGACTGACTGACATAGTGATCTATCAACGCACAGCCCAAACCACTGGACGGATCGGGCTGAAATTTGGCAGGCAGGTAGATGTTATGACGTAGGCATCCGCTAAGAAAGGATTTTGATTAATTCTACCCCCAAGGGGATAAAATAGGGGATGAAAATTTGTATGAAACTTTGTCAATTAAATTCCACCGCGGGCACAGCTAGTTGTTCAATAAAACTGGACTATATTCTATAAAAAAATGGTAATTTGGAAACGATTCCGTTCTAAAAATATGTCCACCCGATGCAAACATTTTTTTGGCTCCCAGTAAAGGGTATGAATTAATATTCTGAGTGGGGTATACATACAAATCCATCATAAATGATTGAGCACGGAACACAGAGCGCTAGCGTTTTTCAGACATATCGTAATGTAAGTACCTACTTTATTCGTAGTGATGAAGGAGTATAAGGAAAAAGACCCTGAATAATCATAATTTTACAAATCATGCACAAATAATCTCATGATATCATGAATAAAAAAATAATTGCTATATTTTACTATTGTTATATTTGACACAAAATAATTACCTATGCTATAAAGTCTTTCTATAAGTATTCTGCATTGTGTAACGGTTAAAACTGCGAATATAAATTTTTCATAGACTGTTTACCTACATATATTTCTAGAATGATACTGTGTAAGACTCACTCTACCAATTCACGTCGTTCTAGAGCAGTGGTTCATATTATAACTAGCTGCATACATACAGTATCAACATGAGTTGATATTCATAGCAATACTGATGACAAAATTAAACAATGCCGCACACGTGGGAGATGGAACCACACGCTAAGATCGAACGCAAACTTGAACAGCAGCATTGTTAAGCTTAGTGTCTACTATTGAACACTTCATATAGGTATGCACCTTCTGAGATATAGTATATTAGTCCTTAAACCCTCTAATTCTCATAAAAGATATTTAAGATCTTTCATAATTACCTATTCTTAACATACTATTAAAACTAAGTTAAAAATTCAGGATGTTTCAAAACCTTGAAATAATAATTTAGGTATACTCGTATACGTAACGTAACGGTAGCTGATAATGATGACATGTATGTAACCTATTGAAGGCAGACTATACAAGAAAAAATATTTTCGGAGTCACAAGCCTATGAACATTTGTGTAGTGGCTTTAGAATATATCCACAGGCCTGTGTAAATCATTTAAGAGAAGCAGCCTCTAATATTCAAGGATTAGTTTCGAAAAAAATGCGTATTACTTGAGATATTAACATTATTCAAATTTCTAAAACTTTTCATTCTATGCCCGATACTTTCCCAAACCTTCAAGTATTATTGTGGACTTTTCAAACACCCTGTATAGGTAATAAGATACTTGTGCAAAATTCTTGTAAAAATTGAATAATGCCTTCCTTGTACACAACGAGTCTGCGAAACGAATTTACTAAGAATATTTGTGTCATGAATGACGCCTATCATTTGCAAGAATTGTTACAGTTATATCAAATTTGTCACAAATGATGACATAAGGATGGACTATGAAATCACAAATCAGTCAGAATTTGTAGGATAGGAACCTACCTATCAAAAAACTGGTATTAAGAAAATATTGTAAGTTTCATTGCAACTAGCGGTAATTCATACGATCAAGACGACTCTGTTTTTTCTTTTTGACAGATAACAATGGCCGCATTTCCACCCAGATTATAGTAAAATGTATGGAAGATATCGGTGTCGAGTTCACCGTGAGAATAACCACTGACACTTCATATTGGTAAGTACTTCCAGGTACCTACTTCAAGGTTAATTTATAACTTTTTCTTTAAATACATTTTCAATTTAATATTACTTTCGATATAGCTCATTGCAGGCAAACAATACTAAACAATAAAATATTAAATTATACTACTTAATTAATTACTAGCTGAGCCCGCGACTTCGTCCGCGTGGAATTTATCTTAATAAAAAAGCCCGCTCCCGCGTTTTGAGCCCGCGCGACAGGACCCATTTTTTTTAATGTTGTTTTTCTAAAATAAAAGTAGCCTAAGTTACTGCTTATAACAACAGCTATCTACCAGTGAAAATCCCGTCAAAATCGGTCCACCCGTTTCGGAGATACTCTTTGATTTCATGTGTTTTTATTTTTTACGAGGAACCCAATTTTTTTTTTCTAAAATTAAAGCAGCCCAAGTTACTCCTTAAAACATCAGCTATCTGGCAGTGAAATTCCCGTCAAAATCGGTCCAGCCGTTTCGAAGATTACCCGGAACAAACACACAGACAGACAGACAATTTTTTTAAATCGCGTTTTTGTTATAAGTTTCGTATGTACTTTCATATGCATTTAGTGAAAAGGTGTTATTTTGATATTACAAACAGACACTCCAATTTTATTTATTTGTATAGATGTTATAAGTTGAGTTACATAATTAATACAGTAGTTTTGAAAAAAAATCCGCATTACATCATGGGCCCACAGATTTACAATTCCCATCAGTACATGTCGAGTGATTCAAATAGCTCCTAATACGGCTCGAGTGGACCTCAAGGGCATTGGACTAAGGCAATGGGCACAAAAACAAGTGGACAAAAACTTATGAATAGCCCGTTCGTTTGATTTTTTGCCCATACGTGTCACGGGTAGACGAGCGACTGTAATTATTTTTAAATCGCTCGGTTATTTATTATGGTTTCTGTACTCACATAGTTATTATTCAAATATTTTAAGTAAGTAGCTACACACACACGCATTGAACATTTTAGCGGTCCAGTGTGTCCTAAGCGGTACATGGCTGTTTAACTATTTTCTGCTTCATAGACTGATAAAGGGAACCATCTAAAAAAAATATACTTAAACAATCTAATATTTTTTACCCCCGACGAAAAAAGAGGGGTGTTATAAGTTTAACATGTCTATCTGTGTGTCTGTCTGTGGCATCGTAGCGCCCAAGTGGATGAACCGATAATAATTTTGTTTTTTTTTTTGTTAGAAAGGCATTCTGATCGAGAGTATTCATAGCTATGTTTCATGGAAATCGGTTCAGCCGTTTGAAAATTATCAGTTCTTTAGTAGTTTAAAAATACGTCGCATCGGGGTTTTTATTAAATTTACCAATTTCAGTTATCTACCACCAAAGCCGGAAGCAAAAGGGAAGAACAACGGAAATACCTCCGAGAGACTTTTCTAAAATGTTAATTGTGAGTGGCGTGTGCGCGTACATCTGTACTTCTTAAGGGATATTTCCAGCACAAGCTGACCTCTCTTTAGCATGGGTGTCAATAATAAATAGAGTTCAGTTCATGCTGGAAATGGTCCTTGAGAAATGCAGCCGACCGTACAACGCGAACGGTATTTAGCTCTATCATGCGTCTTACGCTCACAAAGCTCTACCCTCTGCGTAAAATATGTACAGAGCCCTATCAATTCTTCATCCTTATAATTTACATTGACTCTAACGCTATCCTCTAACAAACATCGATAGAGCATAAGACATAGTGTCTACCTGCTCTATCATATAACACTGTATCTCTCTGGTAAACGATACAAATAGCACTGATCGTCCCAAAATCTATACGCACCGCTTTTCTCGACAAAGATTTCCCTAATCGGACTTATAAGCGAACAATTACAGCCAGATGTTTGAAACACTAACCAAATTTTAACTGTGCACCGCTAATGGGCTATAACAGAGGCTCTGACGTAAATTGAGGGAAATGAGTATTGTTTGGCCTCAGGCTACTCTTCGTAATGAGAAACAGGAACAAAACGTGCATCATTTCGAATTAGAATGTGGTCTTTGTGAGAGTACAAATTTACCATAAAGTACTGTACATTCTAATACTTTATTATTATAACAAATGTCGCCAGATAATGCCCCAACACTATGGTCCCATGAAAAGTCACCCTTGTACTTTGCTTACTTAGTATACAATCGTAAAAAATATCATCTCCGGAAATTGCCCCGACGCCAATCGAACCCGCGACCACCTAGTGTTGTGAGCGCTCAAACCCCTAGACCAAGCAGTTCCCCGAAATTCAACAATGATATTCGACTCTATTCCTAACTTCATATATCATTTGGCGAATATCTGTGTGGGAGAAAAGACTAAGACTCATTTTTTGACAACCACTGGAACCAGTCCACTTTAGACCTGCTTCACAAAGATAATATTATATAACTCTAAATTGAAAATATTAAAAACTCTTAAATGCGACGACTTTTTAAACTAAAAAGGATCTGATAATTTTAAAACGGCTGAACCGATTCATGAAAGATAGCTAAGAACACTCTCGATCAGAATACCTTTATAACAAAAAAACAAAATTAAAATCGGTTCATCCGCTTAGGCGTTACGATGCCACAGACAGACACACAGATACACATGTTAAACTTATAACACCGGTTTATTTTCGTCGGGGGTTGAAAATTGATTTGGCAACGATCTATAAGTCGGTAATCTCTGGCCGTGGCAATAAGATATCTTCGCCGACTAATCCGGATCAACTGGAGTGACATCTCGACAGGAGTAATTGGATGATAAGCTCTGAAGGGCACAAGCAATCATTTATCTAACTATTTATTTTTGTCATAAAGGTGAGTGGGATGGACAAAAAACAGACGACATTGTACTAATATCGTTATTGAAGTCACAAATCGATTCGCAAGGCAAACACAAACTGTGTTATTCCAAAAAATGTTCAAACCCCTGTTTGTCATATTTAACCTTCCTTTATCAAAGTATTTAACTCATATTTGTCACATGTTTAAATGTTGTGTCATGACACTAAAAGTGTCTGGCAGCAAAATCGACCCGCATGTGTCCCGAATGTGGTCAAAAAAATAACGTGGAATGCATTGTTGGGTGCATGAGTACCCCATAGCTTTTTTAAAATAAATAAATAAATATCGCCAGACGAACACACCAACTGTATGGTCCCAAACTAAGCAACGCTTGTACTATGGGTGCCGTACAATGGACTGGGGGCGATCCCAGTGACACCCAGACCAGGGAAAATTACGAAAAGGCCATTTCCGAAATTTACCCCGGCGGGAATCGAACCCGCAACCACCATGTGCAGTGAGCCTAGCGGCCTACGCTCGAAACCACTGCGCCAAGCGGTCGTTTATATCTGTTTTTAGGGGTATCACAAATACAGACCAAAACGGACATCAACATGAGATATCTTGTTATATGAACATAGATAGAATCTTTCATGGCTGTTGTGTCTATGCATTAGAGAAGCAATTTAAAGATGGAAGAGACGAACTTTGCCTGGGTCGTCCTATTTACACGCGAGATGACTTCTACCGTCAACCAGAATTAGTTTTTAATTACCTACTAGAAAAATATTCCATTATGTGGTTGTATAAAGGCTATGGTAAAGTTCTTTAACGCGTGCTGTGACACTTATGACACTGGCATAGGGGTCAATTTGCAATAATTCACGCGTCTTCGTGAATTTAACTGACTACTTATACTACCAATCACATTAACATATAATGTCAAGGTGAACGAAATTCCGACCAATATCAGCCAGCATATTAGAATAAAAACTCGCATTTTTTTAAGATGCCGCTGTTAAGAATTGGCCCTGACACACAGTCTCCGACTGCCAAGTGCATTACGAAGCCAATTCTTTTATATAAGAACGTGACTGGGTGTTATTTCAAAAGGAATCCATTTAAAGAATGTATTTTCCACTTTATTGCTTATCATGATTTTTATACAAAATTGCAGGACATTGTGTGGTCAATTGTATAATTGTAGTTAATAACTTTGGATATTTTATTATGTTTTCAGTTTTAAACTTCAGGTTATACCTACATTATATCTACAGGGTCGCTTTGATAATATTGTAAGCAACAACTCTACATATGACTCGGTTAATATTAGGAACATTAATCAACTACTTAATCGGACGATAATAGTACATTGTTACACAAGGGGTGAATGTAACTTATTTTGGCCCGAGACGTGGTTTGGCGCCTGAACGTAGCGAGGGCGCCAATAGTTCGAGGGACAAAATAAGTCTTTCACCCGAGGTAAACACTGTGCTTTTCATTACGAATACAAGGAAAGTAAAAATAAAAACAGGAATTGGCTAAAGAAATAATACAAGGAAGTATGAACAATACTCTACGAAAAAACAAATGAAGATCGGATTGCCGTCAATTTGGTTTTTTTTTTTCGTTGGCCGGCCAACTTCATTATTTAGCCATTATTTTTCATTTTCATCTTTAAATATTTTGCCCAAATCTATGTTATTTTAAAGAAATTGTTGAAACTAAATTATAATTATTTCATTTAAAAATATATATTCTTTAATTAGTACTTAACTTTATGTTTTTCAATTTTACATCGCGCATTTCAATTGAGTGACTGTAGAAAAAGTTGGAACATGGTTCCATAGAAATGTGAAAATGGAACTAGATTTTTTTAAATAATTTGACTTCTGTCAGTTGAAAGCGATTCTCCCTAGAGCGGAAAAGTATTACTTTCAACCCGCTCCTTAGGCAACTTCAGACCTACTTTCCGAGTATGAGTAATGAAAAAGTAATTTTAATATAACTACAACAAGAACTATTTTTATTATTAAATACCTATTTATATTTCTTTATTTATTAAGTATTTTCATCTGATGAACCTACAAAACTGAACACTGAGAACACTCATATAATATACATCCAAATTAGGGGAATATGGACTTTAATACAAAACCCGAAGACCTACTAAGATATGGTGGGTATGGTTTGATCACATCTTATCTATGAGTCTATGAATGAAGAATCTTAAAAGCATATCTCACAAAAAACATTTAAAATAACCAGTTCGTAAGGCTATCATTGTTTGAGGCCGAAATCCAATATCTGGGTTAAGGTCCCTATAGTCCGAATAGCGGTCATTACTGTGGATGTATATTTAACATATGAATTATGGTAATTTATGCATAAAAAACACATTTTTGTGATATTTTATGCATAAATCTGTGATGATTCTAGTCACAGAAGGCTATTATTTTACTTAAATTTGTAAATATAAATACCGCCAGACTGACACAAGTTTGGGACCATACAGTTGGTGTGTCAGTCTGGCGGTATTTATTTATTTATTATTATTTAATATGAATATGAATGATACCTAAGCACAATGCAGTTGCAAGTGCGGTACAATAACCCATTATGTGATAATAACGCATTCGTATGCCGACCTCGTAACTTATGATAGAAATACTCGTACCTAATGATGTTATCGTCTGTTACATACCGACATTCTATCACAATATTACATTTTAATTTCTCAAAATTACGCGTGCTTATAATATTAAGTGACGGAGAGTTAAAACCAAAAGCTCTGTGCTTGGGACTTTGTCTTATTCTAATAATTTACGGCGGTAGAGCCCAAGCCGTACGGGCTGGCTCGAGCGCGATAGAACCACCCTGTCACAGAAGATTGGCTTAAATTAACTATATTACTTGCTTTTTGTACGATGTGAGAGCCGGAAGGAACAAAGATGATATACGTACCTATGGGATGGCCAATGGCATCAATGTTTTTCTTCCCTTACGACAGTGTCCTTATCACGTTAAATAAAATTCATATATATATACCTAATAATATATATTATTAACTATCTAATAAACCTCAAGATGATGGTGATTGAGCAATAAGATTATTTATAAATACGAGAACCAATAACCTCCACCGACACGTATTGCTCTGGTTTAGCGTCGCATGTCTTCGCAATATTAATTCTACGCATGGCCCCCAGCGGCGTATGATCGGTTTATTTGTTTTGTCTTTATTGATAGTATATATCTAAGGGCACGGCTATGGCTTCATCAAGACGCGCCCCACGATGAAAGTGGACAAACAAGCGTACGACCGGCCTGATGTTAAGCAGTTACCGTAGCCTATATAGATGCAATACTAATACTTTTTGGCAATGCTAGTTCCTGACCTGAAGGAGAGTGGGACAGACGGAGGGGAAATAAAGGAGGTTAGGTTACGCCTTCGGCTCTTTCTCTCATTGTACGAAACGTATTTAAAATAGCTACTTTACCAAATAGCAATGGAGCGCAGTATATTACATTGTTATATTACTGACGTGGGGGCGAAGACTGCACAGCTGAAGTGGGAGTGGGCTGGTCACGTGGCACGTACGGTCCCACAAAAGTGGCCAAATGCCATCACAAATTGGATACCAGAAGACGGCTTCCGCAGCCGGGGTAGACCCAGGAAAAGATGGCGGGACGATTTAGTCACTTTTGCGGGAGATACGTGGCCCGAAACAGCACAAGACCGTATTTTGTGGAGTATTAAGGGAGAGGCCTTTGCTCTGGAGTCGGACACAAAAACAGGCTATTAAAAAAAGAACTTTACGCCGGTCTTTTGTGAGTATCAGCCCGTATATGAGTTGTAGGTGATTGGCTACAGCTTGGTTCTCCCGCCGTAAAGTTTGTAAGATTATTTTTTATCATCACCTCTGTATGCGTCACAAAAGGCTGGCGCACAGATTACAGAGATGTGTTATATACCAACCCCTTAACCGATCCCACTTTATGCTTTAATTAGGCATGTACAATCTGTATATTACGGTGAACGAAAATATCGTGATGAAACCGAATTATCGAAAGTCATGTGAAATCCGCCAACCCGCACTGGGCCCGCGTGGTGGATCATGCCCTCAATCCCCCTCGTAAGGAGGGTAGTCCCGTGCCCAGGAGTGAGACGTTAAAAAAGGGCAAATTTTTTATTATTATTAAAATAAAACACATATGTATGGAGGTTGTGGTGAGCCAAGATGACTGGATCTTCTTACAAATTGAATACCTCGGTAAGCAATAATATAAAACATATTTCACGGATAATTTATTTTTCCAATACAATAAAGTTTTGACATAATTCGCTCCATGTCGTGAAACTTGTGTGGTTTGATAAAGTTTTGCTGAATTCACAAACTTTAGGGTCCGATGTCTTCTGGCGATGAGAAAGTAAAGACATAGATTTGTTCAGCGCTTTGATATGTCCAAAATATTTATGAACTTATACACTTTGTTAGTTTGTATGTGTTATTATTTTATGTTTGAGCAATCTTCTTCGGAATATCATTTATTGTGGCTTTTACCACTGAGCTCTTCTGTGTGTGCTGCGGATGGCACGTTGAGCTGTCGGTCCCAGTTATCACAGTCGTTAAGCCGTGTCGGGGGCCTTGTAAACTTCGAAATCAGAATTGGCGTCTAGCTCATAAGAAGAAAAATGCGATATTATTTCATAGACTATATAATTCTATATATAATATTAATGACTTAACAAAAATAATATTTTAATACCTTCCGTCCGTACCTACCGAGTTAAATTTGAATTAAAAATCGTTGGTTTTGTTAAGAGCCACTCCAATTCGATTAAGCAAATATTTCCATTCCCTTTTTCGTAGAGAGAGAATTGGTTATAAAAGCAAGATTATGCTTATCTTTCATGTTCCTCAGCCAAATACTAATTTAAGTAGGTATGTAAATAATTAATATTTTGCGGATTATATGATAATACCGAAATCCGCCCAAAGCCTTCTTGGAAATACGCTCAAAAGATAGATATACCAATTACATAACAATGGATTAATTTAAACATCAGAGTATGTGGAAAAGAGATATTTAAGATAGAGCAAGATAGGAATCTACAGGTTTATGTAGCCATCTCTGATACATTACTCGCCCATCTTTTCACTGTCTCGCATTTTCATAGTATAGTAAACGAATTGTTTTCATACAATGTTTTTTAAAGTATAATTTGTTGACGTTTTAAACCCATTTCATAGAATTGTCGTACACACCTACACAAATTGGGAAAAAATCCAGGAACAAAATCACACAAAAGACTCATTTTCCCGTCGAAACTTTTCCATTTGTTATTACAAAGTCTCAAAACAAACACGGAAAGAGCGGATCCAAAAACCTAGCGAGTTTCGCTAAGTTGACAGCGGAGGGATTTAGCTGAACAAAGAGTTAGTTGATCAGGTCGGTCAGCCGGCATTGTCATACGAATCACGTGTGGATACAGTCAGGGCAACCGCTCGGTGGGCCTCTGGGTCAGTTATACGGGCGCATACGGGCTGGATCTTTGGACAACTTTCGTTTGTTATTGTGTGGGAGTTTGAATGCTTCTCGTGCTGTAAGTATATCTACAGACGTCGCAGTCATTGTTCTGTAAATAAATATTGATTTTGACCAAGGTTTCTTATGTCAAATATCGAATGGAGGTACTCTACTAGCCGGTGAAGAAAACGGTGACGCGTAAATCTGGACATCGAAAATGTGGTCAGAAATAGCCCAGGATCAGGACCAATGACGAAGGCGTAGCCGTCAGGCCTACTCTCAAGAGTAGGAAACGTACCTATGTATACACTAATTTATTTAAAAAAAGTTAACCACTGCCTTTCTAAAATGCGAGAGACATTCAAACCATACTTCACTACTCAAATGAAAAAGTGAACACAAAAAATCGTATCGATACATAAAACAGTATCGATCAGGAGTGATATTTATCGAGGAAAATTATTTATATCTTCATATATCGTCGATATATTTTGACTTTTACTATGGCTCACCAGACTATCGGTTGCCAGACTCACGAGTTTTGTAAAACTATATATTTAGGTTTTCTCAGCTGTTCACAATGTTCACGTTTCACACACATTGCTCATTTGCAGAATCTAGCGTGCACTCAAGTAACAACATTATTCTAGTTACGTGTTTGCTTTTAAAAGTACGCTGCAATAGCAAACTTTAGCAATAGTGTCTTAATACTTAATAGTGCAATGTTTCTTCTTCTACCCGTTCTTTAGCATCTGACATTATCAAATGTCGCGTTGTAAACGTGACGGGATTTTCAAACGGATAAGTCCGCCTTTTCTTCGCCATTACCACAATTAATGGACTACACGCCCGCGCTGTACGAACGACTTAATTCCCCTTACTACATTGCACACGAGCTAAGTGCGACGATATCGTTAACTGTTAACTAACTAGAAACGTAGATGGGTCCGGCTTAACAAAATAACATTTTGTTAATGTTATTGGTTGGTATCTATATCAAGTATCATTTTTAGTTAGCATGGAAGGCATCACACCAAAGAAATTAACTTCTTATATTTGGTTTGTAAACATTTAAAAATAATGTAAAGTGTGAGTAGGTATGCAGACCTCACTAACCTAGTTCTTTAATTTAAATACCTTAATCTGAGTGAAATTTGATTACTATTTACTTATTTAGTGACATTTTTTATTTATTGAAAAGAGTAACCCTTGAGTTTCTTGCCGGATCTTCTCAGTGGAAGCAGCATTCCGAACCGGTGGTAGAATCTGTCTATTCATAAATGCATTGTTGGCTTTCATGAATAAAAACAATTTTGAGTTTGAAACTCACTCATAAAATTCCTTTATTCCTCTAAAGACCGTACAAGAAACCTGTGTGCTTTAAAAATAACGTTTTGTTTATGTTTGATACCCGCTTATAGGCATTCATATTCTTTTTTATTTCTAAAAGTTTTGCATAGAGTACTTCTCTACTATTTAAGTACGGGAAAGTAAATAGAAATGGTTGCCACATTGCAGTGTTATAGTATCAATAAAACACAGTGTCGTCCACTCTAGGGGATTGCAAACCCGAAACTCTGATTAAAATGTAAGCAGTTGCAGACACTTGCGACACACTGTAAGTGATTTTAAATATTCATCCAATAATCACTATTTGAGGGTCGAGGTTCATTGAAACTAGTATTTTTTATTTACAGTAACAGCGGCTATATATAATGGATACTAGATTACATAACATAATATGTTTATACTAGGTGAAACAAAAAGGGTATACTATTTTTATTGCAACATTACTTTGTAAATCTAAATCTATTAGCTTTGTGGGACAGTTGAAATACTAAAGGTTTTGTAGACTTGTGAAATCTGTCAACAGCTGTATTCCTATAACACCTTATGTTTTTCAAGTTTCCTCCATAGCTGATAGTTTTAGAATTAGAAAGTTAACTTTTGAAAAAAAAAGTATACCCTTTCTGTTTCTGTATACAGTGTGGACCCAAACCAAGCAATTGTCTTATAGATTGGAGGCGAACTAGACCGAGTCAATTACGAAAAGATCGTTTTCCAAATTGGTCCCTTGTGAATCGAACCTCCATTTCGGATTTTAAAAATAACTTGACCTTTACTGGTGAACCTTGACCTTTTATTCAGGCTCAGCAGAGGCAGATATGAAGGTTGAAACGGCATACGTCACAGCACACAATGTATGATGACCCTTTAAACTATTAAAAAATAATAAAAAATAAAAATCCTACTAATATTATAAATGCGAAAGTTTGTGAGTGTGGATGTATGTATGTATGTATGTTTGTTACTCCTTCACGCAAAAACTACTGAACGGATTTGGATGAAATTTGGAACACAGATAGATTATAACCGGGATTAACATATAGGATACTTTTTTAACCCAATAATCAAATACTACGCGGATGAAGTCGCGGGGCACAGCTAGTATAATATTATAAATGCGAAAGTTTGTGAGTGTGGATGTATGTATGTATGTATGTATGTATGTTTGTTACTCCTTCACGCCAAAACTACTGAACGGATTTGGATGGAATTTGGAACACAGATAGATTATAACCGGGATTAACATATAGGATACTTTTTAACCCGATAATCCCGAAATTTTTGCGAAGTTAAAATACTACGCGGATGAAGTCGCGGGGCACAGCTAGTATAATATAAATATCGCCAGACTGACACGTCAACTGTACGGTCTCAAACTAAGCAACGCTTGTATTATGGGTACCGTACAATGGACTGGGGGCGATCCCAGTTACACCCAGACCTGGGCTAATTACGAAAGGGTAATTTCCAAAATTTGCCCCGGCGGGAATTGAACCCGCAACCATCATGTGCAGTGAGTCAAGTGGCTTACGCTCAAACCACTGCGCCAAGCGGTCGTCTGTTAGCAACATCAATTTAATTTCATTATATTAATATATATAATAAGCTTTCATTTCATTTGACCGACAGCCGCAGCATCCGACGCGCGTCTATCGCACCGCTTGCCACTTTTACGTCGCATACATTTCACGCACAAGTTCCCATCAAAATATAGCCGTAACATAATTCGCTTCTTGAATAATTTATGAACGACATCAGGAGTTAAAATCCACGTGTCTCAGTGGCGAATGCCATTCAATATTCACACGAGTATGTGGGGAACTGGGTGACCCGTGGACAGGCCTTAATATGTATTAAGGCACTTATGGGCGGATCACGTAGGTCCTCAGAACAAGTTCATAAAGTTTATGTGGAACGTCATATGAGGTCGAGTACCGTTGGTCGCAGGGTTATTATTTAAGCCAGATCTATTTTCTTCTGCCTATACCAGTTTTCGCCCTAACTCTATGGAACCAATCTCTAAGTACTGCTGCAAACCAAAACCATCCCGAGAGCGAGTAGTTGTAGGTTGGTTTTTGTTTGAAGAAGTATTTATGGGTTGGTCACATTCTGCAAAACTACGCCCAATTAATAGAAAGGCGATGGTCAAAAATAACCAAAGTCAACAAAAATCTGCGGTTTGTGAAGAAGATCACAGGTTAGATTATTTAGACTTAAAGTTCCCTCTGAATCACGGATAAATATAGATAGAGTTCAACTCATCCAAAAACAGTAAAGTTTGAAATCAGTGGTTATGTCGTCATAATAACACGAATAGGACTGCTAGACCAATAACGGATTGTCTTATAAACTGGTAACAATCGTTAACTGCCCTAACGCTTTGTTAATGTGTTGGTGAACTCGGCCCTGAGTGGTCCTTGCCGCTCCTAAATTATTTGAAATATTTTTCTCTCTCAATTTTTTTTCGTCTTCCCCTGATGTCTTGGCCACAAACGAGTGGCCGTAGCGGTGAGAGCGAACTCGTGTCGCAGTGATCTGGCGGCCATCTTGCCACATTATCACTAAGTAAGGAAATTGACGCAATACGGTTGGTTATTTTTCTTGGAAAAAATGTCATGAACGATTTACGTGGAGCCTTGTTAAGACTCTCACCTTACTTAATATAGGACGGCCCTACTTACGGTATGCTTATAATTAACTGTGTTATTGTTAGTTTTATTTAAAATATATATTTTATTAATTGATTCGTTGATTAATGTTTTTATCATATTAGATTCATAGTTGATTGCTAAGTTTCTAGCGAAAAGTAAAACAAGTACTTAAAAAAATATATTTGAAATCATAAACCAAGGAAAATTAAACTAATACTACCAAACACCTGTCTCAAGAGCATTAGTACCTACTTAAAGTTACATGAAATTTTCAACCTAGTCACGCTCAGCTCATGTGTAAACCATCGCAAGAACATCTGTTCCATTAAACCAACAGACCCCTCCTGCCTACTCCCAGAGGAAGGAACCCTGAGAAAAGTACATTCGCACACAAAAGCGTATCATTCCACCATAATATTATATGCTGCATGCGTCTCCGTACAGTAGCGCTCAGAAGTGATTTACCACTTATGAATATTATTCATGCGTAATAAATTTAGAGATTTTGACGCTCCCAAAAAATGGAAAACGATATTTCTCGCTACCGGTTCCTCGTATTTGGATGATTTTTCGATATATTTTCGTGAAAAATGTTCATGTAAGTACCTACATTATATCTTCAGTACCCATGAACATGAATAACCTAAAACTGCTTGCTACTTTTTTGATTACCTTGAAGCAATACGTCATTGACGTTAATTTATTTATTTATATTTAAGTGCTTAAAATAACTGATAATCAAAACTATATAAACAAATATATTTCACCTTAGCAAGGACGCCGCCCGGTTTACAACAAGCAAGGTTAACCCGAATTAACTAACAGGTTCGCTATAAACATACCAATTGAAACCTCCAAATTATCGTGCTCACGTGTAATTGTCGAAAATGTAAATTAGAAGCTAACGACATGGAATTGCTGAATAATTTATTAGCTTAACGCACCGAATTCCCTGTTCGGTTTAATTGACTGTTAAATAATGTTATGTATTAAACGGGGAGTTAAGGCTCAACTAATTGTTGTTGATTACATGGTAACAGAGGTCACAAAATATAGGTACAGAAGCTTCACGATATCTATAGAAAGCTACGACATTTCTTGACGCTTTCATTAAGAAATATTTTTAAAAAACGAAACCCAACCCGGGATCGAACGTGGGACCGAACTCTGTTACTCGCAATACGGCAAAACTCACGTAAAAGCACAGAACCCTAAACACATGCATCTGTTAAGTTAAATCAATTATGGCTTAAGGGTTATAACACATTCTTTATCTCCCAATCTTCTGTAGATGTCCTCGATAGATATCACTGTTTTTAATGCCTCCACAATGTTAGAACCATTGCAATCTAAATATATATAACTCAAAGGTGACTGACTGACTGACATAGTGATCTATCAACGCACAGCCCAAACCACTGGACGGATCGGGCTGAAATTTGGCATGCAGGTAGAAGTTATGACGTAGGCATCCGCTAAGAAAGGATTTTGGTTAATTCTACCCCCAAGGGGATAAAATAGGGGATGAAAGTTTGTATGACTGGAACTTTGTCAATTAAATTCCATGCGGACGAAGTCGCGGGCACAGCTAGTACTGTAATAAACTCCGTCCTATCATTACTAATAGAAACTGCGCGAGTGAGTCGTCAACATCACGAAGCAATCAACAGCGACGGCCACCGGCGCGTGCGCATGCCCCGCAGTGAAAGCTATTATAGTGGGACTTACATGAGTCTGTTTAACTGCTGCGAAGCTTTCAATGGATAGTGTTATTTGCACTACTATAGTTATCTTATATATAAATTTCTCCTGTCACAATGTTAGTTACCATACTCCTCCGAAACAGGTTGACCGATATTTATGAAATTTTATATGCATATTCAGTGGGTCTGAGAAGCGGTTATTATTTATTTTTCATACCCCTAAAAGACTGGAAAACGTCTGTCGGGTCAGTAAGCAGATTGGACCAAAATAAACAATATTACTTACCCAGAATCGATCTTGTCTTACCAAGACCTTGAAAGACTTTAGAATCATTCTTAGTCTTAGTTTTAATCTTGCTTAATTCTTGTCTTAAGTCTGTCTAGGTCTTATTGTAATTATGTGATATGAGTAACATTCGTTCAGTCTCCGCAAAGATAATATTGGGTTGAAAATGGCTTGAACACCATGGTGTTCAGCATTGTGATTCCTGCTCGGTTCTCACTTTCGTTGATGAAACCTGCACGTCTTTAGAACCTTGAAAGTTATCGGCGTGTGAAGATCACCCATACTAGCATAGACAACGACCTGATTACTCTATGATAAGCCTGTGCTAATAGGGGATATTAAAAGCGCTACTTATTGAGTTCGTTATAACACTTACGGCTACAAAGTGATGTCTCTATGGGCCTATGGCCGAATCAGAATATTATTATTCATATAAATTAATTATGAATTTTTAAAAATGTCACAAAAAGGTGTTATGACAAGTACTCTACCACCGACTACTATATTTAAAATGTATGAGTGTGATAAATTTCATTTCTATATTAGATACTGATCAATACACGATTGGACGTGAAGCGGGTGACAGCGATAGACGCCTGCGCAGCGTCAGTGAAAGCTGTTACCGAACTGGTATTGAGCCATTGCGAGCAAATGAACCTTAATATGGGTATATTTTGTTTTTTTATGATACCAGCTTTAGGGTCGCCGTCCACTTGAGCAGGGCGCGCTGGCTGTTCGCTTTAACCAGTGAGATAAGAAAATGAAGCGATTATTTTTTCTATCCTATTGGGCAATGTGAGCGAGCGAGCTAGCCTAGCCCAGGCAGCCCGGCCGGCACCCTAATTAGCCTTTATGTTTTCTCTGTATCGCGATGATATACATACACTACATATTTAAAGTGTACCCATGAGCTACATAACTATTAACCAAGAGGAACCAGGTTCGACCCCCATCTAACCCATTCAACTATTGCCGTGAGTCCACTTCTAGGGGACTATTACTAACATATTATTATAGCTTCCTTTTGCCAGCATTTTTAAACTAAAACCACCTTATTAATAAACGTGGATAAGCGGTTGTATAGTTACACCGTGCTTTGTCTTCTTCTTTCGAATGACAAATTAGTGATGACAGAAAGATATAATTCGGTGTATAACTATTCACCCGCTTTACCACGTTATTTAATAAGGGTGAAACTGTTCAGCCCGACAGCCGAGCAATCCTCAGCTACTATGGGCTGGTTAACACGGCTATTACAATAAAACCCTTAAGTAAAATTCGATTGCGTACAGAAATCTAAGTGGGGTTATTACTCCGTAAAATTCACTCCCTTTCGTATTCCTCCCGAGCGGGGAGGGGAAATAGGCTATTATTTCACCTGCTCCGTGAAAGCCTTTTTGCTTTTTCATTAAAGTTATCCGCTGGAAATTGTCGGATTCTTGAACGGAGCTTACGGATTGATCTCGGTGTTTACTTTGTTTGCGGTTCTTTTGGAAAGAAGAAATTTTCTAAGTGTGATACGATTTTTCTCATCACGTCAA
Organism: Notodonta dromedarius; assembly: GCA_905147325.1. NCBI lineage: Eukaryota > Metazoa > Arthropoda > Insecta > Lepidoptera > Notodontidae > Notodonta > Notodonta dromedarius. Next base: position 8,765,274 of record LR990172.1, read on the forward strand.
GTTGAAACGGAAAGAATTAAGATATTTCAATAAATAAAAAAAAAGAAAACAGAAAAAAGAAAAAAAAAGAAGAAAAAAAATAAAAGCTAAGAATCTAACTAGAATCATAGTGTATCTGTGCGACGGTTCTCTCACTCATCGTACGCAAAACATAGTTACTTTACGCCGATTTTCTGTGACAGGGTGGTACTACCCCGGCCGAACCAGCCCGTATATGATATATAGTTATTGACTACAGCCTGGCTCTACCACCGTAAATAGATATATATAAATAATAGCTGTGCCCGCGACTTCGTCCGCGTGGAATTTAATTGACAAAGTTTCATACAAACTTTCATCCCCTATTTTATCCCCTTGGGGGTAGAATTAATCAAAATCCTTTCTTAGCGGATGCCTACGTCATAACATCTACCTGCACGCCAAATTTCAGCCCGATCCGTCCAGTGGGCTGTGCGTTGATAGATCACTATGTCAGACAGTCAGTCAGTCAGTCAATCAGTCACCTTTGAGTTATATATTTTTAGATTTAGCCCTTTTGATTAGGCCCGTGCCTAGGAGTGGGAACTCCTAGGCACGGGCCTCCCCTCAACACGAGGGGGATTCAGGCCATAATCCACCACGCTGACCCAGTAAGGGTTGGCGGATTTCACATGTCTTTGGAAAATTGGTTAGATCTTCTAAGACATGCAGGTTTCCTCACGATGTTTTCCTTCACCGTAAGCAAGTGATAATCAATAGAAATAAAGATTCGCACATAGAATTCGAAAAATCCAGAGGCACGAGCCGGGGTTTGAACCCAAGACCTGGTGCCCGCAACACGCGTGCTTAACCAATCGGCTATCACTGCGGCTATCAAATAGATAGGCTGAATTAAATTAATTCCAGCGAAAGAATACACATACACACGAAAATACGAGAACTGGACCGCTTCCAATGAATGCAACGTTTGATACAATTAGTTTTATTTTCATTGGCACGTCGCGAGCCAAATATTATACATTTATGAAGCCGCCAGTTCATTCACCCCGATCCGTAGGTACCTGTTAATGGGAGGAGATCACTTCGGCACGATTGTCTATAGAGATAAGTACTTAGGCATGTGTAAGAAAAAGTTTGTTGTATGTAATTGGCTAGAGGGAGTGAAAAAATGGATATGATATGTGCATTGTCATAATTCCAAACATCTACGAGGCTATGATGACGGCATCTCCATGGACGTAATGCGGGGGGGGGGGGGGTAGGGGGGTTCAGCTACATGTATTATTAAATAACATGATACACGTGTATCTAGAAAAAAAGAAGGAAAGAAAGAAGTAAAGAAATAATCTCTATCACCCACCGCCATCGCGAATAGAAGAACCTGTCCTGTTTGGAACACCGACTTCAGTAGAGTCTCAGATGAAAAGACCAACGCAGACGGAGCGCTTAAAATGAGTGATCTCTGTTCGCTATCCGCGATCGGAGAAAGAGATTGCAATGTTATGGTAATCTACATTTTCATCTGAACTTTTCAAGTGTGCACATACTTACCGCATCTAAGTTTATAACATGGATGTTCCTTACGTAGATATCAATACACCATCTGGGCTACGGCATTGGAACGCCGTGACGAATGTGATAATGTTCTTATTCGGAGAGCAAAGTACAGCCGAGATCACGAATCATTGCTCGCTAACTCCGCTCGAGGCCGGTACTAGTACCTACACTTGATTGGAATTACTTATGTAAAAACTTGTGTTGGGAGTTAGTTGTTGTTTTAGAGTTTTTAATGACTAAAGGAGACTTTCATAGTTTACGCTGGGATTTTCAGAATTATTTTACCATGTTGACTGAAATTTTCAAAATGTATTATATTCCGTTTGTTTCGATATAAACGAAATTCGATAAAAAAAATTAAAACATCTAAGAAATTATCCGTAGAACGTTTACCTTTATTAATGCGTCTAATGCGGAATTATTTAACTGGAAAATCAGCTTACCTGCAACAAACAAAGTGCAAAACATTAAAACACATCTACAAAGCACAGTTCTTATCACTATCATTCTGCAATACCCAATCTCTGATAATAAAAACACCTACAACATTGATATCAGTACCTATTGATAATAGCACAATTGACTGCAATTATTATCAGACACTGACGTCATAATTCCTTTTCACATCTGTTCGTACTTGCAATCAATAACCCATTATGTGGAATAATCATTTTGAATAAGTAGGTATGTAAACGGGCTAGTGGCGTCAAGACACAAAGCGATATTTATGACCAGGGGGCAATGAACCTTTCATTTCATTATCGCGCTGAGGTGTGATCAGGGTTGCCAGACGCTCGAAGAAGATATCCCCAGACGGAATACACCAATCATTATGGTTGTATGTACAATTATACTAGTGTCTGCCCGCGACTTCATCCGCGTAGACTTAAGTAAAGTATTCTATGTGTTAATCCAGGTTATAAACTATCTGTGTTCCAAATTTCATGTGTTCCAACAAGGGCGTTTCAAAGCTTTTCCACCGTGAGTTATAGCCTTTATGGCTGCCAGTTCTTGTGCCTTAAGAATATGATAATCAAATTTGAATACGTATATTTAGAATTTGAAAATTCCGTTTTTATATCAGTTAACCTTTGTACATGAATAGTAAGAAATTGTTGTCATCGAAGGCAAATAAGTATTCTTCTTTCTTTAAACAAATGGCCCACCCACAATACAAAAACGTCACTAAAGAAAAACCGTCAAAATAAGTGGTATTGTAGAAAATGTTAGGCTTGTTACGTGTTACTTCTAGTTATCTAGACTAGTGGTAGTAAATGCAGTCCTAGGTTTAAAATCTCGCATAATTTTACTCGAAATTCGTTAATGCGACCGGCCTAATGGCCGCAAGGGACGGGACACCATAATACAATTTAAATTTCCAAACGAGTAAGGCTTTTTATAAAGTTAAAGAACATGTAGACACTTGAAACTTTGACAAAATACTAAGTTATGTTCTTGTAATAACTTGCTTTGCAAAAACGAAACAAAACTAAACTCGAAAAACAAAACTGATTTTGGAAAACCGACTTACAATCTCTAGAACTAAGGTTCGTATTAATAAATCGATCTCAAGTCTGAGAGCGATCTTGGGAATGTCATTCTTATGTCATACCAGTACAAAATGGCATGACAAAAGCGTACTCAAGACCACTTTCAGACTTAAGATGGATTTATTAATATGAACCTAAGTAATTCAGAACCAATCCCCCACACTACTGCTCACATAACTAGAAACATAAAGAAATAGCTTACATTACAGGCCAGGGATCTCGCGTCACCATAACCGCTGAGCCGACCCATCGCACCATGGGAAAGTGACCCCTATCCCTTTCGATTGGGAACCGGTTTCGTGTGCAACGCATTCGAGATTCCATGGAGACGTTTTTTATTATTGATGGTATTTTCAGTTTATGGCGGAGGAAATTGTGATTGAGAATTGCTCGGTACACACTTACCACACTTTGTGATATGGTATTTATTTATAAGCATTATGCAAATGAAGTCGCCAGCGCAGATAGTACAATAAAAAAATATTGAATACTATGAATCTATGAATAATAATATTGTTTATTAAGCGGGTGTCGGTTCCTAAAGTAATAAGCAATGGAGTTCACCATTGACGCTGTTCGAAGCATAGGCAACTTTTGATTGGATAGGATTTTTGAAAACGATCGCCGAAATTTTTGGGCGTTCTCGTGATATGAATAAAAATATTTTAGGCAATCCACATACACGGTGTCAGGGTTAGGTGGTGACCACGAGTTACTAGGATCGAAATACTAAAAGTCAGTGACTGCATTGATTTTAATAATTATCTATGCGTGTATATTTCTGAAACATAGTTCCATATGGACTTAGTGGGCGGTAGTTTATATTAGGCTGCTATTAGGCAGGTAATGTACTTTCCACGTGCGACTATAAAATAAAAGCCGTCGATCGGCCGTTATAATAACCAGTCAAGTTCTACGCTAATAGAATAATATAATAAAAATAAGGATTAACTACGACTTAAGATGTCCACAGCTATAGACCAGCTTGCACGAGTGGCCACTTGTGGCTGTCGTGGTTCATGTGTAGACGCCTTTTTATACCTTTAATGTTACGTGTTGATTTCGCAATACGCTTTTAATTTATTCGAATCCAAATTCTCCACTCCTTTTTAGTAAGATATATAGTAACGCGTCTTATCAGATTGCTTGACTTACGGAGTAGGAATTGTTGGAAGCAATGATGGAATATTTCCATCTTGTAAAATATAAGTGATATCATTCCTTCTGACAATCAAAGAGTATGTATGTAGGTAGTGTTTTAGTTAATTTACAGGTGGCGCATTTTCTTTCTATGCGTACCCAAGAGATGTATTACGATTTTTATAGGCTCATAAATAGTAGATCAATCTCTTATCTATTGTAATTTTAAGTCTATATTAATTAAAAATAATGGTTTTTTTTTTTTTCGAAAGAGGCAAGTATTTGACCACAATCTCACCTGATGGTAAGTGACGATGTGGTCTACGGTGGTGCATACTTGCCTAGAAGGTACCTGTTCACTCTCGACTTGAAAACATCCAGGTTATAGTCAACCGGGAACAAAGACGCCGGCAAGGTGTTCCATTCCTTGGCAGTTCGCACAATAAAAGTGGAAGCGAAACGCTTGGTACGAACTGAAGGAATGTCCACGGTGTGTGGATGCATTGTATCCGTGCGTCTTGTCGTCCGATGGTAGAATGGAGATGGGGGAATTAACTCGTGTAATTCCATCGCACACTCCCCGAAATGTATCCTGTAGAAAACTGATAGGCTGGCACAATTCCTGGCTGGATACCAATTCTTAAAGGCCAGATATTCTCAAACTCATAATACGTGATCAAAAAGAAAGTACGATCTAGTAAACAACATAACTAGTTACACAATACGATCTATTATCGCATACAAAAGAACAAAAACGCGTTTGTTTCACACTGTGCTAACAGCAAAAACCAACAAACTATATCAAGTATAGTTTCATTCAGAAATGACCCATATTTCACGCGCCTTACGTAATCAATACACCAGAGACTATAAAACTATAAGAGCTGCCTACTGCTGCTTCAACAAGGCATGTTTTCGCAAATTCCCAAACAAAGCGGTATGGTATATAAAACAAAGCGGTACTATTGTGTTGTGTTTGGTATCGCGTAAATGGGAGTCAGGTTACTCGTGGACGAGACACAAGGGACAAATCCGAGATGTAAACTAAATTAAAACGTGTGAGTTATTAACGTTGATTACAAGGTAGCAAAATATAATATCACCTGGCCTTAAACAGAATATGGTATTCTTTATTTTCCGGAATGTGGTAAGAATTACAAAGTTTTACTATGGCTTTTTTCCGGACTAAACAATAACTCCTGTCTAAAGTTATGCAAAAATAACAGTGATAGCATGAAGTTTCACCACCACACATTTTAATGAGGTACTTATTAGGTGCCAAATGCCCAGTGCCGGATTTACAAATTTGCAAGGTATAGGCGTTAAAGTTTTTGCCGCCCTTGCCTCTACAATTGTCATGTCCTTCATTATTTTTACAATCCCAAAATTTCGTTGAAATTGCACGTAAAATAATTTTCTGGTTTATTTTTGAGATAATCAAAGCCGATTAATAAAGGCGGGGTAATGTATGCTACTTACACAAAAACAGAAAGAAAACCGTCATGCAGAAATCTTTTCGATTTCTATGAGGGAACAAAAATAAATAATTCGGTGCCCAAATGTACCGCCCCAAAAATCTGCCGCCCTAGGCTCCAGCCTACTCAGCCTGCTGGTAAATCCGGCACTGCCAGTGTCATAGAACTTATCTAACATTTGTAGAGCACCATAAATTACTCGTAGAGCACGCAGACCAAACTCATGTTAACTTTCCATGGTTAATCTTCTAAGACCCACTCGGGGACAATACAACTTTATTTTTCTTTATTTATTTTATCAAAGTTTATGTTGACGGAGATGCGCCATTATGCCAATTGGTAATAAACCGATAAATTGCCTATTTTTCATTGTAAGTAAGACTACCTACCACTTAAGATCTAAAGCTCTAAATATACATCTAAAGGATCAATCTCTTCTTGCTTCCATAAGTTATCCAGATACGAAATTCCTCAAAATCGCGATGCACTTATCTACATCCGCCAGAGATTCCCTCTCGAATGATAGAAAGGCCGAGCAGATTTTAAGAGCAGTAGCATGCACGGAACCCGCCTCGTCCCTGACATATAGTCGGCGACACGAACCCTGCGCACGATGCTAAGGGCGGATGCACATCACTGACAAAAAAAGTTGTAATTTATAAATAAATAATATTAAATATCTCCAGACGAACACTCCAACAGTATGCTACCAAACTAAGCAACGCTTGAACTATGGGTACCGTACAATGGACTGAAGGCGATCCCAGTGACACCCAGACCTGGGCAAGTTACGTAAAGGCCTTTACCGAAAATTTTCCCTGGCGAGAATCAAACCCCCAACCACCATGTGCAGTGAGCCGAGCGGCCTACGCTCGAACCACTGCGCCAAGCGATCGTCAATGTTATGTATTTTTTATATTTTTTTATTTCTGCCTGTCTGTATGTAGCAAAGACCTTAATTTTTTTCGCTTGGCACTTCTTAATCTATTGAATTGTACTGTGAGACAAGGTAGGTACTGGCTGTGGTTATTTTTCTTTTGATTAATTTTCTTCTAAAACAAACGTAATGCTTTAAATGGACGCTGTGCCACCAGCTGCAGACTATCGGACTTGTTCGGTCAATGCTGATAATATATTGTATTGAGAAAAAAAAAAAATAAATAAATATTATGGGAGACCGTATGAACGATTTTGACTATTGAGGTTCAATCGATTACATAAAATAACCTATGGGTAAATTTAATTCCAGGGTGATCAACATCTTCGTCAACATAAGAATAGTCTTATCTCAAAAAAATTAAGGGATTTCTTTTTCAGGATATTTTTTGTAAGTAGTGATGCAGTTCAACCTTTACATGGAATGTGGTATCTCTCTCTGACTGATTCGTTGATAAACCTTTTCGAAGCAATACGTAGGTAGAGTATGTTTTCATACTAATATTATAAAGAGGAAAACTTTGTTTGTTTGATTGTAATGAATAGGCTCCGAAACTAGGGAACCGATTTGAAAAATTCTTTCACTGTTGGGAAGCTACACTATCCCCGGGTGACATAGGCTATAATATATTTTCAAAAAAATTTGGTATCCTTACTAAAACTCGAATAATGTAACCGCAATGTACCCGTGCGAAGCCGGGGGCGGGCCGCTTGTGTCGAATATAGCTACGAGTTTATTTTAGTTAGCGATGTTTGCGGAGTAAACTAAACATACATACTTATACTTATTCCGAGTTTCATAAATATTATTATCAGACGAATCAAAAGTTTACGAAATTTGTTCATTTATAAATAGATAGGTACTACATTGCACTTATTTATTATTAATATTATGTAACGAGTTAATGCAACGATTACATTTTTATACAGTTAAACAGTTTTGAAATAATAACTTTACGCAATAATAAACCTTATTATGTCAACGCAACATGATGTCGCAACCTCGAGCGGACTCGTAACCCGCGACCGAAGGACCGGTTCTCAAAACAATACCATTTTACGTTCAAATAAAGAATTCTAAAAAAAAAACGCTTACGTCACGGGGCACATTACCCTCCAACGCAACGACATTCCCCATAAAATTTGCGCAAACGCGGGAACACCGAACTTAGGTCATTCCGCCGAAAAGGACGTATCTTCATATGCGAGGTTCCACAAAAGTGTACTGTTCTAGCAAAAGAATAAAGTTGTAAATGGGGTTAGCATGCTAATTCCACCGAAACATTATTGCGTAACGTTGTTCAACTTTAGCCATTCATAAACGCAAGGAAGCATGAATGAGTTAGTAGGTTTGAGAGCGCAGATCGTGGCCCATTGCCATATATAACACCATGTAGGTATATTACAAGGGCGGGTGTAGATCTGCGCGGCTTACAATGGGAAGACAAAAATTGGGTCGGATTTATACAAGGTGACACATAATGGGTATACTTTTTTTTTCAAAACTTAACTTTGTAATTCTAAAACCATCAGCTTTGGAGGGAACTTGAAAAACAAAAGGTGCTATAGGAATACAGCTGTTGACCGATTTCACAAGTCTACAAAACCTTTAGTACTTCAACTGTCCAACAAAGCCGATAGTTTGAGATTTACAAAGTTAAGTTGCAAAAAAAATAGTATACCCATTTTGTATCACCTAGTATTTACGCCCCTTTGTCCTTAACTAGATTTTATCCCGCGATTTCTTTACAGTAAACAAAAGGATGTTTATACTTAGTTACTGCTTTAATTGAACCCCAGGGGTTATTCCAACGAAAGTTAAATTGAGGTCTTGTTAAAAGTTTACGAGTGCACGAAAACAGAGAGTCATCCGAGATAATGTATAAATATAAACTTTGCTTTTAATTTCAATCATCTCAATATTCAAAACCAATTTTAAAAAGATGGGGACAAAAGTGTAAAAATGCCTAACGAATTAATATTTTTTTTATTAATAATTATTACCTTCTTTGCCACAAAAATGCCTTGCATAGCTGTATACTAATTCCATAGACCCCTGTTCAGGATATCCTGTCTAGGCAAACTCCTCGCCAAATTGCCGCTAACTGGCTGCCAAATAGTTAACTAATAGGTACGTGTGTGGGTACATCCACACACGTACTAGTTACTACGAACGTGCTGTTTCAAGTTCTCTTTGATACTGAATCAGGATGGGTATTTAAACCTTATAGATAAGCAATCTATACAAATAAATAAAATTGGAGTGTCTGTTTGTAATATCAAAATAACACCATTTCACTAAATGCATATGAAAGTACATACGACACCTATAGCAAAAACGCGATTTTTTTTTTGTCTGTCTGTCTGTCTGTCTGTCTGTGTGTTTGTTCCGGGTAATCTCCGGAACGGCTGGACCGATTTTGACGGGACTTCCACTGGCAGATAGCTGATGTTACAAGGAGTAACTTAGGCTACTTTAATTTTAGAAAAACAATTAGGGTTCCGCGTAAAAAAGTGGGGCCTGTCGCGCGGGCTCAGAACGCGGGAGCGGGCTTTTTTGTTAAGTTAAATTCCACGCGGACGAAGTCGCGGGCTCAGCTAGTGTAGAATAATTCTTTCTGGATAAAAATAGATGGCAGGATAAATTATTATTAGTTACCTAAGTAAAAACGTGCATGTTATATCGAAATAACATAACCGTTAACTGATATGTTCAATAAACCAAAATAAGATTAAAATAAAATACAGCCCCAGTGTTTATATAATTAATCCCAGAGTAGGTACCTATTGAAAAAATCGTAAAACATATACGAGTATAACCCACGCACCCAATTAAAATGAATAAATAAATATTGCCAGACTGACGCACCAACTGTCTGGTCCCAAACTAAGCAATACTTGTACTATGGATACCGTACAATGGACAGGGGGCGATCCCAGTGACACCCAGACCAGGGCAATGCCAGGGCCATTTCCGAAATTTGCACCGCCGGGAATCGAACCCGCAACTACCATGTGCAGCGGCTTACCCACGAACCACAGCGCCAAGCGGTCGTCAAATGACGAAATCAACTTATTACAAATCTTAAATAATTGTACAGGATCATAAATACACCAGCGAAAATTACGCAACTCCGTAAGTGGGTTTAACCCGTAATCGCGCACGTGAAAGTATGCCCGAGTGTCGGGTGTTTCGATGACAAGTGTCAGAGATCAGCTCTCGGAACATTAGTAGTGTCGACAGCGAAATCAACGGGAAGGTGTCCGTTCTTGATCAGTTTTCGCTGATTTAACATATTACTTGTATGCTTCTCACAATCAATCATGACCCGTGACACATTCGAAAGTTGTTATAAAAATTAAACAGAATATATCAACAAAATAATAAGAACATAATATAATTTCCTTAGAAATGTTATAAGTACGTAATTTTATGAAGAGAAGGAAAATATAAATGAATTAAATCACCGAATATAAATTAACTAAATATTTCCACCAATTTTAATATGGCGACAGTACCTAGTAATTTTCGCGAAGTGAATATGCCTACATACCCTTTATATATAAATTTGTGGTGTGCGTGTAATCGTAATTCTTCCCTCCTAAACGACTTGAACGATTTTGAAATAAAAAGTATATAGTTATGAGGTCACCTAAACGGTTCTTAGCTGTTGTTGACATCCAGAACATTAAAACTAAGCTAGCAAAGCTGCGGACAATAGCTAGTTTGTCATAAAAAAACATTCTCACCAAACTTTTTACGCCGAAATTCATCAGCGGCGTCGCGTCGGTAAATAAACTGCCCGTGTAACGTTACAAACCAAATTAATGGGCGAATAAAATAATCTATTCATCATCAATTTGACGCTACTTGATTATTAATCAGCCGTCAAAGTTATAACAGTTTAATGAACTTTTATACAGATAAAACGTAGCTTGTATTGAAACAAAGTACCAAATGCAGAGGGCGTGACACGAGCTCTGGGTTAATAAATCAAAAAGTTTCGCTGAACCTCGCGATAAAATAAATTCCAATTATTGTATTGGGTCTCTTTGATACCCGGGAGCGTTGAAATGTTAGATATTAATAATTAATGGCGATAAATTGCATTTTTTTAATTTCAATGACACAATATTAAATTTGGTATTACGTACAGGTAAGTATACCGACAAAGTTATATATATTCAGTTGATTAGAACCAAGAACTTTATACAGTGTCATTCTAAGCTTCTTGATTAGAACATACGTTTCTTTTTTAGTGGTTGGACCACAGATTAAGATATATCTGTGTGTTAGGCACAAACACGCACCTAAAGGAAATTTTCCATACAAGTTTCACTGTCCATAGAACATTTGTGAACATTTTTAACATCCGCGTCAGGAGAGTTTTTAATAAAAAGTTTTTCTTCTTTCATTTTAATGAATGGGTTCACGACCTGTATTACGGCGTTCTATTTTACACTTTTCATATAACTTCACAAGACTCATTTTTGTGTAGATTTTGTTAAATATAATACATCAAATCGGTTTTTTGTGTTTGAAGCCTTCAGGCAATATACTTAGACTCTGAATTCCAAACTTCAGATAACTTATTACACCAGAAATTTCATGAAAAAGTAGAAATTTGTGGATTATAAAGTTATGGCAAAATCGTACTTTTAACATAGGGTACTTATAGAGGTTCATCAGATTAACCTTGACATTGCATAAAAGAAAAAAAAACACTGTTAAATTTAACACAATGCTAGTTACCACCCTTTTACACCTTCGCACTACTTCGCGTTGCAAATAAACATTTTACGGTAATTGTTAACTGATTTCTTAACCCTCACCGGTTTGACGGGTCCCTGGTTGATTTGGGAGGCAGCAACTTTCGCTTGACTCGTTATAAAATCCCAAAAGACTCGTTTTAAACTCCCTTTTAAAAGTTCAGTTTTGAAGTGTTACCAATTTTCTTGCCGTTTTAAAAAAATAAATTTGTAATTTATATAAAGTAATTTTATTAACAATGTAGGAATAGTTGAAACCGTGAACACTGACGTCAATCACTAGCTTAATATATTTGTTTTAAATATGTAATAAGTAATAAATTATTAATTTGTATAAAGGCAGGTGTTATAATTATTACGTATGACAAAACTAAATAATGACTGCATACATAGTATACAACATTCTATTTTAAATTTATAAAATTTGTTACCAAGGTAACAAAAGAAATGCGACTTATTGGTATCAGAACTGGTACGCAAAATTAGCCTTAGGTGACTATGTAGGTACTTGTACTTGACCCTTTGTACTTAGGTCCTTACCGCGGAAAGCATTAGTATGAATGTAAATAATTTTATCTTACAACCATTTCAAAAACCACTAACAGAATTTTATGCAAACTACCCGTTTGAACTTCGCTCATGTTTCTTTGAAAACATCTTTATTTAGGTACCTAACTAACGATAATAGATTTACTTTTTTCTAAAGTGAGACGAACAATTTAACTTAAAACAATATGCTAAGTAGGTACCTTTTAACTCCATTTTGAACGGATATAATGTAGCTGTTTTATTAACAATAATCTCTGATTTTAACATTTAATTGGCTTTTTAGCACACACCAATAAATTTATTTGGTTATTAATTTATAATGTTTTATCATAACATATAACAACATCTCCCTATTTTTAATAGTTACTTTATAATATGAATATAATTTTCTGCGAGTTCAACAAGATTTTTCCCATTAAATCTGGCTAATTATATACTAATTAGGTACTTAAGTTATAATTCAGTACAATAACACAAGTCTCGAGGTGCGAATCATGCAAACTAATCTACATAACGTAAGAAGCTGCTCGAAACAACCCTGAATAAGTAAACTTTTAACCCCTACCACGCAATGAAAAGTCTATAATATATAAAATACAGCATTTGCCCACAACTTCTTATTCGTCACCTATCTGGTCCAAATAATAGAAGAAATCAGAAATAATAGAAATTAATTTTATCATTTTTGGAAATAACGTAAATAAACCATTCATAAAAAATAACCAGCTTTTAAAAAAAAGATAAACAACTCCTTGGTCCATAATGCGATTCGAGACATTCAGAAAATGATCAAATGGTTCTCGATTTCTTTTCACTTAAGAATTCACATCTGTTTCGCACAAATAGTAAGGTAGGATGTCAGTTTGGGAATCGCAATCTCCCAAACATCTAGGGTTGCCATTACCCAGTGTAATTTGCACATTTTGAATTGAAATCTTAGGTCTGAGAGATTACTAGAACGCGTGCTAGAATTCAATATTGGATTTATTATGCATAATTAGAAGTCAAATTGATTCCGAAGTCATAAATAAGGGAAAACGATCGATTTACAGTGCAAGTAGTAGTTTAAGTAGCCAATTAAATGGTAATTGTGGGAAATAATAGCTTTTACTTCAATTATTTGCTATTCAAGTCAATTTATTCGTTTTAATTTAAAATTGACAATTTGTTTAATTACTGTCAATTAATTACAGTTTAGATAGTTAGTTAATTTAGTTAATTATATAGGTTTTTTTTAATTTGATTCCAAACTTGTTAAGCTTTTCATTAAAAGACGTTCCTAATACCTGTAATGTGATAATTATTTTACAAGAGTATTCAGTACAAAGCACGTTTGTTATAACACTGTATATTTTTATTATTATATATAATTTTATATTTGCCTGTTAAACGGGAACTACTTTGAACAAAGCACTTACTTACCTACGTGAAATTTAGAAAAAATCCACTTTCATAAAATAATAAGAAACCGAACGCACCTTTTACAAGATTATGGAAAGAACACAAACACTTAGGGATTGTATTAGTCCCAGGACCTTTCAAATATTCACAAACGAACACACCTAAGTAAATACTTATATTTTACATCTCCCCAATGTTGCTTGCGAAGGGAAAGGTTGCCAGTATCATATATTCCCCGGCTCGCCAACCTTGGGGAAAACAGGGCAGAAGTACGGTAAGCGTATAAATGTTCAAGGGTTTAGTTAAGGAGCAAGCTTAGTTCACTGTTTTATTCAGACGATGCCTATCTTGTGAAGATAAAGGTAAATTGAGGTCTGTAAAAATATTGCGGGCATTTTCTAAGTTCCAATTAAACAGTTGCATGTTTAATGCTTTTTCTTTATTTTTTGTACAACATGTCGGCTACTAAGCTATCGGGTCGAGCCAGCCCGTAAGTAAGCTGTAATGAATTGACCATAGCTAAGCGCCTAAGCGGCCAAAGCTAGGACGATTTTAAAATCATCCTAGGGCCTCAGTAACTTTTTGTTTGTTTTGGCTGACAACCTAAACTGACGACCGCTTGGCGCAGTGGTTCGAGCGTAGGCCGCTCGGCTCACTGCACATGGTGGTTGCGGGTTCGATTCCCATCGGGGCAAATTTCGAAAATGGCCTTTTCGTAATTTGCTCAGGTCTGGGTGTCACTGGGATCGCCCCTAATGAATTGTACGGTACCCATAGTACAAGCGTTGCTTAGTTTGGAACCATACAGTTGGTGCGTCTGTCTGGCGATATTATAATTTATTTATTCTGAAACAATATCACGATGAATGGTTTGTACTCTCGAAAGGTTATGTTAACTTGAAATGTATCCGTTTTGATATTTATCGGTCTGTGGCTGTCCATTGCTGATTATAGGCCTCCCCTAACTATTGATATGACTAGCTAGCTAGCTGGCTATTCATCTTATTAAAAATGAAAAATATAAAGACACGAATCAAAAGTCACTCATTAAAATAACTTGAAACGCTTCTAATTACTAACCACTTCTTAATTAGTTACAATAAGTAGTAAGAAGTGTTGTTCAGATAAAAAAACGTTTAATTATTACTCAGTAGCTATCACCATCCTTACAATCTAACACATTAGATTAGATAATACATTATGTAACGCACTAACATTGACTATTATTCAGGTTGTAACATCAATAAAAGTAATCACACCAGATAACTCTAACATAATGACCTAGGAACCTAAAACCAAATTCAAAATGGGCGTCTTATCAAATGCTGATGACGCACCAGCACAATTAGATCCACGATTCGTTCCTAATTAAGGAAGAAGCGCGTATTTCAAGAGGGGTCTTAAACGACTGGTCATTTAAACCGGTCAATGCGGGGCGAATAGGTCCATCATTAAATTGTGATTGATTGTTGTGGCCGAAATATTGGAAGCTATATTGATAGGCCGCTGATCGATGTGCATTAGTTTGATTACAAACATATTAGTGGAATACTTAGGCGGGTACTTACATTATTGTATAAATGAGTATAAATATAAATCTAAATTGAAAATTATAAAAACCCCCGTTGCGGATAACCTTCAAACGGATGAACTGATTTACAAGAAATAAAGCTGAGAACACTCTCGATCAAAATACCTTTCAAAAAAAAAAAATACATTAAAATCAGTTCTTCAGCTAGGGCGCCACGTTGCCACATACAGACACACAGATACACAGATACACATGTAAAACTTATAACACCCCTCTTTTTTCGTCGTGGTAACACAATGTAAGTCACATACTTTTTCTATAACACGAGGCTATGTTTTTTCCTGTTAAGTGTGTCTGGCCTGTACAATTCAGTTCTATTGAACTAAAATACCGTTATGTAAGACAGTTTTCAGTGTTTTAGGCTTTCAAAACAAATCTTTTGAGCAAGATTTCCCTTGATTTTTGTTAGAATGTCACATTATGATACATTTATCTAGATTTATCCTTACTAAAGTATCCCCACCAGGGGGATAAATGTACTATTCATTTCTACCTATCCCTACCTATAAGTATAGTACTACTAGCCCCGTTTACCTCCCGCTACGGTAAAAGAGTGATCTCTCGTCAATAGTATAATTAGAAGATGGGGATCGAACCCGAACCTCCACGGTTACGAATACAACCCCTCTAACCACTAGGCTACCGGCGTCATATCTATTGTTTCGAATTTCCTCGCCTATTCCTACACACAATCCTCTGCGCACAGAATCAGCTATAAAGCGTGATCCGAAGCTCCCTGAGGACAGACTAGACTGCCTTTACGAGGAACGGGGTTATTTACACCAGTATATCAGACACATGAGTCGTCTAGCTGCCTTAATAATGGTGCTAAAATAAATCTTTATACATAACATTTAAACATAAGCCCCCTTATTAATAAATATGGTATAGCGCGGGAATAGTTATACACCGAATGATCTTTTTCTATCATCAGTAATTTTACATTCGAAAGAAGAAGACAAAGCATGGTGTAACTATTCAACCGCTAAACCACGTTTAGTAATAAGGGGGTAAATGTGCGTGTGTTTGCAACTTTTCTCCTCCCAAACGGCTTGACTGATTTTTATGATTGTTTTTGTACTTTTGTGGTCTCCTGGATGGTTCTTGGTTTTAGTTGAACAAGATAGGTGGTGCTGTAGTCGACATCCAGGAAATAAAATGTAACCTAACGAAACTGCGAATATAATAATACTATAAATATGTAACAAAATTGAAAATTTAGAAAACCCCCTATGCGACGACTTTTTAAACTACAAAAGAGCTGATAATTTTCAAACGGCTGAACCGATTTTCATGAAACATAGCTAAGAACACTCTCGATCAGTATACCTATCTAACAAAAAAAAACAAAATTGAAATAGGTTAATCCGCTTGGGCGCTACGATGCCACAGACAGATGCACAAATACACATGTTAAACTTATAACACCCCTCTTTTTTGTCGGGACTTAAAAAGAGCGTTATGGTAAATGGCTCGCCCGGTATGACACTGCGATCTGATATTATTGAGAAGAATCCTGTAGGTACATCAGTACAATCTCTGCCCATCCCTTCGGGGAATAAAGTCGTGATAGAACACAGTAAGTAATTCGTGTAGTTTTTAGATATGTGGGAATGTTATGCGTTAATTTGTGTTCAGTCATGCGCGGGAGTTGAAACCACTAGTACGTGTTTGTCAAAGTCATGCATCGCTGGAAGGTAATGAATATAATGTCTGCAAGACTATTTTGTTGTATTTAGAATATACTTCGAGACTGTGGGTTCTTGTTACGGTCAATTTACGCGACTCTAGCTTCGAACCCGCCCTTATAATGGGAAAACGACGAACATAGACCGATGATGATGCTAATTCTGTTCGTAAACTAATCCGATTTTCAATATCCTGAAGACCGAGACATGAATATTTTGTAGTTTCTCAAGTTTAATTGAAATTGACACGCTTGCATATATAAATCAATCTCCAAGTCTGAGAGCGATCTTGGAAGTGTCATTCTAATGTCATACCAGTACAAAATGACATGTCAAAAGTAAGGCTAAAGCGCCCATCTAGCCCGCGATGTTCAAATTTTTTGAGGTTTTTTAGAATTTTTTCTAAATCTGACAATTATAAAAGGCACATTTTGTAATTCGCGACAAAGACCGTGTGCAGTGCATTTATTAATATATCCAACTTACTCTAAAACATTTCAAGAACGACAGCTATACAGATAATCTGGCAATTTTTGTATATTTAGTGATTTACTAGTATCATATCCGCCGTGATAATATTTAGAGTTAAATAAAAAATGTATTAATAAACGCACTGCATACTGTGTTTGTCGCAAATCACAAAATGTTGTCTTAAATGTTTTTAGATTTTGGATAAACTATAAAAATACTCGAAAATTTTGAAATTAGCGGGCTAGACACGCGCCTTCACCTTAAGGAGTATTAGATAGATCCAACCATAGATTAAGGATTCGAAAATGTATATTCAGTCTTTGCTTGAGGCAGACTCGAGTTCGGTTTATTAAGACGGACCATGGACAACGATTGAAGAAAATGAATAAAATTGTAATGGTACAAAATCATAAGGGCGCAACGAAATTGTAATGTAAAGGCGTGAGGCGTGAAAAAGCCCTTCCTCGGGGTGTTTTGGGCACTCATTATTTGTGTCCTTCTCGTGTAATGGCGCTCGCTATCTTGAATATTGCCAGTTTGAATATTGCATTTACCCCGCTATCTGCTTGGAATGTTGATTCCGATATCGCTGGGTTGTTTTTGTAAAAGTTCTTAGTATATACTTAGTTTTACGGTTTCTATCGGTAGCATGGAA
Source organism: Notodonta dromedarius (assembly GCA_905147325.1). Classification (NCBI taxonomy): domain Eukaryota; kingdom Metazoa; phylum Arthropoda; class Insecta; order Lepidoptera; family Notodontidae; genus Notodonta; species Notodonta dromedarius. Next base: position 8,783,036 of record LR990172.1, read on the forward strand.
TCAGTAGATACCGAATATGTAGGTATGGCTTGTAGAATCTTTTGAATATGTTTCTTACCTATAAAATTACATTTTAGATTATAAAAGATATTTAAGTAAATGGACCTATATACGTACTAAACATTTTGCATTTCCAACGACGCTTTACAATGGCAATCTTTTAAATTAAAACTGACAGTTAAATAAAAGAACTAGACACATTACACATAGGTAATAAAAATAATATAAACCATAACATAATCAAAAAGCGTGCCAAAAGGCATAGAATGAAGTAAAAAAAACAAACGAAAAAAGTTTTGGAGCCCAGTAAAATTTATTAAAAAAAAACAAAAAGGGTTGTTGGGACTAAAACAAAAGTGTAAACAGAATCTTTTAAGGACATCTCAGTACTCTGGAGGCTCAAGAGAGACCTTTGTATATATATTTATCAGATGCAAGAGTTTGATAACGGTCATTAGATAGAGTTCGCGGTGTCTACAGGAAACATAATGGAGAGCTTATATAAAGGAACTAACAAGAATGGGAGCCAGCAAAAAATATTTGGAAATCTTTAATAGATTTTGTATTCATTATATTTCATATTAAATTGGTAATCGGTAATCCTTTAGATAGGTCTAAAATAACATTATTATGATCGCCTATTACAGAAATTCCATACACAACAAAAAAGTGTTGCGTTCTTTTTATAAAATAGACATAATTGAAACTATGTCCGAAACGTTAGGAATTCGCTTTGTCCGAACTGATTCTATTTCAATTTTGCCCCATTCACGTCACAAAAACTCGTATCTAGTCCGCACAAAGGAATGGTTTACAGATTAGCCCAAACTTAGTCCGGAGTCTCCAATCCGGGCTCGCATCCACGCCGCAAATGGAAAAAGTTTCCGATACTTTGGAGTATATCCGAAAATCCCGAACAAAAACTCACGACCAACAGGTATGCCTTGCTAGTTCGTGGAAGAAATTGTTGACTGAGTGAATATTTTTTTTTTCTTATTTAATGTTCATTACTAATATAAGCTCTACATCTCCCTATTTTAAGGTTTTAATTATAATACTGGCAGGCAGCAATTCAATTATTTAGAACTCTAAATTCCAAATTCTAATAAATTTGAGTTGAAAGTCATTTTATTTTTAATATATTTTCATGTAACAGGCAGGGTACAGACGATGACAGCAGTTTAACATTTTAGATTTTTTTAATTAATCGTTGGCTTATCATGGCCCAAATGACCAATTTATAAGTCAAAAGTCGACTGTTATTTATTTGATAACTAAGCCTATTTTACTCAATGCTATCCTTTATTTAACAAAGAACATTCTATCCCTAGAAGTAACAACAATTTTGTTACATTTGTCGCAGTTTGTACCCACTTTGTAGCGACTACTGAAAGTTAGTCAAGAGCCTACTTATTCTTATCGCGCCTTATCGACGACGTTGTACGGCCAAGAACGAAAGTAGAGGAATCCTTTTGTTGAGCCGTTAGGTGTGTAGTGAAAAGCTTGTGTTTTGTTGCCGATTGTACTTTTTTATTTAGTTAGTTAGGTTTTGATAAATTTAGTCAATTGTTATTAAAGTCTTAACAACTTAATACTAATACTAAAACGATGTACATAACAGGAAAAAACAAACCCTACACTAGAGGTAAATATCATAGAAAATACGTTGTTGTTTCTTTCGTTATTGTTGTGATAAAATAAGTATAGACAACAAAATATTTTATGTGAATATTTTGTCTAGTACCTATAAACGTAAAGTATAAGACACGTATTAATAAAACAATCTCAAATCTGAGAACGATCTTGAGTAGATACGCTTTTGACATTTCATTCTGTACCTACAGGTTTGACATAAGAATGACATATCCAAGATCGCCCTCAGACTTGAGATATATTTATTAATACGGGAGTTACCGTGAGCGTATGCTGAGATGTGACGCAAGCACGAGACACGCAGACTTGTGTCAGTCCCTGCTCTGTGGCCCGGCACAGATTCTTCACAACGGATGTACGTAGACATTATTTTTTAAATGAAACGTGACACTCACATTTGTCTATTTAGGAATATCTGTCAATAAGCTGCGTTGAAGCATACGCTCGCGCCCTATGCATCAATAACGCGGCTCTGCCTATTCTGTACCTACTATGCTGTGTTGCATCGCCTACCTGTCAGCGTACGCTTAGCCTTACAAAATAAATATCGCCATGCGAACACACTAACTGTATGCTCCCAAACTAAGCAACGCTTATACTATGGGTACCGTACAATGGACTGGGGGCGATCCCGGTGACACCCAGACCAGGGCAAATTACGAAACAGCCATTTCCGAAATTTACCCTGACGGGAGTCGAACCCGCAACCACCCGGTGTAGTGAGCCGAGCGGCCTACGCTCGAACCACTGCGCCAAGGGGTCGTCAAGTAAATGTAGCGTCACTAACTTCAGGATATTATGTTATTAATAGAATGTCAGTGAGTGCAAAACATGATAACGATATGCAAATACCTACTTATCTGTCGTATAAATTCTCTAGTGACCGACTCTACCTATAAAAACTCTGAATTGAAAATTAAAAAAAACCCCTTTGCGACTTGTTTTTAAACTACAAAAGAGCTGATCATTTTCAAACACCTGAACCGATTTTCATGAAACATAGCTAAAACACTCTCGATCAGAATACCTTTCTAAAAAAATACAGTGCCGTCTAGGGCCGCCCGAAAGAAGCGAAGCTTTATAGTACAAAGCGTAGGGCGCCGCGATAGGTACAAGCTTCGCGTTAAAAAACAACATTATTAAAATCGGTTCATCCGCTTGGGTGCTACGATGCCACAGACAGACACACAGATACTCATGTTAAACTTATAGCACCCCTTTTTGTCGTCGGGAGTGAAAAATGACCTTGATATGTTAATTATGGTTCCTTAACCGCTGGCATCTCGATCCTCTCGCAATACGTCAAAACTGACGTATCACGCATCTGAATACGTCATAACAAGGGTATTGTAGAAGTGACCCACAGAACGCACCCACTGACTAGCTAGCATTTCTGAAATGCCGCTGTTACCACAGATAAGATAAGGCTAACGCAATTCCACTTGAAGAACAATAACAAAACAATGGCGTCCCTTCTATTGTCTATTATCACCAGTAGTGAGCAATATATACCGACGTTATTTATACCATTGGTCACGTTTAAATTCCTATTCCGGTTATGGCCTGGCCAATACACATTTACAACTATTTAATACAATAGGTAATCGAATAGCCTAGTATATTAAGTATCTTTTTTAGTTTCAAATTTGGAGCCATAAGTTTTTATTTGTTTATTTTTTAACAACTTTTTAGGTAAAATAATAGAGTTATCCGCTTTTTGCTTTTTAACTTTTCGAGGTTCGGAACCCTACAAAATAGTCCCAAATTTTAAGCCAACACTGAGAAAAACGCCTAGTATTTCTTACCAAAACTTTTGTGATTGCAGGAGATTTGTATGCCACCTAATATTCATAAAATGTTTTGTGTAATTACAATAAGAGGCACTCACGAACCCTGAACTCACTTAAAGAGTCGGTTTTCGAATTAAAAATTCTAAATATGCCTGCAGATGGCTTACAAACGGAATGAAATGTTACAAAACTGTATACCATAGACATACCAAACAGCGACACATGGCTAAATGGCCTACAGACCCCAAAAAACGGCAGTCATGTGTGGTACACAGATGGGTCCAAGAAAGGACAGAATGTAGGATGTGGGATTTACGGAGAAGGGCACAGGAGTAGTGTCAACCTAGGCACAGAGGCCTCCATCTTCCAGGCTGAGCTCTTCGCAATCAATAGATGCTTGGAACTTAACCTGGATCGTAAAGTAACTAAACAACACATCTACATCAACTCAGATAGCCAAGCGGCACTATTGGCACTAGATTCTTTTGAGACCAACTCAAAGTTAGTCCAAAACTGTAAGAATAACCTAAATACAATAAGATTAGTAAAACATACTAAAAGGTGATACTAAGAACTACAAAAAATAACTAGAAACTATACAAAAGCGCATTTGACACATATTATACAATGTTTGCATTTGCTGACCTCTAAAAATATACTTAAAGTTTTATTTTCATAAATCATACTCAATGACTGTCACTGTAGCCAATTGATTAGGTACATCTGACTGGGGTAGTACCACCCTCTAACAGTAGTTTGGCGTAGTTATTACCCTCACCCCCTCTCTTTGTCCCACTCATCTTCAGGTTGGCAACGTGCGAGCAATGCCTTTGGTATTGCAAGCATCTATAAGCGACGTTAACTGCTTAATGAGGCAGGTGGTACGCTGTTTTCCGACTTTTTTCTATACAAAAACCACTTGCAATATATTTATTATCATACTATTTATACAAATAAATAAAATTGGAGTGTCTGTTTGTAATATCAAAATAACACCTTTTCACTAAATGCATATGAAAGTACACACGACACCTACAGCAAAAACGCGATTTAAAATTTTTTTGTCTGTCTGTCTGTCTGTCTGTGTGTTTGTTCCGGGTAATCTCCGAAACGGCTGGACCGATTTTGACGGGACTTTCACTGGCAGATAGCTGTTGTTATAAGCAGTAACTTAGGCTACTTTTATTTTAGAAAATCATTTTTTTTTAATGAGTCCTGTGGCGCGGGCTCATAACGCGGGAGTGGTCTTTTTTGTTAGGTTAAATTCCACGCGGACGAAGTCGCGGGCTCAGCTAGTATCATACTAATATTATAAAGAGGAAAACTTTGTTTGTTTGATTGTAATGAATAGGATCCCAAACTACTGAACCGATTTGAAAAATTTTTTCACTGTTGGGAAGCTACCCTATCGCCGGGTGACATAGGCTATATTATATTTTTTTTTAAATTAGGGTTCCTTACTAAAACTCCAATAATGTAACCGTAATGTACCCGTGCGAAGCCGGGGCGGGCCGCTAGTTATTAATATTTAAGGTGATAAAATACTACATAATATTTGCAAAGAGGCCACAAAGTAATAGAGTAGTAACTATAATAGTAACCTATCGTACCGCAGGGTGTATCGCCTCCGCTCCGATCTATCGCCTATTTGATAAGCCACTGGATTAGCGTTACGTAATACTATGTAAGATAATGACAGCTAGTGGGCGGGTAGACGAGATAGGCACTTCAACTAAATATTATACCAAAAGATTTGCTTATAATTTTGTGGTAAGTAAATATCGCCATATTTAAGGCAAAGCGATAATACAATTGTGTATATTTAATATCGTAATCTTTATGCTTAGCTTTAAATAAAATTTATATTAATAATCTATTCACAATGGCGTTCAAAACATTTTTCAGAACTTTGCTTTGTAATGCCATTGTTAGATTATAATTATCTATTAATTAAGGACTTAAGCTAATTTAGGTGGCACTATTATTATTATTACCTCTATTATTATTTAACATGCCATATTACGTATTACTTCATAACAGTCGATTTTTGTATGAATAGCAATCCACCATAATCGTCTTAGAAACCTACTACTCATACCTAGAGAAGAATATGGCTTATAATAATATGAGATATCTTTTGATTTAATCAAGATATTATGAGTGATGACATTCAATAGTATTATGAACTCGTTCACTTAAAAGTATCTCGTCTACTCGGTGCCTAATATCGCTCGTACAGGAAGCCAATGTCCTCAATACACGGCGCTCGATGCGAACTAATAGCGTCTGTTCATTCTACAATAATAACTGCTCAGACGCCGATTAGATGATTTGATGATTGAGGCATTTCATGCATAGTTACAGCATAATTGATGGTACTGAAAAGCTCTGAACACTTTCAAACAATTACGCCAATTCCGTGGTCGACAAAAAAGTAGTGATGAAATTTTTATAACTCTCAGAGGGAAGGCCAGAATAACATTTCGTTTAGTAAAGTTTAGTTTAGTTTGCGAAGAACATAATTAGCAGGTACCAATCTAGCCGGATGTGTAGTGAATTAAACGTTGTTTAAATGAATTTTTGGTAGTAGTGTTTGACAGTGTGAGGCGCGGAACGTAATTGATTGTATGAAACCAAACGTTATATATACGTTTGTTAGGTAAGCCTACACCTAGGTAAACGTAGCGTAAAATCTAGTTTAACCATAATATTCCAATGGTTGAATTGAAATGTATTTATTATTTTTTCTATACAAATAAATAAAATTGGAGTGTCTGTTTGTAATATCAAAATAACACCTTTTCACTAAATGCATATGAAAGTACATACGACACCTAAAGCAAAAACGCTATTTAAAAATGTTTTGTCTGTCTGTCCGTCTGTCTGTGTGTTTGTTCCAGGTAATCTCCGAAACGGCTGGACTGATTTTGATGGGACTTTCACTGGCAGATAGCTGATGTAATAGGGAGTAACTTAGGCTACTTTAATTTTTGAAAAACAATTAGTGTTCCGCGTAAAAAAATAAAAACACATGAAATCAAAGAGTATCTCCGAAACGGCTGGAATAATTTTGACGGGACTTTCACTGGTAGATAGCTGATATTATAAGCAGTCACTTAGGCTACTTTTGTTTTAGAAAAATAAAATTAAAATAAAATGAATAAATGGGTTCTGTCGTGCGGGCTCAGAACGCGGGAGCGGGCTTTTTTGTTAAGTTAAATTCCACGCGGACGAAGTCGCGGGCTCAGCTAGTCAATAATATAAATATTAATAAAATATCATAATATGATATTTTTTAAGGAAATCAATCATGAGCGCTTTTGAATTATAAATATGGTCTCCATTTTGATTTTTCAAAGTGGATGGTCACGTTTTAATTCCAAATTGTTTTTAATTTTGAAACGCAAGATAATAATCACCTCACTATTATTTGTATACAAACGTTTCTTATTTGTATTGCGACCAATAAGAGTTGATTATTCCATCAAGTTCATTAACATTACGTTCACAATAAGCTTTCTTATCTGTAATGATTTATTAATGACATTTGTAATGAATAAATCGCTTAGTACCATCATCATATCTTAATAGCTATTATGATAACCTCAGTTTAATCGGCCGGACCCACGCGATAAACCCAAACTTGAAATCAATTAATTTTCCTGAAAGATTTTTCATGTTCATGCATTTTTTCTTTGTGATCACGAATTTTTTGGAATATTTCCCAGGATGAATTGTTCCGTTTGTATTTTAAACGTCTATGACAATATAGGTCGACCTTATGGTATGTTAGCCCGTGATCACGAGGCGTTTCCTTTCACACACACACACACACACACACGCACACACAGGTAGTTCAAATGTCGTTTCGTCAACATATTGCTCTCCATAACACATTATCTCGAGATAGTGTACTGAGTGCACCTTATCGGGTATATTTAGATGCGCACACCTCATTCGAGAACATTATGTGCGAGCTTTTACTTTCTTTCTAATTTAACTACACTAATAGCACCCAAAACTCGTGTACCGGGTATACAATTAAATTTTATACATAATTTTCCAGACAATTAAACAAAAAAGTGTTACATCCCAAGTAGGTATTATGCAAAATCTTTTGTTTTTTTTTCTTCAATATAAGCTGCCGCTATCCATAATGCCGTGTATACTGTTTACTTGGCCGCACCCCGAAAGTTGTGGCAAATTATTTCGGACTTTTGAAGCAAACTGTATTTTTTTCTTTCGGATTTTGTGTTCCACCACTGAATTGAATTGCATTCTTCTCCCTTAGGTGCACTGAGCCTGAGCAACAATAGTAGTGTCTTCAATGACCAATAGAGAAAGAGCACATTAAGTGAATATAAATGCGCATTTTATAAGTATTTCCTAATTTAAAAAAAAGAATCCGAAATTGTAAGCGCTACAATATTTTCTTAAGCCCAATAAATTTTTAAGTGTCCTAATTTAGGTTATCTATTTCTTAACAGCCTAAAACGTTAGCGGTTACGATAACGCTAATTACAACACGTTTCGGAGATAACTAGCCAACATTTATTCTCGGTTCTTTTTAGCTTATCGTTAACTTAAACCTAGTTTTTTTTATATTATACAAAATACTTTTGTAGATACTTAACTAAAGTTTTATGTTGAGTTGTTATAGTTGCGTTTCGTTCGATGAGTGAGAAAGCCGGAAGATCCCTCTCCTCCTTCCCTCTGGCACTCTCCCCTCAGGTGGGAAACATGCGAGCAATATTGGGTATTGCAATCATCTAGTAGCTTCGTTAACTGCTTAACATCAGGGCCCTAACCATACTATATCAATGGTGTCAGCAAAACGTCAAAAGCGGAGCGTTTGAAACGTAATCGCTAGCTTTTGCCTTTCTATTACGATTTGAGTAGCTAGCGTGGTTAGGGCCCAGGTCCTATAACCGTTAGGTCTTACGCTTGTTTGCCGATTTTTTTCTATAAAAAAATTTGTAACAAAATTATCTGCCTAATTCCGTCTAAACTAAACTAGAATAAACGTAATGTGTAGCGCGACCTTCTTTCGCGTTTTGAATTTAGTTTACACGTAGTTCGTAGACAACATGATTGACGACAATAGCGGTACTTAACTTGTTAGCCTTCCATTCTTATACTGGAGATAATTTACAAAAATGCAGCTTAATATGTCGTATGCACCATAATTGCGTATCAGGAATTTCAATGTTATGCAACGGGCACCAGCCAGCACGGGCTTAATAAGGTGCATAGATTGATTAACTGTGCATAACACCGTCCTGTTGCAGTCCGCATTGACACATTTCACATAAGGCATTACTTGGAACTTTGTAGATGCGAAACTGGTTAACTACATATATAGACTAAAATGATGGATGGACTGACCGATATTATTATACGAATCTTATTAGGCTGGTCTCTAGAGACTATCATAAATGATTTTATGATAGTCTCTAGAGCTGTTCACATTACCACCAAATTTAACTTAGGCCTTATAAATAAATCAATCTCAAGTTTGAGTGCGATCTTGGAAATTTCATTCTTAAGTCATACCAGTACAAAATTTCATGACAAAAGCGAACACAAGACCGCTCTCAGACTTGAGATCAATTGATTTCCTTGGACAAGCGTTAAACATGAGTTTATCTCTAGTCTATGTCCAGTCTTATCCAGTAGTTTCTGTAGCTTTACCATGGTGGAGAGCTACAGAAACTACCGGATAAGACAACTCAAATGACATGAACGGCTCCTACCCTCAGAATCGATTCAAAATAAGTAGATACATTTAAATGTACAATCATTATTTTTCGGTCATAGAGTCCAGCTGTAGTCAATTGACTACAGCTAGCATAGCATATACCGGCTGGTTCAACCGGGGTAGTACCAGTCGCTCACAGAAGATCAGCGTAAAGTAGCTGTAACAGCTGTTATAGCTACTTCAAGGCAGCTATAACAGCTGTTATAGTTAATGGAAGAAGAGAACATGCTGCGCCGACCCCACCTAGTGTGGGATAAGGGCAAGGTGATGATGAGCTACTTTCAGGCAGCTGCCTTTGCTATGAGTGGGAGAGCCTGAAGACAAACCCCTCAAACCTCCCCAAAACATTTGAGTAGAGTTTCAGTATTTAGCCGTAGATGTTGGTTTACGTAAATAGTAAACAAACTTTAACAAAGTATGATCACAACACATAATGAATGGTCACAAACTAGGTCAAATTAGTTACCTAGTCTGGCGCGGTGGACACGTCCGTCACGGTTTCCGGTACGGCAGGTCAGCGCTCGTGCAACCGGTTCCAAAGACGAGGTGTTATGAGTTTAGACCTTTCAAATTTTTAAATAAACATCTTAATTAATTGGGCAGAAATGTGATAGCGTTATGCTCGATTATAAGACGGCTGACGTACTGTCGGTAATTAGACGAATTTATAATGTAAATTTAGAAAGTAAAGTTATTTGGTACCCACATTTATCGATTTAGCTGTTTATCTTTTCTTTGGAATTTGAAAGTGACAGAAGACCACGCCTCTATTCTTCGAAGTAGTGGGTGCACTACAGTTCTTTTTATATACCTACTATACAAAAAAGTCGAACAGCAGTGATAGCCGATTGGTTAAGCATGTGTCTTGCGGGCACCAGTCCTGGGTTCAAACCCCGTAATTTATATATGATTATCACTCGCTTACGGTGAAGGAAAACATTGTAAGGAAACCTGCAAGTCTTAGAAATACTAACCAATTTTCGAAATACATGTGAAATTCGCCTTTAGATTACGGCCTGAATCCCCCTCGTAGTGAGGGGAGGCCCGTGCCCAGGAGTGGAACGTCAAAAGGGCTAAATTATAATTAATTATAACAACAAAGTCGGCAACCGAGGGTACGACCGGCTTGATATTCAGCAGTAACCATTGCCTAAAGATGCTTGTAATACCAAAGCATTGCTCGCACGTTGCCAATCTGAAGGGGGATGGGAAGGGAGGGTTAGGTTGGCCTTTCAGCTCTCTCACTCAGCGCACGAAACGCAGCTATAGTAACTGCTTAACGCTGATCTTCTGTGAGAGGGTAGTAATACCAAGGTCGAACCAGTCCGCAAGCGAGCTGTAGTCAAGGTTAAAGCTTGGCTCTACCACCATGACATCCAAGTAAACCAAACTCACATCCTACTATCCTACTTCCTACTATATTATCATACTAATATTATAAAGAGGAAAACTTTAATTGTTTGATTGTAATGAATATAATACTTTACTTAAGTCTACGCGCACGAAGTCGCGGGCAGCAACTAGTAGTATCATAAATAGAAGTACTTATTAATCTCGTAAACAAAAACAAAATTATAAAAGGAAACCTAACTAGAATTTCATTAGTTAAGATTTCTACACTATACAGTCGATAAATAAGGAGAAATTAACCAGTACCACCAGTCAAGTGACGACCATCACGTATCGAATGAACCACCGCAAATAAACTCGTTCCGAGGAGATCTTCGCTTTTTTGCACAAGAATTCGCTTCGTACTTGTAATAGAATAACTACTTTTCACTTTCAAAGTTTCACTTTCTGAAATAAAATTCAGTAAAGTTTTTTAAAACTATTATTCCTTGTTATTATTATTATTACGGTGGCGCCCGCTTGTGCGCCCACAATTATCCGATGGTATTAGGTCCCAATGTAAAAAATAAATATGAATGAAAACAGCTCTTAGTCCCATATTTAAATTCACCTAGTACAGAATACACTAGCTGATTCACCTCTCTATACCTTCCGATCTAGTGACTCTATCGCTTCATTTTGAGAGAGCATCAATGAACACTAGAGATGACTATAGCTCATATGAGAAGAAGAATAATTAAGACCTGCTATCGTTTTCAGTATTTTTATTGTGACAGCTATGAACTCTATGGGAGAGTTCAGGACAAATATGTTGGAACGTCTACAGTTGTGTTCTCTCATTTAACTGGTAAGCATATTAATAATATACAATTGAAATGCTGTACATTTTCTCCTTGTTAGCGGATTTGCTTTTAATTCGTTGAATAAATAACTCCACGTCGCTAGCGTATGTAGCGTAGCGTCTGGTTAATTCGTTAAGCAAACGAACCACTCTAGAGCTATTACTGAAATGAAATTCGCAAATTACAACTACATATTACTCGTGACTCTATACTTTTACTTTTTACAGCCATCGTGTATTTAACCAGATCATGATAAAGTTGGTAAACATGAGGGTCGTGGTAGAGAATCTGACTTTGTATTTTTTTCATGTTTTCTGTATAGCTATCTGTTTATTTGACAGGTAGAGCTATACAAACTGTCTGTATTTCGCATAACTCTGATAACCCTGTGTCTCTCTTTTTATTTTACTTTAGAAATAAGTCGCCTTATTAGATGGAGTCTGATATTCCACAGCCGACTCCCAATATTTAAGAAGAAGTGGATGCTTAAATTCAGCTTCAGTTGTTAGTAACTACATTTACCTACCCAAGCTTGAAACATTGTTATAAAAATATAATTAAGTAATAATCGGCATTTTACATAATTACTTACGTGTTTGACACGTTATTATTTACTACCTAAAATACATTATTACATCAAATGTATAACACAACACAATCTCAAAAGCAATTCATTTCTATTTTTAATATGCAGCCGCTGCAAAAACTATCATTAGCGGCGAATTGTTCACGGTAGACCGACCGCGATCATTTCACTATCGCGCTCAATTTCACTGCGCACGCGCACCACCTGGCGATATTAGACATTAAAACCTATTGTCTATCGGCTGGTTTATGTGTGAAATTCATGTTCGTGTTTTGTGTAATTATCTTGATTAAGACTCTATTCCTTTAATCCAGGGTTTGCATTTCTTGTTTTATAACAGGTAGATAAGTAACTAATCGCCGAATACTGAAATGGTACTCAAATGTTTTAGACCCACTTAGCTGTTTAAATCGTCATTATCTGTCATTTTTTGGTTCCACAGTTTATTACCTTTAGCAAGTCAAAATTAAGCAGCTCTCAGCAAATATAGACAGAAACACCTACTTTTATAAATTATAAAAATGCCATTAATCTTCACACTAATATAACTAAAAGACATCACTAACATGGCTGAAACATTCCTGATAAAATACGCGTTATGCATATACCTTAGCAACAGTATGCAACTAATGAAAATAGATTCTCGGCAAAAAATATTACCCACTGAATTGTTCTTTAATAACCATGTGACTGGCTTTGGTATCGTTACATAATTGACACCTTTGTGCGCTTGACTGCGTTGAAGGTCGTCACCGGCAACGTGGCCGCGCTAAGGCTAAATTGACAAACAGAATCACCTCCATCACAATTTTTTACTGCGTAAGCAGGCACCCTGGCAGACGGCCTACTTCATGGTAAGTAGTCACCGTCACGTCACACAGGGCTACAATAATATAATTTAAATGAGTAACAAACTCAATGATCATTATTATAATATTCGCGATTTTTTCACCGTAAATCGTAAACTGTTGCCGGTGGACATGTTGTTGGCCATATAACTAATATCAATAATATATTATGTGATATATAAGCATAATAGTGATAGCCGATTGGTTAAGCACGCGTCTTGCGGGCACCAGGTCTTGGGTTCAAACCTCGGCTCGCACCTCTGGATTTATCGAAATCTATGTGCGAATCATAATTTCTATATGATTATCACTTACATACGGTGAAGGAAAACATCGTGAGGAAACCGCCAACCCGCTCTGGACCAGCGTGATGGATTATGGCCTGAATCCCCCTCGTGTTGAGGGGAAGGCCGTGCCCAGGAGTGGGACGTCAAAAAGGCTAAATTCTTTTATATAATATATATAGATGCTATGCATATGTTGTCTAGTTCAGATAAGAAATATAGCTAAATATTTAGCAGTAGAAACGAATGGATCTACTAAATCTAGATCTAGCTTTAAACGTTACAGGGGTGACCTAAATGTAAATGCGCGTCCAGTAATGACTGAAACACGAGACATCGTGCACTCAATGAGTTCATGGTTCAAAGGCTTCTGGGAAAACCGTTAAACGTGGTTTGTTTTGAAATAACGATTTATCGAAATGGTTCAGGAAGGTTAGTAATGGTGCCGAATCTGATACAAAAACTAAACTTGACTAAATTAAACACTGCAATATAGACTATGAATTTATATTTAATTTGCTTAGGCAAGTTCCATATTTGACCATTCTTCACGTAACGAATGAGCAGACATAAAGAGTTTTTAATGTCTGGGATCTGACGTTAGGTCCAGATGGACCTAATAGATTTATATATAAAAATGAATCCCTATTTCCTTGGTCATGGCATCACGCGTGAACGGATGGAACGATTTCGCTAATATAAAAATATATTTATTAAAAATATATTTTTTTTAGGACAAAAACGGTTCAGAATTTCATCAAATGACTGCGTGTCTTTTTTAATCTCACTACAACGTTCACGGTTATATTTTATGAAATTATATTTAAAATAAAATATGTAAATTTATACATAGTCCAAAATTATATTCTTAACACGTAAGTACACACATTTTGAACAAACGTGAGTCCAGCAAAACAAAAAATAACAATATTTGCATGACAATGAGCGATAGTAATGAGTTCCCATCGCTGACATGGTTACCCAGACCGACACACCACGTGCGGAATCGGTGACGTCACACCATATGTGTGTCTATGGTATTTGCTGACAAGTCTCCCAAGAACATTTTATGACAGAGCAGTCCACTTAGGTTATCAAGTTCTGCTACACATTGGTTCCTGAGACAATGGAATTACTGCACTGCAGTGCTTTATAAGAAAAAACTACTGACCCGCCCCGGCTTTGCACGGCTTTTCTGTACTATTTATATGTTTAATTAGAATTTATTATACATGCAGATCCTCCGGAAGAAATTCTCTAAATGATAGTGAAACCCTCATCAAAATCCGCCGCGTGGTTTAGAAGAACTTTGCGTACAAACAGATAAACGCGGATAGCAACTTTGTTTTATACCATTTAGAAAATATATTGTACTTTAAGCTAGTCCACAAATAGTCCCCTGAATGGTTAGATTAACTAATAAACAGATACGGATGAAGAAATATAGTCAAAAATCATAGCATAGAGCTAGAACATTAAATGAAACTCAGGGCGACTGCCTCGGCGATTAAATAATTATTATGCATGCCTTGCAAACGAAAGCTTTCAATTTCTCATACAAAGTGGAGATAAATGCATTCAAAAACCAGTTCATATTATCTAGGCCATACAGATGATAATTGAATTTGAATTTTATTAAACAATAGACCTAATATGTTTATCATTAACCTACATATCTCCGCCTCTGGTTGATGCGTGTTTTAACAACATTAACCGCCTTAAGGTCATCTAAACGTGTTGTAATGTAATATTAACCATCTGGTTATTTGACTCTAAAAATGGGCAAGTTTCTCTACTTTCATATCTACCAGCATTCTGTTGGTGTTCGGTTAAAATGAAATTCAGAAAATATTCTTCGAAATTTTTTAAACCTAGTGAATTTCACCTTGACCGAGTAACTAAGGTATTTAGGGACATTAATATTAGTGATAAAAACACAAACAAATATACAAAGTTAAGCTAAATAAATTAGTTGAATATGGGAAATCGAAAAAGGGAAAGGCCCTATAGTGTGTAAACCCGATATGGAGCTATAAAATGAAATAGCTATAATAGAATATCGTTTAAAAATCGATTGTGTTAAAAGTGTTAAATGGAAAAACAATGCCAATCCTGTTGCAAATAATCTTTGCTTATCCTTTCAATACCTTTCTTTAACTACACACTTAAATAATCATAAAAAGTCTAAAAACCCTTTTATGAGGTTTCCAAGAAACTAACAGGAAAACCAAGTGTGTCAGTGTCGAGCAGCACTCCGCAAACTGCACTTTATTATAAAAAAAACGCCTCTACTTTTTATATAAGCTATATTGAAGAGTTCATAACCGACACATTTCAAGGTTATGCTTTCAGAATTAGTACAATAGAGTCTCGGTTTAATGAAAATATGTAAATCTTTTACACAGTGTGCCCATTGAAATATCGATGGATAAGTGCTAATATACCTAATCTTAGCTAAATATTTTTGAATTTATATAACATATGAAATAGTAACTAGATTCTCTTTGGGGGCATAACATGTTTTTTTTTCATCAAGTGTGTATCTTGCATTTGATATTCCTCTCTGAATGTTCGCAAAGAAATAATTAACAGAAGTAAAGAAAAAAATTAACTGGATTTAGCACAAATGTTAAAACAATATAAATTTGGGGCAATGGGTCTCTGCTTACCCCCAACTGATAACAAGCATGACTGTAAATATGACGGATTTTATCGAAGCCTTTATCTCCCACCATTTTTATGACTCTCTTAGGTGCAGTCAGACTCAAAAATACACTATCTATTGACATAGATAGTGCACCTTCTATGTAGACCTGTAATTTATCGTCTTCGACGGTTGTCGGCTGAGCCCGATAAGGCAGTATTCAAGGACATATTGATAAGGTATCGATAACGTCGTTCTATTTGGTTTCACTTTTGAACAAATATTACTCAAGAGTGTAAAAGGAAAATAATATATTTCAAACAAATTGAAGGGTTATTTTTATTAGCTCTCTAACAGGCTACTTCTGATATTGGCCTGGCATCCAGGCCATAGACCACCAATCTGACTTACTGTCTGTTTATAGACTAAACTATGTTTAGTTAGGTTAGACTTATGACTCCACAATATTGTTAGCCATTCAGTTTTCATCGTTCACACATTCAATTAAAAATCCTCCCGATATTACATAGGAATGCAGTCATTCACACTGTGAACCCGGCGCCTATAATTTCCTTACATTTCACTGTATCAAATATCAAAATGTTAGAGACAAAATGTTGTCGTTTTCTTCGTGTGAATAACCGGGATCATGTTTGATTTTAATTTCTTTCTCTAAATTGGTTTGTCGTTGCATTACTTGAAGTCCATTCCAAATCCAAGGATACAGTAAATATGAGTAGTCCTGTTATCACTCCAATGCCATCATGTCGACTGAAGCTTAAAGATCCAAGTAGTCTTAAGGTGGAGGCGCCTGTCTAGCCCGCGAAATTCAAAATTTTCGAGTATTTTTATAGTTTATCCAAAATCTGAAAACATTTAAGACAACATTTTGTGATTTGCGACAAACACAGTATGCAGTGCATTTATTAATACATTTATTTTACTCTAAATATTATCACGGTAGATATGATACTAGTAAATCACTAAATATACAAAAATTGCCAGATTATCTGGATAGCTGTCGTTCTTGAAATGTTTTAGAGTAAGTTGGATATATTAATAAATGCACTGCACACGGTCTTTCTCGCGAATTACAAAATGTGCCTTTTATTATTGTCAGATTTTGAAAAAATTCTAAAAAACCTCAATAAATTTGTACTTCGCGGGCTAGATGGGCGCTTTAGCCTTAAGTAGATGGATTAATTCCCTACAGACGTTCGTAACATTTCCATTAAAGTGCATTAGTCAAGTGCCGTATCGATCATACACGTGAATCAGTTGATCACGGCGTCGGCGGTCCGGATGCGTTCGCGCATACGCACCGTCTAAAATTAACACGTCGCTTGTAAAAAGCGCGCCAACACGCGGCGGTTAGCGTAAACAGTTTACATTCGGCCCCGGCAATACTTAGCGACAGGAAATCAATGGATACTCCACAATTTGTGTGCAAGCTGCGTTGTGTATGCGGTTATGGAGCAAGTAGTTTGAAAAGCGATGGAGATGTTTAGGCGGTAGGCGATTGTTGTGCAAGTAACGCTCTAAGCGACCTGATTTAAATTTAAATTTAAAGAGACGATGCTATAGGAAAATACGTTAGATAATATAAGTGTATTTTATTTATTCTTTCGGTATTTATTACAGGAAAAGGAAATTTTAAAATCACAAAGCATTTTTCCAATTCTCTTTTTTGTTGAATTTTTTTATGACTGGCGACCCGAATGACTAGTCTAGTTTACAGTTTTCACCAAAATATTGTGTAGGTATTTCACGGACAATAGCGCAAATTGCAACCGATTCATATTCATTGTAGCTTTTGTTATGAACTTGGCTAGTTTTTTCCGTACCTATGGAGTTTTTGGCTTTTTGAAGTGAAAATGAATTCTCGCTTAGAATGATTGCCACCGTATTTTATACAAAAGTCGGCAAACATGTAAACGACCTGCCTGATGTTAGGCAGTTACCGTAGCCTATAGATGCATGCAATACCAAAGGCATAGCTCGCACGTTTCCGAAGTGAAGGGAAGAAGGAGAGAGAAAGGTGGATGGAACTGTGATATACAATAGCAAAGTATAACTCGTGTACTTTGATGAGGTAAGTCAACTTTTTCAGTGAGATCCCTGATCTCCCGGCAATTATATGACTAGGTACTTATGCATTAGGCTTGGAAATGATTGCTACTTTCAATTCATTACGTGAAATTATTATTTTTTTTCACTGATATTTCACCTGTGATTTTTCACAGTCAATGATTTTATTCAGATTGACTTTCACTATGAGACGTAATCCTATGAAGTCACTGGTCGATGATTTATCATAAAAACCGTGACAGTATCGAACGCTTTGCGATTACATTGCAATGATTTTTAATAGTTTCTTTTTACCTGTGTCAGTAGCAGGTGCTACTTATGAAATCTTATACAATATGATTTTTCACATGCTACATGTGAAATGTTCCATCACTATTATACATAGTTACTTATTGCCTTTTTGGACTATTGTTGAAAAGATGCCCTGGCGCATAGTCATGTTGCTCTTTAAAACTACCAGCGGAAAAAGTTTTTAGTAAGTAGTAAATACCTTTTATAAGACCCACAAAAAATCACACAAAATGAACAATACAAAACCATTAACACACACAATAATGCTCATTTTCGAACCATAAAGTGTTCGGCGACTTCCGATAACTGCGGCGCGTGTATCCAATCCCGTTGCTCAGATAAATATCATAGATAACACAAACCTTTTCATTGGAAGGATTTTAAAACGATTCCTTTCGTAAGAACATTACGTGTGCGGCTTACAAAAGGATGACGTAATAACATTTCTTATTAATAAAATCTGGTCATTCTCCAGTCACGTCTATATAGAAACAGGAAGATGCAAGTTCGATACCCGGCTCGCTTGGCTAAGATTTTTTGAATTCATGGTGTGGTACTGATTTTAAGCTCACTTTTCCGTGTCGTGTGGCATCGTAGCTTCAAAACGAATACATTTCAACCCGGTTTTTCCACGTTTAATAGCTAATTTCACTAAAATGGATGTCAGATAATCCTACTAATATTATAAATGCGAAAGTTTGTGAGTGTGGATGTATGTATGTTACTCCTTCACGCAAAAAACTACTGAAAGGATTTGGATGAAATTTGGAACACAGATAGTTTATAACCGGGATTAACATATAAGTTAAAATACTACGCGGATGAAGTCGCGGGGCACAGCTAGTTTATATATATAATGATGTTAATTAAGTAGTTTTTATAATTTTTGTAGAAGATCATCAGAAACAAGGGCTTACAAATATCTCAGACGGCGGAGGCTATAACAATATTTCATCACTTTTACAAAGTACCATAATAATTTCATTCACGTCGACTTTCCACGTTAAATTAACGCGTAGGTGTTTGTGATATGAACGAAATTACGTCAATAAACCTGAATTGTCTGGCGATTTGGCTGATTTATGCCCAGCGAGGCAATCACATGAATCAAATTTAACCTAGATATGAATTATAGTACCTACAGTATCATGCCGTACACAGGATATATAAATAATCTCACTAATAGAAACACAACTCGTCAGAACTATTAACAAGTATTGTTTTTATCAAATCCGATAAATAATAACATAATCAGATAAGTCAAAAGCTTTGGCATAGTCCACAAAGTCGACGACCGCTTGGCGCAGTGGTTCGAGCGTAGGCCGCTCGGCTCACTGCACATGGTGGTTGTGGGTTCGATTCCCGCCGGGGCCAATTTCGGAAATGGCCTTTTCATAATTTGCCCTGGTCTGGGTGTCACTGGGATCGCCCCCAGTCCATTGTAAGGTACCCATAGTACAAGCGTTGCTTAGTTTGGGACCATACAGTTGGTGTGTCAGTCTGGCGATATTTATTTATTTACAAAAGCTAAATATAGTGGTTTGTTATACTCGTTGCATTTTCTATGGTTTGATTTACTGTGTGGAGAAGGTCCGTAGTGGAGAAGTGAGATCTAAAGCCAGCTTGCTCGGGAGGTTGGTGGAGGAACAGATACAGATGAGGGTTGACAAAAATAATATTAAATTCACGTGATTAAGATTGTTAAATCTTAATTAATATTTGTGTATTTTAAACGCTTTCTAAGAATATGATGTTTTCATATTATAATAATGTGTGGGTGATTCAATAAATATTTAGAGGAGATACCTGCTTTATTTGGACCCCAGGATACAAACTTTGGCTTGGTTTGGAATCCACAGTAAAACCTTCCATGCAAGGCGTGATTTGGTTTATTGAACAATACCTCTTGTACCAATTTTTTTTTTTTTTTTGAATTGACTATATGTTGTTGGCCAGAGTGGCCATAACAACTTCACCCGGACAGAGGGCGAGCGCAAGTGCGCTCCAGCCAGAGGGGCAGGGGGGCAGCTAGCTCAAGGGCGCCACAAGGGACACGACCTCGGCTTGGGCCGCTGCCAGGAGAGGTGGCGAGGGTAAATCTACCACCGGATCGGAACGCGACATCGACTGAGAAGATCCGGCAAGAAACTCAGCGGGCTTGTCGGGTGCCAAGTAGGGATTGCAGTACCGGTACTGAGGAGAGCTAGGCAATTCCCGGTACCAGGCATAAGCCAGTACCGGGAAATACCGGGAATTTCGGGAAATTCGGTACCCAATACAAACGTTGAATAGTTATTTAAAAAACATACTTAACAGTCTAATTTGTGCTCCTTTTTATCAAAATGTAATTATTTACATGTATATTAAGTATTTTACTTATTTAGTGAACGAATCCGAAATGAATTTCGAAATTTCGGACCATTTTTCAATTGGCAGCGGCGTGTTAATTTCGAAATTTCGAACCTAAGATGCGGCTTAGCGGCCATTTGGAGTGGATGTGGACACCAGGAACTAGAAGCAGGGAGTTGAAATGACTTCAGTGCGTTATATTGCGAGAGGCGTCGTTAAAAAGTAATTGGCTGATGATGGATAAAGTAAGTCATCGATCATTGCGAATGAAGCCGAAACTTGGACGCACAAGTAGACGCCTCAACAAAATCATCGAGACACGAATGTCTCTGCATCTCTCTCCTGGTCCTGTTTCTCATATATCTGATTTTGAAGTACAGTAGAAGATCCTATTTGCTGATCATAAAGCAAAATTAGGCAGTACGTCTGCAGTGGGCGGTTTGACAAAATAATCAAAATGGTAAAGATACCCTAGCTGGAAGCCAACTACCAACATGATGAAGTGACGACATCGTGAAGGTAGCTAATAATTTGATGAATAGACTAGCAGGTCAGGACTGATACCAATGTCTGATAAAGGGATTGTTTCGATTGCTTTACTTCTCCTTTAGCCATTTTGATTTGAACCAACTGGCGTAAGTCCCCTTCAGTATCCTCCACTTCTGTCTCTTTTACGACTTGCGCCGCTTAGTTCGCTCCCGCGGTCGTCGTATTTCAATGGTGCTGGAGGTCTCCTATCAGTTTTTTTTCCAATGTTCACCAGGCACTATTCGAGTAGTGGTAAGATCCCGCCTTCTAGTGACATGACCAACCCTTTGCAATATGACGAAAGCTACTCATTTGATGACATCGTTGAATTTGCCTTGCTCTCGAACGGCCAATGGTCCACCTTATGTATACGCTTAGTAATGCCGATGTCACCGCCGATCAATGTTTTTCTTTTATTTATGTTCGAGCATCTTGGGAAAATGGCTGATCCGATTTCAACGGGGGTTTCACTTTAAGATAGCCAGTGGTTAAACTTAAAACATAGAGTACATAATCTCACCCTTTTACCTTTAGGAGTCGAGCTGCTGAATAAAATCTACATTTTCCACTAGCTGGTTGGAAAAGTAGTTATTCGATAGTATATTTTTTTTAATTGATATTATTTTTGTTGCTTTAATGAAAATTACCCTAAAACGTTATTTTAATATTTTGTTTAGATTTTACAATGATATTTCATATCAAAATCACATTTACCAAAATGTTGTATTAATTTCGAAATTTCGAAACTGATAATATACGAAACTGCAAGTCCTAGTCCGTATTCGCTATGCCTGTGGTGACTTCGGTTATAACGAAAGTCGAAATGGTATGGATATTTGAAAATATTAGTTATGAAATTATTTAGTACCGAAAGTACCGAAATTCCCGGGAATTCTTTTCAGTACCGGTACTAGATAGAAGGAGGAAAATACCGGGAATTCCCGGGAGCAATCCCTAGTGCCAAGGTGCGTCTAGGTAAGTAGACGCACCTTCTAGCGGAAGCGGGGGTTCGTCGACCTCGCCGGCGAGGTCGGTGTCTGGTGGGGAGTGTGCGTGTGTCGTTCTCCTCGACATCTGAGTCTAGGAGAGCGGTGAGTGGGTCGGGGGGGTCCAGCAACACATGCCGCGGCCTGCGGCGGCATGCAACTGGCGCGTGTGTAGGTGCATAATCGGCGGCGGCGACGATTAAGGCATTGGTGTGTTCAGAAGCCTTCTTGAAATAGCGTTCGGACGCTATTTTGAAGTGCTTCTGGAAAGAATGGAGGCGTAAGTCAGAATGAAGGTCTACGTACCAATTATTGTTATGCGTTTACGTATAACTACTGATTTGAAACAAATTATATTACGAAATTGAACAAAACATATTGGTAGAATATTCTGTATTTCTTTTGTTAATTAAGAATTACCAAGTACCTACCTTAAGTAGTACGTACCCACCATCGTATATCATGCCTAATTCAACTAAAAACAGGGTACCTCTGAAGAAAGCCTTAAATACAAAATCTTAATATAATCCTCACGAGATCCACGGAGTAGTTAATTATGCTCATATTTAGACACTTGAGCTCTCATCTTAGGTTTGTATTAACGGAGACGCCACGCCGGCGCTCTCTTGAATTATAAATGCGTTTGCATATTTCGTAGGTACAGGGTTTCCGCATTCGGTAACTGTAGCGGTCCTGGATTTTACTTTCATAGTGCCTACCTACCAATAATAGACAATTGTAAATTTAAATTTAGAAACCAACTACTTACTTACACAATTGAGAAAAAAAATACGATTACTAATTATTTATGTTTATTTTTACTTTTTTCATAAATATTTTGTAATTACAGCAAAGATTGATGCATAAATTATTTTCCGTTATTTTATTCTCAGTCAAGCGACAGAGAGAGGGTACCACTCGGAAGTACAGGAACTCTACATTACCCCTCAGTTGCGCTGATATAACTTTGGCACCGATTTGTTGTCTCTATTTTGGGTTGTCAAAAAGTAGAGATAGCAACATGAATTAGTGTAAAGGTAGAGTCAGTCTGCAAAGGAGGTGTAAGGACAGACGCGACACCTCGCTAAACGCAGGCAGCTAAATGACACGCTCCAAACCTATGTCCTAACTCAGGACTCGCTTCTCGATCGACTCGCAATACTTCAAAACTCACGTGTCGCGTAATACGACCGCTTGGCACAGTGATTCGAGCGTAGGCCGCTCGGCTCACTGCACATAGTGGTTGCGGGTTCCCGTCGGGGCAAATTTCGGAAATGGCCTTTTCGTAATTTGCTCAGGTGTGGATTTCACTGGAATAGCCCCCGGTCTATTGTACGGTACCCATAGTACAAGCGTTGCTTAGTTTGGGACCATTGAGTTGGTGTGTCAGTCTGGCGATATTCAGATTCTCTGCTATTAGTGCATGTCTCTGTCGCGGTTTATAAAATAAATAAATCCAAATAACGCCAGAATAACATACCAACTGTGTGGTCCCAAACTAAGCAACGCTTCTACTTCCATGGGTAAGGGATCCTAGTGACACTCAGACATTATGGAGATAATAATAAATAAATAAATGTCACGTTACGTTACTCTTGAATTCAATAAATGTACATTAATATTCACTTCCGATCCGGTGGTAGATTTACCCTCGCCACCTCTCCTGGCAGCGGCCCAAGCCGAGGTCGTGTCCCTTGTGGCGCCCTTGAGCTAGCTGCCCCCCTGCCCCTCTGGCTGGAGCGCACTTGCGCTCGCCCTCTGTCCGAGTGAAGTTGTTATGGCCACTCTGGCCAACAACATATAGTCCATAAAAAAAAAAATGAATATTCCGATTACGAAGTAAGTAATAAAAATAATAATATATTACATCCCTTCACTAGCTAGTCGTCCATAAAATATTCATAAAACCTTATTTTTATAAAAAAAATACTCAAAGGAAACGTATACAATTGCGTATAACATCTGTATAAAGAAATATAAAGGAGTATTCCCATTCAATGGGTTAATAGCACCCCAGGGGCTTGTTCCATTGTATATTGGTATATGTGTAGCTCCCCAATCGTGAGTTATAGCGCGCTAACCGACGGTTCAACTGAGACCAGTTAAACTTTTTAATGACTTTCTTTAGTTCCGAGTGGTTTAATTGAATTCACTAGATAGAACGATGATTCTGATTTCGATAGGAAGATTTGGCGTTCTGTTCTTTGGAACTAGCTCCATTTTTTTTATGCACTTATTCATACAAATAAATGGAATTGTAGTGTCTGTTTGTTATATGTATCAAAATTTCAAAATAATAGCTTTTTAGACAATGCATATGAAAGTATATGGTACATGACACATAAGAACAAAATGAGTACCTACTTAGAAAAAATAAACATATTTTTTTCCGGCTAATCTCCGGAATGGCTGGACCGATTTTGGCGGGACTTTCACTGGCAGACAGCTGATGTTATAAGGAGTAACTTGGGCTAATTTTATTATAAGTATAGAAGTGCCGCGCGGGCGGAGCCGCGGGCAACAGCTAGTAAAAATATAATTGTTCTTCAACTAGACACGGCGCTGTCTCTGTTATCGTAGGTACCTACAAACTAAACCTTTCTTAACTAACTGTACCTACCGCCATCCTTCTGAAGATTGTAACATTATGTTCAAGTCCAAAATAATTTTAGATAGGTATGTCAAATTTTGTTCAGCCGTGAGTTGGCATATATAAAAACCGGCGAATCAAACGCAAGACATCGAATCCACGTCATAACTATTACTTTTATACATACATATAGACTGCAAACGCGTCAACCCTATAACACCCATAAACTTATTCCCAAGAAATCGTTCATGCTAATTATAAGAATTATGTAAAAGCGAATAGTTCGACGGATTCAGTTGCGCGCGCGCACGCCATATTGTTTAGCACGCGATCCGCTATCGAGGTCGATCGAGAGACAACATAACACACCGTGAAATACTAATCTGTTTGTTTTAACCAATTTAACTGTTATTAATCAATTATTTGATTATGTAAAATATTGAGTTTCATGTGAATATTGAGTTCCACTGGCTGAATCGGTGATATAAATATTTCACACTTTCTATCCAAACGCTTAGCAAATAAAATAATATTGGTGTAGAATGGAATGTTAGAAGAATAAATAGATAAATAGGTACTACAGTAATATCAATTACTTATTTATTATCTGCTATTCGTAAGACAGCAGTAAAATCGTTGTTACTTCATATTTTGTAAATTTTTAGTCTTGAAACCAGCTTTTTGGTGCCAATTTATCGACTTCGATCGACCAACGAGCGCGCTACATTCCTCTATGTACAAAGCTAGAACCCACCGATCGACGTCGACTCTTCCATTCTACCATCGGACGATGGATCAACAGTCGATAAATTAATACAAAAATTGGTTTCAAGACTAAGGACTAAGGTTTGGTAACATCATTAGCGGTTAGCGGAAATTCACACAGTTCAACCGGCACCGAAAATTTACATACTTTTTACTGTGCACAGTGCCAAATACAGCCATGTCGTAGTTAAATGTAAGTATAGAAAAACGGTGTCGGCTTCATCGTGTGAACGACCACTTAGAGTTTAAATAGGTATTAATATTTGAAAAGAATGGCCTCTGTACACCGTACATTAGTTTTCTTTGCTCGCACCTAGTTTTAAATAACTAGCAAAAAATACAGATCGATTGTCAGTCAGCCAGATAATTATATATTTTCGAGGCAGAACAAAAAATTCTAAGTAATACTAATCTCGCTTCCACTCAAGAGACGCGGCATTAGTTTTTTTATATCTAGCATCATTCAATTGATCTGTTCATCTCGATAATGCGATATAGCGACGACCCTACCATTGGTAACTACTTAATTTCAAAATTATTAAACTCACTTAATAATCGCTTCTAAGTATTTAACCACAAACCTTATTGCTTCGCATCGCATTGAAAGACGAAGTAAGATGCGTAATTGGTAGGTACCTAACTAATTCCTACAAAAGATGACAATTAGAAGAGGTTTAAGATGACTATCCATTTAAAATGTTCTGTTGCACAAAAGTCATTTCGATTTTAAACGTCACTAGTGGTGGCTTTTTAATTTTTGGCATTTTATTTTCTGTCGCTTATCTTATTTGTATCTCGCTTACAGGAATAACAAAACTGAGAATGTGTAGTATAACAAACCTCATAAAAAGACACCCTAGCCAACATAACCCGAGATGATAATCAAGGGATAATACAATTGATATAGGTAGTTAGCGTAAATTTATAAATAAATGAAATTAGTTTTAGCCTGTTTGTAAAAGACACAGTCAGTATTAAAAATTTAAAAGTCATTCATTTGTAAAAGTCACATTTTGTACGTTTGGATTCTCATCGAGTTGCAGTAGTACCTACCTACCTGCAAAACAAAACGTGGCAACCTTGCGCCTCAATAAACTGTTAATTAAACCATTTATCAAAGCAATAGACCCACAGTATGTACAGTTAACACGCAAACTCCAAGTTGAGAAGGATTAACTCACATTATATACCTACGTAATTTTAGTATTACACAAATGCAATAATATAAATAAACGGAAAATGGTAGAAAAAACTTTTTTGATACATTTACGCGGTCATTGACATGAAAAATGTGTATACATTTTTGACGGTAGGTAGTAGTAATCATTCAACAATTAGATGCACGCGTCTTCCTCAAAAATGAATAAAAAAAATACAATAAATTATGTAAATTCGCGTTGCTGTACAAAACTTTATTAACTACATAAACTCAGCAATATAATTTGGTTGAGTGCCAGTCTTATGGAAAATGCTTGGCATTTGAGCTAAGTATCCGCATTATGCTAATAATTCATGCCAAATATAATTATTATGGTTATGATTCATATATTTAATGGTGTAATCGTATACCTATTATTAGAAGGCTAGTTTATTTTTATCTCCACTGTAACAACAAAGGTTTGGAATTATTGTCCTTTGTCCTTGTAATATAAATGGGAAATGGATTATTATAACATACATTAATAAAATCAATACAATGAATGTCTTTTCATTTTTTTATAACTAGCTGAGCCCGCGACTTCGTCCGCGTGGAATTGAACTTAACAAAAAAGCCCGCTCCCGCGTTCTGAGCCCGCGCGACAGGACCCATTTTTTAAAATTTTGTTTTACTAAAATAAAAGTAGCCTAAGTTACTGTTTATAACATCAGCTATCTACCGGTGAAAGTACCGTCAAAATGGGTCCAGCCGTTTCGGAGATTACCCGGAACAAACACACAGACAGACAGACAGACAGACAGACAAACATTTTTTAAATCGCGTTTTTGCTATAGATGTCGTATGTACTTTCATATGCATTTAGTGAAAAGGTGTTATTTTGATATTACAAACAGACATTCCAATTTTATTTATTTGTATAGATATTTAGTCGTTAATTTCCATAATACATTTAATGTCACCTAATTACAAGTTGTCGTACCAATCACCCAGCTCTGAATACGATGTTCTGCATATGCGGTGTTCCGTGTGCATATTATGATAACCCACATTGCCCAGACAACCATTGTACCTACTTACTACCTACCTACATTTACCTATTACATGCACTCTGATGCAGGCCGAATGATTTACGAATATTCCGATACTAAATTGTTAATCGATTTATTGGTTCTCTGTGAATATCTCTCTCTAATATATAAAATTCTCGTGTCACGGTGTTTGTTGCCAAACTCCTCCAAAATGGCTCGACCGATTTTCATGAAATTTTGTTTGCGTATCGGGTAGGTCTGAGAATCGGTCAACATCCATTTTTCATACCCCTAAATGTTAAAGGTGTACCATATATATATATTATAACAATTGGATTAAATTATTTACTCACAAATAAAACAGACTATTCCAAAATAAGTTTTAAAGTTTAAAGAATATTTTTAGATGAACTAATGATCAGTATAAAATTAAAATTTTCAATAAGTATAGGGTTACCATGGGTCAAGTACTTATTTTTGAGACATTTCCATAATTAGACAATGCAACTATTGAATGCAGAAGCACCCTTCTGGTATATAGTGCATCCTGCCAAAACCATAATAAAATGTCAAATGCCGTTACATAAACTTCCACGAACCAACTGTCAACATTACTACATAGATTAGCTCAAGGTTGCTGCGTTTTTTAAATTACACATACCTACGAACGACGAAGGCGCCCGCGCTACAGTAGCGGCGTGTTGGCTAACGTGTCCGCTTCCCAGACACAACTGTTTTAGTGATTTGAATTGCATGCAACGTTTATTTTTGAAATGCGATACCTTTTGCAGAAGTCTTACTGATGTTCTTTTGTATACTATTTAAACTAACAGTATCATGAGATATTTTTTCGTCTTGTTTGAAAAAAGTTGTCATTTAGAAAATGACTAGGTACTGATTTATATTCATTAAAATACTAACGTTAAAATTATAGCCCAATTGTTTAAGCCACACATATTTCAGACGGATTAAAAATATATAATTTCAATTGACCACGCCTTATGTGCAAGAATGCAGGATAATTGCTTAGAGAGCAATTAATTTGTGTGTTTACACAACAAAAAAATGTATTTATAAGGTCATTGGTAATGAGAGGTAAAAACCATTGGTTTTGATAACATAAACTACTCGCCTACTTCTGTTGTTAGACCAGATAATTTTTGGGTACATATCTTTCAACATTAAAATTTCCTCTTAGAACGACATAGGTATTCGCACAATAACATCAGGTATTTCCTTAAAATAAGCTTAGTGTACATTTGCATCAATTAATCAAATTAGCACTCACCATCATCATTGAAGTATGCATATTCTTCATTCAACACCTCTCCTGTTCCATACCAACGCGGGATTCAAACCCGGTACCACCATCCGCTTACATCATACGCGCCAAAATAAACTCCCGCCGAAAAAAACACACGTCAATCAACAAACACAAGGTTAAAACACCAACACTTAAATTAAAACAATAGTTTAAACGTGTCAAATAAAATTGAAATTAAAAAACCGTTCAAGTGTCTGTATGAAGTCAAGACACCATTCATGGACAAGTGGAGTCGCTATCAAAAACAAAACACGATAAAGTTTGTAAATACGTAATATTGTGAACGCAACAAATGTGAAACAAACGCCACCTCCGCCGCGCAACACGACACTGCACTAACTGGCGAGCGTAGCCTGCGAGCTGACTACCTGATATCGCTGACGCATTCCGACGTCGCGGAAACCTTCGTGCGGAAAAGAGATAGATATACAAACACACGATGCACCCACGAAATTGCATTTCATTGCATTGAATATCTGAATGTGACAGAGTTCCTAAAGTTTAGTTGCAGTAAACGGTAGACGTAGATTGAGTCAGTAGTTAATTCCACATTTAGAACTTTGTCATCGGGAGTGGAAAGGTTATTTCGGGACGTTTGAGCGTTGTACCTAATAAAATCTGTGGCAATTGTTTAGTAAATCTGCGAATAAATTGATTTGAAAGGGGTTTGAATATGAAGATAAATAATAATATAATAATAATAAATCGCAATGAATAAAGATAGTAATCGTTGTCCCTAAGAACTAAAATCATGGTGACCCTATTCAGGATACTCACTTCATCTATTTTCTCAAATATTTTTTGATGAAATGAAAATTGTTTGTTAATTCATTCTGCAACAGTCAATGTCCTATTCGGATCTTGATAAATATTAATTTAATTCAGAGCCATTAAAATGTAGGTGCCTACTAATAAATTGGTACATTTGGTACCTACCTTTCTCATGTGATAACATCAACTATAAGTCTTAAAAAATTTGATCAATATAATTTTGTACTGTACAAAAATGATGATCTGTACCAAAATAACGCCAAACTCCACGGAAAGGAATCACGGTGTGTATTGTGTTGTCCATCTAGTAAGACTGCACCAAGTTTACCTGGCTCAAATTCTTAGTAGGTACGCCGATCTTTTTCTTATTACGAGTACATTAAATAGTTACCCAGTTCAAAGTCACTCTTGCAATACAAATAGCACCGTCCGTTCTGAATGTAAATATTTTAACATTTTCACGGCCACCACGCTCCCGTATCGACACCGTCGGAAACACGCACAAAACATTTAAAAATAAACACACCTGAACGAATAATATATTTAGAAATAGGTAGATTTTAATGTCTTCTATAATTTGCAGAGCATTCATATTTTGAAGATTTTTTTGTGAATAATTTATAACAACGAATGGTTTCTTATTAAAAACGACACAGTTTAAATAACAGTAACCTTCTGAACCTTTTTTATTCCCGTATAGAGCGCTTCGCAGCGCCCATTGTCACGAGAGAACTGAGTTGTTTGATTGACGTCCTTATGTCCAAATTATCGCAGGGTACCCTCAAAATCCTATATTATTATTTGTTGGTCCGACTATCCATTATTTCTCATACATAGATGTAAGTTATTAATAGAATGCCAGGATATCCGATGATGATCAAAATGCAGTAATTACGTCTTATTGCCTTGTTATATATAAACACAGTGATAGTTGGTCAAAGTAAGTTCATAAAGGTCGGATTTTTAGGGTTTTATAATTCCTTACTTATTTCCCGGTATTTGAATTTCAACAAAGAGAAAGATCACAAGGAATTCAATTTCTCTCGACAAGCCTTCGTTACGGTAAGGAAATTGAATCAGCTACTTCAAAATATTGCTAGTTTAAATTCATCAGGCGATCGATACTTATGACACCTTGTGCGAGATTACGACCAACGAGTCTTGGAACATACTAACACTTTATAAACATAGTTTTACTTTAGGGCTCACTCGCCCCAAGTAAATTTAAGTCGTATCAAAATTAAGGTAATGTTTAAATTACCTAAGCAACTTGCTGAATGACATATCATCTATCCATAACAAGAACTGGATCGAGGAAAGGATTTTGAATAGATTTTATAAATATGTTGTGACTGCATCTAGAATATTCCTAATAATGACATTCAGAAGGGTTGCCTCTAATGTTATTAGAGTATTCTATATCAAAAGATGGTTGTCGCATAACAAATTTAAACATTTCATTACAA
Source organism: Notodonta dromedarius (assembly GCA_905147325.1). Classification (NCBI taxonomy): domain Eukaryota; kingdom Metazoa; phylum Arthropoda; class Insecta; order Lepidoptera; family Notodontidae; genus Notodonta; species Notodonta dromedarius. Next base: position 8,814,136 of record LR990172.1, read on the forward strand.
TTTAGATATGACATTGCTTACTATAGTAATCTAGCTCAACTTGATAGCTGTCAAAGACTTATTTTATTCAAAGTGTAGGTTGGTCCTGTCAGGGTGAGAAGGAACTTCAAAATACGCTGGTTAACTAAATGCAGGCAAACGTAGGTAGGTAGGCAGACCAATAATACCTACTTAGTAGTTACCTACCTAGCTAAAAGGCATTAAAACCGTTTTTACTGACTAAAAAAATATCATCATTTAACTTGAAATTACGCTTGTTAACTAAATGCAGGCAAACGAAGGTAGGTAGGCAGACCAATAATACCTACTTAGTTAGTAGTTACCTACCTAGCTAAAAGGCATTAAAACCGTTTTTACTGACTAAAAAAATATCATCATTTATTACAGAAGCATTGTTCTGTGGTAGGTACCTTCTCGTAACACAGAAATACATTTTGTTTCCACAAAATTCCTTCATTGCCGACTCACAACTTTCTTCAAAGAAAACTAGAGCGTCAAGGAGGAATGAACAAAATAAATAAAACATGACTCTCTACCGCCAACGAGGGACTCAGGCTATTCTTCACGAGTGACGGACAGGGCCGAGTGTCAATTATGTCGCAGTAAAAATAGTAATCCGCACCTTCGTGAGATATCTAAAAACATGGTCTTCTACAGCCGGTTCCTGGTTCGTCGGGACGATGACGTATCGCTCGGTTTCAAATACCTACGACCCATTTATCGGATCACGGTAGATATAATAAATATCATGTTGTATATAATCCATTACTAGAAATTCCAACATAATTAAAGATATCTCCAGCTTTTAAAACTTCACACCATTTGAATTTTTTTTGAGGCATTGTTAAATTTGAATACGCCTTTTAATTTACGAGACATTGGAAGAGTTTTTGTCACGACAGTAAGCACTATTATCCGCTATGAAAAGACTAAACTAGTTATAGCGTGGACATCCTGGTTCTATCATTGTATCGCTACATATGTTCTGCCGGAGGCTATCACGCTTTATACAGTTTATTATTACGGCTGAAGCACACGCCCTAATCGCCCCGGGCGAATCCTAAACCATACATTTCCCAGTTGTATCGGCCAAGACAACATAGTTGTTGTACTGAGAGACAAGAGGTGGCAATATAGAGTGCTGAAAAACTGAAAGAACTAAGTATATATTTTTTTTATATGACAAGTGAGTAAACAAGCGTATGACGTATGATGTTAATTAGTTACCGTAGCCTATGAATACTTGCAATTCCAAAGGTATTGCTCACACGTTGCTGAATTTAAGGGGATTGTAAGGGGGGGAAACTATTCCTCTATGGCAGGGAGGATACGAAGACCATGATTTGACCTAATCGATTTGAAAATCCTCTTATATCTTCCTTTATACTTATTTAAAAATGAATGTTTGTCTGTATGTCCTTTATCACATTTTAAGAAAATATCAGAGTCATACTAAAAACTAATATTTACAGTATAACAACTACCTACTTATAAACTAACTTTCAGTAAATTTAATACAAAATAAAAAACCTTCTCCTTTATAGAACTATGCATTTGATCATGTCATGATGTTCAGCAAAGTGCTATGCATGAGCCCACAAAGGTTTCTGAGTTGGTACGACCAATTTTTGGCAGCGTAGCAACGGTACAGCTAGTAATTTATAAGTCTTGTGGTCGTTTCTTGTGACCACTGAAATAGATTTCATAACAATGCAGGTTCAGCAAAGCAATCAAAAGTGCCTTCGCAGCTCAAGCCCAACTCACAATCAGATTTTCTATCTACTTTTCTGGTCCCTTCTCGAAATTTTCATGAAATGTAAAAACTTATACTTTAGCTTTTCATGAAAAAAGTATCCCACAAGCGGGGCGAGACTCTACATCAGTATGCAAGGAATTTTCGAAACGGCATCTACGTGAGATTCCGTGGGGCAGTTCCCTCAACTTGAGTCGTTGAGGCTAACTTTGGGCATAAAAGTGCGGGTCTCCCGCTGAAGGGATTTGCTCGCTTCAGGCACAGCACGTAGATTCGCATTTAAGCATGATTTGTTGTGTTTTTGTTGGAGAAGTATAACAGAATTTGACTGAGTACATTTTTTGTACCGTAGGGCTATGCGGGGCAGTGCTTTGAAGATCAAGGGACCCCTTGACCTCCATGAACGACGTTTGAAATAGTTATATAAAATTAATACCTTTCCTAGTTGAATAAATATATTTCGACTTTTAAGCCAATTAATAAATCGTTATCAAGTCTGAAAGCGATCTTGAAAATATCATTCTTATACAATTCCAGTGCAAAATTACATGTCAAAAGCATACTCAAGATCGCTACCAGACTTGAGATTGATTTATTAATTCGGCCCTTATATTTTGAGATTGCACTCTACATGACTCCGATAGGCGAACCTATTGCCATTATACCGAGCGCCCTTATCCCCTTATTGCGAAGGGGATTAGAACCATAATCCACCAAGCTAGCCCAGTGCGAGTTAGCGAACTTCACACGGTTTTTGGAAGCTGTGCACGATCCCTCGCAGTGTGTAACTTTACCGTTAACTACTTAGTTGCGATACGTAATTAAATTTTCAACTGTACTTTTATTTGCTCACCCCTACAGTCAAAACCTTACGTTTAATCTATACCACGTCACCCCAAGCTTCTACCCTAGTTCTTTATATTCATCCCCTATGAATGTGTCCAAAGGGACCTTACGAACAAGTGCATTTATTATAGCAATAATGGTAATCCATCGTGGTTATGGGGCTAGAGCATGGGGAGTTGTGAGAACTCGGCGTTGGATAACATTTGGTCAAGATTTTTTGTAAGAGAATAATTTTAGGGTGAATCTGGTCCCAAAGGATAATGACAAGCGTGTTCTGATATACCTTTGGTACACTAACTTAAATCGTGAAATATTTTAATATTCTTTTTAATAACATTAAATATAATATACTAACTATACTTGCCTACTTACTTAAATATTTTTATTAAATAAATTATTAACGAATAAAATACCCAATAATACTATAAAATTAATATAAAATACCCACGAGGGTAGAGTTTATTTTATTGTCTTTTGTTTTTTTTTTTTTTAAAGTGTTTATCTTATTGTAGGTACTAATAGTCCGTTTTGTATGTTGTAAGTCGTGTTGTATGTTTAAGTAATTTTGAGCTATTGTTAGTTAAATCGATTCTGTTGTTTACTAATATAGATTCGAATGACTCAATTAAATTTGACACAGCTAAAAAAACTTCCGTCTCGGTCATAGATCATAACATGAATCGACCGTGAGTGAGAAGGACGACAATAGGTACATTTAATTCATGTAGAGAAAAACCTAGTATAATAAAAATATTGTCATATTTAAATCAAACTAACGCCATCTGTTAACAAGCTGCCGAAACATAAACAATAGTGTTCTGTAATTTCTAAACAATGTAAGTAGTGGAATTGTGTCTGGCGTGATTTCAGTACGTGATAATAGATGTCTCTAGTAGTATAATTTATAGGTATTCTGCTACTGATTTCCATCAATGATAACTACTTCTGAACGGTGAAGGATTACATCGTGAAACCTGCATGTCTTTCGAGAGACAGGTGATGTTCACCAACCCGTATTGGACCTTAGCTTGTTGAATTATGGAATAGATTAGGTAAATTTTAAATTATCTACAATCTTTATGTTTTTACGATTTTTTTAGGTAGGTAAGTACCTGCAATTACTAATCTAAATATCTTAATTGTATGTGTAACACAACTACTGACATTGATACTTTTATTATCACACTTGTCACCATAAGATTGATATCGTGTTATATCGTACCAGAAATCATCTAGTGGTGACCTTACAAACAGCAAATAATTAAAATCAGGAAACAGCTGTAAAATTAATTACAAATCTTTACTGATAATTGTGAATTAAACTTTATTGTAATGATATACAGAACATTTTTAATAATGATTCTATTTATAGCAAATCCTTCGCAGCATCAGAGTGTTGGAGCCAAACTAATTTCCTGCAAGTCTACAGCACGAGCTGTTGATCTTCTCAGTCGAGGTCGCGTTCCGATCCGGTGGTAGATTTACCCTCGCTACCTCTCCTGGCAGCGGCCCAAGCCGAGGTCGTGTCCCTTGTGGCGCCCTTGAGCTAGCTGCCCCCCTGCCCCTCTGGCTGGAGCGCACTCGCGCTCGCCCTCTGTCCGGGTGAAGTTGTTATGGCCACTCTGGCCAACAACATAATAGTCATATCAAAAAAAACAAAAAAAAAGCACGTGCTATAAGATCTCTCTGATATTAAGCAGTTACCGTAGCCGATGCTTGCAATGTCAAAGGCACTGCTTGCACGTTGCCCACTTGAAGAGCAGTGGGACAGAGGGAGGGGCAAGGAGGAGGGGTTGGGCTTCGGGCTATCCCCCTCATCGTACGAAACGCAGCTATGATGGCTACTTTACATCGATCTTCTGTGAGAGGGTGGTACTACCCCGGGCGAGCGAGCCCTCGGCTACAGTAACTGCTTAACACTTTGATTCCCGGTGGCACATTACTGTGTTTGCAGGACGCAGGCTAATTAAAACCTTTTCCCTAAAAAGCTATGGTATATTTTTGCTTGAAGTAATGTTATTCTTATTTGGCATTATAACATACGGCCCCTTTATTCAAGAAACTAAAACAGTCATCAGAAAGGCGATAGTGCCAATAGAATTTGAATGAGAGGGTTTTTTACGACACTTGTAATTTGACGCCGCGATACGGCATATGACCGCGGGACTTGACGGATGTGCGCGAATTAAACGTCACGGATGCCAAAGGGTTAACATCAGGGGGATCGTCTGCTTGTTTGCAGACTTAAAAAAAAGAGCGGGTCAATGTCCCGCTACAAAAGACAATAGGCTCGTCTGACGTCTTCTACCTACTTCGTGGAGAATAAAATAGGTACCGTCGGTGAATATTATTATTACACTAGCTGTGCGACTTCATCCGCGTAGTATTGAATTATTGAGTTAAAAAGTATCCTATATGTTAATCCCGGTTATAGTCTATCTGTGTTCCAAATTTCATCCAAATCCGTTCAGTAGTTTTTGCGTGAAGGAGTAACAAACATACATACATACATACATCCACACTCACAAACTTTCGCATTTATAATATTAGTAGGATAGGTTCATGCTTAAGATGCATGATTTTAATTATTAAATTAATTGTTACTTTCGCTCAACGACAAAACCAATACGTACCTATCTAGAAAAAAATAACATTTGTGGCGCCATCTGTTATTACAAAACTAATACTAGACAGACCAATTAAAAAAATGTAATGCTTAGGAAACTGTCAATCAATAGGTATCTATATTTTCACAGACTTAAAAATACTCTGTGGTAGATTTTATATAAAAAAACAAGCAACATTTTCTTTATTTTTTACACGTTTTGATTCTCAGATCTCGGAAATCTCAATCAATAGGGAAGTTGAAATGGGAAGTACTGAGCCGTGAGCGGAAGTCTGTCTGTCCATTATCATTATGATCTAGATCTACTTGTTTTAACACTATTGCGTTTGGTATAATGGCTCTGGACATTATAACGAACGAGTTCAAGTATTGTTGAGAATGGGGTCGTTGGCCAATAGACCTTTATGTAAAATAAAAATGGTACTCAAAAGCCTATCTGTCTACTGACTTAGAAGGACAAAGATTCTAGCCACCTACGTTATGTAAAGTACCCACAATATACATTTCATGTTGCTAGCCCCAACGATTTAGGCTGTGCGCTAATAAATCATGCAAGTCAGTCAGTCAGTTTCTCGATTTACCTATTGCATATACCTACAGAAGATACAGGCAACTGTATTTCTATAATCGTCGTATCTCTGTGTCCGTGGTATAGCAAGGCTTAGTATTTACACTGAAGAGATTTTCTCCAAAGACATCTTTGATCATGAAGATACAAGCTTGGAAAAATTTAATGCTGATTTTAGCATCTTAAGCGTAATGCTTAAGATTTCAATAGTTCCAGCAAATGCGTGTGGCAAAGATTTTTAGCTAAGCCGTAACCAAATAATGTTTAATAATAACCTCAAGTTTTTAATAACAACCTGTTATCATTACAAATTAGTTGGCTATGATTAAGTAATTGTATACATCTTTCCCATTTTTTGCTAGAAAAATCAAAACCGTTTCAATAGACTGAAAATAGGTATTACTGTCCTGCTCAGTCTTGTCAACTTTATTTTGTGTAAGTGCCAAGGTTAATGTAACCGTCCCGACATGATCCTTTTATTCCCTAGGATGTAATTTTCAGGGCAAACTCAAAAGCCTTCAACAATTAAGACCAATAACAACCAGTAACCGATTATGGGTATCTGTAATAGCAACCGGTGTGACAAGGCGACCTAGTTAAAACAGGTCAAAAACCGAGCGTATTTTCAGAATTAAAGTTCAATACTCGAGTTCATGGATTATTTTCGGGTATACTAGGTGAAACAGAAAGGGTATACTATTTTTTTTGTAACTTTACTTTGTAAATCTAAGACTATCGGCTTTGTGGGACAGTTGAAGTACTAAAGGTTTTATAGACTTATGAAATCTGTCAACAGGTTTATCCCTATAACACCTTTTTTTCTTCAACTTTCCTCCAAAGCTGGTAGTTTTAGAATTACAAAGTTAAGTTTTGAAGAAAATAGTATACCCTTTCTGTTTCAACCCGTAATTCCCGTATTATGCCAATCTGTACTATGTATAACAAGAACACAGGTTATGGGCATCTAAAACTCATGTTTATCTTGTGCTTACCTCTTTGTAATAATACCGATGCCTATAGCTAGATAGCTAGATGGCTATAGCTCTTATTTATGATGACGGAAGAAGCCAGTCAAGACGAAGGGTAGTCACGGCTTTGATTGATTAATTGACATTGAGGCGACTGAAATAGTTTCCTAGCAAGCTATAAATGTAATTTGAACTAATTATAATCCGTACGAGATTTTCCTATAAATAAATAAATAATAAAAATCACACGCCAACTATATGGTCCCAAGCTAGGCCACACTTGTACTATGGGTACCGTACAATGGACTGGGGGCGATTCCAGTGACACCCACTGGGCAAATTACGAAAAGGCCATTTCTTAGATCTACCCTGACGGGAATCAAACCTGCAACCACCCTGGTGCAGTGAGCCGAGCTTCCTACGCTCGAACCACTGCGCCTAGCGGTCTTCAAATTGCCACTATTTTCAATTTTGATTGTAATTACCTTAACAAATGTGTTATTATTTAAAAAATACACAATACATATTTACTTGAATTAGGTAAGCTCGGCATTGGCTGTGTTATCGTTCCTCAAAAATTTAAATTCATTATCGCTTCCATGGAGTAAGTCAGTTTCCTGTACCAATGAATATCGTTGTTTTATATTAATTCAATATAATATGTACTTAGTTCCACATAAAATAGCACGTTAATAGTAGCGTCCAAGGAAACATCACCAACGGTCAAGGTATCAGAGCAGACGCCCGCAGAATTTTTTTGCTTATATTGCAAAACCTGCGTGAAGGTTTACGTAAAATCACATTGATTAATACATGATCCATCTAATATTGTATCTCTTACATTATGAGAATACTTACGATGAAAACGGGAATATGAAGAAGGGATAATACAAATAAAGATCAATCAAGTTATGTGTATAACAGTGTTGGAGAGAAACTCGTCCCTCACCTTAAGCTTGCCATCATCAAAGACTATGAAGCAAACACTTTCTAAAGCACATTAGATAACATTATTTTTTGTAAAACTAAGTCGGCAAACAAGCGTACGACCTGCTCCATGTTAAGCAGTTAACGTAGCCTATAGATGCTTGTAATACCAAAGGCTTTGCTCGCACGTTGCCGACCTAAATGGGAGTGGGACAGAGGGAGGGGATGAGGGATTGGGCTTACGGCTCTCTCATTCATTGCACGAAACGCCGCTATAATCATTTATTTATGCCGATCTTCTGTGAGAGGATGGTACTACCTCGGTTGAGCTAGCTCGTATTTCAGCTGTAGTCAGCTATAAGTAATAAATAAATAAATAAATATCGCCAGACAAACAAACCAACTGTATGGTCCCAAACTAAGCAAAGCTTGTACTATGTGTACCGTACAATGGACTGGGGGCGATCCCAGTGACACCCAGACCAGGGAAAATTACGAAAAGGCCATTTCCTAAATTTACCCTGACGGGAATCGAACCCGCAACCACCCGGTGCTGTGAGCCGAGCGGCCTACGCTCGAACCACTGCACCAAGCGGTCGTCAGCTGGCTACAACTTGGCTATACCGAGAAAAGTAAGAACCAGTACCTATTGTTAGATTAGAAGCTGGACTTCCAAGCACTCGGCCAATGATATCAATTATTTATTGCTCCGTTGTAACGATCTCTGATCGACCAATCAAATTCAATGAATTTGTCACTTCAGCAGTGTGCAATTGATTGTGGTTTAACAATAGAATAGATAGATCAAGATAGATAGTGTCCGTGTCCACTCAATTTCGTGGATCTATAAACTCTTATACTTGATTTCACTTCTTCTTAGAAATAGGGTTACTTTGTAGATATCAAGTAATTCATATTCAAACATTTTCATAATGAGGATAAGATCCTATGTAGGTTGGGTGAGTGGAGTTTACAGACATTAGGGTAATTTTGTGTTATAATATAATGCAGATTTCCTCTTGATATTTTCCTCATAAGCTCGGTTAAACCTATCTAAATTTATAAACTGACGCACGCATCGCCATCATTGACAGGGATGGACTTCCTTGAAATAAAACATGTTATCATGTTGAACTTGAATTTCAACATGAGCTTTTATAACTTATGGTGGCATAGAAGAGAACGCCAGAAGAAGCAAACTGCCAATCAGATCGTCCGATGACATCAGGGGTGCTACTCTTAGCAACGATAATCGATATATCGTGACATTCGTATTGTCGAATCCTACTCTAAATTCCATCTTTTTTGCCGTCATATATCGTCTGATCGAACGATAATTTTGTATTGTTCGTTCAGTAATCGATGCGACGGCAAAACAGATGGAATTTAAAGTAGGATTCGACAATACGAATGTCACTATATATCGATTATCGTTGCTAAGAGTAGCACCCCAGGATTATTACAACACTGGGTAGATAAGGGCTCAAACAAGAGTGGGTTATTTTGTTTGTCTTCAACTAGGAGACATACTTACAACACGGTGGTATATCCAAGCTGTAGCCAATTGATTACAGCTCATATCTACGGGTTTTATTTATTTATTCGTATGGCATTCTTACAAATGTTCACAATAATAAAAATTAAAAACAAAATTATAAAGTTATTCTATCTTTTAAGTGCTGAATCCATGGGATAGCGTCGTTTTCTAGAGAGAACAGGTCTGTTGGGCCGCCGTGGTACCTTGTGAGTGGGCAGTCTCTCGCTATATGCTCAACATCCTGGACAGCAGCTCCACACTCACACTCCGGTGATTCCCTCCACCCGCACATGGACACAAAGGCATTGCTTCGCCCGCATCCAGTTCGTACCCTATTCAGTTGGCACCATTCCCTACGGGTTAGCTCTACTAGAGTAGTACGACCCTCTCACAGAAGATCGGCGTAAAGCACCTATAAAAGCTGCGTTTCGTACGATGACTGAGAGACCTGAAAGACCAATCCCCCTCCCCCACCCTCTGTCCTAATCACCGCTCATCTTGAGGTCGGTAACGTGCGAGCATGCCATTCGTATTGCTAGTATCTAAAGACTACGGTAACTGCTTAACATCAGGCGGGTCCTAAACCTGTTTGCAGACATTGTTTTGATAAAAAAAAAATGAACTGAATAATTAAACCCATATCACAATTTAGTCCAAAAAACTCGTGTAATACTTGCACCAACGTAACCAATGTTTCAATGTCAACATTTTGCAATATCACATGTTGAACTGTACTTGAACACTAATGGTAATTTCTGCCAACCGGTGCCTATTCGCTATAACGTTCACTTCCGCTTATTTAATTATATCCGTTTAGTACAACACAATTTAATTGTCGACCATCGTAGATCTTGTGAAATAGTTTTTAACTCCCCAAGTTTAAATTGGCCTAGTTAATAGAACATAGATGCTCGTCGTTGAAGTCTTTTATTCGCATTTAACTGCTTTAGCGAGAAAGTTTGCTAAACAATACCCAATTGTTTTTAAACATTCCTTATAGGAATCTCTTACACACCAATTGGTTATAATTCAAGGGCGCCAACGAAATCTAACAAATTACTAGTTATTTTTGGTAGATTTGATAAGATAGCGGACGCAGGTCGCATGCGCAAAAATTTTTCAATGAACTCATTTAGATTTCTACATCGGCAGAAGCCGGCGTTCGTTTTATTTAGTTTCGGTGCGACACGCGTGCCGGGCGGACGTGTTGCGATCCGCGCGCCATCTACGTTGACTGAAACTCGCGCGACCCTTACTGAATGTGCATTTACTGTACCCTGTATTTATGAAATAAGATGTGTAAAACACAGTGTTTGCTGGCGTTCGCCGCGCTCTGCGCGAGCCACGTCCATTCATGGGGTGAGTAGATCAGCTGATTACCGACACTGACCACGTGCTGTTTTTTCACGTTATGTAACACGTTCTACGTTTCATAAGTGTGGCCAGTGGGAAGAAAGAAGTAAGGAGCGCGTAATTTTCGTGTCAAAAAATTCGCAAGTTTTGTAGGTCGTTAAGGGCGTTATTCGCGTGGCGTGGCCGCCATTGCTCGGGGGCTTCGAGTCACGTACGCCACTCGCAAAGTATCGCGTATACCCCGACTGTGTTTAGATGTCCCGCTGCGCATCCAAACATTCACGGCGACAGGCTTATTTCATTTACCCGTGTTATACCTATCTGAAATTTGGTAAAGAATGATAACTAATTGCGGTAACATTCCGTAGATATAGGAGTTAATGTTTATATAGGTACTTACGTTGACGCAGATAGGTATTCAAAATGATTATGATTTATAATGAGGGTAGATATTCAATGCCGTTCATAATTTCTAGAGATAGGTAATTAATCTACCTAATTAGAATTAAAATAATAAGTACTTAAGTATTAAAACCAATAGTAATAGGTTGGTTAATAGTAATACCATTCTATTACCATTCTATGTATTCATATTATAGGTAGAGTACCTAGTTGAACAACATTATTAACACAGAATTGAATTTAATTAAAATAATTTATGAGTAGATTATTAACTAATATATTCAATCGAAAAATACCCAGTAAACTTGCAAATGAATTAAAAACAATCTAAGTATGATTAAGTCAGTATATCATTTAATGATAATACGTACTGTTCAGTTAATTATGATAATAATACTGATCAGGAAGGAAGAATGAAACAAGTAGGTAGGTATCTGTAGGGTGTTCAGGGCGGGCGCGTGCCTGCAGCGCGGGCGGGCGGTAAATGCCACGCGACGGAGGATGAATAAATAGGTATCCACCGCATTTGATATAGTTATATATACATATTTATATTATATGCTCTAATACTTGTTATTGCATAATATTTAATTATATATGGTTTAGGTTGGACTTTGTAAGCAACTATTAAGTATAAGCAACTACTTAATCCCACGGTTTATTTTAAATGTTAGGTAAGACTTAAGTAGGTACCTTATTATTCGCAAATTATTATTATGACTACATTTTTTTTTTTTTAATTTTGATTGAATGTAAGAGAAAGAATAAGTCGATAGGTACCTACGTATGTACCTACTTATGTTTTATCTTACAGAATGAACTTATGTAAACATCTTTTACGAATTACCCTGGTAAAACCAATAAGGCAATAAGTAATAAACGTTTTATCAATAAATATCGCCAGACTGACATAACTAGGTACCTACAAACTCTACGGACCTAAACTAAGCAACGCTTGCACCTACCATGGGTACCGTACAATGGACTGGGGGCGATCCCAGAGACAAACCATTTCCTAAATTTGTCCCGACGGGTATCGAGCCCGCAACCACCGGATGCAGTGAGCCAAGCGGCCTACGCTCGAACCACTGCGCCAAGCAGTCGTCATATATTATACCTACAGTTACCTCTGTATAATACTATACAAGTATATGAGGTGACCCACACTAATGTATAAATAAACAATAAATAACGTCGGTATTGTATGTTACCTATTATACAAACATGCCGTTTGAATAGATCTTAGTAGCAACTGACGTAGGTATATCAAATAAATCTATAAGAGAGTAGGTATAATATATTGTTTAACATTGACCCAAGTGTCAACACACAACATAGATACCCACACCGTTAAAAATATACCTACTTATAAAATGTTGGAAAGCTGTTGGAAACATGTATGTTTTGTATAAAATATAGTAGATAATAATAATACTTACTTAAATTGTACCGAAAAGATCACAAATTGCCGTCTTAAGGCTAAAGCGCCCATCTAGTTTTTTAGAAATTTTTCAACATCTGACAATAATAAAAGGCACATTTTGTAATTCGCGAAAAAGACCGTGTGCAGTGCATTTATTAATATATCCAACTTACTCTAAAACATTTCAAGAACGACAGCTATCCAGATAATCTGGCAATTTTTGTATATTTAGTGATTTATTATTATTCGCTGGTTAGACAGGCGCCATCACCTTAAGGTGAAGGCGCCTGTCTAGCCCGCGAAATTCAAAAATTTCGAGTATTTTTAAAGTTTATCCAAAATCTGAAAACATTTAGGACAACAGTTTGTGATTTGCGACAAACACAGTATGCAGTGCGTTTATTAATACATTTATTTTGCTCTAAATATTATCACGGTGGATATGATACTAGTAAATCATTAAATATACAAAAATTGCCAGTTTTTCTGGTTATCTGTCGTTCTTGAAATGTTTTAGAGTAAGTTGGATATATTAATAAATGCATTGCATACGGCCTTTGTCGCCGATTACAAAATGTAGTCTTAAATGTTTTCAGATTTTGGATAAACTATAAAAATACTCGAAAGTTTTGAATTTCGCGGGCTAGATGGGCGCTTGAGCCTTAAATGAAACTAGGTCTAAATTCACGGGTGCTACTCTTAGCAATAATAAATCGATATATCGTGAGTAATCGTGACATTCGTATTGTCGAATACTTCTCTGAATTAAATTTTTCTTACGTCATAGGTATGGTCTGATCGAACGATAATTTTGTATTGTTCGTTCAGTAATCGATACGACATAAAAGATGGAATTTAAAGTAGGATTCGACTACACGAATGTCACCATATACCTATATCGATTATTATTGCTAAGAGTAGCACCTCTGGATTCCCGTTTTTTTTCGATATTCGATCGATGAGTGAGTTTGAGTTTAAAGAGGCGTTTTTCAAATTTAGAGGCTTATAAATAACTAGCTGAGCCCGCGACTTCGTCCGCGTGGAATTTAACTTGCCAAAAAAGCCCGCTCCCGCATACTGAGCCCGCGCGGCAGGACCCATTTTTTTTTTGTTTTTCTAAAATAAAAGTGGCCTAAGTTACTCCTTATAACATCAGCTATCTGCCAGTGAAAGTCCCGTCAAAATCGGTCCAGCCGTTTCGGAGATTACCCGGAACAAACACACAGACAGACAGACAGACAAACAATTTTAAAATCGCGTTTTTGCTATAGGTTTCGTATGTGTTTCGGATGCATTTAGTGAAAAGGTGTTATTTTGATATTACAAACAGACACTCAAATTTTATTAGGTGTCAAATTAATATTTTTTTATTATATAAGTAACAGGTAGGTAAGTAGTATGTATAAATTGCCAATACTAGCTGAAGTGTAAGTTAAGGCCCAGTGATCTTACGAGTCTACTTAGTTGGTTTATCGAAGCGTTGCAGTTGCGTTTTGATTTCACTGACGTCCTTGTTCAAAAATAATTGATTGATAATATCATTAGATATTGTAGGTACCAAGAATTAACCATCATAAATCGTTATGTGTATAAATAATAAATAAATATCGCCAGACAGACACACCAACTGTACGGTCCCAAACTAAGCAACGCTTTTACTATGGGTACCTTAAAATTGACTGTGGGCGATCCCAGCGACACCCAGACTAGGGCAAATTAAGAAAAGGCCATTTCCAAAATTTGCCTCGGCGGGAATTGAACCCGCAATCACCATGTACAGTGAGCCAAGAGGCCTAAGGTCGAACCACTGCGCCAAGCGGACGACCGCTGTGACGAAGCTACTTTGAGAAATTAACATTAAAATTAGAATGATAAGGCCCGTATCAATAAATCAATTTCAGGTCCGAGAGCGGTCTTGAGTAAGCTCTTGACATGTCATTTTGCACTGGTATGACATAGAAATGACATTTCCAAGATCGCCCTCAGACTTGAGATCGATTTATTCATGCGGGCCAAAGTCTACGAACCTCAGTATAATTACTAAAAGTGTCTTTGAGACATTCAATTTAAATTTTATTCAAGCAGGCATTTAAACCTTTTGAAGTCTTGCCTAAAGGCATATAGCCCCTTTTTTTGCAAGAAATAAATGGAAGGCACCTGCCAATAAATCATTCTCATAATTTCATGGCTGTTCTAAATTATTGTCAAGCAATTTACATTGAATAATGTTACTCGTACACTAACTAGAATTGTTGTCGACCACACTAAATCGTGACAATTCCGATTGAGAATCAGTGGAACCTTGCACTGCATCTCAAGGAGATTGGACGGCAGGTTGCGTGATTTAAAATGCTTATAAAAGAATTCACATTGGTATCACAAACAAAAGAGGTCCTTCTGTGTGGGTAGGTAGAATGGAAAATTGATTGATATGACAATAAAAGAAAAGAATGTCAAACCCGAGACGTATCTTGGTCGAAGTCGCGGCTAATTTCCCGGAAACAAGCTATTTCCCAGAATGATAAATATCAAATAAAAAAAAAAAAATATCAAATATCTGGGCTCTAACCACGCTAGCTACTCAAATCGTAATAGAAAGGCAAACGCTCGCGATAACGTTTCAAACGCTCCGCTTTTGACGTTTTGCTGACACCATACCATATCAATGTCAGTAGCAAAACGTCAAAAGCGGAGCGTTTGAAACGTAATCGCGAGCGTTTGCCTTTCTATTACGATTTGAGTAGCTAGCGTGGTTAGGGCTCTGTTCATCTGTTCTAAGTCTATATACTTTGCCTCGGACATAAAGGTGCCATTTTTGATATAAAAGTCTTTGGCAAAATCCTCAAACATCAAAGCTGAGTGGGTGTCAATTAAATCTAAAACAGTGAGCCACTTGTAATTAAGTTGCTTAAACTGTTAAGTGTTAATTAACTCAAGTAGATTATAAATCCCTGTAAATACAGTAGTCAAATGAAGTATGTACTTATCTAATAGAGTATCACTTATCAGACCAAAGATTATATTTAATGGTAGCGCCACTGACTTACTAGTTATTCACAGCAATTTAATGTCTGTCTAGCGTAATAACATAATACTACAGACAGGGTATTATTTAACAGGGCTTTACCTGTAGCTCTACCATGAGTTCATACGTTCTAGTGCGGCTGGTCAATACGCTAACTTGAGCTGTTTAAGTTCGCATTCGAGTATAATCAAGAGCAAAATCAAAAGAAAACTATACTCTATAGGCTGGGAATTTCTGAGTACTAAGCATGGAAATAATTGCTACTTTAAATTCATTTTCATTACGTAAAATTGTATTTTTTTCAGTGTTATTTCACCAGTGATTTTTCACAGTCAATGGTTTTATTCATAGTGAATTTTAACTATAACAGTGGTCGATGATGTATCAAAAAAAAACTGCGACAGTCTCGGTACTGTCTGAAGCGTTCGGACGCTTTGCGGTTTAATTGCAATGATTTCCAACAGTTTCTACCTATATCGGTAGCAAGTGCTACGTATGAAAAACTACATAATATGATTTATCACATGCTACCTGTGAAATGTTCCAACACTACTCAGTACCTATTGAACCTAGACCTCCCCTAAATGCAAGGCCGAAGTGAAAAATAATAAATCATTGGTAAACTCTCTGATGTATGGTGTAAAGTACTTTATTGTCATAGGCCAGCTGCTGCTACACACCACACCACGTCCTTCGAAAGCGAAAAAGTAACAGACTACAATAAGGTTATTGCGTAAAGTAACTACGTCAGATATCGTTCGTAATTAGCATACAAACAAATGACATTCGTAAACCAGTTTCCTGAACTAGGTGCAAATCACTCGACGTTGCCCAACGGGTCAACGGCCCCGTGACAATGTTCCACGCGATTGTGGCTCATATTGTAAGGCAATTAATTGTTATGTTTATATAACAAATATTTTTACACTATATTGGTCTGCATTAAAATTTAACTCCAGTAAACCGAAATCGCAATCGCAAATAAAATTAACGAAAAACTAAGTATGTAGGTACCAATGTATGGTTCCGAACTAAGCGACGCATGTCTACAATACAGGATGTGTCAAAACTCAGAATTAATACTTGGGAGTAGTATGGATGAGTAGCGAATTAAATAAAATATCAAAGAACTTTTTCAACTTGTTCTTTCCGACAATTTAAAAAAGTATAATATTCATTGTAAGCTACAAAACGAACGAAATACTTTTTGAATATTGCTACCTGCTATTCGTAAATTTAGTTTAAGTTTTCTAAGGCCACAAACACCGCGAAAATCGGTACAAATATTTAGAAAGCCATATGGTACCTAGATAGTTAAGTATTAGTCATCTACATAAATTAGCTTACCGTTTGTGCAACTTTATTTTTATTACGAACTTTTAAAACATCCTGTATACTATTGGAATTGGATCCGCACTAGGAATTGGGGGCGATCACAATACCAACCAGACCAAGGCAAATTTGTCATTCTTTTACAATGGTTTTGCAAAACATTTTTGGACCATAAATACACGACCATAAGGTTGGTTTAGTTAGACAAGTATCTACCTAAATTATAAAACAAAATGTTCGCACGTGATTCGCAATATTTATTAAAAACTTTACAATAACATACCTACTTACGTAACGACGATTGTAATTCAGAATCAAAAAGATAAGCTATAAATCATTCCGTTCTAAAACTCATTGCAATTCTTTAAAACGTTAGTTCTATGATAAACCGAACGTGTCAATAATAAACCGCACAGCAATCGCACACTGCACTGTTTAGTACTACTAGGTCACGCATAGTTCCGTAAAAAATTGGTACAAGTACAAATTTCGACAATTACTGTTCTTAAATCATAAACATTCTATGTATATACAAATATAGCGCCCGACCGTGTCCCAGTTCTGTAGCCCGATTCACGTAAATACATACTATCCAAAAATCGTTAGCGTTCAGAAGTCGTTCGGTTATCGTCCTATCCAATTTAGCTATTCACGTCTTCCTTGATCGTCGATCAATAGGACGACAACTCAATAGGATCGGAGCTAAACGATTTCTCAACGACTTGAACGACTTCATTGCCATTATCATAAATATGTATTCTACCAAGTTATCAAAACACTTTTTTTACTGAAATTACAGTGATATGGGTCTTATAACTCAAGTTAATTTGATCATAAACATATAAATAGCCATTATCACGCAAATATCAATATAAATTATGTTTTTTTTTCATACACGGCAAAATATACTGTGTCCAAGGCAAAAAAAATATGAAAAAAAGAGAACTGTCTTTGAGAACTGTCAAATGAAGTGTCAGTTAGAGATGCGCAAACAGTATCACTGAGCTGAACCGATATATATATATCTTTTCAACTCAGTGATATATATCACTCTTGTATATCAGAAGCTCACTAGTGATATAAAGATTTGTTTGAAGACTGAGCGAACTAGCGATGTGTTTTTTCAACGCTATAGCTCAGAATAAGGTAATAAAATGCGAAAGCGTGTTTATTGGTTTGCCTTTCTTTTACGCAGCAACAGATCACGTATATATTACTAACAGTATTTATCTACACAAAATATATGACAATCCGATACACTACATACCAAAACAAAATTACTATTACTCAGTTCAGTCATAACTAGGCGTAATCCGTAAGTAAAGTAAATAAAACAAAACGGTTTGAAATAATACAAGCTGTTCGGTACGGCAACACAAGGAAAAAAAGGCGACTCAAACACACTAGATTTTTCGACCAATTTATTATTTATTGTAAATTTGGTAAATGGGTCTTAACTTGGAGGCAATCTAATGGCGAGTGCGCCTCGCATGGCGGGGTTAATCCAACTGCGTGCGTGGAAGGGATAGGTAGGGTCGTGTAGGATGACAGTATGTATTCATTAGGCTCTCCGCACGCGTATATATTCTAACTAACTGAGCCCGCGACTTCGTCCGCGTGGAATTTAACTTAACAAAAAAGCCCGCTCCCGCGTTCGGAGCCCGCACGACAAAAAAATTAAGTCTCATAATTTGTACTCTATTCATTTGACTTAAAGGGCGATTTTCTTTTAACGTCGTGTGCTTTCCATCTCATCTGAGCCAAAGAGCTAGTGAGCTATTTCACCTGTCTAGTTGTCTACTACATGTCAATCACTTAGTTCAGTAACTCAAATTGAAACCATATCCGTAAAGATATAGAGATATAATTCGAAATCATGTGAGCTAAAGAGATTAGCTCTTTGGTACCGATATATATCTTTTTTGTCATTAGCTCGCGAGCTACACAACTCTAGTGTCAGTCAATGGTAAACAAATTGAAAATTTGTATTGTATTGTTATTTTTAATGTAATTGCTATTTGTTGACACGCGAAATACCTATTAAACTGGATGGACCATATTTTTTACGCAAGAAGAAGAA
This sequence comes from Notodonta dromedarius, assembly GCA_905147325.1. NCBI lineage: Eukaryota > Metazoa > Arthropoda > Insecta > Lepidoptera > Notodontidae > Notodonta > Notodonta dromedarius. The sequence continues at coordinate 8,832,976 of LR990172.1, forward strand.
ACAGTTTTTCTTTCGGCAACAAGAGTTGCTGGTGGAGTTCATGGGCAGGTACAGGGACCTAGCGTCATAAAAATAGTCAGTTTGGGCCCTAGTTGACTTGTTAAAACCGAAAGAAGAGTTAACAAAGTAAGTAATCTGAAATTCACTACATAGTATAAAACAAAGTCGCCTCCCGCTGTCTGTCCGTATGTATGCTTAGATCTTTAAAACTACACAACGGATCTTGATGCTGTTTTTTTTAATAGATAGAGTGATTCATGAGGAAGGTTTATATGTATAATACATGCATAATGTAGTAGAGAAACACTGATTATTTATTGCACCAGTGCGAAGCCGGGGCGGGTCGCTAGTATAATATTATAAAAAAATCTAATCAATGCAAGTTATAAGGTTATTAGTAGTTAAACTGAGAAACAGTAAATCATCAATATTTTATCTTTATATTAAAATTTATTTACTATATTTATTACATTATTGTTACAGAAATGAAAGTGTGCATAAATTCCCAGCAGCAGTGATGAGGATTAGTTTGTGCGGCGAGCAAGGTGATTCAGCCACAGTGTCCGGAAAACTGAAACAAAACAAGAAGTTGTTAACACACTAAAGACTGATGCTATACTTCGCTGTGTGATCTTGATTATATAATTTAAAAGGCTACAATGCTAGAATTTTTTTGTCTGTTATTTACATTGTTGTTATGAGTCTAAGTTGTTTATATTATATTATAAAGTATAATATTATTAAATACCTCAAAACGACAAAAATTCAATTTTTATTACTTTAGTTAAATATGTTTATAGCAGTGATAGCCGATTGATTAAGCACACGTCTTGCGGGCACCAGTTCCTAGGTTCAAACCCGGCTCGCACCTCTGGGTTCTCGAAATCTATAATGCAAACCATAATTTCTATATGGTTATCACTTGCTTACGGTGAAGGAAAACATTGTGAGGAAACCTGCATGACTTAGAAAATCTAACCAATACTCGAAAGATATGTGAAAGCTGCCAACCCACAATGGGCCAGCGTGGTGGATTACAGCCTGAGTCCCCCTCGTAGTGAGGGGAGGCCCGTGCCGTTAAAAGGGCTAAATTATTATTATAGTAATGTTAGTCCACTTGTCATGTTTAGTATTTTTAATTAAAAAAAATGCTTTTCCCTATTTGATTATTAAATATGTAAGTTCCTACCTTTTGATGGGTTTGTCAGTGGTCCACAGCCTTTAAATGAGTGCTTGCTGGGCCAGTCTGTCTTGCTGCAACTCTATATTGCGTCCTTGAGCACCCCTAGCAGATACAACATTCATTGTTTCATCTCTGAAACTCTTCTTCATTGGTACCAGGCAGTAATGCCGATGGCAAAGATATCGTCAAGGAGACTGTGCAAGCACTTCAGAGAGTCAAATAGTCTTTATGAAGTCCCTTTCTAGCATTTCAAAAGCGTCCCACCGTGCACACTTCAATATATTATCCTTATCCGCTCCCTTCGACGATCTTCTCTCTTGGCTGCATCATTATTACATATTCTTTGGCTGCATCTAACAAATATGCAAGCCCGAGACTTATTTCGAACTTTCAATCACCACACAAACAGTCTAAACACTCCCGTCATAGAAAAAAGCACCGAAATGTTCTCAAAAGCGTCGCAATTTTGTAACGTTTGCTCAACGATACTTGAATTGTGAAATTTGACATTAAGTCGTTGGCGGCCGACCTATCGAAAAATCGTTTTGTTATGTGAATATCGTTTAGCCGACGTTTTGGAACGATTCTCACCCAATGATCGTATGTGAATACGGTTCAACGATTTTTCAATAGGACGACTTCTAAATCGTTCCGATTGACAGATGTGAATACGAAAACGGTTTCAACGACTAAGTCGCAGCGACATCGCTACGGTTTTGATTACGTGAATCGGGCTACTGGTCATTGTTTCGATGACAATAGTTGACAGAGGTCTCGTTGGCCAATTAAACCCAGATTTGGGTTAAAATCGGGCCGGTTCGCGGAATGTGCTAAGCAATTGATATAATTAAGAAACAGACGAATGATCGATGATCGTTGGAAAATTTGTTCGTTCTAGATTAATTGATGATGAAGTGAATTAAGTGCATATTAGGTATTTAATATTTTTTCTGTATTCTCGCAGAAATGTTATTTTGAAGTATTATATTTTTTTTCGTTTTTTATTCCTTGGATAACTGTTTTGTTTTTAAGTCTTGTATTCGTGCTATTTTAGTTTAAACATACATTAAATAAATATCAAAAACAATTGATCTAGAAAACATCTATATACTTACCTACTTACAGACATATTTCTGAGATTATAAGATTTGTTTATCAACGAGAAATCACTTGCATGACATTAATCGTCTTTGAGCTGTATCTTGCACTTGATACAGAGATAGCATACATTATGTAATCTACTTACATTATCTAGGTAAACCATTTATATATTATTATCTATAAATACCAGAAATAATGATTGATTTACGCATGAGCGATTTACGCTTATCGCATTTTATCTAAATGGGTATCTAAATCATTTTGGGAGCGCACATCGTGTAGATAACAATATGTTTTTATTGATAACGATACAAAATACTACAACGTAATTCTTTAAACTTTATAACCATATTTATGAGAATATAAATTGAATAGATACTTGACTTGACGACCGCTTGGCGCAGTGGTTCGAGCGTAGGCCGCTCGGTTCACTACACATGGTGGTTGCGGGTTCGATTCACGCCGGGGCAAATTTCGGAAATGACCTTTTCGTAATTTCCCTTGCTCTGGATGTCACTGGGATCGCCTCCAGTCCATTGTACGGTACCCATAGTACAAGCATTGCTTAGTTTGGGACCATACAGTTGGTGAGTCAGTCTGGCGATATTATTTTTATATTTATCAACTGAGGCGTTCCTACTTATATTTATGTGGGACTGTAACCCAGGTTAACTAGGATACAGTCACGGTCACAGATATTTTCCAATACGTCATCATCGTCCTTCGGTAGCTTCCCGAGTATCTATCGCAAGTCATCATTAGTTCGGACTTTTGTAACGCCCTGTAGATACCTATAAATAAGGAAAATGCAACTTCAAATGAGTGTCGTGTAACCGTATCAGATGGTAATCCAACAACACTGATTAGACTTGCGAAATCCGATAGCTTTTACTACACTTCGCAATATTATTAGGTCTTTACATCAGTATTATCAATAATATTATCCCTCACGCAAGTATAACACATACGCACGCCCGTTGCTTTGCTCATGTTGATTATGAGAAATTCTTTGTACTTAATTAAAAGTAGACAGCATTTACAACAAAATCGTTATTTTTAAATACTTTAAAATAAACTTCATTCTGTTGGAGCCATAAATTTGTCAAAGTTAATGTGATTATTAGTAATTTTATAAAAGTTGAATCGACCAACAAGCACACTTCCCACCATACCATATCCATGTCAGTAGAAATCGTGAAGCTCATGTCAGCAAAACGTCAAAAGCGGAGCGTTTGAAACTTAATCGCGAGCGTTTGCTTTTCTATTTCTATTACGATTTGAGTAGCTAGCGTGGTTAGGGCCCTGATGTTTAGCAGTTACCATAGCTTACTTGGAATACCAAAGGCATACCTCGCACGATGCCGACATGAAGGGGAGTCAGACACGAGGGAGAAGAAGGGTTTCCGGCTCTTACACCCATCGTACGAAACATAGCTACAGTAGCTTTTTACACCGCTCTTCTATTTGAGGGTAGTATTACCCGGTCGCGCCAGCCCTTATAGCTGTAGTGTATTGGCTACAGCTCGGCTTTACGCCGGAAACCTACTTACAGTTTACCTTCTACTAGGTGAAACAGAAACGGTATACTATTTTTTTGCAACTTTACTTTGTAAATCTAAAACTAACGGCTTTGTGGGACAGTTGAAGTACTGAAGGTTTTGTATACTTATGAAATCTGTCAACAGCTGTATCCCTGTCAGTAACACCTTTTGTTTTGAAGTTTTCTCCAAAACTATAGAATTACAAAGTTAAGTTTTGAAAATACAAGTATACCCTTTCTGTATCAAACTGTATATTATAGTAAGAATTCGAAAGCGGTAAACTACACATTTCTAATTCACAGATGATAACAGTGATAACATAATGTGTTATGTCATTGTGACGCTAAATAGGTATTAATAATTATTTTGTTAAATCTCGATGTCCGGCGTAATCACACTTTATATAACTCCCAAGCCCGAACAGATCAAGCAAGGTTACCGCGAAATTGTTTTTCTTTTATGTTAGAAAGATAAGCGCTGATATCTTTTTAATTTAAGAATAAATATATTTTATATTTTTTCTTGACATCGTTTTTAATACGAATTGAATCATTTATTTCAATCAATGCCTTACTGTTCGCTGAGTGGTTTCATTATTTCCTTCATGTTTATATTTTAAATTGCCTACGGAGGAGATTTTTTGTGAACGTAATAAGGTACTTATCTACTATAAGAACATATTGTTTAAATTCCAAATTGAACTTCAAGTTTATATCAGGGTTCATTATCACTATAAAATACGAAGTATTTATGCCATCAATCATTACATTATCACGGGTCCTTGTTCGTTCAGACGCGGAGGCCGGCTCGCGTTCCATAATGAGGTCATCTCTATGGCGGCCCGCGTTGTGACGCAGAAAAGCTTTCTCTGTTAAAGTAGCTAAAGATGCGCTATACTTACTTACGAGTATATAAGGTTTTAAGCATGCACTTAGTGGTTTTTGTTATCTTTAAATCTCGTGTAGGTAGGTATTATATCGCAAATTGTAGCACATAAGAGAGACTGTGGATTTTTTTTTCCAAATCTCTATATACCTATTGTTAGCTAACGTAATTAACTAATGCATATTGTTTGTACTTGTGTGTTCTTGATTTAATTATTATTTGTTATAACTTAATCTGCTAGTACTCTTTGCATTATAATTAAAAAGTAAAAGGACAGTAGTCGATGTTTTAAAACATTGAAAAGAGTAACCATTGAGTTTCTTGCCGGCTCTTCTCAGTGGAAGCAGCATTCCGAACCGGTGGTAGATTCTGACTATTCATAAATGCTTTGTTGGCTTTTTTTTTTGACAATTTTGAATTTTGAATTTTTTGAATTAAAAAAAAATATATAAATGGATGGTCAGATTGATTGGAACGGAAAAGAGGAAATGTAATAATTGTGATGACGGGATTAATTTAATAATTAAACTAGTATATTCGTATTAATAAAGTTAACATCGAAGACAAGTGGAGACCTGACTTTGAGATTACCCAATATCTACCCCTTTGAACAACACTATATACCTATAAGTACCAAGATTGTATAAGTTGAAAGTCGCTACCCGGGTATGTCTGTTTATCAGCTCAGTTTTTCTAAACTACGCAACGGGTTTTCATGCCGTATTCACTGTTAGTTAGATAATTTCTTCCGGAAGGTTTATATTTTAGATAATAGTAGATAGGAATTCACTGAAAATTCGTTGTGTTTGTTTGTAGTACGGCACGAGTGTGTCACTGGCTTTAGGTAAGTAGTTAAGTGTATTATTAGATTACTGACTTACCTACATAAACACCATTATTATGTTTACTTGAATTCAAAAATAACATGCGTAATATGACGCCACTGTCACAAGATGCTATGTTTGTATAGTGAATTTTACAGTTTTGCGCATGCGGCGCACCTATGACCCGGCGTAATCGAGTACTTGACGACAGATTGAAAGATGAAGCTGAAATAGCGTTCGTGTCCCGAGTCACGTACGCCACGGCTATGGGGGTCTAGGGCGGCGGATAGGGGGGAAGGGGGGCTCTACATCAGGAAAAAGTGATACGTATAAAATACCTATATAACAATAAAATAAGTAAGTAGGTATGATTATCACGTATTTAACAGCCCCACAAAGATATCTGGCCCACTGACAGCGTCGCTAGTGTCACTGTCAAAATATGACATTTATCTATTGAACACTTTAGTTCCTCTTTTGGCCACTGGGCAAATTGGGTATAGGTATCTCTTATTATTTGGACTATTAAGGCTGAAGCGCCCATCTAGCCCGCGAAGTTCAAATTTTTTGAGTTCTTTTAGAAATTTTTCAAAATCTGACAATAATAAAAGACAAATTTTGTAGTTCGCGAAAAAGACCGTGTGCAGTGCATTTATTAATATATCCAACTTAATCTAAAACATTTCAAGAACGACAGCTATCCAGATAATCTGGCAATTTTTGTATATTTAGTGATTTCTAGTATCATATCCACCGTGATAATATTTAGAGTAAAAAAAATGTATTAATAAATGCACTGCACACGGTCTTTTTCGCGAATTACAAAATTTGTCTTTTATTATTGTCAGATTTTGAAAAATTTCTAAAAGAACTCAAAAAATTTGAACTTCGCGGGCTAGACAGGCGCCTACATAATGATAATTGATTCCACGAACGTCACTTCATTTCCAAACAGGTTTTGTAAGTTTCAGGAGTCATCGCCCTTTCACCTGTGACATGCTTTAACAATGAAACAAAAAAGACTAAAGGTATAATTTTGTTTCAAAACATATGTAATTCTACTTAAAGGACCTCTTTGCACTGTATTACCAAACTTCTAGTAAAAACAATGTTTAGTTCAACTAGGTAGGTATAAACAATTCCTACTACAGAGTGGGTATAGCTCAGCATATAGAATTAAGCCGCTCTTGTGGGAGAAGACTCCGCTCTTCCGTAATAATCTTCTGGTACCTATGTGTGCATTGAAGTTTCCCTTCTATTTAATCGCTGTCAAGATGTATTTTTTAATGTAACAAAGTCAGCAGATATCGTGGCCTATAGCTGCTTGCAATACCAAAGGCATTACTCGCACGTTGCCGGCCTAAAGGGGGGGGGGGGGGGGGGTCATCACTCGTCGTATGAAACACAGCGTTAATAGCTACTTTAGGGCCTGTGCACACCATGTTTTTAAACGCACCGTCGACGCGCGTTTGTATCGATACAGACGCGATACGCACGCGACTCAGACGCAGCCTGTAGACCTTTGTAGGATAAAACGCAAGTCGACGTAAACGTGGTGTGCACAGGCCCTTACGCCGATCTTTTGTGAGAGAGTCGTACTGCTGTAGTCGTGCCCACGTGTATATGAGATTTAGTCAATTGGCAACACTACCAACTAATTAATTGTTTTAACTAAGTCTTGTTAACATATGAGTCGATGATGCCCTTGTTGGTTCTATCGCCCTTTTATCTTTAATCTTTGTGGAATAATGAAATTTCAATGTCATGAGTTTACGACGACACGGCCGTCGCAATTTAATTAATGTTCATAACCAATGGACGCGTGTTTCCGCCTTTCCTATACCTATTATTTATGATCACTTAGTCAATTATAGTTATATAATAATTATGGGATACAAACTAGTGCTCGCGACTCATAATGGGGATGCGGACTATTATTTTTATTGCAAAAGTATTGAAAGTGAAGGATTCGATTAGGTAGAATATAATATAATAACCCTTTATTGTACCAACACCAGAGTTCGAATTTAACATAGTAACATAATAAAACAGTAGTGCGCATGTGTACCACCGACCAGAAGAAACTTTAAATTTTAAGATTCGAAAGCAGGTTGTTTTAGCAAACTTTCATATCAAATACGTCTGAATTTATTTAATATTTATGAAAAAATATTCCACAACTTGTGTCAAAATATAATTGGTAAGTACTTATCATACTAATATTATAAAGAGGAAAACTTTGTTTGTTTGATTGCAATGATAGGCTCTGAAACTACTGAACCGATTTGAAAAATTATTTCACTGTTAAAAAAAAATAATTAGGGATCCTTACTAAAACTCGAATAATGTAACCGTAATGTACCCGTGCGAAGCCGGGGCGGGCCGCTAGTGAGTTAATATAATTAACGAATACTTATATTATATTAAGTATAAATGTTAGTCATGATCCCCATTATTTTTCCTTCTTTTCGAACTCTAATTCAAATACTAATGACCCGTGTTCAAGAAGGGGGGATAAATAGGTAAATGACCTTAGTACGAGTCATAATCCCGTCAACGTATTCCTGAACGTGGCATGTTGTTCCACGAAATATTTTCACCAATAGATAAAATATTTTCGCGCGTTTGATAAGATAAACATTAATCATTAATTTATTATCAAAGTGTGGTAGCTACGTGTCTTATGTCAAGTGGCTAGGAAGCTAAAAAAAAAAAAAAATTGGAATAAGGTGCCTACCTACCTACTTTTTTCCAAAAAGTTCCAGGCTACAGGTGGTCTGTGGCAGTACTCTTTTTAGTCTAACACTGCCTTGCAAAACGTGTTGGAGTACCGCTGATCAACTCTTTTCAGTTCCAATAAGTATCTACTTATTTCTGATCAGTTTATGATCGTGTCTCTGGCAAACCGGATTTTATCCGCGGATACGGATATAGACCATCGAACATCACTATTCACTATCGTGTAATACCTCATATCATATCGTTACCTATTTGATTTGTTTCCACATTCGTTAATTATTTATACAGGATACCGTTGACCTATTTCGAGAAAAATAGTGCTCTCGGCGTTCGCGCTCAATGTCCCGTACGACATTGATTTGACTTCATAATCAATTCAAATTCTCCTGCTATTTGTATCTTTGTGAATGTACCTAAATAATGAAAACATTTTAAAAAAGTTGACCGTCACGGGACACCAGATAATGGGAAAAGGTGAGAGAGCGTCATGCCATTTGCCGTGACGGCAAACTGGTCGATTTTAGTGCCAGAGTGCGCCAATAGGATGTTTGAGGTTGTAAGACGAGATGCTCAAAATGAGACAGGGCACAATAGACTGGCGTATAAAATGTGGATTGATTGACAGAGATTTAAATAAAATTATAAATATTTATAAAGAAAAAAATATCAGCTCCTTCATCTACTTCATAATTATTTGCGCGATACACTTTTCGGTGTTGGTCAATACTCATTAGACTAGTATTTAAATGAGCTTATTCTATGGTTTTTCCACTTCCTGAGCAACATATCCGGTTGTTCAACTTTTTTTATGAAGGTACGTCTACCTATATTTGTACCTTAATACGTATGTCTATATCGCTGTGGTCAGTTCCGCATTGTACATGGATTATTAATAGTATAGTAGGTTACCTAGTAGAAGCAAGGAAGTATGAGTAGAAGTGGTATTGTTTTGTCAAACGGATAAATTATGACCGTGGAAAACCGCAAAAGTAAATCAATAACAAATTCTGTTAATTATTTTACATAACTTGCAAGGTTGCAAGGTTATTGGAGGAATAGATTTCTATATGATCCTATCCTGTGAACCTATCACCTGCTTACGGTGAAGGAAAATATCGTGAATAAACTTGCATTTCTTTATATCTAACAATTTTTCGAAAACCATGTGAAATCCGCAAACCTGCACTGGGCCAGCGTGGTGAATTATGGCCTGAATCCCCCTCGTATTGAGGGGAGGACCGTGCCCAGAAGTGAGTTAAAAGGGCTTATTACAATTATTTAAATAAAGGTAGATAACAGGTTTTATTGGGTACTTTAATCCAACAACCAACTTGTGCATATTTACCTACTAACGTAAACTTTTAAAATTGCCGGAAGTAGTATTGAGCTTATTCATTAAACATCCTAACCCTAACCTAACTGTAGGCACTTTCCTCACGTAGATAGGTATTCGTCAGCTACAAATAGCTAGAACACGCTAATTCATTTCGCACAGAGCGAACCACGTTGTGTGACGTCATATTCAAGGTTTTCTTGCAGATATGTCGAACCCCTTTGTTAATAGATGTAATACCAAGATGCTGGTGCATCTTAAAACACTAACTACAACTTATAACCACCCTGTATTTTATTTTTTAAACTCCGTCTAGACATCGGAAGTGAACACTAATATGTGGATCCCTGACATAACCTATCTCGGTGACCGCTCGCGTCACAGGTGTATGTAAGTATTTAGGTATGCGCCCACGCACGCAGTACGCGGCGCGGCGCGGTCCGTTCACACTATTGTTACCCGTTCGTTGGGCGATTTCCAATGAACTCCACACGAGTTACAACAACACAATCTTATTATTGACTTAGTAATGTGTCGGATCATTTCGAGGTTGTTTTGTGTGGTGCCGTCTGAAGGACCAATTTAAACTAAATCCCCCTTATTAAATAAACGCGTTACCTGCCTATAGCGGGTGAATAGTTGCAGGTATATCGAGTTATCTCTTTCTGTCATCAGTAATTTGACATTCGGAAGAACGTTTATTAATAAGGAGGAATAATATTTTAATGAAATATATAACATCCCATAACATTAGATTATAAGTACTACATAATAATATTTACATATTGTGTTGTCTATCCCCTTTTATATGTGTTATTTTGTGTTGTTTAAGGTAGTTATAGAATTAACCGGCCAATCTCAACAAAAAGTCCACTTTGAAATAATCACCGGTTGTTCTATCAATCTCCATCGTGTCTCCTCTACTACGTCGACATTGGCAGAATCACATTGGGCCTGACTCAATGGAAAGAGGCCATTAACACAAAAAAAAAAAAAAAAAAAAAAGGAGGAATAAGTATTAGGTAGGTAGGTACTGTAGGTTTATCATGCTGGTTAATTCGAGCTAGGAGTAACATTGTGTCCATTTGACTAATGAAATACAAAATGGAAATCGCAAGAAAGCCACCTACGTCAATCTCTGCTTGCATACAGATATTATTATGCGCGAGCGCACGTCATAATACACCTTTTTTTAATAAAACCAGTTTTATTGATTCTCTAGGCCCTGCGCTTTGAGTACCTACACTTAATAGTCAAAGCTCCTGTGTTAATTACCTAATAAAGCAATCCTGCGTATATCCTAGGTGTCATATAATTACCAACATAACATTACGACAAAAAAAACTTAATACCTACTTACATCATTATTACTTAGTTATTTACAAACAATTTCAATCACAATCGCTATTGAATAAGTACTTGTGAGATATCAACAAGGTTCATAACCTTCATAAATTGTTTAAAAAATAACTGAATTGAAGTTTCGCGTGTAATGTTACGATTCTGACATTGCGGTGTTGTGTAGATTTTATATTATGTTAAATATGTTCAATGTACCAAGATATCTTTATTATGAACAGTCAGACATCTTCACACAAATAAAGAAAGAATTAAGACACAGGGCGTTGTCATCTGTTCACCCAAATCCCTCGTAAACTGTCCGGTTTTCCATTCATAAACCCATAAGACCACATACTTCGTAAAATTAGGTTTTTATCTGACGTAGGTACCTACAGGTTTTCTCACAGCAACCAAACATTTTGTAATTTCGAAAAACCCGGGGGTCTACAGCGGAACATGTTATGTAGTTACAACTACCTTGATTTCAAACGTAGATACGTAATATCCGACTAAGATTTATTACAAGGTACTCTTGCCTTTTAGTACCTACCCACATTAATAAATTAGATTTATTTAGCAACGCTGATAATTCTAACAATCGTGATATAAAAAGACTAAATTACAACCCTAGCGAAATTTATTGCGTTGAGAATTTTATAAACGTCTGCCACCCGAGATTGTCAGATTAGTTGGATGTCGTTCTGCAGAATGGAACCAACCAATACATAGGTATTTCTGCAGACCAAAACCAATCTTACTTCAAGTGATCGTAGGTTGGTTTCAGATTGTAAAAGTGTGTAATACATTTTTTTTTAATTATATCTTCAAAACCAAATGTTTTATTTTTTTAAACAACCATTGTTGTGCCTACCAACCATTTTTGTGAGCTTTAAATAATTTAGTAATAATATTCACGGATTTTTTCTTTTGCAACGAAATTGTTTTCTATCTTGGTTACACGTCTCAGCGTTCGAAGTCACGAGAAAACAAAAATATCCGTCTGCCCAACCCACACTGAAAAAAACGCCAGTCATGAAAATTAAGACTGTGTGTTTATATTTACTAAATTAAGGAGTTCTTTCGTGCTCGATCATTTTACTACATTCTTTTAAATTTTGTATTGGGTTCGTTTATAAGTCACCCTTTATGTAAAAGAGTTGTTTACTCGTATGTCACACGTAACCACCTACTCGTAGTTGTCAGTTATCTGCTCACCGAAATCCGTGGGGTTACTTGCTAATAGAGATTTTGTCAGTATTTTAACTGCCCGTTATAACTTTGAAAGATGTTAGAACATCAGCCGATTGCCAGTTTAATTTACGAGAATGATGGAGGGGTTTCCTCAACGGTTATCACTCATGATCATATTAATACCATAGCAACGGCTGTATCTAAGTATTAGTCTAAATTGAGTCACGCACGCGACCAGACATCCTAACAGTCGTGTGATTATGTAACTTGCAATGAGAATAACCTCCGCAATCATCTCAGTGTTAGTCACGGGACGCCAGCCGCTCTGAAATGTGCAACGCTGCCAAGTTGTATGCGCTATTGAACGCTTTGGCGCTCGCCATCATTATCATCCTTACGTAACACCTTCGCGATTGGGCAGCGTTAACTCGTAATTTATGTAAAATGTTATTTACATAGTCGAGATAAGGTTGTTTGTATCTTATCTTCGATTGTGACGTTGATTCTCTCACTTTAAGTTCTTTACTTGCAAGCAGGGTTTTGCTTGTTGTGAAGGTCAGTTAGTACCTACATGTCCCGCCACACACTCCCATCACAGTTACTCCTGTAAACCACGATCAACAAGGTGACCAATAATGACGTCGAGATTTGACCCTCAACGAGTACCGGGGAAAAGTTAAATTATCTTGGAACCCGCACCAATTTAATCGAAAGAAATAATAGGACGTGGAAGGATAAAAAAACCTACTTGGGTTAATAAACTGCTCAGTCAATGCATACGTAAATGAAAATAATAAAACCACTGTGTAAAAACCGCCAAAAAATTTATGTTTAAAATAACCAAAATTATAAAAAAACCGTTTTGTTTGGTTACAGACATCGCCGTAACCTCGGGGGATAAACTGGAATTCTACGGTAACAATAACAAAAAAGACAGTGAGGGTGTGCAGTTCCGAGACCTCACTGCGTTAGCGTACGATGCTGTCCACAACATGCTGCTCTTCGTCGACAAACAGAGCGACAACGCCTCGATATTCAGCTACCACATAGCGACTAGGAAATACCAGTCTCTGGTTAGAAGAAAGTCGACCGAAAACATCCAAGGTCTTGCATTCGATCCCGTTAAAGGGATGCTCTTTTGGACCGACAGCAACGACAGAAGCATCTACTGGATCTCAATGCAACCCGGATACAAAAACGACGTATACGGAAACCTTTTAATAAAAATGGATGATGAAATCCCCAAAGGAATAGCAGTTGACAGCTGTAGAGGGTAAGTTGCACACTATACTCTTATTCAGTCATTAGGTCATTATCGTCAGAAAATGTCAAGAAAGTACTAATAATTGTTCGGAAATTTCAGCTACATTTACTGGACTAACACAAACATTTCAAAGGCCACAATAGAGAGGGCCAGATTCGATGGGAGCGAAAGAGAAGTAATAATCAGCAGGGACATATATATGCCAGTCAGTGTGGCTATCGATCAACAAGCGAGGAAGTTGTATTGGGCGGATGACAAGGAAGGCATCCACTACTCGATAGAAAGCTCGGACCTGGACGGAAAACATAGAGAGAAAATACTACACGGACAATTTCATCAGCCGAATTATTTAACTGTCTCAAAAGACTCAATTTACTGGGTGGACTGGGCTTACAAGTCCATTTGGCAGTTACCGAAGAATCATGAAAATAAAGCAACATATAATGAGCCTGCCCAACTTGTTGTATTTCGTGACGAGAAACCTTTCGGCATCGCTGCTAACTATTCTATTGAAGATCAAGCTCACGGCATTCCCGAGTGTGAGGCGTTAACGACGCTGTCACGGAACAAGACGGATCTTAGCGAGTCCTTCCATATCCCGGCTGATGTCGGCTTGTTTTGCGTCCATGGGGTGAAAGTTAACGGGAAGTTAGAATGTAAATGCACCCCTGGGTACACGGGCGAGCGGTGCGACATATCTGTGTGTCAGAATTTCTGTCTTCACGGCGATTGTAGCCTCTCGACGGAGGGGCAGCCAAAATGCCGGTAAGTTGACTTGAAACATTTTCCAAAGTATTTGCAACGCAACTTCATTCAAACAATACTTTAATCAGTACTGGGGTGGGGATGTTTACAATTCCGAATGTTTTCGATGTAAGAAACGATAGATTCCATACATCTTTGACAAATGAATTAGAAGAAAGATGGACGCTGTCGTTTCAAACACGGTAACTTTCCGTAAACTGGTAGTACCCCCCTGATCGTTATAAATTACGATTTAAGAACATTTTGAAACAGCTACTTGCTACGGCATTGAAGAAAGAAAGTCTCCTCCAGTTTAAAAGAATTAGCATCAATCAATATTTTTTAACAAACCTTTTTAAATCTATTACAGATGCAAAACCGGTTACTACGGCGAAAGATGTGAGTTCAACATATGCCACGGCTTCTGTTTGAACCAAGGAGCCTGCTCTATGACTGAGCAAAATGAACCCGTCTGTGAATGCCCTAAAGATTACGAGGGCCCGAGATGTGAGACGCCGAAACTCACCATCGCTACTACGGAGACACAACAAGTAGTGTCCAATGATACTTGCAAGTGAGTATACATAGATACCTACTAACCAACTTTTTGAGATGTATGAAATAGGGATTATGTAAAAGACAATCCATGTAGACCTAATAAAAATAAAAATAAAATATAACAAATTTGACCGACTTCAAAAAAACCTGGGTGCACTAAATAGTTAGAAATAATTAGTGACCTTATAATTTCTTTCATTTAGAGTCGGTGCCACTATCTTTACACTACGTTAAGACAACTTCTTAGGTACCTACCTACCTACCCCTACATACTTGCATTGACACCGACAAATTAAAGAAATCCACCTCCTTTTTGAAGTCGGTGAAAAATGGACTGAATGTAAAGCAATGCAATAGTTTAAACTATAGGAAGTATTGACTGTCGTATAAAACTGGGAAGAGAAAACAATGAAAAATATACATGGACATAAACCGGTATCTTAATTATTTTAACGGAAATATTTAAACCCATTGTCTGTCATGAGTTTTTAGAATCATTAGCACTAATTTATTTTAAATGCAAGATTAAGAAGTGCTAAATAAAATATTTTATTAAGTTTTTAATGTCTTTTTTTTCAGTTGTACTGCCCAAAAAAACGGCACTTCGGCAGGACAGTTTTACCGATCAGGGAGTTTTGGTCAGTCTGAAGATGACGTCATAGAGTCTTGCGATGGGGGGTGGGACTACGTGAGGGACCCCATCATCATGGCCTTAGGGACCATGTGTGGCTTTCTCTGTTTGGCCTGCGCCGTTCTCATCACGAAGATATTGCACTTGAAGAGGAGGCCCAGGTAAATTGGAGCATATTATTAAAGTTGTTAAACCAATGCTTATATATTAATAACTAGCTGTGCCCCGCGACTTCATCCGCGTAGTATTGGATTCTTGGGTTAAAAACTATCCTATATGTTAATCCCGGTTATAATCTATCTGTGTTCCAAATTTCATCCAAATCCGTTCAGTAGTTTTTGCGTGAAGGAGTAACAAACATACATACATACATACATTCATACATACATACATCCACACTCACAAACTTTCGCATTTATAATATTAGTAGGATTTAGCCCTTTTGATGTCCCGCTCCTAGGCACGGGCCTCCGCTCAACACGAGGGGGATTCAGGCCATAATCCACCACGCTGGCCCAGTGCGGGTTGGCGGATTTCACATGTCTTTCGAAAATTGGTTAGATGTTCTAAGACATGCAAGTTTCTTTAAGATGTTTTCATTCACCTTAAGCAAGTGATAGTCATATATAAATTATGATTCGCACATAGATTCGAAAAATCCAGAGGTGCGTGCAGGGGTTTGAACCAGAGACTTGGTGCTCGCAAGACGCGTGCTTTAACCAATCGGCTATCAAAGAGATATTATACTCACAAATAAATAAATTGGAAGTATCTGTTTGTAATGAGAAATAACAGCTTTTTACTAAATGCATATGAAAATACGATGATGATAATTATAACCACAATACATTTTTTAAATTGTTTGTATGTCGGTCTGTCTGTTTGTTTCGGTAATATCCAAAACGGACCGATTTTGACGGGACTTTCGTTGGCAAATAGGTGATGTTATAAATACTAACTTGGGCTTCTTTTATTTCATCTAAATAATTACCACACAGGCGGGCAACCGCTAGTTTAAAATAAGATCTTAGTAATTAAGTATTTTTCGCGGAATGTTATTCAAATGATTATTGTTTATATTCCAGAATCAAGAAGCGTATAATTGTGAACAAGAATGTCACTCCGATGACGGCGCGACCGGACCAATGCGAAATAACCATTGAGAACTGCTGTAACATGAACATCTGTGAAACTGTGAGTACCTATCCATCTTTTTATATTCAACAGCAGCATTATATCTCTAAATCTTTATATGTAAAATTCTAGGGTGCTTATATCTCTTTTTATATGCTGCTGTGCTGTGCCCCGCGACTCCGTCCGCGTTCTGTTGAATTTTTTCCTGAATTTTCTTTGCTATAAACCTCACGGAGCCCGAGACCTTTCCAACGAATGCAAAACCGTGGAAATCGGTTCGTGCGTTCTGAAGTTATTGCGTCAGGAAGGAAAACCCGACTTATTTTTATATAGTAGACTCCAGTGTTCGTGTGTTCGTCATTCTTCACCTCCTATACGTCTTGACCGCAAAAGTTTTTTGTGTACTTATGGGTTCACCTGGGTGGTTCGTAGCTATAGTTGGACCCGCTAGATGGGGCTATTGTCGTCATCCAGAAAGTAAAATCTACGCTAGCGAAATTGGGAAAAAGCTAGTTAAGAATAGATAATTATGCTAAATAAAATTGCATTTTAATTGCTATTAAAGTTGCGCGAAAAAATTACCTGTGAGATGAGTTTCGTTTGCCTCTGCTTCGTATTCATGATAAAACTGCTGTGTTTGTCTGCCAAATTAAAAGCATGTAATTATAATGTCATTTTGTCGTCGTATCGTATTTACACAATTTTACAGAGTACCTATTGTATAGTTTTATATTTACTCGCCGCTCTGAAAATTCAATTTCAGAATTAATTATTTGTAAATAGGAAACACGTGTTCAAGAAAATATTAAGTTCGATACCGATGTATGTTTGACAATGAATAAATAATTCGATGTCGTTGGTTCATATAAAATAGGTAATAATTAACCTATTGGCCTAACCCAACATGACAAGTCGGCGTAAATGTTTGTTAGCAGGTACTTAACGAAATAACTTGCTTAATATCTATTAAATCAAATTACTGAGTAAAATACTAGTACTGTGCACTTTAGTAGGTACTGTGAACACTTGTGGGTCTTGTGGAATGAAACAGTCCAATAATTTATACTCTCACTTTATATTTCGATAACGTTGTACAAGGAATTAAGTTAACGAATACTTTTTAATGGCGCGTCCTCTCCCGCCTTTTTACCAATCAAAATAGCAGTCATATTACGAACTATTAAAGTTAAAATATTGTTTACAACGCCAAATTAATATGATGATTAGCTAAATTATTAATTATGAATTTTAGATATAATAAGGTATAGGTATATCACTTAGATATCATTGGGAGTAGATATTATACGTCACAACCGCTGGGCGCCTATGTGTTGCTTGATAACAGTACCCAACTTTGGGCTCTATCATCGATCACCTAGAGCCCATTGTACCATTTATTGACTGACCAAATGACATAGGTATGTTGTCAGTAGGTACCTATATAGGTATTTTTTACCTACTTATTACATCTGGCACTCTTATTCATAATTTATTTTTCAATTTAAATGCATAAATTAACCGGCATTGTTATTGAAATTTAATTGTCTGCTCGCTTATTGTATTTTGCACCTGACATCTTTTATCATAGTTATTTAAAAAGTATTTAATGCAAAATAATTCCTTCTTCGAAGGACCTCACAATGTATTGTTCATATATCATCAGTACTACCTACTACCGGTATTTTTGAGGTATTTTCGGTAAACCTAATTTAATTAATGTGTTATGATTAAATAGTATACCTACATACTATGCACAATCACGCATGAATTGCCTGAAGGGGTAGGTAGATAGTGCACACACATGTCTTAGTAGATACTAGGTAGATAATTAGGTACGTTCCTAGATAGATCATATAAGAATTGGGCTAAATCGAAGAAGAAAGCATATACCTGGATAGGTACATAATTGTTATTGGCTTGGAGTTGATAAAAACAATTGTGTGTTTTAGTTAAACTAATTGTTAACCGAATATTTCAGGTACGTGAGAAATTAAATAACAAAAAAATACTGAAATAAATAATAAACTCAATTATAAAGAAGTGAGTAAACAAAATAGGTAATGAGTATTGCTTGAAATAATTAGGTACCAACTTACTAATACATTTCAGAGGACTTACAACAACAATACGTCACCCCTGAGCACGTTTTCGGTACACGCGAGGATGTTGTAAATGTTTTCGACTCACGTTGTCTCGATGGAACACCTGTAGATACCGATTCTCGAATCAGAAATACCACCTTGCCTTATTAAGTGAAATAGTAATAACACTTAGGGATAATATTGAAGATGAGTACAATAATAACGCAGCAACTATGCATATCACAGATATAGATTTACATAGATAACGCAAGTATCACGATTTGTAGTGAAACCCAGCGTGCCGAATTTTTAACACCTACTGTGACGTCACAGCCGAAATTTAGTCCAAACTCCAAACCAATTCAAAGATACCGATGCCGCCGATGCCCCTCCGCCCGCTACGATTCTCTCGAGTGATTATCTCGCTCATAATTATATTTTTTATATCTGTAGTCGCTCGGACTGTAAGTTAGCGGCGACCAACCTTGACGCTTGGTCGGGGTTTCGTACACGCGAAGTACATACATTTGCGTTATCTATGTAAATCTATATCTGTGAGGCATACTAAATAAATAGATACACGGTGATAGGTTACCAGAATACAGTACACCTACCGGGTGATCCGAACGGGGTAGTCCCACCCACTCACAGAATATCCGCATAAAATAACCATTATAACTGCGTATTGTACGAAACGTGAGAGTTCAACCCTTCCCCCGTCCTCCCCTTCCTCTGTCCCACTCTTCGTCGGGTCGATAACGTGCGAGTAATGCCTTTGGAATTGCAAGCATTTATAGGCTACTACGGTGGCTGCTTAACATGAGGCGAGACGTACGCTTGTTTGCCGAATTTGTAGTTTAAATAAATTTAGCACACAACCTCCATGAATAATGGTCAAGGTGGATGGATATGTTACTTATACTTAATTAAGTAGATAGCTAAAATGGATTCAGTACAAAAAAGTAATTAATATAAGGTTTGAGGTTCCTTCAGGTAGCAAAATTAAAATATATTATTCCATCAGTAAATGAAAATAATACATGAAAGTTAAATATGAATGCGTTCTTGTTACAGCCGTGCTTCGAACCTAGATCAACGATACGACCAACACTACTAGACGCGAAGCCCGGCAAGGAGGAAAAGAGGAACCTGATCGCGAACATGGAATACCCAGACGATCCGTACTAAACTGCCACGAAACTCCTACTGTGACGTACAATACTTTTGGCTATATAACTAAGGCACAATATGAATAAGGATTTAACTGAACAGCGGAAATATAACCGAAATTATAGAGCTTACAATTTCCTACACTAGACTTTCCAATCTTAAGCCCGTAGATATTAATAAATCGATCTCAAGTCTGAGAGCGGTCTTGAGTTCACTTTTGACATGTAATTAAGTAATGGTATGACATAAGAATGACATTTCCAAGACCGCTCTCAGACTTGAGATACATTTATTAATACGGGCCTTAGTGCACTGATATGCCTTTTTTCTCTGCTTTAAGCAATTTCGTTTTTACTACATAAGTTTATATTGCAGAGCATTACTAAAACGAGTCTGAACTAAATATTTCCATTATCAATATTATCATGCTCAATAGAGTATTGCAATATGGAACCTAACGGCTTGCCTTGCGGCAGACCACAATGCATTGCACAGAACACCTTAACAGTCTATTGTCATGAAATTAATAAGTACTACGACTATTGTTCCTCTCTATTTCCTTATAATATTGTGTCAAAGGTTTACATATTGTGATATTTGATTAAGAATTGCGAATAAGACACATATGAACGATTACATTAATCTTTATAATGGGGTCGAAGGGCTGTGTGATTGCTAAAATCTGAGTGCATGGAAACTAGATTTTAAGTGATTTTAATTTATTCGGGTTACAATGGGAATGGGCATATCGATACGTAAACCTTTTGAATCAGTGCTAAAATTGTCATGCTTTGGCATTTTGTATTTTCAATCACGTTGGTGCCTTTTCTGAATAGGTGTTGAAGTGCGATTTTATACGTAAGTTTTTAATTTTCTTTTCATGCCAAAATATGACCAAATCATGTGAATTTTAGCGAGTCGTTCCTTTCATTTATTGCGTTAGATATTGTGAAAGATATGTTTTTTATCGCCTAGTTAGGCACACTAGAATTAGTAGCGGTTATTTTTAATTTTGTAATTTTTAATGTATTTCTTTTAGTCTTTAGTGGTCTGAAAAGACGTTATGCCAATATTGGCTTATTTAAAAAAAAAAAAATTACTCTTTTATTTTGGAGAAAATGTCTAATGTAATAAATGAACGGATGTTATTTAAAGTCTAATTGTCGATCTTTTTGTTTCGTTACTTTATTTTTGGAGCATAACTACATATCTACACACACTCTACGTTTTTTTAGTGATGTCGCTATGCAGTTACGTGTGCCAAACTTATTTTATAAATTCGTGGCTTTTTATTTGCTGTAAAAGTGACAGACTTAAACGAAAAAAAACTATAAATTGGCTGAAGTGAAAAATGTAGTAGTTATAGAAACCTTAACTATTAATTATGTACCAAATGTACAGATCCTGTTCTTGTTTTATAATTTATATACTTACGGATGTTTCTAATGATCAAAAACAATTTTTTTTCAATTTCAGTCTGGAATGTATTTTATAAAAATAATTAGAAATGGCCTAATTAGGCAATAACTATAACTGTTCCCTATTCCGTTTTTGTGTTCAATAATTATGTTTTGATCAACAATGTGTTCTTCCACGATTCAGTGAAAATAGCGAAAACTTGTTAACTATTTCTAATTAATGAGTGAGCGAATTGGTTTTTA
Source organism: Notodonta dromedarius (assembly GCA_905147325.1). Lineage (NCBI taxonomy): Eukaryota > Metazoa > Arthropoda > Insecta > Lepidoptera > Notodontidae > Notodonta > Notodonta dromedarius. The sequence goes on from LR990172.1 coordinate 8,854,357, forward strand.
CCTACAGAATAGTAAATAACAATTTTTTTTTCTAGCGGAAAAACGTACAAAAGTGGAAAACACTACAAAGATTGCATACCTAATATTACCTCCATTTTTTGGGGGTGTCTTTGCCCAGACCAAGCGGGCATCATAAACTTTACGAATTTTCACTTTAGGACCTACAGTCAGATTAGAAAAAACTAATTTGACTAAAAATAAATACACTAAAGTACCTAAGTGCCGATTAAAACTATGTACCCATTTGCTTGTCCCTAAAACATGTTTAATGGGTACTATCTTGTTCATGAAAATTTATCTGATGGTAAAAACCAAGCAGAAATCTGTGAAGTACTTACCATAGGGTTGTTCATTTAGTTTTTAATACTTACATTATATAAACTATTTCAGTTGTTCCTAGATTGGTTGTTACAAAAATAAGATATTTTTAACATACTTTTTTGGAGCAGCTAATACGACTATATGCGATTATGTAGTTCAGCGCGTCTGGTCTCGACTTAAGTTAAGCTTCTTCGAGGACTACTACCTAATATTTAATAAAATAATTTTAATAGCATAGTACCTATCTATAATACAGTGTAGTTAACTATAACATTTCGATCAACTGGCCAATAACCATGCAGTCAGAGGTTGCTCACGAGGCTTACATCGTTGTAAACGACGTATCCCAGAGTTACAACTTAGGCTTATAGTGTAAGATTTTACGTTCCTATAGGTAGTTCTAAAATAAATATTTATCAAAGTACCTCAATATAGTGTGAGTATGTTTTTGGCAAAAACGAAAAAATTTATACGGTCAGACTTTAGCTTAAGAGGCTAAATGTAGCAAAAATACTTAATTTTGTGGCGCTTACTACTTAAAATATTCTCGGTTGTATATTTGTTACGCTGACTGTACTTACCTAAATTTGGTAACCGACATTGGTTGCTCACATTGTAGAATCTCACTTAACTTAATACTTTTTTTGTACTTAATTAAATATTTGATACAGATCAGTGAATTTAGTCGAATTTTCAATGTGAATAGTCACTGACATTAGGATATAAGACACAGTTGTGAGCTACTCAAAAATGTTTCTGTGAAATGTATAATATAACAATAATAATCTAGCCCTTTTGGCGTCCCACTCCTGGCCACGGGCCTCCCCTCTTTACGAGGGCGATTCAGACCGTAATCCAAGGTCGGTCGGTTAGGTCGAAAAATGTATAATATTAATATTATAATAGAAAGTTTCCTTGTAGGCAGGTGGTAAGATTTTCCTTTAATCACGATAACTTGATCGATTTATATTTTTTTATATTTTTTTAATAACACTGCCGTGTTCACTGTCGAGAGACGTGTGTCCTGTATTTTCATGTCGATGATATTAAACTTGATTTTAAGACGATTCATCATCCGACATCCCACTTTCATTCGTTTAGAGTCTAAACTTTAGACTATATTGTTGGTACTTAGTAGGTAGACAATTTAGTATATTTAGTACCCTAGTTTAGTCGTGGATTGATAATATCCACATGAGAAATGTGATATTATTGAGTCTTTGTATAAGCCTGCGTTAGTGAATAATGTGATTATATTAAAAGAGCTTTCCATAACGATTTTTGTTTTATTTAAAGAAGATTTCACTGGGTCTTTTCTATAATGGCAGCGAGACCACCCACGAGCAGCAATAACATTTTATCTCCCGATTGAATAAAAACGATTTCTCCTCGATACCTTAGGTAGGCACATTTATTCATATAAATATGACAATTATTATATACTTCGAGATATCACATTTGTTAGAAAATACATGTTTAACTTAATCATCATCAACAAAAACAGAAATACATTAATAATTAAATCAACATTGTTATTGCACTTTCGAATAATATTTACAACGTAGTAATTAAATGAATAAACTTAAAATGAGTCACTTACTAATATTATCAATTACGTCACCCATTATATTTAATAAATAATCCCTTGGAATAACTTAAAAAAAAACTTATATTATGATGAAACAATCGCGAAACATTATATGCAAAAAGCAAATAAATCTTGAAATAAAAATTGAAGTGTGTTAAATATTACAGATCTGAAACCGTACGTACCGTAAGGTCTGATTACCAAACTAAAACGACAATAACTACTTATGTAGGTACCTGACTAAAAACATAAAGGCTAAGTAAGCGTGGCCAGGCGACGCATCTCAGACTGACCCACCATCTGTATGGTCCCAAACTAAACAATGCTTGCACTATGGACACCGTACAATGGACTGGGGGCGATCCCAGTGACACCCAGAAAAGGGCAAATTACGAAAAGGCCATTTCCGAAATTTGCCCCGGCGGGAATCAAACCCGCAACCAACCATGTGCAGTGAGCCGAGCGGCCTACGTTCGAACCACTGCGCCAAGCGGTCGTCAAATTGACAAAGCAACTATGTTGACGCGGACGCGGTCACGAGCGAATACTAAATGACACAGATATAACCCCATTTTTCCTACAATTTCATTCATTATGACACGCGTCGCGCAGTCTGTGTAGCCACTATGACGACCCGCAGAGCAGGAGTGCTACTCACCCATGCCTCGACTTTGGCAAACACTAATGGCTCATTTATACATAAACCTTTTTTTGTGCCTTACATAATGACACCGATTCCGTTGGTACAAAAACCAAACTTGAGTAAATGTAAGTAGGTATAGACGTCATTCTCATGTTCGCAGGTTATGAGCGAGAATAAATATTTTATGGATGTATCTTTGACGAAAATGTTATTGGAATTTTCACTACCAAATTGAAAAAAGTTCTTATTAAAGTATATTATGTGCCCAGAAGAATCAGTCTACCGGTCAATGTCCGTCCATGGAATTCCAGTCTACAATGAGATCAGAAAATACACCTGCAATAATCCAACAGCATACATATTGTATTATGGCCTAAATCCCCCCTCTGCATTGAGGGGTGGGTCGTGCCTAGATTTTTTTATAGATTACTAGCTGTGCCCCGCGACTCCGTCCGCGTTCTGTTGAAATTTTTCCTGAATTTTCTTTGCTATAAACGTCACGGAGCCCGAGACCTTTCCAACGAATGCAAAACCGTGGAAATCGGTTCGTGCGTTCTGGAGTTATAGCGTCAGGAAGGAAAACCCGACTTATTTTTATATAGTAGATATCGACACAGCATTGATTATACATATTTGTTATATTATAAGATAATTTTATTAATATACGCAAGCCACATTTTATGTACTTTTCCTATACGTTTGAATTAAAGCTAGACCTTTATTTAAACTTTATTTGCTATCACATTTATAAGATTAGTAGGACGAAATGCCTTCTTTCAGTTTATAAATAAATATTGCATCCGTGTTATATTTTTTACGTAAAGAAAATATGGTCAACTAAACCTTATTTATATAAGTAACATTAAACTTGTTGCCACTGGTAACTAAAAATATAAGATAGGTAAGTATGTAAATAATTAAATTAATGATTATTACAACCCTGCCAATTTATATTATGCCTGTCAAGTTTTACATATACATGCAAGTACATTATTATAAGTGTAAAATAAAATAATAGAAAAACTACTGTATTACCTATTGCGTAGGTATTGAGTTGAGATTGTTCTGCATTATTTCTCCATAACATCACCTGGAACAAAAGAAGAATGTGTTGACATAGCATGCAGTTATAGATAGGGTGTTTACCGACTACTGTACTAAAACACCGCATCACTTACGTCTAATATACTTATAGCTGACATATACCGTCAGTCAACAATTAATTGTGTTTACTCATCATAATAATCAAAAGCATTATATAATTCGTAATAACCTCACAAAGTTAACTTAACAAAACTGAAACAGAAAGGTATATACATGTATATATACAATTTTTTTTGCAACTTAACTTTGTAAATCTAAAACTATCTAAGGCTTAGGATCTAAGGCTTTGGGTGACAGTTAAAGTACTAAAGGGTTTGTAGACTTATGATATCTTTCAACAGCTGTATCCCTATAACACTTTTTGTTTTACAAGTTTCCTCTAAAGCTGATAGTTTTATTTTTACAAAGTTAAGTTTTGAAAAAAAGTACCCTTTGTTTCAACCTGTATATAACTATTGGTATATTATATATTCTTAGTATCTATACAAATAAATAAAATTGTAGTGTATGTTTGTAATATCAAAATAACACCTTTTCACTGCATATGAAAGTACATACGACAACTATAGCAAAAATGCGATTAAATTTTTTTTTGTCTGTGTGTCTGTGTGTTTGTTCCGGGTAATCTCCGAAACGCCTGGACCGATTTTGACGGGAATTTCACTGGCAGATAGCTGATGTTTTAATTAATTGTTTTGCTAAAATTGAAGTAGCCTAAGTTACTCCAGGCTACTTCAATTTTAGCAAAACAATTAGAGTTCCGCGTAAAATACGCTCATTCACTGCCAGGGAAATACGCTCAGCTGGAAAATACGCTCATTCACTGCCAGGGAAAAATAACTGTTCTGCTCTGAAAAGCTCTATCAAATACCCAGGCAGGTCTTTAGTTAGATTCCACGCCGACGCGACGTATCCTGCGTAAGCGATGAGCTGAGAAAACAATGCTGATCTTCTGTGTGTTTTCACGCGTTCCGCGGCCGCCTCAACCTGGCATAGTACTGCGGCTTCCGCTCCCGCAGCTTCCTCTTGGTACAGTAGAGTTATCGCGAGCGGTACATACTGCGGGCGGGGGCGGGGGCGGGGGCGGTGTCGTGCAGCAGCGCGGCGAGCTCGCGCACGCGGTCCCTGTGGTGGTGCATGTAGGCGCGCGCCTCCCACAGCATGTTGACGAGCGGCTCTACTCCCGCCGCTCCCCGCAGGCGCCTTCGGCTTGGTACAGTAGAGTTATCGCGAGCGGTACATACTGCGGGCGGGGGCGGGGGCGGGGTCGTGCAGCAGCGCGGCGAGCTCGCGCACGCGGTCCCTGTGGTGGTGCATGTAGGCGCGCGCCTCCCACAGCATGTTGACGAGCGGCTCTACTCCCGCCGCTCCCCGCAGGCGCCTTCGGCTTGGTACAGTAGAGTTATCGCGAGCGGTACATACTGCGGGCGGGGGCGGGGGCGGGGTCGTGCAGCAGCGCGGCGAGCTCGCGCACGCGGTCCCTGTGGTGGTGCATGTAGGCGCGCGCCTCCCACAGCATGTTGACGAGCGGCTCTACTCCCGCCGCTCCCCGCAGGCGCCTTCGGCTTGGTACAGTAGAGTTATCGCGAGCGGTACATACTGCGGGCGGGGGCGGGGGCGGGGTCGTGCAGCAGCGCGGCGAGCTCGCGCACGCGGTCCCTGTGGTGGTGCATGTAGGCGCGCGCCTCCCACAGCATGTTGACGAGCGGCTCTACTCCCGCCGCTCCCCGCAGGCGCCTTCGGCTTGGTACAGTAGAGTTATCGCGAGCGGTACATACTGCGGGCGGGGGCGGGGGCGGGGTCGTGCAGCAGCGCGGCGAGCTCGCGCACGCGGTCCCTGTGGTGGTGCATGTAGGCGCGCGCCTCCCACAGCATGTTGACGAGCGGCTCTACTCCCGCCGCTCCCCGCAGGCGCCTTCGGCTTGGTACAGTAGAGTTATCGCGAGCGGTACATACTGCGGGCGGGGGCGGGGGCGGGGTCGTGCAGCAGCGCGGCGAGCTCGCGCACGCGGTCCCTGTGGTGGTGCATGTAGGCGCGCGCCTCCCACAGCATGTTGACGAGCGGCTCTACTCCCGCCGCTCCCCGCAGGCGCCTTCGGCTTGGTACAGTAGAGTTATCGCGAGCGGTACATACTGCGGGCGGGGGCGGGGGCGGGGTCGTGCAGCAGCGCGGCGAGCTCGCGCACGCGGTCCCTGTGGTGGTGCATGTAGGCGCGCGCCTCCCACAGCATGTTGACGAGCGGCTCTACTCCCGCCGCTCCCCGCAGGCGCCTTCGGCTTGGTACAGTAGAGTTATCGCGAGCGGTACATACTGCGGGCGGGGGCGGGGGCGGGGTCGTGCAGCAGCGCGGCGAGCTCGCGCACGCGGTCCCTGTGGTGGTGCATGTAGGCGCGCGCCTCCCACAGCATGTTGACGAGCGGCTCTACTCCCGCCGCTCCCCGCAGGCGCCTTCGGCTTGGTACAGTAGAGTTATCGCGAGCGGTACATACTGCGGGCGGGGGCGGGGGCGGGGTCGTGCAGCAGCGCGGCGAGCTCGCGCACGCGGTCCCTGTGGTGGTGCATGTAGGCGCGCGCCTCCCACAGCATGTTGACGAGCGGCTCTACTCCCGCCGCTCCCCGCAGGCGCCTTCGGCTTGGTACAGTAGAGTTATCGCGAGCGGTACATACTGCGGGCGGGGGCGGGGGCGGGGTCGTGCAGCAGCGCGGCGAGCTCGCGCACGCGGTCCCTGTGGTGGTGCATGTAGGCGCGCGCCTCCCACAGCATGTTGACGAGCGGCTCTACTCCCGCCGCTCCCCGCAGGCGCCTTCGGCTTGGTACAGTAGAGTTATCGCGAGCGGTACATACTGCGGGCGGGGGCGGGGGCGGGGTCGTGCAGCAGCGCGGCGAGCTCGCGCACGCGGTCCCTGTGGTGGTGCATGTAGGCGCGCGCCTCCCACAGCATGTTGACGAGCGGCTCTACTCCCGCCGCTCCCCGCAGGCGCCTTCGGCTTGGTACAGTAGAGTTATCGCGAGCGGTACATACTGCGGGCGGGGGCGGGGGCGGGGGCGGGGTCGTGCAGCAGCGCGGCGAGCTCGCGCACGCGGTCCCTGTGGTGGTGCATGTAGGCGCGCGCCTCCCACAGCATGTTGACGAGCGGCTCGTCGGCGCGCTCGTCCATGGGCACGTCGCGCGACATCTGCGGACAGAACCGGAAGTACGGCGCGCCCAGCGCCGCGCACCACGCGCGCGCGCGCTCCACCACGCGCCCGTCCGACTGCGTCGCCTGCAACCAACCAAACAACACGCTTTACATTTCGCCCTTTACTAGTGCCAGTACCGAAACATAGGGCCGAATTAATACTTAAATATATCTCATCTCAAGTCAGAAAGAGACATTGGAAATGTCATTCTTATGTCATACTAGCTGTGCCCCGCGACTTCATCCGCGTAGTATTGGATTATTGGGTTAAAAAGTATCCTATATGTTAATCCCGGTTATAATCTATCTGTGTTCCAAATTTCATCCAAATCCGTTCAGTAGTTTTTGCGTGAAGGAATAACAAACATACATACATACATACATACATACATCCACACTCACAAACTTTCGCATTTATAATATTAGTAGGATAGTACAAAATGGTACGTCAAAAGCTTACTCAAGACAATAATTAATTTAAATGCGTGTAATCTTTTACAGTATAATCCTCATGCGAACAACAACAATAGGATACTAGATCTGATATTATCCAACAACGAGGTAGCTGTCACTCTCTGCACTGATCCGTTGCTGCCGGAAGATGCGCATCACAGGGCTCTTTATATCGCTGCTGACTTCTTGCAGCTCCACCTCTTGCATACTCGTCCTCGTGTTCAGTTTTTGTATTCTCTTGGGGATTTCAATGCAATCTCCAATGAGTTAGATAAAGTTGATTGGTTACAGGAATTACACCAGGGTTCTGTAGTGGATGCTGTTACATTCTTCTATGCTACTATTGACAAATTAAGGAGTATACACATACCTACTAAGACTATAATACCTTCGTATAGGTATCCTCCGTGGTATAAAAGTCCACTAATCAAAATAATAAAAGAAAAATCAAAATACCATAAGAAATTTAAAAAATACGGTAACCTCTCCGATTACCACTCCTTTGTCATTCTACGGCAGCGTGTCAAGGAGCTTTAGATGGAAATGTTTGCAGACTACATCGCAAAAATAGAATTGTCAATATCATCAAACCCGCGAGCGTTCTGGCGTTTCGTTAAATCAAAACAACTTACTAACTCATACCCCTCAACCCTGAGTTATGGAGACATCTCTTCCAGTAATGGAGAGGATATTTGTAATATGTTTAGTGACTACTTCTACTCAAACTTTCTCGAACCAAATAATGATGATAACATCTCCGAAGCAGAGTTATTGGAAAATCCTTCCCATCATTTGGGCGACCTGGTGTCTGATATCTGCACGGTAGAGATCACGGAAGACAAAGTATACAGATTACTCATTAACGCTGACTTAAACAAAACTGCCGGTCCAGATAATATTCCTCCCCTATTCATCCGTAAATGTGCCAAAAGCCTTACGGTCCCGCTAACAGTCCTATACCGACGATCTCTTGCTTTGGGAACGGTCCCCTCAATCTGGAAGTCGGCTTATATAACTCCGATTCACAAAAAAGGACCTAAAAATTGCGTTGAGAACTATAGGCCGATTTCCAAACTTTGTATTTTTGCAAAAATCATGGAAAAGATCATACATGAACAATTATTTTCCTCCCTCAAATCTAGCTTCTCCGAACATCAGCACGGTTTCTTTAGGGGTCGCTCCACCACGTCCAATCTTGTAGTTTGTAGTGACGTCATTTCAGAATTTATGTCAATGCGGTCCCAAGTCGACGTCATATACACCGACTTCCGTAAATGTTTTGACAGATTAGACCATATATTGCTTTTACGTAAACTCTTATCGATTGGTATTCGGGGAAATCTTTACCGGTGGCTGTCTTCGTATGTTGCAAATAGATGCCAGACCGTAGTACTCAATGGTTACATGTCAAGGGCAGTACATATCCCGTCGGGAGTTCCTCAGGGCTCTTTGTTAGGTCCACTCCTATTTAATATATTTATTAATGACATAGCTTCATGCTTCCTTAATTCTAGAATTTTACTTTACGCTGATGACATGAAAATCCTGAGAAACATTACATCTATCGTGGACGCTCTTTACTTGCAGCAAGATCTTGACAGGTTTCAGAAGTACTGTGTAGATAATAAGCTTGACCTGAATGTTTCTAAGTGCTATGCCTGTTCGTTTACTCGTAAACGTAACCCAATCATTTATGACTACACACTATCTTGCACCACGATTTCGAGGGTTAATACTATCAAGGACCTTGGAGTCACCTTTGACTCTAAGCTCCTGTTTGACGAACACATTGATAATATTGTGAAGAAAGCATCGAGAGCACTTGGTTTCATTTTCAGGATATCGGCCGATTTCAAAAATATTAAAACGATCAAAATTCTATATTGTGCTTTTGTTCGCAGTCACCTCGAATATGCCTCTCAAATCTGGAATCCAAATTATAATATTTACATTAACCGCTTGGAAGGCATTCAAAAGAAATTTCTTACGTACATTCAGTTTCGCTCAGCTATCTATCTGCCTAATTATGTAAGCCGTTGCAGAAAATTTCATATTCTCCCATTATATGAACGTAGAAAAATAGCAGACATATCATTTTTATTGCGTTTAATGAATGGATCTATAGACATCCCTGAACTAGTGAGCAAAATTGGGCTACGCGTACCACCTCCGTTTCTCCGAAGATCTCATCTCCTAGACGTCCCTCTCACCAGAAGCATTTATAGAAGAAACTCGTATTTGATCAGAGCTTGCCGTACATTTGACACAGTATCTCGGAGGGTTGATGTGGATCTGTTTACCACTAGTGTATGTAAACTTAAAAATAACCTAAGCAATGACTTCTTTGAAGATTAATGTATTGTTATTTTTATTGTTAAGTTGTATGTATTGTATTGTGTTGTACTTTTTTTCCTATTCATGTTCATAATTTTCCTCTTATCTTCTATTCTTTTTTCACTAGTTTTGTCTACCTGAACCTGTGACTGCTGATACTATTCGTCTACTTACATGTGAAAGCTCATAATTGGCCTTACCTTACTTTATACTTTTTGTTATCGTATTATTTAGCTGTAAGCTTTCCTAAAAGTGTTAAAATAAAATAAAATAAAATAAGACTGTTTTCAGACTTGAGATTGATTTATTAATACGGGCCTAAAATCGCTGGTTTCAAAGACTCGGGTTTGCACTGACGCAAAATATACACTAATTAATAATGAGATAATGATGAGGTAATATCCCTATTTTGTGCTGCCAAAAAATAGAGAAAACCACATAAATCGGTGTAAAATTTTCGCCAGTGCAAACTGACATACAATGGTCTAAGAAACAGTGTGAATTTCAAATAGCAGCCGCTCATATCCAAGATAATATTTGTAAACATTTAGTATAGTACTTTAGATAGGACCTTTTAAAATTGGTGGGAAAATAGTATATTGTTACCCTATGGAGGACAGTAAATTATTTAGTCCCGAGACAAAATAAGTATTTCACCCGAGGTAAATACTGAGCTTTTCATTACGAATACAAGGAAAGTAAAAATAAAAACAGGAATTAGCTAAAGAAAAAAATAGTGAACAAGGAAGTATGAACAATAGTGTACAACTCAAAAAAAAAATGAAGAACGGATTGCCGCCTTTTTTTTCGTTGGCCGGCCAACTTCATTATTTAGCCATTATTTTTCATTTTCATCTTTAAATATTTTGCCCAAATCTATGTTATTTTAAAGAAATAGTTAAAACTAAATTATAATAAAGACATTTATAAAATATATTATTTAATTAATACTAAACTTTGTTATTTCAATTTTTCATCGCGCTATAATTGAGTGACTGTAGAAAAAGTTAGAACATGGTTCAATAGAAATGTGAAAAAATAACTATTTTGAAGCGAAGCTTCTTTACGGACGTTCCGGGCGCTCAGTGCCCGGCCACTAAAACGGTGAAAAGCGTTACGCGTTACGCGTTACACGATGACGTCAGAGCTGCGGCGCCCTAAGCTTTATACTAAATATCGCTTGAAGGTTAGATAGAACATTGGTAATAATTTAAATATATCTAAAAATTAAGAATACTTCACAATTTCGCGTGTCCATCAAGCGTTCACCCATCTTAGTACTGACCGCGCCCGACGTTGCTTAACTTCGATGATCGGACGAGAACCGATGCACCCAACGTGCTATGGCCTTTGTTGATAAAGGTTCTGAATAAAGTAACCCATATCTACAATTACATAATTTGGGTTAAGCGCCATCTTACGTTTAATCCGATAACTATATACTGACCAAGTTCACAAATACTTTAACACTGCCATCTTGTGCTGATCAACCAAATAAAACACGTAAACACGGACAAAACAGTAACATCAACTTATGCGTATTTCGGTCTTCACGTACACATATTTTATAAATCCTTCATTATCCGGCTAAATAATAGTTGAAATAACAAGATAATTCACTCAATACATTATAGATAACCCTCATTTACATAATATAATAATGATAACATAAAAAATAGTATCGGCGGGGTTCTTCGTGTTGTGACCAGCGCCCTCTATTTTTCGAAATAAGATAAGACGTGGGTTTAAGCAACCACACAACCAATTGAATATTTGTTTTATATAAGATTTCAATATTGTCCTGTAGAAATTTTGCAATTCCTATTAATATTTGCAATTTATATTATTTTAATATAATTAATTGAACACCAACGTATAATGGTTTAATTTACCATAGAAAAGGACGAAAAAGGTACAACGATATACAACTGCAGATAGGTACATCAACTAATCACTTTAGATTTCCGATATGGCTAAATAGGTACTTACTAGGCATGGAAATGATTGCTACTTTAAATTAATTTTCATATCATGATATTATTATTATTTTCACACTGTTCATACCTGTGAATTTTCATAACAAATGATTTTAGGCCACAATGAATTTTTCCTACTAGTTCTATTATTGGTAGATGAACGAGTTTACGGAATAGAAATATTCATATAGTTGAGGATTATGCTAAATAAAATCAAGTTGAAATGCCCTAGTGGTTGAAGACGACTGTAAGATACGCATTCCGTAGGTTCGAATACCTAGTCAGACAAAATGTATTTGGTTTTTCTTTATGAAATAGTATTTTAGTTTTATTTTTTAGCTTCATTTATTGAATATTGTTCATGTGCGTTAATGTTTTTCACGAAATGGCGCTGGTGGAGGCAGCAATTTCTGTATATTAATTATTTCCGCAAACTTGAGGTGCCTATATTTTTTTTTATGTTACACTCTGCCTACCCTGTTTCAAAACCCTATGCACGCCACTTATAATATATCTAATATCTACTGCAAAGCTTCGCTTCTTTCGGGCGTCCCTAGACGGCACTGTTTTTTTTTACTAATTTGACAGCTGTCAGTTGTAAGCGATTCTCCCTAGGGCTGAAAAGTATTACTTTCAACCCGCTCCTCAGGCAACTTCAGACCTACTTTCCGAGTATGAGTAATGAAAAATATATATAATAAATCGTTCTGAAAAGAAAAAAAACACTACAACCATTTAATTCTTTAACCCGACACTCGTCCCAACGCCCAATAATTATTTCGGACTTTTAAAACACCACGTAAAATATTTATAGGAGAACAAACATACCTGATCGACCAGTAAGCCTCCAATAGCACTGAGTCCCCACGCGAGCCGGGCCGTGTCCCAAAGACTTTCAGGCTTGAACACGTCGAAGTCTTTCGACTTGGTAACTGGTATCAATCCTGAAAATACGAAAAAGGATATAGTACATCATGTTCTCTGAAAAAAAAGGTGAGACTCTAAGGGACCAGAATAGGAAATACAAAAACAAAACATTCTCCATAGAAATTGCTCATTCCAGACAATATTATTTATTACAGACGACCGCTTAGCGCAGTGGTTCGAGCGTAGCCCGCTCGGCTCACTGCTCATGGTGGTTGCGGGTTCGATTCCCGCCGGGGCAAATTTCGGAAATGGCCTTTTCGTAATTTTCCTAGGCCTGCGTGTCACTGGGATCGCCCCCAGTCCATTGTACGGTACCCATTGTACAAGCGTTCCTTAGTTTGGGACCATACAGTTGGTGTGTTCGTCTGGCGATATTTATTATTATTTATTATTTATTTTGCGATTTTTACATTAGAGAAATATTATTAAAATAAGCAGAATGATCTGTGGGAGAACTGTGAGAAAATCAGCCAATCAAATCACTATATTAAAGCTTGATATAAAAATGACGGGGGTATGAAGCCGTCCTATTGGTCATTTACGAACCCGTGCCACACGAGACGACCACTTTCAAGTTGGTCTTCCTCGCGGCGTCGTGCTGTCCCGTGGCCCGCAGCGCCAGCCGCAGCTCCGCCAGCTCCGTCAGCACGTCCAGCGTGGGGTTGTTGCCCATCAGCCCGCCGTCCAGGTACCTGGGTGGAAACCAACAAACTTTTTTTGTTTTATAGTTAGATTAACTGCCCTGGGTACAAGCCCTTTTGTGCCTAACCAACAAACCGGTCCAACGTGTTGCCAAAACAATAAGGCCTGATTTCACCAACATTAGCTAAATTTATTCTCCAAATAACTCTGACGTTTTGTCAGATATTCTATGGGTACAACTGTCAAAACATCAAATTTATATGGACAATTTTTTTTTTGTTTATTTCTTAAAACACACATTTATAACATTAACAGATAAACTCTAAGGCAATTTATACCTACTATTATTAGCTTCTATCTAATTTATAAATTATCTACTACTTAAGAGTGAGATAATACTTAGTTACGAGAAAGTGACAAACCACGGGATATCAATCATTCATGAATAACCAATAGCAATCAATCATTTTTGCTCCGAGAGATTGACGAAAATAATACTAAAGTCGATTCACATGAAACGGATGATACTAATTCGTGTTATATCCGGTGGCGCAGTGCACTGACCTGCCGGAAGCCCGGAAGTATGAGGGCGCAGCGCCCGTGGCGCGCGCCGCCTGCCACACCAGCTGCTGCGCGGGCGGCGGGGGCGGCGGCAGCGCCGCCACCGACGCCTGGTCCCCCGCCTCCGCCTGCGGACCTACCACCGACACAAACTCAAACTTACAAACAAAATATTGTCAAACTCAACTCAAAATTGTTTTTTCATTACTCATACTCTGAAAGTAGGTCTGAAGTTGCCTGAGGAGCGGGTTGAAAGTAATACTTTTTCGGCCCGGGAGAATCGCTTTCAACTGACAGCTGTCAAATTATAAAAAAAAAACTGGTTCCATTTTCACATTTCTATGGAACCATGTTCAAACTTTTTCTACAGTCACTCAATTACAGCACGATGTAAAATTGAAATAACATAAAGTTAAGTATTAATTAAAGGATATATATTTTTAAATTACTGAATTTAAATAATTTAATTTCAACAATTTCTTTAAAATAACATAGATTTGGGCAAAATATTTAAAGATGAAAATGAAAAATAATGGCTAAATAATGAAGTTGGCCGGCCAACGAAAAAAAAACAAAATAGGCGGCAATCCGATGTTAGTTTTTTTTTTAGAGTGGTAGAGTATTGTTCATACTTCCTTGTATTATTTCTTAAGCCAATTCATGTTTTTATTTTTACTTTCCTTGTATTCGTAATGAAAAGCACAGTGTTTACCTCGGGTGAAAGACTTATTTTGTCCCTCGAACTATCTCGGGAATAAATAAGTCACTTTCACCACTCGTGTAACAATGCACTATTAACCCCAGACATAAAAGAGGGGTGTTTTAGCTTTGTCTCATGAAAACCGGTTCAGCCGTTCGAAAATTATCAGCTCTTGTGTAGTTTAAAAAGACGTCGAATCGGAGGTTTTCTAATTTTTATTTTTTTTTATTCATGTAAGCCAACAAAGCATTTATGAATAGTCAGAATCTACCACCGGTTCGGCATGCTGCTTCCACTGAGAAGATCCGGCAAGAAAATCAATGGTTACTCTTTTCAATAAAGAATAGATGGTGTACATTTTCAGGAACAGCAACAGAATATGAGCACCAGGCAGGGCGCAGTGGGTGGAGCAGAGGCCGCTCGGCTGACTACACATGGTAGTTGCGGGTTCGATTCCGCAGGGGAAAATTTCGGTAATTGCCTTTTCGTAATTTGCCCTGGTCTGGGTGGCAATGAGATGGCCCCCAATCCATTGTACGGTACCCATAGTACAAGCGTTGCTTAGTTTGGGACCGTACAGTTGGTGTGTTCGTCTGGCGATATTTATTTATTTTTATTTTTAGGGTTCCGGACCTTACAAGGAAAAACCGGAACTCTTATAGGATCACTTTGTTGTCTGTCTGTCAAGACCTTTTTTCTCAGAAACGGGTAGAGTTATCCAGTTTAAATTAATACCAAATATCAAATGCTATGGTCCCTTGTAGGTGTAAAACAATTAGGCTTCTAAGTCAACGCAATCACAAGATACGGTGATTTATGTTACATATATTGATACGAGGGCGGGATGATAAGTAACTAGCCTAATAAGAAAACACTTAACTTTCCGTGATAAAATTAATTTTATTTTTCGACATAGTCTCCGTGAACCTCTACGCACTTATTCCATCTTCGTTCTAAAGCAGTAATGCCTTCCATAAAATGATTTCTTTCGAGGCCTGCAAAATACTCCTCTACAGCGGCTATGACTTCATCATTTGTGGCAAATTTCTGTCCGCCCAAAAAAGTTTTGAGCTTAGGGAATAAGTGGAAGTCTGATGGCGGTAGATCAGGCAAATAAGGTGGGTGGGGCAGCAAATCATACTTCAATTCGTTGATTTTTGCCATGGCTTTTTTGATCGTGCGTAAGCAATTGCGGCACCCAACGGGCCGATAACATTTTCATATTTAATTCCTCACTTAGGATATGATGTACCCGTTCTTTTGAGATACCTGTAGTGTCAGCTATTTCAGATAACTTCAATCGTCGATCTGCTAAAACGATATCCTGTACCTTCACGACCATTTCCGGAGTCGTGACGCTTTTTGGACGTCCGGGGCGGGCTTCATCTTGGACACATGTACTACCGCGTTTAAACTCAGCCACCCAGTTTTTTACTGTGGCATAAGAAGGAGCACATTCACCCAAAACATTCTTTAACTCGTCATAGATATCTTTCTCCTTCATGCCCTTCATATGAAGAAGCTTTATCACCGCTCTTTGTTCAATTTTATCCATTTTGAAAACAGTTGCCGAAATATATTTTCAAATTACAATAACTCTAAATTGAAAATTTAAAAACCCCCGATGCGACGACTTTTTCATCATATGTATACTTTACCTAGTAGTTCTTCCAAATAATTAAGTGAGCGAGATTTGCGTAGCTCCCGTAGCTCAGTATTCATAGCTCACGTCGCAAATTCATCTGGTACAACTAGTTTCGATGCCAGATTATGAAAGCGCCGTTTACATCGCATCAGTCGTTTTGGCTTCCTCATTTATAATCTCAGATAACTAATGCAATGTACAATAGTCAACAGAAAATCTGTGTAAAAGTATGAGAAATTGTCTTGTTATGACATTATAATCATTGACATTAGAATAGACAACGAATCTAAATATTGATGCCACGGAGGTTTAATTCCTAGTAAAAGATTATCAATTATGATTGAATTTGATGTAATAACTCTGGTTGAGGTGGACGGAGGCAGCCCAGGGGAAGAATTTTCAATAACGCTTAAATTATTTTAAATTAGATTTGTTTTTCTGTATTTTTTCTCAATGGCGGAGCAGCGACCTCTAGAATTATTATTGCGTAATATTCCATGACCATTAACAAAACAAACTAAATTTAACGCATGCGCGTATCCGTCATTTGAAACGTGACCTAATGGAACGTCTTTAGTTCATACACAAATCTCATATAAAAATTGATAAAATATCATTTTTTTCCAGAATCCGGGAAACTTTTCAAATTTATAATATTGTAAAAAGCCAGTTCAGACTATTACGATCATTTAAAAATAAAATAAAGCGAAATCGTTTCAGCCGTTCTCAAGTGGTGCAAAGATATTATTCCAATGAGCCCAAATTTCGAACGGATTCGAGCCGTGGAAGTTCGTTTTGGCCGCGAATGTGGCTTTTTTACCTACAAAAAAGCTGATGATCTTCAAACGGCTGAACCGATTTTCATGAAACATAGCTAAGAACACTCTCGATCAGAATATCTATCTAACAAAAGAAACAAAATTGAAATCGGTTCATCAGCTTGGGCGCTACGTTGCCACAGACAGACACACAGATACACAGATACACAGATACACAGATACACAGATACACAGATACACAGATACACAGATACACAGATACACAGACACACAGATACACAGATACACATGTTAAACTTATAACACCCCTCTTTTTTCGTCGGGGGTTAAAAAAACAATAAAATGTTCATGCCACCAAATTCAAATTTAGAACATAGGTGGCCAGAGAAACGAATTTAAAAATGACATATATATTTTTTTTATTTTAACTTTTTAAATAGCAGTAGCTAGTTACTTATCATCCCGCCCTCGTACTTTTCGCAAATTCACTTATCAATACAAAGGAATCAAACCGCACAGCCCAAACCGCTGGTGTTAGAATCATGAAATTTTGACAGTAAGTACCTCATATGCCGCAAGTATCCACTAAGAAAAGATTTTGGAAAATTCCACCCCTAAGTACATATAATAGGGGGTGAAAAAATAAATTAAATTAGAGACATGAAAATAAGTATTGAGACTACTTATTACAAATAAAAAATATTAATTTCAGCGTTTTGTAAAATTCCACCCCTAAGTGTGTAAAATAAGGGTTTGTATTGTAGTTTGTATTCAGTTTGGTTGCAGTTTGTATTGGGTTCCCGAATTTGTTTAAGCATTTTTGGGAACTATTTATTATTAAAATATCTTGCCGGTATCGATATTGGAATCCAGGAATCGAAAAATTATCTAAAATCATAATAAAATGTTGTACGGAACCCTCAGGGCGCGAGTTCTACTCGCACTTGTCCGGTTTTTTTAAACTGGTTTCAGTATAATAATTAATGCCGGTTTATTTTACCGGTTTGAGTGACATTTGGGTCACATTTCTATTATCACCACTAAATAAACACTGAAATTAATTTGAATGTAAAACTAACTTACTAGTAGTGCCGTTGTGTTCATCGAGAATCTCCTGCGCAGATTTATAGTTCCTAAAGATGTGCAAATCGACCGGTTTCCGATCGGCCAACACCGCTAGTATCATCAGCTTTGGATGTGTGATGTCGGCCATAACTGTTTCAGTACCTGGAAATTAAATAAACATACAATGAAGATGGAAAATTGAACTCTGTAATTATGGTTCAAAAGTTTATTGTGATGAAAAGACGATACAAGACCACACCATGTAGTGACTGTAGTGAGATACAACACTATTAAATTTTGAACAATTATGAAGAACTAGTTGTGCCCCGCGACTTCATCCGCGTAGTATTGGATTATTGGGTTAAAAAGTATCCTATATGTTAATCCCGGTTATAATCTATCTGTGTTCCAAATTTCATCCAAATCCGTTCAGTAGTTTTTGCGTGAAGGAGTAACTAAGATACATACATACATACATCCACACTCACAAACTTTTGCATTTACAATATTAGTAGGATCATTGCAACGACTATTGCAACGGATTTTACTTTACAACGGAATGATTTATACTTTTAATGTTTAAATACATCAATACTAACCTAAAGCCTCCTTTAATATAGTCTCCAACGGCTCCGAAGGGTAGGGTCTCATGCCAACAAACGCGGACTCTTTCATCTTGAAGTACAGCCTCTGGCATTCCCTTAGGTTCTTCCCGCTGGCCAGGCCAAGGGCCAGGATGCCGCCAGTGCTAGTCCCCGCCACCCAGTCGAAGCACTCGATGATGGGCTTGCCAACAGCCTCCTCCAGGCTTAGGAGTAGCTGGACTAGGATTAGGCCCCGGATCCCGCCGCCGTCCAGGCAGAGTAGCCTACAAAATGAGTTTACCGACTGAAGGGGACTGAGACAAAGGAGGGAGAGGATTGAGCTTCCGGCTTTATCACTCATCGTACGAAACGCAGTTTAATTATAATAATTAGTTTACGCCGATGTTATGTGAGAGGGTGGTTCTACCCCGATCGAGCCTGCCCGTATATGAGCTGGAGTTAATTGGCTAAAGCTTCGCTCTACCACTAAGACCTTTTTTAGGGTTCCGTTGTCCTTACGAGGAACTCTTATAAGATCATCCAGTCCGTCCGTCCGTCCGTCCCAGTCTGTCACAATATTAGTTCTACAGTTTGTCGGAAGTTGACGAAGTTTGGTACAAATATACCTTAAGATTAGATTTCAATAACATAAAATGTGGCAAAATTACTTTTTTTGAGGTACCTCCCCGAACATGGAAAGAGGGGATATTTTTACCCCTATCGTGTGGGGTATCATTGAAAAGGTATTTTCAAATGAAATGGTGTTTCTATACAACAGAAATTCCGTTTGCGAGATTTTTAACTTTAGGAGATTTAATCAAAATTTACGTAATGAATTCCGACACTTCTTACATATTAATGAAAAATGACAAACTGGTTAATCATTTCGTTATTGAAATGGCAACGGAACCCTACATTGTGCGTGGCACTACACTTACTTAGCCAGTTTTATTTACTAACTGTATAAGTACCTGTATACTGAGCGCTTTAAAAGTCCCTAATATTAGTGTGGGGGTGTGTGTGTGCATGAATGAGTACCTTCCCTGTTTCTTTAGTGAGATTGAGAGGGTTGGGTGTGTGTGTGTGTGTGTGTGAATGAGTACCTTTCCTGTTTCTTTAGCGAGAGTGGGGGGAGGGGGGGAGGTGAGTGTGTAGGTGTGTGTGTGTGTGTGATTACCTGCCCTGTTTCTGGTCGGGCTGCAACTCGGCGGCGCGCTCCATGGCGGCGACGGCCAGCATCTGGCCGACGAGGGCGCGGCAGGGCGCGCGCGCCACGGCCGCGGGCGCCACGCCGCTGTAGTCGCCGCGCGCCGCGCAGCCCGCGCCGCACCCGCCCACCTCGCTGCCGCATCTGGCACCACACGCACAACACTAGCTAGCTAGCTAGCTAGCTATACCAGAACCATAGCCTGGAGGGAACTTTTTTTGTTTTTTCTTCAGGAAAACCCATCATGGGTCCCAGTCTGCCACGGGGAGGCACAATGGGTCACACACAAAAAACTGACGGTGTTCCATCGCTCCGCTAATTGGTGGACTACGAGGGCGCGGTAACATTCTTCCGCAGCCCACCGCCTGGATGGACCCAATACCAATCTTTGTCTACACAAATATAATATACATTTAATTGAAGTTACTGTTTGTAATTTGACGACCGCTTGGCGCAGTGGTTCAAGCGTATGCCGCTCGGCTCACTACACATGGTGGTTGCGGGTTTAATACCCGCTTGGCGCTTGGGAAAATTTCGGAAATAGCCTTTTCGTAATCTTCCCTGGTCTGGGTGTCACTGAGATCGCCACCGATCCATTGTACGGTACCCACAGTACAAGCATTGCTAAGTTTGGGACAATACAGTTGGTCTGTCAGTCTGGAGAAATATTATTATTTAAAAGAAAAATACTTTAAATTGTTTTTCCGTCTGTCTGTTGGTTCCGGCTAAGCTCCGAAACGGCTGGACCTATTATGACGGGAATTTCACTGGCACATAGCTGATGTTATAAGGAGTAACTTAGGTTACTTTTATTAAATCGAAATACCACGTTGGCGGAGCTGCGGGCCTCAGCTAGTCATCATTATGTTAACAAAGCAATGGTCCCAAACTAAATTACCAAGTACCGTACGACAGATTAGAAGCAATGCCTGTTACAGTACTCATAAAGTAACGAAAAGGCCACTTCCGAAATGTGTGTCGGGAATCAAAACCGCAATTACCGGGGATGCGGTGGACCAAGGGCACCAGCCTCCGCTCAAAGCACTGGACGATGGGATCAACAAATTAAGGATTCGATCCGATGCAAAGTAGGTACCAAAAAAAAACGAAACAGGTCCCCCTTCAAGCTAAATACTTGAAGGGGGGTCTGTTTCTGGGGGGGATCCTTCACGCCATTAAGGGGCAGGATGGAGATCAAACCCGGATCCCTCTGGGTTACGTTACAAGGTAGGCGCCTCTAACCACTAGGCTATTGACGCTTTATTAAGAATTATTTTAGCATTCTAGAAATAGAGAAGACAATTAAAAATTTACTCCAGTAACACTCATGCAGAACCGGTCGGACAAGGCCACAGTCACAAAAAACTCACCGTTTAGCGCCAACAGCGTGGAGGAAATACAATATCTTATCGTAATTACTGTTCGACATCTCCGTTGGAACGATATGCCTCGCAGTGTTGCCAGCGTTATTCTTAGCCTCCAAATCCGCTCCGAAGACGATCAACGCCTGTACAATAGCTGTATTAGTCTGCTTTACAGCTAAATGTAGAGGTGTGTTCCCTTCGTTATCGCCTATAGAATGCTCTGCCCCCCTCGAGAGCAACGCTATGGCACAGTCCAGCCGTCCTCTGAGCACCATGATATGTAGGGCGGTCCTCCCGTCGAAGTTTAGAGCGTTTATGTCGCAATTCTTGTCGACTAGTGCTTCGATAACTTCGCGGGATATGGCCCAGTGAAGAGGGGTCCCACCCCGCTTCATGTCTTGTTGAAATAACTTGGGTTGGTTGTCCTGGAGGAGGTCGCCGACTATGCCTGGAATTGCAGAGTTTAGGATGAATATCTATATATATAAAACTCAAAGGTGACTGACTGACATAGTGATCTATCAACGCACAGCCCAAACCACTGGACGGATCGGGCTGAAATTTGGCATGCAGGTAGATGTTATGACGTAGGCATCCGCTAAGAAAGAATTTTGATTAATTCCACCCCCAAGGGGATAAAATAGGACATGAAAGTTTGTATGAAACTTTGTCAATTTTAAACCGAGGGGGCTGAGACTTTGCATGCATAAAGCTACTATGACGTAGACATCCCCTAAGAAACGCGGGCTCAGCTAGTATTGCATATTTTCAATCGTAGTTTCTTTTGCAAACGGTTACGCTGTTAATAAAAGTAACCCACACCTAATTCTGCAGAAATACTTGAGTGCGTATACCTATCCCAGTTTTGAGTTTGTAAATAAGAATCTAACATGCTCGTTTTAATAGATCGATCTCAAGTCTGAGAGCTATCTTCGAAATGTCATTCTTATATCATTCCATAACAAAGTGAAATGTCAAAAGCATACTCAAGAACGCTCACAGACTTGAGATCGATTTATTAATACGGGTCTTAGTTAGCTGGATACTGTCGATATCCTTAGGCATCATATTCAGCATAACACACACTTAAGAACAACATATCCGAGAAAAACTGAAATGAGTAATATTCTGTGGTTTTAAATAACATACTCTTAAAACACTTATATTACAAAGAATCATTAGAATGAACTATTTAACACATGTTGAAATAAAAACAAAATTTAATTTCACACTATTTAAGCCTAGCAAGGTACATTAACGTATAAAATTGCTTGACGAACGCTTTGCGCAGTGGTTCGAGCGTAGGCCGCTCGGCACATTGCACATGGTGGTTGCGGGTTCGATTCCTGCCGGGGCAAATTTCGGAATAGGCCTTTTTATAATTTTCCCAGGTCTGGGTGTCACTGGGATCACCCCCAGTCCATTGTACGGTACTCATAGTACAAGCGTTGCTTAGTTTGGGACAATATTTATTTGTAAATAACCATTGAAACCAGGTGTAATCACCTGGCAACGCGCTAGAAGATCTCTTAGCGGCGGTTAGGTTGACGTCTGCGCCTGCGAGCATGAGGGCGCGGACGCAGTCCGGTGCGTTGGCCAAACACGCCGTGTGCAGCGGCGTGTAGCCTTGCTTGTTGTACACGTTCAGAGTCGATCGGTTCTTATTGACTAACGCCTGTGCAAAGAGGATTGTAATGATGAAGAAACTGAAAGGTGTATACGGCCAAGCGCACACCGCAGGAGGCGCGGCGGAGAGCAATTGAAGACAACAATCTAAATATATATAACTCAAAGGTGACTGATTGACTGACATAGTGATCTATCAACGCACAGCCCAAACCACTGGACGGATCGGGCTGAAATTTGGCATGCAGGTAGATGTTATGACGTAGGCATCCGCTAAGAAAGGATTTTGATTAATTCTACTCCCAAGGGGTTAAAATAGGTGATGAAAGTTTGTATGAAACTTTGTCAATTAAATTCCACGCGGACAAAGTCGCGGGCACAGCTAGTTTAATATAAACCTTAACTACCTTGACATACATTTTTATTGGTTCATTAATGGCTCGACCGTGAACGGGTCATTCAAAATTCGCCATGATTTCCGATACCCTGCCTAATTTTGACAATTGCGCTCTCATACAATAGTGGACGCAAACGGTGACTTCTCTTATTGGTCTGTGATCTTACATATCAAGACCATACAATACAACTTGATTTTATAACGTCAAAATAATTTGACGACCGCTTGGCGCAGTGGTTCGTGCGTAGGCCGCTCACTGCACATGGTGGTTGCGGGTTCGATTCCCGCCGGGCCAAATTTCGTAAATGGCCTTTTCGTATTTTGCCCAGGTCCGGGTGTCACTGGGATCGCCCCCAGTCCATAGTACAAGCGTTGCTTAGTTTGGGACAATACAGTTGATGTGTTCGACTGGCGATATTTATTTATTATTTATAATTACTTCTACACACAACCTTCAGTTTTATAATCATTATGTCTGAGTACCTTATCAGTTAATAACGCGTCAGTATGTGAACGCAAAGGTTACACAAATAAATAACTATGACAAAAAAAAAAAAAAAAAAAACTATGACGCTAACTCTATCAACACATAACTTTAAACGAAGTGTATTGTCGTCCTTGTCACTGTCGTAATGGATGAGCTGAACAGCAATAGATTTAGTTTTGTCAAATTTTGTTTTGACATAATTTCTTTACCACAGAATTTGGGTAGCACCAATATCCTTTTTAGTGGGAACAAAAATAATCTTCAGTTAATAATTAACGGCTTGAACACTTGAATAACATTAGTGAAGGTATAAAGTATAAAACTTATACAGCTGCCGTTTAACACATGATAAACACCAGGGTTATGTCAAAATTATTCGTAAAATGAATTATTCAAGTTAAAAATTGTTGTAAAATGTAACATAGATATTCTTTTGTCTAGTTTCTCAACGGATAGTTGACTAGGGCTCATACTAATAAATCAATCTCAAGTCTGACAACGACCTTGGAAATGCCATTCTTATGTCATACCAGTACAAAATGACATGTCAAAAGCGTACTCAAGACTGCTTTCAGACTTGAGATCAATATATTAGGTAATACGGGCCTACTCTCGATTTGTAGACACTTACGTTGATAATCTCTTTATTACTAGCAGCTGCATAGTGGAACACAGTGTTTCCATCGACGTCTATGGTATCCAAGGAGCTATTTAATGAGACCAAACATTGGACCATTCGCACATTGCATGATTTCACTGCCACCTGAAAAAAAATACAACTATCATTCTTTTAGCCTCATTATAACCATAGACTTAATATTTTTAGGCGATTAGGAATCTTTAAAAAAATAATTAAGGGAACCTTTTAAATAAGTATGTTATAGCATAGCTGGTGCAAGAGGCATTTTACCACCTTAGATACTTTCTCTTACTTGTATCTCGAAAGAAGATTTTGCAGTAGCATAAATAAACTTAATGTTTTTTTTTGTTTCGTATCATATAATAATTTAATGTTATGGATATTCATTCATGTAACAATGTAACAAACGTTGGTAATCCATAATAAAGTAAAAAAAAAAAAAAAAATCTCACTCAAATTTCCGGCTCTATCACTGATCGTACGAAACATAGCTATAATAGCTACGATACACCATTGTACTGTGAGAGGGTGGTACTACCGCATTCCAGCCAGCCCGTAAATAAGCTGGAGTCAAATGTCACCATCAATCACGAATGTGTATTAAATTATCTGTATACTAGCTGTGCCCCGCGACTTCATCCGCGTAGTATTTTAACTTAGCAAAAATTTCGGGATTATCGGGATAAAAAGTATCTTATATGTTAATCCCGGTTATAAACCATCTGTGTTCCAAATTTCATCCAAATCCGTTAAAATCAAAATCAAAATCAAAATTGTTTTTATTCATGTAAGCCAACAAAGCATTTATGAATAGTCAGAATCTACCACCGGTTCGGAATGCTGCTTCCACTGAGAAGAGCCGGCAAGAAACTCAATGGTTACTCTTTTCAATGAATGAAAGATGGTGTACATTCTCAGGAACAGCATAAAAAAATAATATGAGCAGGCAACACCATTGCCACTAAATAGCTAATAGTAAATAATAATCATATATGTAATAATGTAAATAAAATGAGAATGCTAGTTTAGTGTGATGTGCATACCTACTCATACTTACATCAAATGAAACGTTTACGAACCAAAATAATAAATTGGTAAAACAGGGGTGGATAATATGATAATTGCTTTGGTGTGATGCCTTCCATGCTAAGTAAATAAATAGTATTTAACGACAATGTTGTTAAGAGGAAAGTGAGTGGACCAATCCCCGCAAGCAGCGCCCGCGCACGAGCATGACTTGAAAAGCGGCATCACTCTCCTTACATCCACACTCACCGTTCATTAGTTTTTGCGTGAAGGAGTAACAAACATACATCCACACTCACAAACTTTCGCACTTATAATATTATATAATATAATAGTAGGATTCCATAAATACAAACCATAAGAGGTGTGGCACCGGTCACAGGATCAATGTCATCAATATGTTTCTGCACAGCAGGGTCATTGAACAACTCGTGGAGGCCGAAGTGGGCTACCATGTGAGCTATTGTCCATGACTGGTGTTCTGACAATGTGTCGCAGAGTTTCTGTAGTATTGTCACTGTACACTGCAAAAGTGTGAATGGTCAAATGGTCAGGAGCATTCCATAGTTACTGAGAGGCACAGACTGATAAGGCATAGCTGTATACCCTCACTCGCCTAGCTTATGCATTATCATAGCATATCTATGACCTGGAACAGGTGTTTTGATTAGTCCGTTCAATATCCTTGAAAGGATAAATCAAAATGCGCCGTCTTCCCTGATACCCCGCGGACTTTTGACGAATCTCATTTTATACAATAGTGTGTAAAACAGACATAAGTGAGATCTCGGCTTATTGATCTGGACTGAGAGGTTATGGTTAGATCCCAACCTGGGCCATCCAACTATCCACAAGCTAACCAATCAGTAATGTACATATCGACGGGAGAAAGCAGAAATGTCGTAACTTGCATTTTGGGCTAATTCACTTTTTACCATATTCTTGTATAAAAAAAAATACTGCTTCGAATGGTCTGGGTCTCGTTTTCCTATCATTAAATTTTTTATCGATACCATACATAAAATAAACGACATACAGCTTTATGAAACGTGTATCGAAGGTTTATATTTAAGATACAACAAATCCGTAGCCAAAAAAACATTTAAATGAAACGTGTATCGAAGGTTTTATATATAAGATACAGCAAATCCGTAGCTAAAAAAACATTTTTGTCTAAGTTGTCCATACATTTTATCTCACAGATACAACATTTTTGCAGCCTAAAATTGAAACATGAATTGGCGTAACTTGTGCAAAATCCTTGATACACACACTTTACGACAATTAAGACAAAAGCATCAGATAGGCCTTAGATTAATATAAATACATACCAATTTTCAACTTTCTATCTCAATAAATATATTAATTATGAATTTTTGAAATAGTTTTTTGGCTCTGGTGTAAAGTTGTGTTTTTCAAGTTACGACAATTCCGCTTTATTCCGTCGATTATTTACTTGTTTCCTTTGAATTCAGTTGTAGTTATATATATATTATATATTCAGTTATGTTATTTAATGCATTGACTGTTGTAGGAATATTTTGTTGTTTATTCAATGTCTGAATAATCAGTTGAGTGGTTCAATATTCAAAGCACTTAAGAACCTTTGAATCCAATGACTAATGCAATTAAATTACTTTGAACCGGCTACTACTATTTACCAATAAAATTGGAACTCCATATTGTGAACATTTTTGAGATATTTTTAATGCGGATAGTTTTAATTTTGATTTTTAATTTAATTTTGTTTTATACACAATTATTAATGTTATACTCACTTCTCTAGTTATTTTGATAAAAATTGGAATTCTTTCCTTATAAACAATAAACTTCTCCTCTGCACTCTCCAATGTAGTGGCTCTGAATAAACTGAAAATTAAACATGTATGTTACAATATCTTATGTGTGATTGGACCTTGTTTTGCAAAATGGAACCAACCCACACACACTTCTGCAAGCTGAAACGAACTTAGAAACACTAAAACAAGGGTTGGTTTTGGTCTGTGGCAGTGCATGTGGGTAGATTCCATTCTGAAAAACAATATCCAATTAAATAAATAAGTCTAGTTCCAACATCAATTTGGCATAGTTTTGTAAAGCAGAACCCATCCACACAAATTTGTGCAAGCTGAAACCAACCAACAATCACATGCGTTAGGGTTGGTTTTGGTTTGCAGGAGTATGTGTGGGTTGGTTTCAGTTAGCTAAATTGCATCCAATTTAGACCTTGTTACCATACCATAGAATTAACATTAACTTTATGAAGAAATCAATATTGTTGTGTAATAGTGTAAGGTGCATTGTTAATTGTGAAGCAATTGTTTTAGACTCTAAGACTAGACTCAGGGCCTCATTAATAAATCAATCTCAAGTCTGGATTGATCTTGAGCATACTCTTGTCATTTTGTACTGGTATTACATAAGAATGATATTTCCAAGATCACTATCAGATCTGATACTGGACAAGTACTCACTATTTGTGGAATTGGTAATAAACATATTGGTGATTCCTGCTTTGAATAGGTAAATATCAGAGAGCATTTGCCAATATATTGGTGAAAGCACAAATACAATCTGTTCAGTTGTTTCTTAGAGAATCCAGGCAGGTGCCAGCTAGAAGACGCCAAAGACTTTGGTTTTTACCAAGCTGTGTACCAAATATTCTATTTCATTACTCAAGCTTATACGTTTAAACCCTGTTGCATAAGTAGGCACTTTATGACCCATTCATATAAAAAAATAATTACATTTTTATGTGCTGTGTTTAAATGAGTTTAGCTCTCATTATTCAACGCAAATACTTACTGAGTTATACCAACATTACCTTTTAAAAACAAACCATTATCTTTGCCAAAATCATCATCATGCTATTACAATAGATGGAGGTTACAAAACCAATGAATCAGATTCCATATTGGCCGGCTTACCTATACATCTGATGTAAGCTTTCAGTAAAGGGTTTATGCAGTACTATTTCGTAATATTTATCTTTAGAGTTTTTGCCATTGGGAGTTTTCGGTCCATACAGTAGCATCGAATCTTCTCTGTAATGTATCGGTCTTGAAATGTAGTTGTCCGACCGCACCTCGATGACCCTCGTCGGAGGCTCCTCGGACCCAAGAAGACCACGAAAAACTATCGAGAATAACCATTGATACAATCACAATATTATACCATAAAATTGGATGTAGAAACGAAATTAAGTTATTTTATGTGTACTTCTGCAGCGTAACTTACTCGAATTCAGCATTATTACAGCTTTGCGATAGGTATTATGATTTAATAACTATAAACTTATTTCACTTTTTGTTCACACATACAATTCATTTCACAAAACACAAATCACCAACAACTGCTGGCTGACTGACCATAAATACAATAGAACTCGGTAGTACTCTGACTGACAGACTGGACCAGAGTTGCCAGGTCCGATTTTCAAAATCAGTAGATTGACTGCGAATAAAACAGTAGATAAAGGCAAACTGAAAAAAGTGGATTATATATTTTTTAATAGTGTTCAGTACCGATCAAAGATAAAAATATATTATAGAATTTTTGATTTCAAGTTTTTATGAGGACATGTTTAACGCTAACGGTTTCACGAACTTATTACAATACAAACTGAATGTGACTGACAGATATATTCAGGTAGGCAACATAGCCGTCTTTATTTTTAGTGTATCGTTTCAGGCATCTTGTTGCTAGTATTATTTGAGTTTGAATAGGGATAAGAGATTGTACAAAAATCGCTAAATCAGAACCTTTTAAGCGGAGGATCTTCTGGAACTTCAGCAGACCTGGCTATACTGGATGACAAAAAAAAAGTCTATTTTTTTCAAAGAGTACTTTGAGTATGGTAATCTCTACGTTTTGTCTATGGGTGGACGTTTTTTTTTATCATTGCGGCCAAAGACTACAATCCCTTAATTGCGGCTTTTTTTACATAGTTAGCATGCATTCTTATCATATCAAGTAGGTGAAGTAGGTAGGTGTAGTAGGCACTATAGGTCTACCAGAATCTCATGGCAAATGGGGAAATAAAAATTTGTTGTGTGCAATACTGGGGAAATTGGATTAAACGATCTTGATACTGTTTAAGTTTTATTTATATCTTTAGTCATTAATTAACATGAAGTATACTAGGTATGTGTATGAAGAATGTTGTTATACATCGGGTTCTTAACATAGGAAAATATGACAAAGAAAATAAATCCAATCATATATTACTTTATGTACTAATTTATTATAATGTTACGTACACGTACAGGGGTAGGTACAATTAATGCCGTTAAACGTGTAAAAAGGGTTTATTTCGCTCTCCACAAACTCGACAAATACACAGCACTACACTAGTTACACACAACAAGCACCGTTCCGAATCAATTAGCAGACTCGCAGTATTCCAATATTATCGCTCAGGTCACTGGTATATTGCTCTTCGTTCGCTTACTTTAGTTCCGTACACTGTCGCTTCCAAGAAGTAACTAACTCGCTGCCCGTCGTCGACTTCTTATATATCGAATAAAGATGCGAGCTGGTGTTTTCCTGAACATTCTCGGAGGTATGTAAGTAATAATAATCGCAATCGAACGATCCCGAGACTCATTGTTGGCTTTCCTTTGTATTCGTTCGCGAGTAGGTATTCGCCGCCGTCGCGCCGATAACGCAAAGGCGTTCACCTTATACCTACAATCTCGAACATTCAATTTTTGAGACCTTTCATAATTAATCGATGGAGTACATCTAGACTAACAATGCGTTTTTGTATAAAGCTGATAAAATAAGGATCCTTCGAGATATTTGACCAAATAGTTTCTAGGTCGCAACAATAATATCGGTTAAAAGTTAATAACTCATTCAGAACTAGAAAATGATTCCAAGAACTCCACTTGCATTTCTTGTTCTTCATCAGATGATGAAGATAAAGAGGTATTTATTATAAATCGCTCTTCCAGCATTTCAATTATTTTATCTTTCTCGAAGAAATCGTTTTCAGTTTTCTTTACATGTTCACAACATTTTCGCCAATCCTCTGCACCGATTTGTGAGAAAGCTTCTTCTGTTAATAATTTAATGTCACTTGCAGGCCTATTAACATTTTTATCAGCAACTTTTTGCTTCATTATACCCCAAATCATTTCTATAGGATTCAATGTGCAATGATAAGGTGGGAGCCTTAAAACTTCGTGACCGTGCGATTTTAATACTTCATCTATCTCATATAAGGGCGCAGACATGTTTTGTTTCACTACTTCAAGTAGTTGACATTTACGCCAAAGATCATCATAATGTACATCATTTGCACGAAGCCATTCTTTTATATCAGCGATACGATTGGCTTGTGTGGGCGGTTTGTTCAAACGTACGGAATGATAACTAGCATTGTCCATAACGATTAGTGAAGGTCTTGTCAAATTTGGAATTAGCTTCTCTGTCACCCATTTTGTAAAATTGTCCTTATTCATGTCGTGGTGATAGTCAGCAGATACACTTGTTGACCTGTACACCAGACAACAATTTGGTACAAAGCCATTTTCTCCACCAGCGTTTACAATAATCCACCTCGTTCCAAGTGATATGCTTTTAGATGGACCTGCAATATCTTTGCTTTGCCAGCACTTGTTCACAGAACATGAACCATGAATATAAGTTTCATCTAAATAAATTACATCCAATTTATTTTGCTCTTCAGCTTCGCGGTTTTCCTTTATACGCTTCAAAAACTTATATCTTTGAAGTTTTATGTCATCTCTCTCCATCAAAATGATCCTTTTTGATTGGCATTTAACATATTCAAAACCTATCTCCTTAAGTATAAGTCTGTAAAAAATAATAAAATTTATCATGTTACTGAAACGATAGCTTAGCCAATCATCAACATCAACATCAGTCTATATACGTCCCACTGCAGGACACAAGCCTCATCTTACGAGTGAGAAGGATTATTACTTAATATTTTTCTTACCTCAAAGATTCTCTCCCACCGTTGAAATCAATTTCTTGTCGAAGAATTTGTAACAGTTTCATTACTGTTGGAATTTCCTTCCGAACTGTATAGAATTCATTTACTTTATTCTTTATCAACTGTAAATCGAAACTGTCCAAGTTGATTTTCTTCTTCCCCCCTCTCCTCTTTTTACCAGGCGTGGAAAATACACCATCGTTCGATGTGCCCTCACCTATGATTCGCCGTATAGTAGTACTGGAAACCCCTATAAAGAAGCTATAATTAAGTAAGAAAAATATAAAATAAACTAAAAGTATCAAAACAACTCAGTCCAACTTACCGGTCAACTCTACGACGCGCTTTAAAATCAAAGATTGAGTTTGATTTACGCCTTCTTCTTCCCTTATTTTACGATACACATTGAAAACAATATTTCTCGCTTGAGATCGAAGTGGCTTTTTCGACATTTTCACAAAAACAATAAATTGCCAAGAAGATATCACAAAATCTCAACAGCGGTTGACAAACCTTGTACTTTGATTTGGCAGGTGACAATGGACATTGCCATATGAAAGTCACATTTTTTTTATATTTTTTAATGCCATGAGATTCTGGTAGACCTATAATAGCTATGTATATAAGACGCTTCACGCAATTAGTCGCAAAGATCTCATTACCACAGACAGACCACTACCGACAGAGAACATAATTTGTTTATAGGAGATTCATTATCATTACCCAATTTTAAGAGATTGCATGGATTCTTAGCAAAATTTCATTGGGCTTCAAAAACAACTATTACATTATATTATAACGTTTATTATTACATTAAAATTGGAATGCACATAACTAAATATTGTGGCTACATTTAAACTATGAACTAAAAATAATATTTGAATATACAACGTAATTAGTACGTAAAAACATATATTTAGTTTGGATCCTGCTAACTAGACTAAGATTCCAATGACTAGGTTATAATAATTTGATATAAAATAAATTCATTTCGATTCTGAAAATACTATAAATCTTATATTAACAGTAAAATATCCAAAATTAAGAATGGTTAAGTGTTTATAAACTTTTTATTGTCAGATATCCATTGAAACTTTAAAAGATTCAAAAATCAATTTTAAACAAAATTATGTGTATTTGCAGAAATGTTGGACCTCACTGAATTTTACTAAACTGACTAAGTAGTATAATAATAGGATTCCTACTGTATTTATTTTAATAATAAAAACAGCATACCTAATACACTGTTATCAGAATCATAAACAAAATAAAAAGTATGCTATAAAATGTTTATCTGTTACAAATTTAAAAATACTAGGTAATCATAGTAAATAAACTAGGTATAACTATAACTAGATCTTTGGTAATAAAATTAAATACTAGGCAAATCTAAATATCGAATATGGGACATCACACGAAATCAATACAACTTATACTCTATAGCATTAGAAATAAAGACGCATTTGGATTAAACTCCACACCAACATTGTGAATATGATAGTAATTTAAGTAAATAGGCCACAATACAATTATACGAAGTGTATTTAACACCATTTTTCACTAATGTAAGCTAATGAGCATACTTTGTATAACATTATAATCATTGCGGATCTGTATAAAATACTTCAGTAACAATTGTTGGATCAGCCAAATTGTTCTACATAGGTACCTAGTAAAATTAATCAAACAATATTGTCTATCTACCTACGCCCCAATTCTGCCATCTTCATATATTCCTATTCCATCAGAAAACAAGTCTCGGTGCCGAATGTTGGTAGTCCGTTAAATCCATAATCGTTAATTATAAATGGCGTCAACATTCTGATGGCTAGTGGACTGCCAAGAGATTGGTTTCATTTGGGTTATTTTTGTAAATTAAGTCAAGAGCTTTGTAGTTAATATACTACCAAACTGTTAAAAGTAACAAAAACCAATATGTATTCATTCCATTACGCGATTTTGAATCAGCTGACTTGAGGGCCTGATCGGACACCCAACACTTTTTGCGTATAATTAGTTCTGTCTTTGTACGTCGCGCGTCAGATCAGGTGATCTGTAGCTGTTACAGTGGTTCTATTAATTTAAAAAATATTTTTTGACTAGCTTACTCATGTACTTTATGCAAAAACGCATTTTCAAATGTTACCTAACCACCATCACGTAAATTATGTATTTTATAATGGATGTTCAGCAACTTCGTACATAAAACTAGTGTTATTTTTTTTAATAAAAAAAAGGAGTTCAGTGTTGTCAAAAATATGTCCACAAGCTCTCCTGAGACGAATTTACTCTAAATACTTAAGCAGCATGGCTTTGGTTGGTGTTTGATCCAGGCAGATTGTCAGGGTTAGCCAATGGGTCCAATTCAGCAAACAGTTTGAACCAAGCTGCCTTGTCTTCTTTCTTAAGGATGGCCGGACCTTGTTTGAGTGTCTGCTGTGGTGACATTGGGACTTGGTTGTTATTGGTGGCAGTAGGAGGTAGTGGATCTTGCAACATATTTGTAGATGTTAAATCCTGAAAAAATATATGGTAAGATTTGATTCAACAATTACCAGTATCTATGTATATTATACTAGCTGTGCCCCGCGACTTCATCCGCGTAGTATTGGATTATTGGGTTAAAAAGTATCCTATATGTTAATCCCGGTTATAATCTATCTGTGTTCCAAATTTCATTCAAATCCGTTCAGTAGTTTTTGCGTGAAGGAGTAACAAACATACATACATACATACATACATACATACATACATACATAC
This sequence comes from Notodonta dromedarius, assembly GCA_905147325.1. NCBI lineage: Eukaryota > Metazoa > Arthropoda > Insecta > Lepidoptera > Notodontidae > Notodonta > Notodonta dromedarius. The sequence goes on from LR990172.1 coordinate 8,888,329, forward strand.
ATACATCCACACTCACAAACTTTCGCATTTATCATATTAGTAGGATGGAGAGGTCACCGGAAAGAATATTCATCTGTTGCAAGAAATAATAAATTGGAATCTAGAGATTCTATATACATGGAGTATTTTGAACATCTTTATCATTAAAATGATTAATGCAAAAGTATATTTAAAACCAAAGTAAGTAAGTTTCACTTGGGGAAAAGTAAGTAACTAAAGATTAGTTTTATTCTTATAGTTCACAATTTGGGCCAAGCTCCAACAAATATCAAACAAATTCCATTTTTATTGTAAAAGTTATCTTATCAGTGTGTAGAAGTGGCCATTATTGATTTATTCCAAAAATAACTTTTTAGCAACCTACCTGTAACAGTTGTGAAGGCATAAAAGATCCCAAGTTTGCAGGGGCATCCCCACAATCTAGACGTAACCCAGCTAAATCGGAGAGAATGACTGCACTCTCACTGACAGTTTCAGATTCCATACAACTTGTATCAATCAAGTTAACAGATGTGGTTGCTTCATCATTGGTCAGTTTGGACGGTTGATTTTCATTGTCAGATTTGGGTACATCACTTTGAGTGTTTGTATTATTTTTACTTGGATTATCATCTTTGTACTCGTCCTGAAAATAAAAATAAAACATACTTAGCTTACAATATAAATAATGTAACTGCCACACCCATTATCAGTATCAAATTATGTGTGCAAGGTGCACTTCCCACAATTTAACTGCAATATTTTCATCCCAATATGACCTAAGACACTCTGCCCCATCATCTAAATAAAAGCTGGTAGGTACCATATTGGGTATTGCATATCTCTGCCAACACCATATATCTACTAGCTGTGCCCCGCGACTCCGTCCGGGTTCTGTTGAAATTTTTCCTGAATTTTCTTTGCTATAAACCTCACGGAGCCCGAGACCTTTCCAACGAATGCAAAACCGTGGAAATCGGTTCGTGCGTTCTGGAGTTATAGCGTCAGGAAGGAAAACCCGACTTATTCTTATATAGTAGATATATGTTTCCTAATATTACCTGGAAGAACAACATTTGATCTTTATCCTGGGGCACAACTTCCTGTTTCCCCTCCACCCCTTCACCCAAGCTTTGTGACAACTCCTTCAAAATACAGAACTCATACTGAGGTGTGGCATTCATTGTGTCTGCCGTAGCAACCAATGTTTGGGCCACCTTTGTACCAAATGTGAGGAATGAGCTCTGGTAGTTTGATAGAACATGGGAGAACATGTTGCATCTTGCTGCAGCTAATAGATCTATCTGCAAATTAATAATAATTATTGTAATCTTTCTCGGTGCTCAGGTAATCCTCATGGGGCGGTATATTTAAACACGTTCTCGTATTCCACACTTATAATCGATTTCATGCGTTTAACAACATAAAACAAAACATTACTATTACAATCGGGCAAATTATATTTCACTAGCGAGCGGCCGGCGAGCGGCCGTGGTTGAAAAACAAGTGACAGGTGACAGTTCTTGTTGCGTTCAGGAATCCCTGGACGTTCCAATTCATGCTAGTGTTACATTATGCTTTTATGAATGGTAATTAAAAATATGACTACAAATATTTCGAGCTATAATCTCTCAAGTATAGATTGTTCCAATTGTGTTTGCTATCATTTACCTTCAGCCCTGCCTGTATGGTACTTCAAGGGATAGCCTATGTCAATCAGGGACAGTGTAGCTTTCAATCAGTGAAATAATTTTAAGAATTGGATCAGTAGTTTCGGATATTATCTCCTCAAACATACAGACATATTTACAAAAAATACCTATCTCTTTGTAACAGTTACAGACAATTGACTTCTTTTAAAAGGAGACAGCATTAGAAGTACATAAGGCTAGAATTGATCAAGTAAAAGAGAGTGAAATAATAAATTGATCTTGGATTTGGTATAACAGTTATGTCTAGGAGATATTTGACTAATTATAATAAGTAATCATAATACGATAAACAATAATAAAATAATAGGTACCTTTTGTAATACATCAAGTGTTAATTTGTCAAACAACTTCTTGCTCTCGCGCACTTGTCGCTGCGCCTTACGGAAGTTGTCGAGGCCGCGGCCCGTGTCAGGGTCCATATGCGCGCTTGCCGATTTCATCCAGCTTAGCGCCGCGCGGTACTCGATCCGAGCTTTTTCCATAGCGGACACCGTTGCACGCATGTCGCTTACCGCGCGACCTCTAAACGTCTCCACTTCATGATAAAGCCTCAATAGCGGCCCCCTCACTGATAACCGCTGCTGGCCAGAGTAAGAGATAGCTTTGCCGGCTGACACCATGTGTTTACCCGCCGCATCTGAACCTTTACCCGCATCTCGAAGAAACTTCCCCAGAGAATTCTCCTCTTGAGCCAAAATGCACAGTCGCTCCTGATATTGATCTAGAACTCGCTGTAATTGCAGGCAGCTGTCTGATATTGATCGAAATAATTCCAACTTTGCGTCAAGCTCGGCATCCGAAGCAACAATACACTCGTCTTCTTTGGTTCCTAATTTTTTTAACACAGTCTTTTTAGTTACCCAGTATTGATGTTGCATCATTTCTATCAAATAATTATAACTATTCACAATTCAATATCGAATAATTCAATCAAGCATGTAGCTTGAAACACAGAACACAAAAACCACGAAAATTCGTATATAATTCCTGAAAACTGAAATTGAAAAACGTTTTATGACATTAACATTTTTGACTTTGACATCTTTGCTTTGACATAATAAATGCTAATGTTGTCATTGTGAAAAATCCAACTTCTATCGTTACTATATAAAAGCTTTTATTATAAGATCGGTCAAAAACTCTTTTGGCGTCAGCAGCAGTTTAATGTAGTTGAAAATCATAGTTTTGTGTTTTCTCTCACCAGCTTGTAATAGTTGTTATAAGTCAGATGTGGAACATCGGGATATAAATAAAAACTTTTTATAAGGAATTATTATGTACTACGTTAATAGCATGTCCATGTTTGTTATTACAAGAAAAGTATATGAGCTTCTTGATAACAAGGATAACCAAAAACTTTTAAACTTTCAAAAATATTATCATCTGTGATCTGAAAGAAATTGTCTATGACGCGAATATTTACAACCGGAATGTGGAATGGCCGCCGCGTTTCGCGTTTGCGAATGTATTGTATTATCAAATCCACTTGATAATAATATGTACCGTTTTTCTAGGTGAAAGTGACTTATTAGCTTATACTGTGGAGGTATTTAAAATGTACTGTGCTACTGATAATAAAAGTATATCCGGAGTGTCATCGTCCCAATCTTCGAAGAACGTCAAAGATGGTAAGTTTGTGATTGACACAGACCGTTTTATTTTTATATTTCATGTAGCTTTGGTTGTATTATTATATTTCAGATTAGTTCATAAGCTATATATGATCTTTAGTTGTTATTTAGGTGATTACTGACCATTACTAACAGCTTTCTAACAATGTTTTGTATAAAAGTTTCACAGTACTTTTCAAGTTCAATACATGGGTCAGAATTCAAATATATTGTAGTAAATTAAGTATATTCATTACTCCCCACCTATAAAGCTGTTATGAACGTATGAAACAAAACGAGTAGGTACTTACTGTGCTATAATAATGTTTTTAATTGCACAAGTCGCCAAGCAAGCATGCCAATCATGTTGTGCTACTTATTATTAGTGTAGGTAGGTATAACGTCTTCAAGCTCTATACTTTCAAAACGTAACGCACTCGATACACTAGGTATTTAATTAGATCACAGTGAAATGAAAATTATAATTTTCATTGTCTGTAAAAGTGAATAAGTAGGTATGGTATAGTGAGAGAACTTCCTCACAACACTGCACCATTAAATAATTGATGTTTTAATGTGCCCTGATAAGTAGGTGAACATTTTGTAAACACAGACCTACCTTCAAAAGTTTTATCAAAAACAATAATATAAGTACTTAGGTACCTTGTAGAAAGTAATGATTAGTGAGGGTAATAGCACACTGTAAAAGTAATCACACTGATAGTTATTTACCCAAACTGTTTACAGTGGAGTAGTTGTTCCTCCTAAGCAATGCATGATATTGCTTTTATGAGTTATAAATGTATAAAATACTTTGGTAAACAGACAAACAAATACATTTAGCATCTTGTCACATGAGTATCATTTGTGTAATATGATAATGTTGTATCCATTATCAACTCAAAGGTGGATTATGGGACTAAAGCATTGAAATCATGTGATGTTTACCTACTTTAATTTGATTTACTGTAGTTATTAGTGGTAATTGTAAAAGCATTTCAATTTGACTCGGTGATGGCATTGCCGCCACTCCAGTATCAATGATTTTAAAAAGGACAATGGTATATTTCTTAAAGGTTATCAGTCTTGTTGTTTTTGTTTACCTATTGACAGTAACAACTGTTCTGATATAGTTTGAATTGAAGTATCTTTGTGTGAAAGTGTTAATGCCATCTTGCAAAGGTTGCCTTGAAGATTATACTAATAGTAAAGCCATGCTTGCCTATTTATTAGAACAATATTGGTATCTATCTGGCCATAACTTAAAAGTGTTATCTATAACAGTTTTGACTCATATAGGTAGTCACCACAAGAAGAACCTTTTCATATTGAATATAAGGATTTATGCTTCTACTATGGTCTATTGAAAAATATTTAAAAATGTTGGCTCAATGTCATTGGGGACCCCATTTCTCTCAATCACAAGGACTGTATTATGTATCATCTAGCCAGGAGCCTATCTCATTACAAATCATGGATTCATCTATCATGGAATTATATTATACTAGCTGTGCCCCGCGACTTCATCCGCGTAGTATTGGATTATTGGGTTAAAAAGTATCCTATATGTTAAACCCGGTTATAATCTATCTGTGTTCCAAATTTCATCCAAATCCGTTCAGTAGTTTTTGCGTGAAGGAGTAACAAACATACATACATCCACACTCACAAACTTTCGCATTTATAATATTAGTAGGATAGTTATCATTACGATCATTTTAGCCTCATCTTTTAGACCGTCTGACATTAGTCAGACTGTCGCAACCTTTTAATACTTCGCACACCACTGAAGTGACGACTTATCGAACCTGTGCCTTGACCTAAAAATCCTTCCCGTCTGAACCACTTTGCGCCGTACAATAAACAAGTCACCAACAATAGTTCTGTAGGGTCACCTTACCCGGTTAATAATGGCTCGCAGGTCGAAAAGACGAGTCGTTTGCCGAAATACTCTTTATGCACGCATCACCCGTGTCATTGTTAACCAAATCGCATGAGTTATAGGGTTAGCTATTTACTGCCTACCGGGTCAAGGTTGGTGCTGTTTGATTCGCGTTTTGCGTGTCTGTTTCATATATATCGATTTATAAATGCACGATATCGCGTTCGGAACAATTTTATTAGTCGTTACGCGAACAGGGGACTGAAAAAATTTCTTTAATTCCTAATTTGCGATTTGCTGCTAAATGTAATGTGCAAAGGTTATATTATTGTTACTGTTATTTACTGTCTCATGTGACGACCGTCTTTTTGGGAATGTCTTCGTTCCAGAGTCCGTCACATCACATCGCATCCAAAGGATTACAAAAAGTTGTTCTCTGTTGTTGATGGAGTCACCATGAAAGCGTTTGTGAACGCCCTATCTAAATTCTGATTAAAGTTTTGTACAGTAATAACAAAATGAATGCCCATGTGATCGTTGATTATAAATTTTAATAATTTTTTGCACGGCTATTTGCCTAGGATATTAAGCTGCTAATCTTACTCTCCAACCAGTTTTGTTAATGCAATCGTTCAATTAATGCTATGCTAATCACAACATGACTCCTGGGTGCGTCAACGTTCAAGAACTGGTTTCTAATAAAGGTATATATAGATGAATCACAAATTAGCATGCTATTATGAATGGATCAAATAGAAACGTCAGTTTTAGAATTGCATTTGATTTATACCCGGAACATGTCATCACATCGCGTCATCATTACGCGAATTCTCCATCTAAATTCTGGAGGTATTATAAATTCCGCACCCTTCTAACAGATTTTGCATTGCGGTTTTCCCGACACCTGTCTCGTTGTGCACGAGAGTTGCCGATATACTTGTCGACCTTGCGATGCAGTATCGGGACAGGACAAAGCACTCGAGATTTCGCATTGAGAAATTCGCTATTTCAAAAGTCAAACTAGAACTGATATATCTTTGTATAGCTCACCAGTCTTAAACTGTCTGGCTTTACTATTCGTTCACTTTATTGAAGTAATCATAGACAATAACTTAGTACTTGTGGTATATTCCCCTTTTCTTTCTCCTTCTCGACTATAATGTCTTGTCGTTTTAGACATAGCACACATGTCTGAGCATATTCCGCACATGTGTTAGTGACAAGCAGGTAAGTATTTTGTACAGAGAACTTGATGTTCGAAGTTATTAGTTTTGCTGATAAAATAAGATGACATTTAGTTACCAACGTAAGCGCTGCGTTTGTCCCAGTTCGAAATAACATTTTCCAGGTTGGTGGCCTGTAATGCCTGCTCTCAAATGTCAGAGGTCGATCTCCGACGGCGATAACAGATGGAAGGAGCTTTGCCCTGTTGCAGATATAGAGAATACCTATTTTACTCGTAAATTAATTCATTGCTCTATAAATTAATCTAGGCCCGTTTGAGTTTCAGGCTATTTACTTAAGCTTACCAATTTGTTTATCGTCGACGTCCCGAAGGCTACTTGAAATTGAATTTGAATAAGTTTCCAGACTGAATATATACTTGATTATCTGTTTATTTTTTCTTTGTAATGTTCTAATGTAATCCAATAGATCTTCCTCTTCTAGATTATTGACTATCTACGTTTACCAAGCTCTTTGAAATGCCTTGACAACTTAACTAGAAATAGTATTTGCAAAGAACTCTGATGTGAGGTAATAAATTATGATTTTCTGTTTGGATTAAAAATTCTACTAATGTGTTATCCGTTTTCACGTGATGTGCTATATTCCATGATTCGCAGTTGTCAATATGGACATTATAGGTATTTGCTTAAATTAAATGAAATAACTCGTGACGGTGACGTCACTACTAAGTATATTATCCGCACCGTGACTGGATGATTGTTTCGCAATTTTACAGCCTCAGAAAACAAAGGCTCATGATAATTACTGTTATTAATCTAAACCAAAATAGGATTCCACCTTGTTGTTAAACCTAAAAATAGCAATAATTACGAAGAATTGGGAGAACAGCGCGTAAAGACCCTGCCAACTTTAGTCATAGCGCTTTTGGTGCTCGGGCAGCGTGTTCCGCTCAGCGCTGACGCTATAAATATGACAGTATGGCAACCGGGAATTTGCATCGGAATTGACGTAGAATACAGAAAGGGCTTTAAAGCAATTATCGACGACATCGATCCCATTACTGCCTCCGTCGAGCCTATTGGAGTAATTTCTGCTTTGGAATCAGTTTACGTCCATTATAAAGCCTTAACAATTTAACGGCAAAGCCTTCGCTCACCTAACCTTTCAGCATTTTTAATTTTCCATGAAATATTTATATCGATGCGGCAATTTAGTTTGCCGAGCGTGTCGTGCATACGGTAACGAATGTATTGATGCGTCAAGCATAGAGAGAGGTGTATGAAAGGCCGGGGTGCTCTGGGCGCCGCGTCTGCTGACACAGTTCCGGGCGCCGGCGCGGCGGGCAGGGGCACTGCAGCCCAGCCAGACGACACGCGGTCGCCCTCACGAGTGCTCCCGCCCTACTGAGCTCCCGAATTTACTCTCGCGAACTTAACAACTTCTTTTCAAATTCCGAACATTCCTATTTTGAATATTCAATAACCACCATTGTTCTGTTATGACAATAGCGATGTGCGTAACCCGTTCTTCGTGAAGTTGTCTGTGATTGTAAACATTCAGCTGTAGTGGAGGTGACGAAATTGCCCTTTGATATCGCAGAACATTGACGTTTGTGAAACTGAGAACCTTATTTGAGACGAGTTTCGACTTTCTAACAGTGATAAGTGAATATCGAATGGTGATTAGTATACCGAACATTTGAACTTCAGCTTTGGAGCAAGATAGTTTGGCGTGCACGCGAAGAAAAAAACCGCCAAGCTGTATTCCTTCGAAAGTTTCAAGGTTTACGAGTACGATGAAGACAGGTCGTGCAACGGTCACGAAGATGGGTTCGGCACTTCGAAGAGAAGTGAGTAGTATAATATGTTTTTTTATGTGGCCATAAAATTATTTTATGTTTAAATTGTTTATGGTACAGGTACGGAGCTTCTGATGTATCGTTAAATATAGCAGGGTAAGAATATGTTAGTATTTTTCGGTTAATTTTATTGTATATGTATTTAGTTCAACCCGCTCTAAGGTACTGTCGATAATAGGTACATCGCAAGTATGCTCTATATTCTTTATACTTATAGAATCATGTAAATATTTGATTCGTTAAAGTATAAAACATTCGAGACCTCTGAACTTTGATCTGCAGCCAGAAATACATTTGACGTTCTAATAACAGAAATAGAAGCGACGATACTGAAAGCAACTTAGCTGTCTATTTATTTACCTAACGACGCGGTCAGTCGCAGCTAGAGGTCGTCTCATGAAAATTTAATGATACTATGAAACGTATCGACAACAATCGATACTAAGCAGCGGCAATTGACAACGACCTTAAATTTCTCATGCATTTATTGACCTCGTTAGTTGATGGAATATCCATGAAGAGGCTAGCAATATTGAAATAAAATATATAAATCGGACTGTATGGTTTGCAGTGTGCGTTGGTAGGAAATTGATTCCCCAGAAAGGCATTCATAGGTGGATTTGTTCATCGTTGGCATCGCTATCAGTACGATATGGCCATCCTTGATAATGAACAATTGTTGCATGATTTGAATGGCACAAAGATATTTGTACCTATTTAATTATGATTTCATGTACCCTCTTCCAGGAATGTTAAACTCCTGGCTTCTTTTTATTTGATTGAAAATAGATTTCCCATATAATGGACGGTTTAAATTTTATGATCACTTTGTCATTTCATTAATAATTTTGAGAGCTTATTTTACGACTTCTTTTATTGCTGGTTTTAATTAATACTCTTTCAACATACTGGTTATGAAGCCAAGTCAGACGTGGACATAACTCCTTAACCTATTGACTACATAGTATATATACTATAGACTTCATTTAGGCACCTAATTTTCAATCACGTTTGGATGAAACCCATCTGATGGCGTATATTTTCAATGTTAAATCACAGAGAGACGTGATTTTTGCAATGAACACAATGTTGTTTGTTTTATATATTTGCAAGTTTTTGAGAATTACTCATAACGCAGCTCGCGTTTGAAAACAATTCAGGAACTGACAGATATTGCAGCGTCATTGAATTTTCAATATCCTTATCAGTACGTATTTAGGAGATTGTGGAAATATTTTACTCGTATCTTTTCGGTATATTCATACACCTAGGCTCTTGTCCATTATTTATTTTTTCAAAATGCATTATTGCTAATTATTAACCTTTATTACTTAGTCGACTCACATGAGTCAAATTGGTGTACTGTGCACCATTTTTCTTTGTGTTAGCAATGTGTTCCTTATTTCCTCATATAAGTATTTAATCTACGTCTAGTTCGCGCTCTGACCTCGTAATCGATATATTGTAATGATAATTGTCTTTAATAATGATCGTGGCGCGATCAAGGCGTCATTGTTTATTGTTTTTTTTTTTTATAAAGATAGGTTACAGTATAAATATACTAAATAATAACAAGGAATAAACTACAACCCATTGGCACGCTACTACCTGTAGACTACCTACTGTTGTACAACCTACTTGTGTTTCCAATCCTAAATTCCTTCTTCTGATGCGAACTCTGATTGCAAAAGTTACAGTACTCACTGTTACAGTGATTGCAAAAGGTATTTAAAGAAATGGCTACAGTAGCCACAGTAGTACAGTAGTACAGGGCCCTTATTACGCTAGCTACTTCAATTGCAATTGGAAAGTAAATGCAAGCGATTGAACGATTTGCTTTCAAACGCTTGGGCAAATATTTGGTATCCCACAAGCGACTGAATTGTGATCGAACGCTTGGTAATTTGGATTATTGCATTTGGCTATTAGGCGTATGCTCATAAAATTATAATACATTTTACTAAAAATAAATAAATGGAATATAAAAGTAATAAAATAATATATTATAATATATATTTATTTTATTATACCAATTTTTTTTAATTTACCTATTTGTATTTTTTTTTAAATTTTTATAATTCCTTTTTTATACCTATTTTTTTAATATATTTTTTTAAATACCTATGTTTATTTATTTTTTTAATTTTTTTTATTTTATTTTTTTAATTTTTTTTTATAATTTTAATTTTTTTAAGTTATTTTTCATTAAAAAAATATATTAATTTATTTAGGTATTTTAATTGCTCCTTTTTTTAATATTTTATTATTATTATTTTTTTTTTACAACGTATCGACATGCACAGAGCCGCTTGATTTTTAAAAAAAATCTTAAAAAAAGAATCAGTCGCAAGCTCAAGTTCAAAAGCTAAGAAACGCTAACGTAACCAAATCAATGTCAGTAGAAATTGTGAAGCTCGTGTCAGCCGGTGGTTAGTAGAATACGGAAAAACGACAAAAGCGGAGCGTTTGACAAGCATTTGCTTTCCAATTGCAATTGAAGTAGCTAGCGTAATAAGGGCCCAGTAGTACGGTTTTTCAATGCGCAATGCAGGTGAATAAAGCACAAACTCAAAAAAACATTATAATTCACAGCAATATTTCTTTCCGAATTACTTTAATCTACCCATTTGTGTTACTTGCATGTAAATTCCTTTAATTATTATCGCGATCGTGATTTAAAAGGTCGTAAAACAGAATGAGGTAACGTATCGGCACTGCGAAACATTTTCGAACCTTTCTCGCATCCGCCGTCGACGGGTGTACTGCTCAACATAAACTACGTTTGTATAAGTAACAAGTCAAGTAAGCACTCGGGTAAAGCGAGTACCACCACATACACAGTCATCGAAAGATAAGAGTAGGTGAACTGGTGAACGGGCGTTGGCTTGTCTGTCTCGACGACCGTCGGCCAGTAAGCACCGGCGCTCTGCGACGACAGCACGGCGCACGCGCATCTCGCTCCACTTAACAACGAAAAAAATCTAGGCCGCTCTCATGTGATAGTTTACCATTTCTCTCGCTTACTATGGAAAAAGTGCTCTCGGTAATTTCTAATTTTACTGCACACTCTCGTGATACGTGCCGTTGATATGATTGCAAAAATCTGAAGTGCCAAAAACTTAATTTGCCACTTATCTATGTGGGCTACGTGATAAGGTGTCAAGTGTGTTACCGTATTGTTCAGGTTTTTGTTTGTTTTCACGCAAATTCGCCGTTAGCCGGCAGACGTTTCTTGCAGTGCTCTTTTTAAGTTTGTTTTGGTGAATGAGTCAGCTAACAGGCGTCGGAATCGTTAACTTCGTCAACGTGCTGCCCACGATTTCAGAAGGTAAATTCTGCTCTATTATTTACACTAGCTGACAAATTGTATTTGTGACGACCAAACAATGGGATAAAAATCGCTATGCACTGATATCAATGTCATCAGTCGCAGCTTCTTTGTGAACCCAATCGGAACTCATAACATTCATTGTAGATTCCTTTGTTTTAAAACCTGTCTCGCTTTGTATAACAATTCTCGTGGTACCTAGTTTGTTGCACGTTTATGTTATGCATCCCCTATGTAGTAAGCCGTGTGCTGCACTTATGGTGATTCAAACACCCGATGCGTTTTATCTTATTACACGTATTACGTATCAAACTGTGGTCCTTACACATTCAACACATAAGTATGTAAATGTATATTGTTGTTTTCACGTAACACATTATTTGCTTTATGTAACTTGAATAAGGTATGTAAATGTTACGTTGGTTCACTATAATTTACTTTATTACGATTTTCTTCATTGTTTTCCGCCTGTGGCATTTATTGGTCATTTAGAATATTGAAAAGGTCTGAACAGTTTTTTTGTGAATGGTCTAACAATAATTGACAATAACAGTATTTGTTCCGCGAAGGTCAAATAGAATAGCTCTTTTTGCTGTTTTAAACTTGGCTTCGACGTTATCGATTGCGCTAGTCAAAACATTTCTATATTTATTTAAACAGTATTGTAGACGAAACTTCAATATTTATTTTGGCAACTAAGTAATGTTTGTTTAGAATTTGTATTAATCACTCTTCGCAGTTCTTTGTTGCTGCTGATCATATAGTCGTGAAAGTCTGCTTTCTTTTTTTAGCGAACACCATTTTACCTGTCAAACGAAGCGCCTAAAACTTAAAATAAATGCCTTCCTTTGTTCGTCTATCGTATTCATTGACAGCCTCATGGTTATTCTTGATGATGTTATATCAGGAAATGTAGAAACTCGTCCCAGGACACCAGTTACTTAAGGTGACTCAGATACTAAAAAGCTTCACGGCCTTGGTGGCATCCGCCTTATTCGGCAGTCGCAGGCGCAGGTGCGATCGCCTGGCGCCTAGGGTCGACGACCGGAAGGACGACATACGATTTTGATTGTAAATTAAATTAGAAATTTTGCGGACTTTTTTACATTTAAATTAATTTAAAGAATTTTCCTTGTAATAACCTTAATCAACCCCAAATAATTGTACTAAATATAAAATTAATATTTACTATGTATAATGTACTTTCTCTTGTGTCAGCAAAAAATAAATGTTCAAGTGACTAGCTGAGGAGCTGTTTGTGTGAAGACACTATTAATCACTTTACTGTGAAGATTCTCGTTTGCCGTTCCGAACGGCTGCTGCGCCGCTTTGAGTTTCCGGCACGACTGGTTTTTGTCATCAGTCCTCCGACCGTTAATAAGAAGTTGCTCAGTTGCATTCGACACATATCTGTGTTGCATATACCTGCTGGTCTTGCTCAATATGTTGATACACACCGTAAATAATCCGTATTGCTATCATTTTCAAGGTTGTGACATATTATGAATCAAGACAGAAATACGTTTAGAAGTTTAAATTTCATGTTGCCGTGAAATCACAACAGTATATCGACATCGGTGTTTTTACTTATTACTACGTCAGCTGTATTTGTTGTAGACAAAATGATATGCGCTTGTTTTTCCGAAGTTCTTGAACCAGTTTTTGTTACAAGCGCAGCGCAAAGGCTTTGAAAGATTGTTGTAAAACTTTTACAGTCCGACAACAACATCGGAGTTATAAAAACTTTTCTTTTGTCAAAGTTTTAATATTAAGTTTTGTTGCAATAATTTTATGGTGGTCAAAGGAAGTAACTAGGTTTTTATTATAATTAAATTTTGTTTCCAAGTTCCCGGGTCAAGAATTACAACCTCAGTGCAAAATGTGAGTAATGCCGTTCACAGATTATCGGACAAACGACGTACATAGCACTCTTTCTCTTGAAAATCTCATAAAATTGTAAGCGACTTTAAATATGATTTAATATTGGGTTTCAAAGAATTCCTTGTGTTTTGGGTGCACTGCAAATGGCAAGAATTATTAATTGTCATTTAACGGCCACGATTCCTGAAAAGAAATTTGTTTAACATATAAGGATATATTGATACAGATTTATTTGGACAGGTTCTTAGTTTTGGTGTTGTGCTAAGACCAATTTACGCAAAAAAATAGCCACAATTTATAAATTAAACCTACGAAACTGTTTGATAAAACCTTGGGAGTTCGTATTGCATTAAAGCGTGGTAACCCTAGTGTATAGTTAGTCCATGACACGCGTTTACGTTACTTGAGGAAGTTGTTCAGAGCAATTATAGGCAATTTTCAAGACAGCAAAAACTTGAGCTGGCTTGTGCTTCATCCGAGTACAGTTAGTTTTACGTTTACCGCATGCTGTTATGTAGACGATCTTCTATTGTATTGTAACCCTCGTATATTTCGTATAGTTTGTTTCGGACTAAGTATGTGATGAAAATCATATTGATTTCTGCGAATGCCTTTGTTGGAAGCTTATGAATTTGTTTGCATGTCGCCTTGAGTTACTTAGTCCAAAAATATTCATAACATTTTAACTTCACTTACAAATTCCCCCTTCCCTTGGCTAACACTATGATTTATTTGCAACCTCTCCCATATAAATGTTAACATAGTACTTACATTATGCAACACTGCGGAACACGTAACGACATAATATGGAAACTACTATTGAAATGTCCGAACTGTATTCCATTGCGTTCGGGTCCCGGCTATTTCGAACTCTTGTAGCTTCGCTTTCACGTGGTTTATGTAAAGTAGGGTCGGTTCTTGGATGTCTGGCTGCCTCTGTTTTATGTCCTGTTCTTACTCGAAAATAAAAAATGAAAATGAAACCCGTATCTGTTGTAGTTTTTCTCGACATTACTTCAGTAGGTAACCTATACAATGCTACCTACCTATCTATACATTGTTATGAAGTGAGATAATATTTGATCGAAATTAATATTAACAGCACTATTCAGAAGGTGGATTCAGATCGATTATTGCTTTAAAATCACGCAAGCGAATCTGGCCTATAAATAATAATATTCTGCGTGTATCTAAACAATAATAATTACCATAGGGAGATTGCAGAATGGTTGGTTGGGCACGCAGCAGTGACTTGGCCGCGCCTCGTCGAGCCTGCCGGCAACCAACAGCAATATGGAAACTATTGTATCACTTGCATTAATATACTTTATATTTGTACCGGTCACGAATGCACGTCGCTTTTGAGATACCGCACGGACAGAGACATGCGGCGAATTGTTCAGTAAATCAACGCTTTGTGAATATCGTGATCAGTTAATAATGTACTGCTCTGCATCATTGTCTTGACAATGTACTTGTTATTGAGTCGATTCTATTTAAGATCAGTATTTATGGTCTATTAATCGTTAGACATTTATTTTACATCTTTCACATGCGTTCTAGAGTTTGTCGTTGCCAGGTGAGCTAAGTACGTTTGCACTGACCTAAAAATGAACTCCTCGTGACATTTTTAGGTCAGGTAATCAAATGACTTATGTACTTAATATATTAACTTTTGTTAAGCTAAGATAATATATAAAGAAAATATAGACCGTACTATCTTATCGGTGGAATATCTACGTTAGTAACAGTAATAAGCTAGCTAATAAAGTACATCGCCTGATATATAATGATTTAGCTCGCGTGGTAATTAATGATCTCAAGAAACGCAGCCGGTGTGTGATACGTTGTTTCGCTTTCATGATTTCGTGAAGTGTTTTCTCATCTCTTTCTTATATTTTTCAACTTTTAATACGAGTACCTTAATATATCGTCCAATTTTCTTGCGGTAATATTTCAATTTTGCTTTGAAAACTTTATAAAAATCCACATGTTATGATTATGGCGGTGTTTTATTTGACATTCTTGAGTGTTTTTAAAAGCAGCCTAAAAATACTCAAGATTTTACACATTATGTTATTTTGGGAATACGTGCATTCTTTTGCGTAAAAGTAACTTCGGTATTTTGAGCGTAGGTATGACATCACCCGAGAACAAGAATATTGTGTGCTGCTGTACTTAGCACGAGTGTATGTAGTAAAGTTTGTCATAGTCTCTATCAATTGGTGTATTAGGATTTGTCATCCAAGTAGTCTCCATAGGGTATCTGAAAACATGACAAGAACCTCCATAACCTTTTATGCTATTAGCCAAGGTTCAATGTCGTTTTCACGTGTAGCGAGTGACGGGGTGGTGCCTCGTCTGCTGTGAATTTGGACAACAATCGGTACCAGACCACGAACGGCACAGCGGGTAAAATCCGCATTTACATTACAATTGTTCGTATTGTGCGCAGGGTCACAGGTTCGAGGTCGAGCGTCGTGTGCATTCGCCTCTCTTGCTTGAATGGACTCCATTGTTGCGGATAATATTACAATATCTCTTGACTCATACATTTCTAATATGTAATCCAGATGTAGTGTGACTCCTTCTAAAAATATGTCTTCCGTTATTTCAACGTATTCCTTGCAGGGTGACTGGGTGCGATAGAGGAGCTATATGCAATAACGATTACTCCGCCACTTTGCTATACGTATAGAATTCAGCATTTTTCCAGATTCCAGTTATTTAACAATTTTTTAATCCAATTGATCACCAAAATACATATCAATTTATTCATAACCTTAACTGTTTTATTATAGTGCCAACAAGTAAGATCTTACTTAAAAAAAATCGTTCAATAAGGTTTTCAAGTCATTAACTTAGTTATTTGGGTATTAAAATTATACAACACAATGTGGAAAAAAAACTAAATATACAGGGGTCAGATTTGTAGCATTTTAGTTCCTCTATCATAGCTCGCAAAGAATACGTCGATTTACAAGTAACCTTGTATATTCAGACTGTATAATTTTGATCTCTATTTTTAGTAAGTACTCGTAAAAATAATTCATCGGTCGTTGACCACTTAAATTCTTCTATAGGCATTAGCATTTGCCTCAAGTCATTCTTATCTGGTAACCAATTGTAGTGCGGTAGCTGATTTAAATTTAACGAAACCTTGAGGCCCCGCCGCGCCACCTGCAATGCAATCAGAAATTAAAGTCGTACCTTATTAATATTCTGCCTTCGTATTTGGTGTGACGTCCGACCGTCGAGTACTGATTCCGTTCCTGTGAATCGTTTTTTTTTTCATCTACTATTATAGCTATGGTCTTCGCGAGCAAGAATGGGTCGTTCTGTTTTATCGCCTCTCTATTGTGTGCTTGTCGCCGTGCCTCTAATGGGGTGCCATGTAGATTTATGAACGACAATTGTTTCTATGTCGTTGCTTAGTGCCCCCTTCCCTATTATCGTTTCGGTTTGGACTAGATATTTGTCTTAAATGAACTATAGTGTTTATGGATGAACCTGTTGTAGGACTAGCTTCCTGTGTGTAGTGGCAAACAATTTTAAAGATAACTAAACATGTGATTTGTCTTTCCTATTTACTATTCACAAAACACGGAAGTTCAGTTCAAGTTCAGTTCTCATCACAGATTTCCTTAATTTCAGAATAAACAAAAAACCTACATTTGAATGCAGTAAAAGATACAGAGAATCATTTCAAGGTAAAACATAATGAGCTATGTAATTAGCCATTGAATTGATGAACACCGCTTTTATGGTTGTAAATTGATTAACTTAGGTTGGTAGGTTTATTTTTGATTCAGTATATTTTTTTAGAACTTAGTTGCCTTGAAGCAATAGAGTAGTGAAGATACAAACTGGTCTCGTTTGCCAGATGACTGGACGTGGCCTGTGCAAAAAAAGCCCAACAGGCTTTGCCCATCTATTCTATTCAGGGTTCGCCGATATATATCAGCGGATATATATCATGATATATATCAGCGGATATATATCATGATATATATCACGATATATATCAATTGATTTTTTCCTGTCTTCTGAACAAAAAAAAAATTGGAGATTAATGTCTTCCCTGGCAACACATAGCGAAAAACTACATTTCAGAATAATTTAGAATGTTTCCAAAAATGGCAACCTCATTTAAAGTTGGAGAAATCCCCTTTA
Organism: Notodonta dromedarius; assembly: GCA_905147325.1. Lineage (NCBI taxonomy): Eukaryota > Metazoa > Arthropoda > Insecta > Lepidoptera > Notodontidae > Notodonta > Notodonta dromedarius. The sequence goes on from LR990172.1 coordinate 8,905,940, forward strand.
ACTTACTAGTACGGCTATTTTATTTTATTGAAATTCAAACCTTAACTTCATAATAGGTACTTGTTTTCGTATCTTAATAATAGGTACTTGTTTTTTTAAGTGTTTATTAAAAAAATCTTTATCTAATAAACAATAATTCTTTTTTTACTTTTTTTAAATTAAAAATGTGGTAATTTGACACTCATATTATTTTACAAATTCCATTCCCTTTTTTAAGTGTTTAATCCCCTTACATAATGAAATTTACTTCTTTTTCTTAGCCTGGATATATATCCGATATATATCGGATATATATCAAAAAATCGGATTTTTGATGTTTATTATAAAAATCTGATTTTTTCGAACCCTGATTCTATTATGTATGCAAGTGTGAGAGATCCTCTGGCCTTCGGAAATCTTTCATTAATGGTTTGAATGGCTAATTCTCAACGGAGCAGGTACAGACCCTTTACATCCTTTTCCTTGCTACCTTTTTTTCGTTGATCATTAGTGAACATCTGCCGCTTTCATATTCTGAGAATCTGTACTATCCAGTTTTAAAATTCTAAACATTATCATAAGTTGATTGGTTCTCTAGGTTAGGAAATACTAACGGCAGACGTGACGTTTATTTGAAAATAGGTCTGGGAAAATGTGTGGCGCAAATTGGCCAAATTAGCAATTGTAAACAATGCTTTTGTGTCGTGAATCGTCTGGTAGTATACATACATTTGTATTCAGTGTATTTACACTGTGATAACTAAGTAGGTACTTAGGAATGTTTTCCCACATCATATTTTTATTATTTAAACTTAAGTGGTCAAGGTCGGCATTCGTTCAGCGCTTCAACTGTCAACAATTTGATCTTGAAACAGCTGGTTTTGACTGGATGTTGGTCTTAGGGGCAATTCGAATGAATAGCGGAGGGGTAGGGGGGGGGTCTGAGTCTGCTCATTTTAATGTCATACCTATTATTATCCTCGTGCCAAAACTCAGTAGCCCATTCAATCCTAGGCGAACGTCATGTAGTCGGCCAGTGGACTGCTAGCGGATTGGTTTGTTGTTACTTTTATTAGGTCAACGGTTTTCTGGTTAGAAGACACCAAAGCTGTCCAAATTAACAAAAACAATGGTTTTTAATTCTATTACGGGCTATTTGATTAGCAGACTTGGGGCCCTGGAAATTTGAATGGAGTCAATATAGTCTCAAATAATTTGTTTTGTAGCAAGTTGTTTGTACAGGTAGACATATAATAAACAGACCAAAGAAACAAGGCAAGGTATTTTAAAAACAATATGTCGTCGTGGTTCCGTTTTGTATTGAGGGACGGACGGACGGTATCAGTACTAGACGTATGCATGTTATATCTACTACTACACTAAATACTACTTAATGAGTAATGTTTGAAAAATAAACAGTGAACTGATTGAAGGGTATCATCATCGTGTTCCTCGATGATGAGTCACGAATTGTTACGATATAGCGAGTTCCAAGTGTGTGAATCATTTGAAAAGTGCGTTAGTGAACTACCTGGTAGACTCCAATTCTCTTGGCTGTATGACCCTCATTTTTTTAATGAGAATTAAAGTATCATTCTCGTTTTTCTCTCACCCAACCTTAACTGCCTACATTGTTTCATATACAGCTATGGTATCATGATGCATAATATCTTCAAAATTATTGATAACCTCTTTTGCATTAATATGCTTTATTTCATGGACTATTAATTCATTTTCTCATAGGTAACCGTAACTGCATACAACCGCACTGTATGAATCGTGTTATTTATGACAAGCAGGATAAAACCATTGTGTCCTTTTATAATTGTATGAACTGAACGGGACATGATAGGTCTAAGAAGCACCACCATTAATAGAACTACGACATCTCGAGTATGAAGTACAATAATTAATTCCAGCATAGGAGCATCTATACAAATAAATAAAATTGGAGTGTCTGTTTGTAATATCAAAATAACACCTTTTCACTAAATGCATATGAAAGTACATACGACACCTATAGCAAAAACGCGATTTTTTTAAAAATTGACTGTGTCTGTCTGTGTGTTTGTTCCGGGTAATCTCCGAAACGGCTGGACCGATTTTGACGGGACTTTCACTGGTAGATAGCTGATGTTATAAGCAGTAACTTGGGCTACTTTAATTTTAGAAAACAATTAGGGTTCCGCGTAAAAAAATAAAAACACATGAAATCAAAGAGTATCTCCGAAACGCGTGAACCGATTTTGACGGGACTTTCACTGGTAGATAGCTGATGTTATAAGCAGTAACTTGGGCTTTATAGCTTGGATAGCTGATGTTATAAGCAGTAGCTTTTATTCTAGAAAAAATGGGTTCTGTCGCGCGGGCTCATAACGCGGGAGCGGGCTTTTTTGTTAAGTTAAATTCCACGCGGACGAAGTCGCGGGCTCAGCTAGTATCAAATAATTAAAAAAAAAGGTTCATACACATAATTATAAATTCATGTGCGTGTGATTGATGTTAAATATATGTTTAAAAACTGTGTCACACGACATATGTAAGTAATGTGATTAGTAGACTATTTTAACAGAAGTAGCGCCAACCGTAACGATGGTCACCAAAACAACATTTGAGCTGAAGCCAAGAGTATCCAGTAACATGCAGACTGCAGAAATACAGAAAGCATTATTCCCTAGTCATAGATTGACTCGTCTCCTCGGACAATATTTACGTCGTCTGTGCTTAAACTATGCAATATTAAGTGGGTATGGTAATGGCACAGACATCGCAGGAATTATTTAAGTGAGGTCGTTAAGGTGAAGGCGCCTGTCTAGCCCGCGAAATTCAAAATTTTCGAGTTTTTTTATAGTTTATCCAAAATCTGAAAACTTTGAAGACAAAATTTTGTGATTTGCGAAAAACACAGTGTGCAGTGCGTTTATTAATACATTTATTTTACTCTAAATATTATCACGGTGGATACGATACTAGTAAATCACTAAATATACAAAAATTGCCAGATTATCTGGATAGCTGTCGTTCTTGAAATGTTTTAGACTAAGTTGGATATATTAATAAATGCACTGCACATGGTCTTTTTCGCGAATTACAAAATGTGCCTTTTATTATTGTCAGATTTTGAAAAATTCCAAAAAACCTCAAAAAATTTGAACTTCGCGGGCTAGGTGGGCGCTTTAGCCTTAAATACATTTCCTCCGTGAATTTGTATAGCGTTCATCGCTGATACAGTTTTGTTTTCTTTTTTTCATGAACGGTCTGCTTAGTTTCGGTTTTCCACTAGGTTTTTCAAATATGTATGTACTATTAGTAATTTTGCAATATGTTTGTTTTCCTAATCGTTTTTGTTATGTACTTTAAGGAATATTATTCTAATGACGCGATAGTATATCAACAGCTACGTAGAGGGATTTTATGAATGCAATTAGATTTCCGAATACATTATCCTTAATTACAGCAAATGGGAAAACAAAGTGCTATTTAAATAACCCGATAACATTATTTACGGTAATCCATTAATTAAAGGCTTGACAACATAATTAGTAAATTAGTCAAGAGCATAAAATTGGGTTTTCTGAAAATGTAATCTTAAACAATTGAAATTTATGAGAGGGCTATTAACAATTTTTTTATTTAATATACAAAACTAAACTAAATATCGAAAGTGATTCGATAATACTCAGTATTTTGGCCCTTGAGAGAATTGATTGTAAGTACCAGCTAAATGAGTGTTTAATGAATGAGCTCGTATTGACTTTGGTTCTATTCGCTTAGGTATATAATCAGCTTCATTAATCCCAAGTCTTGGCTGATGCGTCTACTTAGCAAAGCAAGTGCAAATAATTGTAGATTTGTACCACTAACACCAACAATATATAGTTACAACAGTATATCAAAATGTTCCCATACGCTCTAAGCTAGGTTCTAAGCAAACATTATTTCTACAAAAATATTTCCTGATTGAATGACGTGTTGTCATGGCTAGGCTAGATAATGAGTGACTGTGTAGAGAAATAATCATTTAGTGAGAATGGTTTGAGCGCAGTTCATTGATTGAGTTTACTTGCCCGTGTCGCCACGTCATTAACCATTTCTAATAAGTAACCTACACCTACGAGACTTAATTTATAGTAATTTTGAATTTCCAAAATATGATTTCTCTACTTTTACATAAAACCGCTATCGTTTTTCCAAGCATGTATAGGTACTATGTCTAATATTTCTATTTAGATAATATTAGAATCTTCATTTCCGATCTAAAGTTGCAGCTAAAGTTTACTTGTAAGAACTGAATACATAAGATCAAGATTTTAGCTTATATCTGGCTATCCACTAACTTCGCTTTCTATTCACTATTACAGTAGTACTATGTGGAAAAGTGCTAAGCTCTCTTATATGTATACTCGTAAAAGTTAAAGTACATCTAAAAACCAAATGTTTGCTGCGCATAACTGCTCTGAGCTTGTTATTCCTTCGGTTCAGGTTGCAAAGGTCTTGTTGATTTGTTTGTTGCAATTGTGTGCAGTAGGCGGAATGGCACGCGGCCGAGTGCGCCGGCGCACCGCGGCCTGCGACGCTCACGGCAAGGTCGACGCACGACTTTCGCACGTTCCAGTCGCGACACTACACCACCCCCCCCCCCCCCCCCCCCCCGCGCTGGGTCTGTCGCACTGCTCACACCCAGTTTACATAGTGGTTATCGCTTACCGCCTGTTGATTTAATAAAGTAGGGTATGTATTTTTATCTAGACTAGGACAAGCTGTGGCGCATGTGTTACATTGTTTGTTAGGTGTTGTTGACACATGAAAAATGTGGCCAATGTTTCTTTCACACAAAGAGAATCGATACAAGAAAGCATTCGTTTGGCGGTTTTCAGTTGATTTTATTTCTTTACTTCAGCCTTTATCGAGGATAATACCTGGTTTTCCAATTTAGTATGTTACAAACACAATGGTCGTTTGATCATAGAAAACCCGTAATCTTTGATAACACTGAACGATAGGGCTACCAATTCATCATCAATACCGCAAATTGTGACAAGCATTTTACTGATAACGATAATATTTTAAATATTTTTAAAATAACGGTTCTCATTATTGTAAATCAGTATAAGTACATCATTGAAGAATTTGTTTGTGATATTAATTATAACCTTAGTCTTCAATATACATTCACTTTGAATTAGTTCAATTGTCAATAAACAAAATTAATTAGGTAGGTACAATCCATAGTTGGATAAAATAAATTAAATTATCGCTACCTACAATGCATTCGCATAATATTTTATTTGATTTCGTAATCAGCATAGTCGACTTAATATTCCCAGTTATCAGTGAAATGGAATGTATGTCAATATTTGTGATTTTCGACGCGCAATCCGGCCACACATATTATATGGATTTTGTTCGTGTTTCCATATTGTATTCTGTATTTACATTTATGTCGCAACAGAGTGAATAAAGTTTCACCGTTGATGTGTGGGCTGTGAAGCGCCCACGTGTTCGTCGCCATTCTGCTAATATACAACATTCTCTGTTATCTTCACTTGTTAACGCTCATATCAAAATTATAATGTTTAGTGTCTGCTCATGGATTTATTGAGAAAACAACCACAATGGTTACGTGAAGTGTTGATGTCATCGCATATCTTTAATAAACATTGTATTCCCACACACAAAAAAAGGCGCCCAAAATTTGTTTTCAGTCAAGAATAATTTTATTCTCAGAAATATTGTTTAATAACTAGTAAATATATGCTTGAACTGACAATAATGTCTTAGTTTAACAAAAACGTTTTTCTCTGCGTAAACCAATATTATTCTCGATAAATTTACTAGAATTAAAACAATTAGTGTGTCTTCGAGAATATATTAATCTTGACCAAATAATAAATTAGTTTTGGATATTAAAATTTATATGTCTTGATATGAAACAGCATTGTTTATATACAAGAGCCATAATTAATTGGATCAAAACCTGTAACAATTTTCATTACTCTTAATATGTTAGATGAAGATTTTTTGTTTTAGAATAAAACATTATTTCTTCCTTCAAAAAAGGTGTGATTCTCCTAAACTGTAAACGATGAATGCTTTCGCCCAAGAAAAATGTGTGTCGTATCAAGAATAATGGTTTTTATTTAAAATAGTAATATACTTGAATTAATTATATGAAATCAAATACAAACGAGAAAAATTGCTATTCAAATAAAAATAAAAATATTTGGATAATAACCTTATATTCTTGGCGTTAGAAAAGTGTGGTATCAATGCAAGAAAATAATTAATTTAAAACAAGATGTTCAATGAGCGTAAACAATAAATTTGAATATTTTGTGTTAATAAATAATGGAGTTAAACGAAGACTCGTAGTGTTTGCAAAAAAGATGAACTAGCGTTTTGTGTAAAGAAAATATAATATATATTACAATAACATTTTTATTGAAATGAGTAAATGTAAGAATTGATCCAAGAAAACGAATAATTTATAACAAGATACTCCAATGAGTTCGTACAACACTTTTGTTGTTTTGTGAGAATGAGTTATTGCGTTCAGCTAAGAATATTTTTGTTTGCAAAGAAGATAAGCCAGCGTTTTATATAAAGAAAATATAATATTCAGTTCAATAATATTTTAATTAAGACTAATAAATGTGAGTATTGATGTAAGAAACGGAATAATTTAAAATAAGATACTCCGATGAGTTAATACAATACTTTTGTAGTTTTGTGAGAATCAGTTATTGCGTCCACCTAAGAATTTTTTTGTTTTTATATGAGATGAACTAGCGTTTTGTTTAAAGAAAAAATAATATTCAGTCTAATAAAAAAATCTTGAAACCAATAGGTTTTACGACAAAGTTCGTTTCCCCGTTCTATTTGCATATTATATGCTAGGCATTTAATGTTTAAATAAAGCTTTAAAGCCAGCTTCTAATTATATAAGACCACACAAAACAGAGTATATTATAATGCACTTGACCGACAGTTAAAAACAATAGACCAGTTTAAGCCGCCTCTGGGAGTTGCTGTGATAGTGACGGCAATTTTTGCCTCGAAAAGCTAAGTTACGGTGGTGCGTCGCGCAAACAGCCCGCCCACCCGACCGACCGTGCCCAGGACGCGAGTTCAAACCCTACCGCAGGCAGAGGTCTCAATGCAAAATATCAAACAAATATAAGTTCGCACGTTCCGGGTGCAATGTTACCACCGCCAACTTCCACCACTGACGTCGCCGCCCGCTGTCAAATCCAATGGGTCCGCCACAAATCCCAGTAGAAGGTGAGAGTTCCCACGAGAATCCAATATGGCGACTGGGTCTTATGGGCCACTCACTCCACAAGATAGTAAGAGAGGCACTGATAAAATTTGAAAGACAAATGTATAGGTACCAAATATAAAAGCAAGAGCACTAAAGCACGACAAAAACGTCCGCTCACGACGAGATCCACCAAAAAAAACAAAAATAATAAACGACAAGTTCAAGAATTATTTTCTTAATCTAATACTACAATGTTCATCAGTTAAGATTAACAATTATCAAGACAAGTGAATTGTATCATTGAAATAAAATGTAGAAAATATTGAATTAAGATAAATCCGTTTTAGTTTAAAACACCTACTTTCTCAAGTTAAAAAATATTTTAAATCACTTCAAAACTCAGTATTCTCTGTAGGAGCCTCTTTATTATTTAATCGAATAAAAAATACTATTATTTTAATCACTATTATTTTAAATCAACAATGGAAACATCAAATTTCAAGAAAATATTGTTTCTGTTTGAAAATCCTCGCTCTTGGTTTGAAAATAAAAATTAAATTGAAAATTCAAGTTATTTGTTTTTGTTCAAGAAAAATGCATGTCTTGAACCCCGAGTAATGTATCGGTCTTGATTTCAAAAAGTGTTCATTTCTCTCACCAATAGATATCTTACTCTTAATTCAAGCTAATTATTGTTAATCTAAGAATAAAATCCAAAACAAATATATGCTACATCTAAGAAAATATCGTTTTCCCCATATATGAATCAATATTATTCTTGACCAATAAATATTTACTTGGTTCAAGAATATATTTCTGTGTGTGCAACATTATTATAAAATTTTCGTTATTTTTTCATTATCATTATGACATTATAAGCTCGGAAATGGCTTTTATCTGCAGGGGCTATTTTGTTGTTTGTCGCATAGTAGAGCGGGCGTCGACGACAGGGCGTGGGCGACAGGAATGAGTTCATTGGACACTCCCGGCATGCGGAACTTAGTTTCAGCTGTTTAATGACGTCTTTCTTTAAATACTGAACATCACATACTGTGTCATTAGGTTATAATAATAATAATAAATATCGCCAGACTGACACACCAACTGTATGGTCCCAAACTAAGCAACACTTATGGGACTGTACAATGGACTGGGAGCGATCCCAGTGACACCCAGACCAGGGCAAATTACGTAAAGGCCATTTCCGAAATTTGCCCCGGCGGGAATCGAACCCGCAACCACCAAATGCAGTGAGCCGAACGGCTTACACTCGAACCACAGCGCCATGCGGTTGTGACATGAACTATGCGATTTTATAACTCTACAATACCCCTCAGCCCCTGCCATATGAACTCTGTCGTGTATTAGTCACACACGAATGTGTACCCATTTTCTTAGAATTAAATTTAATGCAGCGAAACCAACTTAACTACGTCGTACAAACACAGCATACATCAGTTCACATCGTTAAGAACCATCTTTTAGGTGGAGGCGCCTGTCTAGCCCGCGAAATTCAAAATTTTCGAGTATTTTTATAGTTTATCCAAAATCTGAAAACATTTAAGACAACATTTTGTAATTGGCGACAAAGACCGTATGCAGTGAATTTATTAATATATCCAACTTACTCTAAAACATTTCAAGAACGACATATAACCAGAAAAACTGGCAATTTTTGTATATTTAATGATTTACTAGTATCATATCCACCGTGATAATATTTAGAGTAAAATAAATGTATTAATAAACGCACTGCATAATACTGTGTTTGTCGTAAATCACAAAATGTTGTCTAAAATGTTTTCAGATTTTGGATAAACAATAAAAATACTCGAAAATATTGAATTTAGCGGGCTAGACAGGCGCCTCCACCTTAAGCAGTCTACATTGCAGAACGTGACACATAGTTCATCGCCTTTATACGAGTATACCGAACCATCAATGGACGTTCGGATATTCGACGCGAACGTACTTTATGTTTGCCATGCAGCTGGCGCGCATATCCGAACCCGCCCAATTCCTCTCAGACCAGGATATTGCGGCAATCTGGAGTGTACTCACTCTGCGGTTGATTTATTAGTCGTAAACTCGTCCATAAACGACCTTTACCGAAACGTTATGAGCTTTTAACGGCATTAATAATGGATAATAGTCTTCAATTGGCAGCTGATACGCTCCCGTTAAGTGAAATACGATATGAGCTGAGATTATCTTCGTACACTCATACATTACCAACCAGTTTATTATTAATAGGTGCGGCCTTTAATGAGTTTTCGAACTTACGCATAAGGTAACGGCCGCTAAAATTTTTGTATCTGAAGTAAATAGTATCGATGATTACGTAATTCGATCGCGATTATCGATCATTCCATTGGCATGATAATTATCGATGTTTCAAGATTGCACGTGCGCAGTGACCGTGTCATAATAGACATGTCTACGTGATGTACTGCATACCTTATAACTTGCTTACTTATGACAAAACTAGCTGTGCCCGACTTCGTCCGCGTGGAATTTAATTGACAAAGTTTCACACAAACTTTCATTCCCTATTTTATCCCCTTGGGGGTAGAATTAATCAAAATCCTTTCTTAGCGGATGCCTACGTCATAACATCTACCTGCATGCCAAATTTCAGCCCGATCCGTCCAGTGGTTTGGGCTGGGCGTTTATAGATCACTATGTCAGTCAGTCAGTCAGTCAGTCACCTTTGAGTTATATAGATTTAGATACCACAGTAATATATTGTGTGTTTTGTGCTGGGCCCACACGTAATACATACTGTTCCTGACGCTATCCTGATTAGATAGCGTTACCTGTTTGTGCAGGCCGTAGCGTTGCCGTAGAGCTGTTGACTGACGCCGGCGCCGAATTTAACCCCATTCGTCGTACAAATTTAAACCTTATCGTCCGATAACACGATCATAAATCAACACGGCATAATAATCTAGCGCCGTAACTAAAATCAACATAGTTTATCGTGTGTGTAAGACAGGTAAAACTTATTATGTCCCACATGTTCAGCCATGATTCTGCTCCGCAAGTCCCGCTACAGGCGATTCGTTGTCTCTAGAGCTGTAATATCGCTGTGATTTACAAGTGGTGTAGAGTTAACTATAAAGATAACGACCATGTTCCGCAAATTGAAAATCTAAGTGCACCTATATAATTTTCCATTCGCAACCAGTTAATAAAATTCGACTAGGTATGCTACTCGAGTAGGTAAAGCAGGAATTAGATTTCTAGGCCAGTGCAGTGAGATCGGATCATGTTCGACTCTTTGATAACGCTGTGATTGCGGGCTGCGGTCCCGACTTGAAACGGGGACCAGAGCCAAATCTCTGACCTACCGAAACCAGATACAATTTGCGTTATGTTTTATTTCAAGGATTCGTGCTGAAGCGTGCGGTGATATAAATATTCACCGCAATGCGTCGACATTGTATATGCAATTATTTAGACGTTTACACCGCTCACACGATGCGCGATGACTCAGTTGTACGATAAAAATATTTGCCGTTCAATTATTTTGTTGACATCGTTAGTAAAGGTAGAGTTCAACGCGCCAAGCGTTTCGATGGCGAGGTCGATAGAGTGGCGCCGCGCTTCTCCTCTTGGCATGTTATCAATGAGTTTGCGGCTGTTAGTTGCAAAGAAATTGTAACAAAACTTTGGGGGACTTCGTTTTTAGACAGTGTTGTGTCTCCGTAGTCTGCATTTTTTCTAATAATAAGTTAAAGTATGATAACAACTAGAGGGCGTTGGACGCTCACTTCTTGTTTGCTTACGACTCAACGATTAGACACGCACTTTCAAACGGCTGCGACACCGACTACCTAGTTTCTAAACATAGGAATTTGCATTACTCTATAAAGGCTTTTGTAATCATTACGAGACGCGATGTGAAAAATCAAGCCAATTTACTGGAATATTTATTTCTTATAGTCAAGAGGTGCAATGCAATGATTATTTTATAAGTAGTAAATTTGGTCGTGTTTCATTTTCGGAACCCTAAAACCCCCATTCAAAAACATTTATTGTAATTTTTCATTATTGAATAGATATTTTTCAGGTTTCATCATCTGTTCATCCGTAGAAATTTAATGCTACGACCAGTCCTAAAATGTAGGTAATCTAATTTATAAAAATTACAATCAATTCTCGTGAAAATCACGCTCAAACGAACTCGCATCGAAAATGATAGTGAATGTACATTGATTAATTGTTTTTTTTTTAAACAGTCCTAGATAGGACTGCTGTACGTCATAATCCCATTCACGTCACAATCCTGGCATTAAACCGAGATCGGTTTAATGCCAGGATTGTGACGTGAATGGGATTATGACGTACAGCATCGCTGTTATAAAATATTAATTGCTACTAGTCGTAATGTTCGTTGAAGCCTGCATCAGACGTTACATAAAACATAAGATAGGAATCTTGGAATATTTGGCAAGCGATCTGGTCAGTCTCGGATAAATATGGCAAAATTATTTATTCAGGTTTATGAACGGGTATAAAATATAACTTTAAACCTAAATTGTTCAGTGATTCAGTGTGGAATTAAACGTATTATTTACTATTGAAAGCAGTATTTCCTTAAATCGCTTTGGTACCTATTTTACTCCAGGAGGTACCCATAAAGTGTTATATTCGTTCTAATTGCCTAACACCAAATCGGAACATTATAGGAAAATCATTCATTTTTCCCTAAATTTTTCCCCATCATGTTATGTTCTGTTCGGTCATTAAACTGTGTTAGTACCGTTTCCTTAACACGCTTGCATAATTATTTCCGACTTGTGTGTAGAGCACCTCAGAGAAAACTTTGCCGCTTAAGTTAATTAGAACGTGGAATATTAGCTCGTACACACCAACGTGTAATACACGCGATCATCTATATCTAAATATATATAACTCAAAGCAGTGGCGTGCATAGGGTTTTGAAACAGGGTAGGCAGAGTTTAGCATTAAAATAAATTAAAATTAGGCATAAGTACCTACCTAGGTAGGTAGGTACCTTGAATTATTGCTTGTGAGCTTAGTCCAGGTTTGCATGTGTTAGACGTCTTTTTATGTGAGTAAGTAGGTATTTAGCCGTATCAGATATCTAAGGTGATTGGTTGATGTTCATATACATTAATATACTTAGGTACCTATATAGATTTTAAGACAAGTCAGTCCCTGAATGGGTCCCTCGCCGTTAGCTAAGTACCTAGATCTATTTATGCAGTTATTCACAAGGACAGATACATAGATATACTAATAAAAGTACCTAACTAGGTACCCAAACTAAATAAAATTATCAAACTTGTTTACTAATTTATAAATGAAATCTAACCGCATAAACCATTTTAAATAAGAATTGAATACCTATTTACGATATCGTAAAAGATCCCATTCGTTTAAATCCGTAAGTACCTAAGTTGTTTTTTTTTACTTAATCTAAATTTTTGACAACTCGGAAAGGCGCTCGCGTTGTTGTCGTAAATATTTACCTACGTAGTCTACGTACCTATGTTGTTATACGCTTTAGCGCTGAAAAAGATCCCAGTATCCTGTCATCCAAGGAAATGATTCATAAAATTTAGCATTAATTGTCTCGTGATATTACCTACCTTTCTTCTGGGACAAATCCAAGTTCTTTACGCATCGACAGTTTAAAATAAAGTTCACTTTTTCTGCATAAGGCAATGAGAAAACACTTTTATTTATAATTTAAGTTCCTGCTTATCACACACGTCACAAATTTCACAAGTAATATTTATCCATAACAACGAGGATTTATTAATTATTCAAATTATTTAGCACGCATGTAAACAAACACAGAACATCAACATCAACCAACAATAATGGCGTGTAAAAAAATCACAATCAAATTTAATACTAAATATTAAGTAACCAAATCGCATTGTAAACTTTAAACAAACAAATTACATTGCGATTCAACCTACTAGACTTCGTCGGATTACCAAACCAGGCAGTGCCTCTATCCCGAACATTTTAATTCGTAGAAATGTAGTAAATTGTGCGTATTTCATTCAAGGAATCAACGTTTCTTACACGAAGAATGAGGCACATTTAGTACGTGCTTTTGCCACCGACACGGGGCGGCGCGAAAGGAGCGCGCGGTCAATGGTATCCACATGACAGCATTATGCGCGCGCTTTTTCAAATATCTAATTAAAATTATTATTTACTTTTGAATATTTTTTCTATTTGATTTTATTATTTATTATAATTTTACCATAAAATCTCAGGGTAGGCAGTGCCTTTATGCCTCTATGGAGTGCACGCCACTGACTCAAAGGTGACTGACTGACTGACTGACATAGTGATCTATCAACGCACAGCCCAAACCACTGGACGGATCGGGCTGAAATTTGGCATGCAGGTAGATGTTATGACGTAGGCATCCGCTAAGAAAGGATTTTGATTAATTCTACCCCCAAGGGGATAAAATAGGGGATGAAAGTTTGTATGAAACTTTGTCAATTAAATTCCACGCGGACGAAGTCGCGGGCACAGCTAGTCATAATATAAAGGCTAGGTCAGGTGTACCTATTACTACTGTAGGAGGCTTAAATTATCCTGGTTATTTTGCACCAGCCTTTTAACTTCATTGCCCTCTCTATTATAAGTAAATATTTATTATATTCATGCTATATGATAATTGATTCCTGGTAGAACAATATTTACCAGTGTGGTTTTTACCAATGACGATTATTGTAATTGTATAAGGAATTAGGAATGAAATTGTTACAATAAAAATAATAATTATCCCTTTTAATGTATCACTATTGGGGACAGGACTTCCCCCTATGTAAGGATGATTCAGGCCATAATCTACCACGCTGGCCCAGTGCGGGATGACGGATTTCACGCCTTTCGAAAATTGGTTAGATGATCATTGGTAAGCGAAGAAAATGCCAGAGGTGTGAGCCGGGGTTTGAACCCCGGACCTTCTGCTCACAAGACGCGTGCTAAACTAATCGGATATCACTATCACGAATTAAATAGTTATCAGCCTTATATTATGTATTCCTATGTTAACCATAGGGAATTTCCAAGTCTGAAAGGCACTACAAGTTTCTTTTTTTATTAAGGTTGGCCGTTAACTGCGTGACTCGAACCTATAAATCACAATGCTTCTTACTAAATGTGTAACACATTAAAGGCTGCCGGGATGTTTCCGCTCCTTTTATTAACCCCCGACGAAAAAAGAGGGGTGTTATAAGTTTGACATGTGTATCTGTGTGTCTGTGTATCTGTGTATCTGTGTATCTGTGTATCTGTGTGTCTGTCTGTGGCAACGTAGCGCCCAAGCTGATGAACCGATTTCAATTTTGTTTCTTTTGTTAGATAGGTATTCTGATCGAGAGTGTTCTTAGCTATGTTTCATTAAAATCGGTTCAGCCGTTTGAAGATCATCAGCTCTTTTGTAGGTAAAAAAGCCACATTCGCGGCCAAAACGAACTTCCACGGCTCGAATCCGGTCGAAATTTGGGCTCATTGGAATAATATCTTTGCATCACTTGAGAACGGCCGAAACGATTTCGCTTTATTATATTTTTAAATGATCGTAATAGTCTGAACTGGTTTTTTACAATATTATAAATTTGAAAAGTTTTTTAAATTTTGTTTTATAAATTTTTATATGAGATTTGTGTATGAACTAAAGACGTTCCATAAGTCAAGTTTCAAATGATGGATACGCGCATGCGTTAAATTTAGTTTGTTTTGTTAATGTACAATATAGTTCATATCAAAAGATGAAGTTTATGCTAATGTATAAGCTTTTATTAATTTAGTACCATTTCTACTATATTTACAGCGAATTTTTGCGATTGAACTTTGCCTTAGTCCCATTGTACTAATTTGCCCGAAGTTTATAGGTATTCATAAACAATATATTTGACATTCGGACATTCCAAGTTGGTTGTCGTTGATTATTTAAGTATTTAGTAAATTCGGCAGTCAAGCGTACTACTCGACCTGATGTTAAGCAGTGACCGTAGCCTATAAATGCTTTCAATACCACAGACATTGCTTGCACGTTGCGGGAGGGGGAAATTGGGCTTCCGGCTCTGACACTTATCGTACGAAACGCAGCTTTAATAGCTACTTGGTGCCGATCTTTAGTGTGAGGGTGGTACTACTCAAGTCGAGCCGGCGCGTGTCCAATTGGCTAGAGCTTGGCCTTACCACCGTCATAAACTTATAAGTTCTTGAGGTCGAGTACAATATGCGTTAACCTAACTAATAACTACTCGGATTTAAACGAGGCGCTAACGTGACTTGGTCTTATAACTCTTATAATTAACGGCTATCCACAACGCTCGTTACCGTGTGCATCAGTATGTGTAACATAGCATGTGATTAATTAATACACTAACACGATTGTGTGAATAATTAATTTTCACTCTAATTAAGAAGAAGTTTGCAGAAACAACACAGGTTTGATTCGGGTCTACGATGACTCGAGGATAAAGTTACCAACAAACGTTTTGTTTATTGCTATCGATGTTTAAATTTTTAACCCCCGACAAAAGAAGTGGGGTGTTATAAGTTTAACATGTGTATTTGTGTATCTGTGTGTCTGTCTGTGGCATCGTAGCGCCCAGGCGGATGAACCGATTTCAATTTTGTTTTTTTTTGTTAGATAGGTATTCTGATCGAGAGTGTTCTTAGCTATGTTTCATGAAAATCGGTTCAGCCGTTTGAAAATTATCAGCTCTTTTGTAGTTGAAAAAGTGGTCGCATCGGGGGTTTTCAAAATTTTAGTAATTATATTAATCGATGTATTTTTTGTTCACAGGCGTGACAATGAGAGAAAAACGGGGCGGCGCAATGAGCAAAATGCAAAAGCTAAGGAAGCGCCTGTCTCTTAGCTTCGGCAGATTATGTGAGTATTAATTAACTTTATATTTAACTTTCACATAAACTGAGCAACGCAATTTAAATTGGTATAAAGCCCTAAAATTGTCGCTAATTCCATTACCTATAGAGTACAAAGGCTTTAAACGCGCTAACAACGCATTAGTGCTTAAGTGCTAAACGCTTTTAATACTACCTTATATTTGTACCTATTAGTTTATATCACCGAACGGTCACGTGAGAGAATTCGCAGCTCAGTTACTTTCTAAGGCGGTTTCTCACGGGTTCAATTAGATTTGAATCCAGCTGTCTATGTTTGTAGTAATTAAAGAAAGAAATCTAGATTCGTGTGATTAAACGATTACAGAAACAGGACATATAATATTAGCCCCGATAAATAATCCGGAAACAGTTCTCGTCTGTTTTAAGGGTGGTAAACTAAACCTATCTCACTATTAGTTTAAACTAGCTGTGCCCCGCGACTTCATCCGCGTAGTATTTTAACTTAGTAAAAATTTCGGGATTATCGGGTTAAAAAGTATCCTATATGTTAATCCCGGTTATAATCTATCTGTGTTCCACATTTCATCCAAATCCGTTCAGTAGTTTTTGCGTGAAGGAGTAACAAACATACATACATCCACACTCACAAACTTTCGCATTTATAATATTAGTAGGATGGTTTATACCAGAACTGACGTCAATAAAACTTATTTAAATATGAAACTGTTATCATCAAGGTTCTTTTTATATAACAAAGTCCGCCTGATCTTAAGCAGTTGTGGCCTACATGCTTGCTATACCCTATACCCAAGGGATTGCTCGCACGTTGACGTACGAAACGCAGCTACTATGCCGGGTTAGTGGTAGCTATTATAGCTATCCGTTCAAGCCGGCCTGCATAGGAGCCCTAGTGAATTGGCTACTGCTTAACATACTTACATAATACATATTATAAATTTGGTGTGGACGAAAATTAACCACATTTTGACCAATTGGTTTATACAAACTCCCACTGCAGTCATACATAGATTCGTGATCGCTCGGTGTAAATTATACGACACACATATAACACAATTGATGTTTATTTTTATCGTACACGACGTAGGTATGTTGTATGTTATTATCATTTTTGTAATGAGTGTACAAAATAATTAAGCAAACATAACATTATAACTATTGTTGTGAGTCATCTTAGATATTTTGTACATGTTTATGTATGACCCTTTGTTCCGAGACCTAATGAGAAGACAAATACTAGTGAAGTTACCTAAAGATTATCTTCGTTGTATGATAAGTTTGAGGGTCATAATTGAAGAACAAAGACCTTACTTTATGCTCGAATATTTATAACTAAGTACATCTTTAATTAGCATTTTTGTTTTATTATTAGACGGGCGTTACCTACCACGCCTATATTATACTTATATTTTGCGATTACCCAACAAACTAAAATCTTTAGTACCTACCTACATACTGCAATAATGTAAATCATCTTACATAGAGACAGGTACATCCGAACACGGAGGCTGCGTAGGCGATTTTCATAGATGCTAACATGCAATCGTAGCTTGATGCAAATAAACATCATCCAACTCCCACGCACCACTCAGACATGTTTCATATCGAGAGGTAATTCGATTCGATCGTTTGATTTGTCCATACGTATTTTACACACAGTATAATAAAAAGTACCTACCTTTATTGTATTAAGTAACTTTATTAATACATTTTGAAGTGGATGCAAGCAAATTAAAATTTAAACTCTATATAAAAATCCTTCGATAACTGTATTCGACGATTCAAAATATGTTCATATTCTTATATATAAAAAAAAATTTTAGCCCTTTTGACGTCCCACTCCTGGGCAACGAGGGGGATTCAGGCCATAATCCACCACGCTGGCCTAGTGCGGGCCAGCGGCCTAGCGCGGTAGGCGGATTTCACATGTCTTTCGAAAATTGGTTAGATCTTCTAAGATATGCATGTTTCCTCACGATGTTTTCCTTCACCGTAAGCAAGTGATAATCATATACAAATTATGATTCGCACATAGATTTCGAAAAATCCAGAGGTGCGAGCCGGGGTGTGAATCCAAGACCTGGTGCTCGCAAGACGCGCGCTTAACCAATCGGCTATCACTGCTAAAATATTCTTAATTATTAAATAATTATGTTAATATTTTAAACTTACTGTGTGCCTAGCAGGAACTTCTAATCTTATCGAAAAAGCTTGGTGTCTCTTTCATCCGTATTTATGAAGTTTGTCATGTGAGTAGGAAGGCACACGCTTAGGTTAATATTTCGTGTTTGGGGACTCTCATAATATTGACATTAAAAAAAATATTAATATATTTTTCTGTTTTTAATCATTTATATTTTCTTATTTGGTTATATGATAATTAAAACTTCTGTTCCAAATCGTTGAAAATGTAGATGATTTTATCTTATTGAATATTTTGCTTGCAAATAGGTCCTTGTCATAGTACATCGTTATTGTCAGATGTTTCACCACTACTGTTGCCAGCAGAGTAATAGTTCTCCTCTCTACAATGTGTCTGTAATCCCTGTTGCGTCGCAAGTATGTGTTCGTTACATCGATGTCGTCGCACTGAAGCCTTGTTATGAAACTGAAGTTATTTTTAGATTTCCACTTGTGTTGCGTGCGGTTTAATGCACCTTGCAGACACGTGTATAGACGTTGCCGTGGTTCACCTATATTATTTATCATTAATTATTTTCCTCATATCATAGCTACCTTACATAGCTCGTACCTATGTTGGAAAAAGAGTTAAAAATAAGACAAGATACCCATTATTAGCATACAAGTCAAGTGTGTAAAGATATATACATCTTAAACATAGCCTTACTGTGAACGGCAATATGTACGCTTTTTAATAACCTTGCAATAATTATAGGTTCTTATAAAAATATATACCATTCTTTGATATTCATTAAGATCTTAGATAGTAATTGACGACCGCTTGGCGCAGAGGTTCGAGCGTAGGCCGCTCGGCTCACTGCACTCTGTGGTTGCGGGTTCGATTCCCGCCGGGGCAAATTTCGGAAATGGCCATTTCGTAATTTGCCCAGGTGTCAATGGGATCGCCCCCAGTCCATTGTACGGTACCCATAGTACAAGCTTTGCTTAGTTTGCGACCGTACAGTTGGTGAATCAGTCTGGCGATATTTATTTATAAATTCAATTAAGTAAACGGCGTTTTGTTGTCCGTTTATCTATCGTCGTCATACTGTCCGTTAATCTCGTCCTGTTCAAGCCTTAAGCTTCATCCTTTCCTCATTTTAAGTCATTGTGATCCAACGGTACACTATAATCTCTTTGTTTACACAATTAGACTGTTCTTCCGCAAAACTTTACTTCAGAACGTCCTTGCTCAATCGATGAAGCCGTTTTCCTCAAAGGGCCGTTCACCCCTTAGAGATTTAAACATCACGGAAAGTCTTTATCTAAGGAAACCATTAAAGGAATCTGCGCTGCTGTGTACGCACTTTTGTGGAGTTGTTTGAACGTGTTTACTTACATTTTATGTACATTGATTGCGCCACTTGGGATATCTGTGAACTGAATTTGGTAGGGGAGTTACTTATAGAATTCGGTGTTAAAAAAATAAACAGTTAAACTGTTTTCAATAAACTTGAGTGCAAGCTAGAAATAGCTTTTTAGACCTTATAATTTCTTTCATTTGGAGTTGTTGCCAATTCAAGTACCTAAGTAGGGGTAGGTACCTAAGAAGTTGTCCTGGCGCAGTATAAAGATAGTGGCACCGAGTCCAAATGAATTTTTAAAAGAAATAACTAGTTCTCAATTGATAGAGAAATCGGTGAACATAGAACAGACGAACATAGAACCTCCTCCTTGGGAAGACGGTTAAAAATATGAGTGTTTCTAAAAATGGTGTATGGGCAAAGGAATGAAAGTAAGCTTATAACTGCTCAAAGCTTATGAACATAAATAAACGTTTCGAGTACTTTTTACCATTTTTGGTTCGTTGAACAGTATTCCTATTTACCAGTATTACAGTATTTATTTATAATGTACAACTAATCGCTTTAAAATATTTTTTAAAACCCCAACGAAAAAAGAGGGCCGGTAAAAGTTTAACATGTGTATCTGTGGCATCGTAGCGCCCAAGCGGATGAACCCTTAATTATTTCTATTTTATTTTTTTAAGATTACTAGCAATATGAGTTTTATCACATTACTAGTATTCCGTACTCCCCCTCCAGCTAAGCTAATTGCTTAGGAGTGGGCCCACATCAATAGCCAGGGTGGGGATCGAACCCGGAACAACGGCTACGAGGGCGGCCCCTCTAACCACTAGCTATTGACGCCTTAATTAATTTTTTTTGTCAGAAAGGTATTTTGATGGAGAGTTTTCTTAGCTATGTTTCATGAAAATGGGTTCAGCTGTAATTTAAAAAAGCGTCGCATCGGGGGTTTTTTAAATTTTCAATTTAAAGTTATTCAGAATTTAGGTTAAAATAACAATACCGCTTTATGTTCCCAGCGTCTCACTCAGTCAATTGTCGTAATTAGTAACGTCTATTTACATTTATTATTCGACAGCTGTTTTAATACATCAACTGCGGCGCTGTTACTCACTAGGTATTTGGTTTTTATCGCTTTATTTTTATACAAATGAACGTACAACTCTATTATGATGACTAATATTGTTCAAATTCATTTTGAAATTAATTTACAGTAGTTAATGAATAATTATAATAATTTAGCCCTTTTGACGTCCCACTGCTGGGCACGGGCCTCCCCTCAACATGAGGGGGATTCATGCCATAATCCACCACGCTGGCCCAGTGCGTGTTGGCGGATTTCACATGTCTTTCGAAAATTGGTTAGATCTTCTAAGACATGCAGGTTTCCTCACGATGTTTTCCTTCACCGTAAGCAAGTGATAATCATATAATAATTATTTTTAAATATATTACTGAAGAGGAGGAAATGTTATAAGACGATGAAAATATTTGTATATTTTCATGATCTTCATTGTTACAAGACTGCAGTTTCAATTTCAAACGATACATTCCATCCCTGGGCCTGCAGTTTCTAACTCCTGAGTCTGAATATAGAATCGTTTCCGAAAACCGTTCGAAATGGGTCGTCGGGCACTTAGCAAGCGGTTAATTATGACCCCAGTAGATCAATCGTCCATTACTTCATTTGGCAGTAGCTCAACTGCCAATGTTGTGTATGTTACGAGAGATGGAATCCAAATGTGTTATTCCGTCGATCCCACTGTTACCGGCTCCCTCTGGGCTGCGCTTTACGTCGTTTTGTTTGTTTTGGAACTATTTCCGTAGTTGTAAACAATTATACGTGTACATAATCATTGTGCGTAAATCATTAGTATACATTTTCAGTGTCATACAATTATTTTAGAACTAGCTTTTGTTCGCTGCGTGATACTTCGATAAAATAAGAGTAAGAACTATGTTACTCCTTATAACATCAGCTATCTGCCAGTGAAAGTCCCGTCAAACTCGGTCCAGCCGTTTCGGAGATTAGCCGGAACAAACAGTCAGACAAACATTTTAAAAATGGTTTCTTTATGTACCCTATTATAAAACACTATTAAAAAATTAATTACAAACAGACACTTCAATTTTATGTATTTGTAGGTATAGACAGCAAAAGTATTGTCAATACAATCTATTTATGCCGACAAAGTAATCGGTATTGTCTACTCAGTTTCCCTTTTTGTTTTTGTCGAATGTCAAAACTTGATCGTTCAACTTTTGTTTAGGATTCATTGTCGACGAATTTTCTTATTCTGTTAATGTTTTACCTCCCTCAAATAACAATTTCCCAGTATTTGAGTCATATCTTAAACGCTAATGTCGTGCTAAGTTTGCGCTAGTAGGCAAAACACCTTGATTTTTAGTTAATCGTCGTAGAATTGGTCGATTAGTTGATTGTCTGTGAACGGCCCAATACGTACTATACCTGCTGATTTCTAACAATAGAACTAACCTTTGATTTCTAACAAGAGAACTAACCCTTGATTTCTAATTTGAAATGAAATAAACAATAATCGATCGTACTGCAAATATACTGCCTAACATGAGGTATCCATAAATTGCTTACTTAATTTCGTGAGTTACTCAGACGTGTTTGAGTGAGTGCAGAGATGATAGGCTTGAATGGAAGAAGAGAACGTGCTGCGCCGACCCCACCTAGTGTGGGATTAGGGCAAGGTGATAATGACTCAGACGTGTTTATAAATGTGTATTAGTTGACAATGCATTTGCGTCTTAGACGAGGACAATTACTAGTTCTATCAAATACCTCGTCTACACAACAGTCTCGATTTGGTCTAATTCGTCCCTAAAAGGACCGTGACGATCGATCGGTATGGTTATTCACCCGGACCATTATCGCCATTTAATTTGTTGTTCGCTTTCGTTTCGCGTGTTTCATATTCAGGTTGCATAACATATCGGAAATCAGATTGTCGATACACAGATTGCCGTGTGCGCCCATGGCCTCGCCCTGCCCTTATCAGTCACACCGCGTCACGATTGAACACACAATCTGACGTGCTGCAGGAAGTCAACTATTCGTCAACCATTCAAGTACGAATTTGTTTGTGTAGGTATGTGATCAGAGCGTGATACGCTGCCCCCTATAATTCGCATCCTTTTTAATGCGTGACTGCATTGTTTTGACAATAGATATACTCTGTGTTTATACTGCGCACTTGTTACTCTGTTATCACAGTTCAAAATGTTTCAAACATAACAAATGCATTTTGACAGCTGCAGCTTTTGTTATTTGACAAATTCGAGTTCAAATTAGTGTTTCATTATTATGTTGTACTAGCTGAGCCCGCGACTTCGTCCGCGTGGAATTTAACTTAACAAAAAAGCCCGCTCCCGCGTTCTGAGACCGCGCGACAGGACCCATTTTTTAAAATTTTGTTTTTCTAAAATAAAAGTAGCCTTAGTTACTGCTTATAACAACAGCTATCTACCAGTGAAAGTCCCGTCAAAATCGGTCCAGCCGTTTCGGAGATACTCTTTGATTTTATGTGTTTTTATTTTTTTATGCGGAACCCTCATTGTTTTTCTAAAATTAAAGTAGCCTAAGTTACTCCTTAAAACATCAGCTATCTGCCAGTGAAAATCCCGTCAAAATCGGTCCAGCCGTTTCGGAGATTACCCGGAACAAACACACAGACAGACAGACAGACAGACAGACAGACAGACAGAAAGTCAGACAGACAGACAAAAAATTTTTTAATCGCGTTTTTGTTATGGGTGTCGTATGTACTTTCATATGCATTAAGTGAAAAGGTGTTATTTTGTTATTACAAACAGACACTCCAATTTTATTTATTTGTTGTATAGATAAATCCTACTAATATTATAAATGCGAAAGTTTGTGAGTGTGGATGTATGTATGTATGTATGTTTGTTACTCCTTCACGCAAAAACTACTGAACGGATTTGGATGAAATTTGGAACACAGATAGATTATAACCGGGATTAACATATAGGATACTTTTTAACCCAATAATCCAATACTACGCGGATGAAGTCGCGGGGCACAGCTAGTAACTTTATAATTCTTTGAAATGAGGACATGGGTTGTTTGAAATCGTGTAGGTATATACGTTATTTCGACATGAATAATGTCACGTCAAAATTAATTAGTTCGATTTTAAACAGTATAGTGATGCCGTGCTGTGATGCAGACCAATCTTGCTAAAAAGTACAATTTCGTTTATTGTTTATTGATCTGTCAATTCTTATCAGACTAGTTTTTGTTAGGAATTACAGAGTATATTAGCAGTTTAAATTCACTTCACCTTCTCACGAAATTAGCTCTTAAATAATAAACCGTTCACTCGGGTAGAAATAAGATTTCTGCTTGCTTGCATATATATATACATTCTTAATGCTGTAATTTGCATGTAACTGTAGACTGGTTTGTTTCAACAATATTTGTTACTTACACTCTGTTTGTAGCAACGAGGTAATTTGTTGCTTGCATTAATTAAATAATTACGTGTTGCAACATTAATGAAGTGTAAGTTCTGTTATTGTTAGGAATGTTTTAGAGGCCATGCGAGCCATCAGGGTATTATTAGAAGATGTACTTCAGCGGACACTTGAAAAGAAAAAAAACGTCCGTTATTAAAATAAGACATTCAAGGGATTAAAATTATAATAATGACCTTCTATTTAATGGAATTACGGCCGCTCCAATGAGCCATTAAAAGTTTAGAACCACTCGGAGCCAGACCGCCCTGTGAATTGCAAACGCCGTGTTTTAGTTGGAGATACTCTTCAGAGCAATTAATATTAATAGGCTGGGTTGCACAGTGTTTAATAGTATTTGGAACTCTTGTGATGGACATAACTGATTGTATTATGTATCTTGAGTATACTAATATTAAGGAAATAATCATTACGTATTGGCGAATATCAATAGAATAACAGAATTGTTATTCTTACAAAAAATATAAGTCAGTTTCAATTTCATGTAAGTTGCCTTCATCCCAGAGTTTGTTTCGATTGGATTTAGTAATCCCATCAATCTTGTTCTGTTTTACGTGTAAACTTCAATGTTTACTACCAAACAACGCGTTGTTTTGAAATGTTTACAAAGATTGATTACACGGCGTTGTTACCGTATTTCGGAATGTTTCAAGTTGTCGTTCATTTTGTTCAAACGATATTCGTATCATGAAATCAGTAGAAGTGACCTCTATCAAATATTAGTAAGGATTTATAGAAATCGGTTCATCTGTTTTGGAGCTAGTTCTGGTCTTCTTTTTTAGGGACTAGTCCCGCCACCCACTCCCACCATTGTTACTCCTGTAAGACAGGATCGACAACGTTGACCAATTATGATGTCGAGGTTCAACCCTCGACGAATCCCGGGGATACTTTAATTGTCTTGTAACCCGCACGAACTTAATCGAAAGAAAGAATAGGAGGAGTTGGAAGAAAATTATCAACTCTTCGCTGCAAAGCGAGAGATAAAAATAGCTGGTATGGGCTGATTGCCATAGCAGTAACACTGTTGCAGCTGATGAAGACCAGTTGTAAGGTACCACGGATCGTAATAAGACTAATTCTAATAGTTATGGTCTAAGCATTCATTTACTAGAAATGAATGCTTTATACCTAATGGTCAACGACAAGAGACATGACACAAACATGAAATTTCGATTGTACAGAAATTGCAGATAACCAGTTTTGTTGACTTCAGTTTATCGTGACCACCGTCCCACGTACGGGGAAATTGATAGTGGGCAGCAGTACGACTGGTTGCCCCCTGATGTCATCTCCAAGTTCCGCTAAGTGGGAGCCTAAATATCTGACCAGAAACGAGGCTAATGTTCTAAACAATCAATTGTAACATATTAAGATGCCAGATTTTCTTACACGAGTGTGAAGAAAGGGAGAGAATAGCAAATGGAATGGTTTGAACCATCCGAAATAATAATAATAAATAAATATCGCCAGACTGACACACCAACTATATAGGTCCAAACTAAGAAATGCTTGTACTATGGGTACCGTACAATGGACTGGGGCGATCCCAGTGACACCCAGACCAGGGCAAATTACGAAGGCCATTTCCGAAATTTGTCCCGGCGGGAATATAACCCGAAACCATCCGAGCGGCCTACGCTCGAACCACTGCGCCAAGCCGTCGTCGAATAACAAGATAATTACTTAACACTTGAGCTGGAACTGTGAAGATTGGCCATATCTCGGTCAATACCACCTCTATAATGATTCTCACCATCATAATATTCTATCGGCACTAGATTCAACCTGTGTCTGCACCGTGAATTGCGATACAGTTGGCGTACTTACTAACTACCACTGGTACTCTTACTGCGTACACTTAAAATACAATAAACCCATACGACACGAACAACGTATGAATCACTGTAGTGGTTACATAATATAACGCTCGGCCGTGTCACGACTACCATACAGCAACTGGCTTACAATATAGATAAGTATAAACACACTCTCGACGTGAAGATACACTAACTAAAGTGTGAAATACTTTAAAAATAATGCGTGTAATGTTAATAAAATATCCAACTGGTCTCTCATTACTTCTAGTCATGTTAAAACTGTAACCGATTATAATGAAGCAAGTGCTGCAAGCATTTTTGTTTACAAAATGTATGCAAGCAAATATTTGTCATAAAATATTTTATACATTCAACGATAAAATTGTTATGAGCTTACGCCGAGAAAATAATTCGGGAATATTTATGTGATTGTTATCTTCGACATGAAATATTGACTGTAGAACCAGCTCTGGTGAATCATACCCGGACTCCATAAGAACTTCCGAAATATAATGTCCCAGTACATGCCAAATGGAATGCCGTCACTCACGGAAGATTAAAATCACGTACAAGTTTGTGGATGGTATAACATACGGGCAATTTGAATACCTGCACACCGTTTGTAACTTACGGTATAATAAACTCGTGCGTCTTTTGTGTGCTTAGTAGGACTTATGTTCAGAAATGTGCCGCTCTAATCGTTGGATTTACTTTATTACATGCCTGGTAATAAGCACCAGAATGTCTGAATGAGTTGATGGGAGCAATGTGTGTCATTATGGAAAGTTCTTAGATCTAACTCCTAAGCTGTCATTCAAGATTTTAAAATAGGGGGACTCTCTCGTCCCTTATCAGTACATAATTGTCCCGGAAATATTTTAACAAGTTTCTTTACCAGCATAGATCTGAGTCTTAAAAGTACCATTGGAGCACATCATCTTGTGAAATAGGTGCACTTGTTAGTCGATATCTACTATATAAAAATAAGTCGGGTTTTCCTTCCTGACGCTATAACTCCAGAACGCACGAACCGATTTCCACGGTTTTGCATTCGTTGGAAAGATCTCGGGCTCCGTGAGGTTTATAGCAAAGAAAATTCAGGAAAAATTTCAACAGAACGCGGACGGAGTCGCGGGGCACAGCTAGTGTCCTATAAAAAAAACAAACGGTCGAATAAATAACGGAAGCGCGGAGTTTGAGCGACCTTCGCTTCGTGAATCAGAGGCGTACGGCTACTAGAGACCACTTTGCGGCCATAAATGGTGGCCACAGACGATTCGTCGACGCCTACAGAGCATCGAAGATTAATTAATTTGGTATCATAATTGGATGGTGATAATAGGAATTGGTTATTAAAAAGACCAATATGAGATCTTACGGCTCTTTGAAAAAACCCGTCTAGCAACGCTATATAATGGAATCAGTATGTAAAATTTTTAGTATAATCAATGAAGTATATTTTTAGGAAATGTTTCCTTTACAACTTGAAATGTACGTCAAATATGAAAAGTCATGCTATTTGGATTTTACTGCTAACAATGAAGTTGCCGAAAAGTAACGCCTTGGTCCCGAATGGCCGGTATCCGGTGCGCGTCACGGGAGCTCAACATCTCCATTATCTCTTTGATTGATAGCAGACTTCCGCGCAGCCCATTGATAACACTTATACGCCCTATTTGCCCTAGATGCCGCCTCCGTACACGTCCACTGGACGCGACACCGTCCACCATTATTAGTTCCTCGACACCCTGTATCAGGTTGCTTCTATTTCCAGTATTCGTAACATAAGATGTTTCCTGAAACATTGCACTATACAATATCGATTGTTGACGTTTTAATTGTTTAGATAACCTGTTCAATATTAATGCGTGACTGTTGCACTTGCACTAGGAACTTTATTCCAAGGCAATTATGGAACGTTTTCATAATGTTCTTAGTATATTACATCACAATATGCGGGCATGTTGAGTCACTCGACCGCACAGGAACATTGTATTGTGCTCCCCTGCAGCACAACCGCGGAGCCTGGACGAAGCGGCCTTTTGTCGACCCGCCCCATTGTCTTCAATCTATTCAAATACTTTTGTAAAGGCGTCGACAGTATTTTTTTTGTATTTCATGAAGGTTCAGCTTCGGTTGTTAATTTCCTTGTAAAACCTCAATGCGTTTCGTTGACTCCAATTTAATACAATTGCTGCGTTATGTCCCTAATGTTACATTAATAGTGATACCGACTTGCCACTTGAGAGTGTTTTCGTCTTTATTGCCTCAATTGTCTGTTGCTCAACTGGTGATTACGTAAGCACCTTGTAATGCATCTATGTAGAGTTCGGACATGACATCGGCTTGAAGTAAAGCCGTTTAACTTATTTTCGTCTTAAAATATGTAACCAAAGATTCAACTTCGATAATTTTGTATGAAAAAAAAGCACTTTATAGAAATATCTTAGTTCAGTACCTACAATGTTTTGAAGGTTAATAAATGTTTGTATATTGTAATATCATACAATTGTGTAAATTCATTTGCATAATTTAACAAGCCAACAGGTCACATACGCTCCATATATAACACTATTCGCATGCATGATAACAAAGCGCAATTGCTAACTGATCGCCGCCGGCCGGTGGAATTGATTGCTTCCATAACTTACTCAGTTTACTTGTGAAATATTGTTCCTTGATTTATTTGTCCTATAATTTTCCGCAAATAGTCTACGCAACGATACCCTTTGCAACGAACGATCTTAATATTTTGCGTCTATCCCATTTTATTGGGTTCAATGTACGTGTCTCATTGTTCTACTCATGCCCTATTAGCTTGGCAAATCATCAAGATAGTACAGAATTAGCATCGAATCAAATGAGTGTCACTAATATAGCACAATGCATTTTTCATACTTAAGCTTTAGATAATTATGCGATTATTTCTGATGCGATGTATTTTAAACAAGTTTTGCTCGTTTAAAACTAATGCGTGTCTCACAGTAGTGGGTTTAATTTCATGAGTCATATTGGTCTGCTCCGGTAATAGCGGCAGCCTGTTTGCTCAGAGTGTCCCCTCGTATCATCGGGCCGATTGTTTGGCCTGAATTGTTTTCACTCGGGTTAATGACTGTCCCTGACTCCTTGCTCGACCGACTCTTTCCTGGGACGCTTTATTAGTTTCTTGACATTAATTGTTAACGCCGTTAGAGGCTTTTCCCTCGTCAAATTATGTAGTTCCTACATAACTGATTTATTTATCTATTATTAATTATTAAAAATTCCAGAATGTCATGAATGCCTGCTTTGTTATTATAAAATGTTAAGCTAGGTTTGTAGTCTTACTTCAGGAATCTTAATCATTCAGAATTTATAATAACTTCACAGTTTCCATATAAAATAAATAACCTGCAATATGATATGAACATACGAGTAGTGTATAAAGTTATTTCAAGATTCAATACACCTCTAGATATCAATATCAAGGAGACGAGTTTCCGAATCAATGGAGCGTGTGTTCAATGTAATATTGAACGGCACAAAGGTAAGATCTATACGCGAAGCTGGCCTATGACATCGTGGGCCGCGATCACATGAGGCGATTACGTGGGATGAAAATATATAGGTACCACACCTAGATACCTAGATTTACCCCAATCTACATAGACATGAAACAATCGTGTTCACGATAGGACTAGGACATTTGATTTTAAATCACCTAGATACTAAAATAATAATAGGCTATAATGAGTTTTACAAGGGTAGAATCAAATCGTTAGGTTAACAGTTTCTCTCAGCTTTTCTAGACGTTTTAGCATGTAAAAATCGTGTACCTCAACTTCACTGCATAGAGTGTGTAAATAATAATATATACTACTACTATTCAACTTCTGAAACATCTTTCAACTTTCATTTTCATATATAATTGTTAATGTATCCAAAAGCGTTCATATGAAATGGAATTATGTTAATCATAGGACCCTCCTTTAAAGTTGTTCTCTTCCGAACTCACACTTGAGCTAGATAAGCCCCATTGGTACGCGTTTATAGCGTACCGAGGCGTTTGTGTGAAGTTTAACCTTTCTGGCTGCGACATCGGTCGCTCCCTCGTCCTTCCCGGGAAATAGGTCGGCTACATTACGTAATGGATTTTAGTATTGCCACGAGCCACTTGAGGGATGCCGCAGGGACGTGTACTTGGGCCCCAGTTTTATTTACGTGGCGTACTAAAATTTTTGGAGCGGTGATAGAGTCGAATTCATATGTTGATTTATTTTTAACCCCCGACGAAAAACGAGGGGTGTTATAAGTTTAACATGTGTATCTGTGTATCTGTGTATCTGTGTGTCTGTCTGTGGCAACGTAGCGCCCAAGCTGATGAACCGATTTCTATTGTGTTTCTTTTGTTAGATAGGTATTCTGATCGAGAGTGTTCTTAGCTATGTTTAATGAAAATCGGTTCAGCCGTTTGAAGATCATCAGCTCTTTTGTAGGTTAAAAAGCCACATTCACGGCCAAAACCAACTTCCACGGCTCGAATCCAATCGAAATTTGAGATTATTGGATTTAGATTTATTATATTTTTAAATGATCGTAATAGTCTGAACTGGCTTTTTACAATATTATAAATATGAAAAGTTTCCCTGATTTTGGAAAAAATGTATATTTTATCAATTTTTATATGAGATTTGTGTATGAACTAAAGACGTTCCATAAGTCACGTGTCAAATGATGGATACGCGCATGCGTTAAATTTTGTTTGTCTTGTTAATGGTCATGGAATATTACGTTATAATAATTCTAGAGGGTTCGCTCCGCCATTGAGAAAAAATATAAAAAAACAAATCTAATTTAAAATAATTTTAGCGTTATTGAAAATTCTTCCCCTGGGCTGCTCCCGTCCACCTCAGCCAGAGTTATTACATGAAATTGAATCATAATTGATAATAGTTTACTAGGAATTAAACCTCCGTGGCATCAGTAATTAGATTCGTTGTCTATTCTAATGTCAATTATTATAATGTCATAACAAAATGATGTCCCATACTTTTACACAGATTTTCTGTTGATTATTGTGTACATTTGATGAAAAGGTCGTCGCATCGGGGGTTTTTAAATTTTCAATTTAGAGTTATTGCTACTTTGCAAGTAGATTATTGCAATAATTTGAGGAAATTTGAATTTGACATTACTCAGGAAATATTTTAAAAGTCCGAAATAATAATTCTGATACACATGCGTTAGCTGATATAAAAATGCTTAGATAAGACAGAATATACGTAACGTGTTTTCAGTGTATCATACTTTCATTTTGCGGTCTTAGAAAACATCTAATGGCTTAGGAAATAGTGTAATTTGCATTTACAAGTCCCCAAATAAATGTTCATAGAATTTAAACAATATGTTACGACAATGACTTTTTATCTAAATGTAGAAACTCACACTTCACATTTGTATTGTTCGACATTTACTTGGTGTATTATTGTTGTTTGTTGACGCTTATTCGTCGAATAGCCCCCAATCTTATCGAGTGCACGAGACCGCCGAAAGATGCTTGAGGGCTGCTTGAGAATTGGACTGGGAGTATATTTTAAATGGGGAAGATAGGATGGTACGGATAAACGTTTTGGTTATATCGCGAAGTTGTTTTTATCACGGTTATGTATACACTTGTAAGATTCATCTTGTTGCGAGTAAAGCTTGTGTAAGTAAACAGAAACGTATTCGTTGTTCTGGCTTTAGTGTTTGGTTTATTTAAAAGGTTTACAGCATAAACATACGTTATGTAAGTTCACAACTGATTGAAATGTCCAATATTAAAACGGTCTACTTAATAAACTTGCAAGTACTTCACTTTCCCGTAACAAACAGCGAGGTCAGCCGTACGGTAACCTTCTGATTATTTAATGCAAAGGAAGAGAATACTTTATCAACACCTATTAAACTTTCCATTTCTATTTCAATGCAAGCTGGTGTATACACCATTATCGATGAAAACTTTCCCTCGGATATAAGCAATTCCCTTTCTTATACGAACTGCAGAGATATTATATTAGAATGACTTAAGTGTCTCCGTACAATTGCACATTCTAAAACACTTCTCACAGTACATTCTTAACACCGGTAACCCGTCTAGTGCCGCTCTACATAAAAAGGCACACGAGTCTAGCCCAGATGTCGGCATGACCTATTTCGTCGGCGACAGGGAAAGTATCGTGCAAAACGTCGCCCACCGCCTTTACCCGCCACCAAATTGTGCCGCCGCAAGCCGTTAACGCCTGGACTAATTTTGTTAGCATTTCTCGCTGCTCTATGGCCCGTGAAAAGACTGAACAACGTTGTCTTGGGATTACTGGACGTATTATGAATTTCCCTTTCAGTGAACTGTTGATTTCTAAAGCACTAATGGATATAATTAGCAACCATGAGTAAAAGGGAAGTGTAGTATAATGTAATAGCAAAAATGTATCTTTAAAAGGGTAATGTCAAGCATTAAATAAATAAATAAATATCGCCAGAACACATCAACTGTATGGTACCTAACTAAGCAACGCTTGTACTATGGGTACCGTACAATGGACAGGGGGCGATCCCAGTGACACACAGACCAGGGAAAATTACGAAAATACCATTTCCGAAATTTACCCCGACGGGAATCGAACCCGGAACCACCCGGTGCAGTGAGCTGAGCGGCCTACGCTCGAACCACTGCGCCAAGCGGTCGTCAAACGATAAAACGATCTTATGCTAAGCGGTCATAGGTAATCATCAACTGGGAAATTGAGTCGGCATCGATCCAATCACGAAATACTCCGATAAGCCGGCGGCACCGCTGAAAGCAGTGCTTGACCGCAAGGGTGGCGGCGGTTGGGGACCCTCGTCACTTTGACACGACATCGTAGGTCTTCGTGAAATCCATCCGATAGAAGTAAAGCCGGTGTTCGTACACAATTAGAACACTTTTCCCTTTTTCTATTTACTAGTGGTCGCCCGCGGTCGAAATGTGACCATGATTCATTTTAATTTTAAACGTCATTAAGGTTCTATTGACAAGGACTATTTGATATTGGCACGCAGAATGTACTATGGAAGTCCCGCCCTCTGAAATATAGAAAAAAAAACTGTCACCGTTTGTCAGTCAGAGAGTTACTGAGTAGAGGTTACAAATGAGTGTGTGTCAATTCATGGTAGTGTGTGTAATGTTTTATTTATTGATTTAATGTATTTTGTATGCATCATTTTAAATAAATATTAGCATTCTGCACTCCTTCTCTATATAAACTATAAGTATGGGAAATATCATACTCCTCCGTCCGCGCAATTTTCGTAAAAAGCGGTTTAAAGTTTTAGCTTCACGAATTAATATATAGACAGATTATATATTTTGTAAAAGTTGTGGGACACGTAATAGTTTTTGGTACTTGAAATACATTAATATTCGTTGATTGATAGTAAACTTTAGTTACAGTGTAAATTGTTGGTTTCACACTCTAACGACCACCAATTTTGCATAACAGAATCAATATTACCCAAAGACCTTAAAACATTTTCGCTTCGGTATTACCCAAATCAAAATAATGGAGACTGACATAACTTTTGTACTCAAAAACGTCATTAATTTTGATGAGAATCGAAATCGAATGTCTTTTATTCTTGACATGATGACTTGTGTCTAACCCTTCTCATATTTTACAGTTCGCTGAATGCCCGTCATGAATGAATATTGATATGCTCATCTTGCTTTTAAGAGATGGCACGCATGATAACTTTGCAGAATTATTTTTGTTCTGCTTAAATTTGGTTTCAAATAGTTCTACAAATACCGATAGCCAGTACAAAAAGCGGTGCTTAGGATCTTTGGTTATTTTAAATGTGTTGCTTACCGTAAATTAACTTTATTTTCCTTTCATTAACTTAAAATGGTATAACATGAGCTGTGTTCTCTTCTCTGCAGCAGTACAAAATATAATGTCTGGTAATTAGTCGCACATTTCTTTCAGGGTCCTCTCAGTTTTTATATTAGTTATCAGTCGTATTGTAATGATACAATAATGACCGATAAGTAATCGATACATCGTGAGGGTCAAAAAACTTGAGAGGTGTCAAGGGACACCCGGATGGAACGAAGTTGCAATATCCGGAACTTGTGCAGAAACACTGTCAGGATTCATTATTGTTATTATTATTTATTATGTAAAAAACCTGTATACACTCAACAAAAGTAGAAGTAAAAGTAAGGCTTGCTTTCTATAAGAGCGGGAGAGAGAGAGAGACAGGGGGAGAGAGAGAGAGAGAGAGAAACACGCGCACGCGCACGGCTTACAACTATAGCAAAAAGTGTCGTTACAACTTTTGGTCTCAATTTTTTCCGTCGAGCCCCCTTTCGCAACGCGCGATAAGGAACTTCGTTCCAAAAATATAATTCATATCATTGCTTTTGTACATGGGTACAGTATTTTGAAGTTAATTTTATTTTTTATCAAATTCCTATCTTCAGTACAATTCTGTCAGGAAATAAGAAACATAGTTAATTGTATTATTCATGGATATAAAATGTCTGACTGTTTATCATGGAATCGCGAATCCGGTCATAAATCTAAACGAGTATTTTACTGCTTCGAAAATGTTATCATTGGCAAAGCATGAATATCCTTCTTCTCCAATATATTTTTTATTAGAAACGTGTAAAGGTAAGGTAAAATTAGGGATTCTTGTGGTTTTACGCCTTTTGGTGGTTTCGCTGTAAATTCTGCACTGTAGTCTGGAATTTTATCATAAAGAGAGCCTCTATCGTTGTGGCTTATAACCTCTTGGATTTTTGGAAAAACTTTCAGGTAATTATCTGGAATTTCTACTAGGTATGAGAATATGACTACAACAGTACAGTACAGTACATTTACATGTACAGTAAATTTTGCCAACCGTTTTATGTAATGCTGGGTAAGTAAAAGTTATTACCATGCTGCGATGGATGATAAACGAGTCGGTGTTTATAAAGCCTCAATGTGCGCAAGGTCGTCGGTCGTGCTATTCATTTCCGTAATAGGACACCATCTTCGATATTAACTGCAACATTACCAACTTACGACCACTCTACGAGTTCTGAGACTTACATAAATACTGTGGTTAGAGTTATTGCTTCTATAGATATGCATACTAATTATGTTATGTAGCTTGAAGCTGTATTCTCAATAGTTATTATACCGGCCCATGGTAGTTTAGGAACGGTTAAGCAAATATTTTCGCAACATAAAGGTAGGTAGGTAGATTAAACGCAAACTTGTGGGTACGTTTATTTAGTACTCTGAAACACAGTGTTACGTCTGCTATACGTACCCTTTGTTTCATGCGACAATAAAACACCTAAGTTATGTGTTATGACCTCAAGTCGATTAGTTTCCGAGTTAGATTCGTGATCAGGGTATTATATTGTATGACTCAAGTTCACATTACGAGCTTGTAACATAACCAGTGCTTGGTCTAATTTTAACTTTGAGACAAAGACGCAATTTTACAAAAGAAAGCAGAACATTATTCTGCGTGTGTGTTGGCATTTCTCGTATTCGACGGAGCCGTAATGCGGCGTTAGAATTGTCGTTTTGTCGGCGGAGCAAGAGCCGAGAGCGAATCTACGTTTTATTACCGCCATGATTACCAGTTAATGCAAGATAGCTGTCTTGATGAAAACGATAATTTTGCAGCGAGAAAAGCCTGAGTAAACGCGACCCTTGTAATACCAAGTGTCCCGAATTGCCACTCGAGCCGCATTAATTTCCTTTGGCAAGATTTCTCCCTTCCGCAAATGCAATCGCATTTGACAAATCACAGCCAGCCTCTAATGTAACACAAGGAAATGGAGATTGATGACTCGTGATAAAGAGTTCCAGCACAGGAGAATGGTGAAAACACGTAAACAGAGCTCTCACTCAACTAATTG
This sequence comes from Notodonta dromedarius, assembly GCA_905147325.1. Taxonomy (NCBI): domain Eukaryota; kingdom Metazoa; phylum Arthropoda; class Insecta; order Lepidoptera; family Notodontidae; genus Notodonta; species Notodonta dromedarius. The sequence continues at coordinate 8,941,832 of LR990172.1, forward strand.
CATTAAGATATACGACGGAACATTTTGATCGGCACGTCCACCGTTCACCATGTTCACCGTGCTCATTGTTCTCAGAATTGCTATATAGAAGAGGGAGCTTATCGCCGCTGCGCGTGCTGTTTGGCGACTCACCTCTAATCCCACGATAATCCAACCCGGAAAAAACCAATATCCATTGTTTTGTTAGCATATTTACGCTGCACTCTTGCGATGTTTGCACGAATTATCGGCCGTGCGAACAGTATTACTATTTCAACAACGTAATCCGACTCTCGTGCGTTATTTCACGCAGTACTTTCCGATCGGACTGATCTCCATAAAGCTTAATACGCGCCCATCCTATGGAAGGTTAGTGTCTATGATGAGATAGAAGTTTCGGTCAAATTGTTTCACGTGAGCTGCACAAGAGGAATGTGCAACCGAGTCTCAATTGGACAAAGTCTTGCAAAATGGAAACAACCCACACACACATCTGCAAACTGAAATCAACCTAGAAGCACTAAAACAAGGGTTGGTTTTGGTCTGCCGCAGTACTTGTGGTGTTGATTGCATTCTGCAAAACGATATCCAATTAAGCCCGACCGCCCCGGGGCGCCGGTTGTCGCCTCACTTTGTGTAAAATAGTGCTATAGAAATTCTCCCGCAAAGCAGCTGCATGTGAAATGTGAACGTATAAGACAAAAGTTAAGCCTCGTTTGTCTCCAGATTGTGTTCGCAATCTCGACGTAGATTATACATGAACATTACGCCTGCGTTACTCACGTTCTTGAAATTATGAAAACGCGAATTTATAATCGTGAAAGTGGTTGCTTATTTATATTTGAAATTTACGTGTGACTCATAAGTATTCTAGTGCCAAATTGTTGAATAAATTGGTCAACAAAATGTCTGTTTTCTTAGGCCGCCAGATGGCTACTTCCCGTTTAGGGAAACCACGACACTCCGGGGAATGTATAATTAATGTTCACCAAACGTACGCTTAATTTACTAATTTGCAATTCACGGGACTATAGCAAATTGTCCGTGTAATTCGACATGAATATGGCAAGTGTGTGGCTTTTATCAGTTCCTTCTGTAACATCTCCTGAAGGAGCACTTGTTTCGATTTGATGTCTCGATGTTGTTTTCTTATATTTACGCGAATACTACACATTGAAATAAAACTATTTTTCGGATTTTATCGCGTTTATTAACTGCTGTAAAGCAACCGAAACGTCGGGAATATAAAGTTAACAAACGCGATAAAATCCGGAAAATTGTTTTATTTTGATGTCTCGAGTTTAATAAATTATGTCTAGAATTTAATAAATTTAATACGGTTACTATCACGTTAAGGCAATCTATTATTAAGGTGTATTAACTATCACCGTACACTGCACCATGTTCGCAAAACTTCCGTTAGTGCAGCTAATTCAAGTTATACCTCTTTGAACAACAGTTGTCAGTTCATATCCTGTCTTTAGAACGCGGTTCTTGTTACTTGCTAACTTGTTCTATGCAAATTAGTCAGTTAGTTAATTTGACGTGGGGTCAGGTAAGTTTACTAACAAACTTTGAAGGAATTGTAGCGTTTACCTTCAAATTTCCTGCAACTTTTTGAGATTATCATTTTTCGCTACGGTTTATAGAGACAGATTTATAGATTTATTATTGAGACCCTAGCGGTAAGAACAGTATTCTATAGAGTCCACGAGATTGAACAATTTGATTATGTTAATACAATATGAATAAGTCGCGGTCGTGCCTCACTGCTCAATGTATTCATTGATGCTACAGGATAAATTAACCTGTCATAACGAATGCCTCATGCCTCATAACAATTGAGCGCACTCATCGGGAAATCTGTAGCAGTATTTGCATCGTAATATGAAAATTTACTGTTATCCGACACACCTAAAATAAAAGTTGTTTTTTTATTATGCGTCGTTTTTAGGTCAAGATTGGCCTTTCTATCCTTACTTTATTCGGGATCCCCATTTCCACTAATGAGTCGCGAGATGCAGACAAATTACTGTTCGCTTTTCTCATTACCGTCCATTTACGGGCCTATTTCAGAAATCTTGTTTGTAAAAGTTTGCTTATGAATTCAGACCTTTTGTCTCCATTGTAAGGTCTTTAAGCTCGTCATCACCGTGACCATCTGGGTTTAATAGCCGCGTAGACAGATTTGTAGATATGCTTGTTGTTAAATTCACAATGCTATTAAATTCATCTGCGGCGTGGTCCAAATGGGTTTCCCCGAAGTTTCTCTCAATTGAAAGCCCTGTCTCGTTTGTCAAACCGTAATGATCTTGGCTTTGTACCTCATCGCGAAGGAATACTATTATATGTATGTTATGTAATTGTGTCCGTACGTAATTAACTTACGGCTTTAAACGACCAGCGCGGTGCGAAACAATGAATGGTTTTTTTACAGGGAAACGGAGAATAAATAAAATTAGTTTTGAACTTTAACATTTTTCGGTAAATTATTTGCCTTACAAACATTACTACAGGCTAACGGACGTTCGTATGGGTCTAAATTAATATTTCGGTTTTTAGTAACTAGATAACTTTTTAATTTAGCCTTTAGAAAATAGAGTATAAAACAAGCCTAATAATATGACGTTTTCATTGTTCCAGCAACAAAGGATGAGCCTGACGGCGACAGCGGCGAGTGCCGCGGCCGGCAGCAGAACGGCGGCGGCCGCGGCAAGTTGCCGTACAATGGCTACTCCGAGGAGTGCCTCGACCGGCTCGAGCCCAACGGGAACATACCGCACGACAAGGACTCGCACTATGGTAAGTTTCAAAAACAATTTTGAGCCCTTAGTCCCTTGGAGATCTTGAAATGCTGAATTAGTTTTGCTACTTTATAACCTAAGAACGTAGAAGTGTCAATTATCCTCTACTTTGGTACTAAAAATACGTCTTTATAGGAATTTTTACATGTTCTCCAAGGTATCCATCCACCATATATATTTTTGCGTATATACTCTCGTAAAGTTTTATCTAGTCGAGCACTCGTTCGCGATTTTTAAATAGATTTCAATATAACAAAGAGTTTTAAGCATAAATATACAATACATAGGCGGACACAATAAAACTTGAAAATCATTTTGTTACTAACACTCACTCGACTTACTCACATGAGCTCCAAGAAAGTGTTGAAGTTCTTCACCGATATTGCTTAGTTTAACTCAAACAAAAACAAAGTTATCTTGTCACAACATAAGGACAATGTTTGTGTGTTTAAATATAAATTGAGAGATGGCATTAGTAACCAACCTTAGAGAAAGTATTGAATAGTTATTACAAGTTACTGAATGCTGAAGGTCTTCCAGAAAACCGATAGAATGCAATAGGTAAAATAAAATAATGGACGTCTTAGAATACACTTAAGGTGAAGGCGCCTGTCTAGCCCGCGAAATTCAAAATTTTCGAGTATTTTTATAGTTTATCCAAAATCTGAAAACATTTCAGACAACATTTTGTGATTTGCGACAAACACGGTATGCAGTGCGTTTATTAATACATTTATTTTACTCTAAATATTATCACGGTGGATATGATACTAGTAAATCACTAAATATACAAAAATTGTCAGATTATCTGGATAGCTGTCGTTCTTGAAATGTTTTAGAGTAAGTTGGATGTATAAATAACTGCACTGCACACGGTCTTTTTCGCGAATTACAAAATGTGCCTTTTATTATTGTCAGATTTTGAAAAAAATCTAAAAAACGTCAAAAAATTTGAACTTCGCGGGCTAGATGGGCGCTTTAGCCTTAACCTGTTTTCGTAATAACAACAGTTTGCGCTTGTTATGCAAATTGACTGCAACCGTTGCGAAAAAAAAGGTATTTTGTGAAAGAATCTGTTTGTTCGTTCCACATTTTAAAACCAGATCATTGCACTTAAATGTCCTACATTCAACAGACGCGTCATGTCGTCTTCATGAATCACCGAACAATTGGCGAAGTAAACACGTGTTTGGGCAACAGCACATCTGCTTATCGCCTCATTATCATTGTCAAGGTCTGTAAAGCAGTGTTCAGCGTGAAATTCATGAAAGATTCTCACTCAGTTACCTACACATGATTTATCTTTAGAACTAAATTGAACTGAGAAGTGACAACTTCATCATTGACAATTAAAAATGTTGCTATATTATTAACTAGTTGCTGCCCGCTACTTCGTCCGCGTAGACTTAAGGAAAGTATTCTATGTGTTAATCCAGGTTATAAACTATCTGTGTTCCAAATTTCATCCAAATCCGTTCAGTTGTTTTTGCGTGAAAGAGTAACAAACATACATCCACAGTCACAAACTTTCGCATTTATAATATTAGTAGGAAGTTTGCGTTTAAGCATAGTAACCAGACGATTGCACTGAAATGTCCCAGATTCGGACGCGTCATGAGTACACTCAATGAATCACCGAACGGCTAACACATGTTTCTGTTTGTGCCATTCATCTGTACAAGTGTACACTAACATGCGTATTATATGTCATTGGCGGTGAGTACTCTCCTGGGTGTTACTGCTGAAGAGTTTAATAAGGGATGGGGTAGTTTATGCCTCTCCTGTTCTTCCTAATCAACTACAGTCATATTTTATATTGTTCTAATCTAAGTTCCTAATAGTCAACAGAATTAGTCGGCACTGATAATAAGATAAACAGCAAACGTCATATATTGAGCTTCTTAATTTTTTCTTCAAAGTTATGTCAATTGAAATTCATCTAAAAATTGTTTTAATGTCTTACGTATATTTGGACGAGATGTGCCAGGTCAAAATGCGCTTGACCCGTTTATTGTAACACATCGGTGTTACAATATAAGGTCCCTTTTGCAATTTCATTTTAAATTATCGAATTTAAAATGACGTTGCAAAAGGGACCCATAGAAGCAAATAGTTTATCAAAAACCTCCCTACGTCTAGAATATCAGGTAATATAAATCAGGTAGTATAAAAGGACACCATTGAGTTTATCACTGTTACACGTATACAAGTGTGCACCGCGCTAACCGCTGATTTGAATGCGTGTTTATTACGCGTAATTACGCGCAAATGACCTGCCGACCTGCCTGACTACGCATAAAACTGCGTTAGAAAATAAAATGTGAAGGTTGTGCTGTCATTTACGCCTAAAGACTAATGATAGAATTTAATAGCTAAAGTAAATAATGATCACGAAAATGTCAAGGACGAAGTCCATGAATTGCTATTGTCCAGTCTAGTACATATACATTCGATTATTATTTTAAAGGCTAGGTGTTCAATTAGCAATTGTATTTCTTCTAATCTATCTTGTTTTTAATTAGATTTAATTAGATTTATCTAACCACCATTCCACCAACCAAACCATTCCATTGAACGGTACCCATCGTACAAGCGTTGCTTAGCTTAGGACCATACAGTTGGTGTTTCAGTCTGGCGATATTTATTTATCAATGCAAAGATACCGGGCAGAAATAAATCTAAATATGAATATTACAGGTAATATAATGAGTGGCTCATGAAATTCATTGTTATCTTTACAGACACTGGCGTTCCTACCATTTACTCGTCCTTTTATTTAGACGGTTAACAATGGAGAGTTTGCTTTAGAATATCACATCTTTTCAGGGAAACTCATTTCACGCTCATTCATGTACAAAATATTATGTGTTCCCCGCGATAAATTCATAAAAGTTCGTTTTGAATAGAGAGGCTTTATCTGGGCGCGCCTTTATTTGGTATATATACATAGTTTGCGATAAAAAAAGCTGTGTTGGATTATACATTAAAGTATACTTGCCAAAATTATAGCATCCGAATTTTCTAGGTATTTCCACAGAGAGAAAAATATACAAATTATTTTTGTACTTCCTCGTATTATTTTTAGTATTTTTACGGCACTTTGTAATTGTAGCATTTAAATAATGCATTGTGTTCATAAATTATTATTAGCTGTAATTGAAATAAATTTAGTAAAAAATTCTGAAAAGTTCCAAATGTTGTTCTACGGGTTGTTTACGAATCTGTGCGTCTTTGAAGGAAATTGCTGCCATTCCCAGCATCATTTTACAACTTAAGTCGTTTGTTGTTTACCGATCATTTGTATCTGTGTTGCGAACAATTTAATATCTTATTTTGTTGTTGGTAAACAAGCCACCGCCCTGAGGTAATAACAGGATGTTAATTTTTATTCTTATTTTAGTAATGTCATACAAATACATGTAATACTTTATACTTTGCTTTTAGAGTAGGTTACTCGTTACAGTCATATATGAATAACGTAGGATTATGTTCATTTTGCTCACCATAGTCATGCGTAAAGACAATCCGTGTTTAGTCTGGCTACCATTTTATTTGGAAGGACTAAATATATTTTCCCCCTATGTGGAGGTCACAAATCTTTATTATTGTTTAATCATATGTTCTCTGAACCATCTTCACTCGTTCAACGGGAAGTCCATCACTCCCATCACATTACTATGTTTATTTCCTCCACTCGCAACGTTCTTTACACGACCGTCTGTTTTCTTTACCAAAGGAATGATAACCAAATGGCCACTAAGCGTATTTTAAAGTATGTGCCTGAGTGTCCAAATAAATAGTATTCGAATGAAGTGCGACAGACGGCTCGTGGCACGCCGCCGGTGTTGTTTGACATGCGTAAATAAACGCACTTTTGTAAATAAACCCTATTTGGTTTACGTTACAGCCACGTATATGGTAATAAAACGTAATTTCGTTTGGGGGATTCCATTGCTGCCTCGCTGCTCATGTCGATAATTACTAAACTAGCTCGATTCTGGGTCCTAGGTGTGGGAGTTAAGCAGTGTTATTTGAATGTTCCGAGAGTTTGCACTGGACTAAACAAGTTGCTTTTGTCAAGTTGCTCTATTTTTTTAATGCAAAAAATATAGATAACGTCATAAATCGTTGTACTTACATATATATTTCGCCGGGGCAAACTCTCGGTTATGATGACTGTTAGGTCGACTTTAGCCTATCGCTCACTGCGTTTGCGACTTTCATTTGCATAATTTTACCTGGTCTGGATTGCGATATGGAGTGCGATATCGCATGCAAATCTAGCGAGATTTATTTATTTTATTTATTGATAACATCCCCAAATATAGGCTCACCTACTATTACTTTAAGATTGAATGTCAACTGTTGTTTACGTGTTTGGCCAAAATCGTCCAGTAAAATTACTTCCTCTAATAACGTTATCATAAAAACATGATAATATCACTGAGATTCACTGAACTACTAATACTTTTCTTGAAGTGGTAGGTACTAAAGTTGCAAAGATTTTAAAGGATAAGCCAAATATTTTGGCGTCACTTAAAGGAGCAAATGTACTCGGTAAACCTGCCACTCGGCGTTCGTTCACACAATTTCCAAGTTATACCCGACCGTAATGCACTCAGCATCCAACTTTATGCAAATAAGACGACACAATATCCGGATTAAATCCTGAAAGTTACTTTGTTCTTCTTCTTAATATGTAGGCGAAAGGGAAGTATTTCTTTATTGCAGAATATACTTACTTCTTTGATGAGTGTATATTACATACAATATAAACTAATCAAAACTGTAAACAACATAATAAATTCATGCCAATTCTAAAAACATTGAAAATTATACTAAACCACGGCTTATTAAATAATGTTACGGTTACTACTGATAATGTTACGAAGTAATAAAAACTGAAACATAACTCACAGACTGTAGCTGCCATTAGGGCACTCAATTTTTAAAAGCTTCAAACTCGCCACGCCCGGTCGGATCTGATCAGAGATAGAGCTATACGAAGAAATAAGATAAACTGTCAACTAACTGCATTCACCTAAAACTCCAACTTAAAAATAGGCGTCTGATCAGGTCGTGTCTAGCGGGTGGTATGTAAGGGTCGCTTCCCTCGGAACCTTAAACCGCCCATACAATTTGACCATATAAACAGCATAATGTTTTTTCCCATAGGAGTATCTTATAAAATGTCAGGAATGAATAAACACGGTACTAGGTTCCGTTGGCTCCATAACTATTGTTTTACGTCAGACGATATATCTTGTTATGTTTTGTTTGTTTGCTTTAGAAGATTATATGATATGTTTCCCAAGTGTTGGTGTTTAGTAAATAAATATTGGATGTACAAGAAATACGGATTTACTATGATATGTCTTACGAATCTTTACATATATTATTATAAACTCATAGGAGATTTTAATCTATTTACAATGACATTGTAAAAAATAGGATAAATGGATTCATATATCTATAAATTCGGGGGTTGATTTTGTTATGCAAACTTATTGCAAGGGCATATTATATTTTAGACTAGCTGAGCCCGCGACTTCGTCCGCGTGGAATTTACCTTAACAAAAAAGCCCGCTCCCGCGTCCTGAGCCCGCACGACGGGACCAATTTTTCATTTTTTTTTAAATTTTGTTTTTCTAAAATAAAAGTAGCCTAAGTTACTGCTTATAACCTCAGCTATCTACCAGTGAAAGTCCCGTCAAAATCGGTCCAGCCGTTTCGGAGATACTCTTTGATTTCATGTGTTTTTATTTTTTTACGCGGAACCCTAATTGTTTTTCTAAAATTAAAGTAGCCTAAGTTACTCCCTAAACATCAGCTATCTGCCAGTGAAAGTCCCGTCAAAATCGGTCCAGCCGTTTCGGAGATTACCCGGAACAAACACACAGACAGACAAAAAAAATTTAAATCGCGTTTTTGATATAGGTGTCGTATGTACTTTCATATGCATTTAGTGGAAAGGTGTTATTTTGATATTACAAACAGACACTCCAATTTTATTTATTTGTATAGATAACATTAAATACTATCTGAAAATAAAAATCCTAAAAGCGACATAACTTGCAACTAAATCACTTACCCAATCGTGTGAGCAAACAAACAAAATATCTAAAAAAAATAGTGTCTGACGTACCCGCAACCAAAAGCTAGTTCATAATCATTATCATGCTATACAATACTGTCTAAGTAGGTCAATTAACGAAATATTGTCCCATATGACGTTCTTCCTCTTGAATAAGGACAAATACGTTTCGTGGCTTTAAATTATATTTCGTTGATTGATAGGCCCTGAGGCACCAAGGGCTTGGTATCGTGTTGAGTAATTAATTATTAATTACAGCGTCATGTGTCTCTGGTAAGGATACCTGTGGGTAGAGTGACAAGCAAATTACCAAGACCATGATGGTTGTTAAATTAATTGAAACTATAATACCCACATGTTGTTTATGTGTCTTTTTATGCGAGGAACCACTAAACTGCTGCTGTAGCCTAAGCAAGATAAAGGATTAGTACAATTAAAATGATGAACGACAAGAGATCAATTTGAATGATTAAATTTATATCAGGTGTTTCATAACCACGTGGAATCGCGTGACCGCACCATGTTATTCCGTTATAATTAAATTACACGCATCTAACTATTCAAATAGAATGTAATATATATTTGAATAATTTTGTAATTATTATGCTAATTTAGTATATTTATATTAATTACTAGCTGTGCCCGCGACTTCGTCCGCGTGGAATTTAATTGACATAGTTTCATACAAACTTTCATCCCCTATTTTATCCCCTTGGGGGTAGAATTAATCAAAATCCTTTCTTAGCGAATGCCTACGTCATAACATCTACCTGCATGCCAAATTTCAGCCCGATCCGTCCAGTAGTTTGGGCTGTGCGTTGATAGATCACTATGTCAGTCAGTCACCTTTGAGTTATATATATTTAGATTATGCATACGAGTTTCAATACAGATAAACTTCCGCTCTACATTTTTGTTATCATTTTTGCAAAAATGTTGTAAGTAGCATTGGGCAACTTTACTAACTTATGTAGGTACAAGAATTTAATCATATTTATTATCCTTTTAACGTTTTCATTGTCTGCTACATTAAACGATGACTACAAAAGATAAACGCCAGTTTATAATAAATCATTTTTAATTAATGCACGTTACCATCTAAAACTGGCGGCCTTTCACGTTGTCTGGCGTTTGAAAATCATTCATTCTCATGAAGGTCTAATCTTTTGGGTGATTATTATTTATATTATTATTATGTTATGTGGATCAAACCTAACCGCGCTGGAATGTTGTTCGCACATAATACGGAAACTTTTCTAATTGGGTCGCAAACAACGCGTCGCCGAACTCGTATATTAAATTAACTGTCGAAAGGAAATACTCCATGTAACGCTCCCTAGAGCTTATACACGTTAACTAATCGGAAACCATAATACATTAACTTATTCATAAATAAATTATCACGATAGCAAAGTTTTTAGAACTTTAAAAAGTTTATTTTTCGAATCCAATTTCGCAGCGTAAGAAATTTGTTCTATTGTTAATTGAAAATGATACAAATTAGCTATATACGTTATTTATACAATTGTGCCCCACAAGGAAGCGTTTAATAATTAACCTAATTGGTTATGGTGTGACCATATAAAACCTGTCACAACACTAAAAGACGTCAATTTTAATTAGGGGAGTTGTAACGCCGAAACTTGGATAGAGGTGTGGCTCGAAAGACGGGAATTTAGGCTGCGATAAACTATTTTTATGCCCCCATTTTGGATGTGACAGCAGTTACCTATAAATGCATTAATGATAAGGCCGCTGGTCCACTAAACCTCGATAATTCACCTCATTATAAGTGCTATTTAAGGCAACATATGAACTTTTAGTATTGATTTTCTGAGCATTAAGACAAATTTACTTTAATGTATCTATTAAATAAGTGGACATAGTTACAATACTATCAACATTTTTATCGATAGTCAGACTATCGGTATAGATATCAAAGCGTTATTCGATAACTACATTGCTATCAATATCGCAGAAGACTTGTATCAATATGCCTTTAGCTTCCAGAGAGCCATCAAACGACTATAGCCATAAACCAAAATACGACCCGTGACCCTTAAATGGAAACATAATGGTGATACTGTTATTTTACAACCCACGAACCTTCGGAGAAAATTACTCTGGAATAGATAAACGACCCGAGGCATTATGCACGGCGAGGACATGTAGGTATAGATAGGTAGACACACCTGTAATAATTTTCTACATCAGGAAATAGCTTTGACGGCAGAGTCTATGGTAGATAGTAAGTAGGGTTTGAAATCTACTTGTCCTGTCGGTTAGTTGAATAAACCTTAAACAATCCCAATGTTAGTTGATTCGTTCAATATCTCGAAAATGATAATTAAAATTATAACCATGAAGGTTAGACCTAGAGAGCTATACCATTACAATAGAAATGAAAAAAGTTCTTCTTTTCATTATATATTTTCAGTAGTGAATAAATTAGCTGTCGTATTTTTTTATTTTCAACAATGAATGACTTTAGTCTGCGGCTGTTTCAAATTCATATTCAAGTGGCCTACAATTAATTAAATAGTCGTTGTTACTACTAATTATATATATTTTTACTGGCCATTATCGTTATCAAAGCGTTATTCCTTGGCCGCTACTATGCTTAGTAGATTGTTATATCCACGTGCTTTCATTCTAAACCTACACACCTCTGAATTAATTAATGTAATTAATTGAGTAAAAATTAATTAACACAAAACTATTGAAATGGTTTTGTAAAAATGTACCTTATGTAGTAGGTTTGTTTTACTATGTGCCATTACAAAAATATCTTCAGACCTTACTTTTACATAAAAAGAAAAGCGTCTGGGCCCTTTTTCGTAAAGTAACATCTACAAAATGCTTACTTTAGACCATTAGAGTTACTGCAGAGTTCACTTTAGAACGCTTTAATTGCTTTCTCACATTTATCTTTTGTGAATTTTTCGCCCTTCCAAATCGAAGTGGTCCCAACGTTCCAGTTAAATTAATAGATTCGGGCAATAGGGGATCCTGGGACATTATCTTTGTGTTTGTCGCAGGGGTCACAGACGCTCTGACACCGTGACCTACTTTATATGTCCCGGGATCCGACACGGTATACGGAATTGAGCCATACAGCGGTACGTAACCTATAACTTCCATAAGTTCTGAGCCGTAAAGGTAAAAACCCTGTATCATCTAAAGTTGATGAAGTCTGTAGATTTCAATTAAAGAAACGTTTGACATTTACAGTTGCATCATATATGTCTTATAATAAACTGACTGTAATTAATTTATTAATTACAGTCAGTTTATTATAAGACACTATAACTTTTAAGTTGTTTCCAATGTTATATGTTATCTTAACAGATTAATGTCATCAGTAATGATCACCATAACTCCTAAAATGTTGCCCTTGCTGCCTTCTATAAATAAATATGTCTGTTATATGCACCGAATATAAACGACAGTATCTTTTAGCTCCCTTCCGTTCAAATCATCGTAATCGATTGTCTCGATAATCGATTTGTTATTTACGTCTCCCAACGATTTCTGTCTGCGAATGATTTATTCGTTTTGCGTCGCATCGATGCGGCGCGGCGTCTTTGTGACGCAAACGCGCTTTCAGTACGCGATTCTCGATAAATTCTCGATACCGCTATATTGACGACCGATGAAAAATACCTCCTTTTCAAACAACGTCGATTCGGCGCCGCTTTTTTCTATTTTTTCATTTTCGTGAATTAATTTGCTTACTAAGTGCTCGCGGGGAAATTTCTGTCGGGGTTTTTATACTGTCAATCGACGAAGCTCTCAATGGAAATGTTTGCATTTCGGAGAGGAGTTGATGATTGTATCGCGCGTGCGGCATAATTCCCGGCTACGTCAGATGAATCTAGGCGTCGATACTCAGAAGGAAAATAGCTATTTTAATGATGTTTGACGTTGAATCCTCTTGTATTTATGGATGTACCTGTCACGATATAATAAAATGTAATAGTTCTATATTTAGGAATTTAATTTATTGAATTCCTAAATATTTTTATGTCAAAACGCTAGATTTACCTACAGGAATAAATAAGTATTTTTCCGATTGTTTCACACGCCAACTTCACGCATGATGGGCTCTCTTGTTAAACGTAGCTTTGCTTTGACTTACCGAGCGATTTATTTCGGATTCGCAATGTTATTTTCGTCAAGCCGTTCAAATAAACGCGATTCTTCGTATTTCTTTATCATTTTGCGCAAGTGAGGGCAACAGTCCTACATAAAGGTGTTCTACAATTTGAATGGCCAGTCGGTGCCTGTAATTTGCCCAACTATCTTTCCAACATTCAATTATAAAGTGTCATGATACTACAAGTTATTTATAATAGTATGATGGTTATATAAGCATTTAACGGCGAAAATTGGTAGAGTTACTTAATTTGTATGGTTACGAAATGCAATAGCAGCTTGAGAAGGTGAATCATTTTTAGATTTTTTGTCTCTTTTGTTCAGACTGGAGCGGTGGCGCCGGTAACGGCGAGTACAGAGTTCGGAGACAACTCTCCGTGTCCTCAGACTCAAAACTCCTGGACGAAGGTGCGAGAGAAGACGCGCGGGTGGTGCTCAGGCCCAAGCGACCGCCCAGGCCCAAGTCCGAGGCCTTCCTGGGGCCACACAACCATTCTAGTCGACGCACCAAGCGGTTTAGTGCCTTCGGGGTTAGTATCTTATCATTACGAAGTTCGCAGATGTCTTCGGTGCCTGATTCTGAACTCTACTTCAGTTGAAATAAAACTATTTTTCGGATTTTATCGCGTTTATTAACTTTATGTTTCTACTTCAGTTTCTCTCCAAACGCTACCGAACCCCCACTCCGTATAACGTAGAAACTTGAGGTAGAGCTATCTAATGTTCTCTCATTCTATTGCAAAATACCTTACCTATGATTCAGAATTCAACCTAAATAGATTAACTGAATAGAATAAGTACTCGTATAGTGTTATGAGGTCTCTAAGCTGTGTTCATAGGCAAATTCGCAATCCTAAATTCAGTTATCAGTAAGGATTATCAGATTTACATAAGGTTTGTTTTACGGTGGATTAAGTATAGGTATGTTAGCAAAATACTTGTGATTATGTAACAATCAATTTATGATTATAGGAGGTACTTTATGATCAATAATGTTGTTAAGGCTATCATTCAGTTTTACAGTAGTACTTTGAGCATTATTATTTACGATGGGTGTCTTATGATGACACTCCGTATGACGCACTGGAGAGCAATAGTTTACGCGTAGGTACGATGTAAATGATAATGTATATAAAGTTTATCATGTGTGCAATATTATTTTGAGTTACGATACCGTATTGTGATACACTTGCATTTACGTCAATGAGATCGCATGTTTACACAAACACATCGGTCTATTTTTGTCATCTGAACGGATTTGAAATACCTACCTAAATAGAAATCATATAGAGTCGAAATTGATCTAGATGGTAAAGGCCTGTGTATGTTCTGAGAATATTGTCACAAAGATATTCCAGCAGTAGGTAGGTAACTGATGGAATATCTTTGTCACAAAATTCGACTCTATCTCAAAGTAATAGTAATCATTTAAGGGTTACACGGCATACAAGTCAACAAAAACCTATATACAGAAACTGCAATATTTTATCTACGCAATTTATTCCGCGCGACTTCACATACTCACATAAAATATAAAAGAATAATGATAAATGGCAGTCAGTGGTAGTCCGCAACGCTGTTAGTTTACAAATAGGCCGGAGTAAGGACCTGGCTGACGTTGATAGATCGCGCGATTAGATTGCGAAGTAATTCCGGGGGTATGCGACAGTAATTTGTGATACTTTACCAAAAAAAAAAGAATGCGTTATCGTTTCATTTAGGATGGGAGAAAAAACAAATAATGTAGAGCTGACTGATTAAAATGGTAGCGCGTTATTTGCGTGGTAGGTTTATTGATAAAAACAATTCGGTAAATTCTGTAAATGATCTGACGTTGTGCCACAATTTTTCAGTATTCTTTCAAAATCTGTAATTCTGTCAGAAAACTTTTACTTTGGTTAAAAAGCATTAACCGTGTTATTACAAAAAGTTAACACTTAATAAACTCGAGTTACGTCAAATTTAACGTTCAAAATTGTACTTTACTCTGGTTTATCGCATGTTTAACTTTTTTTCAAGAATACCGTAGGTAGACATCTCTTAAACTTGAATCGTTCTGTGGACATTTACCACGCTGCCTCGAAAATATTTCAACTACAGACAACCAATACTTTGTTTTTTTTATAAATAACAAAGTCGGCAAACAAATTCTCGGCCAGCCTGATGTTAAGCAGTTACCATAGCCTATAGATGCTTGCAATACCAATGGCATTGTTCGCACGTTTCTGAATTGAATGGGAGTGGAAATTGGGATACAGGGAGGCATGGTTTGCGCTGTATTCGCTTGATCGTCGGTTCGATATTGTGACGTCGCCTGCTTGCAACTGTGCAAATACTTTCACAGATTCCTATATTGCAGCTATTAGTAGGTATTGATAACGATATCGTTAATTTAGATAAGAATACGACATTCGATTTTTAGCTTTATTCCTTTTGAATAATCGATTAGAATACGACATGACTCAGATTTGATCGAATTATCGTAAATGTAACTTCAAAAGGCCTCACTTGTCTGTCCTTGCTTGTCTTTACACTGTCGGGGGAGAAAAACCATACATACCCGTCATCAAAGTTGACGGCTCGACAATTTATGAAGATCGATTACCGCATAAAGCAATCACGTGTGGACACTTGTGTAACGATTCTTATTAAATTTGTATCGATTAAAAACGATTATTTATTGATATACCGATTTCGCAGCATACCTATAAATATGGTTGAGTTCGAGGCACCTGACGTGAAATATATCGTGAATGTACATGCAACTCTTACCATCAATGTAATACCATAAATGTCACTCAACATTGGCGGCTCTAATTCTGCTGGTACATAAACTAAACTTTTCTTAACTAAATTTTATTGCCAGACTTATCATGATCGTAATGTAGATATATCCTACTAATATTATAAATGCGACAGTTTGTGAGTGTGGATGTAGGTATGTATGTATGTATGTTTGTTACTCCTTCACGCAAAAACTACTGAACGGATTTGGATGAAATTTGGAACACAGATAGATTATAACCGGGATTAACATATAGGATACTTTTTAACCCAATAATCCAATACTACGCGGATGAAGTCGCGGGGCACAGCTAGTTATATTATACATATGAGTAAGATGTTAATATTTTTAGATGATCGTAATAGATAAGTCGTGATTTGATCTTAACGGAATAAACATCTATGTCTAAAAAATATATCTATTATCTACAATATATCACCGGTTCACAAGAACTAAGCACCAGTGCCTTTAGCAACTCAAATATTTAAACACTTCAGATGGAAGAAAGCAAAACGCTGTAAGCATCGTAGGAGGCGATACTTTACAATGTAAACTAATCGTTATATATAGCCCCAGCTTCCAGACGAGCGTTTAGTTTCGCAAAGTAATAAAAATCGATGTTACTTTACAAATTGTTTGTTTGGCAAAATTTTGAAAACTTTGCAATTATACACTGACTCTAGATCATTATAAAACTATCCCCTATTGAGGTATTAGGATTGCCAGAACAATGTTTAACCATAAAAAAGCCTGCTCTACCTTTTTTGATACAAATATTTTTTATTTCTCGCTCTCGTCAAATTCTCTTGCATAATTAAAATTTAAAACCCGCTACTATTAATTTAGAAAGCCTCGAAATCGCCATTTTGCCTCGTTCGTTGTCGTAAATTGCGGGATTAGCGAGTCGCGATACACTGCAACGCTGTATGCTGAAAGCCAATAAATATGGCACCATTTTTCACTTCCATAACAGTCATACTAAACTGTAAGCTGAATTCATATGACTTCTTGTAGAAAATTAGACAAAACTAATAAAGCTGTGTAACGAAGCCGTCAAAATGCTCAAACACCAGAATTTGCAGGGGCCTGTTCACTTCTATCCAACTATAGTTTTAAATTACGTTCTATAAATTATTATAAAAGTATGTAACAATAATAAGAGTTGGATAAGCACAAACACATATTGTTTGTGATATTAGTTTAGTATTTATTACTCGTGACGTATTTGGATAAAAAGACTTAGAATTACTTAGACTATGTTTATTGTTAATATATGTCCAAACTGTGTCAAATTCATTGTCTAGCAATGTACGCGTAAAACGGTACAGCTTGATAAACGAGCGTTTTGTTTTTGTCAACAGGGTGACTCTCCGTTCGGTAAATCCGAAGCTTACATAAAACTCGAGCAGCTCGGTGAGGGTTCCTACGCTACAGTGTATAAAGGTTATAGCAAGTAAGTAACCACTTTGTATTCTCATAATTTTTAAGTAATTTCGATCGCTGTCACGAGGCTAAATAGGCATATCCATTTTAAGAGGAGGCATTCGCAATTTTTGGGTTTTTAATTCGAAATATTTCTATCATTTTATAGATTAAGAAGCTTATATTCATATATGTGTTATTCGAAAAAACATTAACTAGGATTACATATATAGGAAAACACGATTAAGTGAAATTTCCTCGATAGAAAAAAAATCCAATGTTGGCTGTTATTGCTTTTTATTTTCGTTTCATTCACGATATTATTACGAATTAGATCACGATTTTTTTTCTAAAACATAGTAAATGATAATATCTAGGATCAGGTTAACCGAAAAATTTAATTAATTCCCTAGTTTTGTTAAAAACCAAAGAAATATTGTTTAGCGCTTATGTGGTTTAACTTCCGAGCGCGCGGTCACTAGTGTCATCTCATATTTTCTATACATGAAGTCATTGCATCACTGTCATATTCTAACTAGCTCAGTCGTCTGCGGACGTCATCGAGGTCGGACCTATGCCGATTTTTTTCAGATCCTAATTTAAATAAATTCGTCGTAACCAATACGTAAACGGAGAGAGTGGAAACTCCTTTGGTCAAATAAAAAATATTTCAAGTGCGAGTCCGATACTATATGTACTTGTATATAGTAGTAATTTGACAGATTTTCAGACTTTTTTTTAAAGTTCATTATTCTATTTCCATATAATTTCCCACGTAAATTTTCACTTGCTGAACGGCGAAGGGAGACATTATGAGAAAACATACGTTTATTTAAAGGCATGTATTTCAGTAGACATTGCTTTTGAATGTTACTTAACGAAATGGTTATTTTATTAATCATTTATTAATTCTATTTTATATTATAATCATTGTTTATTTATAACGTCGTTCAGGGGGAAGGGGTATTTTCAATTTCAACTTATATTTTTGACTATTTAAAATGTACTAAAAAATATAATTTGGCCGCCGCTTGGCGCAGTGGTTCGAGCGTAGGCCGCTGGGTTCACTGCATCGGGTGGTTGCGGGTTCGATTCCCGACAGGGTAAATTTCGAAAATGGCCTCTTCGTAATTTTCCCTAGTGTGGGTGACACTGGGATCACCCCCAGTCCATTGTATGGTACCCATAGTACAAGCGTTGCTTAGTTTGGGACCATACAGTTGGTGTGTTCGTTTGGCGATATTTATTTATTTGTATGTTAAAAATCGTATGACATATTCGTATGACGTAATCGAATATGTCATAACATACAACAGTGAAAAAATATTCAAAATAAATTTTAATTTGGCATTAACACAGACGTGTAAGTGATCTTATCCGTGTCCGATATCAATTCGAATAATTTAAAATACCACCAGTTAGAGGTGATTACGTGAAAAAGGCCATTGCGGAGCTCAATATTTAGTAAAATAATAGTTTTAGCCCTTTTGACGTCCCACTCCTGGGCACTTGCCTCCCCTCAACACGAGAGGGATTCAGGCCATAATCCACCACGCTGGCCCAGTGCGGGTTGGCGGATTTCACATGTCTTTCGAAAATTTAAATCCTCTAAGACATGCAGGTTTCATCACGATGTTTTCCTTCACCGTAAGCAAGTGATAATCATATAGAAATTATGATTCGCACATAGATTTCGAAAAATCCAGAGGTTCGAGCCGGGGTTTGAACCCGAGACCTGGTAGCAGCCCGCAAGACGCGGGCTTAACCAATCGGCAATATTGAATCAATGGGATTTATTTTTTAAAACTGGTAACCTACCCTATGATTATATTGCTTTCAATATTTAAACAGTTTTGTAGCGGTACCAAAAATCCATTTTAGCGCCAGTTTGCAGCCTTCTAGCCTCTGAATAAAAGGACTGTGACGTCGGGCGGTCGGACAGAGTGACATAACCAAATTATCTGGCGAACCATAGATATAGGAAGAAGCGAAAACTAGGACATAAAACATAGCTTGATTGTTAGAAATAAAATAAGGTTTTATTTTAATTTCATATTTGATTTCTTTTTCTGGATTTATTCTCTGTCAATTGTTTAAAAAGATCAATTGTCACTCTCTTGTAATTTTTCGTTCCTTTATGTGTTACTAGCTGTGCCCCGCGACTTCATCCGCGTAGTATTTTAACATAGCAAAAATTTCGGGATTATCGGGTTCAAAAGTATCCTATATGTTAATCCCGGTTATAATCTATATGTGTTCCAAATTTCATCCAAATCCGTTCAGTAGTTTTTGCGTGAAGGAGTAACAAACATACATACATACATCCACACTCACAAACTTTCGCATTTATAATATTAGTAGGATATAAATCTACTAACTAAATTTATTATATACTAGCTGAGCCCGCGACTTCGTCTGCATGGAATTTAACTTATTGTTTTCTTATATTTACGCGAATACATTCACACATTGAAATAAAACTATTTTGGCTGCTGTAAAGCAACCGAAACGTCGGGAATATAAAGTTAATAAACGCGATAAATTCCGAAAAATAGTTTTATTTCAATGGAATTTAACTTAGGTATCAAAAAAGCCCGTCCCGCATCCTGAGCCCTCGAGACACGAGTCATTTTTTTTTATTTTGTTTTTCTAAAATAAAAGTAGCCTAAATTACTCCTTGAAACATCAGCTATCTGCCAGTGAAAGTCTCGTCAAAATCGGTCCAGCCGTTTTGGAGATTACCCGGAACAAACACACAGACAGACAGACAGATAGACAGACAGACAAACAATTTTTAAATCGCGTTTTTGTTATAGGCGTCGTATGTACTTTCATATGCATTTAGTGAAAAAGTGTTATTTTGATATTACAAACACACTCCAATTTTATTTATTTGTATAGAGTATGTATAGATATCATTTCCATCCCACTGAGCTCTGCAATAATTAGTCATAAAGAGATGCCATGACTAATATTGATATCTGCGACTTAAGTCAAAGTGATATATATAGGGTTGTCAGGATATAAAAATGTCGATAGAAATGATGGATGTTTCTTGCTATCATCAATGCTAAAAACTAATATTTTAATATAAAATGACATTTATTCTCTTAAAGGAGTACAACCCAAATCCATATCTCGGTCAGTTTCTGAATCGCTAAAACAATCTTGTAAATTAATTATGAACTCTTGTTCGCAAATATTATCAAATCGGACGTCCCGCTCCCAAAATTAGATTTTATTTTGTCACTATTATTTTTGATCCAGTATGCACAAATGTAAATAATGTTATGATATTAAAATATACAATCAAATTAAAAGATAAATTAAGTTTTATTTCAAATATCGTCTGTGGTCACGATGATTCATCGCCCATCACTAATTAGATCGGCATGCCCATAAAGTATGACATTGACAGGTACTGTCTGTACTATTATGAAATTCAAGACGTCATCGGCATGATTTTACTGACAGTTGTCGCAGCGATCAAGCTATATTGTATGAAGTA
The DNA here is from genome assembly GCA_905147325.1 of Notodonta dromedarius. Lineage (NCBI taxonomy): Eukaryota > Metazoa > Arthropoda > Insecta > Lepidoptera > Notodontidae > Notodonta > Notodonta dromedarius. The sequence continues at coordinate 8,962,579 of LR990172.1, forward strand.
TAATTATGTGAATTTTTTAATCCCAAGTTGCGGACTTCAAATATTTGGGAAAATCTGGCATAGGTTTTTTGCGTGCCGATTACGATTATGACGTAAATTTTAGATTCCAAGATGACAGACGACCGACCTTACTATTGGACGTTTATAATCTAGCTAACTACCGAATTTAAGAAAAATACAAATTTTCGCCATAATTCAATTTGTAATTGCCTTTGTGTTAAAATACTTATTACCGGTTTTTTTTAAACGGAACATCTTTACTTCGACTATGCCGCGGGCACATGGAATCAGTATACCTGACGCCCAAATTTTGGTGTAATGGGCGACTAAGGAATTAAAAAAAATAGAACTGACTTCAATAAAACCTGCACTAAAAAGGTAGAAATGACAATTTATTTCATATGGAGTCGCTGCAGTGGTGGAATCTTTACTCTACGTTAGGATAGCTTCTTAGGTACCTACCAACTCCTACTTACTTGAATTGACACTGACTCCAAATTAGGGACCTCAACATTTCTAGCGTTTTATTTAGCGCACCCGGGTTTTTTTTGGAGTCGATATTTTTTTAATAACGTTTTGGTCATGTTTTTAATGGTAAACTACGTATTGAATTGCTGGTAACTGTAAATAGTCCATCTCCCAAACTACTGAACCGATTTTGGTAAAATTTCTATGGGTCCTACAAGTATCAATAAATAATAATATAAACAATAAAAATATCTAATAAATAAATATTCTTGCAAATTGGTTTAAAAATGACGGAGATCTGAGGTAACATACATAAAAAAAACAACTGAACTGAGAACTTCCTCCTTCTATTTTTAATTCTGTTAAAAATAACTATTTAGGCTGCTCCATAGATTTCCGTAGTGCCGACGTCATGACGTGGCTAGCGAATGCGAGTGTCAGATGGCCCAAAATCGCGATTCATTTTTCTGGCCACAGCCCCTTAATGTATTTTAAAAGGTTACAAGCCAAATATCAAACATTAGATTTTTTTACTATTATACGAACATTGTTGGTAATTGGCAATCTGTGTGTTTCACAATATCGTAAAGGAATTAACCTTTAAAATATCAGTTGTATAATTCTAAGAAGCGATATTCAAAAGGTAATTATTGTAATAACATAAAATACCGACTAAGTACCGCAATATAAAGTCCAGGATAGCGGAAACGGTAATTAAAATGTACTTATATATGTTGTAGCGGTAAGATTGTATCGTTCATTTCCTGTTCGTGAAGGGAGAACATTGTGCTAAAGATCTGAAGAGAAAATCCTGATAATTATTTATCTGGTAGTAATCTTAAACAAATCCTACTAATATTATAAATGTGAAAGTTTGTGAGTGTGGATGTATGTATGTTTGTTACTCCTTCACGCAAAAACTACGGAACGGATTTGAATGAAATTTGGAACACAGATAGTTTATAACCGGGATTAACATATAGGATACTTTTTATCCCGATAATCCCGAAATTTTTGTTACGTTAAATACTACGCGGACGAAGTCGGGGGGCACAGCTAGTATTTTATATAATTATTATGCAATACAAAATAGTCATCACGTTCCTTCTCTAAATTCATGAGAGTTACTTCATTTATGTCGTCCATACATCAACAAATCTAAAAGGTCCGTAGAAAAGTCTCCATCCGGCAGTCGGCAAGAGGCATCGAATTTTTCCGCGGTAAAATTAAGTAATCAGCGTTATAAATATTTATGCATCTCTCAATGAACATAAATATTCAAATGTTCAAGTGGAAGTCAGGTTTGATGGATCTGGGTCACATTTTAAATAAATTCTTGCAATGTTTAACCTTAAGCTAAAGAATAAAGCAGTCGATCTTGTTTTGGAGAAACTATTGCAATTTTTATGTACTTATTTTTAAAAGATTGCAGGTTTTTTTTATCTATTTGAGCCTGTTTTTTGTGTTACTGTTTTCTCAAAGGTTTTCATGCTAATCTCGCTGGTTACTTCTGAATTCAAAGACAATTATATAACGTTCAATATACCTAAGTAGTACGTAATCTATAAAGGTGTTTGGGATCTTGGTTTGTCTTTGAATAAGTACTGAAGTTGAGTTAAGATTGAGCCGTCTATTTCAGTCGTCATTCTGAAAGTTTCGTTTGTCTTTTGTTCAAGTCCTTTCCACTCCCTTTCTCAGCCCGGGCTTATTAAATTGCTTCGCAATATTCGAATATACTTTCAATTTCGCATTGTCTTGTCAAGTTATCACATTTGATCAATTTATCTTCCATTCTCGAATATATTTCCCAATATCTCAGCTTCAATCTGTCGGTTATTTCGCAACAATGTCGCTTTGTAAGAATTGTCGCATTCTCTGGCGTTTCTACTTTGAAATCGGCCTTTGACATCACTGAATATGTAAAGTAGGGAAGCTCTTACCCACTGCATCTACTACATTTTGTATTCCTTCTTTAAAGTCGAGAATTGTATTTGAAGCTGGATATTTTTCGCAAAAATTTCACTTATTCACAACCTCGTTAATCTTAATGTTTTGTTAAACAACATTTAACGTTTAACCGCTCATGTATTTAAGTTTGCGAATTAATATGGCAAACCTCTGTGGTTCGGGTAGCGAGGTCAGGTCGAGTGGGCCAAGCCAAACGGAACTTCAGTGTTCATTGCTCGTGAATATTGAATGAGGTTCTCTACCTCACCGAGTTGGATGGCAATAAGCGTTCTACTCGCCAAATTGTCGTATTAATGGCGCTCCCAAGTTTCCTTATTGCGGCTTGTATAATTATTTAATGTATACGCTTAACATGCCGTGTCTGGCACAACTAGCTCTCGCCGAAGTAGTTGGGGAATGTTTGAGATTGATTAGCCCCAGTCTGGGTCGCGTCAGAAGTTGGTGCTGAAAGCGAAGTTGCCCCAATCACACAGGCTTTTGTGTACACAACGTGCCTGAAAGGTCGCAATTAATTACTGTGAAAAAGCTTTAAAACAATATACTTGAACAGGCACAGGAAGCTTATCAGACAATAATATCATAACAGAGTCACTAGGTTATATATAGGTTCCTGCATTGTTTATTAACGACCAACCGTCTAGAATATAAATAAGTACACCGCTTTCTTGTGCTACTCATTTACAGGTTTCGTATCCGGTCATAAAATCTAGCCTTCCTACCCTACTTTACCTATGACCAACACAGTGAAGTTAATCGTTACCCTAGGGTAACGATTAACTTCACTGTGTTGACAAAGTAAGGATACGAATAGTAAATGTGTTGAAGATTCAGTAATAATATGCCAGTGAATTTTAAATACAACCTAACCTACCTAATATTAACAAAATAATAATAACATATTGTGCGACCGAGGGATAAAATCCCAGGATTTTTAGCTTGAAAGATATTTTCTTTTAGCGATTGCCCCGGCTTCGGGCTTAAGTTATTTGCGGAGGGTAAAAAAGCATAAAGCTTTCGAGGCTAGACCAAACTACTTAGCGGGAGCTACTAAGCGCTATTTGGTACTGGAGTTCACTATTAAAAAGAACTCTACACAATTCAAAAGACTCGTACTCACATCACATGTAATAACTCAACCGCGTCATTGAGGCCAGTATTAGTAAATTAATCTCAAGTCTGAGAGCGATCTTGAAAATTACATTCCTATGTCATAACCGTACAAAATTACATGTCAAAGCGTACTTAAGCTCGCTCTCAGACTTGAGATGGATTTGTAAAACACGGGCCTGAAATACTCTATTCTATGTAACTTATACAGTTTTGCATGTTAACGATTTGCTGCGTCCAGACATACCGAGCAATAGCTAGACGTCTCACCACGTAGTTAAGACGTTATTGTCTCTTGGAGCGAAAATAAATTTCCCCACACGGCTGCTCGGTGTGTTCTGAACGCGCCCAATGACTGTAAAACCATTTTAGCTATTGTGCTTTTCACCACCAGTTTAACGCAACAAGTGGTAGCGCTTAAGGAGATCAGACTGCAGGAGGAGGAGGGCGCGCCGTTCACGGCGATCAGGGAGGCGTCGCTGCTCAAGGAGCTGAAGCACGCCAACATCGTCACTCTGCACGACATCGTGCACACGCGGGAGACGCTCACATTCGTGTTCGAGTTCGTGGTGAGTTTTAAAACTGTGTATCCACTGTGAGAACTAAAGAGATGAAAGCGCTAAGCTCTAGCCAAATTACTACAGCTCATATAGGGGCTGGCTCGGTCGGGGTAGTAGGTAGAATATAATAGAATAGCATAACTCTTTATTGCACACTAAAGTTCGGAATATATCTAATAACATAAAAAAACAATAGTGTACATTGGGCGGTCTTATCGCAGACTGCGATCTCTTCCAGACAATCTTTGGATGGAGATAATTATGTCATGTACCCCGCTCCCACCCTTCTATAGAAGATCAGCGTAAAATACGGTTTTGTACGATGCGAGAGAAAGCCGGATGCCAATCCCACCTCTCATCTCTTCCCTCTGTCCCACTCTTCTTCATGTTGGCAACGTGCAAGCAATACCATTGGTATTGCAAGCATCTATAGGATACGTTAAGGCTAAAGCGCCCATCTAGCCCGCGAAGTTCAAATTTTTTGAGGTTTTTTACAATTTTTTTAAAATCTGACAATAATAAAAGGCACATTTTGTAATTCGCGAGAAAGACCGTGTGCAGTGCATTTATTAATATATCCAACTTACTCTAAAACATTTCAAGAACGACAGCTATCCAGATAATCTGGCAATTTTTGTATATTTAGTTATTTACTAGTATCATATCCACCGTGATAATATTTAGAGAAAAATAATAGTACATTGTTACACGAGTGGTGAAAGTGACTTATTTAGTCCCGAGACGGGGTTTGGCGCCCGAGCGTAGCGAGGGCGCTAATAGTTCGAGGGACAAAATAAGTCTTTCACCCGAGGTAAACACTGTGCTTTTCATTACGAATACAAGAAAAGTAAAAATAAAAACAGGAATTGGCTAAAGAAATAATACAAGGAAGTATAAACAATACTCTACAACTCAAAAAAAAAAAAGATCAGGTTGCCGCCTATTTTTTTTTTTCGTTGGCCTGCCAACTTCATTATTTAGCCATTATTTTTCATTTTCATCTTTAAATATTTTGCCCAAATCTATGTTATTTTAAAGAAATTCTTGAAACTAAATTATAATTAAGTAATTTAAAAATATATATTCTTTAATTAATACTTAACTTTATGTTATTTCAATTTTACATCGTGCTGTAATTGAGTGACTGTAGAAATAGTTTGACGTCAGCTGAAAAATGGAACTAGTTTTTTTTTTTAATAATTTGACAGCTGTCAGTTGAAAGCGATTCTCCCGGGCCGGAAAAGTATTACTTTCAACCCGCTCTTCAGGGACTTCAGACCTACTTTCAGAGTATGAGTAATGAAAATGTATTAATAAACGCACTGCATACTGTGTTTGTCGCAAATCACAAAATGTTGTCTTAAATGTTTTCAGCTTTTGGATAAACTATAAAAATACTCGAAAATTTTGAATTTCGCGGGCTAGACAGGCGCCTTCACCTTAACTGCTTATCGTCAGGCGGATCGTACGCTTGTTTGCCGACTTTGTTATATGAAAAAAAGAAGACCACGGTTTTTTTTTAACAGCCTTTCTGCCTTGCATAACTACTCCTCCTACTTTACACTATGCGTAAGGTTTTTAAGCAGACAGGACCTGCCAAAATATAATATAGGTACTATTTTTTTGCAACTTTACTTTGTAAATCTAAAACTATCGGCTTTGTGGGACAGTTTAAGTACTGAAGGTTTTGTAGAGTTATGAAATCTGTCAACAGCTGTATCCCTATAACACCTGTTGTTTTTTAAGTTTCCTCCAAAGCTGATAGTTTTAGAATTACAAAGTTAAGATTTGAAAAAAAAAGTATACCCTTTTTGTTTCAACCTGTATTAATTCCGCTGGTGCGTCACACAGGACACGGACCTGTCACAGTACATGGAGAGGCACCCGGGTGGCCTCAACCACCACAACGTGAGACTGTACATGTTCCAGCTGCTTCGCGGCCTGTCCTACTGCCACCGGAGAAGAGTCCTACATAGGTCAGATAAACTGGACCTTGTTTTGCAAAATGGATCCAACCCACACACACCTCTGCAAACTGAAACCAACCTAGACTCACTAAAATAAGGGTTGTTTTTGGTCTGCAGCAGTGTATGTGGGTTAATTCCATTCTGCAAAACGATATCCAACTAAACATATTGACTTCTTTTTCTAGGGCTCGTATTGATTAATCGACCTCAAGTCTGAGAATGATAATTCGATATGACATTTTGATATGATACCAGTACTAAATGATATGTGAAAAGCGTACTCAAGACCGCTCTCAGACTTGAGAACGGTTTATTAATACGGTCCTTGCCTTCCTAAAATTACAGGCCATAACAGTATACGTATGCATATGAATATTATAATGTTGAGTTACTTGTGGTTGTAAGTTCTTTATAAAGGACAAATCTGTCAACGTCAGTTCATTTGCTCAATTTTAGTATACATATTATTTTCCTGTCTATCAAACTTAATTATGTATAATATTCAACCGTAAAATCCAACTTCAAAAATTTTAGATTATCTTTAAAAAAAAAAAGCCTCACCTAGACCTACAGACCATCAGTCACATAAAACTCTGTTGTTGGCAAAATCATCGAATACCTAACGATGAAAGCCATATTATAAAAAAATAAGAAGATATTGGTGTTGATTCGGTTCAGTGTTGCCATCCTTCCCATGTTCGTAATATATGAGCAAAACGGATATAGATTTAGATTATAAAATATAAAGTGTGTGTGTTTGGATTGCGCAGGGACGTGAAGCCACAGAACCTGTTAATAAGCTCGCACGGTGAGCTTAAGCTGGCGGACTTTGGGCTGGCGCGCGCGAAGTCCGTGCCCAGCCACACGTACTCGCACGAGGTCGTCACGCTATGGTACAGGCCACCTGGTGAGACTTTAACAATCATTTTGTACTCTATTATTGGTGGTATTATGTATGGATCGTCAAAAGCGACGTCAAAAGGGCTAAATTATTTATCATATTGTCGCACAGACGTGTTACTGGGCAGCACCGAGTACTCGACCTCGCTGGACATGTGGGGCGTGGGCTGCATCTTCGTGGAGATGCTGTGCGGCGTGCCTACCTTCCCCGGCGTGCGCGACACGCACGACCAGCTCGACAAGATATTCAAGGTACGCATTATGACCCCTCAATTGTGGGGCTAACCCTTAAAATTGTTAAGGAGAACGGTATAGATTCAATTTCTTTAAATTTGTTCTGGATTGCTAGAAAGTCAAGGATTTTTTCTCGGGACTCGCATGAAGTCAATATTCAACGTCTTTGTTGAAGACCATTATAGATCTAGGCTTGCAGGAGTGACAAACGGTGGAGAGACTGCAGTGTAATTTTTTTATCTTGTATTACTCACGTATTTCAGTCTCGCGAACTTATCTGATATGTATTATCGGCCCGTATTAATAAATCAATCTCAAGTATGAAAGCGGTCTTGAGTACGTTTTTTCCAGGTCATGGCATGAGGATCAACATATCCAAGATCACTCTCAGATTTAGATCAATTTATTAGACTAGACGACCGCTTGGCGCAGTGGTCTGAGCGTAGACCGCTCATCTCACTAAACTGGATGGTTCCGCCGCGCCGGGGCATATTTCGGAATTGCCCTTTTCGTCATTTGTTCTGGTATGACACCCAAACCTGGGCAAATTACGAAAAGTGTGTCAGTCTGGCGATATTTATTTATTTATTGATTAATACGGGCTCTAGTGTACAAGTGGAACTCGATGTCGCTGTGGAGACGTATGACAGAGCGTGTGGTGTGCAGGTGGTGGGCACGCCGACGGAGGAGAGCTGGTCGGGCGTGAGCCGGCTGCCGGGGCTGCGCGCGCACGCGGCGCGCTGGGGGGCGGGCGGGGCGGGCGGGGCGGGCGGGGCGCGGCCGGCGCGCGCGCTGGGCGCCGCCTTTCCGCGCCTGCGCGACGCGGGCCGCGACGCCGAGCGCCTGGCCGCCGCGCTGCTGCAGCCCGACCCCGCGCGCAGACTGTCTGCGCAGCGCGCCACCGCGCATGCGTACTTCGCGCACCTGCCGCCGCGCCTGCACGACCTGCCCGACGGTCAGTACCCGCACTCAAACACTCTACACTCAAGCACTCATACAACTTTGCTAACTATTTATATCCATGTAGGTCCTGCCCGTACGGTCAGCACTAAACACTCTACATTCTACATTGCTAACTATTTTTTATTCATGTGGGTCCTGCCCGACGGTCAGCTCTCAAACACTGTAGTACTGTCTAGGTCACACATTAGGTTAGTCGCCTCGATGGGAGCCAGTTCCGCCAAGCTGGTCCAAGGTGATGGTCGTGCAGACAGTTCAACTGGTGGATCTAGAATCGTGATATTTTGCTAGTTTGGTTTCATTATGTAACGTTGGTGAGAAATACAAAAATAATTCAGAAAGTTTATCCCATAGATAGGGGGGTTAAACTGACAGGAAAAGCTTTAAGAATTGTCATAACGGGAAATAACTGCTATGCTTGCATCGTGCTAAACTGCAGTGTATACGTATATAACGGTTTTTGTATGGAAATAATTACCAATATAAACGAACGCGACCAAGTCAGTCGCTCATGTATCAACATTTAACTGCAGGATAGTTTGTTAGATAATGTAAGAAAGGATATATACCAAGAGCCAGCGATAGCCAGACGTTCCATATTTTATAAAGGCTCTCAATTTCTCAGAGCATGTCCCCAACACAGGTAAGAACGATCATCGAGTATGGAGTTTGGATTGTGGTTACTTGGGCAGTTAACAGGTAGTAAAGGTGTATAAAATAGTACCTCAAATTCGTTATAGTATAAAGCTTAATTTTTATATATTTCCTTCGGAATAACATTAGAAATCACGCCATCCATTGCCGGACACTTAGTGCGGTTTCAACCCCCTGCCAGACACCCCTAAACTTTAATAAATTATGAGTATACTTTCGTCATAGTATAAAAGCTGGGTTTTACATATGTTACTTGGGAACCCATAAAAAATATTACTTCAACAGCCGGACAGTTTTAATGGTTTTAACATCTTGCCAGACACATTTAAATAGTAATTAAATCATCCAAGTATGAACGCAATAAAACTATTTTTCATTGGATTTCTTGAACAATTTCGATACACTAAACTCCCTATCTTACTTACTGATAAGTCAATTTGCAAAATATCACCATAATATCTGAAATAAAGGGCCGTATCTTTTGATTGCGTTGAAAAGAAGCCTATTTTTTACATCTCCAAGGGATCATAGCATTTGATAATTGATATGAATTTTTACTTGATAACTTTATCCGTTTCCGAGAAAAAGGGTCTTGATAAACAGACAGACGGACAACAAAGTGATCTTATAAGGGTTCCGTGTTTTCCTTTTGAGGTGCGGAACCCTAAAACTATATCTTGTACTGTAACTACATCCTGTGAGAGTGCAGTCGCTGGCACAACGAACGGACTACTATGCTAAATGGTCACAATTGCATTTTTTGCAATTTTAAGGTAATAATAGCAAAATGCCCCCAATGCGTAGATGTGTCTAGTTCACTTGTCAGAATTCTAACTAACGTATTTAAGCTAGACGGCGGCAATATCGTTGTTGCATTAGCGCCTTTTTTTCACCGCCTAGTACCAATTACCAAATAGTCACTTGTGCCGCAGCCTAGGATCGTATCCAGGTATCACAACAACGTTAAAAGTAAGTTATGTCATTAAATTGCTATTGGTAACAAATTTGATATTGTGCGTCTGCTCGTACCTTCAATGACACAAATGTATTTTATTTATTGTTTTCGTCCCATAACATTTAATTTTTAAAATCTTCCCTGAAGTATATATGCAGCTTAGTTGTTTACTTAAGCACAAATAAACTTAATTAAGATAAGATATTGCGTAGATCTATGTGAACCCTTACAACTTACTATAAAGCGTTTGAAAGCTAATTAGCGTTCAATCGCTTGCATTTGCTTTTCTATTGCAATTGAAGTAGCTTACGTAATAAGGGCCCAGTTGTAAGGCACCACGGATCGTAATATGACTAATTGGACCTAACCTCATGAGCTGATTATACTTGATTCCAATAATAGGTATGGCTAAAGCGCTTGAACGCACGGAAATTGTCCCTGGTTTCCACAAGGTCTGTGTAATAAACTGCTCCAGATGTCACTTGTAGGCTATTTAGCATAGTAGTCCGTTCGTTGTGCCAGCGACTGCACTCTCACAGGATGTAGTTACAGTACAGGATATAGTTTTAGGGTTCCGCACCTCAAAAGGAAAACACGGAACCCTTATAAGATCACTTTGTTGTCCGTCTGTCTGTTTATCAAGACCCTTTTTCTCGGAAACGGATAAAGTTATCAAGTAAAAAATCATATCAATTATCAAATGCTATGATCCCTTGGAGATGTAAAAAATAGGCTTCTTTTCAACGCAATCAAAAGATACGGCCCTTTATTTCAGATATTATGGTGATATTTTGCAAATTGACTTATCAGTAAGTAAGATAGGGAGTTTAGTGTATCGAAATTGTTCAAGAAATCCAATGAAAAATAGTTTTATTGCGTTCATACTTGGATGATTTAATTACTATTTAAATGTGTCTGGCAAGATGTTAAAACCATTAAAACTGTCCGGCTGTTGAAGTAATATTTTTTTATCGGTTCCCAAGTAACATATGTAAAACCCAGCTTTTATACTATGACGAAAGTATACTCATAATTTATTAAAGTTTAGGGGTGTCTGGCAGGGGGTTGAAACCGCACTAAGTGTCCGGCAATGGATGGCGTGATTTCTAATGTTATTCCGAAGGAAATATATAAAAATTAAGCTTTATACTATAACGAATTTGAGGTACTATTTTATACACCTTTACTACCTGTTAACTGCCCAAGTAACCACAATCCAAACTCCATACTCGATGATCGTTCTTACCTGTGTTGGGGACATGCTCTGAGAAATTGACAGCCTTTATAAAATATGGAACGTCTGGCTATCGCTGGCTCTTGCTCTAATATATACAGAGTGAATATTTCAATGCTACGTAAATGGCTGAATCTGAAACTACAGCCAATAGCAAAAAATGTTGAAAGGAGTCGCGGGCCCGATTTTGATGAAAACTAAAACTGCATCATTTGGTTTTAGGAAAAACCAATATTAATTTCTAAATTTAAAGAAATAATCACACTGTACTATTAAACCATTTGATAGTGTAGCTAATAAGGATTCAAATTCTGGGTAGCAATGACATAATGCCAAACTAAAGGAAAGCAAGTATCGCAGTTAACTTCTCCCGTTTATGACGACCGCTTGGCAGTGGTTCGAGCGTGGGCCACTCTGCTCGCTGCACATGGTGGTTGCGGGTTCGATTCCCGCGGGGGTAAATTTCGGGAACGGCTTTTTCGATATTTGCCCAGGTCTAGTGCAAATGTCCAGGTCCAGTCATGTCACTGGTATCGCCCCCAGTCCATTGTACGGTACCCACAGTACATGCGTTGCTTAGTTTGGGAGCATACAGTTACAAGCAATATATAATAATAGTTGTCTATGTATTGTTGCAGAGGTGTCGATATTCACAGTGGAGGGCGTCAGCCTGCACCCCGAGACGCGGCACGTGGGCGTCAAGTGAGACGCTCCCCCCCCTGCCGCCGGCTCCCCCCGCCACTCCCCCGGCCCGTGATAGTTTCCACAAATGTCCGATATCTATATCCGAATATATTGCTTTCTAATCGTTGTTTTCTACTGCAGAAGTGGATCACGCAAGTGTTCAGTGACAACTTACCTGTTCAGTGGTGCAGTCCTATATCCACTTTTATACTCATATGTGAAATCTGTGGTGTGAACGGAACGGAACACGCTAACGCGCGCGTAAGTAGCATTACCATGAGAATTTAATACATTTTTGACAGCTTTTGTAAAGGTGGTAGCGACGACGTCACTTGAACAATTAAGTTGGTAACACTGTAAGCTTATCGATCGGATTTTTTTTACCCATAACGGATGATGAATGATAGGGAACGTATTGTATTTCGTTCGACCGGATGTCCGGTAACTTGTGTTGTTTTTGTATCACCGGTTCTTCAATCGCTTTACTATTAGCGCTTGATAGCTTCTGAAGGAATATCCATCCATATAATTCAATTATTCTATGGTGACAAGGTAAACAGATAGGTTTCGAGTGTATGATTATATCTATAAATATATAAATAAACGGAGCAGCGTGCCATGTATATCTATAAAATCGAGAAGAGTATGTACGGTTTATTTTACTTAAAAAAAGAAGATTTTTATGCTGGAAATATATGCTCATAATTTGGTAAAAGTTTTCAAAGATGATTATTTATATTTTAAGGGATACAGTTGTCGATAACTCTAAGGGCTACAGCACACGCGCGCGGGAGCGGTGCCAGTTAGTTATAAGGATCAGTTCGCACTAATTGCAGTTGCTGGCAGCGAAGCGTGGATTGATTGAACTCTATCTAAATCGCAGAAGACCCAGTTTTGCTTGAAGGGTTATTATAACAATCGTGGGACGAATCCTAAAGGATTTTATATCTTGGACAATGTAGATAAAGTTTAAAATAACATGTAATCTCCGCCACTGCCCTCGCGCATGTTTGCTATAACCATGCAGTCTTATAAAAACTAATACGGTTTACCGTGAGACCCTTACCCTGAGTTTACGATTCAAAACTCGATAACGAAACGTACTATTTTCCGATGTTTATAACATTTTCAGACCAACTATCGCAACTCATGGTAGGGGACTGTCACATCCCTTGTATGCCACTTAACCTGACGCGAGAAATAGAGACAGGACTATACGACAGGCAGCTGATTGTCCTATTTCATTGCGTATTTCTGTCTCTGTCCCGCATCAGATCAAGCGGTCTGTAAGGCTTTACAATGAATCTTGGCGTTTATATTATCTTATGCACACATTCCTTCCACGGTGCTCAAATAGTGAGGGTAGATGTGGAATTATCGACCGCTGCCAGTGATACGATGAGAATTGAATGATGATAATTGTATTACCAAACTTATAAATGTTCACAGATCTCAAATACTACAGAATATAGTGTAGAACGAACGCGTGTAACATTGCGCAAACACGAACAGGGACACCTTTATATACAACCGCAGATCAGTAAGCCATAGACGCCGTATAGCGGGGCACTCCTGCTCGCCTAACATATGCATATCTGTGACCTTTAGTGAACTCTCATTTCCTTGACCTAAAGTTTTTTTTAATCTTAGCCGTTTTCGATAATCGATATGGAGATGGTCTAATCTTAAGAGAATATTTGGACATAAGTGTCTTTGGCATAAGTATTCGTATTAAGTAACTATACTGGCGTCTCTCTGTGTATGCACATGCTCCACGCGTTTGTTCTATACTATCTATGTTCTGTGTTAACAAGTGTGGGACCGTCCTACTGTAAATTGTAACGTGATAGGAAATTCGACGATTTATAAATAATTATTACTATAATATACTAAGGCGTTACGCCGACACCTCATCAAACTTGGTGGAAACATCTAATATGGTTATTTATTTCTTAGCTGATTATAAGCAGTGATTGCCGATTGGTTAAGCACGCGTCTTGGGGGCACCAGGATTTTCGAAATCTATGTGCGAATCATAATTTCTATATGCTTATCACTTGCTTACGGTGAAGGAAAACATCGTGAGGAAACCGGCATATCTATTCACCATCTAACCAATTTTCGAAAGCCATGTGTAATCCGCCAACCAGCACTGGGCCAGCGTGGTGGATTACAGCCTGAATCCCCTCGTGTTGAGGGGAGGCCCGTGCCCAGGAGTGGGACGTCAAAAAGGGCTAAATTATTATTATATTTTATCATAGCTGATTATTAGGAAGAGATGAAGATATGGAGATGTTTCCACTGACTTTATAGGCCCAGCGCACACCGCTGGAGGCGCGGCGGAGAGCAATTGAAGACAACAATTTAATATAAACCTTAACTACTTTGACATACATAATAAATACTCACGCGGTGCTCAGAGAGCCCACGCTCCGAGCACCGCGTGCGGGTTTATTCTTATATTGACCGTATGTCAAGGTAGTTAAGGTTTATATTAAAATTGTTGTCTTCAATTGCTCTCCGCCGCGCCTCCAGCGGTGTGCGCTGGGCGATAGGCGTCTGCGCAGCGCGTACATGTTCAGTGCCGACGGAGGTTAGGTTAGATGGAAGTTAGTGTCCGTCTAGACTAAAGACTAGTGAATTTAACCAGTTTAGTGAAATTTTAGGGGTCCCACGTGGTGACGTAAGCGCGCGGTGTAAGTAAATTAGTGTACCTGCCTGCGTATTGGCAACTTGGAAAATTGTATTTAATAAAATGCGATACTATTAGGTATCTAGTTTAGCGATTAAAGTTATCTGTGATTGCTAAATTGATAAGCCTCTGTGAAATCCAATGTCACTGTACCGAGACATGAAAAATAACGTTTCCGATCGTTTTGTATTCGTAAGACCTCAAGTATTTTCTATTAGTATACCGATTGGTGATTTTTAGGAGGTACTCATCGAAGTGTCAGAGCGCACACACCGTACGTAACGGATGACGCGAGGATGCTTATCTTAGGAATATTTTAGTAAAAACATTAAACCGACTTCACAAAACCTGGGTGCACTAAAAAGCTAGAAATAACGAGGGACTTTGTAATTTATTTCTTTTGTAGTTGGTGCCCATTTAAATAAGTAGGGGTAGATACCTAAGAAGTACCTAGTCCTAATGTAACGATAGTGGAATTTTCAAAATCGGTCCCCAGTTGACGGAGAAATCGGTGAACGCACATATAAAAAAAACACAGAAACTCCTCCTTTTTTGGAAGTCGCTTAAAAAAACTGCGCGTACGCAGCCAATAGGACTTAATACTAGATACAGAATCTATACAATGCATCCGAAGCGTGCGATGCGTGTTTACAAATCGGTGCGTAACTTAATAGAATTAAACCTAAACTTGATTGATTGTACACTTATTTCAAGCCTTCAAAAAAATCATTGTATCGCACCAACTCACTGCCAAAATCCTAGACAAATTCGATGATAAGTATTTGTGTAGTCGAGTTGTCAGTGTGCACGGTGTCTTAGATCATACAGTCGTCCGGCTCAGTACTTTAGGGTCTGTATTAATACAAACAATACTGTTGGAAATGTCATTCTTATGTCATAAGAAGACGTGTTAAAAGCCTACTCATGATCGGACTCGGACTTCAGAAAGATTTTTAATAGGGGCCTGGTAGGGGGTAGCGGACAGCGAAGGCGACCCCTGCGTCGTATCAAGCCGACTCAGCCATCCTATCCTCTGCCCATGACCCCCCCCCCCCCCCCCGACTCGGCTCTGCCAGTTGGACGACCGTATGATAAGTTAGACTGTGTCATAAAATAGTGAGCGTAGAAGAACTTAGTGTAGTCTTATACGCGTACCGGTGTTGGGCGAGATATGTACATTATTTTTAATAGGTGTTATACTTTGACGGCTTATTTTGCCGGTGGAGCCAAGCCATAGGCAAAGCTAAGTCGATGATTCCAGTCGGAATGAATTCGAGTTGTTTAATTTGTCCAGCGCTAAGATCTCCCCACTAAGGTGAGAACAGGAAACGACTTACTCAAGTATTTTTAGAAAACAAGTATATGACACAATATTTTCTTTGTATATTTTCGCCTGATTCCTTCCACATATTGGTTCTAATAAATCATCATTATGAACATATTTCGCCCAACATTGGCGTGTGCCGAGATTTAGAGACATTAACATTGAGTGCCGGGGGCGGAAGCTTGACAAATTATAATGAACTCGATCGTGCACAAAACAAGGTCTAAATCTAAATATATCTAGGTCACAAAACTTAAGTTCCACTCCCGGCATCGTGGCTCATAATTCGATTCCGAACACCAAATAGTGTGTAAAAAAGTAAACTTGTATAGTATGTGAGGCAATGGTGCCGATTCTGTTGGCGCACAAACTAAAGTTAATTTAACTAAATATAAAATTAGTTTACTCGCGTTTCGACGACAACAGAATTGGCGTCAATTATATTTTCAGTGTACATGAATTGTTGAGTTTGTATGTTTGTAGAATATTGGGACTGCGGCAATTGAACACCTCATAGCGTTTTAGTATTTGTTCGCTAAATATCATAATGGCGATATAAATAGCAACATGATTCTATTTTCATGAGTATATTATTATCTAACAATAGGGAATCGTTAGCATTGCTGGTCGATATCTAAAAATATCCGACACGCGCTTTGATCAAAATTAACGGATACGAAACATCTTATGTACCGAGTATGATAAATAAAAACCAATTTAAAACCATTGGTTTTATTATCTTCGTAAATTCTTCGGTCGTATTGGGGTCTGTCGGCCATCTGTTAGAAGTCCGACAAAATGTCGAACGGCGAAATGTAGGATTTGCAATAAAACATTCACGAAGATAATATTTGTGACAAATGGTTTTAATTTGGTTAATATTTAGTAGACTCAGGACCCTGGTTTTCAGTTAATCGCAGACCCAGTGGGTTTAGCACGCGTGGCTTATGACAAGACAATACCTATGTGAAAATATATTTAGTTGTCTCATTGTTTATTCATAAACATAATAAACGTGGATTAGCGGGAGAATTGTTACACACCGAACTAACAGTTTCTGTCATCAGTAATTTGACATTCGAAAGAAGAAGACAAAATGTAGTGTAACTACGCAACCGCTAATCCACGTTTATTTCATAAGGGGGATAAAGGCCAACTGTGACAAGATTTGCGAAATAGTGTTGTCGCAGTGGGCGTGCTGTTGTCGCAGTTTATAATGGATGTAAAGTATATTTGACCCGTTGAGTGATACACCAAACGCAGGCGCAGCGCGCGTCTGTAACATGCTGTGTGGACGATGCGAGAACACACGGAGCATTTACACGAGAGTAGTGGAAATTCGATAAATTATGCATTTGTACGATGGTGTACCGGCTACTGATAGGCGTAGGGGTTAGCGGAGTAGGTTCCTGCGGTAGTAGAGCGGTGCGGGAGGGGGTCAAATGCCGCGTGACGTCATAGCGGATCCCCCCCTCAAGCAAAGCTCCACTACCGCAGGAACCTAGTCAGGTAAGCGCTATGCCTACAATTGTAAATATTTATTAATAATCGATTAGTTATTATGATTTCTTAGTTACGACAGTCCTACACGAGTTGCCATTGCCTTTTTGTATGAGTTCCGCGAAGTGCACGGGAGATATGAGATTTATTTTAAATTGTAACTATTCATAGGTTAATTCAATTAACTATACATTTTATTGTTTCACGTATCATGAAATTGTCCGCTACTGATTTAATTATGTTTTTTTTTAATTATATTTTTTGTAATGTATAAACAATGTGCTTTTACTCGTTTAAAAGAATGTAAATACGATATTTGAACTGATAATAATAAAAGTTTTTATTTCTTAATGAAACGCTGTGTTTTCCTTTTGAACCCCTTCGACGGTATTGATAACGAGCTTAATGAGAACCTATCGACTCATTAAATTTGATAATTAGAGGGGTATGGTCCGGAAAAGGGTTTGGTAAAAAATTAACGTGATTTTAATTAAAAAAGTACGCAGTAGGTATTGTAAACCGAAACCAACGTAATCACAGCCACAAATATTTTAGAAGCAAAAAGAAAATAAAATTATAATTATAATAACGCCGTGGCTAAGTCTTGCGTGATGTCAAGAAAGGCGTGACACGCGCGGCGCGGCGCGGCGCCTCGCTGGCGGCTCGCCAGCCACGGCCCGGGTAATTCGCCCATTGAGTCTGGAGCCACGTATAAAAGAGTCTATAGTAATCTGAGACTCAATAATAGGGGAGCTGAATAGAACTATACATTATCATATTGTAGGGATAACCTGTCTAGAAAAGTTCTAGCTAGTATGGGCAGTAAGACCAGGATAACAAAAATGTAGTAAAATTACAAGACTATCAGTCTAACTCTACCTACTACGGAGAAACTCGAATTCTGTTTTGACCTGTAAATTAACGAACGGATAGGTAACTAAAATGGTTCAGTATTATGTGATTTTTTAGACCGAGCAAAAATAACCCACAAATAAATATAGCTACGTACCGACATAGTATAAGGTACTAAAACAATTTACTGCTAAGTTAACAACCATTTAATTAAACCTACCCAATAATCCGTAGGTGTTAGAGATTTGCCAATAACCGAAGGGATTATGACACCCGACGAATAAGATACCTTCGTATTTGGAGCGCAAATCGTTATCAATCAACACCGACCGGGCGGGCGGCAGGCTGCGATATTCCGCCCTAATTATCACCCCAGCAATTATTCATGGGACAGCAATGAAAGGAAAGAAATGATTGCGCCAAAATATGATTTAGCTTTTCCTCGATTTTTCTATTAATGAAAATGTGTCGGCACAGATTCTTGTTTTGTTTTGTAATCAACAACAAGGGGAGCGGGATTGAATGGAAAATGCAGATATAGCTAAGTAGGTACTTTGAATATTGAGCTACGTTTGTACCTACCTACTTTATATATATACTAGCTGTGCCCCGCGACTTCATCCGCGTAGTATTGGATTATTGGGTTGAAAAATCCTATATGTTAATCCCGGTTATAATCTATTTGTGTTCCAAATTTCATCCAAATCCGTTCAGTAGTTTTTGCGTGAAGGAGTAACAAACATACATACATACATACATACATACATACATACATACATCCACACTCACAAACTTTCGCATTTATAATATTAGTAGGATATACCCTCTTTTGAAAGATGAAGATACTGAAGATTAACACTTAGGCCCGTATTAATAAATCAATCTCGAGTCTGAGAGCGATCTTGAGTAGGTACGCTTTTGACATGCAATTTTGTACTGGTATGAAATACGAATGACATTACCGAGATCGCTCTCAGATTTGAGATCGATTTATTAATACGGGCCTTACTTAGTCACTTTTGACAGTTTTCCTATAGAAAAGCTATCAAAACTGACGTATTCATTCACGTGATCCGTCAGTTTTAACGTCAGATCTGGGTTTATCTGTACAAGCGTCGCGACGTTTAGTTTGGGAACATACAGATGATGTGTGTTGTACCTATGTAGGTACCTCTTTGCGCTGGGACTAGTTTTTTTTTATTTTATTTTTTTGATATGACTATACGTTGTTGGCCAGAGTGGCCATAACAACTTCACCCGGACAGAGGGCGAGCGCAAGTGCGCTCCAGCCAGAGGGGCAGGGGGGCAGCTAGCTCAAGGGCGCCCCAAGGGACACGACCTCGGCTTGGGCCGCTGCCAGAAGAGGTGGCGATGGTAAATCTACCACCGGATCGGAACGCGCCACCGGATCGGAACGCAACTGGGACTAGTAAGTGTAGGGTGTACATACCTATTACATTTTTTTTTGCCACGAAAAACAATTTTTTCCCAATGAGTTAGAACGCGATTCACCAGCTTGTACCAATTGCTGGCACTTCAATATAATAAGTGGCCATTTATGAGCGGCACCGCGCGCGCCCGTTGTAATCATAATGTAAGGACAGCTACTAAAGTGGATGTGTTCAAGACATACCTAGTCGGGGTAGCCGCCGCCGCCCCGAATATTGTCTTGCAACACGCACATTTCAAATTAGTTGAAAAGGGTAGGATCATGCTCATTTCATGAAATTGTATATTTGACGACCGCTTGGCGCAGTGGTTCGAGCGTAGGCCGCTCGGGTCACTGCACATAGTGGTTGCGGGTTCGATTTCCGCCCGGGGCAAATTTCGGAAATGGCCTTTTCGTAATTTGCCCAGGTCTGGGTGTCACTGGGATCGCCCCCAGTCCATTGTACGGTTACTCATAGTACAAGCTTTGCTTAGTTTGGGACCGTACAGTTGGTGTGTCTGTCTGGCGATATTATATTTGGGACTTGGGGAAGCACCTACATAAGACGTACTACTACCATATTTTTCTTAATGTTACTAAGTCTGCTAACAAGCGAACGACCTTCGTGATGTTAAGCAGTTACCTACCGACGCCTATAGTTGCTTGCAATGCCAATGGCATTATTCGGACGTTGCCGACCTGAAGTGAAGTGGAATTTGAATTTTATAGATTAAAATTTGTAAGTGCCCCCGGAGGCCTACACAAAATAAACGATTTGACTTTAACCCGTGGCTCCGTCCATGTGGCGACCTCTTTTACCATTGATTCTACCTATTTTCGTCGCTAAGATCAAAATCATTTTTAGGTATATTGAAGGTACTTAGCGGGTAAATATTAATTAAATGAAGGTAGACAGTAAAAACTTGTCTTAACATATTCGTGGTTTGTGTGTCAGTTGTCCACCGTCTTTCCCCTGGGAAGGGTCGATCTGCTTGTTATAATGCGGGTAGGCCCAGCAATTTAATAGGGGGTAGACCGCCCGCGTTTCGCGTGGAATTTCTAGCACCTCTTTAGATTCGGCAAATCGACATTTTGTCTGTGTTAAAAGTGTTTTGGACATCATTGTGGTATAGACATAAAAGTGCCTGGAATTTGTTCGAATATAAAAATAATGTGAAATTTAAGTGATAGTGATTGTGAGTTTAAATACAGCAAAAAGGGAGAGAGAGGTGATACAAGAATGATCTGCTGATTTGTGGTAAGTCAATTCAGATTAAGCATGGGAAAAATTTAAAAAGTCATGAATCAAGTATTGTTAAAAATACTTTCCTGTTTATTATTACCTAACTAGCGACCCGCCCCGGCTTTGCACGGGTATTTTTATCAGTGTTTCTCTACTATATTATGCATGTATTATACATATAAACCTTCCTCTTGAATCACTCTATGTATTAAAACCGCATCAAAATCCGTTGCGTAGTTTTAAAGATCTAAGCATACATAGGGACAGACAGAAGGAAGCGACTTTGTTTTATACTATGTAGTGAAGTAGCTATCATCAATCCTAAACTTCTCTTATCACAATGTATATAAGAAACTACGAGTAAAAATACCTGTACTTACCATCCTCAAGGACAGTATATCAGATTTTACCACGGCAGGATAGGCACTTACCTATGTCTTATAAGTGGACAAACTTATGCAAACTGAAACCAACCTACAGCTAGTCACACTAGGGTTACTTATGGTCTGTAGCAGTATGTTTGGGTTGGCCCATTCTGAAAAACGATATCTAATTTCAATTAATAAACTGATACATACTCCAGTGAGTGTATAACTATCTACTTCAGTGGTATTCCGACTTTAAGTGCATCTGATTATATAGATCTAGAGTTACCAGACCACAGGAATTTTCTTCACATGTCCGGAATTTAGGTCCATTTTAGGGAAACATTGATAGGAATTTTATGAAAAATAAAGAAGAAAATATAATATGTAATGTAAATATTTTATAAAATAAAATAACTAACCTTAACAAAATTCTGACTAAATGTCAGGAAATTTACTTACTGAAAGTCAGGGAAATTGTTAGGAAAACTCATTATTTGATCTGTTTACTCTATCTGTAGCATGCATACAGTGCACGGCTTAATAACTTCGTAATTATCAAACTACGCCACCTCTCCTCGAGTTTTTGGCGGCCAACTTTGGCGGCCACGCCGCGCCAACGCTTGGATGTTGGATGATTAAAATTTTATTACAAAATGTTCGAGCGTCTGAAGCTTCAGTGGATTGCTTTATAATTGGGTTCAGCGTCAATTTGTACGCGCCTTGTTGTGTAAGTGCTGTATTGTTATTACATGAATAGATAGTTTATCCTTAAACCCGGCCAGGAGGAAATAGTATCTAAGTTAGTTTCCTTCGTTGTATTAATTTCTTTATTTGAAACCTCTACTGGCGCATTTTGGTAGGAAAATCGACCAGTTTGAGTGCAAACGGCATGACGACCTCTCATGACGTCATGTCTCCTCTACGTCTCCACTCTCTCGACGCGCATACTATAAACATACTACACATGGTGCCGGGAGACTCACACCGCCAACTTAAAAAAAATATTTGGTCTGGTTTCTTGCACTTTTTTGCTTTGTCAGCTAAATATCGTTCTATTGGTGTTATATTCCAATAATCTTCAAAGTAGGTAGGTATGCTCTTTTGAAAGGTACTACCCTATTTACACATTACTTTTTTAAATTCAACCTAAACAAAGGTTACATCACAATGGGTACATCTGAATGACCACCAACTTAGACCAGCTTGGTGGAACTAGCTTCCCTTGAGGTGACTGACCCCCAAGGTACTTTTAGTTAATTTATTATAAGTAGATGTATTACTGAGATCCCTTTGTTCTGCTCCTGTTCGCGAGCATTATATTGCAAGCAGGTCACGGTAACTGCTTAACAGCAGGTCGATCGTATGCTGGTTTGCCGACTTTGTTATATAAAAGAGGAGCCTGTAATATGAACCTTTCCGTCCCAAATAAATATTTTTACAACATACGCCCCCTTTGAATCACGAAATGCTTTCTCGCGTGCGAAATTTGTTTTTGATACCTGTGTATAGAACGGGAATGAATATGAACTTTTATTGGGGGCATACAAATAATACGTAAGTATACAAATGTACACCTATTGAAATTGAAACGAGACAATACCGACGCTACCTACTTGTGTTAGAATACAACATGATTTATGTTAAACATTCAATAGGTGGGTACTTATTACGTCTTTATGTAAGTACTTACCTACCTACGTTAAATCCTACTAATATTATAAATGCGAAAGTTTGTGAGTGTGGATGTATGTATGTATGTATGTAGGTATGTATGTATGTATGTATGTATGTATGTTTGTTTGTTACTCCTTCACGCAAAAACTACTGAACGGATTTGGATGAAATTTGGAACACAGATAGATTATAACCGGGATTAACATATAGGATACTTTTTAACCCAATAATCCAATACTACGCGGATGAAGTCGCGGGGCACAGCTAGTACACAATAAATCACAGATCAAAAAGAGTTCCGTAGTAATTAATTGACTCGGGCGTTACTTTGCGGAAATCCACTGTAAATTGACTTGCTAAAAGGACCCTCGGCGTTTCTTAGGAATTTCGTAGTAGTCCTGACCATAGACATAGACACTTTACTACGACTCCGACCGCGATAATAATAAAAGCGGAAACAGAAATGCTCATTAGTTACATTTACTCCTTTGAATTACTCCTAATCGTTGGTTACATTCATAATAAGGATGGGCAAGTGTAAAAAAATCTGATAACGTATCGAATATTTATTCGGAAGAAAATATAGACATTTCGATACATCCACTGATCAATATTTTTGACCAATGCCAGTAGTTATCTTAAACGACGTTTTTATTTGTTTAAAGGTTTAAAAAAAGAAATATATCAAAATGAAAAACGACGAAAAAAACAATCTTAAAACTTAAAAATATCTATACAAATAAATAAAATTGGAGTGTCTGTTTGTAATATCAAAATAACACTTTTTCACTAAATGCATATGAAAGTACATACGACACCTATAACAAAAACGCGATTTTTTTTTTGTCTGTCTGTCTGTCTGTCTGTCTGTCTGTATGTGTGTCTGTCCGTCTGTCTGTCTGTCTGTCTGTCTGTCTGTCTGTCTGTCTGTCTGTCTGTCTGTGTGTTTGTTCCGAGTAATCTCCGAAACGGCTGGACCGATTTTGACGGGACTTTCACTGGTAGATAGCTGTTGTTATAATCAGTAACATAGGCTACTTTTATTTTAGAAAAACAAAATTAAAAAATGGGTCCTGTCGCGCGGGCTCAGAACGCGGGAGCGGGCTTTTTTGTTAAGTTAAATTCCACGCGGACGAAGTCGCGGGCCCAGCTAGTATGTTATATATTTTGATACAAGTACCTACCTACTTTTTGGTAATTTTTCTCAAGTCTAATTCATAACTGACCACTAGATAGAGTAGGTACCTATAGCCAAGTTAAACCATAGCGCAGAGTACCCACGGCTAGGTATTGTGGATCCTTTATGGGTTTATCCGAGCGTGAAAATCAGTTTGAAGATATAATTTGGCGCCGGCGTCGGCGGATCGCGTAGGTACACGTCATAATCCAATTTGTCTGCTGAATCGATCAACGCCAGGAAATATTCACTTCCCAGACGTCTCCACCTCTTTATGAATTCCTGTCAAAATGTCAAATTTCATTTGAGACTCAATTCGTTATAAGCAATTACATAAGATTGAGATTAAGTACGCTTTTTCTTAAAATAACTGATGTGATATTGGTAGCATCACTATTGTACCTACGCCGTAAATATAAGTTGAAGTGATTAGGTATAATGTAAATCTATTTAAATCGAACACACACCTTTAAACAAATCAAATCATTACAAAATAATTACTCTATTTTATCTAAACGAATAAATTCTATTTTATATTTGCTTCATAAAAATATATTTAATAACCTAAATTATTAAATATTTTTTAATCGCCTGCATACAAGCCTAGTTTTGGGAATCTATTGAAATCGTTTGGGGTCGTTTGAAATGTAATTTCGTACTGGAATAACATTTCCAAGATCACTCGCAGACTTGAGATTGATTTATTAATACGAGCCTGTCCTCCATGCTAAGTTGGTATGTTGTGTGTCTGTGTGATACCTACTTACAACCTACAAATTAATTTCGACCACCTGACAAACAGTCACTGATAAGATCTGTTACTAAGCCTATCAAACCAAGTCAATTTTTAATTCCATATATTAGCACCAAGTGAGGTCGGAGGGTATGGGTCACGGATCCCCGTCCCGGGCAATGGCGTGGAGCGCGCCTGAAGGATCCTCCGCCGGGTAATCATGATGAGTGCCTCTAAACGCCACGCTGATATCCGCCCGATCAATCCTTTAATGTGGCCATGAAAAACTGAGAATTATAATATAGGTACAGAGGAAGTTAGGAAGAATTAATTATATGAGGGACATGAGATGCTACATTTTGACGCACCATACTAAAAATACAGAAGAACGACGTCTCAAACAGGTTAGTAGGACTTCAATATTTGAGTAGCGTTTATTCGGCCGTAAATGACGAGATCACACTTAGATATATAAATGATTGAAAAAATGATTTTGTTCCTATCCTTGTAGAACACCTACGTTGTATACCTAATTAACTACAAAACATAGGTACTTTATATTATTATTGGACTAGTCCCGCCTAGGGTTACCATATCTCAGGATTTGTCCTGAGATTACAGGAATTTTCGACTTTTCTCAGGATTGCGGCCGGATTTTGCAAATCTCGTGAAATCTCAGGATTTTCAATAAAACACAGGTTACATTTTAAAGATATCTATATCCAAGTAAAACAAACTAAAAATAATCTTCTTTTGGCAACAATTGAACAGTTAAAATCAATACTTATTTATCCAATTAAAACAAACTAAAAATAATCTTCTT
This sequence comes from Notodonta dromedarius, assembly GCA_905147325.1. Lineage (NCBI taxonomy): Eukaryota > Metazoa > Arthropoda > Insecta > Lepidoptera > Notodontidae > Notodonta > Notodonta dromedarius. The sequence continues at coordinate 8,988,085 of LR990172.1, forward strand.
TTGGTAGATATTTGGTAGGTATAAAACGATAATAATACGTTTTTGAGAGAAAATTCTCAAGCTGTATAAAATCTCAGGACTTTTACATGGTAATCAGGCCTTTTCTCCGGTCGTTTGATTTTTACATCTGGTAACCCTAGTCCCGCCACACTCTCTACCACCACTGTTACTCCTGTAAAACAGAATGGAACATTATTAACCAATGATCGACTTCGGCATCATCATTGTACATCATTGCCTATCCTGACCTATCCTGACTTACCTAATTTATGAGGCATTACAAGTCTTTTCTGTAATTACAAAAGGTTTAATAGTAATTGCTTTAGTAACCTTCTATACCAATTTCAGTCCATCCGGTTTCCATTCCCCTTGGAAAAAAATACCCAAATTGAATTGGTATTCCGCTTGTCTAAGAGCCGTATCACAAATAACTAACAGCTATAAATAATCTCAGAGCGGTGTTAATGTATGCGCTAATTTGTTACATACATAGCAATCCTATAAACGGATCAAAAATAGGTGACCATTTTGTACAGATATATTTTTCCGATTTTATCTAGTTATACTGGGAGACTTCAAAAAGTATGGGTTCAATATTTAATAATTAGTAAAAGATGGCTAAGAATAAAAAACAGCGATTGTCTCTTATGAATAAGCTTTTTAATTGTAATATCCCGTTATAGCTGAATAAAGCATTAGATGTTTATATAAAACGTTATTATAAGCGCAAACATTTCCCCGGCACTGGCACAAAAGCGAACTCCAGCGTTCCAGAGGAAATTGCCTAAATATAAAATAAAATTTTGCTACCAAAATAGCGAAATATGGAGTTCTATTGATTTTCTACTTAAAGTGCCTTCAAAAGGAGTAAATATTGATGTAAATAGGATATTGGATGCTGCTGAACGTTTCTAGGAAGATGAAAGAGAGTGAAATTGAGTTTACCAACGAAATTACTGTTTGTTAACGCCATGTTTCATTACTTAAAATCGTTTATCGAATTTGGATGTTTTGAACGCGGTACCATCCCGAGAACTTGGTATCTGACTGGGAACTTTCAACACAATAATTTTGGACACAAGCCTTGCGGAATAATAGCCCAGACATGCTTTACGGTAATTCAATGAACGATTTGACAGTGTTTTATTTAGGTACTTATTTCGCGGGACCCAGACTTACAAATAAATAATTATTTAAGGAGGTATCTTCATTACAAATGGAGATCAGTATAAGGAGGGCATAATTTTTAAATATTTTCGAGGTGAATTTATGAAATTAAAAAACATCCTAATTTCAATAGGGAAGATGGCTGGGTGCTACCACCAACTTGGGATCCAGTAATTAATATAATTAAATCGAAAACCAAGCGTACCATTGCAAGACCTCAAGACACAGTGAGCACTTTCTGCGTGGATCGGACCGCAAACACCAACTAAATTTTGAGGGTACCCAGTTTTTAACTATGACATCAGGACGTCTAACACCTCAGTCCCCCCGTGACCACGGTTGCTGTAAAGCAACCGAAACGTCGGGAACATAAAAATTTAATAAACGCGATATAATCCGTAAAAATAGTTTTATTTAAATGAATTTATGAAATCTAAATTTTAATTGGATACAATTTTCCGAGAATTATTTTTATGCCTGCTGAAATGAAATGTTGGAAATGAAATATTAATATTCGGACAGAGATGGACATTTTTATTAAGGTTCGCGTAAATAAGTAATTTATCCCGTGACTGTGGAAAACGCGACCGAGCTATGACGTGGGCTCCAGAGATTAAGTAGATATATATACCTACTACGGTTTATTTTATTACATCGAATGAGTTGTAAAATTTTCGACAGAACAACTCCGTATACTACCTACACTTTATCTACTTTCTTTAAATTTACTAAGCAATAAATCACTAGGTATATTTTTTTTAATCTATACAAATCCTACTAATATTATAAATGCGAAAGTTTGTGAGTGTGGATGTATGTATGTATGTATGTATGTATGTATGTATGTATGTATGTATGTATGTTTGTTACTCCTTCACGCAAAAACTACTGAACGGATTTGGATGAAATTTAGAACACAGATAGATTATAACCGGGATTAACATATAGGATACTTTTTAACCCAATAATCCAATACTACGCGGATGAAGTCGCGGGGCACAGCTAGTAAATAAAATTGGAGTGTCTGTTTGTAATATCAAAATATATAAATGCATATGAAAGTACACACGACACCTATAGCAAAAACGCAATTTAATTTTTTTTTGTCTGTGTGTCTGTCTGTCTGTCTGTCTGTCTGTGTGTTTGTTCCGGGTAATCTCCGAAACGGCTGGACCGATTTTGACGGGACTTTCACTGGTAGATAGCAGATGTTATAATCAGTAACATAGGCTACTTTAATTTTTGAAAATCAAAATTTAAAAAAAAAGTTTCTGTCGCGCGGGCTCAGAACGCGGGAGCGGGCTTTTTTGTTAAGTTAAATTCCACGCGGACGAAGTCGCGGGCTCAGCTAGTACCTAAATATGTTTTCAAAGCCATCCTATTACTTTCTGAATTAATTGATGCAGTCTGGTAGGTAGGTACGTACCATCGCAAGTCGTTTAGTTTTCTATCGACATCGCATCGCAGGTGCTGTCTGCAGCTTCGAATTTCCTGTATCTGACACCCAGATGGCTCTATACACGGATGAGATTGCAAAACCCGGGTTATGACTTCACGATGCACTGCGACAGATTTCCTTTCACTTTGATAACCAACTAGAGTATTTTAACATAGTTTTAGACATGCGGAAATTAAAAATGTAGAGATAGATATATAGATAAATAGATAGATAGATAGATCGATAGATAGATAGAAGTACCTCTGTGCTACTAGGTACCAAAATTTTGTCGTTATATATTTTTTTAACCACACCTCTATTTAATATCAGTAAAAAGCATTTTTAGACCACTTACTTGCATTAAGATATAAATAACTCAATATTATTAACAGAACATTTAAAGATTTATTATAAAATTCAAGAAAAATCCTTAATGCCAGACAGATTCTGTCAAACGCCGACTTTTCAATCACAATCGCCATGAATTCAATTGGGGCTTAATCGGATTTTTGAGATTTGCATGGAATATCGCTAACACAGCCCGGCGTCTGCCGCCGGGCGGGCGGCTGGGCGGCTGGGCGCGCCGGGGCACCTCGCTGCACTCAATATTTTATATTTCCCGTCTCGCAGTGCCCCGGGAAGATGGCGTGTGCATAAAATTCCATTTTGCATCATTATTTTGGAGTGTTCCCGGGTATTTCTTGGAACGCTGTATATTTATGACGAGCCGGTATTCGGGAAAGCAATTTACGTTCATATCCGCCGGGTTAGCGTTTAAAATTATGGGCTATAAATATTTTGGGGTGGTTAAGCATATGGCGAGATATTCGTAAAAAGTAGAAAACTCGTAAATCGACGATCAGTTTTAGGAATTCATAGTTTTGAAACACTGAACGAAACGAGCAGTACTATACTAAGGGCTCTATCAATAACGGATTTGAGGCTTAATATAAGGCTTACATTAAGGTATAGTTCAGATCCAGACGCTTCAACTGAATTAATTTACAAATATCTGAGACATTATGGTATGATATATACATTCATTATCTACCTACTAACCTACTACCTATATTCTATTATTTGTAAAGTGTCGCGAAACTAAACATAGGTATACAATTGGAAAAAAGACCACTAATTAATATTGCAGTCAGTATTTTTACTAAACATTTTGTAATTACAGCATATAATTTAAGAATACGAAGCATTACAGTCATCTTTCCTGTAAAATACTCAATGTAAAAAATAATAGTTATGTACTATACTAAGAACTGCAAAAAGAAAATAATTTGGTGTCGTAATTCTTTGTCAGTGTAGATACAGACTAAACAAACACACAGTCGGATAAGGGATGAGTAACGGCAGTAATCAACAATATCTGGGCCGGGGATGAAGCGTTCGGAAGGGTGGAAAAAGTGCAGTAAATCGTTTTTATAGGATTTTATTACGATTCCCTAGTACTTACACCCCATCTCGTCGAATTAATGGCGCGGAAGAATTTACATATGAAATCTGTCGCGACAAGCGAATATTAATGACGTGCTTAATAGAAACTCCAGTTACCACACAACTTTTATTTCCACAAAAAGCTTTAGTTACCCATTTATTTGTCTCAATCTATACAAATAAATAAAATTGGAGTGTCTGTTTGTAATATCAAAATAACACCTTTTCACTAATTGCATATGAAAGTACATACGAAACCTATAGCAAAAACGCGATTTAAAAAATTTTTGTCTGTATGGCTGTCTGTGTGTTTGTTCCGGGTAATCTCCGAAACGGCTGGACCGATTTTGACGGGAATTTCACTGGCAGATAGCTGATGTTTTAAGGAGTAACTTAGGCTATTTTATTTTAGAAAAACAAAATTGACAAAAATGGGTTTCTGTCGCGTCACGCGATTCGCGTGGGCTCAGAACGCGGGAGCGGGCTTTTTTGTTAAGTTAAATTCCACGCGGACGAAGTCGCGGGCTCAGCTAGTATATAATAATAACTTACTACTCTTGTATAGTCTGTAATCATCCTCGTCTGTATCAAACTGAATTGCGTTTCGGACCTTAGACAAAAGGGCTAACTACCCTCGTTTAATATGGATCCTCGTATACAGGCTAGCTCGACCAGGGTCGTACCTACCACAGACCACCACCCTCTCACAGAAGAGCGGCGTATGGAGCTATTATAGCTGCGTTTCCTACGATGAGTGAAAGAACTGGAACCCCGACCCCCCTCTCTTCTTCTCCGTCTCACCCACTCCCCTTCAGGCCGGCAACGTGTGAGCAATTTTTTTTTTTTTTTTTTTATCGCCAGACGAACACACCAACTGTATGGTCCCAAAGTAAGCAACGCTTGTACTATGGGTACCGTACAATGGACTGGGGGCGATCCCAGTGACACCCAGAACAGGGAAAATTATGAAAAGGCCATTTCCGAAATTTACCCTGACGGGAATCGAACCCGCAACCACCCGGTGTAGTGCCACCGCCAGACGGTCGTCAATTCCTTTGGTATTGTAAGCATCTATGGGTTACGGTTACTGCTTACCTGGCTGGTCGTATACTTGCGTGCCAACTATGTTATATAAAAAAAAACTACCGAAATTCATGGCGATATTACACAGCTCATACCATTACTCAATCACACTGTAAACATTGTACCAGCCTACTCTTACAAGCTCACGATTATTATTCTTTGACATCTCGACGAACAGACTTTCGACCAAAAACCTTATATCTCTACATTACCATTAATTTTCCTTATTTCCTCCGTGACCAGTCCAAAACAAAAGATGCTAAATATATTATCTATCAAACAAAAGTTTAATTAAATTCGTGCGTGACCGCAATATTTCAGCTCGGTATTTTGGGATGTACACAGGGAAGTACCTATCTTTCGTAGAATGTTCCACGTACAGTCAAACTCATAAGTTATTAATATTATTAGATTCGGCTTGGTATTTGATTATGACAGTTAATATTATAGAACATTTAAATAAATAATAAGCTAGGAATTGATCCAACAGGATTTTTCGATTTCTATGAATGGATTATTTTATAAGGATCAGTTTCCCAATATCTAATGTTGACCTTGCCTCTGCAAATACGAGTTTCTGGCAATTTTGTCTTTTTGTGGACGCAACCATTCAGAACCGTTTGATCAATATTCCAGAAGAGTAGCGTCCCAACAAACTGTGAGCGGCCATTTTATTAAGTCCCCATACGATAGACGTACCCAAATAACATATACGATCACAGAATATAATAATACCCATGTGTACATTGATGTACTGGACGAACGTCTCAATATTTTGCGTGTTATTTTTGAACTCATAAAGGGCTCGTATTCGGTAATGTCAACGGCAATTTTTTGTGTATCCATTGTTACTGTATAGCTATTACCATTACACGGTGTTATTCATTGATAATAACGGGCGGCCGTATTTATGACGTATCATACGTAGTTTCGGCTCCGGAGGGGATTTTAATGAAATTGTGCTTTGTTATACGTCCGTTACTGGATTTTCTGGTGGGCTATTGTTATGCTATTACAATGTAATGAAACATAGATAGCTTTCATTAAATAGTCGCTTTGAATATTGATGTTTAACTAGGAAACAGTGCAATCAAGAGTGTAAAAGTTTCGTAATCAACTTAGGCTGTAGTTTTAAAATATACTTTCACATCACGTTATTTATTGATCGGTCCGTAATGAGGCAATATATGAGCTACTTTAAGCTGTACATAATATAAAATTGTTAATTACATACCTAACTGACGACCGCTTGGCGCAGTGGTTCGAGCGTAGGCCGCTTGGCTCACTACACATGGTGGTTGCGGGTTCGATTCGTGCCGGGCAAATTTCGGAAATGGCTTTTTCGTAATTTGCCCAGGTCTGGGTGACATTGGGATCGCCCCCATTCCATTGTACGGTATCCATAGTACAAGCATTGCTTAGTTTGGGACCATTTAGTGGGTGTGTCAGTCTGGCGATATTTATTTATTTATTAACTAGCTGAGCCCGCGACTTCGTCCGCGTGGAATTTAATTTAACAAAAAAGCCCGCTCCCGCGTTCTGAGCCCGCGCAACAGAACCCATTTTTTAATTTTGATTTTCTAAAATAAAAGTAGCCTAATTTACTTCTTATAACATCAGCTATCTACCAGTGAAAGTCCCGTCAAAATCGGTCCAGCCGTTTCGGAAATACTCTTTGATTTCATGTGTTTTTATTTTTTTACGCGGAACCCTCATTGTTTTTCAAAAAATAAAGTAGCCTAAGTTACTCCCTATTACATCAGCTATCTGCCAGTGAAAGTCCCGTCAAAATCGGTCCAGCCGTTTCGGAGATTACCCGGAACAAACACACAGACAGACAGACAGACAGACAGACAGACAGACAGACAGACAGACAGACAGACAGACAGACAAAAAGTTTTTAAATCGCGTTTTTGCTATAGGTGTCGTATGTACTTTCATATGCATTTAGTGAAAAGGTGTTATTTTGATGTTACAAACAGACACTCCAATTTTATTTATTTGTATACACTATAGGTAAGTATCTACTTCTCATCTGTTGGTTTTCTTTTCCCCAAACTAGGCAGTTTGGTTTTTCCGATAGAATCTTGTCCTAAAATAAATTTTCGTTGCAAATAAGGGCGCTCTGTTCGGTAATAGAAAACAAATTGGTAGCTCGGGCACACGCCTGAAGCGAGGCCCACGTCTCCCGCAGCGCACCTTTGACCATTTTCATTTAACCCAGCGATTGATGTAAACTAGTGATTATAGTTTTACAGAAAGTTAGTAACTTTAAAGATTTCTCAAAAGAACATGTATTTAACGTTACTTTTTTTTTTGAATGGACTAAATGTTGTTGGCCAGAGTGGCCATAAGAACTTCACCCGGACAGAGGGCGAGCGCAAGTGCGCCCCAGCCAAAGGGACAGGCGGGCAGCTAGCTCAAGGGCGCCACTAGGGGCACGCACGGCCTCGGCTTGGGCCGCTGCCAAGAGAGGTGGCGAGGGTAAAACTACCACCGGATTGGAACGCGACCTCGACTGAGAAGATCCGGCAAGAAACTCAGCGGGCTTGTCGGGTGCCAAAGTGCGTCTAGGTACGAAGACGCACCTTCTAGCGGAAGCGGGGGTACGTCGACCTCGCCGGCGAGGTCGGTGTCTGGTGGGGAGTGTGCGTGTGTCGTTCTCCTCGACATATGAGTCGAGGAGAGCAGTGAGTGCGTCGGGGAGGTCCAGCAACACATGCCTTGGCCGGCGGCGGCATGTATCTGGTGTGTGTGTAGGCACATAATCGGCGGCGGCGACGATTAAGGCATTGGTGTGTTCAGAAGCCTTCTTGAAATAGCGTTCGGACGCTATTTTGAAGTGCTTCTGGATAGAATCGAGATAAACGTTACTTGCCTACCCCGGATCTTGAACTGGTCCATGAAGATTACCGCATTAAAAAAATAGTAATAAGTAGGTATGATTTGAATCTAGAGACATAGTAAGATGTAATTTTCCTATCACCCATTCCACACTGCATCATCTGAAAATGGATTGAGCTATGCTAAGAAATAAGACGAACTGTCATCTTTTAATATTTTCCTGGTCATACGTTGTGGTTAAAGAGTTTTACAACTACCTCATTGGTACTACCGCATAGCCTCAGGTGTCAATCATAAAGTATTCAATTCGATTCGATTCATGGGTCAAAATGAAAATTTTGTTAAGAAATGTCTTAGTTATATGAAGTGGTGCCAAATCGATATTAATACAGCGGCAATAGTTCATGTATGTGTGTCAGTAAAGATGAGGTACATCTATAGGTATATATAAATTTCTTATGTCACACTGTTTGTAACTAAACTCCTCCGAAACGGCTTGACCGATTTCTATGATTTTTTTGTGTATTTATTTATTAGAACGGTCAAATTAACCAATATTTATTTATTAACCTTATTTATTTATTTATCTATCTCGCAGAACTTCGTGTATATTCGGTAGGTTTGAGAATAGGTCGTAATTTTTCATGCCCAAAAATAATGTATATGACAGAACAACGTTTGCCGGGTCAGCTAGTTCCATTATATAAAATTACTCCATACCGAGAAACTACTTTCAGCCACAATTTTCTTCTCCTAGATAGGCGTGTTGAAAAACCTTCACTATTTTCCTGCAAGCATTTCTTGTCTTAAAAGGAATGAAGGGCGAGGTAAATAGCCGCGTTCTCCTAATAATATAAAGCAAATTGGTGGGCCTGGGAAAGGCCTAAAACGGAGTTTATGTCCCCCGCAGTGGTACAGTGGTACCTGCTCTTTGATATAACGGTCCAGACTGCGAAGAAAAATATTCTTGGAAACCGCTTTGAATACTAAAAATGATTTTACTCTTCTTTACACGATTTCTAATAGCCTTAAGTCTGATAATATTATATCCTACTAATATTATAAATGCGAAAGTTTGTGAGTGTGGATGTATGTATGTATGTATGAATGTTTGTTACTCCTTCACGCAAAAACTACTGAACGGATTTGGATGAAATTTGGAACACAGATAGATTATAACCGGGATTAACATATAGGATACTTTTTAACCCAATAATCCAATACTACGCGGATGAAGTCGTGGGGCACAGCTAGTTTAACTATATTATAATACTTAGTAGATACGACCGGCTCGACTGGGGGTAGTACCAACTTCTCACAGAAGATCAGCGTAAAGTAGCAATAATAGCTGCGTTTTATATGATGAGTGAAAGAGCCAGATAACCATCCTTCCAACCCTCTTTCTTTCATAATTCCGACAACCCTGCGGGTACTGCCTTTGGTATTCATCTTTAGTTCATTGGCAAGCATCTATAGTCTACGGTAACTGCTTAACATCAGGCGGGTCGTACGCTTTTTCGCACTTCACAACTAGCTAAATATGTTGCCATTCTTCTCGTAATCGTTATGTGTGAGCAAGACAGCAATATTTTTTTTCATTAAGTTTAGCGTAACTTTTAGACAACAGAATTAAAAAAAATTAAAAAATAAAATATCTCGAAATCTACATGTTTAAAAATTTTATTTATAATTCGTTTACAAAATGATGTCCGTAGACTTGAAAAAAACAAAAAAAAAAATGATGAAAGAGTACTTATGACCCATAAACTAGGCATAGCCTGTATCGTAAGGGCCAGATATATTGCCTAAACCATTGCGCGATGGCGAGAAAAACAGTAAATTATACAAATAATCGGTAACAATTCGGTTAGGTTCTTAAACCTACTTCTATTTTAAGGTAGGTATGGCCGCTTGTGAACTTCGTTTCAATATAAATCCATACCAATAAATGAAAATTGTGACATCAACATAAAAAAAAAAAACTTTGAAATCAAAGACGGCGGCAGTGGCACTCGAGAAGAGTCGTTAAGATGGTTTTGCATATCAAAGTGTGTTGACAGCCCGCCCGGGGCGATGGGTGCAATCCTTTTATCTGCACATCGCTGCCGAGCCCCCGGACACGGTAGCTTCAGGCTGCCTTGATTTTTCCTGAAACCACTTCTTGTGTTATAAGTTTAACATGTGTATTTGTGTATCTGCGTGTCTGGCTGTGGCATCGTAGCGCCCAAACGAATGAACCGATTTCAATTTAGTTTTTCTTGTAAGATAGGTATTCTGATCGAGAGTGTTTTTAGCTATGTTTCATGAAAATCGGTTCAGCCGTTTGAAAATTATCAGCTCTTTTGTAGTTTAAAAAGTCGTCGCATCGGGGGTTTTTTAAATTTTCAATTTTAGTTATAAACTAGCTGTGCCCCGCGACTCCGTCCGCGTGGAATGTGGACCACCCTTAACATTTTTCCTGAATTTTCTTTGCTATAAACCTCACGGAGTCCGAGACCTTTCCAACGAATGCAAAACCGTGAAAATCGGTTCGTGCGTTCTGGAGTTATAGCGTCAGGAAGGAAAACCCGACTTATTTTTATATAGTAGAAGATGTACTTGTAAGCAAAATATAGTGTGAGCAGGCCAACCGAACGGAAGGCCGTCGACCTAGCTTATGGGTTTTGTTCTATTGATGTCCACGACCGCTTGGCGCAGTGGTTCGAGCGTAGGCCGCTCGGCTCACTGCACATGGTGGTTGCGGGTTCGATTCCCGCCGGAGCAAATTTCGGAAATGGCCTTTACGTAATTTGCCCTGGTCTGGGTGTCACTGGGATCGCCCCCAGTCCATTGCACGGTACTCATAGTACAAGCGTTGCTTAGTTTGGGACCATGCAGTTGGTGTGACATTCTGGCGATATTTATTTCGTATATGACATGGCATATCACGCCCAGGGTATCATTATGCGAGAGAGTCGAAAATCAGCTAGTCCATAAACGCAAGAGGGTACCAACTGATATAAGTCTTAAGAACCGTATTAATAAACTGATCTCAAGTCTGAGAGCGATCTTTGAAATTTCAAAACAGTACAAAATGTCATGTCAAAAGCGTACTTAAGATCGCCCTCAGAACCTACGGGTGGTGGGACAGAAAGGTTCTTCCGATGCTATCACCCATCTGAGTTAAATGCGAATGGTGGAGTTCGGTGACGTGTGGATGTCCTGTCTATGCCCTGCAGTTGATGTCTTCCTCCGGTAGGATGGTGCAGGGAAAAACAAAATGTCAAAAACAACATCCTTCAAAAAAGAAAAATATTAAGGTGAAGGCGCCTGTCTAGCCCGCGAAATTCAAAATTTTCGAGTATTTTTATAGTTTATCAAAAATCTGAAAACATTTAAGACAACATTTTGTGATTTGCGACAAACACAGTATGCAGTGCGTTTATTAATACATTTATTTTACTCTAAATATTATCACGGTGGATATGATACTAGTAAATCACTAAATATACAAAAATTGCCAGATTATCTGGATAGCTGTCGTTCTTGAAATGTTTTAGAGTAATTTGGATATATTAATAAATGCACTGCATACTGTGTTTGTCGCAAATCACAAAATGTTGTCTTAAATGTTTTCAGATTTTTGATAAACTATAAAAATACTCGAAAATTTTGAATTTCGCGGGCTAGACAGGCGCCTTCACCTTAATATTTTTCTCGATCTTTTTCGCGAATTACAAAATGTGCCTTTAATTATTGTCAGATTTTGAAAATTTTCTAAAAAACCTCAAAAAATTTGAACTTCGCGGGCTAGATGGGCGCTTTAGCCTTAAGTAGCTCTTTTAATGTTCCAATCGTCAGCATGGGCCTCTTCCTATGCGAGCGCGATTCAGGCCATATCCTACTATGCTGGTTATTAAGCCAGTGGGTTGGTACAATTCAATAAAATTTATATCTTCAAATCATTTCAATATGATTATCATATGCTTACAGTGAAGGAAGACATCGTGATGAAACCTGTTTTAGAAAGTCCTTACTGAGTATACTATAAAAAATAAAGTCGCCAATTCCTTTTAAAGTCTCCCCTCTACACCCCCCACTGGGTAGTGACAACTTCACTATTGACTTTTCAGCTTCACTGAGCACTCAAACGTTCAAAGACCATCAAATTATGGTTATGTTTCTATTTCATTAAAAACCCTATCCGAACGTCATAAGGATAATTTTCGCCTGATAGATACGTACGGAAGTCTAAAGGAAGTAATATTGGGGTCGGTGCTGTTAATTGATTGTTACTTTTGTTAATGCAGAGTTTTATTGCACTCAGCTACTCTGCCGTTTGGTATTGTTTGTTTTCGGGGTGAATGAAACCTTTAAGGGTTTGTGGGGTGAATTGGATTGATAGCTGAGCCGTTGATGAAATATCGTAAGTTTGATTCGATATGGGTAAATACCAAAATTTTTAACAAGAAACTGTGATATTACTAGGAGCATTATAGTGTACCTGAGTACGGGCAATTTTAAATAGGTATTTTTGTATATAGCTCGCTTCAATGACTCAACCTAGGTGCCTTTAGATTTTGTGCCTTTAATATCCCATAGAGATCCAGTTAAAAATTTATTCTGGTATCTGTGAAAAGAAGAACTGATCCGGAGTACATTTATTTCAAAATACATTAGGTGCCTTTAAAATTCATAATATTTTGACAACCCCCAAACAAGGTATACAAAATAACTTTATTCTAGATTCGTTAAAACTCTATTTATTTTAGGTAAAACATAAAAAGTATAAAGAGATAACTAATACCTTCACGCCGAATCTCTTGCAGGGCAGGCAGAAACTTAAATCTTAGGTAGATACATCGATATGTTTACACACACAGTAACACAATAACCCGTTTTAAATAAACTTGATATTTTGACGTTTGTAACTAGTAGCGTAACTTATCTACTTTGATGTGACTTTTAAATATTTCTATTAACACTTCTGTAAAACCGCCAGGAAAAGCGACGTAAATCCCGGTTTTAACGTCACTACGAATCGGAATCTACCAGCGTGCACTCACTTCGCAAAAAAAGTACTTAGCAAAAACCAGTTGAGGCCGGGATCCCGGCTCGGCCAACCGACCTGACCTTTGAACCGGTTATCTGGGCTGCGGGTAGTCTCGTTGAACATTTTTAGGTTTTTTAAAAAAATAGATTTTCGTTTTATTTTTTAGGAAATATTTTTTTTAATAGATTTTAACGGAATAGTTCAATCAGTGTAGAGAAAATATAACAGCTACGGAAATTGATATTTTACCGTATGAAATTTGGTTTTATCGGTTTACAGCTGCCAATATTTTTGCTCGTCCCATTTTATTCGAACTCTTTAGACTCGTGTTCATTCTTATATGGGTGGATTTCCCAACAGCAAAATTTACGCGGCACGGATGAAATCGGTAGTGTGGAACGTTACTATACAGTTCTATTATTTTTTTCTAACTTGTAGAGGTTTGTGCCTATGCGAGGCAAAATTATTTCTTCATTAGGTTAGCAATTAATTAGGAAAAAAAAATCCTAAAGCCCTGTTTTTTTCATTTCGGTAGCTGTCCGCATTACATGTTTCAGTGTAATTTCCCTCGTACAACAAAAACTATTGGTTATAAAGATTTATGGTCACTTTTATTTTAATCGTGAATAGTGATAGTATTATCACAAAGTAGTTTTATAATAAAATCTCCTCAATTTAATAACTGGTAGGTAAAAATGCATGTGTCCTAGAAAGTCCTTTCATTTCGGTGACCTAAAGTTTGTCACGAATATTTTTGTATAGAACAACTCTAGCTCCCCCCTCATGCCCTTAAAAGTTACATACTAATGCTGCCTATGTGCTTATCGTCGGAGGACGTGCGCAGATAGCCTGCGTAGTTCCGAAAAATACGAAAGTATTTCATATCGGTGTGATGGGACAAATTTCTTTTCATTTCCGTTTATAGGTATAACTTGTCATCCAATGATCTAGTACATTTAATTAAGTATTCGTGAGCAAGCTTATTGTACTACTTTTATTTGTGTAGTATTCACTGCATCCTATAATAAATAGTTTTCTTATAATACAATTTTTTGTCCCTGTTTTTAATTTCAGCGTTCTCATTTCGGTTGATTTGGTGGCCTAAACTGTCCATGGAAATGATAAAATTCTCACCGTAATGATAAAAATTCTCATCTCGGTGAGTGCTTAGGGTTTCGGTGTATAATATTTTCATTTCGGTGAATTGTTTTATCATTTCGGTTGATTACTATTTCATTTCAGTGAAAATTCAGGCCAGCAGGTGAATTATTCAAAATGTTTCACCTATAAGTACTATTTTTAAGTACAAGCAGCAACGCAATTTAATATTTTTTAGTTTTGTTAAAGTACAAAGTTTCAAATATAGAAGAGATTCCTTTTATTCACAAGGCTTTGAGCATAACAAAGAATTTGTATAGTTGAATGTCACTTCACGTAATTTGTAATCTCATTTGCACAAAGCCAAAGCTAAGATATCCGTAAATAGTTAAAAAAAATCTTTTTTTTTTACTTATTATTTTATTTTACTCCTTTTATTGTGTTTTTTTAGTATGTTACCCAGAAGAATATCTAAAATTTACCATAACAGAGGTTCCTAGGTTAACATTGCGTCAGTTAAGAACCAGATGAACGTGTCTACAAATTGGTGCTTGCTGAGAAATTGCAAAATAATGAGCTGAAGGTGGGCGGGCATTGATTAAATAGTCTTCCTTTAACCTCTTATTACATTGCTAATATAAAATAAATATATTGTTTTCTTTTATTTACGCGAATACTACACATTGAAATAAAACTATTTTACGGATTCCATCGCGTTTATACACTTTATGTTCCCGACGTTTTGGCTGCCAAAACCAAGCGTACCATTGCAAGACCTCGAGACACTGTGAGCACTTTCTGTGTGGATCGGACTGCAAACAACAACTAAATATGAGGGTACCCAGTTACATATTAACTATGACATCAGGACGTCTAACACCTCAGTCCCCCCGTGACCATGGTTTGCTGTAAAGCAGCCGTAACGTCGGGAACATAAAAAAATAAATAAACGCGATAGAATCCGTAAAATAGTTTTATTTCAATAAAATTAATGTTTTTTTTTTTAATTGTTAATTTGATAATTTTATTGTTAAATATATTTTATTGCTATGTTTTTATTTATGATTTTTTTCCCCAAAATGGTTAACATACGCTGTTTTGGTTCTCATAATATTTTTATGTCGTAAGAGCTTAACTAAAGTATGTTATAATTACGAGTACATTGTTTTGCTCGTATAAAATTAAATTGACTTTAAAATATATTACTACAGCATAATGTAATAATGTATTTAGAACATATATTCGCTTTCATTTGTGTTAAACTGACTAAAGTTGATTCCGCCAAAGATTCGTATATGCTTTAACATTGTTTTAGTTCCAAAGTTTTAAAGTAAAGGTGTATTTTATAATACTATTACTAGCTGAGCCCGCGACTTCGCCGCGTGGAATTTAACTTAACAAAAAACGTTTGTTCAATTCGCAGAGTTTACGAAAAGTTAATTCTCATTTTTCTTTTTTGCAAGTTGATTTTTCGTGTTTTATATACCTTCTTATCGTAAAAGCCCTCCCGCGTGTTCAGAGCCCGCGCGACGGGCAGCATATGAAATATTTTTTTTGTTTTTCTAAAATAAAAGTAGCCTACGTTACTCCTTATAATATCAACTATCTGCCAGTGAAAGTCCCATCGAAATCGGTCCAGCAGTTTCGGAGTTTACCCGGAACAAACACACAGACAGACAGACAAAACAATTTTAAATCGTGGATTTGTTATAATACCGTATATACTTTATCCGGAAAGATCATTTCGGTGACTAGTTATTTCATTTCGGTGAACGGCTGTTTCATTTCGGTGCCATCAAAAGTTTAAACACGTATATCTCATAAGTTAATTAAGATATTGTTATGTCATTAAAAATTTGCATTAACTATATCAAGAAGTACAATAAATAACAGACACAATGTTAAAAAAGTTAAAAATAAAAAATTCAACCGAAATGAAAGAAAAAACGACTTTATCGAAATTCACCCATATATAAAATTCTTGGTTCATTCATAAGCCTATTTTTACACACAGACTTAATTGATATCAAGGATACAACACAAAAAATATTAATCAATAATAACGTGATGAAATGTACCTAAGTGATACTGACACAAATATTCAAGTGAGAACCAAAAAACAGTGAGAACAAAAGATAACCAAAATATTAATGCACTAGTTTCTGCCCGCGAATTCGTCTGCGTAGACTTAAGTAATGTATTATATGCGTTAATCCAGGTTATAAACTATCTGTGTTCCAAATTGCACCCGATTTCGTTCAGTAGTTTTTGCGTGACACTCACAAACTTTCGCATTTATAATATTAGTAGGATTGTGTGTTATCGTACAACCAGCGCTACGCCATCAATAGCTAAATCATTTACTGTGCGTTTATGCGGCGAGGCCGGATCAAAGCTCAGGATGCACCAATCACATCCAATCAATTAACCCTTAAGTGACAATGCCTGTAGCGCAATACTGATACATTCCCATAGCACTGGAGGGTTGACATGCGGTTAAGTGATTTACAGCAATGTCCTTTTCAAGGTAAATACTTAATGAGTAGTTTAGTATTAGTTTATTACTAATAAAGATCGGATGCTATTTTGCTTGTTTATAATAAGTAGGTATAATTTTTAAAATTTGCAATTAAAATTCATGTACTTAGTATTTTAAATAAATTTCGAGGAAAGCATAATTGTTTTTGTAGAAAGAAGTATAAAGTATTTATACTCGTAATAATATCAATATATCATTGTGCTAATTTATAAATATAATACGAAAAAATGAACAAGAATTATAAAATTTTCGTGGAAAACTTTGGTCACAGGATAACTAATAATTATTTTTTCATGTGCGACCCGTTACTGACCCAGTTCCGCGTTTCCGATCGATTCCGAACGATCGGATGTCTAAAATTGTAATTTCAAATTTATAACTTCAGTGATCAATCAATCAGAAAACTGAAAATTGACATTAGATCTCTTTCCGACAAGAATAATTAAAATTTTGAAACCTAGCTGCCGGATAAGATTGTCTTGTGTCTATTTGATAAAGATGCTCCAGCCTAGTTGATTCTGTGCTGGCCGCCAGTCAGTCCTAGTCAGTCCCAGTCAGTCCCAAAAAGTTGCCACAAACACGTAAAACACGTACCTACCTTTTAAAAAAGAACGGATTTTGGCCAAGTCTTGAAAAGGAAAGTATGTTTTTGTTAAATTTGTATAAAACACTGTTACAAACACAAGTTTTAAACTTTGATTATTATGGTCTAACCCTGGTCACGTGTAGGTAACAACGTTGCGTGAACATAAACACGGTGAAATAAATTTTCTATGCGACCGGAGACGATACGTCTTCACTGAATGTGACCCCGAGGATAAAAAGGGTCCAACAAGGCTCATAGTCTTTAATGTTTAAACTTTATTATCCATGTAGGTAGTAGTAGGTGCCTTTACAGCCTTTACTATCAGAAAGCCATGTTTGACTTTTATGATTTTAGGTAGTTTTATGATTTTTTTACAGAAAAATACTTAGCGCTGACGAAGTGAAATTAAATAAATACATTAACGTTTTGAAAAGTAAAATTACAAGAAAATATTTTTGTAGTGTCTAGTAGGTATTCCTTTTAGTATTTTTACCGAATGTTTTTCGGTACAGCAAATTTTTATGTAATGCTTCGTATTTATACATTATATGCTCTAACTATAAAACACCTGGAAAAAGTACTAGCAGGGAAATCATACTAAGAATTACAAAAATAATTTATCTATATACATAGTAGTATCTAGTTATTTATTTAGATAGATCCACCAGAACTACTAACTATAATAACGGTCGATATTTTATTGTTTCCAGATAAAAACCATATCACCTCCAATATAAGTTATTTTATTAATTATAACAACAACAATAAATAAAGTTTTCCAATAAATGATGCCCAAAACACCCCGATGTCGCTATATGTAAACACTGTAAAACGATTTCACCGATATATGAGGCCTGAATCTCGTGAAAATACGATCGAGAAGCACAATAAAATGAGGGTAGCCGCCCGGGGCTGTCGGCCGCACATTCATCCCCCCCTCGCCCCGGCTACACGCACCCCCTTTCGTGTAGTGTTACAATTTAATCCGTCAAGAGACTCACGAGCGTTCCGAGTGTCTTTAGACGTATGTGTGTGAGTGAACTAATGATTAATTGAAGTCAAGTTGTAAGTTAATGAAAACACTGGCCAAGTGCGTGTCGTGCCACGCACAATGTCCGGTTCCGGAGCCATTTAAATAACGAATTGGTTTTTTTTCGATTATCATAAAAAAACAAAAATTGACGGAATTCATTACGTAAGTTTTGATTAAATCTTTAAGAGTTAAAAATCTCGCAAACTAAACAATTGAAAATACCTTTCCAAAGATACCCAAACTTGGGCTAACTAAAAAAATATCCCCTCTATCCCCTCTTTCCATTGTAAAACAATTTAGGATAAGGACCCACCACTCACCCTTGGCTTGTTAACCTCCAAAATTATAAATCAAATAGGTTGATCGATAATGGAAGAGGTCAACAAAACTTAACTCCGTCGGTCGAGTTTGTCAGTCATGAGTGTCAGGGACCCTAATAATGTGCAATTTTCCGCGGAACAAAGCGAATTAAAAATAAAATTCGACACGTGTTTCGCCTCTGAACGAGACATCCTCAGGAAAGTTGGGCTACGAATGAGAGGTACCTCAGAAAAGTAATTTTACTACATTTTATATTT
This sequence comes from Notodonta dromedarius, assembly GCA_905147325.1. NCBI lineage: Eukaryota > Metazoa > Arthropoda > Insecta > Lepidoptera > Notodontidae > Notodonta > Notodonta dromedarius. Next base: position 9,006,926 of record LR990172.1, read on the forward strand.
TGAAAGTAATATCTATTCTTAAGATATATCTGTACCAAATTTCGTCATCTTCCGACAAAAACTGTAGAAATTTGATTAGACTGGATTATCTTACAAGGCTTCCTTGTAGGAACTGATGGATGAATAATTTTAACTTTGAATATATTTTCATAAAACCCTACTTTAGTGGTTAACCCGGATACAGGGCCTCGTTAGTAGCTCCTTTCTCTATAAGACCTTAATTATTATAAGTCTTTGTACATGTTACGGTGACCGGAAACACATTTTCTATGTTGTCTGCTACGGAGCGATCAATACATCCCGTAATCTAGTCATAAATATTCCATCAATCATCGATTTTCCATTGACATCGATAATCCAGCACAATAACGCCATTTTACTTTGTACCGAAAAACACGAACAAAATCCCATTAACCCGACCCTTTGACGATGTTGTTTAGCAATTCTCGTCCTTATTCAATTAACTTTACGCAATATTAATAGTATTCAGATTTCTTCTATCAGGTCCAAATTACAGACATCCCTTTTATTTCCCTAAGAAAATATTGAAAATAGCCAAAAAAACAAATTATTACTTACTAGCTGTGCTACGCGACTTCATCCGCGTAGTATTGGATTAATGGGTTAAAAAGTATCCTATATGTTAATCCCGGTTATAATCTATCTGTGTTCCAAATTTCATTCAAATCCGTTTTTTTTTTTTTTTATTTTTTTTTTTTTTTGATATGACTATACGTTGTTGGCCAGAGTGGCCATAACAACTTCACCCGGACAGAGGGCGAGCGCGAGTGCGCTCCAGCCAGAGGGGCAGGGGGGCAGCTAGCTCAAGGGCGCCACAAGGGACACGACCTCGGCTTGGGCCGCTGCCAGAAGAGGTGGCGAGGGTAAATCTACCACCGGATCGGAACGCTCAAATCCGTTCAGTAGTTTTTGCGTGAAGGAGTAACAAACATACATACATACATACATACATACATACATACATTCACACTCACAAACTTTCGCATTTATAATATTAGTAGGATGTTAAAATAATTTTGTTTTTTTTTATTTCATTCCTAATATCATTGTTCCCATAAACTTTATTAATATATGTTATTACCTCTACTATAATTTAACGTTTTCCACACACCTAATACTCTACTCTTTGGGAAACGACATCAATTCCACCGAATGGGCGGTTCGATAGGTCCATAATTTATCGCAATGGCGAGTTTCTGTCCGCCCTGAAAATACTCGTAGCGTGAGTTTTAGGCGCTGAGTACGATCCATTTTGTAGACCACTCTGTCTATAACAACTACGTATCTAAGTACTTCAACAATTTCTTAGTATCCCTCGATTACACTGACGTAATACATACTTGTTTTCATATTGTTTTCTTATATTTACGCGAATACTACACATTGAAATAAAACTATTTTTACGGATTATATCGCGTTTATTTAATACATACAAGGAACATAAAATTAAATAAACGCGATATAATCCGTAAAAATAGTTTTATTTCAACATACTTGTTTTATTATGCTGGTGTATCTTATTTTGAGCGTTCAAAAAATTGGCGCAGCGGTTCGGGCGTAGGCCGCTCGGTTCACTATGTCGGGTGGTTGCGGGTTCGATTCCCGCTAAGGTAAATTTCGGAAATGGCCTTTTGGTAATTTTACGGTACCCATAGTACAAGCGTTGATTAGTTTGGGACCATACAGTTGGTGTGTTCGTCTGGCGATATTTATTTATTTACTATATATATAATTTCACATGCTTAAAAATTAATTTTAATTGTATAGGGACCCAATTATCACGTTTCTTTTATCAATCACTGGCAGTCGTTAGCATTAAAAATAAAATTCACAGACCTATTTTCCAGACTCACTGTAATTAGCAGATAAACTTATTTTTTGTTCAATTAGTGACTAGTTTTTTAAGACTACGCCTTTTATAATTATGTTATTCATTAATCAGTCTGTTCAAATGTTTTTTTTCTTTTTGTACACGAAATGGATCATAATATTATTAAAGCTCTGCGCATTGAATCCTTTCTGTCTGAAGGGCCACTTGCATGCTGAGGTACCTACCTTTATGCTTCACGCACTATATAAAGACCTTACATACCTGTCTGCTATTGCTTCAAATAGTTTTTTCTGTGGAAATATTTGGTTGAGATCACAATCTGATACGAATATGGCATTATGCCACGCCCAACGAGAAATGGATAGGTTATTTTGGTAAATTACTTGCTTTTAATGTTTTCCTTCATTTATTTTTATACTTACCATTAAGGTGAAGGCGCCTGTCTAGCACGCGAAATTCAAAATTTTCGAGTATTTTTATAGTTTATCCAAAATCTGTAAACATTTAAGACAACATTTTGTGATTTGCGAAAAACACAGTATGCAGTGCGTTTATTAATACATTTATTTTACTCTAAATATTATCACGGTGGATATGATACTAGTAAATCACTAAATACACAAAAATTGACATATTATCTGGATAGCTGTCGTTCTTGAAATGTTTTACAGTAAGTTGGATATATTTATAAATGCATTGCACACGGTATTTTTCGCGAATTACAAAATGTGCCTTTTATTATTGTCAGATTTTGAAAAAAATCTAAAAAACCTCCAAAAATTTGAACTTCGCGGGCTAGATGGGCGCTTTAGCCTTAACTATTGTTTTCGACTCAAAATGGACCACGAACTAATAATATGTTTATTCCCGGTTACCCACTTGAACTCGAACATTCTTACCATTTCATTCAAAGTTGTTTATATTATTTTAACTTTATTGCTGATGGATTATAGCAGTGATAGTCGATTAGTTAAGTACGAGTCTTGCGGGCACAAGGTCCTGGGTGCACACCCCAGCCCGCACCTCTGGGTTTTTCGAAATCTATGTGCGAATCATTATTTCTGACGATTATCACTTGCTTACGGTGAAGGCAAACATCGTGAGGAAACCTGCAAGTCTTAGAAAATCTAACCAATTTTCGAGACATGTGAATTCCGCCAACCCGCACTGGACCAGCCTGGTGGGTTACAGGCCTTAATCCCCCTCGTAGTGAGGGGAGGCCAGTGTCCAGGAGTGAGATGTCAAAAGGGCTAAAGTAAAGAAATAAAGTAGTATAAGTATTACTGATGGATGTTAAAAATACGAAAAAGCAATTTCCGACATTTGCCCCGTCGCTAATCGAACCTGCAACTACCGTCCTTTACAGTCTTCTCTAAACCACTAAGCCAGTGTTGTATAAGTTCTCAAAGCAACCGAAATTCGTAGCGTGCGGTGCGTGCGTCTAGTCGTACCAACAGATTCACACGTCGGAGAAATTATGAAAAAGGAATAATCCAAAGACATAATAACCACAGTTACGTTGTAACCTGCCCAACTCATCTCTAAGAGAGGACATTGAAATTGAAATGAACAATAATATAAACGCAATTACGTTTTTATTATTCATCTTTAAAGACGAATAATACGGGCTGAAGTCGACACTGAAGATTTATTGGCTTACTGAATTATTTTCAAGTTAATACATAATTAATGGAGGGTCCTCCGGGTAAGGTCGTTTATTCGTTTCAGAGAAATCACACTTAGGACTCCGGGTGCGTTCAATGACAAGTTATTAATGTTGATGAACAATGTATTTGTCAGTGGTACTTATTTATTGTTATTCTGAAAAGAATATTAATAAATATTTTAATTAGTTGCTAATAGTGGATCCCGTGCACTAGTGTGGTGTAAATAAGATAAGACACGAATTTCGCGACTTTTTATGCTGGTATTTATAAATCGATTTTCCATCGATTGTATGAGACATTATATTGTCATTCGAGCAAGTTTATATCCCAAAAGCGCACCCAAGCTAAGTCTCAAATTTGAGATCAATTTATAAAAAAAAAAACTAAGTATCTATGTTTATTGGGTACCATCTTCAGTGCCCAATGTGAATTTAATTCTATCAGAATGAACTATACAATACAATCGAACAAAATGCGTGTTATGTGTAGGTCCTAACTAATGGCTGTGCACTTTTAGTTATGTATTTGAACCGAAATTTCAATGTCATTTAATTGCAAATAGAAAAAAGAAGAATATTTATTTGTAACAAAATATCATCGTAATATACCTACTTAAACTCTTTGATTACTCTGAAATATTAATTGATGCTATGTGGATAATTTGTATGGAAAAGTTTGATTGTGTCTTGCCTAGCCAATTGCCTGGAGATTGGGGATTGGCCGCTACCTCGTGATAATTAGCGATAGTGAAGATTAATCCGCCGCCGTCTGACTCTGGCTAAACTTAAATTAATCTTTGTTCAATTGTAGTCCATTTCAGCAGGCTCAGCTAAATAAACATTGGAATTCGAAATCATTTATGACAGATATTGAAGTTGTTTTATTTATCACTTAAATATAGTAATTTAAACACTTAACACCTAGGAACCTATTTACGGCTTAATACTCAAATGTTTTAAGTACCGATTAGCTCTTTGAGTCCTTGTTATGCGACATTTTTGTATGGCGCATCAAAATGAAACAGCTCTCAAATTTAAGCGTAGTTCGAGTATTCGGCGGTTAACAAATAAGCATTAGAACGTATGACAAATATTGAAAATAGTTCTGACTATTCAGTCACTGATCAAACATCACGAAAGCTAAAATATCTTCTAAACAAAAACACTATAGCCATCTAAGGAACGTTTGGAATGATTTTGAGTTGAAAATATTCCGCAACTGAAAGCAAATGTTGAATTTAAAATTGAAACGTGAATTTTGAAACGAATAACCCGTATTCGTAGAAAAAAATAAACATGAAACGCGGCGCGCATTCGACAGCACTCAGAGGATGGTAAATGTTTGTGACGTTGAACCGCAGTCGGAATAATCAGAAATATAATATGAGATTAATATATTATAGCTACACACGTATTTCAATAATTTATTATGTCTACGTGGGTAGTTTAGCACTAATTTTATAAAATAAGGTAGCAGGGTTCTATTACCTTACCTACCTATTCTTTTATTTTACCATCGACCCGCTTCAGCTTGGCACGGCTTGTCTTTCCTATTTATTTTAATTAGAATATTATATATAATACTAGCTGAGCCCGCGACTTCGTCCGCGTGGAATTTAACATAACAAAAACTGAGCCCGCGCGGCAGGACCCATTTTTTTAAATTTTGTTTTTCTAAAATAAAAGTAGCCTAAGTTACTCCTTATAACATCAGCTATCTACCAGTGAAAGTCCCGTCAAAATCGGTCCAGCCGTTTCGGAGATTACCCGGAACAAACACACACACAGACAGAGAGACAGACAGACAAACACTCAGATTAACGCAGATGGAGTAAACGCAACAAACGATGTGAAGCCGCATAGCATTCAATGTGTGCGTGACAACTAGGAGCGGCACTGTAGAGACACGTACATCTATGTGTGTGTAAAGTTGCCAGATATTGGGGAACGAACTCCCATAATTTTTCCGATTGTTCTCAGTAGTACTAATGTTACAAATTGGAAATGGTCTTTCGCAATTTAGGTACTTAAGTAGTAGGTATTTGAACAGAATAATGCTGATAAAATAAAATAAACTTAGTTTGTATTAATTTTTTCTGCAAATCGATAAGAAGATCTCTGCATTATCACTCAAGAACATTATAACATTAAAGATTTTTGGATGTCTTTTTAAGCATAATTAGGTACATTAAATTGAAAAATGTTATTAATTTAAAATATTTATTACAAATTAAAAGTTACACACATAACATATTAGTTCTATTATTTTTTTCTAACTAGAAGAGGTAGTTACATATACGATGCACAAATTATTTCTTGATAAGGTTTGCAGTTAATGAGGAAAAAAAATTGAAATTTCTCTCGTACAACAAAAACTACTAACTTATTTAGATGTATGGCAGAGTTTTAAATAAATATATAATATGATATATATACATAAATTATTTCCATATATAAATGTATAAATTAATCATCTTTCTACACCCCATGCACATTTCCCTAATTCAAGGAAACTTATTTCGATGTAAATTGGCAACACCAACCAATTACTATCAAAATTTTGTATTCCGAGTGAGCGATATCAAATTTTGGGTAAATAAATTACAAAACTATAAAATAAACAATAGTTACATGTGGAAAGATATGCCATCTGCTTTTTTTTGTTTTTGTGATCAACTTTTACACTTTTTATTTACGCCAGACGGCATTTTCAAAATAAAACAAGTAACCACCTTTGACGTGTAAGCGCTGTGACGCGAATTTCAGTACTGACGCGAGATTGTATTCGCTTTGTAAATTGTATTTGCTTTGGTGGACACACTTTTGTGTTCTAGGCGCGTCATCTGCCTATTCGTTAATCTGAGGACAAACAAAACATTTTTAAATCGCGTTTTTGCTATAGGTGTCGTATGTACTTCTTATGCATTTATTGAAAAGGTGTTATGTTGATATTACAAACAGACACTCCAATTTTATTTATTTGTATAGAGTATAGATTATAAACCTTACGGAAGATGTTCTCTAATTGATGCGAGGCACCTAGTTAAGAAGAACTGGACAAATAGACAGACGCGAGTTGCGACTTTGTTTAAATTTTTTTGAGATTAATAATGATTTTACTTAGATTTTTTTTTCCGCTACATATTATAATTATCATATAAGAAAATGCCACATGATTCGCTTCTCCGATTTTAATTGGGTGATAACTTTGATTATTGTTGTTGCCCATCTTTTTTCATGTAAGTTTTCCTTTTACATTTGGAGTTGCTACTTGCTACTGCAAATAAGGCTTTCCGTGTTTCCCGTAGTAAATTACTGTGACCTTTTAAAATAATACCGTCTCTACATTTTGCAACACCATTTACGTTGACCTCGTAACCTTTTTTAGTGTAGTTATTTGTAACGTTAACGCGTTGTTTTATAACATGTATTATACCCACTTATTTTTATTGGTAAGTATGTATTATATTATTTTTATTGTAATTATGACGCATGTTCATTTATATAAAAAAATTGAAACTGCCATAATATTTTCCACATAAGTATTTATACATCCAATTTTACTTGTGGAATTTGAACTTAAATAATGGTAGGAGGTATTTTTTTATAAAAAAAACAATTAACACGCGTTCCGATCCGGTTGTAGATATGAGAAGAAAATGTAAAATTGACAATTTGTAAGTGCCCCCGTAGGCCTAGACAAAATAAACGATTTTAATTTGAATGAATTAATATTAAAGTATGATACTTTAAGCAAAAATGTATGCTACCATGCTATTATGGCACATTTAAATTGAATATTTTTAAGAGTACTTGCCTATTTTCTTTTAAAAAGCATTATAAGAACATAGATTGTACTCGCATCGTTTTAAAAAACCTTTGTGGCCATTCACACGGTTAATCCGGCACTGATAATTTTTATTTTATCGTATCTAGATTCTAGATGTCAAATGTGGCATTACCTACAGGTTGAAACATATAGGGTATACTATTTTTTCAAAACTTAACTTTGTAATTCTTAAACTATCAGCTTTGGAGGAAACTTGAAAAACAAACGGTGTTATAGGAATACAGCTGTTGACCGTTTTCACAAGTCTACAAAACCTTTAGTGCTACAACTGTCCCGCAGAGCCGATAGTTTGAGATTTACAAAGTTAAGTTGCAAAAAAAATTTGTATACCCTTTTTGTTTCACCTAGTATATATGAAAAAGGTTGCACAGAACGGTGGCGATTCCTTTGGGTGCATGATTGCTTATTCTATCACCGTAGACCCCAAGACCTAATCCGTTCCACCAGGACAGTGAACTCTAAAGCAAACAAAATGTTATCTTTTCCGTAGTTAGTAAAATTATGTTAAGTGATTCGGCGCACCTCTGCGGCGCCTGCGACGGACCCCTCCGTGACTTGCCGCGTCCCACCGGGATGGGGGAGGGTGACTGGCACCTGTCCGTGGCGGTCGGGTAAACCTGCCTTGACAACTGACTTGGGACTTTGACGTTTTGCTAATTGAGATCCTGTGTTTTGTATGTAAAGTTTATATCTGAAATACAATAACAATGACAATCAACAATCTTTTTAAACGCGTTCTGTTTAAATGGATGCAGATACCAGCCCCTCTAGCCAAGTTGCTTCGTCTGCATTCGTTTCTACAAATCGCTACGCTTCATGTATCGACTTGTAATGTCATTTCCATACATTTAAGCGTAGCGATTTTGTAGAAACGCTTGTAGACGAAGCCACTTGGCTAGGGGGGCTGGCATTTCAATATAAACTTTGGTTTTTCGTCTGGGTTTCGCTTTTGAATTAAGTAGCCAGAGTCAAGTAAAAAAATATTTTCTTGTTGTAGTTATATAAGTATACTAGCTGTGCCCGCGACTTCGTCCGCGTGGAATTTAATTGACAAAGTTTCATACAAACTTTACTCCCCTATTTTATCCCCTTGGGGGTAGAATTAATCAAAATCCTTTCTTAGCGGATGCCTACGTCATAACATCTACCTGCATGCCAAATTTCAGCCCGATCCGTCCAGTGGTTTGGGCTGTGCGTTGATAGATCACTATGTCAGTCAGTCAATTTAGATGAAGCATTTGAAGGCGTTTTAGGTAAGCCTAATATTCTGCCCCCAAAAGGTTTTGGGGGGTATATTAGGCTTAGGCAGTAAAGTATCCGCCACATTACCGATATAAATAAATATAATGTAAAATAATAATATAAGTATTATTTGTAAATATAACCGCATAAGACCCGTAGCTAGTGAAAACACAGCTTAAATAATCAGACTGAAGTAATAAAGACAAGGTTTATGATTCGTAAAATAATAAAAATGTCGCTTAGTTCATTAACACTGTAACTCGAAACTCGAATCATCTCTTTCGTTGTTGTTGATGGTTGAAAACGACGTCTCGTAATTCGAACGTTAAAACAAGAGTAATAAAAGGGCGATAAATTCTTAGGATTAGGATTTAGGGATGTAACTCACTCACTCCACTCACTAACGGCCTGTTGCTCCATTGCAAGTAATGTATTAAAGTAAAAGGAATGGATACATTTTTCACAATTACACCTGCTTTTAGCTGTCGGTTTTACTTTACTATAGTTACTCATGAAGAAATTAGCCGTTACTAGGCAGGTCCTTTGACAAACCTACTGCTACGTAGTCTGTATTGTCATAAATATACCAACCTACATAGTACCGCACATTATTCCACATTTAAAAATAAATAAACAAATATCGCCCGGATGACACACCAACTATGCGTTCCGATCCGGTGGTAGATTTACCCTCGCCACCTCTCCTGGCAGCGGCCCAAGCCGAGGTCGTGTCCCTTGTGGCGCCCTTGAGCTAGCTGCCCCCCTGCCCCTCTGGCTGGAGCGCACTTGCGCTCGCCCTCTGTCCGGGTGAAGTTGTTATGGCTACTCTGGCCAACAACATATACTCATATCAAAAAAAAAAAAGACACACCAACTGTATGGTCCCTAACTAAGCAACGTTTGTTCTGTGGGTACCGTACAATAGACAGGGGGCGATCCCAGTGACGCTCAGCCCAGGGTATATTACGAAAAGGCCATTTCTGCGATCTACCCTGACGGAAATAGAACCCGCAACCACCATGTGCAGTGAGCCGAGCGGCCTACGCTCGAACCACTGCGCCAAGCGGTCGTCAAATTAAATTATCTTAATGAACTTTCAAGTTTTAAACTACTACAACTTACAACAAACTACTACTACTAATTGATTGACTCAGGCGTTACTTGGCGGAAATCCATTGTAAACATTGTCCTTATCCTAAATTGTTTTACTACTACTAATAATAATCAATAGCAATATCTGTCCGTTGAAACTCGCTCGAGTGCGAGAAGTGAATTAAAAGGGAATTGCGTCAAAACATATTACTTGGCGGACCGCAGTGACGTGACACCAATACTTTGCAAGTAATTTTTTCACTTTTTGATACAGATTTTCGTATCAAGCTTCATTCAAATACAGTTAATTTGCTGTGGCTGGTATTCCATTATGTTTATTTAATGTAACAAAGTCTGCACACAAATTTCCGATTTCTGTAAGATTGTCCTACTTATCTGTAAGATATAAACTACCGTTCATAACTTAATTAAACAGTGGTCCCAGCACTAATTCTTCTACGAACGATATTTTTTGTTTTTTTTACATATATTTTGTTGTACCTTAATGGTTTTGGCAATCAGAAACACTCCTAATCTTCTGAACCTCTTCACCTCCGAGACCAAGTGTCAAAACAGAAATATGATGACGATGCTTATCTCTGGGGCTTCGCCTTCACGGTTTTATGTGCCAAATATCCTCTTCAAACCCACCAAACGGAAAACAAACCCTAACCGATCGAGTAAAGGTGTATTTTGCGATGATCACCGCATCCAATAAAGATGATACCGTAGCCAGAATTAGGTCGTAGTAGCTCAGGTGTGTGCATCTTTTGACATTGTGATAAATGGTCATATCTCGGATTTACGGTCGACCACGCGACCGCTATTATTTATATTGATATTTGGATGCCGTGCAATAAATAAACATGATATATAGGTTATAGGGTAAGCAGTGGGAGCCGACATATATGTGGTATGGTTTTAACTCACATTAACGTGGTAGGAATCAATTTAGTACTCGGGAATTGAACCTTGGAACATATGACAGGCTGCTCATGTAATTACTAGACTGTCGAGATACAGGGAATTAAGAGGTAATAGATTACAGTTGTTTTTTTATATTAGACTTGTATTTGAAAAGTCAATAAGTACATGTAATAATTTTACATTGAAATTCAAATAAACAATGAAATTTTAATGCTGCTTCGCTTCGAACCAGCGTAACTCAAACAAAACGAATTCCAACTCGCGTCCAGTAAGTATATATACATAAACCAACCTGTTTTTCCGTCATACAACTTTTGTTAGTATTTCAATTGTAAATAGGCACTAACTAAGCTGGAGTTTTTATGTTATTGTAATCCCATTTCTGTAATTTGTTATTTTAGGTGCTGCAAAGGCTACTTCCATCACAAAAAGATTGAGATCACAGGCACTCGTAGCCAGTATTAATTTATTTTTATATTTTAAAAAATACATAATTGTGATGTGTTTACGACGACACCTAAATAAAGAACATGGCACATAAGCAATAAGGTCTGAATTTTCTTCCTGAAAATCTAATCTTAAGCTTATAAGGCATGCTATCATCTTATTCTTGAGTATAAAATAACGGTGCGACTTTCAAGTCACGGACAAAAGTTAGTACCCGCTAACGGTAGCCAGACGATTTCAATCAAGATATAGTCCACCCATATCCGAATTGAACCTGTCTTAACCGCATTGTGCGCGAGTGGATTATATTGCCTACGTGGTTAATATTTTATTGATATGAAGAAAATCTATGCCAGCGTGGTTTAGCAATGCCATTATTATACTCCAAGATTCTTCTATACAATGATGTTACGAGTATTACATATATGCATTTAAGAAAAAAGACAATGAAATAAATTGAACGGTGCAAGGCCTACGGGCGTAGCAGTTTCGTAGGCTGCATCGTACTACGCCGTACTACGCCGTAGTAGGCGTAGTAAAGTTTGAACAGCACGAGGTATTATGTTGTCATCAAGTCAAAACTAAACTAAATTTGACACATCTAAAAGTATTTTCGTCTAGCTTACACGTTACAACTTCTCAGTTGGTAAAAGGATCGCAAACAGTAGGTACACAATTTGTCATATTATTTTGTATAAAATATATATTTATTTTCCATATCTCATAAGAAGTAAGAAACATAAATTTATTCCGATGTTGTAAGCGCGAAAAGAAATTGAGGTCCTACAAAGAAACAAAATCAGATTCATGAATTGACTTATAAGAAATTCTTTATCGGATTCGTGCGAACAAATTGGGTTACGGAGTTGTAATGACGTTCAAGCGGAGTAATATAATAGGTCTTGAGTATATTTTATGTGTGTAGATACTCGTATATATTTACTTCAGACAGCAATTTTTTTTCACGTTACGTTAGTAAAATATTAAGCAAGCGAACTTCTGTAATGGGGAAGATGATATTCTTTAGTTTTTTTTTATAGGTAATCTTCATCATCTATACAAATAAATAACATTGGAGTGTCTGTTTGTAATATCAAAATAACACCTTTTCCTAAATGCATATGAAAGTACATACGACACCTATAGCAAAAACGCGATTTAAAAAATTTTTGTCTGTATGTCTGTCTGTCTGTGTGTTTGTTCCGGGTAATCTCCGAAACGGCTGGACCGATTTTGACGGGACTTTCACTGGCAGATAGCTGATGTTTTAGGGAGTCACTTAGGCTACTTTAATTTTAGAAAAACAATTAGGGTTCCGCGTAAAAAAATAAAAACACATGAAATCAAAGAGTATCTCCGAAACGGGTGGACCGATTTTGACGGGACTTTCACTGGTAGATAGCTGATGTTATAAGCAGGTACTTAGGCTACTTTTATTTTAGAAAAACCAAATTTAAAAAAAATATGAAAAAATGGGTCCTGTCGTGCGGGCTTTTTTGAACCCGAACGCGGGAGCGGGCTTTTTTGTTCAGTTAAATTCCACGCGGACGAAGTCGCGGGCTCAGCTAGTTTACTAATATAATACGTCATGCAAAATGTCGACTACATCTATGTAGATATGCCACTTCTAATAAATTGGTAGGAAAAATTTCGAACAAAGCTGTTCGTATTTCAATATTTTTTTACACCATTATTGTTATGCCTGATACTCATCCAAACCCCTAAGAATTGTTTCGGACTTTAAAACATCCTTCATAATTATATACAGGGTGTTTCAGGTATTTCAGGAATATTCAGGAATTATCCTTAGTCCTGCACAAACAGAAGCTTTTAGTGCAAACATACAAAATATTTTCTCAAATAAAACTCACCACAATACTCACAGCTTTTAACCCTGCAACTGCATAGTAAAAATATAGTGGGGAATAAAGAAAGAGGGGGGCGCCACCGGCCGCAAGCAATCCCGTGATTGAGATCGTGCCTGGAGCTCCCGAGGATAGGGATGCTTCACGTGGAACAGCCGACGAGCCATTGGTGCTGAGAAAAACACAGGAATAGGATTGATCTATAATAATATGAAAGTATTAACGCCATATTTTTCTCAGTTTAAAGATGATACAAAGTAGATTTTTTTGGTGAAATGTGGGTGTATCACAATATACCTCTGTCAATCTCTTAGAAGAATATTGGCGCGATGGTGATGATGGTTGTGTGATAAGTTACAGTTTGAATAAAAAAGGTTCTAATAAATAAAAATACCAGAGCAGATAAATCCTTTACAGAGTACGAAAACCGTAATAAATTCCTTCCGTTCCGTATACGGGACGCTAGTGGCCCAATTCTAGTTGGAACAGTACACTCGAGATCACAAGCGCTCCCCGCGGCCGTGGAATTAGTGAAATTAATGGGTCTTGTTCCGAGGCCGGCGGTGCACTGGGTAATTACCTGCTTTCATTCTGGGTTGCTAGCTTAATTGAACGTAGTTTTGCAAAATAGAACCAACCCACACACACTTTTGCAAACTGAAACCAACCTAGAACTAGTAACACAAGGTTGATTTTGGTCTACAGCAATGCATGTGGGTTGATTCCGTTCTGCAAAACGTTATCCAATTATCCGTTAACAATACTGCCAGAATAAAGTAAAGGAATGTTTCGAGGTTTCACAAAAAATAAGGTTTCTAAAGGCATGTCTGTAATTTGTTATTATGAATATACATTTGTAACAAAAAATAGGCATTCTAAAAACTGTAGAAGTTATAGTACTAATACAGACTGGGACTGACACGGACGGACTGGATGACCTTATAAGGGTTCCTCGCGGGGACTACGGAACCCTAACAAAAACACCATTGTAATGAATTTGTTCCGCGGCTGATTCGGTGTGCAATATCAAAATGTACGACTAACAATATAATCTCTGTGTCTGGGGTGTATCCTGACTCTTAAGGGACCACTACTTCAGGGTCTGTTTTAAAAATAAGAGTAGGCGAACTTTTTGAGATACACATTAACGGGGAAGAATGTTAGAAAAAAGTAATGAAAGCATTTTCTACCAAATGCTGAGAAAATAAAGTTGTGTTAATATTACAATAATAATCAGATTTTTTTCTTACAACCCTAAACATAGTTTTTTGATAATAATAATAATCATAAAGGCAAGCATTTTAAGGGTTGCAGCCAGCACTCATAATAATATTAAAACTGTGCTATGAGGGTTCCATCAAGATAAACCTTTGATAAAGGATGAACATTCTACATTGATTTTCACTTGAATATAGTGTCGCGTATCCGTGGTAGAAATTACCAGAGCCTGTACGGAGTGCGCACAAATGGGGAGGACAAAAAGCTCGAACGAAACGTGTCCGGCGCACTGTTGGCGAGGATTTAACATTTAAAATGTTCTATTATTTTTTTAATCTTACCAATGCAAAGTGGCGGGAATCTGGAGGGACTTATTTACACGTCCAGTTAGTGGCTTCAGTTAAAATAAAATGTACGAATTTTTGTACATTTAAATGATTGATTTTTCTATAGTTAATACTTATATATAAATAAATATATAGCCAGGTCAACACACTAACTGCAATCCCAAACAAATGAACGTTTGTTCTATGGGTACCGTACAATGGACTGTGGGCGATCCCAGTGACACCCAGACCGGGAAAAATTACGAACGGGCCATTTCCGAAATTTACTCTAACAAGAATCGATCCCGCAACCACTCGGCACAATGAGCCAAGCGGTCTATGCCCGAACCACTGTTTACTTTCGCTACAAAAAAGTTACAACATTTGTATTTTGTTTGGAAATAAGAAATAATAAAATTCAACAAATTTACTGATTGAAGTATTATAAAGTCTAGGCTATCGCTCTCGACTACATAGCATAGGAACTAATTTAAAGAATAGATAATTAACCATCCCACATTGGCAGGGGTTATTTTAAAATATTAGTGTTTTTTATTAAAACCGTTTCTTAAAAAAATATTTAGGTACCTTTTATAATATTTTTTTTATTATATTATAATTAAGTAATTTATTTAATTTATCCAAATGAACATACTAACATAAGTACATCACTACGTCTCCCTCCCTAATAAAACGTCTGTTCAACCAATCGTCATTCGAGATGACTTAGTGTCGAGACCACTCTACTATCTCATTCTTCAAACCGATTACCATCGCCACTCCTCATTAATATATAATCAACTAACTCTCAGTGAAACAGTAAGCAACTTCAAGCCTTCCTCAGACCGGTTAATCCCGTTACTCCTTCAGACGGCCATGCAGGGGCCAAGTCTGTTAACCGTCCCGATAACGCTCGACTTCCATTCTACTCGCAATACGTCGGTTTTGACATTTACAATCGGGCCAAAACTTTCTAAGTCCGCTAACGACTGCTTCGCGAGTCGAGTGAGTCGCGAATCGGTCGGCACGGGCGGGCGAATGGTTAGTGGACTACGGTACACTATAAAACTGACGTTTTGCGGACTACGGAAGACTGTCAAAATTGATGTATTTCGAGTAGAGTGCAAGTCGAGCGTTATTGGAACGGTGAACAGACTTGGCCCCCAGGTCGAGAGCCAAATTTTATTACATCCCGGTGTTCTATGCTAGCGGATTAGCTTGTTAAAGCTCTTTGAGACGCTAGCTCGCGAGTAATTAGGTATACTGTCGACCGCTTGGCGCAGTGGTTCAAGCGTTAGCCGCTCGGCGCACTGCACCGAGGTGGTTGCGGGTTCGATTCCCGTCAGGGTAAATTTCGGAAATGGCCTTTTTGTAATTTGCCCTGGTCTGGGTGTGTCTGGGATCGCCCCCAGTTCATTGTACAGTACCCATAGCACAAGCGTTGCTTAGTTTGGGACCATACAGTTGGTGTGTTCGTCTGGCGATATTAATTAATTAATTAATACTGTGGGGCATGTAAAGGATCGATAAAAATAATGGGAACAAGTGTACGAACGAGTTTTGCCTCCCCGTATATTTCTGCACACGCAGACATGGTAAACCATGTTTAATGTATATCGTCTGATTGAATGCACTGTGTCTTGCAGTAGCTAAGTTTTTTAATCTGTGGTCACATTTTAATTTAAACAAATGAATAGCTACATGCTTGACCGGGGTTGTAGACTCTACATACCAAAATTTGAGTATATTATGTGGATGAGTTTAATTTTATTTATCCGGTCACATCTCATATTTTTTTTTGTACTGCAAGTACACAGATTTTTTTCTTTAAAAAGCTACAGTAAATATTTTTTTATATTGCAAGCGTCTATAGGCTACGGTAGCTGCTTAATATCAGAAGGGTCGTACGATTATTTAATAAATAATAATAATAAATATCGCCAGACTGACACACCAACTTTATGGGACTAAACTAAGTAACGCTTGTACTATGGGTACCGTACAATGGACTGGGGGCGATCCCAGTCACACCCAGACCTGGTCAAATAAGGAAAAGGCCAATTCTGAAATTTGCTATGACGGGAATCGAGCCCACAACCACCATCTGCAGTGAGCCGAGCAGCCTACGCTGGAACCACTGCGCCAAGCGGTCGTCAAGTTGCGTTTGCGTCAATGTGCGGGTTCCCGACTTTGTTATCTTGAAAAACACATCGTATCGTAAGTGGTTCGAGCGTAGGCCGCTCGGGTCACTGCACATGGTGGTTGCGGGTTCGATTCCCGCCCGGGGCAAATTTCGGAAATGGCCTTTTCGTAATTTGCCCAGGTCTGGGTGTCACTGGGATCGCCCCCAGTCCATTGTACGGTTACCCATAGTACAAGCTTTGCTTAGTTTGGGACCGTACAGTTGGTGTGTCTGTCTGGCGATATTTATTTATTTATTTATATTCACATTTTACAAGATCAATATTGTACGTCTGTCTAGCCGTCAGTCCGTGCACATTGAACTTGCTATATTTATTCTCGTGTGCGTCCACGGGGGGCCCTGGAGACGCCGCTGGAAGCACGTAATTAAACTAGCTTTATTGCTTTATCTTAATGCCGGTGATGCGAAAATAATAAATACTTGATACCCTATTATCTGGGGATTTCGTGTCTGAACGTACTTCGTTCAGTTACAGTTATTTTTGTATTACAATTAAAAATATAAATATAAGCTATATTTACTAAAAACTTGTTTTCTCGAAATATTTTGTGAAAAATGAAAAGTAATCTAACTAATACAACAGAAGACAAATAAGTACATACCTACAAGATCAAGCTAAGATCAGGGTCAAGTCAGCAAACAAATGTATGACCCGCCTAAGGTTAAGCAGTTACCGTAGCCTATAGATGCAAAAATATTTCTTAAATATTCCGTACTTGAAGGAGAGTGGAACAGGAGAGTGGCTCTCCCACTCATCATACAAAACGCACCTTCGTACAAAACCTTATCTCAGAAGATCGGCGTAAAGTAGATATTATAGCGTCCCCGGTCGAGCCAGCCTGTAATAGTACATTGTTACAGGAGTGGTGAAAGTGACTTATTTAGTCCCGAGACGGGGTTTAGCGCCCGAGCGTAGCGAGGGCGCTAATAGTTCGAAGGACAAAATAAGTCTTTCACCCGAGGTAAACACAGTGCTTTTCATTACGAATACAAGGAAAGTAAAAATAAAAACAGGAATTGGCTAAAGAAAAAATATAAGGAAGTATGAACAATACTCTACAACTCGAAAAAAAAAAGATCGGATTGCCGCCTATTTTGTTTTTTTTCGTTGACCGGCCAACTTCATTATTTAGCCATTCTTTTTCAATTTCATCTTTAAATATTTTGCCCAAATCTATGTTATTTTAAAGAAATAGTTGGAACTAAATTATAATTAAGTCATTTAACAATATACATATATTCTTTAATTAATATTACTTAACTTTATGTTATTTCAATTTTACATCGTGCTGTGATTGAGTGACTGTAGAAAAAGTTTGAACATGGTTCCATAGAAATGTGAAAATGGAACTAGTTTTTTTTATAATTTGACAGCAGTCAGTTGAAAGCTTTTCTCCCGGGCCGGAAAAGTATTACTTTCAACCCGCTCCTCAGGCAACTTCGGACCTACTTTCAGAGTATGAGTAATGAAAAAATATTTATTGAACGTTAAAGGCACTACGAATTGTCTTTTACATTCTTAAGCCAACAGAAAGGTTTCAAAATTCAATATTTTTTATTATTTAAAAAATATTTGTATCGTATTTTTTTTCTCTACTGCCATTAACTACATTGATTTTTAATATTATAAATTTTACTCATAAGTAGTATCTACATAAAACTTGCTTCACGTATAGAAATGCATGCATGTGTTACGTTATACTGCCGTTATAATTATTTTTGAATGTTTGACTAGATCCTCGTACTTAGGTACTATAGTGATATAGTCTGTGTATAAAACAATCCTGTGCTGTGTAGCCGAGTTGTAGCACACACACAAGGTATGCTCACCAGCATTGTACCACAAACGCGTAATCTTTTACCAATACCGTGGGCCAGGGCGCCTCGGGCGAACTCCACACGTGAAATATTCAGCGCGGTGCGCTCTGTTTTATTCATGCGAACATCTGTTGTCTGTCTCGCTTTATCAGACACTTGCACACTGATATCATGTGTCAGTATCAGTGATTATCAATCACTTGCACACACCTGTGACCAACAATTTCTGTTCCCACAAAGAGACGATTTGAAAATGTCTCATGTGTCTACTTATTTGCATTCATTCAGCAATGATGCCTTCCTCTATGACTACCACCTACTACCATCTCAGACATTTTCCACTTGAATTCACCAGCTTATTGATTTAGTTTTAAATATTTTTACGTGCTAACAAATTCTATAGGTACTTTGTATTTTTATTGCGTCAATTGAATTATAATTAACTAATAATAAAAGTTAGAAAACTGAAAAATTTCGTAACAAAACATGGCGAACGGAATAACAAAGTCCCTCCAAGGATCTCTCGTTTGAATATACCAACCACTGTTCAACTCTTGACAAAATTAATTGCTTCCTATTGTGGTGCAAAGTTTCCGTGACGTTATCGTAATATTAAAATTTTCAACTTGGAGTGGTAACACTGGGCGATGTTTGTATGGAATTATCAACCTTAATTATTTATGTATAAAACTGAAAAAGATATCAATAAGATAAGATATAAATAATTAATTTCATTAATACAAATAGCATTACTATATATACATTATAATGCGTTAGAAGATTTTGAAATTACAGTAAAATAAATAAATATTACCAACTCCAATATACAAATTTGAGTTAAAAGTTTAAATTTCATTTATATGTTTTTTTTCATCTATCGACCATGTTTTATTACATAAATTATAAAAAACTTGTCTCCTGTGTTTCAAGTCTTTAGTTTTAAGAAATAAAAATAATGTACCCACATCCAGGTATCAAATTTTAATTACGTTACATTAAGGTATATTAACGTTATTTTACTGTATACTGGTGTATTCACTGAATGTAACGTAATGGAACTCGGTATTTTTAAAGTAAATGTTACATAAACGCTCCGGGAAATGGTAATGAGATGAACTCTTTACGAAACTCGGAAACCGTAAATTAACCAGCATGAGAGCTGAAACAAATTTTAATTAATTCGACTTGTAACGTCGCTTTGTGCCAAGTTTGAATTATAAGCCTATCTACAGGTTGAAACAGAAAGGGTATACGTTTTTTTTTCAAAACTTAACTTTGTAATTTTAAAACTAACAGTTTTGGAGGAAACTTGAAAAACAAAAGGTGTTACATGGATACAAGTGTTGACAGATTTCATAAGTATACACAACCTTTAGTACTTCAACTGTCCCACAAAGCCGATAGTTTTAGATTTACAAAGTTAAGTTGCAAAAAAATAGTATATCCTTTTTGTTTGACCTAGTATATAAAGATGTGCCGTGTTGTTACAAAAAAGTTAAACACGTGTTAAACACGATTTTCGTCAAATTTTACAGTAACAACGAAAATGTCTCACAAAATAGGCTACGTCGTACGTAGTGTGTTATGATTCGCCATTACTGTACGTGACTTTTATACCCGACTACGGCAAAGCCAAAAAGAAAGGTAATGTTTTAGCAGTCTCATTTTTATGTCCCACCGTAGCATCTAAGCTACCGATCCGATTTTTATGCATGAGGTGTCAATCGATTCGTTATTATGGTCCGGGTAACATAGACAATTTATTCGATCGAAAAGTTATAGTTCATAAATACACACATACATACATATAAATTACTAGCTGTGCCCCGCGACTTCATCCGCGTAGTATTGGATTATTGGGTTCAAAAGTATCCTATATGTTAATCCCGGTTATAATCTATCTGTGTTCCAAATTTCATCCAAATCCGTTCAGTAGTTTTTGCGTGAAGGAGTAACAAACATACATACATACATACATACATCCACACTCACAAACTTTCGCATTTATAATATTAGTAGGATAGTACAGAAAAACATTGTTACTCCCTATTTCAACTTTTAAATACTACGAGCGCTATCTATCGGCAGGTCTGATATAATTCGTGAAAATAAAAGAACAGTACTTTCTATAATCGGGTTAACTGTAAACTTTCTTTCTTTCTATAAAAGTTTTTACTTGTTTTTAGCAATTAATAAATTAAACTAAGGAGTGTGGGCCCAAAATCCCAGTAACAAAAGGTGTCTTATGACCTTGAAAGTCTCTTCGACCTTGTAGCTTAACATCTCTGTGCTTTATAGCATCGTATTCGTAATTACAGACTGAGTATGATTTACACCATACACATACTCCCAATCAAAGGTGTAGTTTATAAACCACCTGCGTTAATCCTCAATCAGGTAATATCCCCACCACAGCTCCGGTAACGTTAACTTGAATACAGCGAACGGACATTCCAATAATCAGGCTGGATTCCAATCCTATAATCCATCGACATCGCCAAAATAGAACCAACGCACAAAGCGACCGACACTAATTGATGCTTGATTTGTTTCTCGTTACGAGGTTTCACTGGTATTTATTTCATATAAGAAAGAGCATAGAGACGTAAGATAGGATGCTCTGTAGAATGTAATACTTAATATTCACCTCCTATTAATAAACGTGGTATAGCCATAGTTACACACAGAATTATCCCTTTCTGCCATCAGTAATTTGACATTCGAAAGAAGAAGACAAAGCATGGCGTAACTATTCGCCCGCTATAACTATAAGGGGGCTAGAGATTCACTTATAAAATTATATTCTGGGCAAGAGTTTAAAAAAAATATATACAGGTTGAAAGAGAGAGGATATTTTCAAAACCTTTTTCCTTTTTTTCCAAAACCTAACTTTGTAATTTTAATACCATCAACTACTGAGGAAATTTAAAAAACAAAAGGTGTTATAGGAATACAGCTGAAGACAGATTTCACAAGTCTCCAAATCTTTAGTACTTCAACTGTACTACAAAGCCGATAGTTTTAGATTTACAAAGTAAAGTTGACAAAAAAATAGTATACCCTTTCTGTTTCACCAAGTATGTTTTAAGTAACTTTAGCCTATAGCATTTAATTACAATAGCACTTTATATTATCGTATAATAAATTTTTCTCCCAACACTTTCATTTGACTCATTTCCTCGCTGTCTCTAGTTTCCAAATATGTTATACTAAGTTTTTTCGCGACAGCGTGCGCTACTTCATTTATACAACGTGATTTTTCCCTACTTTTTTGTATGTTGTTCCAAGTTTGACATTAATAAATTCATTCAAGCATCAACACCTACTCAGCGCAGTGTACGAGGCTTTGCAGGACCACGTCTATAGGGATGAACGCAAATGAAATGTCCGAGCTAGTCACTGAATCAATACCGATGCCGGCCCACATTAGCCGCCACCGCAGCTGTTGGCAGCCCTGCACTCTGGGGTGGACAATTGCGATACCTACAGTTTCCGAGATTCGGCATTCCTATCAATATCGGCTCAGGTATCTTACTGACCACTTCTGAATACACACACATGCAAGTTTGACGGAGGTAGAGCTAAGCTTGGCCATATATGGGCTGGCTTGGGGTAGTACCACCCTGTCACAGAAAATCGGTGGAAAGTAGCATTTATAGCTACGTTTCGTGCGATGAGTAAGATATGGAGGCCAGTCCGCCTCCTTCCCCCCACCCCCTACTCTGCGTCCTACTACGCGTACGCTTGTTTGCCGACTTTGTTATAATAAAACCATAATTATTGTTAGAAATAATTAAACAAAACAGCTCTTGTTTAACAGTCCATAATTATCGACCTCTAAGAAAATTATTATGGGTACACCATTTTATGTCTGTATTTTCCCAAATGGTAGCGATTGTATTTTAGTTCTAATGTAATAGAGGCCAGTCAGAGGTAAGCCCATTGTACCGGCCATAATCCCCCTCAAAGTCCAGCTGGTTCCTGGCCCGGTTTGCATTAGCGAACTCTCTTTCCAGGAAATATAACCAAAACAATTACACTGTTTTATATTTTCTATAGTTTCACGGGACGCCCGGCAGTTAAGAAATATTTGAGTAAATAGCATGCACGCGCACACACACAAGGGAAGACAAGATCGGTTGCGTGGAGTGGACATGACGGCATGACAGAGCGTCATGCCATTTGCCGTAACGGCAAACTGGTCGATTTTACTGACAAAGTGCGTCAATAGAAGTTTCACATCAAAAATACAGTGTTATGTAAATATAAAAGATTATTTAATTATAATTATGGCAACCATGACGATTCACAGCACGGGAGCGAACCCCTCCATCGCTGCTTCAACCGAGATTGCAATAAATATTGCACGAAGGAAACATGCCGAATGACGTCAGCACCGACTGCGAGAGTATAGGGTTACCAGATAATGGACCTATTTATTACCACTTTGTCTTTGTTGTAATAAATATTAAAGAGAGCTGGTACTGGTAGAGCAAAACTGTAGCCAACTACAGCTCATGTAGCTTTAAAAATAGCTGGCTCGACCAGGGTAGTACCACCCTCTCACAGACAATCAGAGTAAAGTAGCTATTAAAGCTGCGTTTAGAGTGTGAGCGCCGGGAGCCCAACCCCTCTTTTCTCCTACTCTCCTTCAGGTCGGCAACGTGCGAGTAATGCCGTTGGTATTGCATGAGTCTGTAGGCTACGGTAACTGCTTAACATCAGGCGGGTGGTATGCTCGTTTGTCGACTTCTATATATATATAACTCAAAGGTGACTGACTGACATAGTGATCTATCAACGCACAGCCCAAACCACTGGACGGATCGGGCTGAATTTTGGCATGCAGGTAGATGTTATGACGTAGGCATCCGATAATAAAGGACTTTTATTAATTCTACCCTCAAGGGGATAAAATAGGTGATGAAAGTTTGTATGAAACTTTGTCAATTAAATTCCACGCGGACGAAGTCGTGGGCACAGCTAGTTGTTACATAAAACTATGGCTACAATTAGTCTGTCTAACTTCATATTACCCGTTGGCTTGTTGTCCATTATATATCTTTGGACAAGGGTAATATTTATAGTGCGCTATGATTAAAATTGATTAGGTACGTCACTATTTAGGGAGTTTTGGAGAATTTACTTTACCTTTGATAAAAGAAGAGTACGTTTATTTTGAAGATGAAGTGACATGGAAAAATAATCATGCATTTTTAAAACGTTGGTATATCTTGCAGTTCCTCTTTACCAAGAACAATTATTTTATTCTAAAATTTAAAAACTAAATTAAACTATCGGTAGTTTTTATATCGTTGTAATGGCAACCCTATTCGAATAAATTTTTTAATGTAATTTGTTCGCAGCGCGGACAGGTTATATTAAATTTAGATGCGGCAATCCGAGCCGTTACGGACGCCAGTTGGTGTTGCCAGTTACGATAACTTTGTTTGGGTCAGTAACATTTAGTTTGTGTCTTGTCGATTCAATTAGTGTAAAGACAAACTTCTCCCGTAGAATCCCAAACGACGCCAATGTTAGACTTGATGGCAAATAGAAATTCGAGAATATCATTTGCAATTTAGCTTCGGCGGAATTTATTTATTTATTCATTTTCTTTTATACAAAAATGTTAAGCAGTTACTGTAGCCTATAGATGCTTGCAATACCAATCCCAATTGATGGAGATTGGGATATAATGTGTGAACAATGCCTTTGGTACGACATCAGGCGTTACTTACGCTAGTTCGCCTATTTTCAACTACAGGTATTGTTACATAAAAAAAATCTAAAACTGTCTCGTATACGTCCAGTAATACCTAAATTCATAACATTAAGCCATACATAGCTCCTAATTATGTCCCGGATTCTGTAGTATTGAAGGATAATTAAATTCATTTTTTATTTATCTTTAAGTATATATAAAAATGAATCTCTATTTCCTTGGTCATCGCATCACGCGTGAACGGATTAAACGATTTCGCTAATTATTTTTTTGTTGTGTGTATTATTGTCAGGAGAAGTTTCTTATGAAATAAAAACTAAGAAAGTTGAGCGGAACAATTCGAATTCGATATTCAAGTTAAGACAGGACAACTTCTGTCGGGTCAGCTAGTGACTAATAATTAAGTAGTTATCGTCGTAGTGAAAATTAAAATGGAGCTACAAAGATAAACAACAATGGAAATAAGGTTGTAAAGACTCTTTACAACCTTATTTCCATTGTCTTTTTAATGATACTCTTTACTAAAGAGTATCATTATTGTACCGTTGTTAGTTTCGGGCGCCCTCTACCGGTGGCGTATTTGTTAAATAAACCCGCTTTGGGCTGTCAAAGTATTTCCCTTTCCGATAAAGTTGCTACACGCCTTGATGTCGGATTTATGTCGTGCTAGTTTATGCCCGCGACTTCGTCCGCGTAGTATTTAACTTAACAAAAATGTCGGGATTATCGGGATAAAAAGTATCCTATGTGTTAATCCAGGTTATAAACTCTCTGTGTTCCAAATTTTATTCAAATCCGTTCAGTAGTTTTTGCGTGAAGGAGTAACAGACATACATCCACACTCACAAACTTTCGCATTTATAATATTACTCGTAGTAGGATTAATAGGATGTCCGGCACTCATGCTTGAGATCAGATTTTTAAAATTAGTTTTTTCTAGGGCATATAGGGCATACAGCTTTTGAAATAATGTAGCAAGTACTTGACAAGGTGTGTATGTCTCGATTACATTAATTCAGGTCAATAGTGTTAAGACCCATCATAACAAACAATACAAACACACATTACAAACATCTAACAATTAAGTTTAATAAATATGTCGGAGAACCTACGATCTGACGATGGCAACACCGCCTGACAGCTGTCGAACGCAAGGATGACGTCACAATGCGCCATCTTTGGATGCGGCCGTTGGAGCGGGCGGGCAATCTAAGTTGAGAGCTCGCGCCGAGCGGACGTGTCTGTTCGACTGCTTCGAATTGATTTAAATCGATGTACCTACTTTAAAATGATAAAGTTTGAGTTGCGTTAAAAGTGTTATTTTACTCGAGACTACCCATTATGTCAGAAACCGATGAAAACGCGTGCCTACCGAGCCCTGCAGGAAAGCTGTCTGCGACATCAGAAGCGGAATAAAGAACTCGGAAGCCTACAGTAACGTCTACCCACAGTAACGTTAAAATTGAGCTAAGTAAATTTGCTATCAACAAGTAGACGGTTAACATTCGAATTTGAATGTTGTTTTGCTTACGATTACTGCTTACTTCATTGTTGTTATTTAGTGTGTGTTAAATTGCTGATTGAAACTGTGATAATGAAACTTATGAGGACGCCTAGTCTATGGAGGTATCTTTTTAGGAGTAATTCGCGTAATTTACTTCAAGATACTTCTCGAACGTCTCGCGACTACAGTGACGACAGATCGGATCGCAATCCGAACGATAGACGTCGTACTTTGCGAGATTGCTTACGTGTCCGAGATCGACGTGATTGTCACAGTGCCGATGTAGCAATTGACTCGTGAACGTCTTCGAAGCAACCAAGCCAGACAAGATTACCTAGCTAATCAACAACGACGTACACTACGTCAGTTTAATGTTCTTCGTTATAAAGTGTTCTCAGCCGGCAGCGGTAGTTATGGTAAAACTACGCAAGCAGCTGTGCAGTTTATGGTGCCGTGGCAGGCGCCTGGCGTTGGAGTTGCTGCGCGTGTGCGGCGGCATGCGAGCTATGTCACCATATACGCTACGAGCGAACATCGCGCGTTTCGGGATCGACGGTGTGGTCATCAGCGACACATGGCGAATCTGGATGACAATGATGGTCACAAGTAAGCGTGAAGCAGAATCTGGTGAGTCGAACCATGTTTATCTGGTGCCACGGATTCTATAAAGTGAAATTAGACGTGGTACGTATTACAGTGCGTTTAAGATAGTAAATGCAGGTGCGCGTGATATTTTTATTCTGATATGAGGGTGGACAATACCAACTGTTGTCTGCTATGTGATTGTGTTGTGTACTTAGTTTGACTTGTTTAGAGGAATTTCGGACCGGACAGGCTGTCGCAACCGCTACGGTAGCCAAGATCAGCAGGCTCATAGACAAAGAGATCGTTCTCCAGATACGTCGTGAAGCTCAATGGAGGCGATCTTGGTTGGACTTATAGTGTTGGAGCGATCTGCGACTAGTTTTACCAGGTTGTTAGTACGGCATCTCAAATCATCATCGCCAATGCGTGGCCCTCGTCAGGCCTACGGCAATGCTCCCGACGAGACACACCGCGGACACCTCCGCTGGTATTGCCAAGTCGGCGCCAGGCATGTTCGCTAACTGCGATGACGCGAGCGGTCGCCATGACCGACACGGTCGGCATAACCTGTTATTCCAGTGCGAAACACACTGCAGGCGCTTTGTGCGTCACTGGTCTTCACGGCGACCCGGGCAGATCACGTGCTGCCAACACAGAACGCGCCTCTGGGACCAACATTGAAGAGGGAGGTCAGCGAAGCGATGGCAACGTCCTTGCCGTCGACGGGCGCAGAATGTATCGTGGAAACGATTCGTTCTATCTGTGGTTTGATATGAGTAGCACCTAAGTCTAACGACCTTAGGATTAAGTACTTTGCGGCAAGTTTGGTCTAAGAAATGGGAATGTCCTAAGAAACCCAAGTCGGAGTCTACTTCTCCGCCTCGCTTTTCTGTCACCCTGAGTAGCGATAACAGCTCCGGTGGATTTTTATGTTTTGTAAACAAGGTAATTGGTGCGACTGATGGATGTAGTCAGGTATCGCCGAGCTCGGGGGAGGTAAATGCTCTGGTTGAGTCCCCGGACCCGCCAGTGCGGGGGAGGTTCGTGGGCTGCTGGGACTTGCGGGGTACTTTCACCGATACATGGCAGGGTGCGTTTCTAAAACCGCCTGCATGGCAGGATTGCTGAGGAAGGCGATCGAATAGCATGGTGACTCTCACAGGGATAGCAGTGGTGTCGGTTTATAGTACGGTGATTCACGGACTCGTTGTGGGCGATTGTTTTCTCATAGAAACGAGGAGAGGAACCGATCGAGGCTCGATCCGGGGTTCAGGGATCCGTTCGGGATTGTAGAGGTTCTGGATAGTGATCGGTATTGCCTGAGAACTTTGAATTCTGAGAGGACATACAGGTGCCCGCGCGATGGAATGGGAGGGATTCCGAATCACGAAGTTTCGTTGGATGTCGAGCTGGATCTGGAATCTGACGATGGCAATGCTGATGATGTCTAGCCTGGTGGAAGCGTTGCGGCGCGTATGAGCGTTGTGGCGCAATATGAGCGTTGTGGCGCGTATGAGCGTTGTGGCGCGTATGAGCGTTGTGGCGCAATATGAGCGTTGTGGCGCGTATGAGCGTTGTGGCGCGTATGAGCGTTGTGGCGCAATATGAGCGTTGTGGCGCGTATGAGCGTTGTGGCGCATATGAGCGTTGTGGCGCAGTGTGGGCGTTGTGGCGCTTATGAGCGTGGTGGCGCTTGGGCACGGTGTGGTGAGTGTGTGCGTTGTAGCGTGCATAGGAAATATCTTGTTTCAATCGGGTGTGGTTGATATGAGCCGTAGGAGCGGCGGCATGTGCAAACATGGTTACCCTTAATTGCGTTGGGGCGCAAATAAGATGAGTCGTTGGTGCGACGATATGCTTTTATGAGTACCCTTGCTCTCGTTGTAGCGAAAGCAAGATGAGCCGTCGTAGCGGCGCCGCTAATATTGTTTGTTACAGCTAACGATGATGATGATGAATTGTTTGGTTTGTAAGAGAGTGAGAGAGTGTCGAGTCATTGACTTGCTCAGATGTGAGGTCAGAATAGCCGAACGAAGTACTGGGTCGATGTGCGACCTTTGCGGATGCTGCACACGAGGACGTGTGAGACATCAGAGATGGCCGTGTCGGAGAACCTACGATCTGACGATGGCAACACCGCCTGACAGCTGTCGAACGCAAGGATGACGTCACAATGCGCCATCTTTGGATGCGGCCGTTGGAGCGGGCGGGCAATCTAAGTTGAGAGCTCGCGCCGAGCGGACGTGTCTGTTCGACTGCTTCGAATTGATTTAAATCGATGTACCTACTTTAAAATGATAAAGTTTGAGTTGCGTTAAAAGTGTTATTTTACTCGAGACTACCCATTATGTCAGAAACCGATGAAAACGCGTGCCTACCGAGCCCTGCAGGAAAGCTGTCTGCGACAAATATATATACCTAGTTGAGGTTCGCCATCTTTTGCAAATACTTATTCATATCAATTATATTACTCTACAGAGAAATTATGATCATGTTTAATTTTGAAGAATTGTACTTTTGATACTTCGTCTCGCTTGATCGCAAGCCCACAACGTTTTGAAAGACGCTATCTTTATGTAGATAGCAGTAAAATAAGATAACTTATTATAAGTTATAAACGCTCCAATCAACTTTATGATACACCCAACTAACATGGGCGCAGTTCTACGTAGTGTTTCAGAACACGTCCTGAAGCGGCGAGTTAACGGATTAAAACTTGCCGCCTGGCGCCTCTCCACACTGCCGCTGCCGCCGTTCAATACGTGACGGCTATAATCCCGCTCCTGTGTCATTAAAGGACTCTAGTCTTAATTTATTCACAAACAGCAGCTCTATCGTGTGTTAATACGTTCGCCAGAAGTCGCTACTTACTTCCGTCTGCCGCCTAAATTGTTAGTTCCTCTTCCGCCGTACAAACCCGTAAAAATACTGTACGTAGACGCTAGCTAACGGTAGAGCATGAATATATAAATTGGCAATTCAAATATACTTACTCAGTAATGTGCTGGCGTAACAATAAAAGCTCAGCGCTGAATATTCCTGAAACCGACGCGAAAGCTCCGCAACGCGAGGAGACAGTGCGACGAGCGAAGCAAATGACAAATTGAAAAAGTTCAGATGCACTACTGCAGATTCGTGAGTTCTCAATGCGCATCTACATATAATACCTACTTTTATTTTCACGCAGAATTGTAGAACTCATTTTTGTTTTTTGAGTTTTAAGTCTTGTAAATGTTCAATTAAACACACAGGCTTCTGCTTGACATACCTCTTTGCTCTAACTAAACCTAGCTATTGGCGGGGCGTGTGTGTGACCTAGTTCTAGTCCACTCCAGTGTAGTGGAAAAGTGCAGCAGCCACACCGCTCTGGTGTTCAAGTGTGTAACAGCCTAAACGTGCTCTACTTTTATTTGATACTAGCTCTTATTGACGATTTTGCCCCTTAAGAAACTTTGTGATCTGAACTTCGGTACCGGTTTATAGCATATTTGAGTATATTTTTAACTCAGAAATTTGAGCGGATAACCAACGAGATCGCTATTTATTTATAATCTTATAACAGACTCAAAACTATAAAACTTAAACTGACAGCTGTATCTTATGTCCTAGAAGTACCTTTCAAAAAATATCGTGTGGCCATGCTTGTTATAGCTCTTAGATATGTGTTAACTACCGTTTAAACCTCTACACGATGCATGCGTGGTCACGCATGGGTCCATGCATATGCGTTGATGCTGCGGAGACCACGCGCTGAATATTCACTTTACACTGGCATAATGAAGTGAATTTCAGTAACATGCTAGTTTAAAACACGTTTACAAGGGTTGTTATGTTCTTATGCTACCACGTATAAACTTGTTTGCAGGTATTTAAATATCTTCGAATAGTGTGATTCCGTATTAATATGCATATTGGCTGTCTTAGGAGAGCCTAATTAACTTCTTAACAGCCTAATTTTGCGAATGTTAGCAATATAAACTTCGAACATGCAATAGCATACGGTCAGTTTTTGCGCGTTTCAATAGTTCT
Organism: Notodonta dromedarius; assembly: GCA_905147325.1. Taxonomy (NCBI): domain Eukaryota; kingdom Metazoa; phylum Arthropoda; class Insecta; order Lepidoptera; family Notodontidae; genus Notodonta; species Notodonta dromedarius. The sequence continues at coordinate 9,037,275 of LR990172.1, forward strand.
TCTTTAAAATAGGTAGGTACCTACTTTAAAAAATATTTATATATAAAGGTTTATTCGCAGTTTAGATTTTTAACAATTCATTAGATACTCTAAAAATTAGGTCACAATCCCAGAGGACTACAATTAAAAGAGCGCTACGGAATTTAGTTGGCTAGTTTGGACCGCGCCGCCTAATTATCTGTTAGCGGAAGAGCGCAGCAGCGAACAAAACGTTGCATTATTAAACAGTGAGCTCGCAGAAGGCGCCCGCGCCGTGGTGCCGCGGACCGGCGGCAGTGTGCCACGACAAGACGTGGCCAGGGCTGTCAGATATTTCAACATGAAAATCTTTATATATATTGTTGCGACCTAGAAACTATTTGGTCAAATATCTCGAAGGATCCTTATTTTATCAGCTTTAGACTAAAACGCATTGTTAGTCTAGATGTAAGTACTCCATCGATTAATTATGAAAGGTCTCGAAAATGGAATATTCGAAATTGTAGGTATGTAGGTATAAGGTGAACGCCCTTGCGTTATTGGCGCGGCGACTACTCGCGAACGAATACAAAGGGAAGCCGACAATGGGTCTCGGGATCGTTGGATTGCGATTATTATTACCTACATACCTACCCAGAATGTTCAGGAAAACACCAGCTCGCATCTTTATTCCGTATATAAGGAGTCGACGACGGACAGCGAGTTAGTTACTTCTTTGAAGCGACAGGGAACGGAACCCAAGTAAGCGAACAAACAGCAATATACCAGTGACCTAGGCGATATATTGGAATACTGTGCGACTGCCAAGTGATTCGGAACAGTGCTTGTTGTGTGTAACTAGTGTCAGTGAACTAGTGTAGTACTGTGTATTTGCCGAGTTTGTGGAGAGCGTTAATAAACCTTTTTACACGTTTAACGGCATTTAGTGTACCTACCCCTAGTACTTAACAATATAAACCTGCATGTCTTAGAAAATCTAACCAATTTTCGAGAGACATGTGAAATCCAATCCGCACTGGGCCAGCGTGGTGGATTACGGCCTGAATCCCCCTCGTATTGAGGGGAGGCCCGAGCCCAGGAGTGGGACGTCAAAAGAGCTAGATTATTATTATTATTATATAATTAATTCCGGTGTGAAAGTTTTCGTAATTCTTCTGAATGATGTCACGGATTGTGATGTTTTTTTTGTAATTAAGTGGTCATCTGGAGTGTTATTAGCTATAGTGGGACAAAAGCTTAGTCTAATGTCTGATGATTATAAAAATCCTAAAAGTACCAGGTGTACCTATCTATCACAATGTCTACGAATCTCCTTAGTCTGACGCAAACACATATTTCACGTGACAGGTGGACAAATGAACTTTGAATCACTAATTACCCTATCTGTGTTGTTAATTTCAGTACCAAAATGATTGTATGATTTTGTCAATATTGCATTGGTGAGCGGTAGTAACCAATTAACTACTAATAAAACGATAATAAAACGTTTTTCAAAAAAAAAAAAAGACTATGTAAGAAAGTGGTATTTTTATCATACTAATATTATAAAGAGGAAAACTTTGTTTGTTTGATTGTAATGTATACGCTCCGAAACTACTGAACCGATTTGAAAAATTCTTTCACTGTTGGGAAGCTACACTATCCCCGGGTGACATAGGCTATTATATATTTTCAAAAAAATTTGGGATTCTTACTAAAACTCGAATAATGTAACCGCAATGTACCCGTGCGAAGCCGGGGCGGGCCGCTAGTAAACAATAAATATAAATAATATTAATTATGTCGTTACGTTAGTTATATAGAGCTGAGAAATTACACAATGCTTTCTCAATTCCCCAGTGAAATACATTTTTGTGACCTATTTATTTCTTAAGTCCAATCATGTGGCAACCCTACTCCGAATCCCACCCGGACACGTATCGGGCGGCACGTAGCTACGTATCTACGTAACCGGAACTTATACGCCAATGGCCGACGGTAAAATTCAATTCACATCCTCTTTTTGCGAAAACGGTAATAATGGTTCCGTGTGTACCTACCATTACACATTTGTGAGTGTAATTTTATTTTTGTTGTGTTATGGAAGGATGCTTTGCAACGATTTATGTGGTACCGCTGTGGTAAACACATTCGGTGATTTTGTTATGTATAGGGTTTATTTATTATTCATAAAATGAGGATGTTTCCAACATAATAGTAGTTTGTGCCCTATATACCAGTAAGGCCAGGACCTTGCCTTCTGGGACTCTTCTATTATAAGAAGATCTTTTCTATCCCTCTAAGAGACAGGTACCCTAGTACAAGTAGACGAGTAGGTAATTACTTGTTTTCAAGTAAAAGTAAAGACTTAAATTACTTATTTTAGTAATTAGACTGCAAAGTGACATGAATAATTCCTTTCTTCATGTTGTTTTAAAAGATACCTCATTACTCCCCCTTGAGGCGAGGGGAATACGGCCATAGTCCACCATGTTAGCCCAGTGCAAGGTTTTGAGTTTATTAAAATCTGTATAAAATCCCGGATTTCGAATAACTCGCAACCAACGTCCGAAACTAACTGTACGAGTTCAAACTTTTTAAACTGTTGTTCGACAATAAGTTGCACATTTCAATAACTAACAACTCTCAACAATTAATAATCACCTGTGCTATAAGTTATTAAACCGATGAAAAGGAAACAAAACAAACGATACGCAAACTTTGTGCAATCTGAAAGAAAAAGTGGGGTGTTGCGAAAACAAGCATTAGTGGAGTTGAACGCAATAACGAACTTCAATCGTTACCGCTCGTTAAAAATATTGCTCGCCGTTATTACGTTATTATAACGGCGTTGTAACGGCGGCGGCTTCAGATTTCAGCTTTGTGGGAGAACACCAATTAGTGGAGTAAGCAATCTTTTGTAAGTAATCTTAAGTTAGTGGCGTGTTCTAAGTGTTCTTATAAGTGTTATTTAATTTGAACAGTCACTTTTTAAATGCTATTTTGCGTTATTTGGATGGAAAACGGATTCTCAGTTTTCTTACGACAGTCTTATCTTCCTATCACACGACTTAATCTTTTCTTAGAAAGGCCATAAACTAAGTTGAGTTAAATTTAGCAGACGAGTATGCGAACTAAACCTCTTGTGAAACTTAAAAGTTATCTACAAAATTTTGCCGCAACTTGCGAAACGCAAACTGTCAAAAGTTGTTAAACTTGTTTTATAGTCGCAACGTGATATCAAATTAGAGTTACAGCGTCCACATCGGCTATTCTTGCGGAGTTATCCGGATAAGCAATGTTATCATATCTAACTTGAACTCATCAACATACAAATTAATTTGATTTCTTAATCAATTTATGTTATTTTCATTAAAGTGTTGCCCAAGACCAAAATAGATCCTACGAGACACAAGAGTCTCGGAGAAGAAACATAAAGCGTCTATATTTTTTTAATAGAGTTACTATTAACTTCTCTAACGAAACTACATCTCTGCCTACCGGTAACACGCAATACCTAATCTTGCCTTTCGTAACTTAATATAGTGAAATCTCTGATTAAACTTTTATGCCGCTCACCACTTTATATCTGGAAAATTAATTAATATATTAACTATACATTTTCGTATGTAAAACTTTACAGTCACACGTAGTTTCCTAGAAATATATAGAGATGTCGCCAAAGCAATACCTACCTAAATTTAATCTTAACGTTTTGCGAAATTATCTCATAAAATGGCCTTTAGAACAAAAAATCATAGCATTTTTTATCATTGAAAGAAGAACAGTAATAACTAACGCACCTCAAAAGGCTTTCGCGTAGCTTGATAGTCGGAATGCTGTGAGAAGAAACTATAATGATAGATAGATAGATATCGCCAGACAAACACACCAACTGTATGGTCCCAAACTAAGCAGAGCTTGTACTATGGGTACCGTACAATGGACTGGGGGCGATCCCAGTGACACCCAGACCAGGGAAAATTACAAAAAGGCCATTTCCGAAATTTACCCTGACGGGATCGAACCCGCAACCACCCGGTGCTGTGAGCCGAGCGGCCTACGCTCGAACCACTGCACCAAGCGGTCATCAATAGTAAGTTATAGTAAGTCATCTCTACATACATAGACATACCTACCTAAATATACAGCGTGTACTAGTGAGCGTTTGTCCGGCTCGTCCGGACATGGTCCGGGTGTTCCCCGAGATAATACGTGTGGATTGCTTCCTGCTCTTCCGCTGGTCTCTTCTATTGATTGTCCATTACCGACCTAGCGGAACAATATTGTACCGTGTTAATACGACCTATACAGGGTCATGTAGGGGAGTAAGTACATAATATTAATTTTTATATTGATTTCCTGCTAAAAATAACAATCTTGGGATACGGAAAATAAAATAAATAAGCACGCTAAAGGAATTCACACAACAAATACTGAATTTCAGGGTATTCTCAATTGCGGTTTCAACTGAAATTTTCTTTCACCAACCTGAAGGGAGTGGGCCAGAGGGCAGAGAAGGGACCCCTCCCTTTTGGCTACCGTTTCTTACTCATACAGCTATATTAGCTACCTTAAGCCGTACTTCTGTGAGAGGGTGGTACTATCCCAGTCGAGCTATCCCGTATATGAGCTGAAGTCAATCGGCTATAGCTTGGCTCTACCACCATCAAACTCCCTATCAAGTCGGTAACGTGCGAGCAATGCCTCCTTTGGTAATGCAAGCATCTATAGAGTACGATGACTACTTAACATCAGGTGGGTCATACGCTTGTTTGCCGACTTTGTTATTTTAAGAAAAGCTCAGCTTATCCTGTAAATGTTCCCTTAGATGTGCATCCGACCGGACATGGCATTATTCCGTAGGATAAACAATTATTCGGTAAAAGTTTTCCCCTAAAAAGTTCAGCAGTACTATGTACATTGCTTACAAACACAAAGCAGTTCCTAAACGACAAGTAAACATTCCAGCTACCTCCCCTCCTCCCTGGAAGAGCTCAATGCGGCATCCACCACTAGAGCCTAGAACACTCACTGCGCTGTTTACAAAACGCGTCACTTCGCGCCGTCAAAGCTCCCGTAATTACATTTAGCAACTTGCATGCTTTCAGGATGTACCGTTTCAACGGATATAGATGAATAGATTCAAGTTTTCAGAACTTGTCTAAGTAAATTATTCATTGATGCTAAAATGTTGGCATCTTGAGCAAGAGGCCTTAAAACACAGTCGCATAAACAGCATCTAAACCAATGCTCCCTATGGCTAAACGGACGAATCGCCACATCAACGTATGCTACATGCAACACGCTACAAATATTCGCTATCGCAATAATTACTTGTCATAATTACACCTGCTGAATATTCAACGAGCGCTGTCCACCGCACCGGCGCGGACGTGGCCGCGCATAGCGAGCGATGTAACCTGCACCTAGCTATTAAAACACCTAAAACACTTTATGGGCGCTCATGCAATACTTTGCGTCTAACAAAATCCCGTTCGACGGTAAAGTAGAAAGTTGTACCTTCTTATTAGGGAGATATGTCGTAATTCTTATTCTGTGATGTGCTTGTCAAGGTTTGGATCTTGACAGCACCTTGCTCAATTTGTTATGATTGTTCAGCATCGCCATCTGAAGCATCTATTCAGCAAGAACGTCGTAATTTTACAATTTGTAAGCTTAAAATAAATAAAACTATTATATATATCATATAAGCACACACACATATTTTTAGTTTCCGTCCTAGAACTCAAACTAAGGACTTAGGTGGCTAAACTTAGTCTATTAAATATGTTTTATCTTGGGTCTGGTTTTATACGCAACATGATTACTAAATAAGACAAAATTTACGACTCTACGTGATCACAAATTCTATTTATGAATTCTCAAATATTTTTACAGAAAACTTGTCGTAAAACGTGTAGAAAATATAAAGTGTGCGATGGCGAGCGGCTGAAATATATGACGGAGGACCCAGCGGAGCGGCGTCTTTCTGAAATATTGGGATTACCTTCACCGTAGCTGAGATATGAGCCCAGATGACTTACATAGCCACTATCCTAATACTTCATATAAGTAGACACTTCTTACTAGTAATGGAACATTACACAGTTAGCATGTGAAAATATTACATATGTGTTCATAAGTAGCACTGGCTACCGACTTAGGTAGAAACTTTTTAAATCATTGCTATTAAATCGCAATGTGTTCGGTACTGTCACGGGATTTATGATAAATCGAATCGACCAGTGACTTCATAGAATTAAGTGTCATAGTGAAAATTCACTGAGTAAAATCATTTACACGGGTAAAATAACAGAGAAAGAAAAAAATAATTTCAACTAATGAAAATGAATTGAGAGTAGCAATCATTTACACATGCTTACTTCTTAAGATGCACTAAAACTAAGGTAACACGTTGGGTTTCCGTGAAACTTACTTCTGTTTGCATGTGTGCATTATTAAAAAAGCGTAAAAGGGTACCTAATACTTAATCGGTGTTTATTTATTTCTTATTTTGTTATTTATTCTGCAAATTGGAGATATTAATTTGTAATAGGTAGATACGTACATACTTATGCCATTATTTACTTATCTCTGGTTTCCTTGAAGCGTTGTCAGTTTTTATTTTTTTTATTTTTATTTATTCAGGACAACAAACAATTGCATAATAAAAGCTTAAGTATAAATAATTTAGTAACACATCAGGAGTGATTACGCAACCAGCACCGTTATCCACAAAATAATAGTTTTATACCTAACTAGCTGAGCCCGCGACTTCGTCCGCGTGGAATTTTGATCCTTTCTTAGGGGATGTCTACGTCATAGTAGCTTTATGCATGCAAAGTCTCAGCCCGCTCGGTTTATAATTGACAAAGTTTCATACAAACTTTCATCCCCTATTTTATCCCGTTGGGGGCAGAATTAATCAAAATCCTTTCTTAGAGGATGCCTACGTCATAACATCTACCTGCATGCCAAATTTCAGCCCGATCCGTCCAGTGGTTTGGGATGTGCGTTGATAGATCACTATGTCAGTCAGTCAGTCAGTCAGTCACCTTTGAGTTATACAAGGTGACACATAATGGGTATACTTTTTTTTTCAAAACTTAACTTTGTAATTCTAAAACCATCAGCTTTGGAGGGAACTTGAAAAACAAAAGGTGTTATAGGAATACAGCTGTTGACCGATTTCACAAGTCTACAAAACCTTTAGTACTTCAACTGTCCCACAAAGCCGATAGTTTGAGATTTACAAAGTTAAGTTGCAAAAAAAATAGTATACCCATTTTGTATCACCTAGTATATATACAGATAGATGGTCGTAATTTTTCAAAAATAAATCCTTAGCACAAATCTTTCTTACTGTGAAAACTGTTACTTACGTACCTATCAGAAAAACAGGAAAAATAAATAAGATTTTTTTTTGTACCAGTCGTTTAACTCCACAAACCAAATGCTAAACGTATCTTAACAATTAATATTATATTATATTTGGAGTAGCCTGAATGTCAACCACATAACGTTACATTAAATCTGAGTGCCTGTATGTGTCTAAGGGGCGGCCCGTTTTGTGGCGAGCGATAATCGAGCTCAAAATGTGTCAACTGGAGGCGTTGACGTGCCGTCACGAGCAAGCCTCGCGACTCCAGATAAGTACTCTGTGCTCCAGATTACAAGCCATGTGTTTGTCTGCTCACGACGCCATGACATCTTGGCTATTCATTATAAGACCACATCAAAAGGGTGACATGTCTGCAATTTAATACCACCCGTTTGTGTTTGTCCTATAATTTGTCCCGCGAATTTGCTACGCCTTAGTTAATTCTCCACTTGTAACATATGGTGGTACATATAGGTAGTTAGTATTTATTTATTTATTTATTTATTTATTTGGTTTACCAGCGTTTATTTACATTACTACATTCCTAATACACATTCAGATAAGCTTAGAACTAAATGTAATAAACAATTAAAGGTAAACACCACTTGTACCACTAGCTTTGATTACATAGTATCAAGGTTATAAATATGCAGAAAGAAACATGAAGTGATATGATATAAAGGAGCAATACTACAAAAAACTAAATAATAGAAAGTCTACTAAAAACTAAAGATAAACAAAAACAAATTCAAATACAGAAACTAGTTACTATGTATGTACTAATGCATTACATATTATATAACGGAGCTTATCGGGTGAGTCGAAATGTATGTCTACCAGGTCACTATATTGGTTAACTAATTTACATAGCCTTGAAACAGGAGAATTAGAGCCGAAAACCGTTTTACGAAGAGGTGGACTGAAAGGAGTTATTCTATTTCGAGGGTATCTACCAGGAACGCGCAAGTTAAACATTCCCAATAATTGAGAACAATCAATTTTTGTGTTAAAAATATTAGATACAAAAGCGAGGTCCAATATTGTTCTGCGATTAGCCAATGTGCTCATGCTAAAATATGCTAATTGTTTATGATACGAATTTAGTTGCTTTTTTGAGATGCCTTGCTTAGAATATACTAAATGCCACATAAATCGCTTTTGTATCCGTTCTAGGCGGAGAGAATGAGTAGCATAGTGAGGTCTCCATACCACTGAGCCATATTCCAAGATACTACGTACAAGACTATTGTAAAGTATAATTTTTGTTTTACTGTCAAAGAACCCTTTAGAATTTCTTAGAACAAATCCCAGCATTTTAGACGCCCGCTTGGTAATACTTTCTATATGTGGTATAAAAGTCAGTTTCTTATCAAATACAATACCCAAATCTCTGATCTGTTCTACCTCTTTAATGTTGGTATCAGCAATATGATAATTGTGATATACTAACTTTCGTTTCCTGGCAAACCTGATATAAAAACACTTTTCAGAGTTTAATTCCATTTTATTAAGACTACACCACCGGGTCAATTTATCAATATCCATTTGAAGCAATAGCGCATCATCTGATGTGTCTATAATTCTACTGAACTTTAGATCATCAGCATATAAGTACGGTTTTGAGTTAGTCATGAGATTTGGTAGGTCATTCACAAATATATTAAATAAAACTGGACCCAAATGGGACCCCTGAGGGACACCAGATTTTATAATGTGTAAGCCAGATCTGTAACCATTAACAACTACAAAGAAAGTACGATCACTCAAGTACGACTTTACCCAATCTGCTAATAAGCCTGAGACACCGTAGGCAGACAGCTTATGCAGCAAAATACTATGAGAAACACGATCGAAAGCTTTGCTGAAGTCCGTATATACAACGTCTACTTGCTTACCGTCGTCAAGGGCCTCTATAATGGATTCAGAGAGAGCTATCAAGTTAGTACTTGTTGATCTGGATTTAACGAAACCGTGTTGATTTCCAGATAGGAATTGTTTAAAGTGATGTTGCAAATGCGGACATACTAAAGACTCTAACACCTTTGCGAATACAGATAAAATAGAGATGGGTCTGTAATTTTTAACTAAATCTTCACTATTTGATTTGTGAATGGGAACGACTTTAGCCAACTTCCATTCCTTTGGGAAAACGCCTGTTCTCAGTGACTTATTATAAATGATTAAAAGTGGGGTTACTAGGATCTTCGCACATGATACTATAAATATAGGTGGAATACCGTCAGGACCTGCCCCCTTATTAGTGTCTAAGCCCTCTAATTTCGCCAGAAGAGTATCATGATCTATCAAGGGAGGTAATAGCTGTGAACTGCAATCCTCAAACCCCTTTAATTCATCTGGCAAAATGTACTTTTCCGACGACGTATTATCCAAATAAGCCGAAGCAAAAAATGAGGAGAATAGATCACAAATTTTCCCACCATCAGAAGTTGCTATCGATCCATCCGTCATTGAGACAGGGTAGGTACTAGTGCCACCTCTTTTAGCCTTAATATAAGACCAAAAGAGTTTAGGATTATTTTTTATCTGTCCTTCTAATTTATTGACGTAGTCATTGTATCTGCTAGTAGCCATGCGTGAGCAGCGAGAGCTCAACAAACGCAATTCTATTTCATCCCTAGGGTTTTTATATTTTTTAAAACGTTGTCTAAGCTTATTTTTTTCTTTAAGTGCTCTTTTTAATTTGCTGTCAAACCACGGCGGGTATCGAGATTTGGTATTACTAATCTCGGGTACATAGGCGCGTATAACCTCGCGAATGGTATCATAAAATATTTGTACCATCTTATCTACATTTCCTACTCCTTCTAACCTGTAATTCCAATTACATAGTGTCAACTCGTTACGAATATTTTCATAATTTGCTTTATAAAAATTTAATTTAACATTTGAGCGATTAAAAGGTAATTTCTTTAAATTAACTAGAGAAATACTAACGTCTAAAGGGGGGTGTAACTGGTCAATAATGGTCAAAACATTATGAGATACACTAACAGTACAGGTGGGTAAATTAGACAGTACCAAATCCAGACTCCTGTTGGATTGATTGGTCACAAAGTTTTGTTGCTTTAAACCACTTACATTCATAAAGTCAATAAATGATTGACATAGTCCCGGAACTATATATTCTTTAGACGCGTCACCCAATAAGCTCCAGTCTATGCACCCTAAGTTAAAATCCCCAAAAATACATTGGGAAACAGATTGTTCCATAACAAGATTACAACTATCAATGAAGTAGTCTAATATTGAGCGGTGTACAGGTGGTGGCAAATACACTACACAGAGTGCAATTTCTTGAATGGTATGGGATACTGGAACTTCGATGGTAATCCAGACGTCTTCCAGTTTTGATTCCCAGTCATACCTTCTCTTAGAGTTTAACTTACGAGACACTGCTATTAAAACGCCACCACCGTCTTTTTTGCTACAGAACTCAGTGTTTTGTCTATCCTTCCTATAAACAATATACCTCTGGTCGAAGAGCTCATTGGAAGAAATAGAACTATTTAACCAGGTCTCAGTGAGAACGACTACATCAAAGTTATTACAGAGTACTTGCTGATAAAAAATATGTGTTTTCGTTCTGAGACCACGAACGTTCTGATAATAGATATTTAAGGAATCAAGTTTGAGTCATTAAGAGAACCCACAAACATTTATTATTGTAATTTAAATAAAAATAAACACACACAAATGATAAGCGTAAGAAATAGAAAAATAAATTAAGTAGACTCTAACTGTCGCAGAGAATTCATATCCTTAATTAACTTATAATCAGAGCTCTCGTCCTTTCTAATAAAGATTCTCCCATTCCTGACCCAGACGTACTTGAACCCCTTCTCTTTTGCAGCAGTTCTAGTAGCTGCATGTAATGCTTTGTTCGCCGCTGATAGGTGCTCACTTATAAAGATTGGAGTTTTCTGGCCATCTATTCCAAGATGAGAACTATTCAATTTGTCCTTAATATTTGCCTTATTGAATTTAGTAACCGCAGCCAAAAACTGATCGCGTGTTCTTTGACTGGATAGCTGAGCAATAATGGAACGGGGACGAGTTGAGTTACGGTCAAGTTTTGCTATACGCGTACAGTTTAGTATATCTTCCTCTTTTATGGGGCAATCAATTACATTACTCAATTGAATAACAGTACTAATAAGGTTTTCTTTCTTGTTCTCTGGAATACATTGCAATTCAATGTTATTGGAACGAGCGTGCTGTTCCATCTGGCTTACACGTACGCTCAAATCAGTAACAGTTGATTTCAATGCTGCATTTTCGGACTGCAATTCCTTTATAATGTTTTTCGTTATCTTCTGTTCATTAATTACCTCATCATACTGACTACTTATAAAATTTGCCAGAGATTTGAGATCCGAAATATCATCTTTAATTGTTTTTAACTGGGTATTCAAGGTGTTTGTGATAGTTAAATTCAATTGACGTACCAGTTCACTCATTTCATTTGCAATAATATCCTGGACAATGTCCCTTACTAAACCACCAGTGACAGGAACGTCAACCGTACCCTTAGGAGAACTCTTTGCCTGCCTTTTATTTGGACGCTTGGCAGTATTGGCGCTCTGCTGCAATGGAAGGTTATCCTTAATAAGTTCGCGCGGTGTGCAAGCCGGGCAGATCCATTCAATTGAAGCCAGGCCCTGTGTTGAGGTTGTCGTAGCCAAACAAGCATAGTGAAAAGCTTTATCACACTTTGAACAGCGAAGATACAATTCATCTTTCTGGCCTGAGGCACAACAACCCCATATAATAATTTTATCCATAATTTTCACCTTCAAAATAAATAGAATAAAATAAAAAAGGGCGTAAATCAGTCAGTTTCCAACGTAGTTACTTTCAAGTAAACAGTCCGACGCCGCCGGCCGTCACCATTGACACAGTACGACACAGAACGCGACTCTTTCCAGCTACGACACTGTGTTAGCACTGTGTTATAATTTCTTATTTGCGGGTACACTACTTTTTAATTCTTGATGTAATTGATGATTAACTTGATGTAAGTACGTAATTAAGCAACTTAACAATGTCCTTTAGATTAACCACTTTGCACTGATTGCAATGGTATATGATAAGCTAATATCACTTCACTATTTCCACTGATTTAGAAAGACCACATCAAAAGGGTGACATGTCTGCAATTTAATACCACCCGTTTGTGTTTGTCCTATAATTTGTCCCGCGAATTTGCTACGCCTTAGTTAATTCTCCACTTGTAACATATGGTGGTACATATAGGTAGTTAGTATGTATTAGAATTTTTGTTTTTGATACAGGTTTTTTACCTTGACCCCAGGGCCTCTTTCCATTGACCAGGGACGCTGCCAATGTCAAGGTGGGTTACTAACCCATACTGAAATATTACAATGACCCCATGTCAAGGTGGGTTACTGACCCATACTGAAATAATACATTTATACATGTTTTATATATTTTTTTATATAAACAGGCCATTAATACCTATAAAGTTACTTTAAAGTTAAATAAAATTCAACCTAAATAACCATTTTTTATATTATCTAGTGTGAGCCAAGCTTAAATCTGGTTAAATGCTGACTTATTACGAGACGAGCGTTAGCATGAGACACCTATTGTCACCCGGCGGCCTGCGGGACGCGGCGACACGAAATTAATTAAAATTTGTTCCATCCCTCATATTTGTTTAATTGACGCTTTTCGAGTTTCGTAACATGATGTTAAATATGAGTGTATTCAACTTTCAGTGTCTCTGAACTCGCTAAACATAAAATAAATTCAGAATTTTACATTGAAACGTTTATTAGAAGTGGGTAGGTATATGAAGTTGTCTTTGCAATTTTGAATTATAGCATAAAAATATACCTATGCCTAAACCTATTTTCTAGTGCTTAATAATTTCATGTATTTATATCATTTATTATATCACATATATTCAAGTTTTATTTATTACTTTAGTTTGCTACTTCATTAACAACCTGCAAACAACTCATTACGCACCAATCGTTTAGTCCCAAACTAAGCAATGCTTAAATATGACTTAAACTAGCAGGTATACTAAAACCTTTTGGTAGATGCTACGGCTTCATCTTCTTCTTCTTTCTTCTCTTCTTCTATGATATAAGAATGACCTTTCCAAGATCGCTCTCAGACTTGAGATCGATTTATTAATACAAGCCTATATAAGATAGTAAAATAAAATGTCTGTTCAGTAGTCTTCAGTAGCTGATTTCAACAATGTTTGTTCGATAGTAACAGAAAGTACGCCACGTTCCTCGCTAACTCGTTATATTAAAGTTGTCTGTGGAACTTGTCGGTATCTGCTATCTGCCGAGCCCGCATCCGTACGTGGTATCGGGTTCGATGGAAGACTAGGTAAGTGTGGACTGGAACATTGTAGGTAGCGTCGAGTTGTGAACAGTACACGTACTGAGTAATACTACTGATAATTGTGTCCCCACTAGATGGGTGCCCCCACCATGAAACTAACCATTCCCACGAATAAGCCGAAACCAATTTGTCTCTACACTTTTGTCAGATAATGACCGTATTTGACAATTGTGTCGTATGCATAAAAATGTATAGAAATAATCGGTATCAGGTTAATCGTATGAATAACAGTGTAGGTAACGAAACCATTCAAATCTATTTCGTCTGTTTCGTCGCTTTAATATTTTTTTTTTTGTGTGTTGAATCTGCTATTCTTTGTTGTATTATGTTTTATTTTTTCTGTAGATAATTATTTGAAAATAAATTGAGGTAAGTATCATGAAACTGTTATATATAACTGCTGAGCTGAGCCCGCGACTTCGTCCGCGTGGAATATAACTTAACAAAAAAGCCCGAACCCGCGTTCTGAGCCCGCGCGGCAGTACACATTTTTAAAAACTTTTTTTTTCTAAAATAAAACTAGCCTAAGTAACTGCGTATAACATTAGCTATCTACCAGTGAAAGTCCCGTCAAAATCGGTCCACCCATTTCGGAGATACTCTTTGATTTCATGTGTTTTTATTTTTTTACGCGGAACCCTAATTGTTTTACTAAAATAAAAGTAGCCTAAGTTACCCCTTATAACATCAGCTATCTGCCAGTGAAAGTCCCGTCAAAATCAGTCCACCCGTTTCGGAGATTACCCAGAACAAACACACAGACAGACAGACAGACAGACAAAACATTTTTAAATCGCGTTTTTGCTATAGTTGTCGTATGTACTTTCATATGCACTTAGTGAAAAGGTGTTATTTTGATATTACAAACAGACACTCCAATTTTATTTATATGTATGTATAGATAAGATTTCAATATTTATACACGTCATACAAACATACAAAAGTTTATATTATATTAACTGGATAGCTATACAAGTATTATCCAAACTTGTGGGCGCCGGGCCGTCGGACACCAAGGCAACCGGGATCGATCCATTGAGGTGGTTAGTTTGCCCTCACATCTGAGATAGGTCTGAAGGTCAACTGTCTTGGTGTAGGCAGTTATCGGATTACTGATACCTATTTGTGGCATTTTGCTTTGACAAACTGACAACACAAAGCTTTTTGATTTTCAATTTTGATTATTCCGTACCTTTGTAAGTGGATACTTATTTAATAGGAAAACCTTAACTGGAAACCGTCCTAAATCAACAGATCAAACCAAATATTTCATTAAATACCTTAGAAGCTATTCTTATTATGTCGGATTTGTTACTTGATTCTGAGTAACCTCTAAAACTCTACAGTATTTTTTCGGTATTTTTTTATTTAACAAAGTCGCAAAACGCATACTTCCCCTGTGATGTTAAGCAGTAACAATTACCGTAGCCTATAGATGCAAGCATAGCAAGCAATACCAATGGCATTGACCTGTAGGGGAGTGGGATCCAGGGAGCGGAAGAGATAGGGGGTTGGGCTTCCGGCTCTCACACCCATAGTACAAAACGCATCTTTAATTGTTCTTTACGCTTGTTTTCTGTGATAGAGTTATACTAACCAGGTCGGAGTTATACCAGCCAGCCCGTATATTAACTGCAGTCAGTTAAAAAACTCAGTTAAATATAGTGCAGATTAAAGGTGACCTGTGTACACAGCAGGTCGACACGCTATCCGCAAACCGTGCATTTGACCCCGAGGTCCCGCAATTTATGCTCGCGGGTACATGAGGCAACAAAGCGAGACAACAGATGGGCACATGAATAAAACAGAGCGGCCTACGCTGAATATTTCACGTGCGGACGGCTCTACCTCGTCTTCTCTAACCGACTGTATTGAATCAGTAACGGTAGTTAGCAAAGGTTACTTTGGTTAGAGGTTACAAACGTCCGCTATGTTCCTTAGAAGATAAATAAGTAGGTAGGTACAACTAACTTGATTTAAAAATGTTACTAAAAATGTATGGAGAAAAACCCATGTATGTATTAGTAAACATTAGATAACTATTAACAATAAGCAACTAACAATAAAAACTAAATATATATTTAAATGTAAAAGGCAAGCACGCTGAGTTTCTTACCGGAACTTCTCTGTCGACATCGCGTTCCGAACCGGTTGTAGAATGAAGAAAAATATGTAAAAATGATAATTTGTAAGTGCCCCCGTAGGCCTAAACAAAAAAATCGCATTGACTTTGACTATAATTAACATTTGACGTCACCAAAGGCGGACACCACGAAATCAAAACAAATGTAATGGTGATCGAGGTCAATAATTTAAAGATAATCTTAGAATACTGTTTACCAAAGATTGTTCAGTAATGTAAAGCCTAACATAATCCCTGAATATAAATAATATCGGTTTATCGATATAACGATTACACATTTATGATATACATATTAAGCCTTCACAAACTGTACATACGTTTTTTTTCTGACTCCGGGTTTAGTTGGCCGTCGCCTTTTTATGCCTGAAACTAGGACTAATCAGAAAGATAAGCAAAAATGTTACTTCGTCACTCTATTTCTTTTATCAAATAATTACATCTAAAACTTAAACATCATATTGTTTCTAGAAAACAATACCAAGATTCGCAGTTTCAATAATAGATAAATATTTGAACGCTTTTCTGATAAAATGAAAATAAAATGTTTGCCCGTACACTGTTTACTGTCTCGGTGTAAATAAACTGATGTGGAGCTTATTCACGGGTCGATGGGCTTAATGAAGTGGCGCGTCTGTCACTCTACTATATTATAAACTAGCTGTGCCCCGCGACTTCATCCGCGTAGTATTTTAACTTAGCAAAAATTTCAGGATTATCGGGATAAAAAGTATCCTAAATGTTAATCCCGGTTATAAACTATCTGTGTTCTAAATTTCATCCAAATCCGTTCAGTAGTTTTTGCGTGAAGGAGTAACATACATACATACATACATACATCCACACTCACAAACTTTCGCATTTATAATATTAGTAGGATATCCATCACCTTTTGACTAGCAATTTATGTTGTTGTTTTTTTTTTACATAATAAAGTCCGCAAACAAGCGTACGACTAGATGCTTCAAGTTATGCAGTTACCGTACCCTCATACCAATGGAATTGCTCGCACGTTGCCGACCTAAAGGGGGGTAGGATGGAGGGAGGGAAAGGGGTAGAGGTTGGTTCCATCTCTCTCTCTCTCATCGTCCGCAACGGGGCTATAGTAAGGTACAACGCTGACAATGAATGAATGTGACTCTATTTCTATTTATTTTGGAAGTTACAGCTCATAACAGCCTTAACACTAGAAGCGCCGAAGAAGACCCCCTTGAACCGCCGTCGCGGCAAATTTGTCTCATTCTACTTATTATAATGATCATTGGTTTAAGGCATGAACGTTATTAGTAAAACAATTCGTGAAATATTCAGAAAACGTTTAATAATTAACTTAAATCAAATTCTTATTGCGTAACAAATAAAAAAAGTTACATACAATCAAACTTGCGTATGGGACCGAAATGGGACTGTGGCGCTTCTAGTGTTAAGAAATACAAAGCATAACTTCTGAAACATGTTTTCAAGAATTAAATTAAACTTTTGACCGATATATACAAACACCTGTATGGTCCCAAACCAAGCAAACGGTTGTAGTTATTATGGATGGATATTATTATATTACTTTTGATGTTTTTACCTACAATAACTTCAGTTATAAAATTATATTTTGACCCTCTTTAAAATAATAATTTTTGGTTCATTAAAAATAATTTAAATCAAGAGTCAATGTAGCTCAAAGTGTCTGGGCGTGACGTTATCTTGACGTGGAGTATAAAAATATCTGGGATAGGTTTTATACTGAAATGTTGAAACACCAAAGAGAGACGTTTTCATAAACAATATTTAGAGTTTTTTTTATTTAAGTTAGTACTGACTTACTTAAATTATGTTATTATAGATTTGTAAGGTAATAACATAGTCGTTGGTAACTCCTCGGGTAATTCAGCGGTATTTAATATATTTAAAACTTGTTCGACCATCGATATATCATGGACTAGAACCTTAGCGCTTCTGTAAATAATTACATCACGAGGGTGGTACCTACTCACTGAAGCTGCCTACATCAACAGTGCACCGAAGACTTTATGACCTTAATTACAATTCAAGGGCTCTCTGAAACATGTCTGAAATAGATGTACCTACCTACCTATTTTACTGAAAACTTAAGTGACTATTTTACCTAATTAATTGAATAAACATATTCGGTATAGTATTTTATTTTAACGCGTTGCTACGATAGGCTCTTGACTTCGGTTATTTGAACGTGTATGTCTGTCTGTCCCCTGTGTGTACAGAACGGCCTACCAATATTGACTCGCCCGTCCCCCGGCGCGGCTCGCGGAGACCGCGCGATGCACTTCATTAAACCTGCTTTATTGGTTTCCTGCACACGGCAGAAGTGCGATACCCTTTACATTATATATTTTTCAACAGTGTAGCCTGATTTTCCTTTAACTTATAACTCTGTGAGGTGAAATATTTTTATTTTATTATCTGTGATATATGTTTTAAATATACTTTTTATTTCATAACCACAAATAAAAAACTTACTTGTCATCTCGTTATGTTATCAACAACGCGTTTTGTTTTTACTTCATACTTAGCTGGTGCTTTAAGTAATATCCAAAAATGCATTGTTTCCTTTAAAATGATAGTGAACAGTGCATAGTTAACTATTCAGGTTTTATCTGTGAACAATCAGACTACATTCAACCACATTACCATAATTTTAATCTCAAACTACAAAACCATAAAGTTTAATTTTGACAATCAACCAGTAACGCGATTCTATAATGTTTCGTTATATTAATTAAATTGTTAATTAGTAACGGACCAATTGGAGATTATTTGGTTGGAGCGTAATTGGAACGCATCTATTCTGAGTGTTATTATCTGCCTACCGTCCCATAATCCCGCCGTAATGATATTACTTACACATGTTTATTTGGTCTACGGTTACAGAAATTCATGTTCTAGGTAATGGTCTAGATTTTATAATTTTTGAATCCTTCTTTTTGTTTACTTTGAACTCCGCACTTCAGACAAGGGACAGCAATTGTTTCCAGAAATACCAATCAAAGCAGAGCCAACAATTTTTGAATGACTTACACAAATATTGAACGTAACCACTTGCGACAAGCGAGCGTAAGACACGCATGGTAGAGCACATGGTAGAGCTACTGTAAAACAAGTATCTATACAAATAAATAAAATTGGAGTGTCCGTTTGTAATTTCAAAATAACACCGATTCACTAAATGCATAAGAAAGTAAATACGGTACTAATAACGAAACCGCGATTAAAAAATGTTTTGTCTGTCTGTCCGTCTGTCTGTCTGTCTGTCTGTCGGTCTGTCTGTCTGTCTGTGTGTTTGTTCCGAGTAATCTCCGAAACGGCTGGACCGATTTCGACGGGACTTTCACTGACAGATAGCTGATCTTATAAGGAGTAACTAAGGCTACTTTAATTGTGGAAAAACAAAAAATGGGTCCTGTCGCGCGGGCTCAGAACGCGGGAGCGGGCTTTTTTGTTAAGTTAAATTCCACGCGGACGAAGTCGCGGGCTCAGCTAGTAATAACTAAATAAAATAATAAATAAGCTACATTTACATTTTTAGCTCTTAAGCGGCGCTAGTGTCTATAAAGGTGCGGCTACATTGCATTGGCGCGTGTCAAATTGCGTAAATGGAAAGAGTCACGAATATAAAACCGCTCGCCAGAGTCTTCACCTTACAGCTATTATCTTTGTTTTATGTTTATTTCACTGAACTTAAGCAGCCCTGAGTGAACAAAAAAGAGCATGCAACAATACACATAACATACGGTACCAGTATATGGTATCTATTTATCACTAGTATCATCTCCCTCTTTATAAAATACTAGCGGCCCGCCCCGGCTTCGCACGGGTACATTACGGTTACATTATTGGAGTTTTAGTAAGGATCCCTAAATTGTTTTTTTAATATAATATAGCCTATGTCATCCGGGGATAGTGTAGCTTCCCAACAGTGAAAGAATTTTTC
Organism: Notodonta dromedarius; assembly: GCA_905147325.1. Lineage (NCBI taxonomy): Eukaryota > Metazoa > Arthropoda > Insecta > Lepidoptera > Notodontidae > Notodonta > Notodonta dromedarius. The sequence continues at coordinate 9,057,120 of LR990172.1, forward strand.
AAATCGGTTCAGCAGTTTCGGAGCCTATTCATTACAATCAAACAAACAAAGTTTTCCTCTTTATAATATTAGTATGAAAATACTTACCTTACGTCTCCCATTACGCGAGAAACGAGGACAAAATGGGAAAATTTTTAGACTTTTTCTTAGCGTGATACAATGATTTTACCCCTCGTTAACATTATTATAAGTACTAAATTATAAATTAGTTTATAGTACCTAATAGTTTAAGTAGCTGTCTGTTTTTATAACAGCTCAAAAGTAGAGACAACAGCATAAATCTATACAAGTATGACGTTAGTGTTAACGTGGGGTACCGTTGTCGTATTCAAATAATAATAATTAAGCCCTTTCGATGCCCCACTCCTGCGCACGGCCTCCCCTCACTACGAGGGGGATTCGGGTCGTTATCCTATTTGCAATCTAGACATCATATAGCCACTGGCATTCTCATCTTTGCAATATGTCACGTTAACGTTACCGAAACATTACGTTAAGAAATGTTGATAGCAATATGGAGCGGGGCGGGTACCGCTCAGCTCTTACAACAGTGTTAACCTAAGCGTTTATTACATAAGACATAATTTCTTGCTCGTTTTTCCAGAGAGATCGTTAGCAGCATCTGCCGAAGATCCAAGGTGCCGACAAAGTTAAGTAAGTACATTAATATGATAAAAAAACAATAAGACTTGCTTCAGTAGTGCTTTAAATTAAATTATAGGTAGGCGAGATTTTAAGGTAGAGCCAAGCTGTAGCTAATTAACTAGAGCTCATATACGGGCTGGCTGAAAGGGGGTAGTACCAAGCTCTCACAGAAAATCGGCCGAAAGTAGCTGTTATAGCTGCGTGTCTTACGATGAGTGAGAGAGCCCTACCCCACGTCCATTCCACACGCTCTGTTATTCTCTCGTATAAGTCGGCAACGTTCGAACAATGCCTTTGTTATTGCAAGCATCTATAGGCAACGATAACTGTGCCTACTTTGTTATTAACATTCAAATACAGATAATTGGTTTTTATTCAAACTTTCCTAGTAATTAATAATAATATCTATATAACAGGTGTTAGGTTATATTATTGTTTGTAAGTTTTAAATCAAACGTTTCTATTCCTTATTCCTGCAGATCTTGTTGTTTCTTACACATCGTGTGTTTAGGTACTATGTTTATGTATATGTAATTAAATTAAAAAGAAAATATGCACCTTTTCTTCTTATTTCTCATTTATTTGGACAAGACGCCTGTAATCCTAATCACCATCGGAATTACAGTCTGACAATATAAATTGTACCTAAATAAATCGTTCTAGCTAAATAACGTTACGACTCTCGAACACTTTAAAATCCGATCGTCTTAAAATAGGGCTGCAAGTAACTTTATTTTATTTTTAATTACCTTTCTCATGATCTTACGTACCCTAAAATCATAAAATCTTTACACCAATTATTTTAAAATGAATGGTTACATAGTAAAGTCCATCCCAAATTTTAATTCAGTGCTTACTATGGCCGTCACTCCTATTTTACTGAAGGGATGGATTTACAGACATACTGTTGTTGCACCGCCAATGATAAACCAGCATATATGAGTAATTATTTGATTTAATTTTAAAAACAAAATATTGTTTTAGTTTTTTGACAGCCCTGATTCCAAGTCTACAGGCGTCATTAGCGAAAGTCACGTAGCCGCAGCTGACAATAAGGAACGTATCTTAACAGCGATATCATTTGCGGCTGTAAAACTGAATTGTAGTCGTAAATTGGGCCTTATCTCATTGTGATAACGGTGCTAAAATCAACTTTAAGGGATCATAAAAGGTGTAAAGATTTTAATGTCCTTTAAATATCTAGCTAGTCCCTTTGTAATATATTCCATTATTCAAAAGTAAATGAAGTAAATTATATTTTTTTGGGAAGTACTTAACTGAAAAATAATTTCTAATATTAATTTGGTATCCTGAGGTTGCTTATGAATTTATTTTTGTAGCTGATCGTATTATCTCTAGGTAGAGAATTTAGATCCTAAGTAGGTTAGACTGGAAGCTTACTAACAAAATTGAAAAATACGAGAGAAAGATTACCTGTAATAGGTATCAAGATAGGTATTTTTTGGGCAGGTTTAAAACATGGTCGCAAGACAGTTTATAACTAATGAAACCAGTTACTCACCGTTATTCCATCGCTTATTAAATCTGGGACACTTTTTACTCCACACAAAAATCCCTGTCTCCGAGGGTTATATTGCTCCATAAAAATATACTTCAAGCTTGAATATCATCAACAGCGTCATGACGTTACCTTCAAGGTTCATAAACTGTGACACAAAAGAGTTATTAACTTTTTATACCAACGGTTTTTAGTAATCACTGACTACTTTTATCATAATACGTACACTTAAGGTTAGGTATTAACGTTAATGAAAATTTAACACACGTGGATAAAAACAAACATGAATGTACAAACTGTAATTCTATAAGCAACTCTATAACTTAATATCCATTAACTGAGAAGGGTTTGTTGATGTTTTGTTTACAAAACTTATTAAAAACAACTTAGGAGTTTAATGATTTCAGTAGACTTCGAAATCTATTTTAAGCTACGTCGTAGACCTTCGTAGCTTAGTGAGTTAAGCGTCGCCGTGCAGATCTTAATCTTTAAGCTATGGAGCTTACGCGTGATTTTAAAGCTTAATTCTGGATCAAGAGATGTTTACTTATTATGTTTACTTCGTTCGTTATAATCTCAAGTTATTTTTAATGTTTATCGATAATTATACAGGTAAAGAATTTTATTCATATTCCTTCAGGCAAATATGAGGTTCGGCGGTAATAGATTAATTTCGTCCCAAATTAAATCTGAATTGTTTTGTGTACGTGCCAAATTGAATCTGTTTTTAAAATGTTAAATATGCCGGCCACGTAATCTGTACCTACCCAACCGTTTGACCCAATGGCAATTAAATAATTTATTGTTCCTTTTGGGATTTGTCCATGTCTACATGCATGATATTATTTAAATACTTATTATACAATTAACCTTATTCTGTGCAATTAATACTAAGATATACCCATTGCTTATGAAGATAGTCTTACTTTAATAATAATATCTATGTATTTTCATATAAAGTTCTCATACAAAAAATAAGAATTTCGTATACAAACACACAACAAACAAAAATTATCCCAGAAAACCGTTAAAGTTTGCCAGCAAAATAAATTTGAAATAAAACTGCAGTTGGAGTGTTGAAGTTAGTTAGCATAGCGGAATTCAAGCCCGCGGCGCTATCACTTAGCTTTTATTATAACTCGACTTACTTGAACAAATATTAATAAATGATAGTTTTTTTTAAATGCAATGATTAACTAGCTATTTTAAAACGGTGTAGGCTACCTGGGGATGGCATTAGTCGACATCTGTAATGTAATCAATGACATAGGCAGAAAAATAAAATTGCGTTATTAAGGTACAATTAATGACGTACCTCTACTTAAATTATTATATTAACACAAATACTGCTTTTCAAGTCATGCCCGTGCGCGGGCGCTGCTTGCGGTAATTGGTCCACTCACTTGCCTCTTAACAACATTGTTGTTAAACTCTATTCATTTATTTAGGGCAATTATCTTCTTATCCACCTCTGTTTTATCCTACTAATATTATAAATGCGAAAGTTTGTGGGTGTGGATGTATGTATGTATGTATGTATGTATGTATGTATGTATGTATGTATGTTTGTTACCCCTTCACGCAAAAACTACTGAACGGATTTGGATGAAATTTGGAACACAGATAGATTATAACCGGGATTAACATATAGGATACTTTTTAACCCAATAATCCAATACTACGCGGATGAAGTCGCGGGGCACAGCTAGTCCTATTAAATGCAAAGGTTTGTGAGTGTGGATTTATGTTTGTTACTCTTTCACGCAAAAACTACTGAACGGATTTGGATGAAATTTGGAACACAGATAGTTTATAACCTGGATTAACACATGGAATACTTTACTTAAGTCTACGCGGACGAAGTCGCGGGCAGCAACTAGTTTATTATAATTTTGTTTTATAAGCAGTTTTATTTATCTGCCTGAGAATGTACCTACACCATCTTTTATTCATTGAAAAAAGTAACCATTGAGGTTCTTGCCGGATCTTCTTAGTGTAAGCACCATTCCGAACCGGTGGTAGATTCTGACTATTCATAAATGCTTTGATGGCTAACATGAATAAAAACAATTCTGAGTTCTGAGTTTTGATTAATTACGGTGCAGAATCGTCCAATAATGTACACGAATAAATCCGGACGAAATCCAGACTATTGCAATCGTACAAAACGCGACGCCAATCATCCAATCCCAATCAATTTCCAATCATTTTACGGCCCTTCAGTGAGTGTTGCCCGGTGCGGCGAATATAACGGAACATAAAACCTAAAAGGTCGATAAGTATTAATAATTCGATCTCACCTCTGGGAACGAACTTGGGACCGTCATTTAATTGTCACTCTAGCACAAAGTTACATCTCAAACCATTAGAATATATTCAAGTTCGATTACAGATTTTAGATAGAAACATACTTGAAAGAACTGACGTGGTTGCAGGTTCGATTCCCGCCGAAGTGAATTATCCCCACAGTTCATTGTACGGGACCATAGTACAAGCGTTGCTTTTAATTAGGTATTATACATTTAGTATGTCTGGCTATATTCTTAGTAAAAAGCACACTCAAAATCTTACTAACATTTAAAAGTGTTACAAGGTTTCCGGGAATCGTCGCACCTCCCGCGGGAATGCAGCTGGCAACACCGCGCTGCACGTCACCCCTCTATAACGCTCTCTGATGCTTTTTTCATTTTCCCTTTTAACGCTCCAGTGCGTTTCAACATACGGATGTAATTGCTCTTCCTTGCAATCATTACTTTCCAATCATCAGAAATAATTTAACCATAGATATTTTTTGCTGATTTCGTATGTTGCCAATAACAACAACTACATATTTTTCTCTTGTCGAGAGTAAAACTCATTGGTTGAGCTACAGTTGTTTATAAAGAAAGATTAGTCAAATACCCCGTAATATAATAATACTTTTAACTATAACCGTTCATTCACACGAAGAAGTTGACACCGTTCTGTTCACTTTTGGTGGCCAATGACCATCTGTATACAGTAAAATGTATAGAAATTATAGGTGCCGGGTTAGCCGTGTGAATGTGCGGTGGCCTTAGTATAGCATATTGAAAAGGTTGGTGCTGCGTTTAATTAACGCTGTGAGTGATGGCCGAACGATCCATCGCTCTCATCTGATACCTATTAACTGACAGAATTGAATCATTACGCTTGGATATTACAGTCGAGATTATGTATATTACGCTTCACCCTTTTCTGCAGTATTGAACACGTTAAAGTTTTCCAGCCTGTAACACAGCTTATACATAGCTACCACAGGCTGCAGTACTCCATTGTAATTGTACGATGCTCTTTTTATTAAATAAACAATATCCTATTCTATTATATTCTAAAGTATCAAGTTATTGTGGTTAGGTATAATCTATACAAATAAATAAAATTGGAGTGTCTGTTTGTAATATCAAAATAACACCTTTTCACTTAATGCATATGAAAGTACATACGACACCTATAGCAAAAACGTGATTTAAAAAAAATTGTCTGTCTGTCGGTCTGTCTGTCTGTCTGTCTGTCTGTCTGTCTGTCTGTGTGTTTGTTCCGGGTAATCTCCGAAACGGCTGGACCGATTTTGACGGGACTTTCACTGGCAGATAGCTGATGTTATAAGGAGTAACTTAGGCTACTTTTATTCTAGAAAAACAAAATTTAAAAAAATGGGTCCTGTCGCGCGGGCTCAGACCACGGGAGCGGGCTTTTTTATTAAGTTAAATTCCACGCGGACGAAGTCGCTGGCTCAGCTAGTCTAAATATATATAACTCAAAGGTGACTGACTGACTGACATAGTGATCTATCAACGCACAGCCCAAACCACTGGACGGATCGGGCTGAAATTTGGCATGCAAGTAATTGTTATGACGTAGGCATCCGCTAAGAAAGTATTTTGATTAATGTTAAATAATTTTTTTGTTAAGTTAAATTCCACGCGGACGAAGTCGGGGGCTCAGCTAGTTCGTGATATAAGTGAACACGGGGAACATGTGTCCGCCATGACGGTAGACAAAGGATAGCTTAATTAACTCGCTGAGGGATGGGCCCACAGAGTACACAGAGAGAGTCCCGAAAAGTTGAAGTAACAATTGAATATTTCGCCTGTTTTTTTATTTATGAAATGGTTATTGGATAGAAAGAGTCAGATAGCGGTCGGTACGTCTCCCCATTTTCGAGTGAAGCCACATATAAAACGTCAAGTGGATATCTTGGATATCTTTAATACTACAAAATTAAAAAGTCAACATTTGTTTACAGCTTAGAAATGATAGACTGTCTATTAAGTTTTGTCTTATAGTACAACGTTTGAAACAAAATTGAGTCGGTAATGTATTTTATGGATAAAAGTGCGAGATTTTAATTAATCAAAGTAAAAACACTAATTCTATTACTTTATAATAATATTATGTCTTGTGTTGTGCCAGGGTGTCGATCCCATACGGATCGAATGAGAAATGATGGTGAACAAATAAGTTTTCATCGGTAAGACAATTTCATTCATTTATCCTAAAAGTACTGGTGATATAGCTTGACAATTTAATGAGATCATTAACGTTAATTTGCCATCGAAGTAATTTAATGCATTTTGTTGTAATACGTAGTAGTTTTAGATATTTCGATATTTATTAGTTAACCTTTAGAGGTTATAAAAATGTTTTGATGTTATTATAGTGATGCGCATTTTTTATCGATGTAAACAATTACTCACGATATGAATTAATGTCGATATCGTAGAGTAAATACATAAAATTTTAATTGCTCAATATTACGGTTAAGTATACCAAAATAGTTTACCTAAAATTATTTTACTATAATTACCCTATTCTCAGAATACTTGAGGATAAGATGTTGAATTGGCAGAATATTATTCCAGGAGGAGTCAGATTTAAAAAACAAGCAGGATATGCTCGATTTTTTTTCCAAACGCCATTTGTTTTGTCAATTGTGGAAGCAGGCTTCTACAATTTACAAAACAAATGGCGTAAACTAAAACCAGAAGCTATCCCAACTTTATTTCCTGAATCAGATATGTTCCATGAGGTAAATAAACATGCTTAGTCGATACAGTGTAGTTATCTTCGTTATATGTGTAGTTATCCTTCGAAATAATTTAATAAAAATAATGCTATTATTTTCTTATTGACCGGGTGCGATCCCAGTGACACCATGACCAGGGCAAATTACGATAAGGCCATTTCCAAAATTTACCCCGACGGGAATCGAACCCGCTACCACTCGGTGCAGTGAGCCGAGTGGCTTACGCTTGAACCCCTGCACCAAGTGGTCGTCAAATCATTTAAGTTTATGCATGTACGACAATCACTTGAAGATTAAACTTTTAGTTTTGCTTTTTGTCGTTTAATTTGTCATTATTAGGCCGTCATTGATCTCAAAAACAAAAGAAATACACGATAAACTGAGGATGACATCAAAATCTTTATTATTACTGCTATATAAGATGTGCACTGATTACCTGTATGTAATGTGTGTTTTAAATTGAAGGAAATTTGTAATTCACTGATGTAATTTTATGTTTGTTTTACATCAAACCCTGGCCAGATAATTATCATTGTGGATGGGAGATTAATGGAAATTGGGAGGTTTCGCTATGACCTTGTATTTTTTGAACGTCATAGACAAAATGTCGATAAATAATGTATCCCTGTATGGACAACACTAAAATTGTCTATGGTTTAGCAAACAGGCTACAACCTTCCAAAACAAGGAGTTGTGAACTATACAGGCGTCCTTTTTTAACTTAACACGCGTTCTTATATGGGTAAAGAGTCTAGATAGATATAGATTTGTTTCGATTTCCATCGCTCTCTCTATTCTTCTCCATACTCTTAGGATGGGCCAGCAATACGTTAACGTCTCAATGGACCAACAGCATACGTTGACATTATTAAACAGAGATAGAAGTTATATGTGAGTGAAGTATGACCTTTCTTTTATTCTGTGTTTATTGAAGCGAAGTGATGTTCGGGGCGCTCGCCGCGCGGCCACTCTATCCGTGCTAAGCGTCAGTAGCGTGCACGATGACGTCAGTAGCGTTATACAATATATATAGGTATAAAGAGTGGCAGCTGCGACGCCTTACGCTTTATACTATAAAGCTTCGCTTCTTTCAGGCGTGCCTAGACAACACTGTTTTATATTTTTATTAATACAGTTAAAACGTGCATGTAGTTATGTACGAACTAAATTTCCGTCTTACATATACGTAGGTACACCCCTTAGTAATAAACATGGTATAGCGGCGGAATAGTTACACACTGAATTATCTCTTTCTGTCATCAGTAATTTGACATTTGAAACAAGACAAAGCATGGTTTAACTATACAACCGCTAAACTACGTTTATTATAAATCGGGGGTGTAAAATAAATCCGAATTAGGAACTTAATAGGGGTTTGGAATGAAATTCAAACCCCTTTTCCAGATTTTCTTCCCATCAGCAAAAAAAATAATACTATCCGATGTTTTACATATTGTTTCTTGAGTATTGGTGGCTACTACTGTTAAATGCAGATTTCATTGTTATCTAGACCATTGGATTTGTTCAAAGGCCTTAGACTCCAAAAATATTATAGTTACGTAGTACCTATAATCAGTATTCACTAAGCATCTACATATCAGCTACATATAAGTATAAATAAATCATTATTTTGGAATCTTAAAACACACCTGTATACACTTCAAGACTTGAAACTGAATCCAATTCCACACGAGTAATTACAGAACTCCTGAACAACTGAAACAGAAGTGAGCGAAATTACGATAGTTCATGATATTACAACAAGGTAACATAAGTACCTACCTATGTCTTATTACTGATTCGAAACAAAACTAAGTTTGTCTCATAACAATAATGTCTATTTGCTAAAGCAATATGTACCTTGTGTGCTTCGTACGATTGGACATATTGCTATAAGTAGTTATTATGGCAAATGGCATGCTCTTAGGTACAAATGTATCTAAGAGCTAATTAAGAGTCAGAGGACTTAATTAGAAATGATCTGTAGAACGTGTGATGTCACTTGGAATAATAAGTTCTCAGAATTTGTTATTACTTTTGTATCGAACATAAGGGATATTTCATACCAACTGAAAAATGGGGATAAGCATAATTTTTTTTTTTTGGTGCAAGTTACTTCGAGCTGGTTCGAAGGTCGCTCGGCTCACTGCACATGATGGTTGCGGATTCGATTCCCGAAGGGTCATATTTCGGAAATGGTATTTTCGTAATTTGCCCAGGTCTGGGTGACACTGGGATCGCCCACAGTCCATTGTACGGTACCCATAGTACAAGCGTTGCTTAGTTTGGGACCGTACAGTTGGTGTATCAGTCTGGCGATATTTAACCTATGTTTGTTCAAAATAGAATAAAGTAAATTTATTTCAGCACTCAGGGTTGATTAAGTCTAGCTAGACTGCTTACTACAGGATGAACCGTGGCGCCCCCAGAGGTATTAAAGTTGTTATACCTTTACCGTAGCTGCCCCGGCTTACTAGGGATACCATACATAACCACGCTATATTAGTCATATATAGTATATGTTATAATATAACATCGATCTGTATTTCAATACCAATAAAAAAGTTGGTACTTCTTTAGATGAGGGTAACGCCCGGTATAAAATATCTCTGCCTCGCTCCGTCCGTCGAGCTGGTCTAAAATAGCCCTCAGTATGTTTCCAACAGTTTGTCGAGTAGGTATAGTGAAAGTTGTTTGCTTGTCAACTCGACGGCGGCGCTGGGCGGGCGAAAACACATTGGAACATACTGCCTCGGGCTGTGTGCGCACCCGCTGCGGTTTTTATCCTATTGTGATTTCTGAACATGTGTACCCACTAGGTCCACAGGTTCAAAATGGGTACCTACATAAATGATATAGGTCTAGTAATAAGTGTCAAAGATTTTAAAAGGTTAGTCAGTAGTTTTCAAGATCAAGTTCCCAAAAAAAAAATACTTATTAGTTTATATCACCATGTTTTTAAGGTGCCATTTACCTAGTGAAAACGTGACTCTTCTTATTAACGTTAAAAAACCGCTTGCTGTCGTGATTGGAGCGTAGGACGTTCGGATCACTGCACAGAGCGGTTGCAGGTTTGATATTCATCAGATTAATATTAATCATAAATGGCCTTTTCGTAATGTACTTTGGTTCTCACTGCGATCGCCCCCAGTCCTTTTTACGGTACCCAAAGAACGGACATTGCTTAGTTTGGGCTAATACAGTTGATTTAGTTATTTATTTAAGGGATCCTATAATTTATATTTTCCGTATTATAGAGGATTACTGTGCGGTGACGGAGGGCACTTGGACTTTAGTCTTAGTAGATAATTTTGGCGGACACGTCAACAATTCTCAAACCTATGTTTTCATTATCAGGTAATCTGAGCCACGCGAGTGCCGACGTTTTGGCAAATAACATCTTGAGATGTTTGACTATGGGCGCCACGGTATGTGAATATTATAGATAATACTAAGATTACCTATAACCTTGTACAAGTTAGCTTGATCGTTTTGACAGACGGAAAACTGACATTTATAGGGTCAGGATATAAAAAAAAATCGATAGAAATTACCGAAGTTTCATGCTATCATCGATGCTAAAAACGAATATTTTAATAGAAAATGACATTTATTCTCTTAAAGGAATACACCCCAAATCCATATCTGGATCAGTTTCTGAATCGCTAGAACAATCTTATAAATTTATTATAAACTCTTGTTCGCAAATATTATCAAAACGGACATCCCGCTCCCGAGATTGGATTTTATTTACTCACTATTATTTTCGATCAAGTATGTACAAATGTAAATAATGTTATGATATTAAAATAAACAATAAAATTTAAATATAAATTAAGCTTTCTTTAAAATATCGTCTGTGGTCACGATGATTCATCGCCCATCACTAATTAGGTCGGCATGCCCATAAAGTGTGACATTGACAGGTACTGTCTGTTCTATTATGAAATTCAGGACTTCATAGGCGTGATTTTACTGACAACTGTTGCAGAGATCAAGCTATCTTGTACAGATTACTAACAGTTGATACTTACTTACTTACTACGTAATTTTGCGTAGACGTAATCAATATGAGTAGACAGGTAATAATTTGTGTATTGCTAACTAAGACCATTAAGATTGCAACATTTCTGCGCTATAATACAGTGCCCTATACTCCAACAGTTTCTATATTTACCTATCGGTCCAAAATCACCTAAGTTATTCACCATATTGCCTGGGATAGCCTGTAATACATTGTCACCCTAGCCCGCATACTTATCCCATCTTTGTTCTGAAATTTATACAAAGTAATCACTTGAAAGGTTTACTTTTCTCGCTTTTCTGAGCTTGAACACTATTTTTAATGACTTTGCACAACCTTAGCCTTACCTTTATTGAAATGCGAAATAAGTATTATAATGGCTTTCAATGAAGTTGCGGTCAGTAGTTCGCAGAAAATGCATAGATTTAAATATTTTTATACGGTAATAAATAGTTATATTACCGCATTAAATACTTAAATCCGTGTATTTTCCCCCATAACGTGGTTGTAACAAATCGGCCATATATCCCCTCTAATTATTTGTTATGTGCATCAGAATGGCGTCGTATGGCGGTGTGGGAGCTCGCAATGGCGGGTTACGACCCGAGTGTAGTGTTAGAGCTGGTTTATACGACCAAATGACCCATATCTAATTTGATTTACCTCATGACCGTTTCTTGCTCAATGAAGATTAAAGGCAAAGGTAAAAAGCAGTAATAAAAATACATATGCAAATTATTGCGTTGTCTGTCAGACAAAGAGCAAGAGAGGAACTGGCAAGAATATTTTTTATTTTATATTAACGGGCTCTTTTCATTGGGTAAGGCCCAATGTGATTCTGCCAATGTCGAGTAACACATAGCAATAACAAATACAATTAATAACAATACAATGCGAAAATGTGACCGTCCATTTTGGAAACCCGAAATGGAGTTCAAATTCTATTTGAGAATAAAAATAAAACGTCAAGAATATTAAGTGTCAATATCAGCCCATTTAAAAATACATGATTGTAAAGTTAGTACACAAAAAAAAAATCTTAAAACCTAAATCTAAATATATATAACTCAAAGGTGACTGACTGACTGACTGACATAGTGATCTATCAACGCACAGCCCAAACCACTGGACGGATCGGGCTGAAATTTGACATGCAGGTAGATGTTATGACGTAGGCATCCGCTAAGAAATGATTTTGATTAATTCTACCCCCAAGGGGATAAAATAGGGGATGAAAGTTTGTATGAAACTTTGTCAATTAAATTCCACGCGGACGAAGTCGCGGGCACAGCTAGTATAACAATACAATTCATAAAGAGCTATCGGTGGTAGAGCCAAGCTGTAGCCATCTGACTACAGCTCATATACGGGCTGGCTGATCGGGGTAGTGCCATCCACTCACAGAAAATCGGCGTAAAGTAGCTAATAAAGCTGCGTTTCCACCCCTTGTCCTCCCCCTATCCCAATCCCGTTGGCGAGGTGCGAGCAATCACATTGGCATCTATAGGACGCACGTTTGTTTACCGACTTAACTACATAGCATAAAATAAAGTCGCTTCCCGTATGTCCCTGTATGTCTGTCCCTATGTATGCTTAGATCTTTAAAACTACGCAACGGATTTTAATGCGGTTTTTTTAATAGACAGAGTGATTCAAGAGGATGGTTTATATATGTATAATACATGCATAACATAGTCGAGAACCACTGATGTTTTATTGCACCTGTGCGAAGCCGGGGCGGATCGCTAGTTGTTATACAAAATCTATATCTATACAAATAAATAAAATTGGAGTGACTGTGTGTAATATCAAAATAACACCTTTTCACTAAATGCATATGAAAGTACATACGGCACCTATAGCAAAAACGCGATTTAAACTTTTTTTGTCTGTCTGTCTGTGTGTTTGTTCCGGGTAATCTCCCAAACGGCTGGACCGATTTTGACGGGACTTTCAGTGGCAGATAGCTGATGTAATAAGGAGTAACTTAGGCTACATTAATTTTTGAAAAACAATTAGGGTTACGCGTAAAAAAATAAAAACACATGAAATCAAAGAGTATCTCCGAAACGGGTGGACCGATTTTGACAGGACTTTCACTGGTAGATAGCTGATGTTATAAGCAGTAACTTAGGCTACTTTAATTTTAGAAAAACAAAATTTAAAAAAATGAAAAAATGGGTTCTGTCGTGCGGGCTCAGAACGCGGGAGCGGGCTTTTTTGTTAAGTTAAATTTCACGCGAACGAAGTCGCGGGCTCAGCTAGTAATATGTATAAAGACTTTCACTACGTCCACTCCATATACTGAAACACTATAGGGTTAACGACAATAGACCTCCGGGCCCCCTAAATCGATTAATCTGCGGCAGGCCTGAAACAATACGCTTAATCTCTGGTATCGCGGGACCCAGGAGAGAGGTGGTCACGCCACGCCGCCCGTATCGATCCTGAAGCAAATCCCACGGCGAGACACGGAATCACAAACCGTGGTTGATATAATAAAAAAGGTATGTATGGAAACTTACCTATCATATAATTTAGTACCTAATACCTATTTCGTAAGGTTTCCTTTTACATGCCAATTAAAATAAAACTACCGAACCAAAACTTTCCTCAGTATCAGACAAAGAAATAAATAATTATAAGTACTTAGATCAAAATATATAAGGTCTTAGGTATTTAAATAGTGCACGATATTTTACCCACATCATCTTTAGCATTTACTAAGGCACCATACAAAGTATCGTGCATTATTAAAATAATACCTTTTGAGTAAGGTAAGTATAAGTATTAACTATGTATGTTATTGAAAAGAAAAAGGCCCTCCACACTTGAGGCCTTAATGGTGCTTAAGGTATATTTTCTTTATACGCGTAAGCTTTCATTCGCTTTCATGTTCAAGTATCTACCTACCGCAGAAAGGGAGACATCACAGGTATTCTAAACACAGGTATAGTAAGGTATAGCGCTGAAAATAGTGCATAGTACCTACCTGACGTTTTGCATAAAGGATTTTGCACTTTGTAAATACCTACAGTTTATAAAATGGTATATGTACCTATTACTCATTCCTTTATTTAGCGAGTGTTAAATATTTTTTTCTATGATACGTAGGTAACAATAGGCAATGAACAATAAAGTCAGGTATGGTGGATTATACTGACATATTAGCTAGATACCTACCGTAAATTATGTTCATAAATAAGTACCTACATAATTGATTGACTCAGGCGTTACTTTGCGGAAATCCATTGTAAAAACAATTTAGGAGAAGGACCCAACACTCACCCTTGGCTTGTTAACCTCCAAAATTATAAATCAAATAGGTTGATCGATAATGGAAGAGGTCAACAAAACCTAACTCCGTCGGTCGAGTTTGTCAGTCATGAGTGTCAGGGACCCTAATAAAGTGCAATTTTCCGCGGAACAAAGCGAATTAAAAGTAAAATTCGACACATGTTTCGCCTCTGAACGAGACATCCTCAGGAAAGTTGGGCTACGACTCGACTGACGGAGTTAGGTTTTGTTGACCTCTTCCCTTATCGATCAACCTATTTGATTTATAATTTTGGAGGTTAACAAGCCAAGGGTGAGTGGTGGGTCCTTCTCCTAAGTACCTACACATCTTCGAATTATAAAAGGCTCTATACATAATGACGTCATGCTTTTAATAAGTCATCCGCGGTGAAGATGGAATCAAAGATAATATAATTACTGGAACGACGTTGCGGCCGTGAGCTGAAGCCGGGAACAATGATTTCGTTATCGTCGGCCGAAGAGAAAGCTTTCAAAGACAAGCGCCGTAATAGTCGACTGAGCACGTTACTCTGTAATCGTAATTGGATATGGATATTGTTTGATGTTTTCTGGATTTAAGTAGGTACTCATAAGCATTCATTTAATATACCAGAAATGCGCGCTCGAACGTACGGCGTTTTAGTTTACACTGCATTTTATGTCTGAAACAGTAATTATTGATTTATTTATGTAAAATCACTTGAGATAGGTAGATCTGTATAATGATTTCTTGTTAAAATCAATTTTAAAATGCTGAACAATTTTAGCGTAATTCATGAAAATATCGACGGAATATTCCGATTCTGGGGGTTCCAGAATCATGAGTTGAATACATGGCATCAGTTTTCGTTACGATGCCCCTTACACCCTGTATACCTAATGCAAACGAAATGAAAAACGTAGGTGCTTTCTTAGTATCGAGTAACAATACCAAATTAAATTCCTGAAAAAGTTTGAAACTGAAAATAACATTTCGCGCGGCCACATTTGATATCGACAAAGCACGCGTTTTAATTAAAAACACTTCACGCTACCCGCCATCGACTCGCTGAACAACAAGGAAAATGTTTCAATATTGTTTTGTAGGAAAATATTTTTAATAAAACATGTTTCCTTTCTGAAGACTGGGTCAATTAAATTCACTGAAGTTTTGCAATTTTCACAAGTTATTATTTCATTTAGCCGCATAACAAAAATAACGGGGGCTGGAAACCAGTGTTACAACAATAAGCAAATGGGTATCGTTGCAACTTTCGGATTCTATAGATCCGACCTATCTTGCAACCTAACTGTATCAACACTCAACAGGAACCTTTCTATTATCTTCTTTAGGTGCAATTCTCTCATTATCTCTGCATGACACTGCTCATTTTTACAGTAACGTACAGTTAAAAGTACTGATGCAATGGAGAGCAAAATATTAATAGGTGTATGCCTTTTTTTATTGGGACTAGTCCCGCCACACACTCCCACCACTGTAACTCCTGTAAGCCAGGATCGACAATGGTGACCAATAATGACGTCGAGGTTTGACCCTCGACGAGTCCCGGGGAAAAGTTTAATTGTCTTGGAACCCGCACGAATTTAATCGAAAGAAATAATAGGAGGAGTTGGAAGAAAATACTTCTTCCGGTGCACCGGATTGCAAATTGCTAAGCGGGAGACAAAAATAGCTGGTATGGGCTAATTGCCATAGAAACAAGACTGTTATAGCTGATTGAAGACCAGTTGTAAGGCACCACGGATCGTAATATGACTAATTGGACCTAAACTCGTGAGCTGATTATACTTGATTCCAATAATAGGTATGGCAAAAGCGCTTGAACGCACGGATATTGTCCCTGGTTTCCACAAGGGTATATGCCTAATAAATAATCGCCAAATTGACCTTCCAACTATAAACGCTTGTACTATGGGTACCGTACAATGGACTGGGGGCGATCCCAGTGACACCCAGACCTGGGCTTACTCAGGTTCCATGTCGAACCTTGCGGTAATGTTAAGTATGCGTTAAGCGCGTGTCGTGCGCTCGTTTACAACCCCACAAACGGGCTTACCTTTCATAATATGATAATCATAAACGCATTCCACACGATATATCGTAGACGGTAATACCGTCAACGATAGAAGGTACCGTGCCGTACCGTGCAACGGTAAATTATAAAAGCGCCCAATACCGAATAATAAAGTCTGTAGGTTGTACCTATGTAAGTATATTGTTAAAGGTTTCCTTTATTTCACGTAGTATGGTTTTGATAAATAGCGTTCGTTAGCGCTCGTTGCTATAATCACCAGTGCCTGTGCAGCGCTGCGTCGATAGCCCGCAATTTGCGTCGATAATGAGAGGAATGCCCGGTGCGGGCCTGCGGACGCAACGTTGACGATCTGATTGAGCACGGAAGCTGTGGAGCACTCGACGAGGTGCCCTGATGTAATTTCATTTTTGTATTTAGACGTACCCACCTAGTCCCACAGGTCCATTACCTATTAACATCTATGCATCTGTGCACATTCGTAAAAGTGAGGTGAATGTTAGTAATGTTGAAATACCTTTTTTTAATTACGTATTTTTATATAGGTACGGTTCTTATTAACAAAAAAACAAATTTTATAAATGTTTGGATTTCTATTTGCTCAAACTAATCTCCGAAACTGCTGGGCTAAAATAAAATACTTTAGAATAAAATATTTAAAACTATTGCTAAAAGGCATGTGTGTAATTACCGAACATGACGTAGGAATTTCAATATACGGAACCTAAGTCCATAATCTAACGTTAAATTAGTCAAGTTATGTACTCAACGAATCAGCATCATTATTTATCTCCGGTAGCTTCCGCAAACATCTTGTATTAATCGTCAATATTCGTCACCACTCGCAGCGTGCCGCGAGCTCTCGTAGTCAAGCCGCCCGGCGCCCCGCCGCGCCGCCCGCTGCGACAATGACGAATAGAGCAATGATCGCTTGCATTTGTCATCGAGGCCAAAGCCCGCAGGTTGCAGGACAAAACAAACAATATTGTTTCATTTGGAAATTGAAGAGGGAAGTCGACGTTCCAACTTGGTTGCGAGATTATTAAATTTATAAGGAAATTAGTCCAATAGGAACGTTGAAAATTCACGTGACAATTAAAGAAATGGATCGTAGTTTTAATCCTGTATCCTTTCCTATGGAAGTTTACGGGTCCCTAAGGCCGTTACTACTTACCACAGAGTTGGTTCTGTCCGTTCTGACAGTTTTTCTACATGAAATCTGTCAAAATTGACGTATTCAGATACGTCAGTTTTGTTTTACGTCAGTTTTTTACGTGACACGTCAGTTTTGACGTTTACGAGTTGAGTGGGAGTCGATCGAGATGCCAGCGGTTAAAAGAGTAGAGCCCCTGGTGGACCGTCGGCCAGTGTGCCTAAATGTAGTGATGTGCCGAGTCGCTGTTTTGATGGATCGAGTCGACTCGAGTCAGTTTATACGGTATTCGAATCATGACTCGATTCCCTGATTCGAGACCAGTACTCGAATTCTATGTTTGGTATTCGAATATTGACTCGAGTCCAACTGGACTCGAGTCTAGAAATTCGAGTCCAGAATTCGAGTCTGAAAATTCTAGTCCAGAACTAGAGTCCGATTTTAGAACAAAAGGGAAAAATGAAAAGGAGTGAACTTCAAACAGCATGTAGGTTGTTAGGTTAAGTATAATGACACAACACAACAATAATAAATCAATATTTTTAATGAAAGATAATTACTTATAAACATAAATAAAAACATAGAGCACAGGGGTTCTATGAAGATAAACATAAAAAACATAGAACATACCTAATCAAATTTACTCACGACTTTTAGATATTATTATTTATTTATTAGTAATTTGAGACAGCTTTAAGGAATCTTATACATCTAACACTAGACAGAAAGTAAGTATAGTAAGCAATAAAATCAAACCATTTTAATTTTACAAAAGAAGTACACAAACTCCACGGTCCAGGTTGCATAGGTGAATACTTTCCCAAATGTTATGTCCCTATAAGTTTATAACATTTGGGTAGGTATCCACATAAGTAACCTAAACCATACTCACAATACCGTACATAACTAAATGAATATATAAAAAAAACAAAATAGAGACAAGATAAATTAATTTTATAAAAAAAGTATAACTCACCTTCAATAAACGTTGAAATAATTTCGGGACAGAGTCGGCTTGTTGTATTTTAGTTGTCACCGACTTCCGAATTTGTTCGAAATTATTTCAACGTTTTTGCAGGCGAGAACTATTGTTTTTATAAAATTAATTTATTTTAACCTTTTTAGTGTCTATATATCAAGGTCAGTAAACATCCGAACTCATACGAACGCACAATATCAAAGGCCTAATGGCCTGGCTCATTGATATTGTGCGTTATGTGATACATCGGCAGCGGATGACTATGTCGTCAATATACACAAAATCAATTAATTTACTGATAACTCAAAAATGACATGTGAACTATCATCATTCAAACAAAAAAAGAATCATCCATATCGGTCCACCCAGTACAAATTTATGAGGTAACATACATAAAGAAAAAACATACATACGAATTAAGAACCTCCTCCTTTTTTTGAAATCTATTAAATATAAAATTTATTTGAAATAACTGTTCAAAAAAAGTATTCGGTCAACATTCTTGGACTCCAGTCTATTGCGGCGTCTGTTGCACAAAAGACCAGCCTTAGAGAAAACTCGTTCCGAAGGCACAGAAGTGGCTGGAATACATAAATACTTCAAAGCTATTTTATAAAGGCCGCTATTGGTGATTTTGCGAAGTTCCCAAAAATTCAGTGGATTTTCTTTTCTATCCAAATACGGTAGCTCTACGTACTGTTTCACCTTAATTATTGCTGATGTTATGGGGTTTTCCAAGGTTGAAAATTCCAATACCCTTTTATCTAGATGCTCCCATAAACTCTGCTGGGAATCTGAAGATGAAGTTGTAGGTGTTTCGATACGTGAAGTAGATGGCAGTAGAGATCTATTTGGCACCTGGAATTGAGCTTGAGATTCCTGTGTTTCCAACATCATCAACTCATCAACAACAAATTGTTGAGCATTATCTGCATTTGTCTCGATGCCAAAACCAGCTTTCTTAAATCTTGGATCCATGAATGTTGCTTTAGCAACAGTTTTGTTAATCTCATGACCGCTAAATCTTTTATCGAAAACGTCCAGTAATTTTATTTTTAACCTTCTAGCGACTTCGGAATTACAACTGCAACTTCTTAGTGCCGTTTGTACGCCTCGAATAAGAGGCACGATGCAGGATAACGTGGGATATTGCTCGCCAGATATAATACCCGTCATTTGTTCCACAGGTTTTAAAACGTAAAGGCACTCGTGCACTTCGATCCATTCGTCAGCGTTAATATTATCCGGACAGCCAGGTAATGAAGAAATTGCAGCAGAAAGAGGTATTTTGACCTTATCGAGACGTTCGAGCATATAATACACTGAATTCCATCTCGTCTGGACATCTTGTTTTAGTTTAAGGGGTTCCAGCTGCATTTGTTCTTGAACCTGTTTTAATTTATATGCAGCATTATTGCTTTTTTTGAAATAGGATACTATTGCTCGGCACTTTTCAATCAATCTTATAAATAGTTCATTGTCTTTGATGGTTTCTTGAACAACCAAATTCAAAGTATGAGCTGCACAACTGTGATGACGTTTTTGCAGAATATCAACAACAGCTTTTTTTATATTAGCCGCATTGTCAGTTGTAACGCAAATGATTTTGTCCAAAATATTCCATTCGGTTTCCAATATATCTTTCATTTCTCGAGCTAAATTTTCTGATGTATGGGCATCCTTAACTTCCGTGGTCGATAACGTTAAAGTTTTAAATTTGCTATCATAAATGAAATGAATCGTCAGGGTCATGTAACTTTTGCTGCTATCGGAAGTCCACAAGTCTGTTGTCAAAGCAATGTAATCTGTTACTTTAAGCATCTCTTGCGTAGCCTTTCTTGCCAAAGAATATTGCTCCGTAATAATTTTTTCCGAAAGAATCTTTCGCGAAGGTAGCTCATAATTGGGGCTAAGCGCACGAGTATACTCTTGAAAACCTGTATTTTCAACGATTTGAAGGGGTTGAAAATCAACACACACCATTTTCAGTAACGCTTTATCCACATTTTTAGAATTCACCTTTAGAGCTTGTTTAGACGGAAAGGTCATCTGAAGTTGCCGTTTACGTGGCGGTGTTTCGCCCTCTGTCATTGACTGGGATAGATTGGAGTTCTTGTCCTCGATGACTGGCGTTCCATCTCCAGAACCAGAAGCTACACTTAATAAATCAAAATCACTTTGAGCGGGAGTGGTAGTTGAAGAATTGTCAATGTGAGTCGAGTAAATAATAGGATGAGATTGTTTTAGGTGCTTTAACAAATTAGTTGTGTTTTTGAAATCTTTAAATACGGAGTCACAGTTTTTGCATTTTATTTTACCGCCGTCCACTTTCTCAAAACACTTCCATACTCCTGAGGTTTTTTTCGGCGCCATTCTATAATAAAGTTAATTACAATCTAGTCATTTCACTTCCGGTATTAATAAACAATAAATATATTCACTCAGTAGAACTCAGTACTCACAATAACTGCTAACTGACATAAAATAAAGAAATCATTGATTTTGTTTTGTTTTGATTTCAAATCAAAACAAAAAGATGCAGGTTCAAACTTGTTTGTATTATTAGGCACGCGCCACTTCATTGCTTAAGTAAACAGTTTGCGAGTACAAGCGAGTTAACCAAACTCGAATACGAGACTCAAGTCAGTTGTTCTCGCATAAATAGAATCGAGTTAGCGAGTACGAATCGATTCTTCCTGACTCGAGTACCGGAATCGAGTCCGGCGTACTCGAATCAAAATAAATTGGTATTCGAATACGCGAGTTCTAAGCAGGAATCGAGTCTGACTCGAGTCAAACCGTACTCGGCACATCACTACCTAAATGGGCAATAAAAAAAGACTAGGCATCCCTCCTCCAAGTAGCAGTATAAATTATATTTCATCTTCCTCCAAGTCCGTTTTGGGTACGTCAAAAACATAATCTTAGACAATTTAGACTTCCACAAAAATCAAAAAATGAAAATACGCAAATAAAGCAAACAACGATATTTTTTTACGAATTATCTTCATTATTAACATGAAAAACATAACTTCTCATAAATAATATATAACATTTCTGTAGTCGCAATTATAATATTATTTTATTATAAGCTGAAACCAAACACGATCTTGATACAATATCTATAAGTATTGGATTGAACAAAAGGTTTTAATATCACCAAAAAATACATCTTTAAGTGGGTAGGTAGGACTTATTTGATACATTTTCATTCGAGCAGTAGTTCATGATCAAAATATTAGTATACATCGATCTATACAATCTAATATATCAGTCATTTTGAAGTAATTTAGTAGCAATTTGAGTGCATGCACCAACTATTGCAAGTAGAAATGGAATAAACTCTTACTTTACGCAGGTCGACGAGTTTTAACGTAACATTACGATGTTAAAGTAGGTATGTCGTTAAAAAGAGACACATTTAATTAGACTTAATCCCCAGTTATTACTACGTCAATTATAACGTGATGATGCAGGATAACTATTGAGAGAATAAATGTGGTGTTTCTACTGGATTGTCATAACATTGCAGAATATTATTTCAAGAGAAGATATACCTACCACTTTATTAATAAACACGTGGATTAGCGGGTGAATAGACACACCGAATTATCTCTTTCTGTCATCAGTAATTTGACATTCGAAAGAAGAATACAAAATATGGTGTAACTACACAACCGCTAATCGACATTTATTAATAAGGTGGTATATGTTTGTCTTGAAATAATATTCTGCAATGTTATGACAATCCAGTAGAATATTCCTGGTCGTGTCTTTAGTCTTTAATCTCTGTCGGGCGTCAGACCACATGGTCTGATGCAACATGCGTCTTACTCATAGTACCACAGACATGACTGATACGGCTCATGAACCTTAAAATGTATTTTAGGATTCAATTATTCCAACTTCACCACTTCAGTCGAACTTATTGATGCGGACTGGGAAAAGCGGCTTACAAAGTTCCTTGCTGTAAGTACATAGTTTATATCCATAATTTTTTTATATTTTTTTCGAACCGATTAAATTTTAAAGCAAATTGTATCCTATAGGATCACGAAATTTGTGTTAAACAATTATTTTACCCTTAGTAATCACCATTAGCCCTCCAATTTGCGAATAAAATAATCAAACGTTTTTTTTACAACTCCCAAAAAAATACTATTTTCACCTTGTATTATGACCCCCAGCCTTACAAGCGTAGATTTTATTATCTGTATGGCGACAACCGCGCCACAAACCGAGTCTATCTATAGGTAAGAACCATCCAGGTGACCCCATAAGTACAAAAAAGAATCATCAAAATCGGTCAAGCTGTTTAGGAGAAGAGTAACACGCACTTGGGAATTTAATATAATAAAGAACATATTCAGCCCATTTCCCAGTCCTGATCATGTTATGTTAAAATATAATAACTGTACTGTAAAGAAGAATATAATATTCGCACAGTATTGGCATCTAGTTAGTTTCTTAAAATATATATTTAAATATATACTAAGCCCAGAAGCAATTATTTAAAAGGCAGAGTTTTTCAAGAATTTAGATCTTTTACAAGCAATATCCGATTTTGGAGCAGATGATATCCAAGTCGGCCCACATCACATAAGAGTATGAAGTGTATCCAATTTAATTAGCCAGAGGCAATTAATGAAGTCCAAGAAAACGACTCCCAATCACTCTTAAACATGATTTGACACAACTGATACAATTTCCGTCTTGCATTATAAATACAATGTAATAGTTTAGCCCTTTTAGCGGCCGACACCTGGGCACAGGACTCCCCTCAATATGAGGGGGATTCAGGCCATAATCCACCACGCTGGCCCAGTGCGCGAGGCCTTTGCACAGCAGTCGAAGGTATTGGCTAGAGAGGGTTATATCGTCATTACTTTAACTAAACCAGTAAATTGGTGGAGCCATCTGATACCCACCCCAAGATCGGATTCACTTAGTAACGTTTATACTCTACTTTACCTAGACACATTCATTGCGTTATCAAAAGCTACCTTACACACTCGTACTTTGAGACTCATCTTAGGAAAAAAGTGCTTTAACATCAATATCCTCGTAATAAACAGAGAAATATTTTTTTGTTAGAAAACTTTGGATTTTTTATTTAATTAGGTATCGTTTCTCCACATTTTTAATAGTTATCCTATGTCTAAATAGGCGTAAAGACCAAAAATACAACCTCCCCCCCATTTTTTTAATAATTGAGTGTACTGTCAATTTGCTAAATTTTTTTACCGATCCTACGTATAGGCAGGTACCGATAGCAATATCTACATCGAGAAACAATGTTTTCTTACACTTGGCTTTATAGCGCACTTTCTCCTACTACTCTTTAAAAACAATACAGTCCAACCAGGAATTCCACAGCACGATTTTTCTCAGCCCTTAATATAATAAAGCCTCTGACGTCGATAAAAAAAATATCACAAGATCCCAGATCGAACTGTATACCACCGTTTTAAACTAAACATGATTCTCACTTACATACGCGTTACAAAACGTATTATTAACAACTAACTAAATTACACTAGATTGTAGTTTCACTACGGTTCGCTCGTTCCGCAATAACATCGGGAGTCTAGCACCTGTCGTCAGAAACGCGCGTCGATTTCTTTGGGAGATACTCGTTAATATTGTATTATGAATGGTGAATGGATGAAGAATGAATGATAATGTCAACAGGATTAAATAAAGTAAATAAAATTATTCAACACTCCTCGTCGAGATAACAATAGGAGTCGTGCGCAATGCGAGATGGTGGCATGCAAGCTGACACACTCACGTAATACTATACTGTGTGTGAACGAGAGGTTATAAATAAATATTGCCAGACTGACACACCAACTGTATGGTCACAAACTAAGCAACCTTTATACTATGTGTACCGTACAATGGACTGGGGGCGATCACAGTGACACCCAGTCATGGTCAAATTACGAAAAGATCATTTCCGAAATGTGCACTAACGGGAATCTAACCCGCAATCACTCAAAGCGGTAACAGCTGGCCGCATGTGTATGGCAGCCTTTAGAACGAACTAGGAAATGTAATTCTAATGTAATGCTAGCACAAAATGACAACTCGAGATAGTTCTTAGTTGGCATTGATTTATTAATACCTGGTTTAGAACAGAACTAGACGGACTTGTTCCAAATCTGTTGGAGGGTGGGATGAGGCTTTGTCCATACCAAATCTCCCATTCATAATATGAGAGTGACAGAGACAGCTTGCTTTCTCGATGACGCTACGTTTACGTTAAAACTTTGTACTACGTGCATTGCTCAGAAGAAATTATTATGCCAATAAATTTACATCAAGAAAAAAACGCTCAATAATTATTGTCAAAATAATAGTGCACAAGTTTTACTGTACTATGAGACAATATGAATAATACCGTCGTATGGGATACCTGCTTAACCTTTAAACACACCTTGTTGAGATCACAGACACCTTAATATGGAGTCCTTAGTTATATGAAGTTCAAATATATACAACTATTTACAATACATACTTGAGTTAGAAACGCTGATAAGTATATTACAAAAGTTTGAGACTTAGACATGACTTGTAGTTGTCTTTATGCGTTCACTAGCGTTTCCGTAAAGTATTTATATGGTACAGTATTTATAATACCTCGTTTACACTGACGCAATAGTTGTATCGATATATATATATAGCTGTCTCTATTTTTTGCACAGACCAATAAGCCATAGCCAGGACCCCACTCGCCTACCATATGCACTACCACTGAATATGTTGTGTGACCGCTCCTGAAATTTTAATTGGTCCGTTTAAGACTTGTTTTCCTCGAAACCCCGCCAACTTTTTCTCTTTCTTTAAAAATATGGCCCACCCAGTTTAATAGGCATTTCGCCAGTGTCAAGTAACAAACACATTTAATAACAATGCAATACAAAAATGTGACCGTCCTCTTTGGAAAACCAAAATGGTGGCCCGCTAACATCTAACGATTACCTTCTCATACAACAGTGGACGTGTGTCTTATCTTATTAGTCTGTGATTTTGTCAGCAACAGCATAGATCAATACAAGTATTGCGTCAGTGTCCACGAGAGGTCACGTCACGTCACGGTACGTCACGGTACGGCAATCAGTCATAATCCATCTCGTATTGCGGACGACCTCATTTGAAAACGTATGATTTATTTACAATTAATTACTTACGAACTAGGCGTATAATATTAATATCAACGTTATGACTTGATAGCTCACTGCTGTCACTGCCGACCGGATCACAAGCTTCACTATAACTAAAGTCACTTCCTGCGCATGCGTTTGCGTTTGTGACTCCTGTGATATTATGTGAAGTCATTGAACTGCGCCAGGGCCGTTTTCACTCTGGAACAAGCGGGGATCATAAAGCCCAGGGGTCCGAGTCCGTTCATTCATCACATTTCCATCCCATCGGAAGGAAATTGTTCAATTCAATGGGGACAAAAAATGTCGCAGGGCGGCGCCACTTTTGCGTGGGCACTGTCAAAGTCAAAGCGTTTGTTTTGTTCACGCCTACGGGGACAGTCACAAATTGGCAATTTAACATGTTTTTCTTATATCTACAACCGGATCGGAACGCGAACTCGACTGAGAAGATCCGGCAAGAAACTCAGCGGGGCTGCCTTGTAATTGACAGAAGTAAAGTGACAGATGACGAGAGGATCAGTCCAATCAATCGAAATCTGGATATCTAATTTATGTCCCTTTATTAACAGCGTGCCAAAAATCAGAAGGCTACTACTCCTTAGCGGGCGACATGTTGTCGGCCAGTGAAATGGGAATTGAATCGTTCAGAAACCGATTAAGTTTTATTCAATCACTCGCCATTTTAATTAGAATACTTCATATCCAGGGTAAATTTGGCCGGGCCGCCTCGCACTGCAACGCACATTCACGTCAATTCACTACCAAACAATTTAATTTCGACTGCATAAGTACGTTGATGCAGGTTCTCAAAGAATTGCGGAGTCATCGAGGTAGGAGAACATTGAATGAGCAGAGAAGGGAATCTTAATAAATAAGGAACGCATCGGAGGAAAAGGGAAGGAAATGGAATTGTATCATTAGAGGAAAACAGAACGACATCAGAGTAAGGAAGAGGAGGAAATATGGAAGGTTTATAAGAAAAAGCTAAAATAACATAGGGCGAAGACATCAGAGGAAAAGGAAAGCTAAGGACGTAAAGAGGACGATATCAGAGGAAGAGGGGAGAGGGGCCTTGGAGCGAGAATGGAGAATATCAACATAGCAAGAAAGCATCGGAGCAGGGGGAGAGAACATTGGAGCACATTGGAGAGGAGGACATGACCCACCACCAACCCATGGCCCCGCCAACCTTACGGTTATACGGGCCGAATTCGCGGGAGATGCACGCGGAGAGGGGGACAGTTGAAGGAGATAGGAGAAGCGTTACTTGTCGTGCAGGTGCGCGGCCAGATGTCGCGCGCGCAGCAGCTTGAGCGCGCGCAGCACGCCCAGCTCCGCCAGCCGCGCCTGCCGCGCCGCCGCGCCCGCCTCGCCGCGCCACACCAGGTTGCCGGCCACGAACAGCGCCGCCTCCTGCAGCTTGCTCTCCGGGTGCGCCTGCACACCCACACAACATACACTACAGCGCCGCCTCCTGCAGCTTGCTCTCCGGGTGCGCCTGCACACCCACACAACATACACTACAGCGCCGCCTCCTGCAGCTTGCTCTCCGGGTGCGCCTGCACACCCACACAACATACACTACAGCGCCGCCTCCTGCAGCTTGCTCTCCGGGTGCGCCTGCACACCCACACAACATACACTACAGCGCCGCCTCCTGCAGCTTGCTCTCCGGGTGCGCCTGCACACCCACACAACATACACTACAGCGCCGCCTCCTGCAGCTTGCTCTCCGGGTGCGCCTTCACACCCACACAACATACACTACAGCGCCGCCTCCTGCAGCTTGCTCTCCGGGTGCGCCTGCACACCCACACAACATACACTACAGCGCCGCCTCCTGCAGCTTGCTCTCCGGGTGCGCCTGCACACCCACACAACATACACTACAGCGCCGCCTCCTGCAGCTTGCTCTCCGGGTGCGCCTGCACACCCACACAACATACACTACAGCGCCGCCTCCTGCAGCTTGCTCTCCGGGTGCGCCTGCACACCCACACAACATACACTACAGCGCCGCCTCCTGCAGCTTGCTCTCCGGGTGCGCCTGCACACCCACACAACATACACTACAGCGCCGCCTCCTGCAGCTTGCTCTCCGGGTGCGCCTGCACACCCACACAACATACACTACAGCGCCGCCTCCTGCAGCTTGCTCTCCGGGTGCGCCTGCACACCCACACAACATACACTACAGCGCCGCCTCCTGCAGCTTGCTCTCCGGGTGCGCCTGCACACCCACACAACATACACTACAGCGCCGCCTCCTGCAGCTTGCTCTCCGGGTGCGCCTGCACACCCACACAACATACACTACAGCGCCGCCTCCTGCAGCTTGCTCTCCGGGTGCGCCTGCACACCCACACAACATACACTACAGCGCCGCCTCCTGCAGCTTGCTCTCCGGGTGCGCCTGCACACCCACACAACATACACTACAGCGCCGCCTCCTGCAGCTTGCTCTCCGGGTGCGCCTGCACACCCACACAACATACACTACAGCGCCGCCTCCTGCAGCTTGCTCTCCGGGTGCGCCTGCACACCCACACAACATACACTACAGCGCCGCCTCCTGCAGCTTGCTCTCCGGGTGCGCCTGCACACCCACACAACATACACTACAGCGCCGCCTCCTGCAGCTTGCTCTCCGGGTGCGCCTGCACACCCACACAACATACACTACAGCGCCGCCTCCTGCAGCTTGCTCTCCGGGTGCGCCTGCACACCCACACAACATACACTACAGCGCCGCCTCCTGCAGCTTGCTCCCCGGGTGCGCCTGCACACCCACACAACATACACTACAGCGCCGCCTCCTGCAGCTTGCTCTCCGGGTGCGCCTGCACACCCACACAACATACACTACAGCGCCGCCTCCTGCAGCTTGCTCTCCGGGTGCGCCTGCACACCCACACAACATACACTACAGCGCCGCCTCCTGTAGCTTGCTCTCCGGGTGCGCCTGCACACCCACACAACATACACTACAGCGCCGCCTCCTGCAGCTTGCTCTCCGGGTGCGCCTGCACACCCACACAACATACACTACAGCGCCGCCTCCTGCAGCTTGCTCTCCGGGTGCGCCTGCACACCCACACACAACATACACTACAGCGCCGCCTCCTGCAGCTTGCTCTCCGGGTGCGCCTGCACACCCACACAACATACACTACAGCGCCGCCTCCTGCAGCTTGCTCTCCGGGTGCGCCTGCACACCCACACAACATACACTACAGCGCCGCCTCCTGCAGCTTGCTCTCCGGGTGCGCCTGCACACCCACACACAACATACACTACAGCGCCGCCTCCTGCAGCTTGCTCTCCGGGTGCGCCTGCACACCCACACAACATACACTACAGCGCCGCCTCCTGCAGCTTGCTCTCCGGGTGCGCCTGCACACCCACACAACATACACTACAGCGCCGCCTCCTGCAGCTTGCTCTCCGGGTGCGCCTGCACACCCACACAACATACACTACAGCGCCGCCTCCTGCAGCTTGCTCTCCGGGTGCGCCTGCACACCCACACAACATACACTACAGCGCCGCCTCCTGCAGCTTGCTCTCGGTGAAGGAAAACATCGTGAGGAAACCTGCATGTCTTAGAAAATCTAACAAATTTTCGAGAGACATGTGAAATCCGCCAACCAGCTCTGGGCATGCGTGGTGGAAAATGGCCTAAATCCCCCTCGTACTGAGCGGAGGCCTGTGCCCAGGAGTGGGAGACGTTAAAAGGGCTAAATTATAACTTTTTAACTTACCAAATAATCGACCAGCTTCCTGAGAACATCTTCGTTCGCCATTATGAGGTCCTTCGCTTTCTCGCCGTCGCCGATGTTGCCCAGTATGCACAACGCCTGTTCCTTCACCTCCGCGGGGTACGAGCCCTCCAGCACCACTATCACGGCCTACCGCAGAGGGAATCAATAACAATTAAATATATCGCCAGACTGAAACACCAACTGTATGGTCCCAAACGAACCGGTGGTAGATCCTGACTATTCATAAATGCTTTGTTGGCTTACGTGAATAAAAACAATTTTGAGCTTGATTTTGAGTTTGCAACGCTTGTACTATTGGTACTGTACAATGGACTGGGGGCGATCCCAGTGTCACCTGGGCAAATTACGAAAAGGCCATTTCCGTCAGTACAAGCGATGCTTTGTTTGGGACCATACAGTTGGAATGTTGTCTCGCAATATTTGTTTATTTATTTTACCATTTTTTTTATCTACAACGTGATCGGAACTGGACCTCGACTGAGAAGATCCGGCAAGAAACTCAGCGGGCTTGTCTTTAACATTTTATATTATTACTGGCTGAGCCCTCGACTTCGTCCGCGTGGAATTTAACTTAACAAAAAAGCCCGCTCCCGCGTTCTGAGCCCGCGCGACAGGACCCATTTTTTTTGTTTTTCTAAAATAAAAGTTGCCTAAGTTACTCCTTATAACATCAGCTATCTGCCAGTGAGCGTCCCGTGAAAATCGGTCCAGCCGTTTCGGATATTACCCGGAACAAACATACAGACAGACAGACAGACAAATATTTTTTAAATCACGTTTTTGCTATTGTATGTACTTTCATATGCATTTAGTGAAAAGGTGTTATTTTGATATTACAAACAGACACTCCAATTTTATTTATTTGTATAGACTAGCTGACCCGACAGACGTTGTCCTGTCTTTTAGGGGTATGAAAAATAGATAGTAGCCGATTCTCAGACCTACTGAATATGCATATAAAAATTCCTGAATGTTCGGTCAAGCCGTTTCCGAGGAGTATGGTAACTAACATTGTGACACGAGAATTTTATATATAAGATTATTTTTCAAATGTTCAGTTACCTGCATGACCTGGTCGGAGTAGTCGGTCATGATGGCGTCGATGTGGTGCCGCGTGGAGAGCAGGTTCCGCAGCAGCCCCAGCGTCTTCATGATGACGCGCGTGTCGCCGTCCCCCAGCAGCCGGAACATCTGCTCCGTGCCCAGGCACCACAGGATGCGCTGCTTCACCTTCTGCTCCGCCTGCGACACACGTACACGGTGAATTTACAAGAAAAATAAACTAACATTAACATAGTGAATTTATTTAAAAAAACGAACATATACTAGGTGAATTTATTTTAAAATACGAACACAAACTAGGTGAATTTATTTAAAAAAACTAACATAAACTAGGTGAATTTATTTTAAAAAACGAACATTAATTAGGTGAATTTATAAAATAAAACTACAATTATGAGGGTGAATTTTTCAAAAAATAATATTAATAGGGTTAATTTATAAAATAATACTATAATTTACAGGGTGAATTTTATACTGGTGGAGCCAAGCTCTACACAATTGACCACTGCTCATTTACGGGCTAGCCCACCGGGATACTACCAGACTACCACCCTCTCACAAAAGGTCGGCGTACAATACTTATAATAGCTGAGTTTCGTACGATGCGTGAGAGAGAGCCGGAAGCCCAAATCCCCCCTTTCCCTCTATCCCAATTCCCACTCCCCTACTGGTCGGCAACGTGCCATTGGTATTGCAAGCATCTATAGGTTACAGTCATGCTTAACATCAGGCATGTCATACGCTCTTGCCGACTTGTTATGTAAAAAAATATATTTAAAATTATACTTATTCCGAATCTGAAAGTCTGATGAATTATTAAAAGTCATAGAACCAAAACTGTGGTTTATGGTGTTAGTGATTCTAGTCCTGAGAGGTTAGGTTAGGTCCAACCCTGTACACTCCAGGACGCAATTAATGAGTATGAATCTATTATTTCCCTTGGGAACCATCTCATAAAATTACTACCTCGATGAATTCTCACTTTCTAACTTGGTAGGTGATTGGTGATTGGTCTTCAATCAGCTGTAACTTAAATTCGTGCGGGTTCCAAGGCAATTTAACTTTTCCCCGGGGCTCGTCGAGGGTCAAACCTCGTCGTCATTATTGGTCACCATTGTCGATCCTGGCTTACAGGAGTTACAGTGGTGGGAGTGTGTGGCGGGACTAGTCCCATAAAAGGTGAATAGTATTGAAGTAGGGGTTTTTGTTTGTGTAACCAATAGCCCTGTACGGGCCAGGACACTATTACCTGAAAAGCCATGTTCATCAGCGCCCATATCCCGTTCAGTCTCAGCGCAGCCTCCGGCCTCTTCGTCAGGTTGCAGAGCATCTCAACTGCACCTGTAACCGTGAGTCTGCACTGACGAGATATTTACAAAGATCAATGTGTGGTTCTCCCTTTTTTCGACAGCATAATAGAGACAACAACAATGAAAATCGTTCAGTGAAAACGAGGGGTCAAACAACTTACGGCTGATAGCTGTAAGCGAATTAAGATTTTATTTCTGAAAAGGCAACACACTGGAGCTATTATATTTATATTTGCACTAGTTTCTGCCCGCGACTTCGTCCGCGTAGACTTAAGTCAAGTATTCTATGTGTTAATCCAGGTTATAAACTATCTGTGTTCCAAATTTCAACCAAATCCGTTCAGTAGTTTTTGCGTGAAAGAGCAACAAACATACATCCACACTCACAAACTTTCGCATTTATAATATTAGTAGTTAAGGCTAAAGCGCCCATCTAGCCCGAGAAGTTCAAATTTTTTGAGGTTTTTTAGATTTTTTTCTAAATCTGACAATAATAAATGGCACATTTTGTAATTCGCGAAAAAGACCATGTGCAGTGCATTTATTAATATATCCAACTTACTCTTAAACAATTCAAGAACGACAGCTATCCAGATAATCTGGCAATTTTTGTATATCTAGTGATTTACTAGTATCATATCCACCGTGATAATATTTAGAGTAAAATAAATGTATTAATAAACGCACTGCATACTGTGTTTTTCGCAAATCACAAAATGTCTTAAATGTTTTCTGATTTTGGATAAACTATAAAAATACTCGAAAATTTTGAATTT
The DNA here is from genome assembly GCA_905147325.1 of Notodonta dromedarius. NCBI lineage: Eukaryota > Metazoa > Arthropoda > Insecta > Lepidoptera > Notodontidae > Notodonta > Notodonta dromedarius. The sequence goes on from LR990172.1 coordinate 9,089,916, forward strand.
CGCGGGCTAGACAGGCGCCTTCACCTTAAGATTTTATTTCTGAAAAGGCAACACACTGGAGCTATTATATTTATATTTACATCTACTACCCTTTGTAATTATTAACTATTAAAAAACAGGCGATAAAAAAATAAAAACAATATAACAAAATGTTAAAAGACAAGCCCGCTGAGTTTCTTGTCGGATCTTCTCAGTCGAGGTCGCGTTCCGATCCGGTTGTAGATATAAATAAAACAAAAGTAATATTGTCAATTTGTAAGTGCCCCCGTAGGCCTAAACAAAATAAACGCTTAGAATTTTGAGTTTAGATTTTTTTCAATTTCGACTAGTCAAAGTGTATTGCAATTTGCAGTGTAGTGTGTAGGTAGTGCGCTAGGCTTTAATCATCGAATAATTACTCAGAAGATCGGCGTAAAGTAGCTATATTAAAGCTGCGTTTCGCACGATGCGTGAGAGCCGAAACCAACCCCATCTGTTCCACTCTCCTTCAGGTCGGCAACGTGCGAGCAATGCCTTTAGTATGGCAAGCATCTATATGCTCCAGTACCTGCTTAACATCAGGCCGGTCGTACACTGGTTTGCCGACTTTGTTGTATAAAAAATAACATAATTTCGTAACATTCATAAGTATCTCATTCGGGTACATGACTAATAAATACAAATGGGTAGGGTAGCGTCTGAAAAATCATATTATATACGTTTTCATACGTAGCACCTGCTACCTACATAGGCAGGAACTGTTAAAAATCATTAAGCGTTCGGTATCGTTCCGATTTTGATGATAAATTATCAATCCGTGACTTCATAGGATTAAGTTTCATAGTGAAAATTCACTGTGAATAAAATCATTGACTGAAAAAGCACAGGTGAAATAACAGTGAGAGAAAAAAAAATTGCGTAATGAAAATGAATAGAAAGTAGCAATCATTTCCATACCTAGTACTAATATAGGGGTAAAAATATTTGTTTATGTATGTTTGTACGAGGAAATCCCTGGAACTACTGATGCCATTCTAAAAATTCTAAAACTGACAGAAAGCTACGCTCTTCTCGAGTGACATACATAAACATAACATACTCCTGTTCTGTAACACACCAACTGTATGGTCCCAAACTAAGCAACACTTGTACTTTGGGTACCGTACAATGGACTGGGGGCGATCCCAGTTACACCCAGACCTGGGCAAATTACGAAAGGACATTTCCGAAATTTACCCCGGCGGGAATCGAACCCGCAACCACGATGTGCAGTGAGCCGAGCGGCCTACCCTCGAACTACTGCGCCAAGCGGTCGTCAATCTATTTCCATAATATAGTTTACACCACTCAAATCAATTTTGTTATGGATAAAATTAAGTGTTCTCATACCCTGATCCAACATGGGTTCTTTAGCGGGCGAGAACTCCAACAAGAGATTGCAGAGCGTGGAGGATCCGACCGTCAGCAACTCCGTACCCGGAGAGTCGTTCAGCAGCTGCATCAGAGGCTTCCACACAGCGTGGTCCTGTTGACAACAACATCTCTACAATTACGATGGTAGAGCCAAGATACTAGCGCAAAGAATAAGGCGTAAAGAATATATTATAGCTAAACTTGAAGACCGCTTGCGCAGGGGTTCGAGCGTAGGCCACTCGGCTCACAAGATATGGTGGTTGCTGGTTCGATTCCCGGAGGGGTAAATTTCGGAAATGGCCTTTTCGCAATTTGCCCTGGTCTGGGTGGCCCCAGTCCATTGTACGGTACCCATATTACAAGCGTTGCTTAGCTTAGCTATACCATACAGTTTATGTGTCAGACTGGCTACATTTATTTACTTGAGCTGAGGTTCGTACGATGTGTGAGAGAGGTGGAAGCTCAGAATAGAGTCAACCTGCATGTACTTCTGCAGACCAAAACCAACTCTATACCGAGTGTTTGTAGGTTGGTTTTAGATTGTAGAGGTATATGTGGATAGGTTCCATTCTGCAAAACTACGTTCGATTTTGTTACAAAAAAAAAACGGTATCTGTACCTGAAAAGTGGTGCGTAACTGTTGCACTGATCTCGATAACGAGTGTAAACACCGCACCGCCGCTAGTCGCACCTGCACAATGAACAAAAACAAAAATATAACAAAAGTATCTTAGTCATTGTGCCTACAGCCGAAGCCTCATTAATGGCCACGTTGCTTAGGATTGCCACTTTTTATATCTAAGTATTACAACACTAAATTTAAACTAAATACCTACTAAAGAATAACAATAGTTAGCTACTCTGTCTGCATGACTATATTTTTTTATATTTTTTGGGTTTTGTTAATTTTCAAATTTTTAATTTCATAAATTTCTAAATGTAAAATTGCAAAATTATGTGACAACACACTAGGTTTCTCACAAATGTGACCAGCTGTGACAAGGACGGGGGAGGGGTCAAAAAATCATGAAATTCGTGTGACGTAATTTATGGATGGCCCCTTCCTTCCCTATGTTTGTAAGATTTTATTTTGTGTTTAACTAGCGTAAGGTTACGATGGGGTTGACATATCCTTTCGGATAAAAACCCCTAACTAATAGAGATTTAAATAAAAAAACTGGCCACGTTCTTTAATCAATAACTTTATTCCCGCAGATTCACTAGCGTTGATTTTATTGTCGCAATGTCTACAGCAGCGACATCTACCGTATCTGGCTATAGCTAGGAAATACCCAGGTGGACAGCATAAGTACAAAAATAAATAATCAAAATCGGTCAAGCCGTTTAGGTGGAGAAGACTGAGGAATAAACGCACACGGGATTTTTTATAAATAAAGACGAATGAGATGAAGATAATGATATGACTTATAAGTACCAATTTTTTTTAGTGAAATATTTTTCAAAAATATTAAATTAATACTAATAAAAGCTTGTTAAAACGAATTATGTTATGAGGTCTTTAAACTTTAAATTCATTGGACCAAACTGAAAGTATATCCTTTCAAATAAAAAATTGAGGTTTTTAAAATACTTTATAAGTGACAGAGCTTTGTTGTAGCATACTTTAGAAAAAAACATACAACCGAATTCAGAACCTCCTTTTTTTGAAGTCAGATTAAAAAGTTGAAACTTATAGTACTTATCCCTCTTTACGTAGAGACGAAATCTTTTTTTTTAAATTATCGGACTGGCCTGTCATTTGTCTGCCAGTACCACCACAAGGCCCATTCCAACGTGGCGCCGCCCAGCGACGATTTTTGGCATCATTGTAGTCTTTATAAAAAAAAGAAACTAAATGATACTCACAGACGGTTCGGGGTTGTTCATCCCATTGACGACATGCACCATGAGGCCGTGTGTCTCTATGATCCTCTTCCTGATGTCCTCGTCGTTGGCGCCGAGGGACGCGAAGCACTTGAACGCGCCTTGCTTGGCGGCCGCCGACTGGCAGGTCACTATGTCCGCCAGGGAGCTCATCAGGTGGTTCGATATCGCCGCTAGCCTTTGGAGCGACGTGTCTACCTGGCAAATAATCATGGAAATACAAAAGACTCAGGTCAGCTTGTGGTGTAATCTCCCTTTTGAAGTCTTTCCATCGCACTACAACATGGGGTTCTTGATAAATAAAATAGTATTGGATTGGCCCAATCACTTTCCTCTTAACAACATTGTTGTTAAACTGTATTCATTTATTTAGCATGGAAGGCATCACATAATACAATTATTTTCTTATCCATCTCTGTTTTATCCATTATTATTTTGGTTGTAAACATTTAAATTGATGTAAAGTGTGAGTGGGCAAGCACACCTTACTAAACTAGCTTTCTAATTTAAATAACGCAGTAGTACACGTAGTTGTAACAACGGTGGTAATGCCAAGCAGTAGCCAATGAACTGTGTGAAATGCTCATGTTCTATTTATTTTAATACTAGCTGTGCCCCGCGACTTCATCCGCGTAGTATTGGATTATTGGGTTAAAAAGTATCCTATATGTTAATCCCGGTTATAATCTATCTGTGTTCCAAATTTCATCCAAATCCGTACAGTAGTTTTTGCGTGAAGGAGTAACAAACATACATACATACATACATCCTACTAATATTATAAATGCGAAAGTTTGTGAGTGTGGATGTATGTATGTATGTATGTATGTATGTATGTATGTATGTATGTATGTATGTTATGTATGTATGTATATATGTATGTATGTATGTATGTATGTATGTTACTCCTTCACGCAAAAACTACTGAACGGATTTGGATGAAATTTGGAACACAGATAGATTATAACCGGGATTAACATATAGGATACTTTTTAACCCAATAATCCAATACTACGCGGATGAAGTCGCGGGGCACAGCTAGTACATACATACATCCACACTCACAAACTTTCGCATTTATAATATTAGTAGGATTAGTAGCTGCAACTTGTAAAATGGAGTTTAATATACTTAGGCATTTTATTGAACGTGTTTTAAAGCAGCACCACAAAAGTGTGATAAATATTAGAGGACTAATCTAGGCTCTAACTGAATTAAAAGATAGTCTTATATACAATTTGCCTTCACTAAGCAATTATATATAAGCTGTATAATAATTCGCTAAAATAGTATTTAGAACTTCTGATAAAACACTAGAGTCAGTATTAATCAATCAACCTCAAGTCTGAGAGCGATCTTAGTAATGTAATTCTTATGATATATCAGAACAAAGTGTATTCCAGACCGTTCTTAGATTTGAGATCGATTTATTAATACGGGCCTAGGTAACACATACAACTTACAAACAAATATGAAGTCTCTTACATAAAGCAACATGTGTCGCATACCTCTGCCAAGTAGGCGAGCGTCTCGGCGGCGGTGGCGCGGATGTCCTCGGGCGTCTCCTTGGTGCAGAGCCGCGCCAGGCACGGCAGCGCGCCGAACACCACCCTGCACACACATTACCATCCTTACTGACGTCCACTTATGGTATAATCTCCCTTTAGAAGTCCTCCCATCGCACTACAATCATGGGGATCTTGACGGGACTAAATGATGTATTTTTTCCAGTTATTTTGATTTAAATGACAAACTACTGAACAGATTTTGATGAAATTTCAATGGGACCAATCTGGAGGAACATCCTTTCAAAAAATTTCAAATCGGTTTATAAATGACATAACAAACATAGTTCTGAGGTAACAAACATTTAAAAAAAAAACTTACACAGGAATTGATAACCTCCACCTTTTTGAAGTCGGTCGAAAAATAAAATATGTTTGAATTGGTCCACTCACTTGCCTCTTAACAACATTGTTGTTAAACTCTATTAATTTATTTAGCATGGAAGGCATCACACTAATGCAATTATTTTCTTATCCACCTCCTTTGTTTTATATTTATTATTTTGGTTATAAACATTTAAATTGATATTGTTTTCCGATATTTACGCGAATACTACACATTGAAATAAAACTATTTTTACGGATTATATCGCGTTTATTTACTTTTTATGTTCCCGACGTTTCGGTTGCTTTACAGCAACCGTGGTCACGGGGGGACTGAGGTGTTAGACGTCCTGATGTCATAGTTAAAAACTGGGTAAATCCAAAACCAAGCGTACCATTGCAAGACCTCAAGACACAGTGAGCACTTTCTGCGTGGATCGGACCGCAAACACCAACTAAATTTCAAGGGTACCCAGTTTTTAACTATGACATCAGGACGTCTAACATCAGTCCCCCCGTGACCACGGTTGCTGTAAAGCAACCGAAACGTCGGGAACATAAAAAGTAAATAAACGCGATATAATCCGTAAAAATAGTTTTATTTCAATTTAAATTGATGTAATCACTAAACTAGCTTTCTAAGTTAAATAAGTACCAAAGTCTGAGTGAGACTTGATTACTATTTACTTATTTAGTGACATATTCGTTGTTGCCTGCTCACATTCTGTTGCTGTTCCCGAGAATATACACCATCTTTTATTCATTGAAAGGAGTAGCCATTGAGTTTGCCGGATCTTCTCAGTGGAAATGGAAACAGCATTCCGAATGGTAGATTCTGACTATTCATAAATGCTTTGTTGACTTACATGAATAAAATCAATGTTGAGTTTGAGTTTAATACAGCATCCCATGTACCTTTGGCGGGAAAGGGAAGATCTTCCAGCCAGCCGGGTGTTATGCCTGGCGGGGCGGCCGCTACGTCCCACTGGATATTCTCGGGGCTTGTATATATAGTCACGATGCTTGCGAGTCTTAATATCGTGATTCGGTTTTTCTATGAAGAATCTGTACATTGTATTGAGGCGCCGCTTTTAGCGCCATCTGTCCGTTTCTGCCGGCGACGTGAATGTGAGGTCGCCACATACCTGCTGTCGTCGGGCGGCAGCGCGGCGGCGCGGTGCAGGAAGGTGATGCAGCGCGCGGCGCCCAGCGCCACCGGCAGCGGCTTGTCCCGGGACACCAGCGCAGAGAGCAGCTCCGGTATCGTTTTGTCACCGTGCCTAGTTGCAAACATTACTGGTCAGGCCAAACTGAACCGGACTGGACAGGGGCCTGTATTATAATAAATACTGTTGAACATTGCTGGGTGCAGACTTATGACATCATTGTTTTAGTTCCATTTATTTACCGGCGTAGTTATGTAAAAATAGTACATTGTTACACGAGTGGTGAAAGTGACTTATTTAGTCCCGAGACGGGGTTTGGCGCCCGAGCGCAGCGAGGGCGCTAATAGTTCGAGGGACAAAATAAGTCTTTCACCCGAGGTAAACACTGTGCTTTTTATTACGAATACAAGGAAAGTAAAAATAAAATCAGGAATTGGCTAAAGAAATAATACAAGGAAGTATAAACAACTAGCTGTGCCCCGCGACTTCATCCGCGTAGTATTGGATTATTGGGTTAAAAAGTATCCTATATGTTAATCCCGGTTATAATCTATCTGTGTTCCAAATTTCATCCAAATCCGTTCAGTAGTTTTTGCGTGAAGGAGTAACAAACATACATACATACATACATACATACATACATACATCCACACTCACAAACTTTCGCATTTATAATATTAGTAGGATACTCTACAACTCGAAAAAAAAAAAAGATCGGATTGCCGCCTAGTTTGTTTTTTTTTAGTTGGCCGGCCAACTTCATTATTTAGCCATTATTTTTCATTTTCATCTTTAAATATTTTGCCCAAATCTATGTTATTTTAAAGAAATTGTTGAAACTAAATTATAATTAAGTCATTTAAAAATATATATTCTTTAATTAATACTTAACTTTATGTTATTTCAATTTTACATCGTGCTATAATTGAGTGACTGTAGAAAAAGTTTGAACATGGTTCCATAGAAATGTGAAAATGGAACTAGTTTTTTTTTTATATAATTTGACTGCTGTCAGTTGAAAGCGATTCTCCCGGGCCGGAAAATTTTCATTACTCATACTCGGAAAGTAGGTCTGAAGTTGCCTAAAGAGCGAGTTAAAAGTAATACTTTTCTGCCCTAGGGAGAATCGCTTTCAACTGATAGCTGTCAAATTATTAAAAATAAATTAGTTCTATTTTGACATTTCTATTGAACCAGGCCAACGGAAAAAACAAAATAGGCGGCAAATGGCAATCCGACCTTCATTAGTTTTTTCGAGTTGTAGAGTATTGTTCATACTTCCTTGTATTATTTATTTAGCTACTTCCTGTTTTTATTTTTACTTTCCTTGTATTCGTAATGAAAAGGACAGTGTTTACCTCGGACAAAGGACTTATTTTGACCCTCGAACTATGGGCGACCCCGTCTCGGGACTAAATAAGTTACTTTCATTCCTAGGGTAACAATGTACTATTAAAAATCGGTGATGTAGTATGGGCATGTTCCCTAACATATAACTGACCTGGTATTCAAAGCGACCTGTGCCACATTAGGGTTCTCGAAGCACATGGCGGCGAGCAGGTCGAGCGCGGGCAGCGCGGCGGCGGCGGCGGGGGCGGCGGCGGCGGGGGGCGGGGGGCGCGCCAGCAGCGCCGCCGCCGCGCCGCACGCCTCCGCCGCGCACAGCGCCTCCTGCTCCACCGTACTGCAGCACCATATCGATAGGATTCGCACCACGCACGCCCGCGCCGTCGGGGACCCATCGCGGGCTATTTCTGTTGAGATTTATGACGAGTGATATAAATCTATATGTTTATTGTTGCCAGCCAATGCCTGAAGCTTTTGGAGACAATTCTTAGGGCATTGGGGACATGTTTATGACAAATATTTATAGGACCATATTAATCAATCAATCTCAAGTTTGAGAGCAATCTTGGAATTGTCATTCTTATATCTGAGACTTGAGATCTACAATCTTTTAAGATACATTAGGGCTATATTCGTTTATTTCAGGATTAAAATAGATAATATGATGTTAGAAGACTTACGTGTCAATTTTGTAAGTAGCCTCATGTCGGCTGGTAAAGCAGATATTGGTGCTGGTGGGTGCATGAACACACTCCTTAGGGCGCATAGACCAGCCTCCGCTAATTTTGTCCCAGCCGGTGCTGTCTTCAGGAGCTCCACGAGAGCTGTGGCCGTGCCGTGTGTGACCAGTGAACTGACATTATCTGGTGTGCCTTTCGCCAGTGATCCTTTTATAACAAACATTTGATATTACCCGATCAACATGTTAAGTGTGCTGTCTTAAAGTATTTTTTTTTATAAAATGTTTGCTAGCAATAACAGTATATATCACAGTATTCCTGTTAGCTCCTGCAGCTTAGCTAATGCTTGTGTTAGGAGTGAACTCACATCAATGGTTTATCAGCCAGTATGGAAATCAAACCCCAAATCTCTTATTACGAGTGTGGCCCCTCTAACCACTAGTCTGTTGACGCCTTAAAGTAAGCAATACTTGTATTGTGCGAATCACTGTTTTAGTCACAGAACATGTTTTATACATTGTTATTATGAAAATATTACCTTTGTCAACATAGAAAAACACTTATCAAAGAAATCTGACCCAATTTCAAAATCAATTAACAAGTCGTTAAAACCTCTTACATTGAAGTTGTGAAATATAACTTAAAGGTCATTTACCGATTGTTATGGTAGCTTCCAGCCTTATGTTGGGGTCGAGTGTGTCGTCAGACATTAGCTGCAGAAGACGCGGCACCACTCCTTGCTGGATCACTGAACTCTTCTGTCTGTTGCTCCCTATCACGGAGTTCTTCAGCGTCACCAGAGCTTCGACCAGTTTAGCTGTATCCGACGAATACAGCTCGTCGACATAGGAACGTGAACTTTCGATATCCTATCGGCAAATACATACATAGGTTAGAAACATAATCACAAAAACAAAACTCAACTGCGAATCATTAATTCCATTTAATCAACTCACCATGAATACTGTTAATTGTTGCATGATTTTATTTATGATTTACGCAGTATTGTTGGTAAAAATAACGTCCGAAATTACTTCCGAGGCCGAGTGAGCGAGTACGACGCTGTGTCACGCTCTCTGTCACAGTCAAGTTTCTGTCAAAGTCAAAGGACTGTCAACAACTGTCAACGGCCAGACGTCCAGGTGTACCATAGAGGAAGATAATCATTGATGTACGTACACACTCGGTTACTCGACTTACTCGTACTTACTTACCATGATTTTGCAATGGCGAAACATGTTGATTTGCACATTGGATTTGTGATGTTGTCTCTATTTTGGGCTACCATAGAATAGAGGCAATATTAATCGTTGTGATGGAACTTTTCACAGGTATCGTGTGAAAAATCATTGCATAAGTTATATTAGTTTTCATACGTAGCACCTGCTACCGACATAGGCAGAGACTGTTAAAAATAATTTCAATTAAATCGCAAAGCGTTGGGAACTGTCCTGGTATTCATGATTAATCATCGATCTGTGACTTTATAGGATATCTGTTATTGTGAAAATTTACTTTGATAAAATAATTCATTGTGAAAAACGAGTAAATGAAAAACATAAATCGCACTATGAAATTTAATGTAAAGTAGCAACTAGCAATCATTTCCATGCCTACTTAGTCCTTACTGACGTTCTCTCTCGTTGTCTTTAGTGCAAACAATTGCATTATCTTTGGTACAAACTAAAAAAGAAAAGTATAAAAAATGGTTCTATAAAATTATTTACCTATAACATAAAATAGTATATCTGCCGTTTACAACTATTTATATGAAGAATATTTACAATACCTGCCCATAAGCTTTCGATGGACTAGTAAAAAGATAAATATCATGGCTGATTCCGGAGTGGATACAAGTAATGAGAGCAGTGATAATCCCATCTTTGACCATTCTCAGTGTATTTTAGAGTTCAGTCCACCGGTGATACCTATAAACCAGGATGGCCAGCCGATGCCTGTGGATTTTTTGAACGAGCCTCATGAACACATCGGCAAGATCAAGTGTTCAACCAAGGCCCGACGGTGTAGACTTAATCACAGGTATGTTAGTGTTTGTTCATCAAAGAACCATAGACTCCGCTTTGCTGCCTCGACAAATAACACAGAACTGGTTGAGAAACTCCTCTCATCAGGTGCCGACCCCAATTCTTCAGATGAACATAAACGAAGTCCGCTACACTTGGCCGCTTGCCGCGGGTACGGTGATGTCGTCCGAACTCTTCTGAGACACGGCGCCAACCCGAACATAAAGGACACTTTAGGTAACACACCTCTACATTTGGCTGCCTGTACCAATCATATTCCAGTTGTCATAGCTCTACTTGATGCCGGCACAGATGTCAGCTCGTGTGACAAAAACGGAAGGAACCCCATACAGCTAGCACAGAGCAAATTAAAACTTATTCAGATGCGTCCAAGCGGAGCCGGCCACTTTGAAGAAACAAAACAACTTATAAGCGAGATATGTTTAGTTGTTGAAATGATGTTGAAGTATATGAAGATGCAGAAGGCTGATGCTGGAGACTTGGAGTGTGTTATAGAGAGACTAGAGCGTCTCAGCACTCGTGAGCAGATCGACCCGGAGATACAAAAGCTACTTGAAAGCTTAGAGAAATTTTTATAGATATTGTGAAGACTGCATATTTTAAGGTAATCTAGGGGTTCCTTGGAGCGTATTAACATAGCACTCGAAAATAACCTTTTACAGTGTTTATATGAGGTGTCACAATAATAGTGTAAAGAAAAAATGTGAAATGGTATAGATTATAAAGCATTGCTTTGCTTTCTGAAACTCATATCTGAATAAAAAGGAAGATAAATAAGAACATATTCAGACAATTTAAGTGTAAGAATGGTTTGAATGGATATTCATGCCTTAATTCTTACACTCTAATTGACACCTAACTATGAATTTAAAAAATATTGAAAGGTGGCGAATGATAACATGCACAAAGTAATCAAATTCTTAGCAGTTAAAAAGCAGGTTCTTCGTTCAAATGGTATTTAAGTAAATGTTTTTCAAATTAAGGATCTATTGCAATGCCTCTAACTTAAACTTCAGGCCAGCCAACTTATAGCGCTCTTACTCTTTCATTGTGAAAAGTTACAGGTTGGTTTCATAAATAACCACCTTGTAAGCTATTGTTATACGAATTATTGCGTTTACACATTTCTTGTAATCTGGACGCACGCAAAGGTTCATTTGGATGCATTATTATGTACATTTCATTATGCTACCAAATATTATACTCCAAGAAATTCCTATGTTTTGCTGTTCCCATCTTTGAAAACAGCTTTTGAAGGAATACAATGTGTAAGTCATCATCTTGTAACAAATTAATATAAATGTAATGACTGCTTAAAATGATGATGTCAGATGTATGCACGGACTTTGTTATAAAGGGCATAACAAGGACAGCAACAACTTGTAATTTTCTTTTGTATACCTATGAAGGTATTTTACATGTTGTCCTATAAGAACATGTTAATATGCCTTTTAAAATGGACAGACATACTGGAACAAGTGGTGGTTCCTATTCATTTATTATATAAGATTAAATAAAGAGTGTGTGTGACACTGGTGCTTCTGGAGCACTTGAGTGCTGTGTGAGATACTACTAGGTGAAACAAAAAGGGTATACTATTTTTTTTGCAACTTTACTTTGTAAATCTAAAACTATCGGCTTTGTGGGACAGTTGAAGTACTAAAGGCTTTGTAGACTTGTGAAATCTGTCAACAGCTGTATTCCTACAACACCTTTTGTTTTTCAACTTTCCTCCAAAGCTGATAGTTTTAGAATTACAAAGTTAAGTTTTGAAAAAAAAGTATACCCTTTATGTTTCAACCTGTATATTTTTTAAAAGATATGAATGTACAAAGACTTGTTTTGTCTGCTTATACTACCTACTTTGTTATATATCATAGCTATGTCAGGCCTGGCGCACTCCGAAATCTGGGTACGAAGTTAAGTACATTGGCTGATTCGCACTTTGGTGGACCCATCGCACTGTGCGAGCAGAATTGCACCTTATTGCAAGTCACTATTTACTTAGGGCTGTATTAATAATTCGATCTCAAGTCCAACGGCAATCTTAAGTACACTTTTGACATGACATTTTGTTCTGAATTTACATTTCCAAGATCACTCTCAGACTTGAGATCGATTTATTCATACGGACCTTAGTATTTTCGGACAGTGTCACCTGGTTGTAGAACTATTAATATTATTTTTGCCTATGTTTAATAATTTACCTTCAGCTAGAGCAGATATGCCTCTCCTAAAAACTGTTGACTATCTAACGTGAAAATCGCATGTAGAATACATTTCTAGATATACATTTTTGATATATTTGAAAATGGAAAACTATATTGATAAGATAAAATATCAATTGATTTTCTTATCTGCCTTATTTATAAGAGGGTATGTGTAGTTGTCTACAAAGTAAAAGTAATCACAAATAAATACATATTAAGTTTAATTTGCATTGTTATTTAGTCCTAGGTGCTGTACTTTACCACAAAACTAGAATATATTTCTCAATATATTGGCATCTTTGTCTCGCACAGACCTCCCAATGAGGATGGGTAATTATTGGTTTATTCATGTATGTCAATGATCATATAATTTTGTTTTGATTGAACCTTTTGTTTCTATGTTGCTCTTGTTTCAAAACTTGTGTAACTCCCTCACCATACTTGAATATTCACAATTCAATTTCAAAAAGTATATCAAATGTAAATTCATAATAATATTATGTCAAACATAGATTGTTTGATTTATAATCAATATGAAAACTCAAAGGTATTTCTGAATATTATTTATTGACAACAGTTTCATAAAATTGATTTTTTTATAACGTTTTCACAATTAATTGTTGGGTATGCATTTAAATGTGCCCCACCCACGTTTAGGGAAATTCCCAGTAACCAAAATTTCCTATTGGACATCAGTAAAACATACTTTTTACCCTTCCGTTATTTGTTACAGACTGTGTGTAGGTATTCATAATTGAATATATTATGCATATTAAATAAACTTTTTATTAACATTCGAAGGTAATGAAATTTTTATACCTTCCCATGGGCATTGTCATTGGAAGTCACTAGATTCCATCCATAGTCCACAATGACGCATGCCCGTGTACGTATCGGCTCAAATCTAAATGCAACCCTAAAATTTCGCTATACAGTAACATTTCTCATTAATTAGAATATTTACACTAATTAAATAAGTATAAAAAAGCCCGCAAATACCTTTCAACCGTGGAATGTACATTGTATTAAAATACAAAGAAAAGAATATATTTATAATTAACAATCATTTTGCAAAATATAAAGGTGGCGGCTGAGGCGTAACATTTGGGGCAAGCATTTCAAATACATTTGCATTGTTTGCATAAATCCACTCATCCGCTGTTCTTTGTACTAGGTTACCTTAGTTTGCTTTGTAATATTATACATTTAAAGTTTAGGTCAGTCGCCACCTTAATACAGCTCGTGTCTGATAATAAGTAACACAAAAAAAATAATTGCACAAAATAAAAAACTATCACCTTATGTAGCCCGCGAAAATTCAAAATTTCGAGTATTTTTATAGTTTATCCAAAATCTGAAAACATTTAAGACAACATTTTGTGATTTGCGACAAACACAGTATGCAGTGTGTTTATTAATACATTTATTTTACTCTAAATATTATCACGGTGGATATTATACTAGTAAATCACTAAATATACAAAAATTGCCAGATTATCTGGATAGCTGTCGTTCTTGAAATGTTTTAGAGTAAGTTGGATATATTAATAAATGCACTGCACACGGTCTTTCTCGCGAATTACAAAATGTGCCTTTTATTATTGTCAGATTTTGAAAAAATTCTAAAAAACCTCAAAAATTTGAACTTCGCGGGCTAGATGGGCGCTTTAGCCTTAAAGAGATAAATATTAGACTGAACAAATGTTTTGTTACTATTGATAGATAAATCTTTACTCTATCTATTAACTACATAGTAATTCATTTTGTACAACAATTATTATATGCAATATCTTGAATGGACAAATATATAAAATGTTTTTATTTACCTTTAATTTAAATAGTTTACATAAGAAGTAATTATTACTCATCATATAATAACAATTAGGTACATAATACATATTTTGCTATGATGCAGTATACAAAACATTTTAGTATTTAATCTTTCAAAGTAGGTATAATGGAACTTTCAAAATGAATTATGGCAGAATAATTATTATTATCACAGAAAAAATTAACCACTAGAACAATAATTAATACTGCTAAATAAATTATATTAATTAAGTTTATCAGCAGTCCCAACCCATAAAATTAATAGTTACCCAGTGCCCACGACACCATTATCTATTATCAGTTAAGGCAAGTTAATTATCAATTTACCATTATGGCAAACTAATATAAAATAGTATAAGTAGATAAGCTTAATGAATAAATAAGAAACGTCTGTACTCTTAATTAATAATATTCCAAAACGACTTGCATTTCTTTTAACATTAACTTGCATTTTTTACACTTGCGTATGCGCACGGTCCTCACAGTCTATGACGTCATTGCACATGCAAGTGTGCACCATGCATACTTTATAAAAGTAAAAGTATTATTCCTTTTTAAAAATATAAGACTTACTGAGAGTGTAACATTTAAAAAGTGCTAATATTATGTTAAGGTGAAGGCGCCTGTCTAGCCCGCGAAATTCAAAATTTTCGAGTATTTTTATAGTTTATCAAAAATCTGAAAACATTTAAGACAACATTTTGTGATTTGCGAAAAACACAGTATGCAGTGCGTTTATTAATACATTTATTTTACTCTAAATATTATCACGGTGGATATGATACTAGTAAATCACTAAATATACAAAAATTGCCAGATTATCTGGATAGCTGTCGTTCTTGAAATGTTTTAGAGTAAGTTGGATATATTAATAAATGCACTGCACACGGTCTTTTTCGCGAATTACAAAATTTGTCTTTTATTATTGTCAGATTTTGAAAAATTTCTAAAAAACTCAAAAAATTTGAACTTCGCGGGCTAGCTGAGCGCTTTAGCCTTAATACATAAATAAACATTAAATACATAGACTGCTTACTGAAGTTTATCATAAATATTATTATTATTAAAGTAGTTTTATCAGTTTTGTAAACATCATTAGGTACCATCGAGATATAAACCTACAGCAATCAAAGTGCAAAATATTGCTCTGCATTTGAGCAAAATAGAGCGATCAATTCCTTATAACAATATACTTAAAGAACATTTTAGAGTGCACACTCCCATTTGGCACTTGTTTTATGTGAAAGCATTGAATGACGGCTACACAAACACTTCAAGAAGTAATTTACTAAAATTATTATCACATTTTCAGTTGTCAAACCAATATAAATTGAACATAATAAAACAAAATGTAATATTTACCAACATAAATCACAACATTCATGGAATGATCAACTTAATTGCTATTGCAAGCAAACAACTTTTTGGCATTTTAAAATTAATTTAGAAACTTCTCACACAACCATATTATTTTAACACCCGCGCGGAAATAATATTCCTTGCATTCCACTTCTGTCGGGTTGGCTATGGTTCATTTCATAGTACTACATTTCAGTCTAGCAATAATTCTCATCTTGCAACACACATCTGATGTTATTTCGTTTTGTCTTCCGGCACAAGTAAGTTGACTATATTGGGGAATATCTCCGCTTGTATCGGCCCATACTCGACTAGCTCGCCGTCCACCGTGAGGTATCCATTGGGACCCTCCGGGATAATCCTGAACGCGCTCACAGGCACCATTTTTATATACTCGTTATTCATGTCGACGTGCGCGCCCTGGCCCACGCCAAGGAGGAAAGAAAGTAGCTGCGACCGCGAAATGCCGGCTTTGATAATCAACATCCACATTATACCGTCGGAGAGCTGAGAGCGCGGCGCGAACAGGAAGTCCTCGCCGATGTAGGACTGATAGGAGACGTGGACCATTATGAATTCGCCTTCTTCGTGCACCCAGTGGGAGGGTAGTTGGGACATAAGCGAGGGTAGGTGCGAGGCGGGGCCGTGCATACACGCGTGGACAGGCGACCGCATCTCCGAACCGCTGCTCGTGACGCTGTGGTACTCAGAACCACGCGTGCTGAAAAACGCACTCCTCCGCGAGTTCACAGAGTACCACGAGTCGACCCTCTGGTGTTGTTTACCGTTGATAGCGTTCGTGAACACCTCCGAATTCTCGTCGCAATCGATGAACGCTTCCGCGTCGGGGGAGTCGAGCGCGCCGTCCTGACTGATGCTATGACTGAGGGTGACCGGCTGTTTCGGCTTGGGAAGATTGCCGACATCCTTAATTTTAGCGTAACTCACTACACCTTTGTACGTCCGGAGACCGACGAGGCGCGCGACCGCCCACACCGCGAACCTTTGACCTCCGATCGCGCGCAGCCTCTCACTCTCGATGTCGATGTCCGCTAGTAGCCCCCAGCCGACGGATAGAAAGGAAAACATTATCTGCGATCAAAAAAAGAGGTTCATCAACAAAATGGCACATATGACCTCATTGTTAAATTGGTGGCACGCGGAATGAAGGGACCGAGTAGGTATAAGAAGCAGGTAGCCAAATTGTTCCGACCTCTACGTTTTGAAGGATATTTATTTGCGCGTCTTTATTTACTTGGACCCGAGAGTCGAAAATAAGTTTTTTATTAAAAAACAAAAGAGCATCAAACAAACCATTTCTTGTAGTAAGTTTGCCTCATGTCAATTCAAAGAGGATAGAGGTCTTCATTAAGTGATAATGATTCCGATATGATGCGACGTAAATGAGGCAACCGGTCTTAAACCACAGAACAACTACAAAAACTGTATTTGATTTCAAATCTTTCTATATATTACCCGAGCCGTTTTACGAGCGCCGTCACTAGTAAATTCATGGAAAGAATCTTACTATAATCCAATAAGTAACGAGTAACGATTTTCGTTAGTCTACGGTAACTACCTAGTCCCTACTGTTTTACCCGACTCTGAAATTATGTTAACTGTTATGACAGATTGTTATTATGTTAACACTTACACAATGGGTTAGCGTTAAAGTAAGATAATAATTGTAAATAACATACTGCCGGCAACATCACGGGGATAATTGTATAACGACTGAGACATTGTTTATAATGGCGGATGTATTCAATTGAATATTGCAACGCATCCACCTGCGCATGTGCTGCATCCGTACATTCTTATACCTTCGTACGCTAGCAAACTCAATTCTCGTAATAGTATTTAATTTATGACAATATTTTAAAATTAAAGATAATTAAGTAATTTTGACGACCACTTGGTACAGTGGTCCGAGCGTAAGCCGCTCGGCTCACTGCATATGGTGGTTGCGGGTTCGATTCCCGCCGGGAAAATTTTCGGAAATGGCCTTTACGTAATTTTTCCAGGACTGGGTGACACTGGGATCGCCCCAGTCCATTGCATGGTACCCATAGGACAAGCATTGCTTAGTTTGGGACCATACAGTTAGTGTGTCTTTCTGGCGCAATTTATTATTAAAAAAAAAAAAAAAAAACAAAAAAGTTTCCCGATCCCCTAAGTATTATTTGGAACTTTTGAAACACCTTTTAAGCTGTAAGTTACGGCTATTTTACTTACATTCGTTTTGGTCTCTATTCTCACGACATCCATAGGGGCTGATCTTCCTTTTACTAATGCCATAGAAAGTCCCGTTAAGTTCTGCGGGATGTATGGCTCGCTGTAACAAAGACAATCTCAATTAGTTCCTTCTTGTACAACCTTCAATCTGGGGAGATAGTGAGGGGCGACAAGGTAAGGTGGGGAGGTACCTACGTAAGCCGATTCCAACTACCTATTTCCTTAACTGTTTTAATTGCCATATGAAAAAAGGAAAGTACCTTTATGTTTCATTTAAAAGTGAAAGTATAAAACCTCAATTCAACTTAAATTCGTATTAATAGATACTGGAATATGATCACGCACGGCAAATGACCAGTATAGTTTTTCAGAACTGGCAATTTACACTACATACCTACTTTTTAATTTAGTGTGCCAAACCAGTGAATAATCACGAGACTGTATAGAATTGTTTACCCACACCGTAACAAATTTAAAGCCGCATTGGTAATGCTAGAAATCCCTTATCGAATAAAGCCAAGGTCTTCTGCACATGTTCTGTTTTGAATACCATAATTGATCTCGTTTGCAAATGCTATATAAAGTAGAATCGTATAAGAATGTGTTCTTTATTTAAGCCATCCTTATATTAATAAAGCTACTAAACGGTGAAGGTAATAATCGCAGGGAATCTCCTGCGCGTCTTTGCAAAGACACGTGAAGTTCGCCGACCAGCACTCGCCCACGCAACCGTAGTACATACCTGTACTAACTAGCTGGGTTTAGATAACATAAAAGGAATCTTTAATGGGTTTATCTAGTATTGCGTATGAAAACAACATACTTAATATGTACAAATAATCACCGATAACCTGATTCTTCTAAGCTGATTACAGAAATAATTAACAATCAACGGATCGTATGTTAACTAACTTTGTATTAGTCACGAATGCATTGCCCTGGTTGAAGCTACAACAATACACGTGTTTATTATCTATCACTGTATTTTCGACATCGTCGTACACCCAACACATTACCGAGATTATTTAATTCAAAATTAATTTTCATGCAGCAATTAATGCCGTATTAATACCCGTTTTATGGGTACCTACCTACGTAGCAGGTACTAATAGAAAAGTTGGCGACCCTGGACCGCAACAAGTCAAACTGCAATAAGTTTTAAATTTTCCTCATTTCTGTCCTCGTGGTTGGGATTTGCAATATACTATTTGACGACCACACCGATACAAGCGCAACCGCTCGGCTCACTGCACGAGGTGGCTGCAGGTCCAATTCCCGTCAGGGTACATTTCGGATATGGCTTTTTCTTAATATACCCTGGTTTGGTTGTCACTGGGATCGACCCTGGTCGATTGGAAGTACAGTATCTTTAATATAACATGCATTTTTCGTTATTGGTACAGCTGTCCGTAACTTTTTACTAAATAATACGGTTGCAGACTTAGTCGCACCAAAAGAATAACAAAGGACCATATTCTGGCTTAAACTAAGAAGTAGGTAAAGTATGATTCACTTCGAGGGAAGCGTAACCGCATCGGAGTGCGTCAAAGCGAATTTTACAACACGGTAAAGAAAATTGAAATGTCTCTACAGTTACGAAAGTTGATACTGCCATGGAACTTACACATTTTGTTAAATACGCATAGTTGCGCGCGCGCCGCGTTAATAGGGGAGTATGCCGGCGGACACGCGCGTACGCTGCGCTGCGCTCCGCTGCGCTCTGCTCGTTTTTTAGCGTATTTCATATTATCATATTGGTACAGAGACATGATACAATACGCTGCTCTACCTCCCTACCACAATTAAAACGATGACGCTGCATTCTGAGGTCGCCTTTACGTACGCGTACGTTAAACGTTTACGGCGTAAACATAATTTTACTTATGGAATAAGTACATCCTTTGACCCAATCATAAAAATATGACGTTAATAAGTTGTTAGGTGGGCAGAGTACCGTCCTTTTTGAACTTTGTACCTACATACTAAGATTCTTAAAGAGGTTTTTGTATTTGCAAAAACATAGATAGGTACCATCTATCAAGTTATTTTTATTAAATCATCATCACACTTTGTTTGACGGTTATATAAATATTATATACCTACTTTTTTTCTGCACGTAGGTTTCTTACTAGCATCTTATTAGTATTAATTTAACGTGTCGGTCTTTATAATATTATCATACTAATATTATAAAGAGGAAAACTTTGTTTGTTTGATTGTAATGAATAGGCTCCGAAACTACTGAACCGATTTGAAAAAATCTTTCACTGTTGGGAAGCTACACTATCCCCGGGTGACATAGGCTATATTATATTTAAAAAAAAAATAGGGATCCTTACTAAAACTCCAAAAATGTAACCCTAATGTACCCGTGCGAAGCCGGGGCGGGCCGCTAGTTATAAATAAGGCGTCTTTGCACAAAACAATTGTGTGTGAATAGGTAGATAGGTACATAGGTTCGTTACTGGTTTAAACGTAATAAGTACCTATAGGACATTTTACAAAGCTGGCACTAATTAAACATACCTAAACACTGATTTATGGTGAAGTTCCTATTTTGCGCTAATAAAAAAAGTTTTGTGTGATTGCCTTGTTCAGTACAAACGTAGGGTAATGTGAACATGTTGTCTTCAATAGGTCTCCACATGCCGACATGGTTACCGAGCATTCATTATAATAATTACATGTTTCTCAATGGCTGCCAATCAGTCTAATTTGAAAAAGACTCTCAAGGTTGTGTTAACATTGTTTAACTTCATTTAATTATTAGAGCCAATTAGACTTGAACCGACAAAAAATAATAATAGGTATCAGGTGTCCCCATAACGCGAGGATAATTCAGTGAACTGGGTTATCTGATAAATAAACAAAGTCCTGGGAGGTAGGTACCTATTCACAATTGGCGGAAACAACAGCTTCCATCCTTAAATAAATACCGCCAGACAGACACACCAACTGTACGGTCCCAAACTAAACAAAGCTTGTACTTGTACTTGTACTGGGTACCATACAATGGAATGTGGGCGATCCCAGTGACACCTAGACCTGGGCAAATTACGAAAAGGCCATTTCCGAAATTCGCCCCGGCGGGAATCGAACCCGCAACCACCATGTGCAGTGAACCGAGCGGCCTACGCTCGAACCACTGCGCCAAGCGGTCGTCAATCCTTATTTTCATTCATTTGCAAAAGATGGATGGAACTGTCATTTTCGACATCGGACACTTTCTGTCAATTGTAAATACCCCTGCTGTTGCCGCAAATAAACAAGGTGTAAACGTGTGTAATAAGTAACGAACCTGTTTGTGAAATAACCAGTTTGACATCTTTAGAAACGAAACATGTTGCATGTAGATATAAACAAGTCTGTGATATAGATGTATGCAAAAGTATCATACACGATTCATACTCTGTATTTTTGCATAGCTCTCGATCCCAGTTGGCTGGTAATTTCGATAGGGCTTATGCTTTAACATGGTTGAATCAACTGCCAGACATAATTTATTATCAGAATATATTTAATTGCTATTCTTTGTTATACCTAATCATGTGATATCAGTCACACACCTAGAGTAGGTAATAATACGGATACAAGGAATGGATAATTATGACAATTATTGTGTATCTACAGTTGGTGTGAATAACACTGGCTTAATACAGATAAAGTCAATTTGAATGATAAATTTACACATCCTTTTGAAGATGGACTGGTTCACAAATTTCAATACTTTTTAGGTAAGTTATAAAAACTATTTTGGTATCACCAATATAAAGCTGGCAAAACATTAAAAACTCAGGCACTCCGTTTTTTGGAATGATAGGTTATTAACTCACAAATTAACCTATTATCCTATTAACAAGATATTGTGCATCACCGCTGTTCACCAACTATGCAGCTTTATAATAACAAAAGAACATCACTACTTTGTTGCTTAAGGTGAAGGCGCCTGTCTAGCCCGCGAAGTTCAAATTTTTTGAGTTCTTTTAGAAATTTTTCAATATCTGACAATAATAAAAGACAAATTATGTAATTAGCGAAAAAGACCGTGTGCAGTGCATTTATTAATACATTTATTTTACTCTAAATATTATCACGGTGGATATGATACTAGTAAATCACTAAATATACACAAATTGCCAGATTATCTGGATAGCTGTCGTTCTTGAAATGTTTTAGAGTAAGTTGGATATATTAATAAATGACCTGCACACGGTATTTTTCGCGAATTATAAAATTTGTCTTTTTAGTTTGTCAGATTTTGAAAAATTTCTAAAAGAACTCAAAAAATTTTAGCTTCGCGGGCTAGATGGGTGCTTTAGCCTTAAATAAAAACAATCTATACAAATAAATAAAATTGGAGTGTCTGTTTGTAATATCAAAATAACACCTTTTCACTGAATGCATATGAAAGTACAAACGACACCTATAGCAAAACAGCGATTTAAAAAAATTTTGTCTGTCTGTCTGTCTGTCTGCCTGTCTGTCTGTCTGTGTGTTTGTTCCGGGTAATCTCCGAAACGGCTGGACCGATTTTGACGGGACTTTCACTGGCAGATAGCTGATGTAATAGGGAGTAACTTAGGCTACTTTAATTTAAGAAAAGCAATTAGGGATCCGCGTAAAAAAATAAAAACACTTGAAATCAAAGAGTATCTCCGAAACGGCTGGACCGATTTTGACGGGACTTTCACTGGTAGATAGCTGATGTTATAAACAGTAACTTTGGCTACTTTTATTTTTGAAAAACAAAATTTAATAAAATGGGTCCTGTCACGCGGGCTCAGAACGCGGGACCGGGCTTTTCTGTTAAGTTAAATTCCACGCGGACGAAGTCGCGGGCTCAGCTAGTTTTGTTATAAAATCTATAACTTTAATTTGCTTTTTGAATTCATATCTACGTATCTACTTGTTACCTACTACATATCCTAACAACTATTCTCATAAAAAAAAACTTGTTCTCATCATGAATAAATTAAAAATATTTGACAATGTGGCACCACCACTGATATTTAATAATGTAAGATAAATATAGTGATAGTTGGTCTATAAAAAATATACCTATTTGAATATTCTAATAACATTGAAGAACTCTAGAAAATAATCTGGCCTGAGGGTTACAATTCTAATAAGAAGAGCTATTATGATAATAGAGATATTATAAAAGAATTCCAAAGCTACATGAGAAATAATTAAGTATTTGCATAAGTACTTACTTATAAATATGGCAGAGTGTCCTGGCAAGACCGTTGCCAGAACCGCTCGGCAGTATGGCAAGTGGCACTTCGGCCAGTGCCTGTTGCCAGTCCAGCCTCTCAAACATGCCATTTATTACCTCGAACAGTACGCCGTCGCCCCCGATAGCCACAATCGCGCGCCAACTGTACACATTTCGCGTGCGCACAAACTCACGTGCATATTGCGCATATTTCGTCACATGGAGGTCGTAGGGCACCTCCGCCTCCTGCAATATCGGAGATACCTTCGACTGAAACAGCTCCCTGCCTTTCCCCGCACCAGACTTCGGATTCAGAAGCACCAATAACTTCTTATCGTTGCTCGGCGGCAAATACGTAATCGGCTGGCATGCTATCAAACACTTGATAGTAGTTCTCCACTTCTGCGCCTCCCTGTTGTTGTCTTCGTACTTGTCGAAGGACCTGAACCGCAGTGTTATTATTGTCCTCTCCCTTTTCAATGTACGGCGGCTGCGTTTTAGTATGTAAGCGTAAATGTACAGGTAGGCGCTGATGTCGTTCTCGTCTAGGTCGCCGCTGTTCTCGTCCACCACTTTGAGCTGGTTGTTGCCTACCAGCGAGGAGCAGACGCACGAGCTGGCCCCGGTGCGCCGTCTTTTACTCCTCATGCACTTGCTGCCTATGATATCGCGCAGCAAAATGGTTTGCTCCTTCGAGTGGCCATCTGTTTCTTTAGTTAGCGATAACCCTTTTGCGGTGAGTCGAACACGAAACACTGAATTCTTTTTCGATAGAATATAAAATGTTTCCTCGAGATAAACAATATCTTTCGATACGGAGTCACCTTCGCCAACGTTCGACACGTCCTTCCCGAGCTTTAGATCCGCCATGACTGATTTTTTAATTTTTTGACGTTTCTTTCTTTCACTATTTTCATTGGAGCGAGGCAAGAAGCTGATGAGCGAGGTGAACTTATGGCTGTATTGGCTGCGTCTTTACTTTCTTTGTCTACGATAATATTAGATATGTCCAAAAAGTTTATAATATGTCACCCATAGACGAAGAAAAACAATGTTCGTCAATAAAGGTACCCACAGACTAACAATTTTTTTTTTGCTTACCGTCACCCTATTTTGAGGGGCTTCCGAACGACACGATTTGATAGACAGAGCTAAATTGGGCGTGAGCAAGAAGCTGACATACCAAGAATTATTGGGCGTGAGTGATGAGATCGGACCTACATATCTCTAATCTGTGAATCGGACGTCCACACATCGTCCACATCGTGACAATTCAGTTCCTGATTTAATCTCATTAATCGATTATTCACATGGGGCTTTACAGTGTCCGAAAAAAAATGTAATCGATTCGCCCACATACTAAGATACGTACGGCAATTGCAAATTGAGAGGATCACTGGTCCCGCCAATTATAAAATGTATTATCAACCAACTGTTCTCCGCGTAATAGAATTTAATTTCCAATTCGAATTCGATCAAATCGGCAATCAAATCGTGTCGTGTTGAAGCCCCTGTATGTCGCACGCACTTGTCTGTCACCAATCTGTCAAAAACAAAAACAACTTTTACTACTATCGTGCTCCTATACATTGCTGCCAGCGCAGCGGAGTCCGTTCAAACAAAAGTAAACTCATATCAGCTGCATAATAATTACAGATAAAAGGCGGCGTCAACAAATAAGGTTTTAATGATGTTCCATACAATTTTGGAACTTTACAGTGGAATTGGAGGCATGCATTGTGCTTGGAATGGTAAGTAAGTTCTTGTATTTAAGTTAGTATTGGGCAACTTGAGTAGGCCTGTAACCCAATTGATTTTAGTGCATTATACTGCCCAAACAGCATAACTGTAAAAGAGTATTCTTACATATTCAGATAATTATGTTCCGAGGTTATAACAATACTAAACATATGTTTCAGAATCAGGACTAGCAGGTGAAATTATGGCCGCAGTAGATATAAACACAGTAGCCAATGAAGTGTACCAACACAATTTCCCTGACACTACTTTAATAAACAGGAATATACAGTCTTTAACACCAAAAGAAATAAAAAAATTAAATGTGGACACAATCCTTATGTCCCCGCCATGTCAGCCTTTCACTAGAAATGGTAAATATTTAGACGAGTGTGACCCTAGAACTAACTCCTTTACTTATCTAATAGATATTCTAAATGATTTGGATAATATAAAATATATTTTGATGGAGAATGTAAAAGGTTTTGAGAGTTCCACTGTAAGGAATTTGTTTGTTGCTAAATTGATTGAATGTCAGTTCACATACCAAGAATTCTTGTTGACCCCATCTGATGTTGGTGTACCAAATTCTCGGCTACGATATTACTGTATAGCGAGAAGGAACAACTCTACTTGGCATTTTAAAAGGAAAGATGAAATTGTAAGCACAAATTTTTATGATATTTATCAGTGATGAAATTATATTTATTAATAAGTAGGTTTGTAATAATTGATTGCTACCAATTTTGCAGATAACCAATCTTCCACGATCCACTCCACCATACTCCTTGGAAACAGTCCTAGAAAATGATGTACCAGATCTGTTCTTAATACCGGACAAGCATCTTAGACGTGGAAACATACTGGACATCTGTTACAGAGACTCAACAAGGTCTTGCTGCTTTACAAAAGCCTATTCACATTATATTGAAGGCACAGGATCAGTCTACACTGATGCAAGTCCAGAAACAGTCAAAAAGTGTTATCAAATAGCTAATTCATTTGAGGTTGGGAGTATGGAGTTTGTGCTATCTCTAAAGGAGTTGAAATTAAGATTCTTTACCCCCAAGGAGGTATTATCACTGATGGCATTCCCTAAAACCTACAGCTTTCCTAAGAACACATCTATGAAGCAATGTTACAGGTTATTAGGTAACAGTGTTAATGTTAAAGTTATTAGTGAATTATTAAGAATACTGTTTGAAGAATAATTTATTAATACAAATTATTTTATAATAAGATAAAATTATACTTTTATATTTTTACAATAAAAGGATGGACGTTGAATAATTTCATTGCATTTACATTCAAAATTATATAATAATTTGGATAATTAATATGTCACCTTTTAACTAATAATAAAGATTATTCTCTGTCTTTTCCATAGTCAGAGATAAGGATGAAATTCTAGCAGACACAATAAAGTTATGGTACCTATTTGCAGTACTTATTAATGAATGCAATGTTAGTTATATTGATCCATTGGTGAGAGCTTGTCGCGCTCGTATTTTCGCTCGATAGTTCAGAACTCTTAATCTCAGCATGACTGCCAGTGAAGACGCCATACCAATCACAAATGACCAGATTGTGAATTTCCAGTATGTCCTCTCCTCTATATATGCAACTCGATCACAACTGCAGGACAACAGGGTTATAATTAGTTTTTATTTTTTATTATTAAGTTTTTTTTTATTTGGAAATGTTCACCTTCTGGTGACCGTTTCTCCATTGTCACACTTTAGTATTTCTTTAAAACTCGTGTGAATGCATACTCCTATGCTCTTACTTCTAATTTCAAAATCTGAAAAATATAAAACAATTAGGTATCTCCCATTTTCACACCCAGGAGAGGCATTTTGCAAGTTTGCAACAATATCGCATTGGGTCTAGCCTGTAAAGATAATTAGTATGTATTGAGAAAATAAATAAATAAATAAAATTTTCTCAGGTGTGGGACACAAATAGGCTATTAAAATTTTAGTCTAGCTTCAGGACTAGACCAGTTTAAGTATAAGGCAGAAAAGTGGATAGCTATAGGAATAATGTAATGGGTTACCTGAGCAAGGATGGCACTCGCTGATAATTTTATAGGGTTGGTGCATCCAACAAGTGGAGTTGTTTTCTGTGGGGAAAGTCTTGTTCTTCATCTTATGGCTACCTGACAGCGAGTCTGCTAAATGTGACTCTAATATTAATACTACTATCGTCAATCTGTAATAAAGAGGGTTTCAGTAGTAATGATAAATATGTGCTGAATTTGTAATACTTATAAATATGATGCTACAAAGAAAACCATTATACAGCCATGAGAATACAGCAATAGTATGTCATCATCAGCAGCATCATCATATTCGAACCATAAATAAAGCCTGAAGAAAATTGTTAAGTTTTACTTACACTCCTAAACAGACTGTACCAAATAGCATACATCGCTTTGAACAGGTTTCAATCATTTTCTTTACATCAAATAGGTTTGTTGGTTTAAAACACTTTTATTGCAGTTTTGCAATATAATTAATACTTATAGAAAGATAAGAATCTTTTTATTATAGCAGAATTATTATCCTGCAGAATTTATTATTGTAACAAACCACCAAAAAAGATTGACATTGACATATTTCCCTCCCATTGATTCCATTTTGACATTCGCCGTCAGAAATGACTAACTCAGAGAAAACATATTTTATACAAATAATCGACTATTGTCTATCGCTTTTATGCGACTACGTTTTTTTCCTTAAGTCAAGCTAGAGATGTAGATCAATTTTTTTAAAAAAATATCGACATCATTATTAAGTAATTTAGATTCATTGATTATTATAAAAAATCGGAAATTAGATTATTTACTTTTCCAAACGTTACACGTACGCACCTAATCTTTATAAGGCAAGAAAATTGCCACTTTCATCGTCTTAACGCTGTCAAAATAAACCGGTCTTTATTTCATTTACTATTAGAGGAAAAACTACATAAAGCTACCAACAACATAATTATATTATAATAAGTTTTACGTGGTTCAATTTCATTAGTCGAATATCGATAAATATTGGCCAATGTTATATTCTACTCTATTTTCAAAATGGCAGATGCCTACCTACCTAGTCTATGGACAGAAGGCGCCATGTTTATTGAAAACGTAACGTAAACGGAAAAGAAAGCTGGTTGTGTTTTTTTAGGGAGTTTTTTTAAGTTTAGCGAAAGTGCGATGTAATATTCCTGAATGGAGTATTCCTGTTTCAAATAAGAAGATTTCTGTGAGTCGTATTTGGTACTTGCTACCTTGTCATTTGTAATTCGTAAAAATGGCTTTGTCAACAGAAATGCCTCGATCTTTTCACTTATTCGTCAGCTATGTTGATGCTGATGGCCATTTTCTCAAAATAAGCGGGCAGGTCGACCATCAAGCGTCGTTGATGATAGAGAGCTTATTCGAATCGGCCCGGGAAAACTTGGAAAAAGGTGTAGGAGCCATTCCATCAGCCGCTATTCACGAAGGTGTCATATGTGCCGCGAAATACAAAGACGGTTCTTACTACAGAGCTAAGGTTATCAATACGAGTAATTTGGCCACCGGCCAGGTCGGTGTGCATTTTATCGACTATGGAAACACGGACATTATCTCTTTAAGCGCTATAAGGTTCCTAGATAGCTACGACCCGATGTTCCTGCAGCTTCGAGGCCAGGCCACCGATTATTACTTATCTGGAGTGATGCAACCGTCCGGCAAGTGGGAGGAATCTGTGATGTTGAAACTTCAAAGTCTACTGTGCTATGCAGAGTATCCGGTCACTGTGGAGGCGCAAACTCGCAAACTGCCTTTAATCTCGGTACAATTCAAGGGCACGGACTTGTCATCGCACCTAGTCAATATCCGTTTCGGCGTTGCGGTACCGCTCGCCAAACAGGAGGTCCTTCTACTCCAATTGTCCGGTGAAACTCAGCAGATACCCACGTGGCAGCCAAGTTTTAATGAGCCACCTTCTTACCCGGAACATATTCCATTTCTGATCAATCAGAACTTCCCATCAAACCCGGCCTCAGCTATGCGTTTACAGCAAAATACACTACCATTCAATGGGAGCATACCTATTACACCATCTCTGATCGGTCAGCGTTTACTAGTCAACAAGGCATCTAGAAATGTAAGTAACCTTAGAGCACCTGTTCGTCAACCTCAACATGCTATTTCCAATTCTGCTGCTCCAGTTGTGGCCATCGCACCGTCACTGCCACCAGTAGCCAGCAAGCCACCATCTCCTAAAAAGTCTATCACATATAAAAGCAGATTACTAGAAGTCAACTCTCAACATAAAGTATTTGTATCGTTTGCTGAGGAAGGGCCTGAACTGTTTGCTGTTCAGCTTGTCAGTGATGCTAAGAAATTGCAGGATATGATGGACGATATAAATAAGAGACCACACAGTAGTCTCACTGAGCCACCAATGATTGGCACAGTGTGTTTAGGCCGAATGTCTGGTGACCGAATCATATGTCGAGCTATCGTTATGAATCTCTCTGGATCTCAATGCAAATTATTCTTCGTAGACTTTGGTGATACAGAAATGGTTTCATATTATGACATATTTGATATACCAGAGGAGTTTGTGAAACCAAACGTGTTCGCTATGAGGTTCTGTTTGTCCGGTGTGAAGAAGCTACAGAAGGGGCCGCATTTGAATGAGGCTTTCAAGCAGCTAGTCAACGGGAAAGTCATGACGTTGAAAGTGGTAACCCCAGAAGGGCCACCGTTGATACAGTATGGAGAGTTGTATTTGGATAATAAGAGTGTTTTGGAATTGCTGCTGGGATTGATGTCGAATATGAAGGATAAATTGCAGTTTAAGTGGATGGAGATGCTACCTTTGGGTTCGATGCAGTCTGTGCTGGTGTCGTATGTGGATAGCTGCATCAAATTCTTTGTGCAGTTGTCCGATAAGATTGATGAATTGAATGCTGTAATGGACGCTGTGAGGTTGCATTGTGAGAACAGCTCGTCTCCCGGCGAGTTGCCGGTCGGCGCGTCGTGCTGCGCCCGTTTTCCTGACGACAACAACTGGTACCGGGCCCGAGTGAGGGATACGCGAGGGAAGAAGGCGCTGGTGGTGTATGTGGACTATGGTAATGAGCAGGAAGTAAACGTGTCTGACCTGAGGACCATAACCCCTGATCTGATAAAGCTGCCTGCTCAGGCCCTGCAATGTGCCTTAAAGGTAAGTTCATTGCATATATATATGAGAGAAATCGCTGAATGTGACTCTTTACATGTTTGGTGTAGTCTCAGAGAATACTTCGCAAAATTTATCCTGATTATCACTTACCTTGGGATAGTTTTGTCTCTTTTACAAAACCAGAATCAACATACAGTTAGAGTAGTAATAATGTCAAAATGCTCGTAGCATGTTTGCTATTCCAACCCTCATTTTTCAAAAGTTCCTTCCTTCAAAACTTGTCTTTTCCACCTAGGGCTTTGAGAACAAACCAGTAGAAACAAAGACTTCAAACCAACTGGAAATGCTGGCCCTGGAGAAGACCTTGACGGCACATATTGTTGGCATTCTGTCCACTACAATGGTGGTAGCCCTAATTGATGAGAGTGTTAACCCACCCCTGGACGTGGCCAGAAGAATGAACCAGCTGTCACAGCCAAGAAGTACACATGAGGTGAGTTTATTTTTTTAATTATTATATTTGTGGGGAGTACAACTATACTTGTTTTTTTTTCTGGATACCATATTAGGGTACAGTACTGTCACAAAGGACTGCTTCCACTGCGGTCTGTAAAGCCACTCTTAATTTCAATACATTTTCTTGGGTGTCCCCTAAAAGTTGGTGAAAACAAAACTGACACAAGATAATTTAAGTGTCGAAAGAGGTCCCTTCAATTTAGGAGTCCCTAAAAATAGGCATTAATCCTATCCTCTTTGTTACACATTCAGTAAGACAATGTCGAACTTTCTGGTTTCAGAATTATCTATACATTTATACAAATAAATAAAATTGGAGTGTCTGTTTGTAATATGAAAATAACACCTTTTCATTAAATGCATATGAAAGTACAGACGACACCTATAGCAAAAACGCGATTTAAAAAAAATTGTCTGTCTGTCTGTATGTTTGTTCCGGGTAATCTCCGAAACGGCTGGACTGATTTTGACGGGACTTTCACTGGTAGATAGCTGATGTTATAAGCAGTAAATTAGGCTACTATTATTTTAGAAAAACTAAAAAAAATGGGTCCTGTCGCGCGGGCTCAGAACGCGGGAGCGGGCTTTTTTGTTAATTTAAATTCCACGCGGACGAAGTCGCAGGCTAAGCTAGTGCTATTATAATATTCAGTGTAACAAAATGTATTCAATTTCTACAATTATTCTTAGAACATCACACTTCAATATACTGTAAAGTAAACAAGCAAGTCTAGACAGGTATTTTAAACAATATCTATTTTTAGGTTTAGAAAGTTGGATTTAGCAATTTATTTGTAGGTACATACATACAGCACACACACGCAATGGTCGATCATTGTAAATTGTTTTCACTTCGTCTATTAGTCAGGGTGTGTTTACATGATTTGTTATGAGTGATGATTCACTTGATTTTAAGTTCGACACAGACTGATGTTATTCTTATTAGAACTTATTACATACATAACATACAATGAAATCTTGATAGCGAAAATCACACTTCATAATTGTGTACATATTTATTTGTACAAATATAGCAAAAAGAAATTAAATGTGTCGCAAATCGAAAATATTCGTTCGATATTTCAAGTTAATTCATCTTGTTACGTCATCAATGAGTCGTCCAAGTTCTTGGTACTTGAAAATTTAGGCCAAGAACCGCCCGAAGACAGGGAAGGCTCATTAATTACTAACGAATATAAATCGGGATGTTAAACGCTGTACCCATTACCTGTCCATAGATTAAAGCAACAACCCCCGTCCGCAAAGATGCTCCAGAAACGTTCAGCTCACCAGAGAGTGCTTCGGATGATGGCAAGAAGAAGAGCTTCCGACGCGAGAAGAGCTTCAAAGAGGACAGGCGTCCGCCCAGAGAAGGCAATGAGGAGTTCGGGCAAAGGGGCGGCAGCTTCCGTGGCAGGTGAGACTTGTATTGCAAAAACGTTTGGTTATCAAGAAGAAAGCACCTTTATTTTCACAGACTCTGAAATAACTTCGGAATTCTCAATTGAAATGGAATTTAGGCATCTCAAACTTTTTCTGATGTGTATAGGTGTTATATCCTACTAATATTATAAATGCGAAAGTTTGTGGGTGTGGATGTATGTATGTATGTATGTTTGTTACTCCTTCACGCAAAAACTACTGAACGGATTTGGATGAAATTTGGAACACAGATAGATTATAACCGGGATTAACATATAGGATACTTTTTAACCCAATAATCCAATACTACGCGGATGAAGTCGCGGGGCACAGCTAGTACCATAATATGTGTGTCAGGGTGTGTGTTCAAAATTAAACTAAACTTCAAAATATTTGTACGAGGATGGTGCTAATGAGCTGAAATAAACATGAGATTCCAAGGCAGAATGAAACTTTCATAATTAGTTTTTTTCTGAGTGTCACTGAAATCCACCCTTAATACAAGGGGTATAAAGGCGACAATAAATTTTGGGACTTTTCAAACACTGTTGAAAACTGTTTATTGACACTCTTTAGCGTTTTCCTAAGTTCGGTCAAGATTTTTTTTTATAAAAGTCACCATAATCTCATATCAGAAAACTGATAATCCATTCGAAAGATGAAACCGACGTCACCATCCTAGATATACATAACTCTAGATAACAAGTAAGTGTCTACACTATCCAATGCACAACACTCGTAACAGTTTTTTTTTATTTCCAACAAAAAACATAATAATGGAGGTTTGAGTCATGGTTGCTTTGACCTTCACTTCGGTTCTTGAACCCATACTCTAAAAGTTAGTCGAAGTGACGCTAGCCACAGATATGTATAGGTGATCTATCATAATTTGTGATTTAATAGCTGTACATGGTTCGTGTGGGTGTTTCTGGTGTTAAAATGCAGTTTTTTGTCGGTAGAGAGAACCGGGAGAATTTCGAGAGGTCCGGTCCGGGCCGGCTCAGCGACAAATTCGCCGGCCGATCGGACAGAGGCGATAGGTAAGTCTATTTCTCGGCATGTAGAAACTAGAAAGTTACAATTAGTGGTCAGACTTTTGTAATCTGATTGTGTTTCATACCTTGGTCAGTTACAAAACTGTGCATTGATTATCATACTTATAATCATACTAATATTATAAAGAGGAAAACTTTGTTTGTTTGATTGTAATGAATAGGCTCCGAAACTACTGAACCGATTTGAAAAATTCTTTCACTGTTGGGAAGCTACACTATCCCCGGGTGACATAGGCTATAATATATTTTCAAAATAATTAGGGATCCTTACTAAATCTCGAATAATGTAACCGCAATGTACCCGTGCGAAGGCGGGGCGGGCCGCTATTGCAAATAAAAGTACCGTATTTCGTGTAAGCTACAATCTTTTAAGGAAAAAGTAATGTCAATTATATTTATTTGAAAACCGATAGGTACCTGTTATCTAATCTGTGTCATCACAATACAATCGTATAAAGTTTCTGAACAGAATGTCGCGTAGTCACAATAAGTGATGAAATCATGTTTAAAGGCAGATTCTAGAGATGAAATACAGTTAAAGAAGGGAAGTTCTCTCTAGGGGTTAAGGGGGGGAGTCGTAAGCTATCTATATGCGTACCCTACGTGGATCTGGGGATAATTTCAATGTGGTATCTTTAAGGGTATTATATCGATCGTCGTGGAGTCATTACTCTTAGCAACTATAAATCGATATATTGTGACATTCATATTGTCGAAGCTTACTCCAAATTCTATCTTTTTTGCCTTCGTATTGTCGAATACTACTCTAAATTCCATCCGAATACAAAATTATCGTTCGTTCAGTATATCGTCTGAACGAACGATAATTTTGTATTCGGATGGAATTTAGAGTAGTATTCGCCAATACGAATGTCACGATATATCGATTATCGTTGCTACCATCCCTTATTCTACCATGGATCGTTTTGGTGTGGTTAAACCTTATAACACAATTCTAGGCGTGGAGGGCCACCGAAGCCTCGCGAAGCCTCATTCAACAACGCCGCCCCGACCTCTGTTGGGGATGATGATTGGGAGGGGACGCCTTCCCAGCCGGCCCATTCAACCTTCCAGCAACCTCCGCCAGGCCGACAGCACTACCGGGAGAATCGGGACAACCGGGAACCTCGAGACAATAGGGACAACCGGGAAATTCGGGACAATAGGGAAGGCCGGGAACATCGGGACACCCGGGAACATCGGGACACTCGGGAACAACGGGACAATCGGGAACAACGGGACAATCGGGAACATCGGGACAACAGGGATAACAACCGTGACAGGTATGTTACTTGACAATCTATAGCCAATTTTTAGTGTTGCGAGATGTTTTGTTCACTTAAAATTGTATGACAGTATGCGTGACTCCGTACTTTAGGTACCTGGGCACCTCCATAGTCAGTGTTAGAGTTCAAAGAGGAATTGTGGAAAGGGATACTTTACTATGGTATCAAGAATAGGTACTTATGAATGAAATATTAAAGTCGGTGAATAAGATAAGCTTTTTAATAATAATATATATTTGGTATAATGTCATACGCAGTCGAACTTGGTTATGTGTATTTAACTTGGACAATAGCCTAGATTTTAATCCATAAGCATACCACTCTGCAGGTATTTGGGCATTGGCCATACGCCATTATTGGATACTCATATGTTCTTCGTATATGGTCATTTGAGTACGTAAATTGTATTTGTGTACATTAATTCAGAGTTCTATTTATAACACCAATTAAAGTGCCTTAATAGTTGTTTAAATAAATCTTTGAATCGCGCCCCAGCGTTATTAGTGTTTAATCAACCATTTATTCGCATTATGTGGGTATCACGCACCCTCAACACAACTGCAAATTGCCGTTCCACTTACCAAGTTCGACTATAATCGGGGTCTTATGACATTGAATCTTATCCACTACAATTTAAGTACTCATTTAGGTTTTGACACAAATACGGTACGCGCAACTTTCTCTGTTTTACACAAAACCGTTTAAAAGCAATGCGTGATTTGACAGAAGAAAAGCTAGATCGGATCATCAGAACGATAAGCCGGGACAGAAGGCTAATTGGAAGAAAGATGCCAGCGGGGTGGGTAAAAGGCTTAGACAAGCCGCCGAGGCGGCCTCCGCGGACGCTCAGAGCTCTAAGGGCCCGTCTGTACAGGACAGATTGAAACGGTACTGTGGCGTATGTGTAACATCATGCACATAGTTAACGTTGCGCTTTCTGGTTCATCTGTGTTAATGCTTTATGGATTCATTCATTGTGTTATGCGTTTGATTATCCGCCGATATTAAGTCGATCTTAACTCTGAGAACTGGGCGCTTTCTTGTGACAGATCTTTAAATCTGAAAATTGAGGCGCTTCTTTGTGATATATAAATTAATTTTTTTTTTTTAATAATAAGCCCTTTTTATTTCTGGCCTCCTCTAACACAAGGAGAATTACTGAAACCTTGAAAAAAAATTAGGTTTATTTGTATTTTGTTCTTTTCCTATGGAAATAAGCTGATCATTTTCACCAGTCATTGAAAAAAGCCCGTTAGAAAGTTATGTGTACCATAAAGAGATCCATATGAGGGTGAACTCTGAAATGTCATTCCAGTACAAGGTTACACCTCAAGAGCGTGCTAAATTTAGCTCTCAGAGCTGACACTACGATGACTTTTACTATTATAGTGGTTTGAACGTATTGAATGCGACTCTTATAAATATAATTTATGACTGAAACAGTTTTTAATTTATTTAGACACGTAAAAAAAATATAAAGATCTTCACAATAAGGGTATCTTTCGTTTAGCATTCGTATTGTTGTGTAAAGATTGCGCGTTTCTGTACAATGAATAGAGCATTAACAGTTGAGTCGGCACCGGCCCCGTTGTCGCGCCCTATTTGCTTGTCACGCTTCGTTCCGCCGCACACTCCACCGTTCTCAATATACGTTGCACATTCTGTCGGCTCTTGTATAACATTCCATTGCACCGTGACGCCCCTGTGTTTCCACATTTTTATTTCAGCACATTTTCTGATATATTTTTCATTTTCATTGGATGGATTTTGATTTGTTTCTGTAACAGCTTGGTGTGGTTCGTCAGCACAACTTCTAGTTATAAGCGTAATACTGGGTGAAACAGAATGGGTATACTATTTTGTTTGCAATTTTACTTTGTAAATCTAAAACTATCGGCTTTGTGGGACAGTTGAAGTACTAAAGATTTTGTAGACTTGTGAAATCTGTCAACAGCTGTATCCCTGTAACACCTATTGTTTTTCAAGTTTCCTCCAAAGCTGATTGTTTTAGAATTACAAAGTTAAGTTTTGAAAAAAAAAGTATACCCTTTCTGTTTCAACCTGTATAAATAACAGTGTATAGCATTGTCACACGACTAATACTGATGCTTTCCTTCTGACTATAACTACAGCCAGTATTCTGATAACCCAATGATAATGTAACCGTGTATATTTCCAAAGTTCTTTAATAGTAAAATTTAATTTCAGTGATAATAAATTTAATAATCAACAAGATGATTGGGAGGAGAAGAAATCAGATGATTGGGGTCACAAAACCGGGAGGGAGAACCGCCCAGACAGACGCGACAACCGAGGTGACAGACGTGACAACTGGGGGGAGAAGAAAGAGAACTGGAACCAGAGGGAGAAAAGAGACTTCAGAGGGGACAAGCCTCGGACCAACTTCTCACCCAGAGACCGAGCCGAACGATCCTTCGGATCCGATGACAAGAAGTCAGATAAAAGCTTCAGGTCTAACGATAGTGGCAGAGAACGCGCGGGCCGCGCTCCTCCATACAAAAGCCGTAGCAAATTCACTCAAGTCCAATACAAAGAGCTCCCCAACCCTGTGTCCCTGGACACGCCGTTCACGGAACCGACAGTCGAACCCGGCGCACAGCACGAGGTCTCAGTCACATGGATAATATCCCCGGAAAGCTTTTACACCCAAATAATGTCTTTGCAGCCGAAATTCTTGGAAATGATGCACAGAATACCCGAATTGTATAAAGGTGTTAAGTCCTACACGGGCGTCGTGCCAGTTGGCGCTTCAGTATTAGCTCGATACCCAGTCGACGGGGTATTATACCGAGCGACAATCGTCTCCGTCCAACCGTTTTCCAAATTCATAGTGAGATACGTAGATTTCGGCAACAAGCAATTGGTAGACGCCAAAGATATATGGCAGCTAGATGAGCAACTAATGGAGCTACCGAAGATGGCGGTACATTGCTCTCTATTAGGAGTGGTACCAGTCGATGGTGAATGGAAGGCGGATCCCGAGATAGACTTGTGTTTCAACGCGCCTAGGTACCAGTGTGTATTCCAAGAGTGTGTTGAGGAACAATACAGAGTGTCGTTGTGGAATAACGGCACAAGCGTCGCTGACATGCTGGTGGAGAAACAGCTGGCGAAATTGTCTGAACACCAGTCGTCTGTTACTTTGAAAGGTGAGGATTTAATCAAGAACTTTAATAACCTTTCGTGCCCCACACCTAGGTAAAGGTATGCCCCTGTCTCTTTCCACACATGACAATCTTTAGGTTTGTCCAGATGAATTTGTAAGTCGTTTCGATACCTCTATGGGTCTAGCTCGGCGACGACGACCTCTGGGCCCATTTAGTGCTTACTTGTGGTCGCTCTGCACTCATTCGGCTGGCCAACATAGGCTGAATCAGAAACATATTCAGATGGTTTGGAAATGTTTATCCTACCAAGTATGGTATGGCATGGCTAGTAAGCCCATACCACCTATTTTTGTCTCCTGCTTTGCACGGGAAGGAAGTGGATTTTTTTTCTTCCAACTCCTATTATTTCTTTCGACTAAATTCGTGCGGGTTCCAAGACAATTTAACTTTTCCCCGGGACTCGTCGGGGGTCAAACCTCGACGTCATTATTGGTCACCATTGTCGATCCTGGCTTACAAGAGTTACAGTGGTGGGAGTGTGTGGCGAAACTAGTCCCATAAAAATGTTTTTGTCAACCAGAACTTAACGCAATATGAACCGAAATAGTACCCAGGACAAATGATCCCCTACACATGTTTGTTAAACTGTTATAATAATGAAGAATATTTGTTTTAGATGAAGCTATAGACCTCACAATCATCATTGGCCAGCAGGTTGTCTGCCGAGTGACGCACGTGGAATCGTTCGACAAGTTTTACGTGCAGCTAGATCTGGATAAAGCGACGTTGGTCGAGAACGCTATCGCTGCTTTCGACACCACCAAAGTAAGTATACCGATACGATAGGGAAGTATATGGGCGGCCATTTTATACATTCATGGTTCATTCTGTGACAGAAACCGTAATGTTAATTTAAAATAAGTTAAGGCAAAACTTGAAAACAAATAATTTATTAAAATACGTGGTTTGCCGTGTTTATATGTAATAATTCTACGAATGTAATATTTTGTTTTAATCGGATTGTAACCGTTCCTTTACTCTGACTCATGTTGTAAAAGGTAAATATTGTCATAACAATGAACCTTATATCTTTATTGACTGAGATGGCCCACTAAATGTGCTTATTTATATTGTTTTCTGCTTCCAATGGCAGTATTATCAGGTGAGTCAGTAACAAAGAGCAAGTATTTTTGCTCGATTCAAGTATAATTCCACGACGGGTTCACCATCGGGGTGAACTTGCGTGATACCAATAATACAAGCGTTAAATTGTTTACGTTCAACATAATTTTATATCTAGTGAGATTATCTACTTCCCCAAAACGTTTCTTAACGATATGCCGTTGAATCCTCAATGCTGCTCAAAGAGAGCGGAATTATATTAGTCCATCATAAAAAAAAACAGAAGCGTGCGAGTATTTGCATTAAGGCTAAAGCGCCCACCTAACCCGCGAAGTTCAAATTTTTTGAGGTTTTGTGGAAATTTTTCAAAATCTGACAATAATAAAAGGCACATTTTGTAATTCGCGATAAAGACCGTGTGCAGTGCATTTATAAATATATCCAACTTACTCTAAAACATTTCAAGAACGACAGCTATCCAGATAATCTGGCTATTTTTGTATATTTAGTGATTTACTAGTATCATATCCACCGTGATAATATTTAGAGTAAAATAAATGTATTAATAAACGCACTCCATACTGTGTATGTCGCAAATCACAAAATGTTGTCTTAAATGTTTTCAGATTTTGGATCCTACTAATATTATAAATGCGAATGTTTGTGAGAGTGGATGTATGTATGTATGTATGTATGTATGTATGTATGTATGTATGTATGTATGATACTCCTTCACGCAAAAAGTACTGAACGTATTTGGATGAAATTTGGAACACAGATAGATTATAACCGGGATTAACATATAGGGTACTTTTTAACCCAATAATCCAATACTACGCGGATGAAGTCGCGGGGCACAGCTAGTAAACTATAAAAATACTCGAAAATTTTGAATTTCGCGGGCTAGACAGGCGCCTTCACCTTAAAATAATTCCGAATAAAGTTACGGGTCCGGAGCCACGGGGCGGCGGCAGCGGCATTGTGATTGGTCGGGAGCGGAGGCAACGCATTGTGATTGGTCTATCGAAAATAATAATAGCTTGTGATTGGTCGATCGTGAATCTTATACACTTTATTAAGCGTATGTGTTTCGGAAACTTTTGTCCTAAAGTTCGGAATTTAAAGGGTGATTGTTCCGTGATCTGTATTGACATTCAACGAACAAAATTCTTCGCCAGCTCACGCCTCTAAGCGCGGACAGTCTGATGGACGGCGTGCACTGCACAGTGAAGCACGAAGGGAAGATACATCGCGCGATCCTGGAGGACGTGGCCGACACGGCCAACATCAAGGCAGTACTGCCGGATTATGGCAATGCTATCACAACTACTCTGGATAATGTACGTTTTTATTGCTATATAAGTTTTAGTGTCAAAACAGCAGTGATAGCCGAGTGGTTAAGCACGCGTCTTGCGGGCACCAGGTCTTGAGTTCAAACCCCGGCGCGCACCTCTGGATTTTTAGAAATCTATGTGCAAATCATAATTTCTATATGATTATCACTTGCTTACGGTGAAGGAAAACTTCGTGAGGAAACCTGCATGTCTTAGAAGATGTAACCAATTTTCGAAAGACATGTGCAATCCGCCAACCCGCACTGGTCAAGCGTGGTGGATTACGGCCTGAATTCCCCTCGTAGTGAGGGGAGGCTCGTGCCCAGGAGTGGGACGTCAAAAGGGCTAAATTTTTGTTTTTATTATTATAACTTTCAGTGTATACAGTTTTCTCGTAAGCGTGTTCTGTCCTGCTCATTTGTGAGATTTCACTAATAAGAGTGACAGTGACAGCATGCTGCATGATACGATTATGTTAGAAAATGCGCTGGGCACCGTTGCTAGTAATGCTCACTAAAACACTTTCATCGCAAACAGGCACACATCCAGACTTGCATAGAGTAGTAACCAAACCATTTTGGTAGAAGTCTTCTCTTTATTTTGTGCTGGCAAGAAACATAAATTGGTATAAAGTACGATAAACATCGAGCGGACCGCATTTACAAGGGAATTCGAAGTGTATTTACAGTAATTTAACGTTCATATTCCTGATGACGACGGTAGCATCCCCAGAGCAAAATCTGTTAAATATTAAATTAAAAAAAATGTTACAGCTGATGATCCTACCAACGGAGCTAAGTGTCTACTACTATCAGTCATTGCAATGCAGTTTGAACAACTACAATGAAGACGCAACGACGCTGATGTCACTGGAAGAGCTCAAAACGAAACTTACTGGCAACAAGTTCATTATCTACGTCAACAATGTTGAAGAGATTACGTAAGTATTTGACTATTACAGGTTGTCAATAACTGTCCAAA
The DNA here is from genome assembly GCA_905147325.1 of Notodonta dromedarius. Lineage (NCBI taxonomy): Eukaryota > Metazoa > Arthropoda > Insecta > Lepidoptera > Notodontidae > Notodonta > Notodonta dromedarius. The sequence continues at coordinate 9,130,917 of LR990172.1, forward strand.
TTGGATGCTCGAATTGGTTGACTACCCATGTGCCTGATGGGGTTCCATACAATCTTTCATCTCCTATTTATTCCCCTTATCGAATGAATTATCGTTATATGAGGGACTCCTATGCAATTTAATGTTTCTAGACCCCGGCGGATTAGGCTGTGCCCTCAAGATTATTTATATTAAAAAATTTCAAGAACGACAGATAACCAGAAAAACTGGCAATTTTTGTATATTTAGTGATCTACTCGTATCATATCCACCGTGATAATATTTAGAGTAAATAAATGTATTAATAAACGCACTGCATACTGTGTTTGTCGCAAATCACAAAATGTTGTCTTAAATGTTTTCAGATTTTGGATAAACTATAAAAAAACTCGAAAATTTTGAATTTCGCGGGCTAGACAGGCGCCTTCACCTTAAAGAAAATACTGTATTTTTTCAACAAGCACATTACCTAATTCCTGAGCTTAGAACAAAGAATAATACTTAAGGTCTAAAATGAAATAAATAGAAATTCATGATGAAAAAAATGGTATAAGGCTCGTATTAATAAACTAGCTGAGCCCGCGACTTCGTCCGCGTGGAGTTTAATTTAACAAAAAAAGCCCGCTCCCGAATTCTGAGCCCGCGTGACAGAACCCATTTTTTTAATTTTGTTTTTCTAAAATAAAAGTAGCCTAAGTTACTGCTTATAACATCATCTATCTACCAGTGAAAGTCCCGTCAAAATCGGTCCAGCCGTCTCGGAAATACTCTTTGATTTCATGTGTTTTTATATTTTTACGCGGAACCCTAATTGTTTTTCAAAAATTCAAGTAGCCTAAGTTACTCCCTATTACGTCAGCTATCTGCCAGTGAAAGACCCGTCAAAATCGGTCCAGCCGTTTCGGAGATTACCCGGAACAAACACACAGACAGACAGACAGACAGACAAAAAAAAATTAAATCGCGTTTTTGCTATAGGTGTCGTATGTACTTTCATATGCATTTAGTGAAAAGGTGTTATTTTGATATTACAAACAGACACTCCAATTTTATTTATTTGTATAGATTAATCTCAAGTCTGATAGAGGTGTTGGAAATGCCATTCTTATGTCATACCGGTACAAAATGTCATGTGAAACGCGTACTCTCAAGACCGCAATTAGACTTGAGATCGATTTATCGAGATATATTTATAGCCAATCTTCCATTGGAATATACTCATAGTGGTCGTCATTCCCAGGCTGGTGTCGACCCTATACGACAGGACCAGTGGGCAGAAGCTCGCCATCTTCGAGCCGGATGAGGGAGCTTACGACGAGGTGGTCCAGCTGTGCACGCGCGCCGTCTTCAACTACAACTTCGGGATGGCGTACATCGCGCACGCGGAGAACCTCAACGAGTTCTACCTGCAGAAGGCCGCAGACGGAGACAAGATTGCGCAGCTGTTGGATGACCTTTACAAGTTCTATGAGGAAGGTGAGGTTCCTGTGTAGATACCGAACACACCTCACTAAACCAGCTTTCTAATTTAAATACCTAAATCTGGTGTTGACAATGGTGTTGCCTACTCAGTCTGTTGCTGTTCCTGAGAATGTACACCATCTTTTGTTCATTGAAAAGAGTAACCATTGAGTTTCTTGCCGGATCTTCTCAGTGGAAGCGGCATTCCGAAACGGTGGTAGATTCTGACGATTCAGAAACGTTTTGTTAGCTTACATGAATAAAAACAATTTTGAGTTTGAGAACTCCTTGACCCTTTTTGGTTGGACGCTTTGTTACCATGGCTTTTGTACTACTTTTTATGTATACTTAACAGTTTCATAGATAACAAATCAATCAGTGGGAAAATGTATTTAGGTTCTTTTATGCAATAAATGCTGAAGACTGTTCAGAATACATAGTATTTGAGAACTCAATTGTATATGGCCAACAGAGACCTTCTGTTACGAAGACACGAGTCGGTCTCAAGTCTTGTAATTGGTGTTTTTTCCATGGATTTGGTTGAATTTTCATTATTAGCATGGATAAGTAATTAAACATTTAATCGTGCAGTAATTCATGACGTCACTCTTGTCCTGTTCCCAGGTACACCTGAAGCCCTGACTTGCTTCGAAGTGGACGGTCTGTGCGCAGCCAAGTCCGCCGACGGCAACTGGTACCGCGCCACCATCGTCACCGTTGAAGACACACAAGCCAAGGTACAGTTCCCGGATTACGGTAACACAGAAACTCTCCCCAAGGACTCTCTGAAAAAACTCGACACCAAGTTCTTCGAACCATGCGCTTTGGCTCTAGTCGCCAGCTTAGGACTCGTGGCCTTAGAAGATGACGCCCTTAATAAATTAAAGGAATGGACGGCTGAGAAGGAGGTGCAGGTAACTCTCGCGTTCGGCGCCGACGGGTGGCTCGCGAGCCTGCACCTGGACGGCGTCGACTTGTCCATGAAATTAGTGAACGAGAAATTGGCGACTCCCCAAATTATGACAAACGAGGAACCCAAAGAAGAACCCGTCTGCCAGCCTGAACCCATTTCACTGCCCGAAGGTTGCACCCAAGTGTACATCAGTCACATCGACACCCCTGGCCATTTCTGGCTTCAAATGCTGGACAAAGTCGACAAGATTGAAGAAATCCAAGCTGAACTGCAGGCGAACGCTGCAACGTACGCGGATATTGAAAACCGAGAGTTGGGCACGCTGTGCATCGCAAAATATCTGGCCGACGACCAATGGTATCGCGCCGAAATTCTCGATTCAGATTCCGATATCACCACCGTTCGTTTCATCGATTATGGCAACACTGACGTGTTGGACAACCAGCCTGGGTTGATAAAAGTAATGCCCGATTCTTTGAAGGAAATAGAACGGTATGCTATTAAATCTAGCGTGAATGCAGTCCCAACCGGTACCGGACAGTGGTCAGAGCCGGCTTCAGACTACTTCACCCAGCTTGTAGGCGATGTATCGGCTCCGGTGGACGCGCTGATCGTCCTCAAAGACGTGACTACATATGTGGATATCTTTGTCAACGGTCAGAACCTGACAGATAAGATAGTGTCTGAAGGCCACGCAACCAGGTCGGATGAAGCCGAGTGCGGTGACTTACCTTCATGTTTCGCTAGTCATGTAAACTCGCCATCCGAATTTTGGATCCAATTGGAAACGGCAACTCCGGAATTGCAAGCTATGGAAGCGGCCATGGTGGACGTTGAAAACTTCCCCGAACTCACAGATAAAGAGGAGGGCGTCATTTGTGCCGCTAAGTACCCCGAAGATGGTGCGTGGTACAGAGCCCAAGTTATAGTTGATGGTTCAGAAGGCACCGAGGTTTTGTTCATGGATTACGGTAACGCGTCTATCGCCAACGAATTGAGAAGTCTGCCGGATGAGCTCAAGGTGAAACCTGCTCTTTCGAGAAAATGTGCCTTACAGAAACCGCGAGACATCAAGTCCTGGACTCGCAAATCCGAGGTCAAATTCAATGAATTAGCAGCGGAGGGCGCTACGATCTTCAACATACAGTTTATCGCATCCGGTGACATATCTATCGTTGAATTGTACCTTGAAGGTAAATCCGTGACTGAGGAACTGGTTGGACTCTGTGAAGAGTCGCCAGCGACCGAGAGACCGTCGCCAGTCGGCCAGGACCTACTCAATAGTGGCAAAGTGTGTTATGTCAATAGTTTGGAAGAGTTTTACGTACACCTAGAGAACGCAACGTCAGATCTCGACAAAGTAACAGTGAAAATGAACGATAGTCCGAACTTCGAGCCAGTCGCCGAGTTGAAAGTAGGGTCAGTATGCGCCGCGTTTTGGGCGGACGATGAACAGTGGTACAGAGCTAAGATATTAGAATTTTGCGACGTTGGATATCACGTGCAGTTCATAGATTACGGAAACAAGGCTAAATGTGAAGAGTTCAGACAGTTGCCTGAAGATCTCGCTCTAATAGAACCATTAGCTAAGTGCTGCCGTCTAGCGGGAGCATTTGAAGATAATGTCAAAGAAAACGGAAAGAATAAGCTTGAAGATCTTGCCGCAGAAGACACGACATTTCAGGTCGAATATTTGGACACAACAAAGGAGCCTATACTTGTTAAACTCTTAATAAATGATAAAGAATTCCTGTCTACCATTATGAGTACTGTCAATGAAGCTAGCTCTAATAAAAATGAGGTGACAGGAGAACCGGAAGAAGCGAATGACGTAGATCTCAATGTTTCACAAGCCGACCTGAATGAAAGCTTTGAGAGCTGCCATACGGTCATTGAAAACAAATCATTCGAAGCTAAAGCGGATAACTTGAGTGACGATGTTGATGTGAGTGAGGTGGCTAAGGAGGAAACTCCAAAATCCCCTGAAAAGGATGTGTCGTCGGCAACCCTAGAAGACTCAAATGATACTATAAAGACGCCCGAACGAAACGAATCTAAAGATTCAATTAACACTGATACAGGTTATACAAGGGGCGAAAATGAAAAAGAAGCGTCTTCACCATCTGAAAAATCTCTAAATGAGAAAGAAACGGTTATGGCTGTAGAAAAACCGGTAGAAATTAACGAAACAGTACCAGTCACTGTTAAACCGGTAGAAATTAAAGAAACAGTCCCAGTCACTGAAAAACCGGTAGAAATTAAAGAAACAGTCTCAGTCACTGAAAAACCGGTAGAAATTAAAGAAACAGTCCCAGTCACTGAAAAACCGGTAGAAATTAAAGAAACAGTCCCAGTCACTGAAAAACCCGTAGAAATTAAAGAAACAGTCTCAGTCACTGAAAAACCGGTAGAAACCAAGGAAACGGTCCCAGTCACTGAAAAACCGGTTGAAATCAACGATGGATCGGAACACAACGATGCAGTGGTTACACCGTCAGAAAATACAAAAGTTAATGTTAATGCAGAAAATAATCCAACAATTGAACCTACACAAGATCAAGTATCATCAGAACCACAGCTAGAACAAAATATTAAATCAGAAAATGTTAATTCAGAAAAGGAAGATGTAAATACAACTGAATTAACCACTCAAAACCCGTAGTTATTACATAACCTTTGTATTATAAAAATCTCTCTAGACTTTAAAGCAATATAAGTGACTTATAATGTTATGGAAATTGCATACTTATATTTTATAGTTTGCAAATATTTTTTTACCACAGACCACTAGTGCCAACAGAAACTATATATTAATAAAAATAGTGGAACCCGTTTTCTTTTTGTTCGTGAGTAAAATATGTTATAACGTATTTTGAATGTTTGTGGTTTTGTGTCTCAATTTTATTTATGTTGGATGATAAATAGTTTTTGTTGTATATGTAACGAGTTTAAAGTTGACATGTTGTAAGGTTGCCTAGAAAAGTATATATCTTTGTTTTCGAAATGATAAGCTAACATCGTCATGTTCTCCACCAACAATTTTTCCGAAGATTTAAATGTTACGTATTATTTTTGATATTGAAATACTCAACAGATATTTAGGGATGTTTTTTTTTTTTTATTAAACACAGAAAAGCACAGATTCACATTATTACTGCATAGCGGTGTCCATCAAAGTTGTTTGTAGACATATAGTGTACATAATTATAATTCAACATTCCCTTTAAAACACGTCGTTAAATTTTATTTACATGTCAGCTGACGGATATACTAATAGTTGATTATTGGATATTGTCGTTAAATTTTTGTTTATTGATCACTTAATTGTAAGTTAGCGGTGAAACCCTGTGAAAGAATGTTTCGTTTTTTTTTAATAAAGCCCTATTAAAAGCTGTAATTATTTTAAAGTACTTTCCCATTTATTTTGTCATATTATACAATGTTTGTTTGTTTCTAATAATAAATAGACTACAAGATTCAAAAGAAAGCCAAGCTGTAGCCATATGACTACAGCAGTCACTAGTATTTGCTACTACCTTCTCACAGAACATCGGCGTGTAGTAGCTATGATAGCTGCGTTTCGTACGAAGAGTGGGAGCCAACAGTCCTTCCTTAGCCTCTGTCCCACTCCCCTTCAAATCGGCATCGTGCTAGGAATGCCTTTAGTATTGCAAGTGTCTGTATTATACGGTAACTGCTTAACATTATTAGGCGGGTCGCACGCTTGTTTGCCGACTTTGTTATATAAAAAAACAACATTGTCGAAACACATTTTATTCAACATTACAAAAATACATACATAGAAAATAATAATCATTCCAAAACATCTATACAATGTATCTAGGCTAGCAAGACAACATTAAAGTCATTGAAATAAATTGATATGTACAGTGTATTACATTTTGTGTGAGGCCGTATTTATCTTGGTTTTAAGGTGATGGCGCCTGTCTAGCCCGCGAAATTCAAAATTTTCGAGTATTTTTACAGTTTATCCAAAATCTGAAAACATTTAAGACAACATTTTGTGATTTGCGAAAAACACAGTATGCAGTGCGTTTATTAATACATTTATTTTACTCTAAATATTATCACGGTGGATATGATACTAGTAAATCACTAAATATACAAAAATTGCCAGATTATCTGGATAGCTCTCGTTCTTGAAATGTTTTAGAGTAAGTTGGATATATTAATAAATTTTCGCGAATTATAAAATGTGCCTTTTATTATTGTCAGATTTTGAAAAAATTATAAGAAACCTCAAAAAAATTGAACTTCGCGGGCTAGATGGGCGCTTTAGCCTTAAATGAAATAATGAATTTGTGCTAAGTCAGTTAACAGAGTTGGCAAACCCTTTTCTGTTGTTCCAAAAAACCAGGCCTGGGTCTCCAGAAGAAAAAAATCATTGCAACATACCAATGTTGCACAATTCAAGCGACATTAGTAAAATAAGGAAACCAAAGACACCCGACAATCACTCGAATATTCCAATAATGCCGAGAAGTCTCTAAAACACGAATAAACGATAGTTCTGGTTTTCGTTTGGAAGTGTTCGGGTTTCCGAATTTTGCCAAGGTCGCTTTTGAATTATGCTGTCCGAGTATTTTCATTCAAAAATCCACAATTAACCTAACTTTGTACATACTTAACTTACATCAAATCAAACCCACAATACCAATATCTTTCATATCTTCCAGTTTCTCTAAAACGAGTCCTTTTTCGTTCGCTAAATGGAGCACCGATAGTAAAGCCAGGGGTACACTAAGTGATTCGCGCATGTTCGGCGTCAGTTTGCTGGGCAGCCTGTTGTACACTGAGAAAAAGGTGGTTTGTGAGACGTGCTCTTTCGCGCCCTCTTGCGTTTTTTCTGTGAGCATCTTCCACGTACAGTGTTTTAACTGCTTCATATCTACTTTTTTCGCTCGCATCGCGTATGGTATGAAGATTTTCGCGACCTGTGAAAATAAAATACATACTTGTAAAATTCATTATACTTCCGTAACGAAACTTCCGACAAGAATCACTGTATAGTATAAAACAAAGTTGCTTCCCGCTGTCTGTCCCTATGTATGCTTAGACTTTTAAAACTACGCAACGAATTTTGATACGGTGTTTTAGAGTGATTCAAGAGGAAGGTTTATATGTATAATACATGCATAATATAGTAGAGAAACACTTTAGTATCAGCATTGCACCCGTGCGAAGCCGGGGCGGGCCGCTTGTATCATATAAAGGTACAATATTTTTTACCTTGGTCGGTGGTTCTAACATATCGCCGATTTCTTCAGGCTCCGCCGCCTTCACTTGTTCATGCAGATCGCCAGCAGCGGTGGCGTCTTCGTTGCCCCAGTCATCACCATCCTGTAAAGAATAAACATTAGGAATACCATCAGTCTTGTGCCGAAGATTATGTATTTAGACGACAATTAACGACAACAGAATCTCTTTGTAATGACAAATAATAACAGCTTTTTACTGCATATGAAAGTATATACGGTACTTACAATAAAAAAAAACAATTAACTGCCAATTCGTTCCGGCTAATCTCCGAAACAGCTGGACAGATTTTGACGGGACTTTCACTCGCAGATAGCTGAAGTTATAAGCTGTAACTTACTTTTATTTTATCTAAGTGCCAGCGGTAAGCATTTCAACATTATTCTTCAGAACTCACACCTGAGACCTACTTGTAAAGAAACCTTGCCAAAGCATTACCAAAAGCTGATTTGCGACCCCCAGGCCAAAAGCTGGGTACGCCTATATCACAATCATAGACTAGAAGACTCACGGGTATGTTATTGGGGCAGTAGGAGGCGTCGTTCTCGTTGTTGTAGTCGTAGTCCGGCGCGTCCGGCGCGGCGACGGGCTCGGGCGCGGGCTCCGGCCGGGAGCGCTGCAGCTCGTGCAGCCGCGCCAGCATCACGTTGCGGCGCAGGAACAACTTGCGGAAGTGCGACTCGTCTAGCCCTCTGCAAGTGACAATGCCAATATAATACGGATAATATACGTATAACAATATCAGTTTCACTTGCTTATGGTGAAGGAAAATATGTTGAGGAAACCTTATGTCCTGGAAGCATGTCATACAAAGCTTAAGCAAATTTTCCACGCTAATGTGAAATCCGCCAACCCGGATTACTATCGTGATGAATTATGGACTGAATCCCTCTCGCATTGGGGTAGGGAAAATACATCGACGTTTTTTTCGATTTCGATGCAATACATCGAGGCTATGTATCGATACTTTCGATGTGTTATTCGATGTTTTATCAAAATACATCTATGAATCGAGTAAATCAACAGTTTTTCAAAGCATCCGCTCTATTTGATCGAGTGAATTCGATGCATATCGATATCCCTAGAGGCCCGAGCTCAGAAATGGAACATTAATTAGGGCTAATTATTATTATTACACGGATCATAATAATATGGACTTTGTCCATGAGAGTAGCAGGGATTACATTCAAAAAGTAACCGCATTTTCAAATTATCTAGGCTCTACAGTCTGGGGTACCTCTAAATCGCTTTCATTAACACTCAACAATCTATACAAATAAATAAAATTGGAGTTTGTTCATTATTATCATTCTAATTATAGACTAGCTGAGCCCGCGACTTCATCCGCGTGGAATTTAACTTAACAAAAAAGCCCGCTCCCGCGTTCTGAGCCCGCGCGACAGGAGACATTTTTTAAAATTATGTTTTTTTAAATAAAAGTAGCCTAAGTTACTCCTTATAACATCGGCTATCTGCCAGTGAAAGTCCCGTCAAAATCGGTCCAGCCGTTTCGGAGATTACCCGGAACAAACACACAGACAGACAAAAAAAAATTAAATCGCGGTTTTGCTATAGGTGTCGTATGTACTTTCATAGGCATTTAGTAAAAAGGTGTTATTTTGATATTATAAGCAGACACTCCAATTTTATTTATTTGTATAGAAGAGTCGGGGCAAGATATCGCTCACCTGTCTATGGGCGTTTTAAAATTGGCCTCATTCCACGTGTGTCCCGTGGCCAGGGTCTTCCTGCTGATCATGATCTTGGCGGGCTGCGTGGGCTCGTAGTCCCCGGCGGGCTCGGCGCGGCCGTCGAACGCCAGCCCCGCGCCCAGGAACTCCAGCTGCCGCTTTGTGCGAGCCGGCTTCCTGCCTTCCACTGTTAGCCGCCCGGCACTAGACTGCGTGCGTTCCGACATTTTGGACGCTATAGAGGAAATAAGCCGTGAAATAATCAAAGCGTTTATTTTTGTTTATGCCTAAGGGGGACACTTACAAATTGTCTATTTTACATTTTATTCTTACCGGATCGGAACGCGTCCTCTACTGAAAAGATCCGGCAAAAAACTCAGTGGGCTTGTCTTTTTAATTTTTTTTGGTATTTTTTTTTAATTGACGGGTGATAGAGTTCGATGAACTTAAGGGAGGGACTAATAAATATTTGCTACTCAATTTGTCAACTTTCGATACTCAAAGGCCTATGAATAATTTGCTTTCAAATCATTTCATACATCACCAGTAAATCATCACTTTTTCGTCCAGTGCGAACGGTAATAATAGATCCAATGTCAAATACTGAAATGATAATAAAATATTTATGTCACATTTCGCATTTTAAGCATCATTTTCTGTTTGGAACTGTAACCTCTTATAATAAAACTCTGATTCAAGTACAGGTCTCTGCAGTGAGTCGTGGATACAGACCCCTGTTGTTCTTGAGCCGCCAGTGGGAAGGGCCGGCCCAGGCGGCGACGATGGCGCCGCAGTAGGAGTACTCGAGCCGCGTGTCGTGCGCGGCGGCGGGCCGCATGTCGGCGAGCCTAGCCGGCGCCCCCCCCGCCCCCCCGGCGGCGCGCGCCACGCAGGCCGCCACGGCCACGTCCGCCTCCTCGTCGCTCTCGATGCCGCCCAGCGGCTCCTCCTCTGTGCCAACATTTATTATCACTACATAGTATAAACTTCACACAAAATCTAATTACACCATTTCGTTTACTTGAATGACGTTTTTTCCCCAGTCATTTTGATTTAAATGCCACACTGCTGAACCGATTTTGATGAAATTTCAATGGGACTAATCTGGAGAAACAACTTTTCAAATAAAAAAAAATTCAAATCGGTTTATAAATGACGGAGTTCTGAGGTAACAAACATTTTAAAAAACATACACACGAATTGAAAACCTCCTCCTTTTTGAAGTCGGTTGAAAACGAAGTCGCTTCCCCTATGTATGCTTAGATCTTTCAAACTACGCAACGGATTTTGATGCGGTTTTTTAATAGATAAGAGTGATTCAAGAGGAGTTTATAATATGTATAATACATGCATAAATAGTAGAGAAACACTTTAGTATCAGTATTGCACCCGTGCCAAGCTGGGACGGGTCGCCAGTTTAATAAATAAATAATAATTAATATCGCCAGACGAACACACCAACTGTATGGTCCAAACTAAGCAACGCTTGTACTATGGGTACTGTACAATGGGCTGGGGGCGATTCCAGGTCACTGGGATACTCGAGCCTCAACCCAGACCAGGGCAAATTACGAAAAGGCCATTTCCGAAATTTACTCTGACGGGAATCGAACCCGCAACCACCCAGTGTAGTGAGCCGAGCGGCCTACGCTCGAACCACTGCGCCAAGCGGTCGTCGAACACACAACTTTCCTTTTAACCTCTAGAGTGTCGCGACCACCTACGTAGTTGTATACGATTTGAATGGGTATAAGACGTGAGCGGAAATTGGTTGTTTATTTGCTACGTTCAGTAAATACGTCAAAGATAATTGGGTTTCATAGATCGATTTTGTCAAAGTCTATCTCTTTTAGTATCGATTCTTATAAAAAATGTTACTGATCGATCGGCACGAAAAAGAAACACCCAAATTTGATACTTTTGAAATATTGCGTTTGCGACACTTGGAGCAGAGGCCGCTCGGAGGTGGGGTACATTGCAAGGGTTATTAAAGCGTGAAGTGGCTAGAAACAGACACGTCAATCCTACTAATATTATAAACTAGCTGAGCCCGCGACTTCGTCCGCGTGGAATTTAACTTAACAAAAAAGCCCGCTCCCGCGTTCTGAGCCCGCGCGACAGGAGCCATTTTTTTAAATTTTGTTTTTCTGAAATAAAAGTAGCCTAAGTTACTGCTTATACCATCAGCTATCTACCAGTGAAAGTCCCGTCAAAATCGGTCCACCCGTTTCGGAGATACTCTTTGATTTCATGTGTTTTTATTTTTTTACGCGGAACCCTAATTGTTTTTCCAAAATTAAAGTAGCCTAAGTTACTCCTTTTATCATCAGCTATCTGCCAGTGAAAGTCCCGTCAAAATCGGTCCAGCCGTTTCGGAGATTACCCGGAACAAACACACAGACAGACAGACAAAAAAAATTTAAATCGCGTTTTTGCTATAGGTGTCGTATGTACTTGATATGCACTTAGTGAAAAGGTGTTATTTTGATATTACAAACAGACACTCCAATTTTATTTATTTGTATAGATGCGAACGTTTGTGAGTGTGGATGTATGTTTGTTACTCTTTCATGCAAAAACTACTCAACGGATTTGGATGAAATTTGGAAAGCAGATAGTTTATAACCTGGATTAACACATAGAATACTTTACTTAAGTCTACGCGGTCGAAGTCGCGGGCAGAAACTCACCATACAAGTCGTTGCACGCCTCGTCCTGCGGTATGGGCTCGACCTCGGCGTTCACATCGAACGCGAGAGCCTGCTGGGACAGGTTCAGTCGGTTCTCTTCCACCCAGTTGGTGACGCGGATGTCACTAGAACAAACTCGAAAAGTTAATAATCTCATCTTACTATTATTATTTGTTTTACTAGCCTATTTTATGTCCCACTGCTGGGCAAAGGCCTCCTCTTTTTTACGCCACAGGTCCCTATCTTCGGCTTGTTAAGGCTTGCCAAGGCATCTTTGCCTTGGCCTGCCACGACGTCGGTGACCATCTTTGGGCGTCCAGGTATTGATACGATTTGTCCATCTTTGTGGATGCATTCGTGCCACGTGGCCGGCCCAGTCCCACTTCAGCTTTGCTGTTTCTCGCTCACGTCAGCAATCTGAGTGATGGAGCGCAGGGTGGTGTTTCTTATATCTTATAAACATTTTAAACTCGCAAACTGCAACTTGAACTCCCCCCCCCCCCCCCCCCACGAAGGGGAGTGTGACAGAGTGAGGGGAAGGCAGGGGAGAATAGAATAGAATAACTCTTTATTGCACACTAAAGTTCGGAATATATCTAATAACATAAAAAGACAATAGTGTACATTGAGCGGTCTTATCGCAGACTGCAATCTCTTCCAGACAACCTTTTTTCCAGGAAGGGATGGTGTAATGTATAAACATTTCTGCTCACGTGTCCTCAGTATTCGGGTCCCAGTTGGTGATGGAGAAGCCGGTGAACGGCTCGCAGATGTGGTCCGTCTCCGCGAAGGCGGGCAGCAGCTTGGCCGCCAGGCTGCTGCGCTCCGAGAGATCCAACTCCTCGGGGATGTTCTCCTTTATCTCTTCCAGGAAGCGGATATCGGTCCTGGAGAATGAAGCTTTATGAAACCCCCCATAAGCATAAATATTATGCCGCTTTTTTTTTGGTTCAGATGTTTCGAGCGCTTTGAAGGTTTGATGATAATACGGAACCAAATATAAATCCCTTTCTTTGACGACCGCTTGGCGCAGTGGTTCGAGCGTAGGCCGCTCGGCTCACTGTACATGGTGGTTGCGGGTTCGATTCCCGCCGCCGGGGCGTCATTTGCTTAGGTCTGGGTGTCACTGGGATCGCCCTCAGTCCATTGTACGGTATCCATAGTACAAGCATTGCTTAGTTTGGAACCATACAGTTGGTGTGTCAGTCTGGTGATATTTATTATTATTTTTTTACTAGTGTTGTTATGTGTTTGGGAAGCCCATATTGTAGCTTATTGGTACGCTATAACACAGGGGGAAAAGGAAATACAGAGTAGGCCGGCTATCTTAAAGAATAGAGATTGTCTTCTCATAATATTGTTTAGATGGCATACCTTAGTATGAGAGCAAGTGTTTTATCGTGTATAGGCAACGTCGCGTTGAACGCCCGGTTCGAAGATGTCACGTCACCAGCCGTCGCAGCCAGCCGTTCGAAGAATGGATCTGTTATCAAACCAGTAAAAATACAGAACAAAATCACTTCAAGCTAATTAATCTTCTATTAAGACCGATTAAAGTATGTTATTTGTTAAGTTAGCAACATCGATGCGGTTGTAGATGGCAGCACTATCACACTGTCATGGCGATTTTTGAGAATTACCAAAGACACTGCAGCTTTTTGTTTCTAAACAATGGATGTGATTTGAATCGAATAATTCGGGAATTAAAGAACCCTGATAGTTTCGTCATATCTGGGCCCTTATTACATTAGCTACTTAAAACGCAATAGAAAAGCTTTCAAACGCTCGCGTTTGATGGCAATAGCTTTCAAACGCTCGAACGCGAGCTTTTGCTTTTCTATTGCGTTTTAAGTAGCTAACGTAATAAGGGCCCTGTCTGTATGTTCGTATATCATAGTCGTTGTGGCCATTTTATCAAGTCGATTCTGTGTTAATATACCAAGAATTCGATACTACATTTTTATTTTTTCTATTAAACTTAGATAATAACCCATGCAATCATTGGTGTCGAAATCTCCATTGAACACGTCAGGGTTGGTGGCTATAGCTCCTTTAGACCTCTTTTTCTTCTTCTTGGTCGGCGCCGCGGAGTCGCCGTCCGCCGCGCCGTCCTCTTGCGTGTTATTGTCATCATCTTTCTTGCCTCTTTTAGTCTGTAGAATAACACACAGTTATGAGCATTTACACAAGGCTTACTGAATCCGCAACAGGCCGAGACAACTGGAAGAAGGGAGGGGAGGCCTTTGCCCAGCAGTGGGACACTACAGGCTCCTAATAATAATAATAAGTACTGAATCATTCTCAACTCTATTGGTGTTGCCGCAACAATGTCATCAATCCATCTATGTACAGAATACCATACCATCACAGTCATTACTGTTATGTTATGTTATGTTAACAACTTCAAACTGAACTTGAGTGCACTCTTAAGATGTATTTTTGTACTAGAATGACATTAGAATAACATCACTAAGTTCACTCCCAAACTACAGAAATATTGTATTGTATTAAAGTTTGATACATAGACTGCTTGGCTCAATGCACCAAGCAATTCTGGGTTTGATTGCTGTAGGGGCAAATTTCGGAAATATCCCTTTTCGTAATCATCCCAGGTCTGGGTGTCACTGGGATCACCCCCAGTCCATTGTATGGTACCCATAGTACAAGCCTTGCTTAGTTTGGGTGGGCCCATAAAGTTAGTGTGTCAGTTCGGCGATATTTATATTTATTTTATATATTACTAACTTGAGCAGCTTTACTCAGGCCCCCGGCCATCTTCAGCACATCATAATGCACTGCGTCTACTCTGAACGAGTAGATCCTAGCAGACGCGTCCACCACAGTGGAGGCAGTCTGGAGGTTCTCCATGCGAGAGTCATGCTTTCGGAGCATGGACGTCATGAAGTCTATCAACTGGAGGTTCCATGCGTTGTCTTTGGTTATTTTCTGGGAATAAATTATTATGGTCAATTGATGATTATGGTTTTGTTGGTTTTAAACTCTCAACAAAGGATGTTGGCTTAGTCTGACTTTATATTATTTTCTGTTTCTATTTTGGCTTTACTGATAGGAAAGTCTTATTAACAACCAATAATTAACCAAATACCCTTCAACAATAATGATACAGTTGTATATTGTTTTGCAGAACGGAATCAGCCCGCATGCACTGTGGTTCTAGATTGGTTTCACTTTGCAGAAGTGTGTGTGGGTTGGTTCCATATGGCAAAACTATGTCCAGTTAGTCTACAAAAAAGGTTTTAAATCACAATAATACCAACATTCTCAGCGTAAAGCTTGAGACATCCTTGGAAGTGCTCCTTCTGTGGTGAGGAGGACATGGTGTCCCGACCGCGTCTCGGTGAATCATGTGGCGTAGATGTGACCATCGCACGCTCCGATGCCACCAGTGATGACCGTTCCGCATCATCATCATTGCACTCCTAGAAATATTAAATGTATTGTGACATTTGAAAAATAAAGTTACATTGACTAGCATAGTTCTTAAAGTAACATCACATTTTGTGTGATAGACGAAATAAGAAAAATGAAGTGTCTATTCACCACTAACTTGCACCTATTAGGGATATTTCATTCATTTTGGAGTGAGACAGTTTATGTACCGATAGTAATCTTGTTAACAGACAAATAATTATTTATAAATGGTTCAGTAAGCGTACTGCAAATAGCCTCATATGTAGAAAATCAGTAAGTATTTTCACATTTACAAATTGGACTGCACAATAATGAGTCCCATTGGATATAATAAAGTTATGTCGTGCTGTATTTTAACATAAACACAATGTTTGGATTGGAGATTTTAAATAACATAGTGACAAACCTCATTTCTTACGCTTACAACGCGAGTCTGTGGTATGAGACTCCTTCTTCTAATAGAACCGTTGCCGCCAATGCTCAGCCGCGGCAGGCCAGTTTTAGACGCTACAGGTGTCTCTACCATCATTACGCCAACGACACACGCATTAATACATGAAAAAAACTTAAAACTCACTTAAGACACTAAACTCATTTACATAACAATTGTAAAAAACACGTAAATTGCTATTTTTATTTACGAAAATCCAAAATATTTCCATCAAATAATGTCCCGCTCAACGGACATTTTGACATTTAAATAATATTAGTGATGTGTACTGTGCAGAAGCAGCATCGATTACAACATCACTACATAGTATAAAACAAAGTCGCTTCCCGCTGTCTGTATGTCCCTATGTATGCTTAGATCTTTAAAACTACGCAACGGATTTTGATGCGGTTTTTTAATAGATAGAGTGATTCAAGAGGAAGGTTAATATGTATAATAAATGCATAATATACTAGAGAAATACTGATAATTTTAGAGGTTTCTAATGTGATGTCGTAAATAAACACATTTTTTTGCGCTTACATTGCAAACGCTGGCTGAACCTTACAATATTGATCAAAATAATGTACTACTGTATTGTACACCTTAAAAAGGTCTACAAAAAGTCCGCGATGGTATATGTCTATCTCTTAGGGACAACCGGAGCGTGCCTATAAAATTTTGTATCAGCATTGCACCCGTGCGAAGTCGGGGCGGGTCGCTAGTTCTGTAATAGTATACATAATCGCCAAGTTAAAGTAAAGTCCGTCTCACGAAAGAAGTCCTCCAGACGCGGCGCCACAGTCATGCGACGAAATGTTGGTAACGTCCATTATTTTAGACTCCCCAAAAACTCAATGTTTTATCACTGTAGGATGAATTCAATTTTATTATTACAGTAGTTTATTGAAATTTATATACATGAAAACAGTTAAATATAATAGATTGACGTCGTAACGAAAATTAGTTCCACTTATTGCCGTAGGTCTTCTTTCGTGAGACAGACTTTACCTAGGTATTTACCAAGTATCAAGTAGGTGCTCAATAGTAATGTCAAATTCAATGAATTTCAATACAATAATAATAATTCAATATATTAATAGAACTCTTGTGAGATCAGTCTAAAAAAAAACAATTATGTTAATCTTGTTGAAAAAAAATAGTTAAGTATAATCGGTGTAATTACAAAAACAGTGCCGTCTAAGGACGCCCGAAAGAAGCGAAGTTTTATAGTATCAAGCGTAGGAAGGAAATAAGCGTTTTTGTGCAAAGTCAACATTCTGCATGTAGTACCGACATGTACTAGTGGCCTTATTGAAGTATAATTATCAGATTACATCCCTAATTAAACCGTACAACACTAGTCTCAAAAAAAATTGTAGAGGTGAGGCGACACTTTCATTTCATTATAACGAGCCACCGTTGGATCGATAATAAATCGCCTAAAATGTTTCAACATCATTGCTAAAAATCATACCGGTAAAGCTGCGTTCACACAATATATATACAGGTGAATTTTTCGAGTGGGCGTGGATGGCCAAATCCGAAATTATTAGGAATTACGAACATAACTCAAAGAGATCTCACACCCGATTTGATGAAAACTAAAACTGCATCATTAAATTATTGAAAAATCATTTGATTTGCATTGCGTGATGCAAATTATATCAGAAGAACATTTCTGCTTGTAAACGTTGTTGATTGTTGCGAATTATTTGCATAATAATAATCAGAATAAAATGCCGCTAACGTTCGTGTTTTGATTCCGTTAAAATAATTAAAAAATGTCGGCCTTGCTTTAATCGTTAATTCGATACACTATTGCTATCCCTTATTGGTAGACGCAAGGTTATTTTTCCATGCTATCTCCTAGCTTCATGCATCTCGACTCATCTGGCCTTCTACGCCTTCAAAATCTATTCTAATTAGAAATTAGAATCTAATTCATTTGTAAAGGTAGGATGGAAGCTGTCGTTTACAATGTTACAAACCATTTATAGGTACTAAACTAGTGGTTATATCTTCTTGGTAGACTTAATTCCAACTAATATGATGTAGACCATACTTTACTTATTCTCATATACAATTTTTTTTCTAGAAGATTAATATTTTTTGATATCCATTTTAATTTTAATCTATAAATTGAAAAATTGTATAGAGTTATTAAGAACTACGTTCATAAATTGACTTGAAATATAATATTTAATTTAAAAAAAAATATATATTTAGTGTTATTTTTAAATTTTCCCACCACTAATTACAGCTGTTTGTAAACGCACCGCTTGTTGCCAACTTCCCGTCAGTCATTTTGTTCGGTGGCTGTATTTTGTGGTCGACGATATCGTTAAAAATCTTTAACATCGGAGGGCTATTTCTAAAGTGACATTATGAGTTCTGGAATGCCTGAATTGGGCTCCAAAATAAGCCTAATATCGAAAGCTGACATTCGCTACGAAGGCCGACTTTTCACCGTCGATCCTCAGGAATGTACCATCGCTTTGGCCAGCGGTAAGTTGACAAATGGATACTGTTATCTTATTACAAGCTCGTATTTATCAATATATGGTCATGATCTAGGGCTTACGAGCGCATGGCCTCGTAATAATGTGATTTTCATAGGGAATTCAATCGACTCTTGTCGAAAGCTTTTCCCTTTTTTCCCTCCTGTTTTGCAACGATCATTGTTTGTTGTTTGGGAAAGCGTAAAATCTGTTTACTGTGACGCGGTTTCTTTATCGTTTTCGTGAGTCTTTTATTTAATGTAGCACATTGTTTTCTGTCTACCCCCAAATGGAATTGTTAGGTTCGAGTGTAGGCGCACTGACCGCGGTTTCACATTGATGACGTTGATATTCTGGTACGTAAGTGGTATGTAATGGCTTTCTCAGTCCAGTAGGCTTCTCACACTAAACTTGTGAAAGGTTTTTCACAAGTTTAGTACTTCTGGATAGAAGTAGTTATTTCAAGGGAGAACATGATTATGTAGTTTATCCATACTCACCATCTCCTTGAGTTATCTCAATAAGAATCCTAATTGCATAGAAACTTTAATGGAACATGAAATTGGGCCTGACTCAAATGGCAGAACAAAATATTTTAGGTTTAAAATGTTTCAACCTACCTGCTTTATAAAAAGTAAAAAATATTTTTGTATTGCAAGGAATGCCTCTGCTGTATATTGACTAAGTATGAATATGACCTAAATTTGGTACTACTTATATGGGATTACAGCATTTTTACATTCAAATAAAAATATATGGACGGGTTTCATTACAATCCATACCGAATGAAAAAAATAACACTGCATTTTTATTAACCTATATTTTTTATCTCCGCAGTGCGATCATTTGGCACTGAGGATCGTGAGACCCAGTACCCGGTGGCACCGCAGAGCCAAGTGTATGACTACATCTTGTTCCGTGGCTCTGACATCAAGGACATCCGAGTGCTGAACAATGTGCCGTCCCTGCCCAACGACCCTGCCATCATGCAGATGTCGGTGCCACCGACGCTGGGCGCGGGCAGCGCTCCGGGCCAATTTACCGGGCAGTACAACCACCCGGTTGTGGGACAATCCCAGTACCCGCAGTACCACCCTATGGCCGGGTTCCCCGGAGGTGTCCACTCCCAGCTCAACAAGACCAGTGAGTTGTCTCCGCAAACCTCGGTGGAGCTGGCGCCCCAGCACCTGCCGTCCGTGGTGCCGATTGGCTCAGGAGTGGCGCATCACGCCAACCAAGTGAAAGACCAAGGTTTTTCTTCATGGATAATTCTAGCTTTGGCTTCAACTACATGCCACCTTGCGATTTTTACTCACAAAAACATATATTTTTAAATGGATAGAACCATATGACATGGTGTAGATTCAAATGATTATATTTTACAGAGATTTTATTTATTCATTTCATTATCTCTGTTACAAGCTCCATGTTCCTTGGGTTTCTGTAAAATTAAATATCTACAACTATTATTTTGAATCTTATGAACTGTTCCACAGTTATGTTGTTATATAAAAATATCTGTTTTTGTTATCCCTCCCAGCTTTATCTAACTGCATGCATAGTTTAAATATTAAATTTATTGTTTTCCAAATATTTATGTAACAATGTTAACAATATCTATGTATAATGTTCTACTTATTTAAACTTTATGGTGCTAATCTCATTAACGTATTACCTTATAATTTTCTTCATAATTACAACAGGTAATCAGTACAATTTTAGTCTTAGTATTTAAAGGGTTAATAAACCATGACCTATGGTGTCATAACCAGGGTTGACAAACTACATGTCATTGAACTCTGACTCCACAATGTTCCACTTTATTTTAGACTAATAAAATACTAAACATAAATAAAACAGTAGTTAAGAAAGTTGGAATGAAGAAAACAATACTTTGAAAATAATATATTGATTTCTCAAATATTGTACACTTGAAATGTACACACTTGAAATGTACATGTTAATAGTAATAAAATCTAAAATATTATGAAAAGCATGCTAATTAAAATAGCTGCATGTATCAAAAATAAACTAAATCTAGCATGTCTTTGGTCACACACATTTAGTGTTTAGTTCAAGTTCAGTGTTGAGTAAGAATACAGGCAATTTGCAGTAACTTAAAATCAGTTTCACTAGATTTAGCAGTAGTTAGTCACTAAACTCTGTGATACCCTGGCGCCAATTCCACTGTGGTATGGAAACTAAATTTACCTGAAATAAATGTATTACCAAACCTCATAATGTTCAAGCAAAACTCAAAGCAGTGTCAAATTAAATTGAGCCTTAATTTGCAGACAGAACTGGCGACAAGGGTGCTTATTCTGTTGCATAAACATTAAAGACATAATTAAATATATTACTGTCTTGATCACACATTTCAACCACGAGAAGGAGGGGTAAATTTAGTTTTAGTAAAGACTAAACTAAGTGTGTTTGTCCATGAATCCAAAAATAACAAAAAAAAAATCGCAACTTGCATCACTATTCCTTGGTCTGTTGCTTGTATTTCAAATTATCTATGGCCGGCCAAGATCTCTTCTATAAAAATAAAATCATCATCATCATAAGCTTTGCTTAGCAATATCGCCATAGATTCTTTTTTTATGTAGATTATACAATATTGTGTTGTGCAGGCTCGATGCTTGACCTCATCGGAGGTGGGTCCCAGCAGAACGCGTCCAGGTCCGGCACGCCTGCCGTTGGCGGGCATAGGAAGAGCCCTACGGCTGATCAGGGGACTCAGGTGAGAATGGAATATTTTCAAAACATAAAATAATCTTTATTTTTCCAGCCAAAAAAAGTTCTGGCAAGAAACTCAGCAAGCTTGTCTTTTATGTTGTTACTTTGTGTTTTTCAATCGCCAGGTGCTTTTGTGTACTCCCTGATTAAGTCACCACAATAAGAATTTCTCCCATTTTTTTCCTTCTATTATAGAAGGTGGCAAGAGCGATGAAGTATGTTTACAAATTACAATGTACCTATTGGGGGCAAAAACTCAGCTGACCTGAGATGTCGCATGATTGGATTGGGCTGACGTCATCTGTTTCACTTCTAACAGTGTCACTACAAATTTAATACAGTGACTGTCAGAATTATCAAATGTCAATGTTAGCTTGTTGGCCCACTCGCATCGTGGCGCCGCTCAGGTGCAAACAAAATCCTGGATGCCCTCATTGGTCCGTGCGCAGGTCGGTTCCGTGGCGGGTGGTTCGAGCCAGCAGCGCGACAGCCGGCGCGGCAGCACCGGCGCGGGCCGGCAGCCGGGCCACGCCCGCAACCGCACCAACTCGCGCACGCGCCAGCGCTACCCCAGCGGCGGCTCGCAGCCGCAGCACCAGCACCAGCACCAGCACCCTCACCAGCCGCAGCACCAGCACCAGCACCCTCACCAGCAGCAGCACCAGCACCCTCTCCAGCAACAACAGCAGCAGCAACAACTACAGCAGCAGCAGCATCATCATCATCAGACTGGTGAGTGTATCTCTTGTGCTATCAGTAAGGGTACTGAATTACAATATTCAAAATTCACTTTTTGTGTGAATATGGCTCACCAACATCCAAGCGACCAATTTGTATATTCGTGGTACATTTCGTGTCGGAAATCGTAATGTTAATTAAAAATAAATGAAGGCGAAACGTTAAGGCTAAAGCGCCCATCTAGCCCGCGAAGTTCAAATTTTTTGAGGTTTTTTAGAAATTTTTCAAAATCTGGCAATAATAAAAGGCACATTTTGTAATTCGCGAAAAAGACCGTGTGCACTGCACACGGTTAATATATCCAACTTACTCCAAAACATTTCAAGAACGACAGCTATCCAGATAATCTGGCAATTTTTGTATATTTAGTGATTTACTAGTATCATATCCACCGTGATAATATTTAGAGTAAAATAAATGTATTAATAAACGCACTGCATACTGTGTTTGTCGCAAATCACAAAAAGTTGTCTTAAATGTTTTCAGATTTTGGATAAACTATAAAAATACTCGAAAATTTTGAATTTCGCGGGCTAGACAGGCGCCTTCACTTTAAAAAACATTATATTTCCTCTTCTCAGTATGAGCAATAAAATATTCCCCTTTTAGTAATTAAAAAAATACATAAGTAATAGCTGTGCCCGCGACTTCGTCCGCGTGGAATAGTGTCTTTGGGTAGCATTTTTAATTATTTTACAAATAAGACAAAATTTATATCGAAACAACAGCCAAAAAAAATTGTTTCAAGCTTCTATCTCTAAAAATGACGATTCTTCCATACAACTTTTCATCCTCCCCTTTCAACCCCTTACAACCCTTTTTTCGCATTAAAAAGTAGCCTATGTCCTTTCTCAGGCTCAAGACTGTCTGTGTACCAAATTTAATTTAAATCGGTTCAGTAGTATTAGCGTGAAAGCGTGACAGACAGAAAGTTACTTTCGCATTTATAATATTAGTAAGGATTTGGTTTTTATCGGTACAGGCCAGGGTTACAACCGCGGCGGCTGGCGGGGCCGGCCCCGCGGCCGCGGCCGCGGCTTCGTCCCGCGCAACAAGAACACCCTCAAGTTCGATAAGGACTACGACTTCGAGCAGGCCAACACCGAGTTCGAGGAGCTTCGCACTCAACTTGCTAAGACTAAGATATCCGACGGCGACGACAAGACTGAGGTCCCTAATGTAAGTATCAATACAATAAACTATGGATTTTATAAATTTAACTAGCTGTGCCCCGCGACTCCGTCCGCGTTCTGTTTAAATTTTTCCTGAATTTTCTTTGCTATAAACCTCACGGAGCCCGAGACCTTTCCAACGAATGCAAAACCGTGGAAATCGGTTCGTGCGTTCTGGAGTTATAGCGTCAGGAAGGAAAACCCGACTTATTTTTATATAGTAGATGGAAAAAAGAACAATTCCAGTAATACTAGTTTCTGCCCGCGACTTCGTCCGCGTACGCTTAAGTAAAGTATTCTATGTGTTAATCCAGGTTATAAACTGTCTGTGTTCTAAATTTCATCCAAATCCGTTTAGTAGTTTTTGCGTGAAAGAGTAACTAACATACCACACTCACAAACATTCGCATTTGTAATATTAGTAGGATAACTAATGAAGACTGTCACCAGTATAAGGTTTTGTTTTGAAATTTATGGCAACTTTTTTCTATGGTGTGGCTTTTAGACGCCGTACTGCCATGAGCTGCTTAAATAGAAAATATTATCCTCGGGTTATACATAGATATATAGTGTTGTCTATACTTCATATTTATAACTAGCTGAGCCCGCGACTTCGTCCGCGTGGAATTTAACTTAACAAAAAAGCCCGCTCCCGCGTTAAGAGCCCGCGCGACAGGAACCATTTAAAAAAAAAAGTTTTTCTAAAAAAATTAAAGTAGCCTAAGTTACTCCTTAAAACATCAGCTATCTGCCAGTGAAAGTCCCGTCAAAATCGGTCCAGCCGTTTCGGAGATACTCTTTGATTTCATGTGTTTTTATATTTTTACGCGGAACCCTAATTGTTTTTCTAAAATTAAAGTAGCCTAAGTTACTCCTTAAAACATCAGCTATCTGCCAGTGAAAGTCCCGTCAAAATCGGTCCAGCCGTTTCGGAGATTACCCGGAACAAACACACAGACAGACAGACAAAAAAAATTTAAATCGCGTTTTTGTTATAGGTGTCGTATCTACTTTCATATGCATTTAGTAAAAAGGTGTTATTTTGATATTACAAACAGACACTCCAATTTTATTGATTTGTATAGATAAATAGTTCTATTTAAAATCTGACAACTCACTGGGAAAGTGTCTTTACCGAATCTTATGCTGTATACATATTATTGTTTTTCTTTTCAATCAAACCACGCTACCGTGTCCGGTGATCCACGCTCGGCCGCGTTTCAGTTTATGCACTTCCGAAATACAGTTTCACCAAAACAACAATGTTTTTGTATCACAAATCGTCGTATAGCTGTAAACAACCATTAGGGTAATCACATCATTTGAAATGGTAATCAGAGTCAATATGATTCAACCGCTTCTGTCGCACGAATGTGAATGACACTGATTGATGATAATAATTTGAATGATTTAAAATACAGACGTCTGAAAGTGTTTTCAAATTCATTATTGGGATCACTATTCAAGACAGTTACTGATTTTGTCGATATTCATTGGTATAATATCTTTGCAAATGCTGACATGCTGAAATGACACGTTTTTATTTCTTGCTTTTTGTATAGGTACATATTAAATTCGTTAACAAAATGCATGTTTAATCCTATATGATATACATGCAGAATCAAATTCAGAGGGTGATGAACTAACATTAAAGCTTCCTAGGTCATCCCATTCAACCTTAAGTGGCGCATTGGAATAGGGTTTCTAGCACTATTTTGTCTTTATTACTTCAAACTAACGCGACATGCGCGGACCTTTTTGTACAAGCTTTTCAAAAATGAATAGTACATAGATATTAAGTACGTGGATTTCATCTTCCGTCACGGTTCGTCTCCGTCACGGCGCGGGGTAGCATTATTTTTTACAGTATTTTGTTTTCGGGCTATCCTCCAATATTTGAGGAATTTCCTTGAATTGACTGGGCTTTCGCGTGTATTAATCAATGGCGCTGCTTCTGTTGGTACACAACCAAACTTATAACTAACTGTATTGCCGTCTGTTTTGTTTTCGTAGCGTAATGAGCAAGACAGCAATACTTTTCGATGTGTCGTATTGACATATCTAAATATTAATACGTGAAGCTAAAACTTTCAAACACTTAATACAAAAATTGCGCGGACGGAGGAGTATGAAATTTGGCACACTTATAGTTTACATACACTACCATGAATCGACATACACATATTTGTAACCTCCACACCGACTGACTGTCTGACTGACAAACGGTGACAGTTTTTGCTGGGCGTGACTTCCATAGTGCATTCTGCGTGCCAATAGTCTTTACAATAAAACCATAATGACAATTAAAATTTAAATGAATTATGGTCGAATTTCGACCATAATAACGGGAGTACTAGTTAGCATAATTATGTATTTGTTCCCAGAACCACGTCCCACCTGTCGAGGTGGACAAGAAGGACGACTCCGGCAACGAGACGGGCGCCGGCGAGCCCGAGCCGGACGAGGACGCCAACGGGTTCATGGGCTACGACAAGAACAAGAGCTTCTTTGACAACATATCCTGCGAGGCCGTCGAGAGGTGAGTTCGCCTGTACCATCACCATATATGGCACAAGGACTGATAGGTGGCGTCCATTAATTACGTGAGGCATTTTTGAGAATTTTTCGACCCTCCCCTACCCCCTTGGTGAGATATCGTAAAATTTTCTTCAACTCCCTCACACCTCCCTAATCTCACGCGAGATTCTTAAAAAAATGTTTTAGCTGTAAATGTGTAGGATTATTAAGAAAAAAACGGTTGACCCTAAAGGCCATCCTTGCAACTTCCCGCTAATTCCCTGCTCTGCGGGGTTCGGACGAACACGACAAACACTATTGTCTCAGATTTGGCCATATTTTATTCTAGAAATATTTTTTTTCACGCAACTTTACACCGTTTTCTGCTAGATAAATAATTACGTGATATTTGCCAAGACCCCCCTCCCCCCTAAGTGAGATTTGGAAAGATTTAGCGTGATCCCCTCCACGCCTAGCACACCCCTAGAACACCTTACGTAATTAATGGGCGTCTCCCCATAAATTGAAAAACAAAAGGTTTTATAGGGATATATAGCTGTTGACAGATTTCTTAAGTCTACAAAACCTTTAGTACTTCAACTATCCCACAAAGCCGATAGTTTTTGAATTACAAAGTTAAGTTGCAAAAAATTTGGTATACAGACACTTTCTGTTTTATAAAAATGTGACCGTCCACTTTGGAAAACCAAAATGGAGGTTCAAGTGTAGTTTATTTAGTCTAATTAAAAATGTGAGAACAGTAAGAGTGTATTAAAGTATCGTGTTAACTTGTGTCGTGTTGCGTGTTGTTGTGTTTAGGTCGAAGGGTCGCAGCCAGCGCACGGACTGGCGGACGGAGCGGAAGCTGAACTCGGAGACGTTCGGCGTCGCGTCCGCGCGCCGCGGCGCCTGGCGCGGCCGCGCCGGCTGGCGACACAACCCGCACCAGCACCAGCCGTGCGTACACTAACCAATAGTAATAATACATATTATGTAGCGCCAGACTGACACACCAACTGTACGGTCTCAAATGAAGCTAAGATTGTACTATGGGTACCGTAGAATGGACTGGGGGCGATCCCAGTGACACCCAGACTCGGGCAAATTACGAAAAGGCCATTTTGGAAATTTACCCTAGCAGGAAAGAGAGTGTAGAAATACGAAGTAATATTGAAAATAAAATTAACATACCAACTGCAATTTCAGTAAAGGGCGCAGTTAGAAGTGCGCTTGCTCGAGCGAGTGCGTAATTATAGTTGCTTTCTGAAATCATCCTCTATGGTAGCGATTTCAAATAGCGAATGTCACCAATGTGAAGTGCGATCGGCTGCTAAGTAAATGAGTAGTGATATGTACAGAAACTTCGTGCCGTCGTGGCGCGCGATGCGCGGCGGCGGGCGCGGGCGGGCGGGGGGCCGCGCGCCGCGCCCCGCGCCCCCCGGCGGCCCCGCCCCCGCCCCCGCCCTCGCCCCCGGCGCCCCCGCCCCCGCCGCCGCGCCCGCCCCTGCGCCCGCGCTCGCGCTCGCCCTCACCGCACAGCCCGCAGCGCCAGGTAAACAACCACGAAGTCACTGGTCTATGATTTATCATGAAAACCGGGACAGTACGTAACGCGTTGTAATTTAATTACAATGATTTTTAACAATTTCTGCCAATGCCGGTAGCAGGTGCTACATATGAAAACTTATATAATATGATTTTTCACACGCTACCTATGAAATGTTCCATCCTTACTCTGTCATTGACAATCTCTGGGCGACCTGTTAAAATGCATCTAGGTCGTATCGCTGACCTTGCGGCGATCTGCCTATTTTAACCATTTAATATATCCATTGGGACGGTTCCACTAGCCACCTAACTTAGTTTCAATTGTATGAAGATGGAAATAACGGTCCCCTATCATGGACCTTAGGAATACCTAGGAGTACCTAATATTTCCCTGTTTTATTTATCTCTCATCTCATAAAACTGTTTTATTTATTTAAATTTAAACAGTGTCGTTTTATTTTTTACAGCAAAGTAGAAGGAGCAGGAGTAGCGGCGCCACACAGAATCTTAATTTATTATCGCAGGGACTAAAACGAAAATGGATAAGTGACGGAAAAGTGTTAGTTTTGGTGATGAAGTGTCTCATGATGATTTGAAAGTTATTGTCTTAGCGGGAAGTTACAATTGTGGTGTGATCCGAGTCGACGGACATTGCTTTGGAGTGATAGTGTTGTATCCTATATAATGGAAGGAGATGATGGAATTTCCCGTGTGAAACAAAATGTCGGTACGATGTGAGAGCTCACTGTTAGAATAATGTAAGTATAGGTTTGTCGTGAGCGATAATGCGCGATCGGGCAACACATTGGCATCCGCGAAATTGATTTGTATAGTGTCACAAGTCGACCGTTGATTATGATGCTAGGCTTTCATGTGATTCAGATGCCAATGTTGCGAGGTGAGGAAGATACAAGCCATTTGTAAATTTCACAGAGGCTATGTTATAAATATTGCATAGCAGAAATTTTATGCAATGAATTGTATACCATTATTTCCCTCGGGCTTATCTCCTCACCTGTTATCAATATTTGTGCCTATTTAGTTATAAAACCGTTCTTATTGAAGTTGATTGGTCATTGCATCTCCATTTTTATTTATTTACTCGCAATGACAAGCGACAGTCTCGCAGCAGTCCTGTTAGTGAATCTATATGAGAGTAAATTAGTCTTGTAATACCTGCTGGCCAGATGTTTCCTATTCTAGATCATGTGGTGCAGAGGCTGCCTTGGCATGTTGTAAATGTATATTGTTTATTGACTGTCGTTCATTTGTAGTTAGTACTAAATAAATGTGATAGAGGGACTGCTGCTGTGTTCTAATGGCAGCCGAGGACTGAGGCACTGGCCGCACACAAATGTATTTGGCCAGTGCCACGCTGTTTGCCACACAATCAAATTAGTAAAGTGTATTATCTTAATTAAATAAATTGTTGTATTTATCTCTACCGATATAGAAAAGGACTCAGTTTTTGTTATTAGATCGGAATCGTTTGTCCTAAATACCAACAAGTGTTCATTGGCTTAAGTCCTTTTCTTGCTAAAATCTGTAATAAACTTGACAAATACAATATTTGTAAAAAAAACTGTAACTCAAAAGCTGTACCTGGTGATTGTATCAATATAAAAATATAACTTTACTACAAATCTTCCAAAAGGTGATTTTATTTGAAACTCGAACCTTTAAAATTACCAATTTTATTGCAAATAATTGAAGCTTCTAAGTACACAAAGTATCTGCCTAATAGCATAGCCTTACAATTCACTCAATAATCAACAAAGGTTGTACAAAATGTCGTATAAACACATGAAAATAACAATTCAACACAATAACCCATCAAGAGTTACAACAAAATGTTTCACATCCGTAACTTCGACTCCAAAGCAGTTCAAATACAAAGTATGCGCTTATTAAAATACGTACTTATTTGTATACAATATGAGTTTATTCATTATACTGATTAAGGTATATAATACATTGACACTTAATTTTTTCACGAATTTAATTTTTTTCTTATAAAATATAAACGCCTTCTAAGTCGGCCATACGACTACGGGAACGAAATATTTACAAAGAGCCATCCACCCAAGAGACGACGTGTATATTATCCATACTTTTATTATAACGACGTTTATTCATTTTAAAGGTATATTCCGTTGTGAGTTTAGATCTCGGCAAATTGCAATGCCGCATTCCTGTCTTTTAAGTGACGCTAGAAATTGCTGGAAAATTCTAAGAGCTATTTTGTTGTCACATTCAACTAGTCAAAATCTAAAATTAAAGCATGTTGGTATTGTTTTCTTTTACAGAATACGAACCATTTTTGACAGCACTAAACTAAATTTTACTCTAGTTTAGTCGTTTATAGTATGAGATATTTCCGGACTCTGGTGGTAAACAGGAAGAGGATGTATATTTGTCTATTCCAAAAACAGATCAAATACTTGCCTATTTTAATATCAAACTACCCACATTTTTGTATAACTTGACGTCTTTTTAAGCATTTTATTTCGTTATCGAATTGGATCGTACAGTGCCAGTGTTAAAACAAAGAAGCTGGGACAAAATTAACCGCGCCACTCCCTAGCTGGTGTGCCGTTCTCGACAACCCACACTGATCCGCTTTGACCCTTCGCGAGTATCTCCACTAATGCCCGCCCGACGTGTTCTGAACTGGAAACAGGAAAAAAGCAAAAGGATGAACGGATTTTGCGACATCGACGATGTGGGAGGTATGTTGGTATCATTCCGAGATCTGCGCCCTACAATATGATGTAGTTAGACGTTGGGTTGTAGCGCAAATTCGGAAGGTACACGATTCTATAAGGTTCGAGTTTGCTTCAAATTCGCTTAGTAGCTTTTTATATTACACTGTAATTTCCTTTTCATTACTCATACTCGGAAAGTAGGTCTGAAGTTGCCTGAGAAGCGGGTTGAAAGTAATAGTTGTCAGGCCTAGGAAGAATCGCTTTCAACTGACAGCTGTCAAATGACTCAAAAGAAACTAGTTCTATTGAACCAGGCCAGCCAACGGAATAAATACAAAATAGACGGCAATCCGATCTTCATTTGTTTTTTCGAGTTGTAGAGTATTGTTCATACTTCCTTGTATTATTTCTTTAGCTAATTCCTGTTTTTATTTTTACTTTCCTTGTATGCGTAATGAAAAGTACCTCGGGTGCAAGACTTATTATGTCCCTCGATCTATTGAACCCCGTCTCGGGACTAAATAAATTACCTTCACCCCTAGGGTAACAATGTACTATTACGCAATGTCGCAAACCAATTGGTGTCTTACCTTTGCATCTTACAGTTAGCATTGTCCCTCTGCCACGCGGCCTCGTAATCCGAGGACATGAGCTGCTTGCGTATCTCCTTGACGAGGCCAGTGTCTGTGAGCCCCGGGCAAAGCACTATACTTCGAACTCCAGTCAGATTCACGTGGTACTGATCCTGGAATCATTTAAAACGTAGCTGTTTGGTCTGTAAGTAAACTCTAACTGTGATCTATATACCTTACATACAAACCATTTTCATAATGTTTACCTATGTATAAACCTAAATCCCCGAAAGTACGGTCGCAGAATACGAGAGACTAAATCGTGAATCGAATATATTATTCATAGAAAGGTATTCTAAAGAAATGTTAGACCATATAATAAAATCTATTTAAAACTAAGGCCTATCTTACCGCTTATCTACTAGATTTATATCTAGTAGATAAGCGCTGATAAGTCGCTGAGAGGTTTTTGCATCAACCGCTGTAGAATCAGGTGAAAAAATGCAGACTGGTCAGTGGCACGAAGTACTTATCTTTATTTATGGAACACTAGTCTCTACCCCCGAATTCGTTCGCGTAGACTTAAGTAAATTATTATATGTGTTAATCCAGGTTATAAACTATCAGTGTCCCAAATTTCATCAGAATCCGTTCCGTAGCTTTTGCGTGAAAGAGTAACAAACATACATCCACACTCACAAACTTTCGCATTTATAAGATAAGCAGGATTACCTTATCAATACTCTCAAGGTACTATTCTTAGTTGTAGTTCTTGAGCAGTCGTTGCGTGCAACTGAGAAGAAGAGTTAATACCTAGTACCTGCAATCCTGCAACTCACCCCATAAGCCCTCGTGAGTCCGACGATCGCGTAGTTGGTTGCGGTGTATATGGGAGTGGAGACCTGGGGCCTGATGAACGCAGTGGAGGCAGTGTTGATGATGACGCCGCCCTGCCCGCCGCGGTCCTTGCTCAGGAACCGGTACGCGAGCAGAGTGCCGCGTATCACGCCGTTCTGGATAAGCAATACACTTTAATAATTATATACTTTAACCTCTGAGAAAGCGCAGCACACCCCTGAGCCGCCCACACCCGTGTGTCCCCTAGACGTCTTATGATGGTCATTTTCGGGGCCCACCTAGTTAGCGGCAAGTCACCACCTGCCGAAGATAGTTGGATAATACTGATTATGGCAGGTGTCCAATTCCTTTGCAATAGCCCAATCCTCAGTCAATCCAAACTCCATCATTACACCCTTTTTTCTATTCCCGTATTTTCAATATTTCCTGCACCTGTTGGGGTCAAGTCACTCTATATGTCCCATCATTTGCAGCAGTTGACCTCAACATGTGACTTACATGACAATAAAATTATCACATAGGCCCTCTACATGTTGGACCCATGTCACTATGCAAGCCTTTCAATGG
This sequence comes from Notodonta dromedarius, assembly GCA_905147325.1. Classification (NCBI taxonomy): domain Eukaryota; kingdom Metazoa; phylum Arthropoda; class Insecta; order Lepidoptera; family Notodontidae; genus Notodonta; species Notodonta dromedarius. The sequence continues at coordinate 9,162,707 of LR990172.1, forward strand.
ACCGGGCAGAGCCCGTGATACCGAGGAACATAATATACCTACTTTTACTTAATAAAAAAATAAATAATATACTGAAACAAAAACATTTATATTCATAGGTGTACTTTGGATGTATTTTGGGTGTAGCCCAAAGAGTACAGATATATATAGGAACTAGCTGTGCCCGCGACTTCGTCCGCGTGGAATTTAATTGACAAAGTTTCATACAAACTTTCATCCCCTATTTTATCCCCTTGGGGGTAGAATTAATCAAAATCCTTTCTTAGCGGATGCCTACGTCATAACATCTACCTGCATGAAAATTTCAGCCCGATCCGTACAGTGGTTTGGGCTGTGCGTTGATAGATCACTATGTCAGTCAGTCACCTTTGAGTTATATATATTTAGAAGTGTAGCCCCATTAATATTCGGCCCCAATTAGAGGAAACAAAATAAAAGTATGTGAAAGGGAGAATGCGACATCCGCGCGCGGCTTATAAATTACATTGCTACTTAATACAACGTAGAAAGGAGCCCATAATCTATGGGAATCTATGAATAGAACACCACGAAACATGTAGATACAGAAGGCCCGCCTTTATGCTCGAGATTTTGTTTTAAAGAAAATACTAAATTTACGCGAAGTGTACAATTATTCGCTGAAAATGAAGAAATTGCAAGAGCGAATTATATTAATCCGTAAAAACCCTAACACCCTTTATATTAAGTTCATTTAATCATTTCTAATTATTTACTTATACCTGTTTCAAATATATTAACAAAGTGGGCCTTCTGTATCCCTCTGCTCGGTGACACAACTTACTAAATTTACGTCGACCTCGAGCTCCCAGAATCTGTCGTTCATTACCCCGGCGTTGTTTATCACTATGTCCAGTCGATTGAACACCTCCATTGTCATTTCGAATGCCTCTGCAAATGTATTGTAATATCTTTAAATGCGATCTCCATTTTCAAGTTCCGTAGCTTTCTTTGGAGCTTCCGATCGAAATCCGAGATCTCATCTACCAAATGAGCGCAATTCATACTAGGTATTGACCTACCGTAAATCCATAGAAAATTGTGCGTTAAAAATAACCCAGAGGGGGTGGAGAAGGAAGCACCGTCAACGTGGCTCCATTATCGAGGAGGGATATCTATTTCTGAACTCTGTATGTACCTAAATATTCTGCCAATTCCATGTCCGTGTCCGTGAAGCCAATTCTTAGGAGAGACAATGATGTATGCGCCCATAACCGTGAAAATAACAAGTTTGTTTACAAGCATATATGTATATGGAAACACCATCCTATTTACTACGCCGCTATTCGCCACGATAACGGGCAATACACAAATAGTTTGGTAGGAGGGTAACGCCTTACTCATACAAGCAGAGTCTAGACTAATTTGTGCAACGTTGCAAGTACCTATCTACTTCTTACACCTAGGAGACGGTTTATTAAAGCTCCTATTAATAAAGATGAACGGATTCCGCGAAGCTCACCCTCGTATTGCGGGTAGTCGGTCACATCACAGCGGCAGTACAGCACGTTCTTCCTGCCGTACTTGGCGCCCAGCTCGTCCGTCACATGCTCGCCTATCTCCGAATCGATATCGCATATCGAAACCTGTACAACGTACGAAATCGGGATGATTGATTCTGGTAGGGACCTATTCAGGGATGAGGCAAATTCTACGGGCGGCGGAGAGGATCAGACGTTTATCTAAAAATCATGGAAGTTTTAAGTGAGGAAAATAAACTTTATGAATGCTTTTGTTTTATACGATGAAGTCTGAAATTTGGGCTTCCCACAACAACCAATTAAACGGGAAAATTACTTATAAAAACAATAAAAACCTTAGGTAATTTTATGGAGGAACATTAATTTCACGTGCGTCAAAATTTGTTTCTAATTTCATCGATAGGTAGTATTCGATACGATATAAGTTATAAGAGAATTGTAAGAGGAAGCAAACCAGTAATCTTAATTACATTGTAAAGTCGTATTTAAGTCCTGAGAAAACAAGAAATCCTAATGACTCATCGCCGGATTAGGTAGTAGGTAGGTAAGTACGTAAACATATATGCAGTCCATGAATCGACCAGCACAAAGAATGATGAAGTTAAACAATCTTGTTGCGACCGGTGCCCCGGCAAAAATCAATACAATCGTGTCTGCATTAAAAATAGTACTAACAGAATTCGTATAAATTCTAGATTATTAGGATTCAAGGATGAAACACGACATAACGTCCTTCAATCTACATCATTCAACAGTTATTTTACCTTGAACTTAGAATTACGGACATCGCCATTCGTGGATGAAGGTTTAACATTAAGTTAAGAATCACTTACCTTAGCTCCTTGTTTCAACAATTCTTCACTGTAAGCGCGGCCGATGCCCGCTGCGGCACCAGTGATTAACACCACTTTTCCTTTGAGTTCCATGATAATTTCCTGTGTTTGGTGAAGTGCGCCGCGCCCCGGTACGAGTGTGGTGTTGACTACCGCCCACAGAGTACCTTGTATATCTACCGCCCTAGCCGCCGTTCGATCGCGTCGCGGCGGGGGTGCCGCCCCGTCTCCCCAAACTCCCCCTTGAGTAGTAAATATACGCACGAATGCGCTACACTCTCGCTGCACGTTGATTCAGCAGTCTTATGCGGATGTGTTGGCGGTAGCTTGGGTATGTGGGATATTAGCCTCAGCGAGGAGGCATTGTAGGATTTTGTTGTTGCTGTCTATGTACTTATATATATGTCTAGTGTTTGAGTCCCTTTTCTGTTTACATAAATTAAAACGAAATAAATCTTAGTTTTTCTTTATTTGGCAATTTCTCTATCTTTCGGTCAGGTACAGTAAATTTTTCAGCAAATTAATATTACAATTTTACATTTTTTTGGTAGTTTTTTTCGAGCTCTAAGCGCAAAATATCACAGTTACAACAATATCACGAAGGTTCCGCCCACCGTAATATCGTAGTACACACATCCAAAACGCGACCACTCTGATTTGTTACGGACGCGACCTGTACACAAATATACGAAAATAAAATTTATCACAAACTACACTATAAAAAACTTGAAAATTTACAACAAATCCCTCGCTTAAAATAATATCTAAAATAACCATATCCGCTGGGAACCATACGTCCCATTTAAGTAGGGCAAGTGCTTTGATGCACATAAAACAATATAATACAAAATTATGCTCCGACATGATCTGTACAATAAAATAAGGCTATTCCATCATGATTTACGATACATAAAATAGAATTCACAAAATACTATGTACAATGAAAATATCACAGAGATATACGAGTATCGGAATTAGATACCTGCCGCGGCCGCCATAAACATGGGTAGAAAATATTACCTCGAAATGAATCCTAAATTATCGTGATCATCATTGATGTTTATTTAGTTTTGATGGTAGCGAAGGATCGGTTGCTGGTTGATAAGTGTTGTTTATGGTATATTTTAATGGTGTTATGGTAGGCGATGCGTCAGGAGTGATGTGCTTGGTCGGCTCCCGCGGCAGGCACGGCCTTGGCTAGGTAGGAAAAGGAGCGCGCGTTAGGCAACCCGGCGAGGACGCAGGCACTTAGGGCAGAGCGGTTAAGGTTCATAGGCGCGGCATCGTACCACTCCATGGTGTCGCCATCGTAGCATTCCACGTGCGGAATTGTGGTAGAGCCTGGAAATGAAACCGATACGAAAAGTTACAAGCAAGCCATAGTTACCTCAGTTAAGATATACTTCGGAGTATAATTTTATATAAACGTAATTCGGGTTTCATCAGAAAACATTTTGATGATAACTGATCACTTCGAGTTAGTTACTAATGCGATAAGTTAAACAAAATTCAAGGGTTTTTGCGACGCTCAGTAAGACGCTACGTAGATGTAACATTATTTGATTTTTCTTACATTGTGCAAGTCTACTGAAGATTGTTGTCGTTAATTTACCATTGAATCCTCCAATGACGAAAATCATGTCATCAAGTAGCACCGTGGCAAAGTTACTCCTGGCACTGAACATTTCCGTCACCTCCTGCCAGTCCCCTCCGCGTTGTGGGTTGAACCTTTCACCTATACCCAATAGTTATATTTAGTTAACTTTACTACTTTAAACAGCAAATTGTTATTTTTAACACCGACGCTGTGCCTTAAACATAACCCAGATGAAAACTAGTAGTTAGTAGGTAGATACCCAGATGAAAATTATCACCAAATCTAATTTACGTTACTTGCAGAACAAATCATTGCCAAATAAAGTTCATGCATTATTAATTTAATTATCTATAATTGTGAATCTCAAACAACTTGCGAGTATCAATACTTGAGACGCCGTCGTGTCATCGTATATTTATAACGGTTTTCTGAACTATCGGTAGAGGTCCTTACAACTGCATAGCATGATTTAAAGCACAAGATTTATTTTTGTTTTAGAAATAAATCTTCTTGTGCTTTAAGATGATATAAACATGTATCATTTACCAGTAGATTATTGCCAGCGTGGTCATTGACATAATTTGATCGGCCTTTATCTTAAATTACCACTCAGTTCCTAGATGTTCCTAATACTGTCAAAATACTTGAAGTAACCTGTTTTAATATTAGGGACTAGCTACCTAATCAAAGGAAGGAAACAAGTTATTACTGCTAAATTGTTAATAACCAAAATACGTACCAGTATTCAACCGACTGTAGCCATTGAACCCGCCGAGAGCGTACAAACAGTCCCTGTAAGCGATGAGGCTGACCCCCGACCGCGGGCTCAACATCGACCTGATGAAACTCCACTGCCTAGTGTCAGGGTCGAACACTTCCGCTGAACTGAGGACTTCTTGGCCGTTGAAACCACCCACTATGTAAATCTGGTTGATAGAAGTCACTGTAGCAATGGGTTATAGGGTCCTAACAGACGATTTTCTCCACTCAAAGGGTCCACTCGCTATGATAACGAAATTTATCATATTCTAGGTAAGTAATACAATTCAGGGTATAAGGAGATAATATCATTAGTGAATTGAAAATGAAATTAATTAGAATAGAACATTTGAATTGAATTGTAGCAGGACGGGGGAGGAATGTGCGAGCTTTTACCCAGCAGTGGGATGACGTAGGTTGAATAAAACAACAATGAATCTGCATGCTCGCTCATTTGGACTGTCATTCTACTTAGTAAAATAGGTTGATGCCTAATGATGGTAAGCCAAAGGAGGCACAAGAGTTAAAATATTTATTGAAGTCGTTCCTCTGCATTACCTACTGGAGATTCAAAAGAGGTAGGTTAATAAGATTCATCAGCTAATTTGACCATAAGCTTATACCTCTATGAAATTGACGCTTCGTGACAGATAATTATTACATGTGCAAGCCATTTAGGTACTTGTAGATAATCAAATGAATCTATATCATGCTTTCGTGCAAGTAAATAGTTTTTCTTAGCAAAGAAGCCAAATTTAATCAAAAATGAACATAATATAAATGATGAAAAAGAAAGTCCTTTTTTTAGTGTCCGTACCTTCCCTCCCAACGAGGCTGCGCTCGCGTCGGAGCGTTGCTTGTTCATCGGTGTGGTCATCTCCCACTGGTTCTTGTCCGGGTAGTACCGCTCCACAGACGACATGCGCGTGCGCCCATTGTACCCGCCCAGCGCGTAGATCAGCCCGTCTGTGACGTGACGTCATCAATAATGTATAATGTTCACTATAAAATACAGCCTGCAATATCGCCAGACCTCCCGGTCGTAACAAGCCTCTATCGGCCGACTAACACAATAATTGTATCGTCTAAACCAGATCAGAGAAATAGGAAATATCCATTCCGAAATTTGCCCCTACGAGAATTGAACCCACAATCACCCGGTGTAGCCGTGAGTCGAGCAGCCTACGCTTACACCATCAAACCAAGCGGTCGACTGAAGTCGACTCGTTGCATGATCTCTACAATATTTTTATACTTAAGGATAACTTACCGTGAGCCACAACACTGACGTAACATCTCGCCTGATACATGCAGGCTCGCTCGTGCCATGTGTTAGCGACGGGGTCGTAGCATCGCACTGTGTTGAAATGGTCGCTGCCGTCGAAACCGCCGATCATATAGATCAAGTTGTTCAGCGTGCATAGACCGTGGTACGCGCGTGGTGTCAGGTCCATGTGAATCGAAAGAAACCACCTGTCCGCCCTGATGAGTCAAGATACCTATCAGTTATCATGATGATATTATTTAAATTGTGAATTGTGGTTGCTCAACAGATTCACATTCAAATTTTCGCGCCCGCCGTACCACAAAAACCATAGACTTTTAATTTCCTTTTTTTAGTTACTTTAACGGCCCTGGGTGCAAGCCCTTTTGAGCTTTCATTAATTTCCGGGCTAGAGGTACTGCCAAGTATAAATAAATAGTCGATATATTTTGATATACAAAAATCGTTATTTTAATAGCATCGATTTTAGCATCATTGTTCTCAAAGTGGGCTATTAAAGAAAGTAAGTCATAATTTACCTACTTACCTAGAACCTAATAAGGTATAAAATTGCACACCTTGTGTCGTAGGTTTCAACAAAACTGGTTGGACTGCCGGCGCTCCAGCCGCCGACTGCAAATAGTATCTCAAAAGGAATTCGAGGTCTTGCTAGTGGATCGTTAAGATCTGCTTCAGTACCGGGTCTCGAGTCCAGCAATGTTAGAAATACTACCGCGGGATATAAAGCCTCTTGACACTTCTGAGAAGAAAGTTTTGAGAAAAAAATTAAAATACATGCCTTAACTGCTCGTAGAGCGATTGTCAGTGTTGACTCTTTAGGCGACTTACCTCATCGTCAGCAACTGGTTGCCATTGCAATATTTTCGATTTGAAATATTTAAAACTGATGTGACCAAAACGCACGCATAAAAGTAATGATGGAATGTATTTTCTTCTATTTTCTAAATCGTGCTCTACCCATGTTTTAACTGCTTGGAATACTATTTCTTCATTTCGAACATTTAGCTCATCATCTCTCAAAATGTCCTCTAATTCATCGTAAGAAAGTGATTTAAATTCATTACATTCCTTAAGTATTCTGCTAAAGTTCTGTCTTATATACAATTTTCCTTTCTTTTCTAGTTCACTGCAAAAATAATACCTAGCGAACTTGAATATTCCAAGACAATTATGCGGCCTCAGCTCGTATAGGAGAAACTGGCAGCACAGCTGAATGACACCAACGACATCAAACTGATCTGCGTATGGCAAAAGATATTCAACATTTTCTGCAGTTACTTTGCATGTCCCCATGTATGCATAATCGAGAATCGAATTCATATAAGAACTAGGGACATCCACGAAGATCTCCGTCTCCTCCGGCTCTCCTTTCTTCAAAGAATTGATAAATATGGCTTTGAAGTAGGGACTAACGGCTGATAGTATAGCCCGGTGCACTCGGATCGACTTCATATCCCTGCAGACGATGATGCCATCGCACAGCTGGTCGTTCTGCCGCAGTTCGTTCCATATTGCGGGGAATTCGACTACTGAATAATTTTCAGGGAGACACACGCATTTTCGCTTTCGCGTAACAATCTTCTTTTTGGTCAGTCTGGGCTTAGAGGATGAAGGAATACGAACAGAATTTTTAGTTTTTGATAATTTTCGATGTTTCGAATTAAATTCCATTCCTTTCGAAAAAACGGCGGTCGAAACTTGTTATCTGTCGCGATGACAGACTTGACCCTCGACGACAGCTTTTTCATTTGTTTTTATTCCCTATGGCATAACATTCAAAAATAGCTGAATTCTATGACTGCCTGGCCTATAATTGTACTGATTTTAACAATGTATAAAAACTATTACCCATTTTGCCTGTTTTTACCCGCCATCAAGTTTTATTTATTTCAGATTTGTGGGTATTCAATAAAATAAATCTTAGATACTTATACAAAATAAAAAAATCGTAAGCTTCCGCAAGCATTTTAGAGGTGCAATATTCTTGACGTTTGTCTATACCACTTTTTTGCATGGCAGCATCGTATTACACTTGTCAGTGTCAAAAACATTCGTCGTCTATAGTCTCTGGTCTCTTTTTCTTCCGGTTGTCAAGATGGTGAGTTTCGTTGATGCGAAAATAAAATAAATCAATGAAAATCGTGATGATAGCAATGTGTTGTGAAAGTTTGTTGCGGTTTTTAACAACGACAGTGATATCAATATGTGTTCCTTTAAATATTTCAGGGTATCGACATCAACCATAAACACGATAGGAAAGTTCGGCGCACCGAAGTCAAGTCTCAGGATGTGTACCTGAGGTTACTTGTAAAGGTAAGTTCGCATTTGACCTCCACATCGTACCTCGAATATAGTCGTCCCCTAAAAACACTACACCAAAGTTTTCCAAAATCCTAACCTAAACATTGTCATTGTTTTGCAGCTATACAGGTACTTGGCTCGGCGTACAAATGCCAAGTTCAACACGATTATCCTGCGGCGTCTGTTCATGAGCCGCATCAACAGGCCCCCGCTGTCGCTGTCCCGCCTGGCGCGCCATATGAAGAAGCCCACTCGCGAAGGCATGATCGCCGTGGTGGTCGGCACCATTACCAATGACGTGAGGCTGTACACAGTGCCCAAGATGACAGTCGCCGCTCTGCACGTCACCGAGAAGGCCCGCGCCCGCATTTTAGCTGCTGGAGGTCAGTTGTTATTGTTTGTCCACAGTTGCAGTTAGGTTAGGAGGCATGTTTATGTTGGAAACAAGAACTGAAACCATCAATATTCGGCAATTATAAATTAATTTTACTTGTCGAGAAATGCTTTGGCTATGTTTAGTTGTCTATTTACAGAATACCAAAACAATAAAATTACAGTTTTAATGTCCCAGGCATTTTTTTGTTGTATGTATACTATACTATACGTACAAAAGATGTACTGTGTCATGTGTGGTATTAAAACTCATCCTTTTAAACAATGAAATGTTACTGCTAATTAAAAGTAATACCCTCTTCACACTGACAAACGTTCACATTGATTTGTGGTTGTTTCATTGAGCCAAATTGAGTCACGGTCTCCACTCAAGGGCAAAAGTGTCCAAATCACATGCATAAGGTATATAAGATTTAGGATCAACCAATCACAATCCATTATTATTTTCAATAAAGTAATAACAAGACTTTCCCACCACAAAGTTTTTGGAACTATTATGATCTGAGTCACTCCTAGTGCAGAGTAAATGGGTTATGCTGGAGTTGGTTTACTTTAGTAATGTTCTAGTATTTATTGAAACTAAGTAGATAATTTTCTATGTTTGCAATATTCTCAGTCACAAATTTATATCATTGTGATAGATAACAGTAACTGAGCAACAGGGCGTCACCACCAGGGAGCCATCAGGGTATTCCAATCTGTTGCCTGTGATTTTACTGAGCTATTATTTTGATTTGTTGTGATTCTTAAGTTAGAAAGAACATTACAATTACATATTTTGTGCATCTTTAAGGCATATTACATGCCAACCCAGGTTTATTACAATAACCCTATTTCTGTCATTGATTTTCACATGTGATGGCAGTCATCACTCAAATATGAAAAGTAAACAAGCATTGTCTGATTCCAGGTGAAATCTTGACCTTCGACCAGCTGGCTCTGCGCGCGCCCACCGGCCGCAAGACCGTGCTGGTGCAGGGTCGCCGCAACGCGCGCGAGGCGGTGCGGCACTTCGGGCCGGCGCCGGGCGCGCCGCGCTCGCATACCAAGCCCTACGTGCGCACAAAGGGACACGAACGCGCCAGGCCCAGCCGTCGCTCGAACGTGTAATCTTTTAATATAAGGACTATACAAAAATATTGTGTGGTATTATTTTGTAATTTACAAGGCAAAGTGAGTAAATGTTACATTTGCAGTATTTAAAAGTCGGGAGCATATCAGTGTCGTCTATTCGATCCTAGAATGTGACATCTACTCGCCTTTTGATATCATTGTTAGGTCCCCAAAGAGCTTTGCTACCAAACATAAATGCTAAAATATGCTACAATAATTTAATAAGTGAATAATACAAGGATGAAGGAGTAACAAACATACATACATACATCCACACTCACAAACTTTCGCATTTATAATATTAGTAGGATACTTCCTAGCTATACAGGTGAAACAGAAAGGGTATACTATTTTTATTGCAACTTCACTTTGTAAATCTAAAACTCAGCTTTGTGGGCTTATGAAAAAGTTTCGTAGGCTTATGAAATCTGTCAACAGCTGTATCCCTGTAATAACACCTTTTGTTTTTTAAGTTTCCTCCTAAGCTGATAGTTTAAGAATGACAAAGATAAGTTTTGGACAAAAAAGTATACCCTTTGTTTCAACCTGTATAGCTAGGAAGTATCCTACTAATATTATAAATGCGAAAGTTTGTGAGTGTGGATGTATGTATGTATGTTTGTTACTCCTTCACGCAAAAACTACTGAACGGATTTGGAACACAGATAGATTATAACCGGGATTAACATATAGGATACTTTTTAACCCAATACTACACGGATAAAGTCGTGGGGCACAGCTAGTTGGTTCATAAAGGATAGTCACTAAATCTCTAACGACATCTGTTGTGCAGTAAGTCGAAACATTTAATTACGAATAACAATATTGACAAAATATAGTCTATAAAAAACTGTTTTTCGACACTGTTTGTTGTCACTGCTCTCATCAGGTTAATGGTTCAATAGTTAAAATAATGCACTCAGATTATTTTTCAATAAAATTATCAAGAAAAACTACAACATAAATATCACAGATCTGCTTTATTGTTATAAAAAAAAAAATATTAGCTGCAAAAGGCACTTATCCAGTAGCTCATCAGTGGGTCATCGTGCTGGGCGACACCAAGTACTTGTTTCAGCTTCATCACCGCATCAGACCTAGCTCCTGAAGCTTGAATAGCTGATTTCAATGTTTTAGCTATTCTGTGGACAGGAAAAAAATCCATTTTCATACAATACTATTATAATTATGAACAGTGGTTCGTGCGTAGGCCGCCCGGCTAACTGCACATGGTGGTTTGCGGGTTCGATTCCCGCCAAATGGCAAATTTCGGAAATGGCCTTTTCGTAATTTGCCCAGGTCTGGGTGTCACTGGGATCGCCCCCAGTCCATTGTACGGTACCCATAGTACAAGCTGCTTAGTTGGACCACATACAGTAAGTGTGTCAGTCTGGCGATATTCATTTATTTATAACATATCACTCACTCTAGCCACCCAAGTGTTATAGATTTTACATGCTGATGTAGGACTGCGTCATTGAACTTGTCGTTGCTCATCGCTGTCTCTATCCTGGTCATAACCGTTGGACCTGGAACAGATAAAATATAAAAAATTATACAGCTCTATGGTCAGCATACAACTGTAAAAACATGCCCTTTTGTAATTTGACTGAGGTTCCTGTTAATAGAATAGAATATTGTTTATATTTAATAAAAATAGCATCATATAATTACAATGGAGTACCTACTGCAGCCTGTGGTAGCTATGTATAAGCTGTGTTACAGGCTGGAGTGATACCCCAAAAGTATAGCCATAATTACTACTAAATATTAACAATATCCACAAAACACAATAAGAACAAACAATAAAAATAAAAATGCAACTGGCGGTAGTAGTTAGTAGTAGAGAGTAACAACAAGTTAGGGTTTTAAACCAATATTATAGAAAAGTATGTGTGCTTGTGTGTGTATCATGTGAGACTTTGTGGGTGTGTGTGTGTGTGTGTGTGTGTGTGTGTATGGGGGGGGGAGGGGGTTTCCGTATGTGAGTATGTGTGAATCTAATTTGTGATAATGTTTCTAACTAATAATATAACTAGAATCCCCAGACCATTGTATGGTACAGATAGTATGAACAAAAGTTGCTTAGTTTAGCACTGTAGTTAATGTGTAGTCTGGCGGGCGATATCTCAAGTAATTTTATATACTAGGTGAAACATAAAGGGTGTATACCCTGTAAGGGTGTAAAAAATTGTATTATTTTTTTTGCAACTTAACTTTCTAAATCTAAAATTATCGGCTTTGTGGGACAGTTGAAGTACTGAAGGTTATCTACACTTAGCTGTATCCCTATAACACCTTTTGTTTTTCAAGTTTCCTCCAAAGCTGATAGTTCTAGGATTACAAAGTTAAGTTTTGAAAAAAAAGTATACCCTTTATGTTTCAACCTGTATAGGTAACATTGTTTGTTTGTAAGACCTAATCCCTAGAATTACTGATCCAATTCTGTAATGTCTATCAGTGATAAAAACCCACACTATGCCCAAGTGTCCTAGTCTAGCAGTAGCCATTATGACACTGTCAAAGTATCTCACTCTTATATTATCTTAAATATGTAAGACTACTCACATTTAAGGGGTAGAGTTTGAGACCATTTGTAACAATAGTTATTACTGTCTATTTGTTCCAAGATACAGGTGTGAGGTGACAGTTGCCCGCTGATATTGTTATTTACTTCAATACGGGGGTTACCATGATTCTCGATCGGTAATAACCTCGATAAACCATTCATAATGATTTCCGCTTCTGTTGATGTTATAAAAATCTGCAATGAGTTTAAAATTGTAAAAATGAAATCCACCAACAAAAAAAAGTGAAGATGTGAGGCATCCTCCTAGCACAGGCATTCGTTTAGTTATTGCGAATATTGGATTCATTAACTGCGATCATGTTATGCAAGTGATAGCCGATTGGTTAAAGCACGCGTCTTGCAGGCACCAGGTGTTGGGTTCAAACCCCGGCTCGCACCTCTGGATTTTACGAAATCTATGTGCGAATCATAATTTCTATAAGATTATCACTTGCTTACGGTGAAGGAAAACATCGTGAGGAAACCTGCATGTCTTAGAAGATCTAACCAATTTCGAAAGACATGTGAATTCCGCCAACCCGCACTGGGCCAGCGTGGTGGATTAAGACCTGAATACCCCTTGTGTTGAGGGGAGGCCCGTGCCCAGGAGTGGGACGTCAAAAGGACTAAATTATTTATATATTGTTAAAAATTACCTTAATTCCGGTTAAAGTACAAAACATAAGTATCCTAAACACTGGCTTTGATAACATCTCTTCTAGACACCTCAATGATATGTATTTGTCGCTGAGTACTGAACACGCGTTGGGTGCAAATATTGACTTCTCAACCCCCTGAGGATGCAGTTTCTTGAGCAGTTGTTGGCTTGTGTACATAGTTTCAGAGTATGTGTGGGCCCCGGCCTTCAGCATCCACGTGAAGTGGGTGTGTAGCCTTTTGAATACATCTTCATCACCTGATATAACAAAGAATTTGTTTTTTCAAAATATTTTAGTTTTATAATGACCATGGTATTGTCCCTCAAGTGGTCTCATCAATTTCGTATCAGTTAAAGTCAAAGCGTTTATTTGGTTTACGCCTTACATACTGTCATTTTTACTTACTTTTCTTAAATCTACAACCTGATCGGAACACAATTTCGACGATTCAGCGAGATACTCGGCGGGTTTGTCTTTTTACATATTGTTATATATATTTTATTTAAATCGCCAGTTGCTTGTATAATTAATAATAATAATTATTATTATTAGGTTTTGTGCCCTAAGCCGCTCGGGCGACATTTTGCTACTTCAACCATTACTGATCTTTTGTAGCCAGCTAATTAATAATTACAAAGAGTAGTAGCAGTTGGTGTTTTGTATTAGTATCTAACCAGACATAATTATTATGTTTTACACTCTTCAGTGAAACTTTTAAAATTATGATATTACCTGTCAATTGCATAAGTGACCTTGATTGCCCAAAGTCGTTTCTGCCAGTCCTTAGTCGCAGAGCTCTCTGGGAGCATTCTCTCTGTTCACTATCATATACCAGGTCAGCTAGCTTCTGTAGCTCAGTTGATATTTGCTAAAAAGTTTAACATACGTATTTAAGGATAGATAAATTTTGAGGGACCAACCCACATATACTCCTGCAGACAAAAACTGACTCTAATGCAAGTGGATGTAGGTTGGTTTTAGTTAACAGTATGTAGAATTCATTTATTTGGGTAACAAATAATATAGTTTTGAGAAATTGTGTTAAAATTTTGAAACAGCTATGATGCCAAAGAGAGTATGATATCACACATTCAAATAACTTATCTAAAACCTTGCACTAAATTGGTTGCATTAAAAATTAGGTCAGAAATATTGTATTTATTTTAATGTACCTACTTTTACAAATTACAAATTTAAAATTTGTGTTTAAATACAAGGAATCAATTAATTTCCAGATACCTGCATATGTTCAGAAAGCAGTGGTGTTATATTTAACAGAAGCATTTTATCTTTCATAAGCACCACTATTGAGAACCAGCGCTTCAGCCCCCGAGCCCTTGTGTCTTTCAGCTGGAAAGTATAGCTCAACACATGTCCATGCGTGTCACTGAAGTACACCACACCACCTTCTTTGCTCCAACTTACCTGGAAAACGGTAACAGAGTAAAATTAATTTTAAAAAATATACGGTATATTTCCTTACCGGCCTATGTAACTTGTTATACCTTCATTTATATTTATTAGCAAAGTTAACACTGCGAAATTGGGCAGCAAAACCGACTATGTTAGATGGCAAGAAATAAACAAATATTCAACTTACTTCGCATGTTATACTCCTTATAGCGGCTTGCCTTAAAAACGACGTAACGTCTACATTAGGAACTGATTCTCTACTGCAAAATATTGTGCCATCGTCGTCTTTCGATACGAATACAGTTTCTGGGCCAAGCGAAGTGCATCCAGTGCACTGTACGCTAGACTTTGATGCCTCTGTTGTGTGCTTCTCATTGTCCGTGGTGAACGTACAAAACAATGGACGTGGACCGTGAGCTTCACAGAAATGGCACAAACCGACTATAGCGTTCATTACAAACAAATTGATGTGATAAAATAAATTTATAAAAATACTGTGCGAATTTGCGAAACAAGTAATAATTGAGATTTTTTGGGTATTAAGATGTTATTTTTAGCATTATTGACCTGAATTTACTCTTCTTTCTTGCACATCTTCTGTGAGATAGACAAAGACAAAACTAAGCAGTGTGCAAAATTAGGAACGCAACTTTGACAGCTATCTGTCATAGTGACGTTTATTGATTCGTCCGAAAATTTATATGAGAATACGACCACAGATTAGAGATATGTAGCAAGCTACACGATCCTGTTTCTTTCGTGTCCACTGTCCATCACAGGGCGCAAGGTCCAAAATAAATCGAACGGTTGTAATCAAAGAGATATAACTATTGATAGTGGATACCTATATCTACTTCGGTATTGAATGCAGGAATGCAGGCAGTTTTGAGTTGGGAAGAGCTCATAAAACCAATAATACCTAATAATAAGTATATAGTCCCAATTAAATCAACGCTTGTACTATGGACAGAGGGTAATGAGGCAATGACACGCCGAGAATCAAACCAGCAATCACCCGGTGTGCAATGAGACGAGCGAGGCCCATATTCTAACGCCAAGCAGTCGTCAAATAATAGGCACTTAAGTTATTTGGGCATACAATTACGATGGGACTTACATTACAACTTAAAATTCAAAATTCCCCTGAGAGAAATTTTATAAGCGGACTTTGACTATTTTATACGATCCTGAAGATAGAAAATGTTTTAGGGATCAGGTAGTCAAAATAATAAATAAAAAACTATGATCTTCAATAACTCATTTATTCAACTGTACACTGATTCACAGTTATAACTTTCATGGAAAATCACAAGCACAGTTATAATTAGATTACCTATTATTAAGTAATTTGACTGTGCCACATCATCATAAGCGCGATGACGAAATGCTCTATCAATAAAATTACATGTATTACAATCACGCCTAGTCGGCGACTCGTAAAACTATGGTAACGGCAGCAAAGCGACATGATTCCGGAGCTCGAAGGAAAGAAATAAACTCGATGAAATATAAAATAAATTAATTTAATTATAAACAAATAACATGTTACTGTGCCTATCGAAAAAAATTGTCTAAAACTGTTTTTATACTACTTTGTTTTGTTGGGATGTTTATTTCTTAGAGACGGGTTTGTAGGCTAGTTTCCTGGACTTGAGCGTGGACCACTTGTGCCGTTTGAAGTAGTAGACGACTGCGGCGAGCATGGAGAACATGCCGATGGCCTTGATGGTCATGAGCCGGCGGTCGTCCAGCTCGGGCTCGGAGCACCACCGCAGGAAGGTGGCCACGTCTTTGGCCAGCTGCGACGCCGTGGCGGTCGTGCCGTCGCTGTACTCCGCCGCCTACGATGCAACGTTCGTCTCTTTGTTACTTCGCACAGTTACTTTTAATAGCAGGTAATATAAGGACTATTTTCACTGTATTTGTTAATAGTAAGTACCCATAGCATTCTTATTTTTATTAATGCCAAACTAGATATATAATGTTTCTCAACAAACCTTGTTTTGTTTTGAGTTATATCAAGGGAGTTCATGTTTGGTGGTTAATGCATGTTCCAGAATATAATTAGATAGTAAAATATTCACAGAGTGTAACTAGAAAATGGTGATAGTAGAAAATCAATTTAAACCTTAGGGTTTTAGATGATACCTTGTTTGAAGATAAATATAATTTATCAAGTTCTTTAATATTATGATTTTGGAATGATTATGAATCAATTATCATTTATAAATCATATCTTTAGATAAAAGGATTATCTGGGCAATAAAAATATACAATACATAATGTAATTAAATAGTACTGTATGAATATTGGATGGCTATGAAATCTACAATATCTATTGGTTACGTATGAGGGCGGAGTTTTAGATTCATTATGAATATAGTGTTACGCCATTACAGTACTCCGAAATTATCTTTATCATTAGAAATACGATTCTAGTCCATAAAAACAAGATTTGAATTCAAATGGCAACATCAACTTTGAATTGGACTTTGCTTACTTGCGCTACAGTAGTGTCAGGGGTGCCCAACTAAAACCACCCAGGTTGGACTCTCAGAGAGTTCCTGGGTCAAACTAAATAGTCTCGAATCGTCTCTTGAATAAAGTTGTAATTTGTTTAGCACTCACCTCGTCGAAGAGCACTTGCGCCATGCCAATGGCGCCGCCCGGGAAGTACGGGTTGTAGTTCTGTCCCTCGCGCAGGTTGATCCCGGCGGGCGGGTCCACGTAGCCGGTCAGCAGCGCGAAGATGTAGTCCTCGCCGCCCTTGCGGCCCGAGCAGATCAACGACAGGTCCGGCGGGTACGCGCCTGATAACAACACACTTGTTCTTATACCAGTACTAGCTGTGCCGCGCGACTTCATCCGCGTAGTATTTCAACTAGGCAAAAATTTCGGGATAAAAAGTATCCTTTATGTTAATCCCGGTTATAAACTATCTGTGTTCCAAATTTCATCCAAATCCGTTCAGTAGTTTTTGCGTGAAGGAGTGACAAACATACATCCACACTCACAAACTTTCGCATTTATAATATTAAATATATATAGTAGAACTAGCTGTGCCCCGCGACTTCATCCGCGTAGTATTGGATTATTGGGTTTAAAAGTATCCTATATGTTAATCCCGGTTATAATCTATCTGTGTTCCAAATTTCATCCAAATCCGTTCAGTAGTTTTTGCGTGAAGAAGTAACAAACATACATACATACATACATACATACATCCACACTCACAAACTTTCGCATTTATAATATTAGTAAGATATAGCAGTGATAGCCGATTGGTTAAGCACGCGTCTTGCGGGATACCAGGTCTCGGGTTCAAACCCCGGCTCGCACCTCTGGATTTTTCGAAATCTATGTGCGTTCCTTCCCCGTTTTGAAAAAAAAGTTCCCCTTTCTGTTTTAACCTGTATAAGACAAAGGTATAGAAATAATAACTATATACAGGAGTCAAAATTCAAACGTTATGAAATATGGTTGTTCTTGAAATTAATTCAAGACTAACATTTTTTTTTTCCCAATTATTTCAAGACTGCAAACATGTATAAGACCAGTCTGATATTAAACAGTAACTATACCCTTTAGATATTTGCAATAGTCTAGTCACATTGCTGCGGACAAGCTCGTGGCTCTCTTGCCCAGTGTAGGAAAACGCAGCTATAATAGCCAATCTTCTGTGTGAGGGTGATACTAAACTACTAGCTCGGTTGAGCCAGCCCTGATGGGCATGCTCGCTCCCCTACGCTTAGCTCTACTAGCTAAAAATACTCCAAAGCCAAATAGAAGGGTTATGTTTTTAGCAGTCTATGTACGTATGTATATATATTTTTGTGTTCCACCGTAGCGCCTAAACTACCCTTCCGATTTTGATGAATGAGGTGTCAATCGAGTCGTTATTATGGATCGGGTGACATAGGTTGGTTACCTTTAGTACCTACAAACAAGTGAGTAACAAGTTACCATTGTTAGCGGCCCTCGCGGCGTTCTCATTCGGGTACGGCGCGGGGAAGTAGTCGGACAGCTTGCCGGGCCGCTCGAAGTAATTACCCTCATCATCGGGACCATCTTTCACCATCACCTGCGAACATTTAATACATACTTTGAGCTTGAGGGTACTTCACTACATAGTATAAAACAAAGTCGCATCCCGCTGTCTGTCTCTATGGATGCTTAGATCTTTAAAACTACGCAACGATTTTGACGCGGTTTTTTTAATAGATAGAGTGATTCAAGAGGATGGTTTATATGTATAATACATGTATAATATAGTAGAGGAACACTGATAATTTTAGAGCCGTGCGAAGCCGGGGCGGTCGCTAGTATAGTATAATATAATTTGAGGGTACTCACATCATGGACACTGGCAGAATTGTAGCAAATAAATTCAAACACCACTAACAAGGAAGAAGAGTACTCAAATTTGAGAGCAGCCTAATTCTAAAATATGACAGATAACAATGACTCAAACATCTGAGTGGGTTTTAAACATTTCGGTCAGCATCCGTTATTATTAAGCCGAAGAGTGTTAAGTGAAGAGTTCAATATGTTTTTTTCAAAATGGTTAAAAAATGTTTCTTCGTTACCGTGTACCTAAACGTGATAAAGGCAAGATCGTTCAGGATTAATTGGTCTTAGGCAGTTTCAATATATTTACAAAAGAATTGAAGTATGTAGTTATACCAACGAGAAGCGATACGAAATAGTGATATTCGAGGGGGCGTTTTATACATTCACGGATTCATTCTGTGAAACGTTTAAAACTATATATGTAATAATTTATTGATATTCGTATCTCTTCTTGTTTGTGGTATAGTTTGGTTAAATTTGTGGGTAATGGTATACTGACGTCAGCGGCTTCAGCTTTCGCCTCGTCCTCAGTGTGGGAGACATCGACCAGGTTCCGGAAGGCGATGTACTGCAGCGAGTGGCACGCCCGGCACACCTGTTTGTACACTTCGTAACCGCGACGAATACTGGCGGGGAGATGGAAGGAAACATTATATATTTCCACTACGACGACCGCTTGGCGCAGTTCGAGCGTAGGCCGCTCGGCTCACTACACCGGGTGGTTGCGGGTTATTTTCCCGTTAGGGTAAATTTCGGAAATGGCCTTTTCGTAATTTGCCCTGGTCTGGGTGTCACTGGGATCGCCCCCAGTCCATTGTACGGTCCCCTTAGTACAAGCGTTGCTTAGTTTCGGACGACACAGTTGGTGAATATGTCTGGCGATATTTATTTTATATTATTTTACATGAGGCCGGCTCACTAGCCAGGATTCTTTAAAGTTCAGGCTCCATAACTGCAGTCTGAATAAAGTCTGTCAAGTGTGTAGTCTGTCTTAAGAATTCTAATAAAGTATGAATTAAAACTAATGTATTTTAGATATAACAAATCATCTGCCTGATGTTAAGCATTTATCATAGTCTATAGATGATTGTAATACCAAAAGCATTGTGGGGTAGTGGGGTAGAGGGAGGTTAAGGAAGGGGTAGGAAGGGGGTTAGGCTTTCGGCTCTTTCTAATAAATCATAATTACATTTCCACTTATTGGTTCAACATCAATAATAAAAAATATATTTTATGATTGGATATGTTTGTTTAAGAGTTATAACATATTTAACCCGTAGGCAAAGGAAGGGTAATAGAGGAAGATCTAGGATAACTAGTGGTGTACTGGTAGTACCTCCACAGCAACAGTTATACTTATGGTTATATAACAGGGTGCAATTAGGGTGACTGCATTGCACCATTTTGGTTTGGCAGTTTAGTTATGCTGTTATGCAAGAGAATGGAACAATGTCGTAAATTATTACACTAAGATCGCCCCCAGTCCATTGTACAGTACCCATCGTACAAGCTTTATTTAGTTTGGGACTGTACAGTTGGTGTATCAGGCGATATTTACGCGATTTTTTATTACTCACGATGATATAGAATGCACATCTGTCATAAATGTTTAATGTAGTAGAAATAATTATAAACTAGTTTAGGGTAATCGGAACTTCATACCGAGACAGCAATGTTGGCAACACTTTTTTTTATATTTACTTTGATTTAAATTTTTGTTTATACCTTTGCTACTTCTTCAACTGCTATGCGTTAAGACCTATAATTGACTTTTTTACTTTTTATTTATATCTATAAATGTTATTTCTAGCTGTTGGTCTTCCTATCAATAAATAAATAAACGCGGACACTACAGAAACCAATAGCTCTAATAACCTAATTAGTTAATTAATAGACAAAAAAAAAGAAGTCTGGTATTTTTTAAATAACTACTAGAAAGATTTTTGTATAAAATTGTTTTGTTTAATGAAATCCTTTGAACTCCATTTAACAAACTTAATAGATACAGGTTTACTTAATTCCATAATTATGGGCCTTATTTCAGTTAGTGTAGACTTATTCATTGGCAATACAGACCTGGCATGGTCTAATGACTTGAACCAGCCGTCGTGGCTCCATGGCTGATGGTGTGGGTGTGCTTCCGAGCCTGAAGCCTGCACAGACTGTTCGAGAGCGAACAGCAGCGCACCCACGCCACCGCCGACAACTCCGAGCGTCGACAGCCACTGGACAAAAAAAAAAGGAAAATTTAAAAAACACAAGAGATAGGACAAATAGGAGGTAAATTTATGGAAAACTAGGACATCAATAACAAAGATGTTTATTTAGAATGTATAGGATAAGTTTCAGTTTAGACATAGCTAGTTGGCAAGTAAGCAAGTAGCAAGATATCTTGAAATCAATTCATTAAGTAGTACTTGCTTACTTGTAAATTTGCAAAGACTGTATGGTAAGGTATGAACTACTACTGCTGTGAATGACATATGGCCAGTAGCAATTATCAGTAGTTTCAATAGTCAGTACAAAAAACATCTTACATACCTAAGCATTTTTTCTGCAATGACTCAATATGTTAATGATTTCTATGGGATTTTCAAACCTTAATTGTATGTTGAGATTTTTTTCTATACCAATGTTATCACCACGTCAAGGAACACCACAACATTATACAATCAATAGTCAAACAGAACATCTACTTCTATTTTTGAACAGACTGTACAAGTTTTATCAGTCCACTATAAAAATGAGTAATTTAGGATGTACAATCGAAACTTACCAATTTCCTATTTCTTGTCCATCCCTGAGTGCTTGTGGATAGCTGACAAACCTGCAATGGAGGGTCTCCATTAGATTTTCTGTGCTTGTTACATAATGTCGAATAGGTTATTACTAGCCCGAGATTTTTTTATTACAAGCACTGATATGTGAATTTGTTTCCTCTGATCTTAGACAACCACACCGTAACGTATTCCACGTTTTATGCAACGGAGTAAAGCGTAAATTGATGAAATACACCCGTTTTCCCTGACACTTCGAACTTGAACTTCTCCGTCATTGATAACATGTATGGCACTCTAGTGATATCTATCAACAACTTACACTAAACAGTTAATTGTTTAGAACCATTTTCAGTACCTGGGGCGCAACTATCCCATAATTTTTGAAAAGACGTGCCCCACAAATCCTACCGACGGTGGCCGCCATGATAGAAAAACGTCGTAATGAAAGATGAATCGACTGACATCTACGATTCAACTGCCATTTAAAAAAAATATCGTCAGAATGTAATTTACACGGAAGCAACACAAAAAATTGTAATTGATAATATAAATTACGTTTTTACAGTAAAATGTATTGTTGATTTGTAAAATGACACCTTTTACGAACTTTGACAACTCAATCATCAATCCTGAAATTGACGTCTATCAATAACAAAATAACTGGCCACACAAAAACATGTATATCGAACTCCTTGATAATACAATGCATCCAATGTATTTATAATTTTAACCAAGATTTTAACTAACCATTGTTATCGTTATTTATTTTTACAAAATTATTTTTAAGTCTGTGCAAATATCAAGTTTGATATTTTCACAATAATGTTCTCTATATTTCCGAACAAACTATTGTCTGTCCATCGTCTTCGCCAGTCCATTTGTCACAAACTGTCAGTATGAAGTTGAATGTTAAATTATCACATCTATGAGGAAAAACGCAAGACGAGGCAGTATGGTCATATTGACTTTAGCCTGCTCCACAAGGAGCGAAGAAAAAAAAAAAAACACAAATTGTCAACAAATAAATGTCTATCCTACAGTTGTCAGTCACTGAGCGAAGTTTTTAGGTTATTTATAGTTAACACTTTTTGTTTTACAGTATTTTTAATATAACCAGCAATTGCAGTATAAAATGGTGTATTATTAAATGCAGCATATAATTTTTCAGAGAATCCGTAGTTTTTGTGTAGTAACAAGGTCTATAAGGTACGTAAATACACCGAAGAAATCTGTCAACAATTCGGCTTTATTATTATTATTATTATTATTTAGTATCAGGCAGGCAGTTGATTCAACTGATAGGTGCCTGTATCCTGTTGTTCTCTTCTAGCTTTTCTCTTTCAGGTGTTTATCGAGTCGATTCTTAAACTGGTTTACATTTTGAGCTGATACAACGTCTACTAGGGGGTTTATCCACGCTCTAACCACTCTGTTGCTCAGGAAGTGCTTGTGAGGATTGTTTTTTGAGAAACTGGTCCTCAATTTTAAGTGATGGCCTCTTAGACGGTCATAGTTGTCACGCTCAAATAAGTTTTGGAAATTCTGTAGATCATAATGTCCATTTAAGATCTTATATGTCTCAATTAAGTCTCCACGATCCCTACGGTCCTTTAGCGTTGTAAGCTTGAGTGCCTCAAGTCGCTCTTCATATGGCCGTCGCTTTAGTAACCTTGGAACTTTGGTGAAGCTGCGCTGTACCCTCTCCAGGAGATCTATGTCTTTGACAAAGTAGGGGCTTTTTACATAGGTTTTAGATTTTATTGTTATTTTTTAGATTAAAAACCACTGTATCCAAGATGAAGGTCTTTACGCAGAAAAGGAACCCAATCACGGGTAGCACGGAATGGGATATTGAGGACGAGGATTATGATTATCATCAGGAAATCGCGCGGTCGGCGTTCGCGGACATGTTGCACGACACTGAGAGGAATAAGAAGTATTACAGGGCTCTGCAGCTGGCTATTGAGAAGATGCACAGTGCCGGGAAGAAAGCTAATGTTTTGGACATAGGTTTGTGTCACAGTTTAATTGCATGCGCCTTAATACCAGAACTTTTTTAAAAATAAATAATATCGCCAGACTGGCACACGAACTGTATGGTCCTAAACTAAGCAACGTTTGTACTCTGGGTAACGTTCAATGGACTGGGGGAGGGTCTCAGTAACAAGCAGACCTGGGCAAATTACGAAAAGGCTATCTGAAATTTGCCCTGGTGGTAATTTAACCCAAAAGCATCATGTGCAGTGAGCCGAGCGGCCAACGCTCGAACCACAGCGCCAATCGCTCGTCAACTAATAGGGGGTTTTTAAAAGAATATCTATAACTCTCCTCTCACATACCATACTATTGCTGTATTGTTTTATGTTTCTTTCCTCCAAAAATGACAATAGTGAGTATTATGTATTGATTGTGGGGTATTTAACTATAATTATTTGTTATGTGGGTACATTGACATTAAGTTGTAATTTGGTTCTGTCAAATATAGTTTATGCTTCGATCTTGGACTGCGTGGTTTCTTTTAGTGAGTAAAACTATTAGTGTAATGTAAAATGTATTACTGATACAAGTAAGTAAGTAAGTTATTTATGCATAAAATAAAAATATTCCAGGCACAGGGACAGGGCTGCTATCAATAATGGCCGCCCGCTGCAGGGCTGACTCCATAGTGGCATGTGAAGCCTTCAAACCAATGGCAGAGTGTTGCCTCAAGATATTGCAACGAAATGGAGTTGCTGATAAAATCACACTGATACCGAAGAGGTCGACAGAACTGACTGTAGGGGAGAATGGAGATCTGAAGGAGAAAGCTAACATATTAGTCACTGAGGTGTTTGATACAGAGCTGATTGGTGAAGGTATAACATATTTGTAACTGCATTACTGAACCCTGTGGAGTACCTAACACACTTGGCAATTAGCCTATGTCAGTTTAACATTCTATTAGTGAAATAATTTTCAGAGCTGCATCAGTAGTTTCAGAGATTACCTCTTACAAGCTACAAACAGAAAGTGATAACAAAGTTACCAATTTAAAATTAATTACTAAAATCTCAATCAGTTAAATTTTATGGTTTGATCCCATAGTTTGTAGACCTACAGGACATTTTAATAGACTATAACAATACTCGGAACTGTAAATGCAGCTCATAATGGCACCTGTGGTGTCTGCTGCTCCTCAAAGATTGTCCGTAAAATAAACCTTAATAACTCAGCTTTAGGCAACATAGTCACACAAATAAGTATTATTGCAGGTGTTGCGGTGAAAACTATATGTCTTTCTTTGTGTGTAAAGTTACATGTGAGTGGACTTAGTATGTATTGTAAAATTGTATTTATTTTTAACTTTCAGGTGCACTGTCAACTTTCTCTCATGCCCACAAGTACCTACTAGAGGAAGACTGCATAGTTATACCAGACTCAGCAGTAATATACGCACAAGTAGTGGAGTGTCCCACTCTGTGGAAGTGGAACAAACTGAACGATCTTGCTGATGCCGACCTTGATATTGTGTTGAAGACACCACAAAAGGTATACCTACATAATCATATGTTGGCAACGAATAGTAGTAGTTCACAAAACAGGTGCTATGGGAAAGAACTTTAGGGTTTCTTCAGACAAACTGCAACCAAACTGCAAGGTGACTGCAAAATTTCAGTCCAGATGCAGTTTTTCTGAATAGACCCTTAGTTTATTTGACTTTGTAGAACATAACTGTGAACTGGACTGAATCTTGAATTAAGAATAGCTGAAATTGAGTGAAATTTGGTATTATAGAGGTAGCTTACATTATGTCACCTTATAAGCTACTTTTACCCTCGGAAATCAGAGTTGGTCCATAAAAAGGTTTCTCTAAAAAAATATGATTCCCACTGGTCCAGATGAAGGCCTGCGCTGGCTCCGCCGCGGTCCACGACCTCCAGCTCTCCCAGCTGCCGCGCCACGCGTTCCGGGAGATGTCCGAGCAGATCCCCGTGTTCTACTACGACTGGTCCGGAAGAACACCGATCGACATGAAGCGGACAGTGAAGCAGGACTTCTCTGTGGCTAGTAACGGAAGAGCACAGGCCGTGTTCATGTGGTGGGAGCTCAATATGGACACCGAAGGTATTCAATATAAATATACCATATAGGTACCAAATAAACAAATAAAGTGTTTTGCGCCGTTCAATAGTTAGTCGCGTAAAATATATTACCCGACACCATATGACCGAGATTATGCTAAAGGCGTATTGTTGTCAAAAAATAGGCTAGTAATACGGTTTTTTTAATGATTACTAGCAATGTAAGTTTATCACATAACTAGTATTCCCGTTAGGCCCCCCAGCTAAGCTAATGCTTGTGTTAGGAGTGGGCCCACGTCAGTAGTTTAATGGCCAGGATGGGGTCGAACTCGGAAGCTCTCAGCTACGAGGGCGGCCCCTCTAACCACTATGCAATTGACGCCTTAAACCTTTATCAATATTATGCCGATACAATACAAACTTCGCAAAAAAATATAACTAAATTAGTATGCTTAACCAAACTGAACCGAGATCTACATAATATACATTTGATGTAAGAGAAGTTAGCATGACCATTATGATTTTGAATAAAACTAAGCTTTGTGCTGACTTGTGCTGCGTTGTGCCGCAAACCGCGACTCTCGATCTCGACGCTCTCATAATGGCGTCGCGACGCTTCCATAGTGGCGTCGCCATGTTATCAAAGTGGCGTCACGACGCGTGAAAGCGTTTTTTTCCCAGTTTTTTCCAAGACAAATTCGACCTTATAAAATTTGTCTTACGGTCTCTATTCCAATTCGTTTACTGTACTTTTAAAGAAGGTCGAAAACCAAAGTCTAGTTTGTTTTAGGAAAGATCTGTCTCAGCTGCGCGCCCTGGTGGTGTCACCCAGATGCCGACTTGGTGGCCGATCGCCCGCAGGATTCGATACCCTGGCGCGACCACTGGATGCAAGCAGTCTACTACCTACCACAAGAAATTACCCTGCAGAAAGGCGCAGAAGTGACGCTGATATCGTGCCAAGATGAATACTCCCTATGGTTCTATCTAGAAGATGAAAATAATAAGCAAAAATGTTACAAACGACCCATTTGTGAGTGCGGTATCCACATGGCTTTGTCAAGAACACACGTGTCGTATCTAAATGACGGTAGACGGAGCAAGAAGTTTCTAGAAGTATTGAAATCCGAAGTCGGAAAAAGTTCGGTCGTTCTAGATTTAAATGGAAGCAGTCTGATGGGGTTGGCCGCAGCCAAAATTGGCGCGAAATCAGTTTACATATTAGAAAGTTTAAAATTACATTTGTCAATTTTAAACGAGTACGTCCAAGCGAATGATATTAAAAATGTTAATTTCATATCGGAGTTAACTGATGACGTTTTGGATGAAGTGACAAATGTTGTTTGTGATCCGAACTACGCTAGCGCCCTCTTGCCGTGGGAGAATTTAAAAATGGCGAATGTTTTGTACAATTATAGGAGCAAGTTGAGGCAATGCGCTACTATTATACCGGATGGATGCGAGATATGGGCGATGCCAGTAGAGTTTCACGACTTGCATAAAATAAGAATACCATTGGGGAGGTGTGAAGGGATTGATATGTCAGTGTTTGATGATCTTGTTGAGGTAATTATTATTATTTCCGTATATTTTTACCACCCGAGCGGAGCAGCGGGGCACAGCTAGTTTGAACATAAAACAATATTTTACAGCATTCCCGTATTATTAGCGACGCGGAAATCGAAGCGCAACCACTGTGGGAGTATCCCTGCAAGTGTCGCGGGGAGCCCGCTAAACTGCTGGACATCGACTTCGCCGACTTGAAGCCCACGTATGCCAACGATGGAGTACACGACGTCACGTGAGTATACTCTGAGAACAACACTTTCGGTCGAATATTTAATGCTGCTCCTTAAGTTGCGTTTGTTTATATATACGAGCTGTCATTTTCAGGAATGATGATGATGATGATGATGATGATGGTGATGATGATGATGATGATGATGATGATGATGATGTTTTGCGACACTGGCCGATATTTACTTGTATACAAATATTTGGAATAAGAGTTTTTTGCAGGACAATGGAGTCGGATGAAGCCCAACTGGTGAACGGTTTCGCGCTGTGGGCAGTGTGGAAGCTGGGCGGGGTGCGGGGCGGGGGGCAGAGCTCGGGGCCTGTTCAGACGCCCGTTCTCGGCGAGACAGTGGACTGGGACCCTCACACTAGACAGGCTGTTAGATTACTTGTAAGTAATTCTTGTATACCTTAGGATACTAGTGTACAATAGCAACTCTCCTACCCTCCAATTTTATGGAAATTTTGGCATCAGTGTACAGAGCCACCTCTGCACTTCGTTTGTCAGAACCAAATTGCTTTGTAACGCCAAAACTTTCAGTTTTGGGGCTTTCAGGATTAAATAAATAAATGTCGCTGGATAGGTCATAATGAGTACCGTAAGTGAAACATTAAAATCGGGCCGCTTGCTTAGTTCACCGGAGCTCTGTCTTGCTTCGCGTACATTTTGCACACAAATATTGAATCCCTTTGTGATTCTATTGTAATCATTATTATTAATTGTGATGTCATTCTAATTTCCTTCAGTGCACGCCCTTTTCAATTTTATTATTGCTTAAATTGATATAAATACTTTTGTTATTTTAAATGATTGCTTTCCAATTATTGATAATGTTTAATATTGTTGTTTTATTATACTCTACTTAACATCTGTGATAATGATGACGGTATTATTACATTTTATGACAGAGTTTGTTTCTTCTAGAAACAGTCACATCTCGCGAGTGACGTCAGCAAATGGAGCTACCAGGTGGCGTGCGATCTCGACAAAGGACAGTTCAGCGTCAGCGTGGATCTGGTGCAAGGGTGAACTGCTCACTGAACGCGTTCACTTATATTAAAGTGATGTACATTTAATACTTTGCTTTTATTTTATTTGATGGTACATAGTGCAATGGACCCACAGAGTTGATGGACCGGAAATTTCCCTGGTCAGAGTGGTACAACAATATGCTACGTCAGGTATTCTCTCCCTACGATGGCCCAAAACTACGTCATGACCAGTGTTCTCATTGACTGACATTTTCAATACAAAAAATAGCATTATTAACTGCACTACAGTCAATGAGGGATTGTTAGCCTAATCACGCAAGCTAGCTAGCCCTATCTAGGCCTTGTCCAGAAGCGGGACAATCCCATCCTACTAATATTATAAATGCGAAAGTTTGTGAGTGTGGATGTATGTATGTATGTATGTTTGTTACTCCTTCACGCAAAAACTACTGAACGGATTTGGATGAAATTTGGAACCCAGATAGATTATAACCGGGATTAACATATAGGACTTTTTAACTCAATAATCCAATACTACGCGGATGAAGTCGCGGGGCACAGCTAGTAGGGTTATAAAATAATTAAAAAATGAATGACAAATAATCATGAAATCGTGTTGCGAGTCAGTTTGCATTATTGCAAGAAGCTTGTATTAAAACACTTATTCTGTTATAAGTGGACATTAGACATCTTTTGGAGCTTGCAAACGTTTTTGATAATGTTGCGACACTTCACTCAAAACTATGTAATCAATTACAAATAGTAATAAATACAAATATCTACATGCATCGTTTGGAAGTTCACAAAACACCTCCAGTGCTATTAGCATAAAAAGTACCTTCTATAAAATTGAATACTCTGCCCACTATTATAGAATTACCGATGCATAATGTTTATAATCGGCAAGGTGGCATGTACCCGCACATATTTATGAGGCCATAAGGTTTTGAAGTGGCTTTAGTCGGCGCTCGTAAACAGTGCTGTGGCGACATATTTATAGCGCAAATACTGCCTCCTTCCGGAACGCGTTCCGCGAACGCGACGCCGCCGATTTATTTATAATCAGTAGTGTTGTACACAAAATTGTTTCAGACTAGACTTGTTTACTAACTTAAGTTTATTGTAAAGGAACAAACTTGTTGTTCATATCTGATTCAAGTCAATCGTACTTAAATCATGTTTGCGGATACAATGTTTATAGATTTAAGGGAGAGTCTCGTGGACATCTGGAAATGTGCCTATAATTATAACTTAATTAAGACATAGCGTGTCGCATGGCACTAGCTATAGGTAATCAGTACGTTTTAAGTTGGTAATAAGTAGATACCATCTTCCTCGGTCGTCTTTTTCCAAAATCTCTCCAACTTACTTGACTACAAATTACTTAGCCACAATGTATATCTGTAAATATTAATTTAATATAATTTTAAGATCTTTAAGCATAATTTGCTACCTGTTTAGTTAGTTGATAGGCATAGTTTTTAGAGTACCTCATATGGTTTTAAAAAAAAACAACATAAGTTTTTCGTAATTTTAAACCACTTGTGTGCTCGTCTACCACAGAGTCCCTCCTACCGTAGCACAACGAAAAACTGTTAATGGCGAGTTAATAATTCCACCGAGGCGGTTGGCAACCACGCTTTTTGCGATCAACTTCACGCAACGCTCATTACGCAGTCGCCAATGCAACTCACACGATCAATTAATTATTTATGGCCTATTAGAAAATCTGTTGAGCTCAGTGATTGCCGTATCCATTTGGTACTGTTACTTCGGAGATCTTTATAGATATCGTGGAAAAAGGGCAACACTTACGGAGTTTTGCAGGTATAGGTACCTACTTACTAATAACCACCTATTTCTCACGGTAGGTAAGTATGCCAAATAGGTAGGTATGATAAAATGGTGTAGGTACCCAATCTAAGTATCTAAGGCTCTTATAAATGAAGCTCAAGTCTGAGGGTGTTCTTAAGTACGCGTTTGACATGTTATTTTTTACTGGAATGACATTTTCCAAGATCGCTCTCTGACTTAGGATTTATTAATTCTGGCTTTGGTCAAAGAGTCTATTCTGTATAGGTCTACGAGGGCACTTAAAATTTGACATTTAATATCTTTACTTAACTCTATAACCGAGAAGAGCCGGCAAGAATCTCAGCGGGCTTGTTCCGACAGCAAAGAGTCGGTATCTAGTAGAGGGATGGATTTCATTTTTTTTTTTTACTCTGCTACTATAGCGTATAGCCGTTTGGGGCAGAAAGGTTCTAGAATGGAGGCCACGAGCTGGACGACGACCATAGATAAGGTGGAATGATGATATCACACGAGACGCGAGGACGCTAGAGGAGGTACCTCCATGGACACAAAAGCCAAAAGTCCATAAACCCGTTTAAAACCTTTGTACCTAAATATTTTCTCGATTGCTTTGAACTCCATATTCTGTAAATAATGTTTTTATTTATTCACCAACTGCACCCGTCCGATAGCCGCCTAATGATAATAATTCAGAATGGATTTACAACATCGATAGTGCTCATTCTTCATCAATCACTCTTCACTAGCTAGCGCACGCGAAACATCTGGAATTATTTAGTAGAGAAACAGTGTTTATTTTCTTATATGGTAATACTAGTTTGTAATATTTAGGGTTGCCAGAAAGAAAAAAAGAAAATCGAGACATTTAGTAATAAAAGCAGCAAAAATTCAAATTCAAATTCAAATTCAAAATTGTTTTTATTCATGTAAGCCAACAAAGCATTTATGAATAGTCAGAATCTACCACCGGTTCGGAATGCTGCTTCCACTGAGAAGAGCCGGCAAGAAACTCAATGGTTACTCTTTTCAATGAATGAAAGATGGTGTACATTCTCAGGAACAGCATAAAAAAATAATATGAGCAGGCAACACCATTGCCACTAAATAGCTAATAGTAAATAATAATCATATATGTAATAATGTAAATAAAATGAGAATGCTAGTTTAGTTTGATGTGCATACCTACTCATACTTACATCAAATGAAACGTTTACGAACCAAATAATAATTGATAAAACAGGGGTGGATATTATGATAATTGCTTTGGTGTGATGCCTTCCATGCTAAGTAAATAAATAGTATTTAACGACAATGTTGTTAAGAGGAAAGTGAGTGGAGCAGTAGCAGTAGATACATAAGTACATTAAGTACCAAATAAAGTGTTACCCAGCTCCCTACCACTGAAATCCCATATAGGTAAATATGCAGTGATGCCTGACAGGGACACAGCTATGCAGAGATACAGGACACCAGGACAGGGTTGTCAGCTGGAAAATTTTCGATTAGTTCGGTCTTGCTTTGTCAGATAATATCGGTCATTCTTAGGGCTTTCCAATACGCTGGCGAAGTATCAGGCAAAAGCTAGTCTTCTTTAGATATAATTCTTATGTACGTGTGTTTGTCACTACACTCCTCCTAAAGGGCTGGACCAATTATCTTTTGTTTTTGTTTGTGTTTGAGTGGGTATCTTCATTTTGATTGGCAGTACCTACAACGTCTGGCGAGACAGCTAGTTTCTTACAATATTATAATAATAAGCTCAGACAATTCCACTAAAACCTTTAACCATGGTTAACCCAGTTAATACCTCAATCGTAAGACGTTTCTGACATAAATCTATAGTGTAATGGACTATTAGGCGACCGCAGCGGCCATTGTTAGCCTGATGAAAACAAATGTACGCCAGCGTGCCATTTGTAAGCCGCCACTTGCGTTCAGACATCGGACTCGACGGCGATTTGCAAAGTGATGAAGCCATGTTTTTGTCGTAAAACCAAAGCATTGAGTAAGGTATCGGAATGGGTTTGGATACTTGGGAACTTGTTTTGGTTGGGATTTACTGTGCGAAGTATGGATTTCCCCCGGTTCCTGTGATAAATATGCATTTTGGAATAAAGTAAGTAGGTAATACTTACTCAATCGATGAGCAAAAAGATGTGCTATAAGTTCTCGAAAAGTTAAGATGGTAGTAACTTTAGCAGCCAAATGTTAGCCTGTCTACCTACCGAACTATCATACCGAGCCTTGCAACCCACGAAGAACAAAAAACTGCTTATTTTAGTAGGTACTTACTTACCTATGATTATTGCAAATATAGACCTCTATGGTTTAAATGGCAAAACAATTTCGAATAGCTAGCGGGGGTCCGCTGCAAAAGGGTGTAACGAGCGAATCTCTAATCGTCGCAATCAGTCAGTGTCATGTCGGTACATTGTCAGTTTTCCGGTACTCCTTATGCGGTTCAGGCGTTGAAGATAAAGCATAATGCGACAGGAAGCGTGAGCTGCCACTCCTGAATAATGCAGCCACGATGCGGCGCGGCATTCCAATGTGGAACGTGCACAGCAGGCGTGACCCCCCGATGTGGTCGAACTATTTGAGACTAATTACAGTGTTTCATATGACCATTCTTTGAGAATCGCAAGCCCTCTTCAATTAGAAGTACTTACTTACTTAGATATGAATGTGAAAATAAGTCTGAAAGTACCAATTTTATAGCCTTTTTTCCATGTTTGAGTTCGGAGATCGAGCGCCGCGTTGCGGGGAGTCGCCTCAACTAAAGTATGATGGCTATTTGCTACCTTTTACGAGACATTATCAGTCGTTTAATTTCATATTTTTTGTTGGCAGCTACCGTTTATTTATACGGACGCAGTTAGGTTCCAAGAACGCTGTTAGGTAGGTACTAGCGATTCAACTCGGTTAAATCAATAAAGGTGCTGCATCCAACTAAACTAGAGTAAACCAACCGTATTGCCATCTTTCTCATGGTCGCTATGCCAGAGCAAGACACGAATACTTTTAGATGTGTAAAATTTATTTTAGTCACGATTTGAAGAAAGATAATTAATATAATTCTTCTATATTTTTGTATTAATTCAAAGTCAAAGTCATAGCGTCTATTTTATTTAGGCCTTCGGGGGCACTTACAAATTGTCAATTTTATTTTATTTTCTTATATCTACAACGAATTTTACTTATTAATTTTATCTCCTTACCCAATTTGTTGGGGCTGGGAGTCTCGGAGTAAGAGAAGATGGCAATCGTTGTGCATAAATATTTGGAGTCAGCCAAATCGCGGTGGACTAGAATCCCATCCTAATGCAACTGAAAAAGAATATAAATAAAACATTTTAATATCTGCAAAAAGGACAGCGTTTTCGCAAGTTACATGTTACGGGTTACAGGCCAAACTAAGTAGGTTCCAGTATTTAGTCTTTTGATCTTTATCTAATATTGAACGCGACGCAATCTTGGTTTAGTTTCCCAATACTGAGGCGCCGCACACAGCACGTTCTGCGCCATTGACGTATTTAGCAGTGTTCCGATTAACCTTTGCCTGGGCCGCGGGCGCAATCCTATTACAACTGAGAGAAATAAATTGAATATCAAACCGACACGACAGCCCGCAAATAAATAAGCAAATAAATTCTAATGGTGGTATTTATAAAATTTGCATGTGCCCTCTTATGCAAGTCCAAAACATTTGGATCAGATGGGTACTACATAAAAAAATACCCAGTGGGTCAAGACCACGCTATCAATGAAACACAACTTGACCCTCTATTTAAAGTCAGTTTATATTCATAAAAGTTATATATATATATATAAGAGGGGTTTCTCATGGAAGAATGCAATAAAAAATATTTCCATAGTGCATGCAACATCAAAAAAACCGGGCAAGTGCACATCAGGACATGCACAATGAAGGCCCCCGGACCCATTTCAATAGCGAAGATTTCTCGTATCTGACCAAAGTAGTGAAACAAAAGAAACAAAGTTGTATTTGCGATTGTTTTTTGTCTCAGTATTGAGTTTATTCAGAAACGACGGGGAATTAACTTCACTTTAACTTGGTCGGCTGTAGCTTGTGATTTTGTGAACCCATTTCTCCGGTTATAATTTTAATTACAATGTAGTCTCATGTGCTAGTTTCCTCATTTTTTCTAGATTTTCTGCACAGTGTTTCAAGTTTTTACAGCCAGATCTACCTAAAGCCACGTTTTCAGCTTAAACAAATTCGGGACCCCAATACAAACTGTTTACCCTTATTTCACACACCTAGGGGAAGAGTTTTATAAAACGCTGTTTTATAAAGTTGAGCTTTTTTTTACCCATTAAAACTTTCATCCCCTATTTTATACACTTGGGGGTGGAATTTTACAAAATCCTTCCTTAGTGGATATTTACGGTATAAAAGGTACCTACTGCCCAAATTTGATGATTCTGACACCAGCGGTTTCGGCTGTGCGTTGATTCCTTTGTTTTGATTAGTGAATTTGCAAAAAGTACCAAAGTATGCGACATAAATGGCCGCATCTTTTGATTGCGTTGTCTTAGAAGGCTAATTTTTTTACACCTACAAGGGACCATGGCGTTTGATATTTGATATTAATTTCAACTTGATATCTCTATCCGTTTATGAGAAAAAAAATCATGACAGACAGACAGACAGACGGACAACAAAGTGATCCTATAAGGGTTCCGTTTCTTCCTTTTAAGGTCCGGAACCCTAAAAATAAGTATTCACCTACGTACATCTACACAAAGGTTTATTATAAGTTGGTTGAATATTACTACATAGTATAAAACAAAGTCGCTTCCCGCTGTCTGTCCCTATGTATGCTTAGATCTTTAAACGGATTTTGATGCGTTTTTTTAAAATAAATAGTGTGATTCAAGAGGAACGTTTATATGTATAATACATGCATAACATAGTAGAGAAACACTGATAATTTTAGAGCCGTGTGAAGCCGGGGCGCGTCGCATGTTATATTATTATGGTATTATGTGAAAGAGTCGGATGCCCAAAACCCCTTACCCCTTCCTTCCCCACCCTCCTTCTGGTCAACAACGTGCGAGCCATGTCTTTGGTATTGCTAGCATCTATAGCCTACGGCAACTGCTTAACATGCGCTTGTTTGCCGACTTTACTGCATCTAAATTCATTAAAATTAAATATACTTAATTTGTTGTGTACGAGTTTTCCCAGAGGTCAACACAAGGTCCATCCGTTAACAATTGTAATTTTAGATATAAATGTAAAGGTGCAAACTGGAACTTTTTCAGCTCGCTTTTTGCGTCGTGTGTCAGAGACTTCACTCGTGATGGACTTTCCTGTGAAGAATGTGCTGAACTTATGTCACACTCTCTAACGTACTGTGCCGATGTGGCAATCGGTCGAGGAGCTGTAACTAATCTTAGAAGATGTGAATGGTGGGGGAACAAATTGGTCGAACTTCGCAAATGTTTCCGCAGAGCACGTAGAAAACTCAATAAACTTAAAAAATCACGTGTCACGGGAGTTCCTTTTGATGAGGCTTTATGTGCACTTAGAGTTGCCAGGTCCCACTACAGAGCTGCGGTCGAAAGATCTAAAAGTATATTATTAAGCAAAGTAGTGGAAAAATTAGATAGGGAGGGTCCGTGGTCTCCTCTATACCACGAGTTCAAAGCAAATAGGTCAATAGATCTCGCTTATATCCGAAACATCAAAATAGATAATCAACACACAACCGGCATTGAGGAGACTGCGGATGTCCTACTAAATACTCTTATTCCCGACGATGTAACGGCAAGCGACAGCGAATACCACCGCCAGATTAGAGCGTGGGCCGCGGAGCCGCCGCTCGCCCCAGAGTCCGATACTCCGTCCCGCGACGAATTTGAGAACATCGTGCGAGCCCTGCCTCTTAATAAAGCCTCCGGTGAGGACAAAATATCTAACAAAATGATTAAAGAAGCGTGCAAATCAGCCGGCGACTCTATGCTATATGTTTTTAATCGTTGCATCACAGAAGGCATTTTTCCACGAATATGGCGCCGTGGCTTTATTAGAATCATCCCGAAAAGTGGAGATAAGCCTCCCGACGATCCCAAGTCCTATCGTCCAATAACATTGCTACCATCGTTAGGTAAACTACTAGAACGACTGATTGTCCCGCGATTGCTCCCCGGTGGACCAAAATTTAATCAAAAGCAGTTCGGTTTTACGCGTGGCAAATCGACAGTTGACGCGGCTTTATCGGTAAGAAAAACTGTAAATTCATCTACGTCTGAATACGTATTGGGAATTTTTCTTGATATTTCGGGCGCTTTTGACAACGCATGGTGGCCGATGCTACTTCTCAAGCTAAAAACGCGTGGTTGCTACAGGAACATCTACTCACTTATTTACACATATTTTGTACAAGGAACAACAACACTCAAACTTGGACATTATATGCTGTGTCAAAGGCGCTGACATTAGGTTGTCCCCAGGGATCGGTACTTAGTCCATATTTGTGGAATTTAGGCTTCGATGACTTCCTCGAGCTACCACTCCCGTGTGGTTGTTCACTAACTGCATATGCGGATGACGGAATCCTGTTGATAGAATCAAATACTAGGGCCGGACTCGAGAACCTTGCGGAGTCATGTCTGCGCTTAATTTCTGAGTGGGGCGAGCGAAATCGTCTCACGTTCGCCCCCCAAAAAACCTACCAACTCCTCCTAAAAGGGAATTTAAAAGCGCCGCCACGTATTAAGTTTAACAACGCAACAATAAAGAGAAAACAATCGGTTTGCTACCTCGGATTAGTATTAGAAAGGAATTTCCCATTTATAGAGCATATTAAAACTGTTGGTGAAAAAGCGAAACGTAATTTTTATGCGTTGACGAGAATATCTACGGCAACTTGGGGACTTTCCTTTAATACGCTAAAGATTATATACGGGGCTACGTACTTAGGCTGCATGTGCTACGGCGCACCGGTGTGGGCCGACAGGGCCACAATAGGGGCGGCACGGCGTAAATTACTACAAAGCCAACGTTTGGCGTTAATATTTCTATGTAAAGCATATCGCACGGTTAGTACCGAGGCCCTGCCAGTTCTCGCTGGTGTGCTCCCAGTAGACCTGGAGGTCCAAAGACGCGCGGCAATGTACTACTCTACTCGAGAGAGCATGAACACCGAGTTCCTTAAAACGCGAGACCGCTCTAAAATCGCTAGATTATTTAGTCCGATATCTGTCGTTTACGAAGATCTTCTGACCGAATGGCAATCCAGATGGGATACAACAACTAAGGGCCGCCACCTCCACCAATTCTTTCCATGCGTACGTGAACGTCTGGAGAGAGCGTGGTTGGAGGTGGACCACTGTGTGGCTCAATTTCTGACTGGGCATGGCAACTTTAGGAGCAAATTATTCTACTTCACGTTAGTTCCTTCACCTTTCTGTCAATGCTCGACGCCGCAAAACAATCATGAACAATCTGCACATCACATCCTGTGGGAGTGCAGTCTCTGGCACAACGAACGAACTACTATGCTAAATAGCCTGCAAGTGACATCTGGAGTAGTTTATTACACAGACCTTGTGGAAACCAGGGACAATTTCCGTGCGTTCAAGCGCTTTTGCCATACCTATTATTGGAATCAAGTATAATACTTAATTTGTTTTCGTTAATTATTATATTGTTCCTAAAATAATTGAAAT
The DNA here is from genome assembly GCA_905147325.1 of Notodonta dromedarius. Lineage (NCBI taxonomy): Eukaryota > Metazoa > Arthropoda > Insecta > Lepidoptera > Notodontidae > Notodonta > Notodonta dromedarius. Next base: position 9,200,622 of record LR990172.1, read on the forward strand.
TTCATCTAGAGTCTATAATATTGCAAAACATTTCAAAGTCACCTTGTGTAGTTGAATATTGAGATCGTTTTTAATATACCATGGTTAAGTTAGACACACCTATCTACTACAAAATACCGATGCCCTGACCTTTTCCCATCTACGATATCGAAGACTGGCCTCCGGTGCTGTTAACATCATCATGTATCGCTAAATATCGCCTCGCTTTCGTAATAAGCTTGTAATACGGCTTTATTGCATTCACCAGACTCCGGCGCATGTCGTGACAATCATAACCAGTGCTACGTGGGATACAAATTGTCATGTTTACCAAAACGAGACTCTACGGCGTCCTTTGAGCGTCTTTTAAGGGTTATTGGACAATTATGAGCGGACTCCAATGACTATAAGGTCTTATTTTAACAATGCACGATATTTTACAAAGCTCTTTAGTACGAGTAAACAAGTGCTAATGATGATGTACCTAAATACTTACCACAAAACAGTGCCGTCTAGGAACGCCCGAAAAAAGCGAAGCTTTATAGTATAAGGCGTAGGGCGTCGCATCTGCCACTCTGTATACCTGTACATATATCGTGTAACGGTACTGATGTCACCGTGTAACGCTACTGACGCTTAGCATGGATAGAGTGGCCGCAAGGCGAGCGGTCCAAAAGTCCGTATAGAAGCTTCGCTTCAAAAAGAAAACAGTCAACCGAACATTTGATAGGAGTTGCTAAATTTCTCCACGTGTGTTTGTTCACATACCTACTTGATACATTATTGGCAATCTGGCAGTAACGATTCCTGGCTCAATGATCACAATCATTCGATTAACAAATCGATTATTGATACCTACCACATTCCGCAACAAAACTATGAACACGCAACAAAATAAGCAGTCGCTCAGAACAATTTATTGCTTTGTTATAATTGAAATACCTACAATAGTTAATGAGAAGTGTTAAGCAAAGGTCGGTTATTACTTAATATGTTTGCAAAGTTTAATACTTAACAGGTTATGAACTGATTGAGATAAGAAGTATTCGAATAATATTATTTCTCTGTGATCTTTTAACTAAAAACCATTCAAGGCGTGGTTGATACAAATATATAATTAGTAACTTATTACTTCCTTATTCAGTATCCATCATTTCGCCCTAGAACATGTATATATAGGTATGATCTGATTCCCTTACCGATTAATAAATAAATCGACTACGAGTCTGAGAGCGATCCCAGCAATGTCATCCTTATGTCAAAGCAGTAACTGCAAAATGATAAGTCAAAGCTTACTCAAGATCGCTTTCAGATTTGAGATGGATTATTATTATCGACCTAAAACTCATGGATACCGATAGCAGTAAGGAGGTATGTTAATTGGTTGATTCGTTCATATATGCAATCAATCCTACTAATATTATAAATGCGAAAGTTTGTGAGTGTGGATGTATGTATGTATGTATGTATGTATGTATGTATGTATGTATGTATGTATGTATGTATGTTTGTTACTCCTTCACGCAAAAACTACTGAACGGATTTGGATGAAATTTGGAACACAGATAGATTATAACCGGGATTAACATATAGGATACTTTTTAACCCAATAATCCAATACTACGCGGATGAAATCGCGGGGCACAGCTAGTAATTAATAATGGTGATATTAATTTACTCGGTATACAACATGGATAGCGGTCGTCGGTAAATCTCTGTAGTTAAACAGCGTAACTACCTATTAGTATTGGTAGAAAGCACGTAGAAAGGGAAGGGAGCCTAAAAAAACTATTTTCTTTTGTATTAATATACCAAGAGCCAGCGATAGCCAGACGTTCCATATTTTATAAAGGCTCTCAATTTCTCAGAGCATGTCCCCAACACAGGTAAGAATGATCATCGAGTATGGAGTTTGGATTGTGGTTACTTGGGCAGTTAACAGGTAGTAAAGGTGTATAAAATAGTACCTCAAATTCGTTATAGTATAAAGCTTAATTTTTATATATTTCCTTCGGAATAACATTAGAAATCACGCCATCCATTGCCGGACACTTAGTGCGGTTTTAACCCCCTGCCAGACACCCCTAAACTTTAATAAATTATGAGTATACTTTCGTCATAGTATAAAAGCTGGGTTTTACATATGTTACTTGGGAACCCATAAAACATATTACTTCAACAGCAGGACAGTTTTAATGGTTTTAACATCTTGCCAGACACATTTAAATAGTTATTAAATCATCCAAGTATGAACGCAATAAAACTATTTTTCATTGGGTTTCTTGAACATTTTCGATACACTAAACTCCCTATCTTACTTACTGATAAGCCAATTTGCAAAATATCACCATAATATCTGACATAAATGGCCGTATCTTTTGATTGCGTTGAATAGAAGCCTATTTTTTTACATCTCCAAGGGATCGTAGCATTTGATAATTGATATTAATTTTTACTTGATAACTTTATCCGTTTCCGAGAAAAAGGGTCTTGATAAACAGACAGACGGACAACAAAGTGATCTTATAAGAGTTCCGTGTTTTCCTTTTGAGGTGCGGAACCCTAAAACTAACCTGTTCTGTAACTACATCCTGTAGGAGTGCAGGATGTAGTTACAGTACAGGTTAGGTAGGTAGGTTCGCTGGCGAAACGAACGGACTACTATGCTAAATAGCCTTTATTCCCGTCGGAATAACATTAAAAATCACGTCATCCATTGCCGGACACTTAGTGCGGTTTCAATCCCCTGCCAGACACCTCTAACTTTAATAAATTATGAGTATACTTTCGTCATAGTGTAAAAGCTGGGTTTTACATATGTTACTTGGGGACCTCTAAAAAAAATATTACTTCATCAGCCAGACAGTTTTAATGGCTTTTACATCTTGCCAGACACATTTAAAGTCTGTAGGTGCGAACGCGAGGTGACAACTGTTCAAGCGGCTGTGAGTAAGATAGGGCGTTTTGTCTATGCCATCTATTACTGCGTATCATCTGAAGGTATTATATTATGACGCTCATCCTGTGCAACAAAGTCACAATTGCATTTTTTGCAATTTTAAGGTAATAATAGCAAAATGCGTAGATGTGTCTAGTTCACTTGTCAGAATTCTAACTAACGTATTTAAGCTAGACGGCGGCAATATCGTTGTTGCATTAGCGCCTTTTTTTCGCCGCCTAGTACCATCAATGACCGAATGGTCACTTGTGCCGCAGCCTAGGATCGTATCCAGGTATCACAAGAACGTTAAAAGTAAGTTATGACATTAAATTGCTCTTGGTAACAAATTTGATATTGTGCGTCTGTAGTACCTTCAATGACACAAATGTATTTTATTTATTTTTAATATTTTTTTCGTCCCATAACATTGAATTTTTAAAATCTTCCCTGAAGTATATATGCAGCTTAGTTGCTTACTTAAGTACAAATAAACTTAATTAAGATAAGATATTGCGTAGATCTATGTGAACCCTTACAACTTACTATAAAGCGTTTGAAAGCTAATTAGCGTTCAATCGCTTGCATTTGCTTTTCTATTGCAATTGAAGTAGCTAACGTAATAAGGGCCCAGTTGTAAGGCACCACGGGTCATAATATGACTAATTGGACCTAACCTCCTGAGCTGATTATACTTGATTCCAATAATAGGTATGGCTAAAGCGCTTGAACGCACGGAAATTGTCCCTGGTTTCCACAAGGTCTGTGTAATAAACTGCTCCAGATGTCACTTGCAGGCTATTTAGCATCGTAGTCCGTTCGTTGTGCCAGCGACTGCACTCCCACAGGATGTAGTTACAGTACAGGATATAGTTTTAGGGTTCCGCACCTCAAAAGGAAAACACGGAACCCTTATAAGATCACTTTGTGTCCGTCTGTCTGTTTATCAAGACCCTTTTTCTCGGAAACGGATAAAGTTATCAAGTAAAAATTAATATCAATTATCAAATGCTATGATCCCTTGGAGATGTAAAAAAATAGGCTTCTATTCAACGCAATCAAAAGATACGGCCATTTATGTCAGATATTATGGTGATATTTTGCAAATTGACTTATCAGTAAGTAAGGTAGGGAGTTTAGTGTATCGAAAATGTTCAAGAAACCCAATGAAAAATAGTTTTATTGCGTTCATACTTGGATGATTTAATAACTATTTAAATGTGTCTGGCAAGATGTTAAAACCATTAAAACTGTCCGGCTGTTGAAGTAATATGTTTTTATGGGTTCCCAAGTAACATATGTAAAACCCAGCTTTTATACTATGACGAAAGTATACTCATAATTTATTAAAGTTTAGGGGTGTCTGGCAGGGGGTTAAAACCGCACTAAGTGTCCGGCAATGGATGGCGTGATTTCTAATGTTATTCCGAAGGAAATATATAAAAATTAAGCTTTATACTATAACGAATTTGAGGTACTATTTTATACACCTTTACTACCTGTTAACTGCCCAAGTAACCACAATCCAAACTCCATACTCGATGATCATTCTTACCTGTGTTGGGGACATGCTCTGAGAAATTGAGAGCCTTTATAAAATATGGAACGTCTGGCTATCGCTGGCTCTTGCTCTATAACCAGTAATACTACTTATTATTTTTTTGGTCATAAAGAACTACCTATTTTATAATTCAAATTTCGAAAATTGCATTCCTTATAAAGTTTAATATTCCGTTTTTTAGGTTGACATAGACAAAACACAAGTCCTTTGGTTGGCGCCAAATAAAAAAAGTTGGCATCGAACGCGTCATGCTATCCGACTATAACGTAGTGATGGGTGGTGTGCTTATAAAGTTATTTATCGAATCGATATATTAATCGATATAGCTCTCTTGTGCTGTAAACACAGGCCGTAGAATGCTGTGCAGTGTGGGATGGGCTTGAGAATTGGGTCGGTCGTAATTTCTGACGCAGTTTCTGATAGTTCATAATAACATTGCAGCCTTGGCTCCATTGTAATTAATATATTTTAGAACGTATTATTACATGAATGTAATTTTCGAAACGAGTCGATTTGAATTAAGTGAAGCGGAGCTGTACTAAGAATGTATGATTTTGTATGAATAAGCAGTGTTGTGAAAAAAGTAGGTACTTATGTAAGAGAACGAACACAAGAATCTGTGCGTTAGCTATTCATTGCCAATTTTTTTATTTACAAAAGTAAATGATAAGAAAAATGTCAGTTGTTATTTCTGTTCTTCTTTGATTGGACGGGCCCAAGACTGGCCTGTCGTTACCAGTAATTTAAAATTTGTCAGTGTCAATAAAACGCCCTCGCTAATGTGGCGCCACCCGGCGACAAATTTTACCCTAATCATTATTAGTAATGTAAAACTACGCTACCATTTGACCAGATCTGGAGCTGACTTTGATCTTACTGAGATTCTGATGAGAGATTTTGTCTCTGTCTTGGAGTGCCTTGTTGGCTTGTAGGTATCCTACTAATATTAAAAAACCGAAAGTTTGTGAGTGTGGATGTATGTATGTATGTATGTATGTTTGTTACTCCTTCACGCAAAAACTACTGAACGGATTTGGATGAAATTTGGAACACACATAGATTATAACCGGGATTAACATATAGGATACTTTTTAACCTTATAAAGTTAAAATACTACGCGGATGAAGTCGCGGGGCACAGCTCGGCATCTATAAATAAAAAAGTGTTTTATTAGGTATTAGAATTTAGTCATCAAAAATCGGCCACCCATCCAGTAATGTGATTTTCCTTATATAGCTTAACAACGTTTCAAGTGTAGCTTAACTACGTCCATCAAGTTATTAATCTATGCTACAGATAATAATTCAGATCATCATCGGCCTCGATTATTATTTATCTATGGTCCTATAAACTGTAATAGGCGCCATTATTCAAAATAGGCCATCTTGCTAATATCTGGCTGGTTGGTCGCGCCTCCAGTCAGTGTTGCCAGTATCATTGGCATGATATTTACTGTTCGATATCAATATTTCAATGCGATTAGAGTCGTGCTATAAATATTGTGGCTGAAAGGTCAGGCAACAATTTATGCTCTTGCGCAGCGTAGCGAGGGTATGAAGTGATAACATTAAATTAATATGATAGAGAGTAACTACTGGGTACGGGCATCGATGTGGGATAGTGCGGCCCATTTAAAATGATGCTATTACAGTAGGTAGATTATTATTCCATTCAAGCACATTAACATTAAAACCATTAGTATTATGGATTCGAATTAAATATCGCACTGAGTAATGGTTATCCTACTAATATTATAAATGCGAAAGTTTGTGAGTGTGGATGTATGTATGTATGTATGTATGTATGTATGTTTGTTACTCCTTCACGCAAAAACTACTGAAGGGATTTGGATGAAATTTGGAACACAGATAGATTTTAACCGGGATTAACATATAGGATACTTTTTAACCCAATAATCCAATACTACGCGGATGAAGTCGCGGGGCACAGCTAGTTGGTATATAAAGTTCCTACCAAAAGGTCTCTTACTTGCTAGCTAGCTACATATTACTAATCTGTGAAAATTCTTGACATTATTTATTACTAGCTGTGCCCGCGACTTTGTCCGCGTAGAATAGTGTCTTTGGGTAGCATTTTTAATTATTTAAGCTAATTATTTTACAAATAAGACACATACGTATAAATACTTTAATGAGCTATTTGCAGTGTTTTCAAGTTTCAAGCTTATAACTCTAAAAATATCGATACTTAGATACAAATTTTCATCCCCCCCTTTCAACCCCTTACAACCCTTTTTTCGCAATAAAAAGTAGCATATGTCTTTTCTCATGCTCTAGACTATCTGTGTACCAAATTTCATTTAAATCGGTTCAGTAGTTTTGGCGTGAAAGTGCGACAGGCAAACAGACAGAGTTACTTTCGCATTCATAATATTAGTAAGAATAAGGATTATCACAAATTATACCGTAATAGACGATAAATAGTACGGTCACTACACATAAGACATAAAACGGTCACTGCAAGTCAGTCACTACGCATAAAATTGATGTCAAGGGTTCTGTTGACAGCTCCTCAGCCCCAGGGTACGGCGGCATCATGGTGTTTAATGCACCTTAACTTTGGAAGTAAGTAATTGTGGAAAAGATGTAATTACAGTTCCGACCATCGATGAAAGGTGCGCACCGCAAAAAATGTTGCTAATGAAAAGCAGGTAATATAAAAGAATAATATACTTAAGCTCGTTGCAATAATGCCTATGTAATTTACAAGTGTAACGGAAGCGCGGCAATATTTAAAATTAGTTAATTAGAACAAAGATTAGAACCTACATAGACTCCCCTCTAGGTGTTTATTTGATTATTTGCGCATGCGCGAGAACTCCATGACCATAGAGAGAAGGCTTCCCGCGCGCGCCGCGTTCAATTGTTGTCGGGTTTTCGTTGTTTTAATTTGTAAATATCGTCTGATTCTGTGTAACTCTTGTATTAGTTTATTTTCATTTATGTGGTGAATTATATAAACATGTGAATAAACTCTAGTGTAATTCATTCCTTACACAGGTGAATTTAAAGGTTACTATTATATAAAGAGAAATCGGAAGTAGTACTCACTTTTATATACGAGTCTCAGGCATAAGAAGGCATAAAATGCAATAAAAATGTGATTGAATTTGAAATTCGAATACTCATTTGAACTTTTTCTTTTAATAATAAAACCGATTGCCCTATTAAAAAAAACAAATATTGCCAGTCTAACCCTTCACCCGTGTGGTGTAAAACGCAATTCTTTTAGATACCATGGGTACCGTAGGTAAGGTACAGACAGGGTCTTGGAAAAAATGTGTAATATGTATCATGAGCAAATTACGAAAATACCATTTTCGAAATTTACTTCGACCACTCGGTGCAATGAGCCGAGCGTCCAACGTGCAAAACACTAAGGGATCGTCGAGATTATTCTAGATTAGGAAATTATCATTCCAATCAATCGACGTCAGAACGAGATGAGTTGACATTAATCTACAGTTTCTACATAGAGCAACGTTCGATCAACTGGTGTGGCAACACCCTTAGATAATTGATTCCCAGCGAAAGATTCATCTTCCACCGTAGCTAGCCAGCGATACAGGAGGCGTTTAATTTTCACAATCGATCGCGTCTGCATAAATATGGACACCGGCGATGTATTTGCATAACGTATCCATTCCTCGCTAAACGTGTGTCATGCATCTCTGAAGCGTCCGTGTCGAAATATCGCCTTTAAGTGAGACGACACGACTACGACACGTCCTTTTACTCTAATTGACATCGGAGTATACCATTACGCCTGTGTTCCTTGAATGGGTAAGGCATAAGCAGAGGTATGCAGTGTATCCCCATTTTACCGATGGTACTTTGGTCCCTTTGTGAGAGAGGGGTGCCTATGGCTATTATACCGGGCGCATGCCCCTTCAATGCGAAGGAGATCTATTACATTGCATTACAATTAACATTAATAAATAATAAATTAACATAAATGTCGCCTGACTGACACACCAACTGTATGGTCTCAAACTAAGAAACGCTTGTACTATGGGTACCGTACAATCGGGGGCGATCCCAGTGACACCCTGGAATCGAACTCGCAACCACCATGAACCGAGCGGCCTACGCTCGAACCACAACATTAGAATACCTTTCAACATTCTGCACTAACCGGGAGTCATCTTTGTAAGGGGAGTGCTAGTCTGTACAACATAAATATACGAGGTCGGAGTGGGTATTCGTTTCGCTATCGAAGACACTAAGTAAATTACCAACAAAAAATATTTAATCTCATACGATGACCATAAGTGGTTCATGTTATTTATTATACCCACATTGATATCACTCCTTGACGAAAGCTTGTAAAGCCTGTTAATAATAGACAAGGTGCGTTCACTATCGATTCCGGTATCGTATCGGTACCTCTAATCTGCGCATAAATATCTAATAATTGCTCACCACATCTTGAGCTTAAACAATTAATCGAGAATCTTATTCACTTATCTATTGCTTGTCTCACAGTTACGTAGAAAGTTATGTTCCTTGTGACATACATACTTAGAGATGTGCTGTTACTGGGCTTTTTTTCTTTGGGACTAGACACACATTCCCACCACTGTTATTTCTATAAGCCAGGATCGACAATTATCTCCAATGATGCCACCGAGGTTTGACCCTCGACGAGTTCTGTTGTAGAGCTAAATTGTCTTAGAACCCGTACGAATTTAATCATAGGTAAGTATAGAAGGAGTTGTAGGACCCATTTCATCGCATACAGCATCAATCCCCGTTATCATAAATATCTATTGGCACATTAGTATTACTTCTGGCACTTCAATTCCATATCTAGTTAGGTAATGATAGTTCCAGCTCGGTCCATACATGTTCCGACACGTAGAAAAGGCATACGTGGCAATTTTCTCGAGAACAAGAAGTTAGTTGAGATCGATTACGTCGGTAGCAGTTCGTTACTTGCGAGTGATTGCGCCTCGCCGTGTGTCGTTACGATCGGGAATCCAAGCGAAAATGACGCTTTTTTAATGTTATTTAGCGGAATTTCTGGTCGTTTTACGTCAGCTAATAACGGACCGTGCACCGCCGTATGTTTTAGGGTTACGTAGTAAAATTAAAGAAACTATTGTTTTCTTATATTTACGCGAATACTACACATGGAAATAAAACTATTTTTCGGATTTCACGTCGGGAACATAAAGTTAATAAACGCGATAAAATCCGAAAAATAGTTTTATTACAATTAAAGAAACTGTTTGATTTCGCCATATCTGTATATAACTGCCATTTTATAAGGAGACTATATTAGGATTATATGGCTGATATTTAGCATAATTAATTATAGGTGTTTTTCGTTTACACTTTTGACCTTTCGACCTAAGGAACTATCAAGAAACCTAATCGACCATTTGTTATTTGACTATACGTCATTTGATAAAACGTACTGTTTCCGCTCCAAAGACAATGCACCTCCTCACACCATGAAAAAATAATTTAGGGTGAACACAACAGTTAATAATTAAGTAGATCACGAACTAAAACTAACTTCATTAACGCAAAGTTGATCCTTTGTTGTTACTGAATCGATTTAATACAGTTAGAAATCAGCAGCAAAAAAATCTATTTTGTTTCATATATAAGATTTCGTTATTTAAATGGCGACAGAACCCTACCTTGTACGTGACGCACTTGACCGTTTTTTTTACCTGACACGTGATAGTTAGCCTCCTTTGTGGGATTGTCGTCTTAACACGTGCACGAAGTTCGGTGCAACCGGTTCCGAAATAACTGCACGTAATAATTAAGTCACCATTCCGTGTGATCTTGCATTCTACATGAAGGTCGATGACTGCGCTGATGCAACACCCACCCGCATTGTGCCATCGTGTTCGAGTTCTTGCATGTCTCCTTACAGACGCTTTCTAACAAAATAAAAGTGGGCTGTTAACAAACAAGTACAGCGTTGTTGCGTGTCCGTATGTTTGTTCGTGTGTCAGTCTCGCGTCACGGGCATTAACTCTTCAGGGTTTACAAATTTATTCATTCTTGCCAGACCAAGCAAAGTTGAGGGACATAGAGTCGAAAATTCTTTGTTGCATGGTTCAAAAATGTGTGTATTTGTTTGCAGTTCAAGTTGCGATAGACAGATCAAATAGAAAGGTTACGAGCAGTGGGCGTGACCTTTACGATTTGTGATTTTGAGCCCTGCCCTGCGATGTTGTGAAATCGTGCGCGAGCGCAGTTTTGTGCGTCCTACGATCATCAGTAGCTATACTATAAGCTCTACGCGTGTGTTACGTTCGATAGTCGTTAGTGTCTACGAAAAACATTTTTATTGTAATAATTTTCCATACCCATCTTATAATAAATAATTATTAAATGTATTGGTTGCAGGTTGGGATAGAGCATCTAAAGTCCAATAAATCTTATTCCACCAATATATTTATTTCGCTTTGCAACGGAGGGGAGTGAATAATTTTCTTCAAACTTCCTATATTCTATCTTTCGATTAAATTCGTGCCGGTTACAATTTATCTTTTCTCCGGGACTTGCCGAGGGTCAATCCTCGGCGTCATCATTGGACACCATTGCCGATCCTGACTTAAAGTAGTATGTAGTACTAGTCTCATTAAAAAACGGTCTTCACCCAAATGTTTTAACCCAAATATCAGTAACCCAGTATTAAAGGGGATCCTGACCCAGTCATCAATAAATCTTCGAAACAATGAGCCTACTGGAATTCTACTCCAATTTAAGTCCCATTAATGCTGTTTGAGACGACGTTATCCATCAAATCTGTAATTTTTTAAGGCTAAGTGGCGTTCGAATATTCGCGGCTACAGACTTGAAAGACTTTCTTCCGGCTTCTAGAAAGGATTAAACTCTATGGGAACAGCTACCATTATGTAAAGCCACTTGTGACTCTACACATAGTAGAGCCACAGCTCTATTATAGCGGAACATATCGTAGGACTGATTGAGGGCAGAATTTCTCGTTACAAAACCTGAGTCGTGATGTTTTTGACGCTTAAAGCCGGCTGGTGTCGTGATCTGTCGTACAGACACGGCTTGGGCGTAAAGGTTGAGCACTGTCAGTGCGACGTTGAAATATATTATCTTTGGGTTCGCTGATGCACAGCCGTTATGGTTTTTTCCGTACTGTGATTGATAGAGTTGCGATATCGTGATTTTACTTTCGATTTTATGTTCTTGCGGCTATTTTGTTATTGGAAGCCGTAATAAATATAACGATTTATTTTTGCGAGCCCGAATATGATAGAGGATTGAGTATGTGAATACTTGTTTTTGATATCATATTCGCAATTAGGAGTAGCAGCTAATAAAAATCAAGAAAAACTTTGTAAAAAATTACATAGCCCACTATGTATTTTTTTACAAAAGTGTTTTTAGAGTTTATTTACAAAAGTATGTACCTATACTTTGATATGACATGTTACTGAAATTAACTTGAAAAATTGTGAACTAAATTTCTATGTTTTTTTTATAAGTAGGTACTATTTAATGTTATGGCCGATTTTATATCCACTTGTACAAACTTACACATTGTTTTAATAGCCATAACTTTTTACCTCCTACATTCAATTCTCGCGATGGCACAAAAACCAGAGATCACTTAAGGTCCTCAGGAAATCGCTAATGCAATCTGTACTCTGACGCTGGATTTACATTACGATATTAATCTAAAAGGTGTACATTAGTATGTGTCGGTGAAATAAACACAGGTATTATACGGCTCAATGGCGATGCAAAAACGTTGATTACCTGGGTGTAAACTGGATACATTGTGAGCGGAACGGGAAAATATCAATTAAAATGGCCAGGAGAGAAAAAAACTTACTTAATCTAGCCTGAATTCGCTCGCAAAAAGTAAGCAAGTACAATAACTCTGTACCGCTTGTAATTGAATGTATAAAAATTGGTTACTTGCGGTTAGTAAGCCGATCTCGTGAAGATGTCAAGATCTTTTAGTCTAGTGTTGGTCGGGAGGAATTTAAAAGATGGCCTTTTCGCACAAATATCCACTGTAAACTTGTATCATTATTATCACATCTATTGCCATAGTTTGGCGGACAAGGGAAGATCTTCCAGCCAAGCGGGTGTTATGCCTGGCTGGGCGGCCGCTATGTCCCACTGATTGTTCTCGGGGTCTTGTATATATAGCCACGATGCTTGCGAATCATAATATCGTGATTCAGTTTTTCTATAAGGAATCCGTACATTGTATTGAGGCGCCGCATTCAGCGCTATCTATCCGTTCTGTCGGCGACATGAATGTGAAGTCGCAACAATAGTATATCAATAAATACATTTAAATGATTATGGAAACACGACCTAACTGACCCGGGCGGACATCTTTCTTATAATGAAATAGACACTTTACACCTGGATTGTAGTGAAATATAGACGATGTACCATCATAAACACCCCTGGGATGATGCCTATGCATTGTGAGTTATGACCGGCTTCATCAAGATTTACATCCTCTTTCCCGAATTCATTGTAAGGGGACATTTCGCATTTGTCAGAGATAGCATAAAGATGTTTGTTTCGTTATTGCTGCTAACGGAAATGATTACACGCCGTTAATGTTTATCAATTAATTATATTGTTTATATAGTTGTCATTGAGTGAGTTTACCATAGGAAGATACAACTTATCTTGCCTTTGGTAACCGATCCTTTCGAAGCATTGAAAAATTACTAAGTATTATCATTCTCATTGGAACTAAAAGGTGTCGTGGTTATGTCACAGACTTATAACTACGTATCTCTGTTTGTAATGTACATAATTGTTAAACGATAAACGGAATTTCTGATTGTGATACAAACAACCATAACCCTTCCTTGTGTATTTGTCGTAGCCGGGTAAAAAAAAAAAAAAAAAATGTAAATTACAAAGACAAACCGTAATAATCCGAGAAATTACAACGGCAACTCGCCAGTTTACGTTCCCCGACCAATAAGTCATATTTTTTACTCCAAAATAATTAAATATCAGCTTCATTAAAACCATAAACAATATGCAGACGGTTCCAATTTCGAACACCACCTTTTTGGTAATCAATAAAAAAATCTACAGCGGTGACAATTATCGGGTACGTTTAAGGTCAACGCGACTGAGTGGGTTATATGCGACCGCCACCTGTAATTGGTCACATGACGAAGGTTTGACGGCCCCCCACCCGCGTTCGAGGGTTGACCGGCGGTCTTTTTGTTCAATTAGCATTGTTTGTTTCGCCATTTCAGTAATTACTAGGTACGTGAAGGTATGGCGGGCCGGAGATCGCGCGATAGGTAAAGGTTTTTGATTAATTAATTTTGATAAAAAATGAATTAAAAATTATTTATTTATGCAAAGTTACCCAGGGGTGTCTTGGAGAAAGTCCGTATCTGGAATTGGGTGTTTGACTAATAAATATTCGGGATATTTGTATCAATTCTTAATTGATATAATGTGGAAGAATTTATCTAAAATATTGAATGATTGCGAAGATATAGCTTGGTGTAAACTACCAACAAGTTATCACGTTTTCGCCAGTGTAGCTAGGTACTGCTTTCAAAACTTTACATTTCTATATTATTTTTGTCAATTTTTAAGCTATTATATAGCTTATTGTGAGACATAATTTATAATAGAATTAATTTATAAAAAATATTAGTCAAATACCGTGATATGGCCATTAATATTTTAAGATTTTTTCTTTTTGTTTCTTTATTATATTGTTACAAAACTAATATATCTATTGGGGAGATATCTAATGGCAACGACAGATTTCCGACCATAATTTCCAGATGTTTGTCAATTTGATATTATATTTTTGGTCGTGATTTAACAAAGTCTGTCATTCCATTACATGCAGACAGAATACATTGTAAGCGTTCCTATCGTAACATAATAATATATGAATCCGGTACCCAACCAATTAGTTGAGTCGATATGACGAAGAGTTGAGTAAATATAAAAGTCGTAAAAAAATAAAGCGGTAGGTACCTATCGAAGCCTATTTTACAGGAAACATTAGTTTTCATGCCTATTAGCTGTCAGCAATCCAATTACTGTAATCAATATTATCTTAGATAGGTAATGGAAACTCGCCGTTAGAATAAAATTGCGTATAGTTTATGTGCCGCTATCAACGGCCGTTGGGATCCAGGAGTGATGATAAGATATAATAATCATTGGTTTAATAAATGTGTAAGCGAGTACCAACTCTGTATACCAGTTTTTTCATCGTTGCTCGATGAGATAATGCACTGAGTGTAGGTACGACAGGACGCTGAAATTCAGTTGTCATGTCACGGGGAGACGATTGCTATAACTTTGAACCTTATTACTTTATTACTCAGGTATAGCTCAGTGGTCGAACGCACGCTTTGAAGAAAGGTGTGCAAGCTCGAGTTACTCTGGAAGTTTCAGATTTCATTTACATTTTCCATTGAAATAAAACTATTTTTACGGATTATATCGCGTTTATTTAATTTTATGTTCCCGACGTTTCGGTTGCTTTACAGCAACCGTGGTCACGGGGGGACTGAGGTGTTAGACGTCCTGATGTCATAGTTAAAAAAAAAAAACTGGGTACCCTCAAAATTAATCCGTAAAAATAGTTTTATTTCAATGTGTAGTATTCGCGTAAATATAAGAAAACAATTACATTTTCCATTTAATATTTATTATATTAATTACTCACTGACCTGACAAGGAAAAAACATAGTGAGGAAACCTGCACATCTTTCGACAGATGTGAAGTTCTCCAACGTGGTGGGCTATAGCCTGAACTCCCCCTCGTATTGAAGGGGGATGTGCCCGGTATAGCAATAGGCTCGCTCCCTATTTGGACCAAAATACGAGCGACCAGATTTGGGTGCTTTGCAGTGCACTGCACTGCCAACCCCATCTAAAAACAGAGGCGTGATTAGTATATTAAAGTTAAGGTGAAGGCGCCTGTCTAGCCCGCGAAGTACAAATTTTTTGAGGTTTTTTAGATTATTTTCAAAATCTGACAATAATAAAAGGCACATTTTGTAATTCGCGAAAAAGACCGTGTGCAGGGCATTTATTAATATATCCAACTTACTCTAAAACATTTCAAGAACGACAGCTATCCAGATAATCTGGCAATTTTTGTATATTTAGTGATTTACTAGTATCATATCCACCGTGATAATATTTAGAGTAAAATAAATGTATTAATAAACGCACAGCATACGGTGTTTGTCGCAAATCACAAAATGTTGTCTTAAATGTTTTCAGATTTTGGATAAACTATAAAAATACTCGAAAATTTTGAATTTCGCGGGCTAGACAGGCGCCTTCACCTTAACAGAACCGGTCCAAAATTAAACGATGGATAATATATTATCAAAACAATATATCTGTAAGGTACCGTTAGGTGATAACAATCTTGTATGACTGCCGTGCTGACCCTAGGCCCAGGACTGGTCCAGGGCCCATGTAATGACGTCATTACAAGTGAGATATTGTAGATAGATGGGATTGGCTGATGAATAAGTACTTGTTTCGCTTCCTTATTTATATTATTCTTACTTACTTTTGCGAGCAGGTTTGCTTGATTTAATTTTTTGGATGACTACAACGGTGCCACCTAACAGCCAGGTGGCCACATAAGTACTAAACATCAAGAGAAACTATATCTGAAATGTCCAAAAGAGATCACACGTCACATTGACATCATATAGGTACTTTAGTCATTTTGACGACCGCTTGGCGCAGTGGTTCGAGCGTAGACCACTCGGCTCTCTGCACCTGGTGGTTGTGGGTTCGAATTCCGCCGGGGCAAATTTCGGAAATGGCCTTTTCGCAATTCGCCCGGGTCGGAGTGTATCTTGGATCGCCCCCAATCAATTGCACAGTACGCATAGTACAAGCGTTGCTTAGTTTGGGACCATCCAGTTGATGTCAGTCTGGCGATATTAATTTATTATTTATTTTCTTTCTGGCGTCATACTATTATGACGGGTTTATTATTGTGATTCCTTTGGACACTCACCAAGCTTCTTTTGATGTTGAAAGCACAAAAAAAAGAACGTTCCAGTCGTTTGGAATGCGAAGAATTATGAACCCGCACACATCAGAATTTTAATACTTACTAAATGTAATGTACCTACAACAAAACAAACAAACACAGCAGGCTCCGATCTCATTGGCTACCCAGTGCATGGTGTATCCCGTTAGGTAGGTACTTCCGCGATGCTTGGAGCGCGTCCAGAGACACCGGGAAACTACGGAGACATGACATCAGACCCTGGTGCGAAGAATAGATAGCTTAGGCATGGAAATAATTGCTACGTAATTAATTTTCATTACATGAAATTATATTTTTCTTTCACTGTTATTTCACCTGTGATTTTTCACAGTCAATAATCTTATTAATAGTGAATTTTCACTGTGACACGTAATCCTATGAAGGCACTGGTCGATGATTTATCATAACAGACGTGACAGTATCGAACACTTTGCGATTTAATTGCATTGATTTTTAACAGTATCTACCTATGTGCACGGGTATCAGGTGCTACTTAAGAAAACTAATATTAAGTATATGATATTTCACATGCTACCTGTGAAATGTTCATCACTACAGGATGCCACAGACCAATAAGCCATAGACTGCTATGTATGACTGCAACTGAAATTTTGATTGGTATATTCACGGTCGACCTTGAACGGGCCAATCAAAATTCGCCGTCACCCCGATAACCCGCCCACTTTTGACGATCGCATTCTCAGACAATAGTGGGCATAAGCAGTGTCTTGACCTATTGGTATGTGTTGGATGCAATTGCGTGCGTGATGTGAGGGAAATGCAGCCAATGAACCCGTGACGCGGTGAGTACGGCGAATACATGGTTACTGGTAAAACACTAACAACCTTACTGGACTGTATTACTAACGTCATAAAGAACAACTTCTATTCTATGACTTTTAACGAGTAAAATTTAAAATAACTTTTGTTTATTTTGTATTTAACTCTTTCGTAATAGCAGCGGGACTGTTTGCGTGTCGTCTTATCTGAAGGGCCTGCTGTCTAACGTACAATAGCGAGTGGTGTGACTTTTGGCATGTTTTGATTGGTCAGACCTTGCGGGATCTTTTATTACGAATAATCGAAATGTCGACGCTCATTACTAGGTATTGTGTCTGGGTCATTCTCACGATGAAGTGCTATCGACATAATGCAATATGAACCATTCACTATTTGTAGAGTGTTATTTAAAACTAGCTGAGCCCGCGACTTCGTCCGCGTGGAATTTAACTTAACAAAAAAGCCCGCTCCCACGTTCTGAGCCCGCGCGACAGGACCCATTATTTTTAATTTTGATTTTCTAAAATTAAAGTAGCCCAAGTGTCTCCTTATAACATCAGCTATCTGCCAGTGAAAGTCCCGTCAAAATCGGTCCAGCCGTTTCGGAGATTACCCGGAACAAACACATAGACAGACAGACAGACAGACAGACAGACGGACAGACAGACAGACAGACAAAAAAAAATTAAATCGCGTTTTTGCTATAGGTGTCGTATGTACTTTCATATACATTTATTGAAAAGGTCTTATTTTGATATTACAAACAGACACTCCAATTTTATTTATTTGTATAGATGTATAGATAATGTACATCTATTTTGAAGCACTACTTAACTGCGTAGGGCAATAGGTTTATAGAATTTTTATTTAACAATGTCGGCAAACAAGCGTGAGACCCGCTTGATATTAAGCAGTCACCGTAGGCTATAGATGCTTGCAATACCAAAGGCCTTGCTCGCACGGAATCAACTTGAAGTGCAGCGGAGCAGAAGGAAGGGAAAGTAGAGTTGAGCTTTCCGGCTTTCGCACTCATTGCATGAAACGCATGAAGCTATAATACCTAGCTACTGACACCGATCTTTTGTGAGAGCGTGGTACTACTCCGGTCAAGCCAGCTCGTATTTAAGCTGCAGGCAATTATTGTTTTCTTATATTTACGCGAATACTACACATTGAAATAAAACTATTTCCGACCAAGGATGATACGTGAGGCCATTGAAATTAAAAAACATCCTAATTTCAATAGGGAAGATGGCTGGGTGCTACCACCAACTTGGGATCCAGTAATTAATATAATTAAATCCAAAACCAAGTGTACCATTGCAAGACCTCGAGACACTGTGAGCAATTTCTGCGTGGATCGGACCGCAAACAACAACTAAATATGAGGGTACCCAGTTACTAACTATGACATCAGGACGTCTAACACCTCAGTCCCCCCGTGACCATGGCTGCTGTAAAGCAACCGAAACGTCGGGAACATAAAGTTAATAAACGCGATAAAATCCGAAAAATAGTTTTATTTCAATGTGTAGTCAATTAGATACAGCTCGGCTCTGTCACCGTTATGAGATAAAACCGACGATAAAATATTTAACGTTGCAACTTATTATTCCCTCATAATGGTAATCCCACGCATTTCTGAGGGTGTGACCAGGTCTTTCCACCGAGGAACGCGACCCAACCGCTATTGTGAGGGGTTTTGAGGCGATCGCAGTGAGATAAGCACTGTACAGCCAGTTAACGAATAATGCACGTATAAGGCTGGAAGAGTTCATTGAAATATTCGCCTGTTTTCCGGTGAAAATAATTCTTTAGTGTTGCCTGGCGATGCAAGATTTGGGCCCGCATTTTTTTTTTTAAAAAACCTTTTTAATATAGCTAGAAAACTATTATTGTTCATCTTGGACTAAAAATTGAATCGTTTTCCAATGACAATGGGTCAAACCAAGAACTTTATACATAACACTTCTAACCTTCTTGGGTCAAACATAGAGCTAACCGATAGAAGATGTCTACAGTGGTAGGTAAGACTTTCAGTGTCATATCATTTCAGATTTTAATGATGGGACAGACTGACATGACGTACAGTTATTGTAACATATTATTTTCTTCTCTCCATTCGGGCGTCAGATCAGTTGTGTGTTACGGACTACTATGCGGTACTTGTTAGCGGTCATTCGCACGAAGAAGCCTACGCCGTTTTGTCTAGATAAAGAGGTCTAAATAGAATTAAGTACCTATTGGCGGGAAGCGGAAAACTGATGTCGTCATTTTTGTAATATCCAAAACGTGTGTTCCTTTAAATTATATTATAATGTGTAGTGTTTGTGGAACTATTAGCTATATGTTCATGAATTTGTGTGTGTGGGGGTTATGACAAAAGTGGAAACATCATTATTCTGGTTCTTTAAAAATTCTGGTAATTTGTCATTAAAGAAAGAAATAAGAAAGAAAGAAAAACCTTTATTCGACACAGGCACAAGAGGTTCCAAACACGAAAAAGAATACAAGAAGTAATGAGCCACAGTGATTAGGTGTCTCAATGTTATCTGTGCCGAAAAGGCGTATGAGCTGACGGGACCGAAGGCTCCTCCAGCGCTGATTTTCAGCTAAGACCTAGAAGGTATGGTAAGCAAATAGGCGGAACAATCGCCTTATAAAATATAACACAAAGGGACAATCCATAACCTAATTAATTAGGTTAAAAACATTAAAGTATTCGCCAATTTATGGTTCAAGTGCTCGTATTTAAACTTGACAATTATTATTTTGCTTCACATTGGCTTAATGCGAAAAGCGATATCAGAACCAAAAATAAAAGAGCTCTAAAATGTCCAACTAATTGTGAATTCAGAGACTAATCAAATAAAAAAATAATTACTGCAGTCCCCACCTTAATGACTAGCCGCGCTATCACTCATCTCCGCATATTTCCACGTGTCTGCTTAACCGGCCATAGCCGCACTTCATTTAACGGCGAATTAACCAACATCACCTCTATTGCGAAGCTCATAAGCGCGGTAATGTTTCGCATTATTTCCGACTTTTATCTAGGAGATCTTAGCTTTAAAAGGTGGGGCGCGATGACCACGACATAAGTGAATGAAACTTGCATAGAATTAAAACTGAACATTAAATTACTGCGATATTGAATTTACTGGCTATTACTCCATTACTGTTTACTCTACCTCTACTACTTTACCCATCTACTTTCTTTAGACTATTTTATTTTTCATGCAACAGACTCGGCTAACAAGTCAAAGCCAAAGCGTTTATTTTGACAAGGCCTACGAGGGCACTTAAAAATGGCCAATTTTATATTTATTTTTTTCGATTTTAATCCCCAATTGCTAATAGGTATAGTTAAAAATTACAAAGGGTAGTAGATATTGATATGAATATAATAGCTCCACGTACGTGCCGCCTGATGTTAAGCAGTTACCGTAGCCTATAGATGCTTGCAATACCAATGGTATTGCTCGCACGTTGCCGACTTGAACGGCAGTGGGATAAGGGGGGGGGAAGGAGAGTGGGTGCTCTTCAGGTTCTCTCACTCATTGTACGAAACGCAGCTATTATAGATACTTAACGCCTATTTCCTGTGAGAGGTTAGTACTACCCCGTTCGAGCCTGTATAAAGAAGAAGAAGACAGTTGGCTATAACAGCAAGCAGCAACTTCCCCGCTGGTGTGATAATCGATTATGTATATTGTGGTGATGATGATAAGGTGCATGATTATTTATCGAGTGCCTTCCGTGAGGCGCAGTCGACGATATGTAAAGGATGAAATAAATTACACGTATGCAAGGGAACGTTCCTAAGCTGGCAACATTATCGTTTCCCATTAGACTGTACCCAGACGCGATTTGTGATTTCAACAGGACATGCCCATTCAGACTGTAGCGGGATCATGGCTACAGCATTCTTTATTGTATCGGACGGTTTTGTTGGTTATCTTCTTCCTTGTATGTGCTTCTCCAGCTCGGTTAAGCTATGTGAGGATTTGCTTAGGAACATTCTAAATTAGGTAATCAATGTGAAAACGGCTCCGCCTAGATGGAATAACCCTTAAGTATGACAAAAGGTTAGAGTTTAAAATAGGCCTGCCCCGCCTAAGCGCGGCACAGTGTCGCTTAGTATATTGCGCCGAAGATGGTGGGTTTCAAGTCTGAACACAGTGGCGGATTTACAAATTGCCAAGGTATAGGCTGTAAAGTTTTTGCCGCCCTTGCCTCTACAATTGTCATGGCCTAGATTATTTTTACAATCCTAAAATTTCGTTGAATAGGACGTATAATATTTTTTGGGTTTATTTTTGAGCTAATCAAAGCTCAATCATGTACGATTAATAAAGGCGGGGTATTGTATGCTACTTACACAATAATGTTGGTAATTCACATTCGGTAAACGTGATTAAATAATCTTTATTGCGCTTGATTTCTATAAGATAGCAAAAATAAATACAGTCCCCAAATTTGCCGCCCCAAAAATCTGCCGCCCTAGGCTCCGGTCTACTCAGCCGGTAAATCCGCCACTGTCTGAACAGGCCTGTTAAAATCACAATTCGAGGTGTGTAACTCGACAATGTAGCCACTAGAGGCAGGTGGTCCCGGATGCAACATTAATTATAGATTAGCCAATGCCATTATTCGCTGTGTTTAGGGTTGCCAGCTATGGAAGTGGAAATAGTACTATTTAATCTGCCATCGCTACCTGAATTTAATTTATTTCTAATTTAAATACCTAGGTAAATCTGATTAAGATTTGATGACTATTTACTTATTTAGTGACCATGGTGTTGCCTGCTCACATTGTGTTGCTGTTCCTGAGAATGTACACCATATTTTATCCATTGAAAAGTGTAACCTTTTTATCCATTGAGTTCCTTACCGGATCTTTTGAGTGGAAACAGCATTCCGAACCGATGGTAGAATTAGACTATTCATAAATGCTTTGTTGGCTTACATGAATAAAAACAATTTTGAGTTTGAGTTTTTGAATGGAAATTGGTTTTAATTTTTATAGATTTTGCTAAAAAATAAATTTATGTCTAACAGATCGACGACCAACCAAACTATTTTTTTAACTCATAAATTTTAACATGAAAATTCGTTATTTTGCGGTTTCACTCAGGATTGTCACCACCATTACATTATCGATTACAGTATATTCTACCACTTCGTTCAAAATACGCTACCGTCTTATACGAGTATCTCTCAAAGTGGTAACAAACAGCCTATAAAACGGAAAGTAGCACTAATTTCAATCATTATAATACAATTTACTCCGCTGATATCACAAATTTATTGTAACAGATACAACAGCGATATCATAATAAAATATGAACCTAATTTCATTATCGTTTTAAGTTCCATTTCGGCGGTGTACCCGCGGCCGGACGCGGTGCTTGCAAACGATAATTTCAAACAATTATTTATTGTCTTAGAAGCAGTTAATTTCTCGGCCACTAGTGTACCTACCGTTGCGAATCGATAAGCTGCACTGCCTGGAGATAAGTGTGCACTACGCTTAGGGCTGACAGGTTTGAAAAGAATTTATTTATAAAGCTTTAGGGAAATAATTATTTACACCTACAATGTATTACAGGGCCCAACTCTGTTAACGTTATTACTAACGCGATACCTCAATTTTGTCGTATTGCGAGTCGATCGAGATGGCAGTGGTTAACAGAATTGGGCCCCTGGATTCTTGTGAGTAATTTGTGTAAAACGATTGATTAAAAAATCGGGTTATTTTTAAAAAATAATGACGGTGATTACCTGAGCAGAGAAAAACAACTAACATTTACTAAATATCATTAAAAAATCGGCCAAAATATTTCTTGTAATTTTATCATTAATTACAAACTATTTTCTGTGTGTGAATTTAAGTGCATCAGGTATTTTTTTATAAGTAGATAAGTGTCTTATTGTTTGTATACACAAGTGTCTTGCAGTCTTGAGATACTCAGGCCTGTATTAATAAATCAATCTCAAGTCTGAGAGCGATCTTGGAAATGTCATTCTTATGTCAAACCAACACAAAATGATATGTCAAAAGCTTAGTCAAGACCGCTCTCAGACTTGAGAACGATTTATTAATACGGGCCTTACATGCGAAAAACAAACTTTTTTTTTCACATTTCAGTATCTTCGCAACCCTAGCTACGTTTTATTATCGATAGCGTTAAAGTTGGAAATAACAGTTATTTAATACACGCGTTATTACGGATTGGTTCACAGATACTTAGTTTTACACGTGCGTGTCGGTGTTATCTGCCAAATGGACTCTTAAACCACTCGGCAAAAACGCATCCTGCATCGGGATGATTTTAGCAACATCGTTTATGTTTTCCACTGTTATCTATAAAACCAGTGCCGGATTTAGGTACACTTTTCGTAAGCATAGGTTACTTCACTTTGTGCCGCCTTTCCTCTCTCCTAATCACTCACGTGTGAGACTAAGTGTGTGCTGAGACGTAGGCGACGCAGCACAGCATACCTAGTACAGAATTGACAAGGTAACCATGTCGACGCAGAAATAGGTCATGAAAATACGCCGTAAGGTTACTAAAAGACAGATGTAACCCATAGATGAAAGAGCAGGCATGCCATCACCCAAGATCCCCAACTAGACAAATGTCTGTGACACTTTTCATAAAAACACCCACGTAAACGACTCACGCAGAGTCAGTACAGCCAGCCGCAGATCAGGACAGACACATGTCTGCGTTACGGCATTGTGATTGTTCAAACGTTGCAAATCTTCTCTTCTCTGGGCTGCGTGAACTACAATAAGTACCCACTACTTAGGTTAGATTGGTCTTGGTTGATAAAAATGCCCTCTGAATCTTCCGCCCCTAGGCCACTGCCGCTCCAGGCCGCGGCTTCCAAGGCCATATTACAAATCCTGCACTGCACAAAACTATAAAACTTAGTAAGTTCTGATGTCTTCATGCTTGTAGGTATGGGGTTCTAGCTTTGATACTGCAATTTTTCTGTAATAAAATATCGTCATTTTACACTTAGTAACGTTCTAAAGGTGTCCTGTAATGATAAAGTAAATGACTTGTAACGAATGGCTGTCGTTAAATCGCGTAACGGACTGATCAATGTGGATCTGCCAGGATCGCTATCTTATATACTATTTAATGTAGACAGATAAACGTCTGTAAATGACATTTTCGATGTGTATCGACGGTTGCTTCCATTAAAAGAAGTAGCCTTGTCGATAGGTGTCAATTCATATATCGTCGCGAGAACACATTCTACAACAGAGATAATAAATCGGACCATAGGTAGACCTTCAATGAAACATGTATCGGTGAACTAATTTTCGGCGTTCCGTGGCAGACATCTGTTGGGACCGTTGAATTGAATATTAATGACAAAACAACACAAATAGTTTTTTCATAAAATAGTTAACGATAACAACTTATTTATCATTCTTTAAAGAAACTACTAATAAATTTGTCTCTAAATGGGTAATTTTCTCAATATTTTTTTTACAAACTTCAACAGAACGCCACATTCTTATTTTTTATGTCACAATATTCATCGCATTATATTAAACTCATGTTGCTATAAATTAATAATTTGCTACACAGCAAATTGAGTTGTTTATTTAATATTCAGGTAGGTTCATTCCTGTCATTAAATTAACTACAGTAGGTTTTGCATTCTTCACGCATGCAGGCGACGGTCGCTACCGCCATTGCTTGCCCATACAACGATAAAATACCTAACTATAATTAATCTAACCACTCTATACCACCACTCGAAACTGTACCTTTAAATTCCATAGACTAAGTTCAATTTTCTATAATCGCTTTTTGAATACAGGATGTTTTGTAACTGCATCGTGTCACGATTGGTGCGTTCGCGCACCTGCATTGACTGATCGCAGGACGTGCGGAAACTTATACGGGACGATGAATTAATCCTATGCTATGTTTAAATGGTGTCTTGTTACTATACATATATAAATGGTGTAGTTGTAAGTCTATTAAATTGTATGTATTTTGAATGATGATGCTTTATTAGCAACCTATAGTCTGTTTACAGCTATGTAAGGCTCCAGCCGAACAGAAGCAAAGAATATTTACTAAAAACCATCTGAATATCAGCATTAGGGTGACCGACCAGTTAGTTGCGCTTCGACCAATGGGATCTCTTCATTACCTCACAACTTGAGCTGAGCTGGGTGCCTAAGATAAGGAAATGAAGCTATCTTATTGGTCGAAGTGGGCCGCCCCGCATCATAGCACAGCTAAGTGGTCGATCATCCAAAATCTTGAATATTCGTTGTTCTACTTGTGGTTCAACTCAAACTGCCATTGGAATCTATTTCAACTCTGTAAGCAATCTTGGAAATGCCATTCTTATGTCAAACCAGAACAAAATGACACGTCAAAAGCATACCAACTACTCAAGGCTGCTTTCAGGCTTGAAATTGATTTATCAAAACAGGTCTTAGGAAACTAAACTTCGGGTATTACCACACCAATCGACCGACTGTCGATCGATTGATCGATCTATAGTAACTGTAGAATGGGAAGAGTTTCCGTCGGTCGACAGTTTCTACGTAGCTAAAAAAACGTAGGATCGATTATCGATCTACGATCGAAAAAGTAGGTACTTATAATTTATATACTAAGTGAATTAATAAGATGGACTTAATACCTAAACCTAATAACAGATTTGAAATTTATTTATATGGAGGACTTACATGGAGGTGGACCAGCAATAACTTTTTAATATTAACCTACGATGTGGATGGATACAGCCTACAGAAAATTACTTTATATCTTTACAATGAGGTAATAAAGTGGTTAAAAGCGGGCTTGGCAGTGCCCTTGCCAATTTGAACAAGCTTGGATAGCGACTAGTTAATATAAATATTGAAGTAAGCCAATACCACTTAAGTAAATGCCTTTTGAGTCTGTAAAACTCCTATAATTTTAAAGTAAATTCTAACGAGCTGCTAAAAAAAAGAAAAAACGGCACTAGGTAGGTACTTACAAATGGTTGCCGTATACGAAAACACAATTAACATAAATATACCTTTTTAAAAGATTCCGTCTAGATAATGAAAGCGATTGTTATTTACAGATAATCACTTTTAAAGGCGAAGATATAAATTCGAATTTTTTATACGCAAGTAGGCCGCTGTGCACCTTGCGATTCAATTTCGTAATTCGAATGCGTTTAATAAAGTGTTGCCAGGGTGTATTCATAACATAATACCTAGTGATTTTAAATTGCTAGAATGGTCAAAGATCAAAACTGCCAAAAACTGGCAACTTCAATAATTCTGAATAATTTTACGGCCTGAAAATCGGTTTTCTTTAGCAAGCCTGAAAACGCGCTTTTTTCTTTCGTTAAATAATTAAATTGCCTTGATTTTAGTTAATTGTAATAAAAGTTTAGAATCAATATAAATATCGCCAGTAAAATAAGTTAAAACAAGTACCTATACTTGTATTGATTTATTAAGTAACTGTCTCTATTTTTTGACAGCTCACAATAGGAGACGACAGTATAAATCAAAACGAGTATTTTGCGCCAGTGTAAACGCGGGATAAGCAAAGTCTGCATATTATAGGTACGATACATACGATATATGGAGGCTATCCCAGAAGATCAATAACTTTTGCTTGTACATTTCATGTCACTGTTATTTCCCTAAAAACGCGGTCTAACAAAACTGCATTACCTGGCAACACTATCCCCGAGGCACGGGACAAAGAAAGTACCTTCCGTCATGTCCACCTTTATTCATGAGGCTTATCAATTCGTTGCCGGCCGTAAGCTTACGATATTATACGCGCCTGCCATTACGTAATTGCAAGTATAATATTTAACGATGTAAAAACTATGAAGTTTTTGACCGAACTACTTTTTTAATTTTACGTAATTATATATTTAATCTTCTATTAATATAATAAGTTATTTAACGATGGAAAGTTTCATTTTAGACTGACCTTTACCGAAACTTTAAGGCTAGTATGTAATATGTATTAATAAATCGATCTTAAGTTTGAGAGCGATCATGAGTACGCTTTTGAAATTGCATTTTCTATTGCAATAACATAAGAATTACACCACCAAGATGGCTCTCAGATTTGAGGTCGAATTATTATACTAGCATAAGATTGCAAAAGATATTCGTGACTAAAATATAAATTGTATTATGATTTATGATATTAGTGAAAAGTTAGGTTTGTATATCTTCTTCTGCTTTCTTAAAAATATATGGCCCACCCAGTTTAATAGGTATTTCGCCAGTGTCAAGTAACACATAGCAATAACAAACACATTTAATAACAATACATCAAGAAAATGTGACCGTCCACTTTGGAAAATCAAAATGGAGGAGGTTTGTATTTAAAATTCGTACTTCTAAAGAAGATACCTTGGTCTTATCTGATGTCTTTACGTCAGTTAATCAGGGGTTGCTAAAGAGTCTGAAAACTATGCGATATCATTCCATTTCATAAGGTAGATAAAATTATATTATTAAATCGATCCAGAATATATCCATCGGTTATAAAATCGATATCCCCAACCAATCGATGTATAAATCGATCCCTACCGGGAGCGCGGCGGCGCGCCCCCGGCGCTATTACCATGCGTAATTGCGCGGAGTCGTGCGCCCGCGCAGGTCCTTCCCCGTAACTTATTTGGTGTGAAATGAGAACGATTTGAGTCCGGGAAGATTTATGATGTGAGTTAATGATGTTCTAGGTAGCCGGGGTGTTCGCTAAATTGTTTTTCTTGTCAGTTTATTACCTGGATCCATTTTGGGGGGCCTTATATGGGGATGTGTAAGTGAATTTTTGATGTTTTGAAGTTTATTTTTCATAATTTGCTGTCTTAACTTCGTACAAGGAATGTGAGATGGTTGAAACAGTTTTTGCATTTTTTTTGCGGTCATCGAAATTGTATAGCTTAGGTTACAGGAAAATGTATGAGTAACTTAGGTCCTAAGTAGATTTAATTACCCCTAGATGGACGACCGCTTGGCGCAGTGGTTCGAGCGTAGACCGCTCGTCTCACTGCACATGGTTGCAGGTTCGATTCCCGGTGAGGTAAATTTCGGAAATGGCCTTTTCGTAATTTGCCCTGATCTGGGTGTCACTCGGAACGCCCCCAGTCCATTATACGGTACCCATAGTACAAGCGTTGCTTAGTTTAGGACCATACAGTTGGTGTGTCAGTCTGGCGATATTTATTTATTATTAATATTAAGGAGCAGATAAATTTCTAAAAGGTCTTTGAATTGCCTTTGAAAACTTTTGATATCTGTGGTTCACCGATTTCGACATGGCGGGGGAACGGCTGTGCCTCAGAACTCTGCGTACATAACTCTAAATTGAAAAAACCCCTGATGCGACGACTACTGCTACTACGATACAAAAGAGCTGATAATTTTCAAACGGCGTTCAAACTGATTTTCATGAAACATGGCTATGAACACTCTCGATCAGAATACCTTTCTAACACAAAAAACAAAATTAAAATCGGTTCATCCGCTTGGGCGCTGCGATGCCACAGACAGACACACAGATACACATGTTAAACTTATAACACCCCTCTTTATTCGTCGGGAGTTTAAACCGGAAAAACTGTAAATTTTTGTATATTTAGTGATTTACTAGTATCATATCCACCGTGATAATATTAAGAGTAAAATAAATGTATTAATAAACGCACTGCATACTATCTTAAATATTTTCAGATGTTGGATAAACTATAAAAATACTCGAAAATTTTGAATTTCGCTGGATAGACAATCACTTTATAATTGCCAGTTTTTCTGGTTATCTGTCGTTTTTGAAATGTTTAAGAGTAAGTTGGATATATTAATAAATGCATCGCATACGGTCTTTGTCGCCAATTACAAAATGTGCGCTTTATTATTTTCAGATTTTGAAAAATATCTAAAAATCTCCAAAAAAAATTAATTTCGCGATCTAGATGGGAGCTTTAGCCTTTAACATCTTTGCATTTTCACCTTCCAGCTCTATGGTCTATAGACCATAGATACTCTGTCGTTACCGAAGTTAATAGTTGCCCTCTCTATCTACAGGTTACTTGCCATTAACCCCGTGGTACACTAAGTGCAAGGCTATTAGAATATTATCTGTCTTTAATCGCGGTTTGATGGTTCATATTTCCGCGATATCTTGACTCGAGGCACAAGGTATTTTGTGCGTTAAGTGCAAGCGTGTGGACTCATAATCGTTAAGACTACGAGTATTGCAACGGTTTCGATGAGGTGCAATAGGACCATGTCTGTTCCTTATGATCCCTTGTTAATGATCACCGGGTGTTTACTTAAGGCCCGTATTCATAAATCGATCTCACAACTGCTTTTCAATCAGCTGTAACCGTCTTGTTTCTATGGCAATCAGCCCATACCAGCTATTTTTAACCCCCGACGAAAAACGACGGGTGTTATAAGTTTAACATGTGTATCTGTGTATCTGTGTATCTGTGTATCTGTGTGTCTGTCTGTGGCAACGTAGCGCCCAAGCTGATGAACCGATTTCAATTTTGTTTCTTTTGTTAGATAGGTATTCTGATCGAGAGTGTTCTTAGCTATGTTTCATGAAAATCGGTTCAGCCGTTTGAAGATCATCAGCTCTTTTGTAGGTTGAAAAAGCCACATTCACGGCCAAAACCAACTTCCACGGCTCGAATCCGATCGAAATTTGGGCTCATTGGAATAATATCTTTGCATCACTTGAGAACGGCTGAAACGATTTCGCTTTATTATATTTTTAAATGATCGTAATAGTCTGAACTGGCTTTTTACAATATTATAAATTTGAAAAGTTTCCCGGATTCTGGAAAAAAATTATATTTTATCAATTTTTATATGAGATTTGTGTATGAACTAAAGACGTTCCATAAGTCACGTGTCAAATGATGGATACGCGCACGCGTTAAATGTTGCTAATTGTCATGGAATATTACGCAATAATAATTCTAGAGGGCGCTGCTCCGCCATTGAGAAAAAATACAGAAAAGAAACTAATTTCATATAATTTTAGCGTTATTTGGACGTACTAGGTAAAGTATACATTTGATGAAAAGGTCGTCACATCGGGGGTTTTTAAATTTTCAATTTAGAGTTATATCATTGTCTCCCGCTTTGCATCGGAGGGATCTTTTTTTCTTCCAACTCCTCCTATTATTTCTTTCGTTTAATACCTGCGGGTTACAAGACAATTTAACTTTCAAATTTAACACACAATTTAACAATTTAACGGTCAAACCTCAACGTCATTATTGGTCACCATTGTCGATCCTGGCTTACAGGAGTTATAGTGGTGGGAGTGTGTGGCGGGACTAGACCCATTATAAAAAAAATATCGAACTCAAGTCTGAGAACGATCTTGATTACGCTTTATCAAGTCATGTTGTAGTCGTATGAAACAAGAATGACATTACCAAGATCTCTCTTAGATTTGAGATCGATTCATTAATGAGTCGATCTCAAATGGGTTACGCAAGAGCTTGATGAAGTTATCATTGGGATCGAAAAGGTCACATTTCGAATTATTATTTTTCGAAAGATAATGTTAGTAACCATTATTTAGCAACCTTTTGAATGCCGCAGCATTGAGGGTATTAAATTAATAAAATAATGTAACATAATGTCTATATTTAATGGTAAGTACACGACGCAAGGTGCTTCTGTGGCGACAAGTAAGTCGCTTGTTTACACCGGCCGTACGTGACCAATTTGACAATAATTTTCAACTTTTAACATTCCGCGACAATTCATGGTCCGTTGAAAATAAATAATGAATATGAGAAATAATTGTTTCTGCCTACCGTAATTATGTTGATTCCGCTTACTGTCGGCGGTCGGTTTTATGGAAATGACGGACAACAGTGGTGGCGGCCTCGCGGCCAGCTTTGATTGCGGCCTACGGTCCGATGATTGAATCCGCTGCGCTCATTGTGACGAAGGCTTTATTTAAGTTCTACGAAAACAATCGGCGTAAAGTAACTATTAGGTACGTATAGCTGCGTTTCGTACGATGACCCCAACCCCCTTCGCCTCCCTCTATCCTAGTCCCCTTCAAGTACGCAACGTGCGAGTAATGCCTTTGGTATTGCAAGCATCTATAAGCTACGATCACTGCTTAGCATCAGGCGTGGTGTACGCTTGTTTGCCGACTTTTTTATTCTAATAGAACAAAAATTGTACTAAAACTAAAAACATTGAGGATATCCCGGATTTTATTGCCACCAGGGCAGTGCTACGTTGCAGCGGGCTGACATTGACAGTTAATAGTTATGACAGTTTCTCTCTCTGGCCTCGCGATAATTCGTAATTGTAGTTAGATTACACCTATTATGCAGCAGATACTTGAACAAAACCTTAACATAAAACGAGCCCATTAAAATTGATTTCATGTCTTTTGAAATATAAAATCAATATGGATATTTTGACCCTAGGGACAAGCGCGATGCCCATTTGGAGAGAAAGTAGAAAGTGTGGTGTCTGCCCGCCCCACTCGCGACACTCGGATTATGAGCGGCGCTATCCGAACCCATCATTGACCAGGGGTCGGCAGTTATATCGCCATTTTAGTTCTCACAGTAGATGGTATAGTTATTAAAAGAGAAAGTTATTTGTTCACTAAAGTTCGTGGGGTAGTGACAAATTTTATGTGGGATTCTTACAAAACAGTAAACTGACCATATTATGAGTGTAGTCCACCAACCCCATGGAGAACCAGCAATGAATTTAACTTATTAAATGTAGTGGTACTTTATTACCGTAACTAGTTTATGCCCGCGACTTCGTCCGCGTAGTATTTAACTTAACAAAAAAATCGGGATTATCGGGATAAAAAGTATCCTATATGTTAATCCCGGTTATAAACTATTTGTGTTCCAAACTTCATCCAAATCCGTTCAGTAGTTTTTGCGTGAAAGAGTAACAATCATACATCCACACTCACAAACTTTCGCATTTATAATATTAGTAGGATTATTATTTTTAAACGACTTAGAAAATAAACGATTGCATGTTTGTTTCAACCCCAAAACTTTTAGTCGACTCGTTAAAATGATTGTCTATGCTCTTATTCGAAAGCCGTCCGTCACCGGTTTTACGAACAACATCATAAACTAACCACAAAAGTAATAGGCAATTACCTACGTAAGTTAACCAGATAGAAACCAAACAAAAGTAATAAGCAATTAGGCAGGTTTACTGGATGCAATACGAAATAACAGAAACAGTTGTTCAAACACAATGAGGTACAACAACGGTGCTCACCACTATCGACCACATAACGACGCCAGTGGATACCGCTCTAAACCGCGAAATCTAATCTATTTATACGTTCTTAGCCTGTAAGTTATTTCACTGAAGAGATACGTACGTAAGTATGCTAGTTAAGAATCTTGTAAACAAGTCACTGCAGCAATAGTTTCCATGCAAGGATTGATAAGTAAATAGATTCGGATCGACGGTTTCCACATTCGACCCCGCGTTTCTATCCTCGAATCTTTAAGTAAGCTGCCTTATTAAGTAGCCTGTCTCTCTAAATCAGGCGTCAGATCGTTGTGTGTAGTAGGTTGGTATGATTTAAGTCAAGTACCAAAGTAGGAAGAAAATAAATGTCGCTTAGTCTACACGCCAACGTTATGACCCTGCAATACGTAAATTATGCCCGGACTTCTGAAAAGGTTGCGTCCAAGTCGTTGAGGCTTAAGTTTAATGGTATATATGAGGTGCTTGCTGGGGTCAACTGGTTCACATTACGAGACATAATCTTCACGGTAGTATAGACAAGCTGTAGTTAATTGACTTCAGCTCATATACGGGCTGGCACGACCGGGGTAGTACCACCCTGTCACAGAAGATCGGCGTAATGTAGCTATTTATAGTTGCGTTTACTAAATCCCGACCTTTTCCCTCCCTCTGTTCCACTCCCCTTAAGTCGGCAAAGTACAAGCAATGCTTTTGATATTGCAAGCATCTATTAGGCTACGATATTATATAAATACTAGCTGAGCCCGCGACTTCGTCCGCGTGGAATTTAAATTAACAAAAAAGCCCGCTCCCGCGTTCTGAGCCCGCGCGACAGGACCCATTTTTTTAAATTTTGTTTTTGTAAAATAAAAGTAGCCTAAGTTACTCCTTATAACATCAGCTATCTGCCAGTGAAAGTCCCGTCAAAATCGGTCCAGCCGTTTCGGAGGTTACCCGGAACAATCACACAGACAGACAGACAGAAAGACAGACAGACAGACAGACAAAAAAAAATTAAATCGCGTTTTTGTTATAGGTGTCGTATGTACTTTCATATGCATTTAGTGAAAAGGTGTTATTTTGATATTACAAACAGACACTCCAATTTTATTTATTCGTATAGATAACGATATAAATCCGTGTAGCACACCTCTAACACTTGAAATGTCAATAGCCCCAAGTACGCACTAAGTCCATTCCGCAACCCTATCATTACCTCACGTAATACCTCATACATATTTGTAACAATCAGCAAATAGTTGCCGGCAGACAATGCGAGGGTTTATGACGCGGAAGCTGTCCTAATGACGGCAGAAGTGGGACGCGAAGCGGGCCGAGCGAAATTATTGGTTGGGCCAGGTGTTTCGTGAGCTGGCAGTGTGGGGTTGCCAGGTTTCTTGCGCAGCGTGGGAGATTAAAAATATATTTTTAAATTAATCGATGTTTTTTACATGTATCCCGTTTCGAGCAGTTTGTAACGAATCGAGCAATATAACGATTATTTAGTTAAATTCAGGTTCTATTTTTGAATATTCTTCGTTTGAATTAGTTCTGTCATTACCATTAGGGACGTACAGGGTGTCCAACATGCTAGGATGTTGGACACCCTGTACGTCAAAGTTGTCCCGGGATAATTAAATTTCAAATGAGACTTAGAAAACGGCGCAAAAAAGGGGTAAGCCTACTCATAGATCCTGAACTACAAAGGAGTTGGTTAGGAGCGCAATCATAAAAAAAATAAATTAAAATTGTTTAGGTCCCCATAAAAGCGAAAAGACTGCTAGGCTGTTTGCAGTTCATAATTCACCAAAATATACTTAGTAAGAGCAGATAAACCCAGGATTATATTTTTGTATGGAAGCTTTCGTCATAATATCTAGAATTAAATCTATTTCAAGTGTCCCAGTCTCACCAAAGTTGTCAATATGGTGACCCTATACGCTTAAGACACAGCTTCCTACTGTTGTCCATTTGTTGGATAATGTGTTCAGCCATTATTTTGCTTCGACAAGTCTAAATTATTGTTTATGGTCGTGCCTCCTGCATCCGCCAGTCTCGGCTACAAGACAGTGATATTTACATTCATTGGCATGCGAGAGAGACTACCTATTTAAGTATTAATAGGTAGGTATGGTTACATTCGTAGAATTAGGGATTTCTTGACCTTTCCAGCATTGCTTCCCTGTGTTGTAGGGGACACTTCGCAATGGCCTTTGCCCAGGAGTTTAGTAGACCCATAATGCCCTTTTATAGTTTATCGTAGCAAGGTATTTTGGTTACAGTATAATAGGAAAGCAGAATGCATGAAATTGTAAGACTTTTAAATACTTTTTCTACGACGGTAACAGTGTCGTTTGCCTTTGCCGTGTCATACTCGAGCTCCATGACACATGTCACGGCAATGTTGAGTATAATGCCTTGATCAAGACTAGTGATGTGCCGACCAATATTCCCGGGAAAATACATTACTATCCACACGACGCTACCTAAGTTCAGCGTTATATTTAGCAGCCTATCGTAAATTAATCCTAGCTAAACATCGTACCATCATAGCAGGTGTGTTAAGTTTTAAATTGTGAGGTGTCAAAATAAACCATGTTTTCGTACGCGGCCTTCGGTCGCAAGCAGCAATTTGCACCACACTCGTAGACCCTGCGGTTCTCTGAATTACGACGAAGGAAAATAAAAAATGCTGTAAACCATTCGTTTTACATGGTATTGAAGTTTAATTAACAAAGCATGATTTGTGGAAATTAAATTGTCGGTAATTTTAAAAAATCTTTTTTTTATACGAGAATATTTTTTTGTACAACTCTATAAGTCTCATGCTATATAAAACCAGGTTAGTTAAGCCCTACTTTTAATGTTTGAAAAAAAAAGGAGAATGTTTTATTTGTAACGGCAACCTTCCATATAATGTGCCTAGCGGTGTATTAGAGACTCATGCAAATAAATACCTGTATCCTATCATTATGAACTCAATATAGAAACTTTAATGGCAAACTCGTTCGTGATCCAACCGTTAGATGTCACTATAACAACTGTCATCAAGTATGACATTTAATTTTAGAAACCCTTTAACTAACTTCCTTTGCTTCCAAACGCTATTTTGAGCACTAACGTTCAAAAATAAAGTTCAAAATGGATTGTCAGATCTCGGCAACAGGTGTAAAAAATAAAATGGACATGCCTTACAAGGGAGCGGCACTCGAGAGTCGGTGTTGTAAAATACCAATTTACTTTAACAATATGGCTATTTACTTGCAGCGTTTCGTTTCCTTTTAAGGTTTGGTACATTTAGGCTAGCGGCTCGTATAATGCTTCGTATGGCTACCAAGTAGGTATCCGGTGGAACAGTCCGAATAATAGCGACAGAAAAACATACATATTGACGGGCATTTACTTATTTGTCGAAATCTCGAAATTAATTTGAAATATCACTTAAACAATATAATGCAAACTACATAAACTACTTATACCTATTTTGTGATCTGACAGACCAGAATCTAATTATGATTTATGATTGACAGATTCATGACATAACAATAAAAAAAAAATTACATAGTTATGGTAAAGTGTTTTTAATGAAATAAGAAGTGAAGTACCTACCCTTGCAAACCGATACAAAGTAATTGATTTTTACTTCGACTTGACTTCCTAATTATCCCGATTTATTGTTGAATATATTGGCTACACTAAAACCGCTGGAAGGCAATATAAATATAGCGGGTTAGCATCTTGGCTAAGGCCAGTCGATTATTCGTTGTCTATTAGTGTTATTAGAGGGCCATCTGCGCTCACATCTCGTCATTGGCCCTGTTTAGCAAGCAAATGTACTGATAACATCGTTTTTATGACATCTTTGAATGCGCAAGACCATGATGGAATAAGATTAGAATTGATTTTAAATGGCGTCGACGCAGATAATAGTGTCGCGTGCATTAACATCTAATATTGTTGTTAAGTGGTTGGATGTTTCTAGTTTATGGAGTATATGATGGAAGGAAGAAACCAGAAGCTTTTATGATCCATCAAAAGCCCAGTATTTAATCTGACATCATCCGGTTTGCCTGAAAACAAGTGGTTTATTGTTGGAAATGATCGTTAAGGCTAAAGCGCCCATCTAGCCCGCGAAGTTCAAATTTTTTGAGTTCTTTTAGAATTTTTTCAAAATCTGACAATAATAAAAGACAAATTTTGTAATTCGCGAAAAATACCGTGTGCAGTGCATTTATTAATATATCCAACTTACTCTAAAACATTTCAAAAACGACAGCTATCCAGATAATCTGGCAATTTTTGTATATTTAGTGCTTTACTAGTATCATATCCACCGTGATAATGTTTAGAGTAAAATAAATGTATTAATAAATGCACTGCACACGGTCTTTTTCGCGAATTACAAAATTTGTCTTTTATTATTGTCAGATATTGAAAAATTTCTAAAAGAACTCAAAAAATTTGAACTTCGCGGGCTAGACAGGCGCCTTCACCTTAAACAGAACATTTAATTAGTTCTACCTATTACTTTAGACTTATATATCAGAGGGTTATATTGTTTAACATTTCCTAGAATGTGTAGCGTTAACAACTAGCAAATAGATATATATTTTTCTCTTTAAAAGTGATGTGCCGTTACCATTACTGCGAATATAGACCCGTATTATTAAATCGATTTCAAATCTGAGAGTGATCTTGGAAATGTAATTTTTATGTCAAAAGCGTACTCAAGACCACTGTCAGACTTAAGATCGATTTATTAGTACGCGCCATAATATCTCCAAATATTCCCGTGCCATTCATAGTCAAGTTTCCCAATTCCCCATATTCCTGAGAACGGTACATATCTAATTTCGAGTGCGTATACCACCCTGGTGATTTTCACCGCCCGCTCTTATGTTATCACTATAATTTCAGTCCACAGAATTACCTACGTAAACATGTTTTTTTTTTTTTTTTTGATATGACAATACGTTGTTGGCCAGAGTGGCCATAACAACTTCACCCGGACAGAGGGCGAGCGCAAGTGCGCTCCAGCCAGAGGGGCAGGGGGGCAGCTAGCTCAAGGGCGCCACAAGGGACACGACCTCGGCTTGGGCCGCTGCCAGGAGAGGTGGCGAGGGTAAATCTACCACCGGATCGGAACGCGAATAAACATGGTGTTGATCATTAGTAAATTTGAGATTTACTTAACTAAAACTGAAAAACGCAAAGACTAATTTATTAACGACTCAAGTAGTGGATTTTACAACTATGGTATTTAATTAAAGTGACTTTTATGAGTAGGATACGGTAAATTAATAGGGATAGCCGGTGGATAAGGTCAAATTGCCACATTCAGATAATAAGTACACTTACTATGCGTTTATGAATAGGAGAATAGATGCCCTGTTTGGCATTGAAATATGCGACTACATTAGCTTGCGAAAGTCGGATGCAGCAAAGAAAAAACTCAACTTTCGTTTCTATCAAACTTCAAAAAGGAGACTCTTATTTTCTCCGCGTATTTTTGCGATTTTTCCAAAAACTATAGAAATGTTTTTTGATTATTTCACTAGGGTAAACTACATAGTATTATATAACATCTTTATGGGAATATTTTGATGTAAGTACCTTTATACAATTGTGAACACAAGAAACAAAATCCACTACAAAAACAGTCCACAGCGCTAAAATATTAGAAACAATACATTAATTTTATTATTCGGCATCGGTGTTAACTATGTATCTTCTCATATTGACTCAGGGTTCCAAACTTAAATTGTCACCGAGACTACAACATATAAAATTAATTGATTATTTATAGCCTTTAAGCGTTTTAGTGCACTGTTTTCAAAGTCGGTGATTTATGGTGGAGGCGCCTGCCTAGCCCGCCAAATTCAAAATTTTCGAGTATTTTTATAGTTTATCCAAAATCTGAAAACATTTAAGACAACATTTTGTAATTGGCGACAAAGACCGTATGCAAAGCATTTATTAATATATCCAACTTACTCTAAAACATTTGAAGAACGACAGATAACCAGAAAAACTGGCAATTTTTGTATATTTAGTGATTTACTAGTATCATATCCACCGTGATAATATTTAGAGTAAAATAAATTTATTAATAAACGCACAGCATACTGTGTTTGTCGCAAATCACAAAATGTTGTCTTAAATGTTTTCAGATTTTGGATAAACTATAAAAATACTCAAAAATTTTGAATTTCGCGGGCTAGACAGGCGCCTTCACCTTATCTATTTGACGCAAACGAAATTCAAACTCCAAGGTTAGGTAATTCACCTCCACGGTTGTAAGAAAGACCTATACAAGGTCTAACAATGTATAAGGTATTAGCCGAGCAAGACGGCAGTTAATGGTACTACAGATGGATTCCTTCTAAGCTTGAATAAACTGAGTCCCTTCCTTGCGTCAAGGACTGCATCCTCAATGTTTACAGTAAACTCGTAACCGGTTCGGTACGTAAACGTTCCGACACTTGTTGAATCATAATTTTAACGCGCCGATAAACAAGGAAGGATGCGTCAGCTCACATAATGTGCGGCACATTGTTATAAATATGCATCCCTGATTCATCGGTGCTGGTTGGCTGCCAAACGACAATGATCCGTGTTGCCGGCTATAGTTTATCCATTCTGTTAAGCCACTTGTGACATGCAACACACGTTACAGATCACACACGGTGTAACGTCGATCACGTTACGTGACACCACACACTTGTTACGTCACACACGAAACACACGTTACGTTCAGGGAACATTTCTAGCATCCGCTGAGCTCTCGTTATCATCGACGTCAATAATGAAGAGAGATCAAGTTATGCCGTAACTGTTCCTAGAGATTTGCAGCCAACTGTGGCTGCAGCATTGATGTTATGTCAGTGATAGCTATGTGTCGTTCTAAATAAAAAATAATGATAGCTGTCAATGTCAATAAAACCGTTGCTATGGTAACAATAAAGTGATGCATTGGAGGTTTTACTAATAGTTGGATGTTGTTGTGTACTTCAAACCATTTTAATAACTCAATCTCAAGTCTGAGAGCGATCTTGAGTATAGGTTTGAGTATCGCTCTTGACTCGAGATCGATTTATCAATACGATACAATTATTGATAGGTGTGCATCTCGAGTTGGTCCAACATAGATCTCCTTACAATGCATATATGGGTCGTCGACTGTACCCACCATTCGCGGGTAAGTGCACATTGTTTTTGAATTATTACAAGTTTATTGTTGGACGCAGTTGGACGGCAGCGTGCGTTCTCACTCGAGTTTTCATTGTTTCTTCAGCTTACTCACCGGCTTGTGTTTTCAGTTCTAGGGCACGGAACAAAGTAAGTGATAGGGTTGATTCATGCGGTTGATGTTATTTGCATTATTACAAGACTGTACCGATGCTTTGTCTGAAGAATAAGTAACCGGCATACAATTACAAAAAATATAACCGACTAGCTGAGCCCGCGACTTCGTCCGCGTGGAAATTAACTTAACAAAAAAGCCCGCTCCCGCGTTCTGAGCCCGCGCGACAGGACCCACTTCTTTAAATTTTGTTTTTCTAAAATATAAGTAGCCTAAGTTACTACTTATAACATCAGCTATCTGCCAGTGAAAGTCCCGTCAAAATCGGTCCAGCCGTTTCGGAGATTACCCGGAACAAACACACAGACAGACAGACAAAACATTTTTAAATCGCGTTTTTGTTATAGGTGTCGTATGTACTTTCATATGCATTTAGTGAAAAGGTGTTATTTTGATATTACAAACAGACACTCCAATTTTATTTATTTGTATAGATAATAAATATCGCCAGACTGACACACCAACTGTATGGTCCCAAACTAAGCATGCTTGTAGGTACTATGGGTAGTGACACCCAGACCTGGGCAAATTACGAAAACCACCATGGGCTATGAGTCGAGCGGCCTACGCTCGAATCACTGTGCCAAAGTCGTCAAATTTGTCACAAGTCACAACTTCCATCCAATGGCCAAAGAGTTTGTTTTTTGGTAGGTAGGTGAGTACCTGCAACATTTTTAGCATTTACTTTTCCATAATTTTGATAATGCACGATAATCAAGAGATATCTTATTATAATAAGACCATATATCCTACTAATATTATAAATGCGAAAGTTTGTGAGTGTGGATGTATGTATGTATGTATGTATGTATGTATGTATGTATGTTTGTTACTCCTTCACGCAAAAACTACTATACGGATTTGGATGAAATTTGGAACACAGATAGATTATAACCGGGATTAACATATAGGATACTTTTTAACCCAATAATCCAATACTACGCGGATGAAGTCGCGGGGCACAGCTAGTATATAATAACTGTGAATAGTTTATTCAGCATCTAACTGCAACAAATCTTAGTTTAAATGCATGAATATCTCCTCGCGTGTGTCCGCTTAGGTACATTTTATCTGATGCGGCGAGTATACCCTGCCTGCGTATCATTCCGATGTTCGATTACAGATGCAAACTTACATTTACATGTACTAAACCTTATTTTAAACATAGAAGCACCTTATTTTCAAACGCTCAAGATCGAAAATCATTGCAATTTTTAAATTTTCCATCTTTAGAACCCAGAAATGCATTTGGAAATGAAACAACACAATTTTGGGTCTTTAAAACCCATAACTATTCCTAATGAACAAGTATATAAGGCCGTAAATATCTCAATTTTCAATATTCGAACGGTAAATGAGCATGGTTATTAACATCCGCGTTGACACGTCTCGTATCAAGCCGCGGATCTTGCGGATGCCGCGGCGCGTGTTTTCCGCAATTTGCATTTCAACTTGTCTATGGCACACTGGCAACGATTAATCGGGTTCTTAGTGGGATAACACACGAGCTGGAATTTCTGGACGATTCTTTTTTCAGACGAATTAAAAGACGGTAAGATAAGTACTCAAATATTTTGTTTGTTTTACCGTTTAAATTATTGGTGCTTTTTCATTTAACAAGTCGGTAAACAAGCGTAGGACCCGCTTGATGTTAAGCGGTTACCGTTGTTTATGGATGCTTTAAATACTAAAGGCAATGTTCGCACGTTTCCGACCTGAAGGGAAGTGGAACAGAGGGAAGGAAAGGGACGTAGGAGTTGGCCATCCAACTATCTCACTCATCGTACGAAACGGTGTAATAATAACTACTTTACGCCGATCTTCTGTGTGAGAGTGGTATTACCCCGGTCAAGCCGACCCACTACCACCAAAAATATCAAATACTGTTGCAGCCAGAGACTTTACAGTTCTCGCTTCCATCGTTACGTTGACAGCCATTCTTATTTCATCATCATAGTTGTTTGATCATAAAAAAATAAAACGCGAAAGTAACATCTAATGTCTATGGTAACATCCCCGTTGACAGGTGTTTTTTTTAAACCTACAAAGGGCGCGCGAGACTGAACCGCCAGTCTTCATCAGGTTATAATTTGAAAGGCACTAATAACCAGTTTCCGGGCTGTCCTCTTTGAACCGAACTGTGTTGTAAGTTGGTTTAGGATAATTTGATCAGAGCCGCCCGACGTGCGGTGTAGGGTTACCCTTAAAATTAGAAATAGAAAAACAATTAAGAAACGGTGCTCGGTGTTTAGGTAGGCAGACAAGTTGGCAAGACAATTGAAAACCCTTAATATATACAGTTATCATTAATTTCCTGTGGCATTATAGAGCGCTTTTATTGTGCAAATGCTATATAACGCCATTGTTAGTGTATTTGAGACTTGAATCTCGAAATGCTGATATAAAACAAAATCAAACGAAGTATCGGAATATCATTTGTTCAAAATCTACTAAGCTATCCCATAGACTAGACATCATTGCATTTTACATTTTACGTCACTCTTAATAGGGTTGTCACTAATGCGTTTAACGAAGGTTTAACGTCACATTCAAACTATGAATAAACTTGGAACTAAAATATGTATAAAAGTGATATACAAAGTAGTTACATACGAACCAGTACTTTCTTTTGGAGATCCCGTAGCCCCTCTGACGTGCTGAAGGCAGCCTCTGGGGAGGTTTTAGTGAGTAAGAATCCCATATACCCCAAGCCTCCTGCAAGAGGTCTGGACATCTTCTGAAGATTTCCTTCCCGCAACAAAAGATGGTACATAACGTAGATACATCTGATCTGGACTGGTTTTACGGCCAATATTAATAAATTGATCTCAAGTCTGAGAGCGGTCTTGAGTACGGTTTCGACGTGTAATTTTGTACTGTTATGATAGGTATAGGAACGACATTTCCAAGATCGCTCTCAGACTTAGATCAATTTATTAATACGGGCAAAATATATCCATGTCAACATGTAATCTACTTGCTTTGCCTTAAGGTGGAGGCGCCTGTCTAGCCCGCGAAATTCAAAATTTTCGAGTATTTTTGTAGTTTATCCAAAATCTGAAAACATTTAAGACAACATTTTGTAATTGGCGACAAAGACCGTATGCAATGCATTTATTAATATATCCAACTTACTCTAAAACATTTCAAGAACGACAGATAACCAGAAAAACTGCAAATTTTTGTATAAACTATAAAAATACTCAAAAATTTTGAAATTCGCGGGCTAGACAGGCGCCTCCACCTTAAAGGTATTGCATGACAAAGTAGCAGCCCTATACTGAAACGCGTCTGCATCTTACTCAACCCCTTTGATCTTTTA
The DNA here is from genome assembly GCA_905147325.1 of Notodonta dromedarius. NCBI lineage: Eukaryota > Metazoa > Arthropoda > Insecta > Lepidoptera > Notodontidae > Notodonta > Notodonta dromedarius. Next base: position 9,243,914 of record LR990172.1, read on the forward strand.
CAGATATTAGTTCTACCTTAATATTGGTCAGTGTTAAATCACAGTTAAACCGTTCCGAACATCCGTGAGTCTAGTTTATGATAATTATTATTGGGTATACTTAATCAATGATCTTTAAGCGGCAGTTTGGTTGGAGTGCATAACTTGAATTATATTCCCTCGGGCTCTTAATGGTCACTGAATGTTGCTTCGCCTGCGACTCCGTTCGCGATTGTTTTTGTTTTTAATGAAGTGGTGCGTCAGGGGTAAAAAGTATTCCAATTATAAACCGAAAATGAAAATAAAAAAAAAACTAGATGGACAAAATCTCTATTAGCGATCGAAATTCAACTTTTTCGATACTGGGTATTAGCCTTTTTATCCAAACAAGTTTTTTTAATTCGGGTAATCAGCATTCGCTCGGCCCTCATCACTGCATCTATATTCAACGCGCCATCAAAACAGTTATTGTTATTCAAAATCTGAATATACAAAACAATCGGCTTTGCATTCAAATATAGCCGACCCGATTAACGATTCACGTTGCATGCGCGCGCGCACACAATCAAATACACATCGGCAATCGGATAATCGTCAGCATCGATACAAAGAGAAGATATCGATCTCGATCGATCCATTCCGATGCATCGATACGCATTGCGCTGTGACGTTGACAAATTGCATCTTAAAGAACTTTATGGTCGACAAATTGAGGCTACCTGTATTTATTGCGGTGATTTCCGTGGAAGGAGAATTCTCTAGATAAGCTTATCGATATATTTTTATCGATTCGATATCGATCTTTGATTCAATGTACGGCATTCGCCGCTTCTGGTGGTGTTTATGGGGTCCCGTCGTAAATGCTTTTGGGGTGATTAATGAAGTAATAAATTTTACTGATTGGAATCGATGCTACGGTCAGTAATTGTGAGCATCGGTGTTTATTGAAGTGCGGCCTAATATTTATTGTGTTTCGGCTTTATGAAAGTGTCTTCGAGTTTATCATGTAGGTATATCTCGCTAAAATGTACTAGACTTATTAAATTTATGAACTTCGTCCTAGTTATGGTATTATCTTCATTACATAAAGTCTAAAAGGGATAAAATGAACGTCATTAATATATAAGTACATAGATAATTATGACCATATTTTATTAAATGTATCACCTACATTTATTAGTCTATGCTCCTACCATAAACCCATTGCAAGTCGAAACTTTCACAATATTAAAAGTAGCGGTTGTTCCAAATATGTTTGTATATTGGAATATCTGTGACGACCGCTAGGCGCAGATGTTAGAGCGTAGGCCGCTCGGCTCACTGCACCGGGTTGCGGGTTCGATTCCCGCCGTGGCAAATTTCGCGTAATTTGCCTAGGTCCATTACGGCACACATAGTACAAGCGTTGCTTAGATTGAGACCATACAGTTGGTGTGTTAGTCTGGCGATATATATTTTTATTTATGTATTTGTTAGGGTTTACTCTCGTTATAATGGTACGGATCGTTCCTCCATGTCAACGACTTGTGACCGTTGTTACTACACCGATGTTTTTGGCACTCACGCGACTCTGCTGTTCACATATTAACATAGAGCTAGGGCTGTCTCAAATTAAACTATGCTTTGTGATACTAAATTACTAGAGGATTATTCTCTCTTACTTCTAAGTGACAATGGTGTTGCCTGTTCACATTGTGATGCTGTTCTTGAGAATGTACCTACACCATCTTTCATTCTATTGCAAAGAGGGATCATTTTGTTTCATGCCGGATCCGGAACCGGTGGTCGATTCTGACTGTTTCATAAGTGCTTTGTTGGCTTGCATTAATAAAAATATCTTGAATTTGAAACGTCGTGATTTGTCTTACGTCGGTATTAATAAACCAATAATAATAATATATAATAATTTAGCCCTTTTGACGTCCCACTGCTGGGCACGGGCCTCCCCTCAACATGACGGGGATTCAGGCCATTATCCACCACGCTGGCCCAGTGCGGGTTGGCGGATTTCACATGTCTTTCGAAAATTGGTTAGATCTTCTAAGACATGCAGGTTTCCTCACGATGTTTTCCTTCACTGTAAGCAAGTGATAATCATATAGAAATTATGATTCGCACATACATTTCGAAAAATCCAGCGGTGCGAGCCGGGATTTGAACCCAAGACCTGGTGCCCGCAAGACGCGTGCTTTATCCAATCGGCTGTCACTGCTTTATTATAATAAACCAATGTCATTCTAGAAAATGTAATTATGTTCAGACGCTTCAGAGGTTACAGTACTTAGAATATTTGTCACAACTTCCATATGGCGGCTTTAGAACATATAATTATAATGGTCTATAAAACAACGTAGACTGTGTTTACTAGTAGAAGGCAGTAATGGAAAAGTTTGTAATTTTTTTATAATATAATAGGTACTTGAGTTGGCGGGGAAAAAAAGACAAAACGTATTCGAATTTCAATAAAAAATATTCTAATTTATTCTTTGCGCGATACTCAAGTAGGTATTATTTCAGAGTTTTAAACACCTGCATGCTACATAGTAAATAAAAAAAAGAAAGCAATATAATTTAGCCTCTAGCCACAACTAACGCTTATAACTACAAAGTAATTAATAACAACCATACTAACATTAATTTGTCCCACAAACAGTCTACAATGTCCAACATTAATTCCCAGTCAAGCCGTCTAGAAATAACTTTTTCTGTCAACCCTAGGTGCACATGAAACGGGCCGCTATCGCGATCAAAGACGCCGCTGCCTTTCGGCATGCCGGCCGCGGTTGAGGCGCGACCACACTGGACTGACAGAAAAACTTGTAGAAAATAAAGGAATAAATAGTTACGACATTTTATGGTAAGAAATGTGGTGCTTGGAGAAGGATATAAATGGTCTTCATGCATCAGATTGGTGTGAGATGCCGGATGGATAATAATATATACTTATTTGAAATCATTATACAGGTTGAAACGGAAAGGGTATACTTTTTTTCCAAAACTTAACTTTGTAATTTTAAAGCTATCAGCTATGGAGGAAACTTGAATCACAAAAGGGATACAGCTCAATCAGTGGATCAAGGGATCAAGGGATCAGTGATTCAACTTTCCCCTAAAGCCGATAGGTCATAGCGGTTTGTGATAAACGTCTTTTCTGCGCGTTTAACCTTGTTTTTGGAAGCGCTTACTTGTATTTGCGCGCCTTTTGTGACACGCGCTACTCGTACGAGTGTTGACGCGCTTATAAGCTCATCGGAATCCATATTGCTACTGTCTGAAACCACCGGTTCGAGCGAACACGCCAGAATAAACCCATGTCCGCGCGTTCGGTTTTTTTACGACTCGGTCGGTGTATACGACCTTATACGGGCTTAAAAAACACTAATCTGAAAGCGCTCTTAGAGTTAAAATTTAAAGTTACAAAATAGTACACAACTTCTTGATTTACTACATTTATTTTACACACATTAATAAAGTCTAAACAACACGAACGGTTTTGAAAATTGGAACGATTTTTACTATTGTAATATATTTATATTATGTACATAGTTTAAAATATATTTTAAGATAGGTAAGTCCCCTTTCGTCTATTCAGACTAAGTCCTGTGGACTGTCCCTTACCATGACAATGCTCTCTTAGCACTGCATGCTTTATAACGCAGAGCTACTTATTGCGCTACCAAATGTTTCATAAAACTAACTAGGCTATACAGATAATATTATACACGGAATATTTCCCGTTTCTAGGTATAACTGTACAAATAGCTTACAGTAGCAAGTACATTACTGTTTTATTGTTACATGAGACTTTATGCGAATAGCAATGGTCCCATTAAGATAGATAAGCTGTGAGTTCGTTAGCCAGTGTTGTCAATGATGTCGTCTAAAAGGGACTTAAGGTGAAGGCGCCTGTCTAGCTCGCGAAGTTCAAATTTTTTGAGTTCTTTTAGAAATTTTTCAAAATCTGACAATAATAAAAGACAAATTTTGTAATTCGCGTAAAAGAACGTGTGCAGTGCATTTATTAATACATTTATTTTACTCTAAATATTATCACGGTGGATATGATACTAGTAAATCACTAAATATACAAAAATTGCCAGATTATCTGGATAGCTGTCGTTCTTGAAATGTTTTAGAGTAAGTTGGATATATTAATAAATGCACTGCACACGGTCTTTTTCGCGAATTACAAAATTTGTCTTTTATTATTGTCAGATTTTGAAAATTTTCTAAAAGAACTCAAAAAAATTGAACTTCGCGGGCTAGGTGGGCGCTTTAGCCTTAACAAAACTGGCACGTAATATCATCGGTGGTAGAGCCGAACTGAGCCGTAAGCCGGATCACCCCCAAACCCCCCCCCCCCCCCCCCCACTTCTCCGCTGTCATATTTTGTTTATTTAACAAAGGGTATACACACAACATGTGCATTGGTCTACGACCGGGTCCATTTTATCTATACTCTATACAAATAAATAAAATTGGAGTGTCTGTTTGTAATATCAAAATAACACCTTTTCACTAAATGCATATGAAAGCGACACCTATAGCAAAAACGCGATTTAAAAAAATTTTGTCTGCCTGTGTGTTTGTTCCCGGTAATCTCAGAAACGGCTGGACCGATTTTGACGGGACTTTCACTGGCAGATAGCTGATGTAATAGGGAGTAACTTAGGCTACTTTAATTTTTGAAAAACAATTAGGGTTCCGCGTAAAAAAATAAAAACACATGAAATCAAAGAGTATCTCCGAAACGGGTGGACCGATTTTGACGGGACTTTCACTGATAGATAGATGATGATATAAGCAGTAACTTAGGCTACTTATATTTTAGAAAAACAAAATTTAAAGAAATGGGTCCTGTCGCGTGGACAGTACGCGGGAGCGGGCTTTTTTGTTAAGTTAAATTCCACGCGGACGAAGTCGCGGGCTCAGCTAGTTTAAGAATAAAATCAGACTCCATTTCTAAATGCTATCAGTCTGCAGTCTTTTACGGTGGTAGAGCCAAGCTGTAGCCAGTTGACTACAGCTCATATACGGGCTGGCTCGCCCGGAGTAGTACGACCCAATCACATAAGGTCGGCCTAAAATAGCTATAATACGACCGCTTGGCGCAGTGGTTCGAGCGTAGGTCGCTCGGCTCACTGCACATGGTGGTGGCGGGTTCGATTCCCGCCGGGGCAAATTTCGGAAATGGCCTTTGCATAATTTGCCCTGGTCTGGGTGTCACTGGGATCGCCCACAGTCCATTGTAAGGTACCCATAGTACAAGCGTTGCTTAGTTTGGGACCATACTGTTGGTGTGTCAGTCTGGCGATATTTATATTTATTTATATTATATAATAGCTGTGCTTAAAAGATAAGTATTATGATTACTAGCACTGTTCGATGGGCTGTAACCTAGGATGATTTAACCAAATCGTTCTAGGCTGTAAAACTTTAGTTACTAACATAAATAACGGTAATATCCCTGAAATAGCTGAACATATTTCTATGAAATAACTATTCCAACCAGTTTATCCTCTTAATTTTATAGTGTCTATTTACTCAGTCCATTATGTCTATCCATTTAATATTAAGTAGCCATAAAGGGTTTTATGACGTAAGTAAATATGATGGAAAATAAATTAATATAATATATGGCATATAAAACAATATTTTTATATTATGGAATTATAATTAATCAGTATAAGAATGGAATAATCATATTCATATATACCTTTATTAATACTTCTTTATTATTATCTCCAATCAAGTTCTAACTAATTTATATCATAATAATTAATATCGTTGATAAACATAGTATACTAGGTGAAACAAAAAGGGTATACTATTTTTTTTGCAACTTTACTTTGTAAATCTGAAACTATCGGGGACAGTTGAAGTACTAACGGTTTTGTAGACTTGTGTAATCTATCAACAGCTGTATTCCTATAACACCTTTTGTTTTTCAAGTTTCCTCCAAAGCTGATAGTTTTAGAATAACAAAGTTAAGTTTTGAAAAAAGTAAACCATTTCTGTTTCAACCTGTATATAGGTAGTCTTTCAATGTGGGCAGTATTATTTTGATATTTCATAGAATTCTAACATTACGCAACGACTAAGTCGTTTCTCCAAAAATAAACATGTTTTTTGAAGTATGTTAAGTAAAAAAAATACCACCTGTATATGTATTAATATTAGTTATTGTTCAGGAATAGGAACAGGAACAGGTTACCGTTCCTCGCGGCTGTGTGCGCGCAGAATAAGATCCTTTCTTAAAGGTCATAGCATCAATGGACATTACTCAAAGCTGATTCACAAGTCATTAGGCGAGTTTAATTTATTTGTGTGGCCACCACCGCAGCGCTGCGGCGGGCATAAATGTTTTTTCTTTGTCCGATGCGCGTGCGTCACCCCTGTTAATGGCAATATGTTTTCTATTTGCTTCATATTCTTTGTTTGTTAGATCATATGATGATTAATGTAGTAATGACGACGTTCTAATTGAATACATTCTTAAGCAGATTATCATTATATTAATACGTGAAGCAAAAACTTTTGTGCCTTTTTACAAAAATTGCGCGGACGGTGGAGTATGAAATTTCCCATAATTAGTTTTTATACGAGTAGAGAAGGAGTGCAGAAAGCTAATATTTAAAAAAAAAATATGCATTAAAAATACATTTAACTAATAAATAAATAATAACACACACTAAAATGCGTTTGACACACACACATTTTTAACTTCCACTCGGTAACTGACTGACTGTCTGACTGACAAACAGTGCAAGTTTTTTTTTCTCTGAGTCTTTGACAATCCTACTAATATTATAAATGCGAAAGTTTGTGAGTGTGGATGTATGTATGTATAAATAAATCATTTATTCTCTCTTCACAAATGTGGTTGTCTTAAAGTTAACAATATTGCCATAACTAGCTTCCACCATTGTGAGAGACTGGTGCCTGATGTAGGTTTATAAAAAACCTGTGTTACAATATATCCTTAATGACGTTAAAAATGTAAATAAATTATTAGTACTAGCTGTGCCCCGCGACTTCATCCGCGTAGTATTGGATTATTGGGTTAAAAAGTATCCTATATGTTAATCCCGGTTATAATCTATCTGTGTTCCAAATTTCATCCAAATCCGTTCAGTAGTTTTTGCGTGAAGGAGTAACAAACATACATACATACATACATACATACATCTACACTCACAAACTTTCGCATTTATAATATTAGTAGGATTACAAAACTGTTACTGAGTTGAGAGTTTATAATAGTGAGAATAATGCAAAAACTACTGGACCGATTTCAATGGGTTGACCAACGAGTCTACCCTCTCACAGACGATAAGACTGCTTAAAGTAATAATAAATAAATAAATAAATATCGCCAGACAGATACACCACCTGTACGGTCCCAAACAAAGCAAAGCTTGTACTATGGGTACCGTACAATGGACTGGGGGCGATCCCAGTGACACCCAGACCTGGGCAAATTACGAAAAGGCCATTACCGAAATTTGCCCCGGGCGGGAATCGAACCCGCAACCACCATGTGCAGTGAGCCGAGCGGCCTACGCTCGAACCACTGCGCCAAGCGGGCGTCAAATAGTTATTATAGCTTCGTTTCGTACTATGAGTGAGAGAGCCAGAAGACTAAACCTCTTAACTCACTTAACCTCAGTCCCAGTATGCTTCAAGTCGGCAGCGTGCGAGCAGAGCAACATCAGGCGGGTCGACGCTTGCTTGCCGACTTTGTTATACAAATAAAAATATAATAAGTAGGTACTTATTAATTTTAAAGGTATTTAGCGGAAATGGGAATATCTTCCGGCCAGGCGGATGTTGTCCTGGTGGGGCGGCCGCATTCCCTGATGGTTGTCGCCAGGGTCTTATATATATAGTCACAATGCTTACGAATCTTAATATCGTGATTCAGTTTTTCTATGAAGAATCCGTACGTTGTATTTAGGCGTCGCGTTCAGCGCCATCTACCTGTTCATCGGCGCAGTGAATGTGAGGTCGCTACAAGTATATAATTTAAATTTATTGCTAATAAGTCCAATAAATTTAAATCACATAGTAAATAACGAGCTTATATTAATTTGAAGCCTGCGATCATGGCTTACGAATGCCGATTTGAATAAAAGGCTTATAAATTATGTGTTATTACTGATAGGCATTGCATGTTATTATTCTAATTGCATTTGATTTGATTGTCGGATGAGGTGTAACAAAATTTAACTGCGGGCTTACTAGACGCGTTTATAAAAAAATAACTTTTTCATGGGTTCCGTAGTAAAGTTTTTTTTAGTTTAGCTTCGCTTTTCGCATTTAGCCATTGTCAAGTAATATAATTATTTCAAGTTTTAATTCGTGTCAAGCACAGGAAGGCCCTTGCTTGGGTCTGGTATACGCCCCTAAACCCTATCAGTAACGTGGGGGATGTTTTACTAACAAGTTACCAGCCTTCTTGGGGAACCCGAAAAAACATATTTCATCAATTTTGTTCCAATTACACACACATAACATCACGCATTATTATTCGAAGGAAAACAAGTTTTGGAAATTAACACAAAAATAACAACATCATTTTCCACTTCCGGCCAAAATATCCCGTAGTACAGTTATGAAAAATTGGATTTGATTGATTATACTTTTTTAACCCCCGTCGAGAAAAGAGGGGTGTTATAAGTTTAACATGTGTATCTGGGTGTCTGTGGCATCGTAGCGCCCAAGTGGATGAACCGATTTTATATTTGATTTAGTTATTTTTTTTAGAGAGGTATTCTATTCTGATCGAGAGTGTTCTCAGCTATGTTTCATGAAAATCGGTTCAGCCGTCTGAAAATGACCATCTCTTTTGTAGTCTAAAAAGTCGTCGCACCGGTTTTTTTTTTAATCTTCAATTTAGAGCTATTTCTTAGAAGAGTACGGTAGAGGTGGACAGCCGTGCATCAAATTTTTTCTGATAGTATTTTGAACCCAATGTCATACCGGCCGAGTCTATTGCCATTCCACCGGTCATACTTATTCGTCCTCAATGCGAAGGTGATTGGCGATTGGCCAGTACATCTTCGCTCATTGCGGGTTGGCGAACTTCACAATTTTGAAAGACGTGCAGGTTTCCTCGCGATAGTTCCCTTCACTGTTCAGCAACTGATAATGCTGGTGAAATGACATCTGAAAAACCCAAAGGTGCAAGTTGGTTTGTACCCGCACACCTCTAATTCGAGGCACATCATTCGACTGGGCTAAGTATCACCGATTATATCTTATAACGGGTTCAAACAAACACTAACCCTCTTATTAATAAATGATGTATAGTGGGTGAATAGTTACGCACCGAATTATCTCTTTCGATCATCAGTAATTTGACATTCAAAAGAAAAAGACGAAGCATGGTTTAACTATACAACCGCTAGACAACGTTTATTAATAACATTTTTTTTAAATAATAAAAATACTTATAACTGCAATATCGCTAAACACAAACACGACGGACAACAAAGCGTTTTTGATATACCGAAGCTGAATCCAAAAACAATATCTTATTTCCAAATCGAATAGCACATGAATTGGCCGTGATGCATGGCTAAGCCGATTAGCTAGCACCGACACTAACGAAGTCGAGCCGCTCATTAGATGCCGCCGCCGATCGGTGCCGATCCACGCCGATCGGTGCCGATTGGTGCCGATTGATTACCTATCGCGGGGACTTTAACAATCGTGATTTGAAAGTGTCGAGAAACATACTAACATTTTCCTAGCTTAGTTAGCATGGAGTTTGATAATTTCTGTAAAGCCCGACTTACACAGAATAAGATTCTTGAACGCCAGGGGCGAGAAAGTCGTATGCGATTATCTTATACGAGAACTCTTTATACGTTCACTGCGGTAACATGTGCTTACTACAACTACTTATGTGTAAACTACAATTCTCGCATAGCAAGAAACTGACGATCGCTTTCGAGAAACTCTTCCTGTGTATAACAGGTTTTCTTGTGTAAGTTTATTGGCACGCTAAAATAAGTCGTACCCGTGAGACGATATTACTTTTGACATAGATAGTGGGTAGTCTGCCCGAATGTGTCTATGACTGAATAAAACAACTGCCTAAATATCGCCAGGCTAACTCATCAACTGTGTGATCTGAAACTAAGCTACGGTTGTACTATGGGTACCGTACAGGGAAACAATCTAGAAGTCTAATTACGGAAAGACCAGTCACTGCTTAAGCCTTCCAGCGGGCACATTTAATTAGCGGTGGTCTAACATAATTTCATAAGATCAATAATAGAATGCTTTGTATATTTTCTTAAATGCACAAACAACATCCATCGTAAAATATTTTATTAGATTTTTACTGTATCAAAGCTGAGTTTTAACTGCCCAGCTTTAGTGTTCTAATTGGCCGAACTGTTAACTATAAAGTTTAATTTATACGAAAATCTCAAACACTTCCCTTTATTTTGGTACGCGTTACTGTTTATTTATTTTGAGAATATTTTCTAAATGGCATTTTTATACTAAACTTATTACAGTATCATGCCATTAACGGAGATAGATATATCGCAGTCGTATAAAAAAAATATAGTGTTGCTCGTAAGAAAAATTTAAATTGGTAAAAATAAATACGGACATAAAGTAGCTCGAAGGACACTAATGGGTGACAATTCGTTTTTGGAGGGAAACGACATAATAAACATTATGGATGCGTTCCGAAAATATCCGGAATTGGGATTGTTTACGCTGGCAACACGGTCGTTTATTTCTCTTGGGAAATATGTTGAGTGTTGCCACACCTTGGGTGGCGGCCATCTGTAATTTATTAACAGGTTAAATTTCTAATTGAACCACGCCCATGTTTTAATCTATCTGTTGGTGGGGTAATGTTTCGCTTTATTACGTAGAGTGGTGGGTTATGACCCCGCGAACCGGTACTATGGCGAGATTGCATGGTGTTTGATATTTGTACTTTCACGAAGCGCTGGGGTAAGCTTATGGTACCTAACGTTACTTTTCGTGTGAACAAAAAATATTCATTTATAGATTTTAATGTCTGATACCTTGGCAAGGCCGCTAATATCAGAAATATTAAATTTAATAGCCTTGCGAGCGATTATGTTCTATAAATTTGTAGTCAAATGTGATATGAAATACTAAATAAAATAATAAATAATTAAGTCTACGCGGACGAAGTCGCGGGCCAGAAACTAGTTTAAGATATTTCTAAGCTCTATCATATTATTGTTCATAATAGGATTTTACTCTAAGCGACCATTTAAACAGTAAATGTTTAGCTATATTTTTTGTGGTTGGTACACACGGACTCGGTAACCGTACCATTTATCTGGCGAGTGTGTAATTACCTTAAGAGTAGGGAATTGTGGGCCACGGGGATCAGTGGGAACATGAGCGGCTTCTAATTAATATTCTAAGGCAGTGGTTGCTAAAGTTTGGTGCCAAAATTGGGCGCAAAAAATAATAATAATTGGACATAAAAATTTTACGATTTTTTTCATTGTTGTGTTCTAAAGATATAATATTTCTATGGCGTAAATAGTGCTAGTACAACAAGAATTAAGTGCCTACCTACAGAATATTACATTATAATCTAAAAGATTAGCCAATGTGTGTTACTGTATTCATAATTTCCTTAAGAGTAAAGGATTATGAGCTTAGTTAAATGATATTCTTAGCCCACACCCATACAACCTTATACAGGATGCTTTATAAAGGTTATTTAATATAGACTGCCCACAGTGTAAGAGTACCTACATGGTACCTTCTCAACAGCACCCTCTGTTATATAAATATGTTTGTCTGATAAACACCCGTGAGCCTGAATTATTTTTTCATGTTTTTTCCTCATACCCATTTCAATTGGCTTTAATTACGTTAGCTGCATACAGCTACCTATTCGTGTAAATCAATTAAGTTTAATGATCAAATCACATTTTATATGAATCGTTCAAAATATAGGTAAAATAATTTAAGTCTATTATTTAAAAAAATACATAAAATAAACTTGTGCCAGAGCAAATTAAAAGTCTAAAACACTCAAACATCCAAACTTTGTGACAGCCGTTGCCGAAGTTTGAGCACCGCTGTCCCACAGGAACCCACAGACGGCGAAACATTCACTGTGTGTGTACACGCGATGAGAGTTTATTCTGATAACTAGTCTTCTGAAACCGGTCATAATTTCGTAATCATGTCGAATTACACCAAGTATAATGGTTATGTGTTCATTATTGGCTTACCGGTAAGAAATTGTTGAGGAAAGTTGGGTTTCTTAAAATTCCCAACGGTACGGTACTTGCTTGTGAGCCAAGCTGTAGCCAATTAACAACAGTTCATATATGAGCTGCCTCGATTAATGTGGTACCATCCTGTCACATAAGAACGGCGTAAATTGCGATCAAAGAGTTTGTAATGTAGAAAAAAATGAAGGCGTTAATAGCCTAGTGGTTCGGGGACCGCCCTCGTAGCGGAGAGGTTCCGGGTTCGATTCCCATCCTGGCCATTAAACTGATGACGTGAGCCCACTCCTGACCCAAGCAATTAGCTTAGCTGGAGGGGCTAACGGGAATACTAGTTATGTGATATCCTCACATTGCTAGTAATCTTTAAAAAAAATACAATAAAAAATAATCTTTACAAATTCTTTGAGTGCAATTCAAAATGCAGGGAGAGCTCGTGTTTATAATTATGTGGGGGAGAGAGCTATTTTATGTCAAAACACAGATTTGAAAAGTCTCAAATATTTTTTTGTTGTAAATGTATTAAGTTTTTTCAAAAACGTCGCAGATCTAATGTTGATGGTTATGATTCTAGTAGGTAATGTATTCGTAACAGGTTTTTATTGATATTATTAATATTAACCGTCTAAGAATGGACGTGCGAAATCATAAAACGCGTTAAGCATTATAATGATAACTTATAACTTGTGTTAAGTTGTTCACCTACGAACTCTATAATAATCGTCATAAATTGTATTATGTCGCGATAACCCTGGCTTGCGTAGGAGGTGCTGCGCGATAACCCTTGCTTATAATAGTGTTCAAATATAAATTGATTAATTCTCATCTCTAGTAGATAAATTTAATAAAAATTGTGTAACCGCTGTATTCGTCTAATATACGTGTGATACTACGACCGCTTGGCGCAGTGGTTAAAGCGTAGGCCGCTCAGCTCACTGCACCGGGTGGTTGCGGGTTCGATTCCCGTCCGGGTAAACTTCGGAAATGGCCTTATCGAAATTTGCCCTAGTCTGGGTGTCATTGAGATCGCCCCCAGTCCATTGTACGATAACCATAGTGCAAGCGTTGCTTAGTTTGGGGCCTTACAGTTGCTGTGTTCGTCTGCCGATATTTATTTATTACTAGCTGTGCCCGCGACTTTGTCCGCGTGGAATTTAATTGACAAAGTTTCATACAAACTTTCATCCCCTATTTTATCCCGTTGGGGGTAGAATTAATCAAAATCCTTTCTTAGCGGATGCCTGCGTCATAACATCTACCTGCATGCCAAATTTCAGCCCGATCCGTCCAGTGGTTTGGGCTGTGCGTTGATAGATCACTATGTCAGTCAGTCAGTCAGTTACCTTTGAGTTATATATATATAGATTTAAGCTCCAAATTTATAGACATTTTATCAATTTACAATGGTCAATGACTAATATTTGTTTAAAGTGATTGAATGTGTTGAAACACGAAAGTTGTGACAAATATTCAAGGATCTGTAACTCAGCAATAAAAACATATATTATGTAAATACATAGTTACCTATTCTGTCTTCACGATGCATCTACATAGGTATAAGATCCGGCATCTAAGTTATTATTTCGACCTTTTGAAACATTCTGTAGAGGGGCTGAATGTATCAGTTGGTATTTTTTTTAATAACCTAGACATCAAACTGATTCCTCAGGTATATCTTTCCCTGTCTTTCCCTCTTGATACCTGGAAGTAGACATTTCCGTCATATGTCATATTTAAATATCGCCAGACTGACACTCCAACTCTATGGTCCCAAACTAAGCAACGCTTGTACGATCCCAGTGACACCCAGACCAAGGCAATTACGAAAAGGCCACTTCTGAAATCGAACCCGCAACCACCATGTGCAGTGAGCCGAGCGGCCTACGCTCGAACCACTGCACCAAGCGGTCGTCAAATACCTATAATTCAAAAGACCTTATTATAATATCCGATAAGCTGTGCGATCATATAAGGAATTCAACATAATCTTATAATCTACTCGAAGCTTGAAAAAATGAGTGGGTTAAGTACCAAGATTAAGGTCTGTCCTGACATAAGGTACCAGCTCAAGAAAGAGGAGAACATTGCTCTGTGGATGTAAGGGCCTATTGATACGACCTTGAGTTACTTCCGTTTATATGTGAACAGGCCTGCTGGAACAAATTGAATGCGACACCTACGATGGGGGTCGATATTAACATTAACAAAACGTTGCATTACTTACATAGTAGGTATATTACGAAATGCTGGACTAATATTAAAATTGTAGGCCAAGAGGTGGTTGTACTTTCAATCTGGGCCCTAACCACGCTAGCTACTCAAATCGTAATAGAAAGGCAAACGCTCGCGATTACGTTTCAAACGCTCCGCTTTTGACGTTTTGCTGACACCATTGATATGGTATGGTGTCAGCAAAACGTCAAAAGCGGAGCGTTGGAAACGCTATCGCTAGCTTTTGCCTTTCTATTACGATTTGAAGAGCTAGCGTAGTTAGGGCCCTGGAAATATGTAGAAACGTAAATAGTACGCCTTTATCGCTTTCTTTTGGCTTCAATCGAATATTTACTGTTTTTTGTAACCTATGAAAATCGTAATACCTAATATACCTATAAATAGTAGCCAGTATGGTTCAGTGGCACTTTTGTAATCAACACAAAAATCATATTTACCACGTCATTTGTGTAATTTTGTAAGTGCCCAGTAAGAAATGCTAAACCTTCACAGTGTGGAATGCCCGGTAAGATACCCTAGTTTGTTTAATTTATTATTTTTTACATAAACCTCTTAGTACCATCGGCAAAATATATGTATATCTTCTTATATATAAAACTCTCGTGTCACAATGTTAGTTACCATACTCCTCCGAAACGGCTTGACCGATTTTTATGAAATTTTATATGCATATGTATTCAGTAGGTGAAGAATCGGCTACTATCTATTTTTCATGCCCCTAAAAGACAGGACAACGTCTGTCGGGTCAGCTAGTTTTCATATAAAAAACGTCGGCAAACAAGCGTATGACGCGCCTGATGTTAAACAGTTACCGTAGCCTATAGATGCTTGCAATACCAAAGGCATGGTTCGCACATTGCCGACCTATGATATGCCTCCCATGCCATATCGGGCATATGATAAGCCTCCGAGGATTATAGGCAAGCGTATTGATAGTGAGGATAGTAGGCATAGCAATGATTGCTACATAAAATTCATGTTCAATACGTGAAATTATGATTTTCTGTCACTGTTATTTCATCTGTGATTTTTCACAATCAATGATTTTATTCGTAGTGAATTTTCACTATGTCACTTTATCCTATGATCTGTGCTAAATATCAAACATAAATTAGACACCACATGGTCAGTGGTCGATGATTTATCATGAAAGCCGGTTTGCAATTTGATTGGAATTATTTTTAACAGTTTCTGCCCATGTCGATAGCAGGTGCTACTTATGAAAACCAATCTAACTATATATAACTCAAAGGTGACTGACTGACTGACATAGTGATCTATCAACGCAAAGCCCAAACCACTGGACGGATCGGGCTGAAATTTGGCATGCAGGTAGATGTTATGACGTAGGCATCCGCTAAGAAAGGATTTTGATTAATTCTACCCCCAAGGGGATAAAATAGGGGATGAAAGTTTGTGTGAAACTTTGTCAATTAAATTCCACGCGGACGAAGTCGCGGGCACAGCTAGTATAATATAATTCACGCTACCTATGAAATGTTCCATCACTAGAGGATAGTGATATAGCTTGCGCCTCCTAGCCTATATGTCTATCTTAATATTAACCCGGCGAAATTAGAGACAACGGGTGTTGGATTGTGTTTCCAATTTGCAATATATCATGTTATGTCGCAATGGGTTGTTGTCGACAAAGGTTACGGCGTTCACGTCAACAGTTCGATTTACGAGTTGTTCAAGATGCGAGTGGGATGTGATGTGACGATCGTTAGCGCGTTAGCATGCTGGTGGGTGGGGTTGCCAGATTTATGGTGGGAGAGCCAAGCTGTAGCCACTTGACTACAGATGAAATTCGGGCGGGCTTGACCGGGGTAGTACCCCACAGTGGATCGCGGCGTAAAGTAGCTATTGTAGATGCGTTTCGTACGATGTGATAGAGAGCCGGAAGATCAACCCCCCTCCCTCCGTCCCCCTCTATCTTACTCGTCTCCAGCTCGGCGACATGCAAGCAATGCCATTGCAATAGCAAGCGTCTTTTGCCTCCGGTAACTGCTTAGCATTACGCGGGCCTATGAATTTCGAACTATTTTCAAAGTGAAATTGTGATCGGTGTGCTTAGTAAAATGAAAATGCATCTATCTGTCAGCTAAATAGAGCAAGAGATTTTTTTTCTTTGACTAGTTGTGCCCCGCAACTCCGTCCGTGTGGAATGTGGACCACCCTTAACATTTAGGGGTATGAAAAATAGATAGTAGCCGATTCTCAGACCTACTCGATACGCACATTTCATGAAAATCGGTAGAGTATGGTAACTAACATTGTGACACGAGAATTGTATATATTAGATTACACACAAGAATATCATTCTAAAGGGTAAGTTATGTGGTAAAATAATACGGAATCTCAAATAAATGGTCATAAATACTTCCACACAAAAGGTTCACGCCATTTATACACATTACAATCGATAAAACCGCTGATAATTTACGCATACCTAATCTGGCAGCTCTTGATCATTTACAGCCGTGTGGGCATCAGAGTGAATGGCGAGGCTGTGGGTGTAACGCAACTTTTGCATTTACGGATTGCGATTCAACGATTCATTCAATGAAGATTTAAACAACCGACTCTTCAAGGAGATAAATGGATCCAAACTGGAGCTAATGCAGTCAGTATAGTATTTGACTACCTACCATTTTTAATTGCATAATTATACAAACTAGTATTCCCGTTGTAATGGACGAAATTCGACTGACATTCATTTAAATTTTAATTTTAAACGTCATTAAGGTTTTATTGTCAAAGACTATTTGATACTGGCACGCAGAATGCACTATGGAAGTCCCGCCCTCCAAAAACTGTCACCGTTTGTCAGTCAGACAGTCAGTCGGTGTGGAGGTTACAAATGTGTGAGTGTAATGTTTTATTTATTGATTTTAATGTCTAAGTACTATAATATAATAATACTAGCATTCTGCACTCTTTCTCTATATTAAACTATAAGTGTGCCAAATTTCATACTCCTCCGTCCGCGCAATTTTTGTGTTAAGCGTTTGGAAGTTTTTCCTTCACGTATTACGTCTCAAGATTACAAACAGTAAAATAGTTTTTAAAATAACTCGAAAATTTATAAAATACAGACTTTAAAAATATCGAAATTAATACCAGGTACCCGATGATTGACGTCTTAACTTATACTAGGTGATACAAAATGGGTATACTATTTTTTTTGCAACTTAACTTTGTAAATCTCAAACTATCGGCTTTGTGGGACAGTTAAAGTACTAAAGGTTTTGTAGACTTGTGAAATCGGTCAACAGCTGTATTTCTATAACACCTTTTGTTTTTCAAGTTCCCTCCAAAGCTGATGGTTTTAGAATTACAAAGTTAAGTTTTGAAAAAAAAAGTATACCCATTATGTGTCAACTTGTATAATAGTTTTAGAAAACTTTAGCATTAACTTTAGATTTTAATTTCATCCAAAAATTAGGAAAATAGAGTCTGTATTAATCAAGAAAGAATTAGTACCAGAGTTAACATAAAAATATAACAAAATTCATTATGAATCAAACACCCAATGATAAACTTGTTTAGACAGGACCGGTCACTATTATACGATTTAAATCGAATTAACTCGAAATTTATAAGATTGCCAGTAAGAAAAACGATCTTAGAGCTCTGGAAGTTGATTATCCGAGCAATTAAGACTGATAAAGAATCGATTTATGAAGTTTCGAATTAGAAATCGATACTATATTTAAATTATCTTTCTTATAATCAACACGAACTGTGTTGCTAGTGTCAAGTTAATAAATATAAGTCGTGTTATTTTATAGGTTGTGTATTTTGCAGTTAACCTGTCTAACTGCATAATATTAATAATAGATAAACTTTATATTATTGGCCAGGATTGCAGTAATAAAGTTGTGAATATGAAATACCTGTTTTTTATTTGTTTCCAGCAGTTATGCTACATTAACTGAACAGGCTGGCACTAGCTTCCGCCAGCCTGTTTATTACCAACTTCTGATGCACATCATTTATGCATGTCCCAAGTGGCAACACTAAAAATATAACTTTAAATTGAAAATTTAAAAAACCCCCGATGCGACTACTTTTTAAACTACAAAAGAGCTGATAATTTTCAAACGGCTGAACTGATTTTTATGAAACACAGCTAAAAACACTCTCGATCAGAATACCTTTCTAACAAAAAAAGCCAAATTAATATAGGATCATCCGCTTGGGCGCTACGATGCCACAGACAGACACACAGATACACATGTTAAACTTATAACACCCCTCTTTTTTCGTCGGGGGTTAAAAATGGTTTTTGTTGTATGCAATTAAATGTAATTGGTAATACAACTATGTATGCATACAATTTTAAATTAAATTATAAAACAACTATATACAACATTTTGTGGTATTATTTTGTATGTGACATGATTACTTCATCATTTTATATTTACAGACGTGTTTTTATATTATTCTTTTATTTAAAAGTAAACCATAACATAACATTAAATATTGTAAGATAGCGTAAATTTAAAAATCCGTTTCTTTTTTGTCTGTGTAAAAAGCAGCTTGTGGTTATTAGTTTGCATATTTCGTAATGGTTGCCCCTTCACGTTGACAACGTGCGAGCAATGCCTTAAGTATTGCAAGCATCTATAGGTACGGGTAACTGCTTAACATCACTGAGCTTGTTCGCAGACTTTATTATATTAGGAAAAATAGTTACCTACCTATATAAAAGGGTCAATTTATACAATTATTTCCGGGTGTTGCTCATTACTGTGATTTCACGTGAAAGTCACACGATTTCTGTCCAATTATCTGGAATTGAATTTAATAGTATCATTTGAAGTTACAAGGAGTTGGCCATTAAGCAGTTAACCTTAGTTCTTACATTGTAAGGTGCGGTGAGATGTTAAGTGTATTCGCATTATAATAAAGGCTTGTAACAATTTCTTAGTTTAATTATATTATACCGCGGACATGTCATGAAAAATATATTTATTACAACTAAATCTTGGTATGCCTTTTAATGTTATACAAGCTGTTGCTCGCGGCTCCGCCCGCGTACCAAAAGTTACTCCTTATAACATCAGCTATCTGCCAGTGAAAGACCCGTCAAAATCGGTCCAGCCGTTTCGGTGATTAGGCGGAATAAACAGACAGACATAAATTTGTTTTGTGTTATAGCTACCGTATATACTATCATATGCATTTAGTAAATCTAAATATAATATGTAAGTTTAACGTTACAAGCAGACACTTCAATTTCATTTATTTGTATTTTCTCATTAAGGGGGATGAAACAGAAGTGTGTATCTTTCTGTCGCAAAACCAGTCTACTTTGAATTCCTCGCTGCGCTTAGGATTCTACTTTTGAATCCCGGGCGCAATCCTTCGCTTCGCTCTCGATACAAGATGACGCCCTAGCGCTAAAAATACTAGTTTGCTCCCTTGTTATTCAATTTACTTACTATTATCACTGATTACCTAATTATATAAAAATGCTACTCGCGCGCACACTGTAGGTGCAGAGTGCCTCGCATTAAAACGAATCTTGGGTAAAATATAAATCCTTGAAAGTAAAGCAAAAAGAAAAACAATGGTTTTGCCAGAGTATTTAGCGCAAAAAGGCGTCAATTAACTCCAGTAAAGTAGATTCCCACACAACAGTGTTGCTACATTCACATAACACCTAGTATTGCCATCCATCATGTTTGCAGAACGCGGGGAATGTGGTAACTGGTAGTCTCTTTCTCTCATCAGTAATCTGACATTCGAAAGAAGAAGACAAAGTATGGTGTAACTACACAACCGCTAATCCACATTTGTTAATAAGAGGGTAAGAAATTATTAATTTGAAAGTTTGTTCGTCTTTTGTTTGATAGGTGAAATCCGGAGCCGATTCGAAAAGAAATACATAAAGTCCCTTGTATGAATAAAAGAAATCTAGGGAAATATCACACTTTTTAATAAAAGGACATGCAATTCTCTGGCAATACCGAATTAGGATGTTGTTGCAACCCAAAATGGGGTCGCACAGTGTGTTAAAATACTTAATACGGACAAAACTGTGTATCGAACCAGTTATATAATTATAATTTAATAATTTAGCCCTTTTGACGTCCCACTGCTGGGCACGGGCCTCCCCTCAACATGAGGGGGATTCAGGCCATAATCCACCACGCTGGCCCAGTGCGGGTTGGCGGATTTCACATGTCTTTCGAAAATTGGTTAGACCTTCTAAGACATGCAGGTTTCCTCACGATGTTTTCCTTCACCGTAAGCAAGTGATAATCATATAGAAATTATGAATCGCACATAGATTTCGAAAAATCCAGAGGTGCGAGCCGGGATTTGAACCCAAGAGCTGGTGCCCGCAAGACGCGTGCTTTAACCAATCGGCTATCACTGCTTACCACGACCAACCAGTGCTAACCAACCAGTTATACGACAAAAAATTCTTTTCCACAAACGAAGTCACAGTCAACACGACTTACACAGAGGAAGCACGGAGCACGGAGTAATTGCGCAGGCGCACGAATTGGATCGGCGTGCAATTTATAACAATTAAACATTGCTTCGCGCGATAATCAGAATCATTAGCTAAACGTGCTTGTGTTAATAGGGTTGTCGCTATTTCTTTACAGATATCTAACAATTGGGTATAACTACTCAGTAAACTAATATAAACTTACTACTAATACTAATATACGAAGACAAAATTATGGGCCATGGGCTTGAAATCATTAATTAATTTTAATACTCAACTTACCGAAAATTTATTGATCCGTGCACCGGGTTGTTAGTGCCTGAAATAAAATAGAAAACATATTTTAAAAATATATAAAACGTTTTTACGGTTGACTTCTATGAAAAAATGTGGATTTACATGCTTCATTAAAATTGAGTTTAACTTAAACAGGCGGATTTAATTCAAAACTTTAAAGTTGCCGTCTTACTAGTAACTTGATTTCATAGTATGCAATTCGCGAGTCGTTGCAAATTCAGTTTGTATTTTCGACAGCCCTAGCAATTTTTCGATGCGCGAACGCATTCAATTAATTAACCAAGTGAATGAAAGTAATAATGTTAGTGTGTACATTGGAAATGATTATTTATTACAGATGTAGAGAGTATCAATTAAAATAAATCATAATCGCCTAATAAGAAAGTAAAGACTTATTACCTACCAGAAACGGGCCAGTAAATTTAAACCACAATAAAGTACCAACAACTCTGTTAGGTGACGGTGGCGTTACAGTCTTCACAAAACTGTCACAAACACGGACATTCTCATATTGACAACGTTAGTTTCAATTCTGGCCCATAATCAGATAATTTTGTACTATTATGACGACCGCTTGGCGCAGTTGTTCGAGCGCAGGCCGCTCGGCTAACTGCGCATGGTTGTTGCAGGTTCGATTCCCGCCGGGGCAAATTTCGGAAATGGCCTTTTCGTAATTTGCCCTGGTCTGGGTGTCACTGGGACCGCCCCCAGTCCATTGTACGGTACCCTAGTACAAGCTTTGCTTAGTTTGGGACCATACAGTTGGTGTGTCAGTGTGGCGATATTTTTATTATTATTATTCATATTTTTTAGATTACCTGACGTTCAACCCTGATGCTAAGTGGTAGCCGTCACCCAGGACATCCGAAACTTAAGGGAAGCAGATGCGGAGGTCATTTAAAGCCTGGACTTGCCTTTTGAAGAACCCCATGTTAAGTGCAATGGAAAGACTTGAGGAGGGAGATCATATCACAACATCATTGAATAATGTCGACCATTTCATTGATATTGCATATTCCCAAGGGCGATGGTCGCACAAATTAAATAGCCACAAAAACTTTGTTTATAAGTCGGTCGGTTAATAGTGCAAAAACCCGGCGGCATCAACTTTTATATTACTTTTAACCAGCTGTTAAATATAGCGAGATGTGCGCGGAATCCTAGGCCACTGGGCCCAGGGCCGGACCGAGTTATAATAATAATAATAGTTTTATTTCAAACGGTTGTCCATAATGTTAGTAACAATTTTTAACTTAAAAACTAGTGTTAGTAATAACAAAATTAATTTCAAAATGTTTGCAAATATTCATTTGGCACTGGACATGTATGTATTATGCATACCTATCCAGTTCCGAAAGAAGGGGCCATCCAGCCGGTCTGCAAGTACGTTTAAGAGAGTGTTGGCGCCGCCCCGCGCCCGCGACATCATGGAGGCTGCTCTCTTGCGTAGGATGGCATGAAATCCATCCACCCTAGCCTCCGCGAACATCCCCGATGCACTACAAAAGCGAGGCAGCCCCAACACAGTCCTAAACTCATTATTATATTGTACACGCAGAGCATTGAGAGCTATGGGTAGAGACAAAAAGTTAAAAAAACGTTAAAAGACCTAGTTACAGTAAGCAGGGGCGGTAATAAATGGTGCAGAGCCGAGCTGTAGCGAATTGACTACAACACGTATACTGTAGGATATTTAATCAAATTCGCCAACTTTCCACACAAATATATTTATTAACTGGTATTAGGTAATTAATACACTTCTATTTAATACACACACTTTAGTCGAGATGATTCTCTGACCACGGCGCAACTCTCACTGCCTGTGGTGAAGTGATTACGGTCGTACATCAACTTGTCGTTGCGCACAGCGCCATCTAGTATTCATGCGTTTAACATTGTGCCATCATAAAGTCCGTAATCACTTCGTCACAGTCAAATGAGCTACACAATTATTTTATTATTCTTGAAATGTTCCTTTGATTATTTATTATTATTATCTAACATTACGGACTGTCTTGAACGCGGTAGTAACCTCACACATAACTATTGTAGCCGCGTTTAGTACTATGAGTGAAAGAGCCGGAAGCCTAACCCCCCGTTCCTAGCCTTCCCTCTATTCCACTCCCGGTCAGCAAAGAACGAGCAATGCCTTTGGTATTGCTAGAATTTATAGGCTACGGTGACTGCTTAACGAATCCGGTGAGTTTGCCGAATCTATATAATAATATATATAACTCAAAGGTGACTGACTGACTGACTGACATAGTGATCTATCAACGCACAGCCCAAACCACTGGACGGATCGGGCTGAAATTTGGCATGCAGGTGAAGTTATGACGTAGGCATCCGCTAAGAAAGGATTTTGATTAACTCTACCCCCAAGGGGATAAAATAGGGGATGAAAGTTTGTATGAAACTTTGTCAATTAAATTCCACGCGGACGAAGTCGCGGGCACCGCTAGTTATTTTATATAGGTACCTATATATTTATATAGTCCAGTGGTTTGTGCTGTGCGTTGATAGATCACTATGTCAGTCAGTCAGTCAGTCACCTTTGAGCTATATATATATAGATTAACCATAGACCAACCACCTTTGCACCAAACTCTGACTACCGATTGGCACCATGATGGGCTTTCTGATGAAATTATAGAAGACTCTCAAGTAGGTATTCTTAATTATTGCCTTACCTACGATATGAATAACCATTTCCAATTTATGAGCACTTTTTACTTTACTTTAAGTATTTCTTATTTCTTGCTAATATAATTGATCGCGAAGTACAGTCATCACAATAATTTGTAAACTCTTCTGTACCTATCAGTTGGAATTGCAGTAATACATAAATAGTATGTAATTTGATGCGTCCAAGGAATTTTTATTGAGTGCACACTGTACTTAATATATGCCGGCATCAAACCATTTAATAACCGTCCAATTACGCCTATATAACTCGGAGCTCGGACGGCAGTACATCCCTGCCGGCCCTTTGGAATCCCGGCAGGCATCCCAAAAATGCCGAGACATCGCCTCCGCTAAGAACCACGTCGGCAACTACTGATTTTATGGTCTCTAATTACACGATTAAATTGAACGAGGCACTGAAGCGTTGGCAGAAAAGGTGTGAGGGCCGCTAATTGCGCGTTGGACTGTACCTTTAAAAAGTCAGAGTAACGCTAGTGCGTTCGGTAGTTCATGTAACGATAGTTTACCTCGGAAACTATTCACAATATCGAGAGGGCTATCGATAGTATTGGAATTTTATAATACTAATGATGTAGCGATAGTAGCTATCTAAAATTATATTTAACTAGCTGTGCCCCGCGACTACATCCGCGTAGTATTGGATTATTGGGTTAAAAAGTATCCTATATGTTAATCCCGGTTATAATCTATCTGTGTTCCAAATTTCATCCAAATCCGTTCAGTAGTTTTTGCGTGAAGGAGTAACAAACATACATACATACATACATACATACATACATACATACATACATACATTATCACCAAACCACACTCACAAACTTTCGCATTTATAATATTAGTAGGATGCTATTGATGACGAGCAATAGTATCGATAGTATTTATATACTTTTGAGCACTAATACTATCAACAGTATCACTATTATAGCGTATTTTCCCGATATCACTATCGATAATTTTACTCATATCGTATCGATACTATCGATGGTATTGTAAAATCGCAATAATATCAATAGCCCTATAAATATTATGACTAGTTTTCGAAGTCACCATATTATTGGCAGTCTATCGATAGACAATCGATAGTTTGGCAACACTACTAGTGGTCGCCTGATGTTATTATTCATATCGGTTCGATGAAATGATTAATTTTTATTGGTGCTGACTGTACGTGACAGGTTAAATGCTTTTTTCAACTATGTATCGATGAGAGCGGTATGTTGAAACTAGTGGTTGGCGAAGGTTTTTCGTGCCACTCTGAGAGAAAATTGTATTAAGGCTAAAGCGCCCATCTAGCCCGCGAAGTTCAAATTTTTTGAGTTCTTTTAGATTTTTTTCAAAATCTGACAATAATAAAAGACTAATTTTGTAATTCGCGAAAAAGACCGTGTGCAGTGCATTTATTAATATATCCAACTTACTCTAAAACATTTCAAGAACGACAGCTATCCAGATAATCTGGCAATTTTTGTATATTTAGTGATTTACTAGTATCATATCCACCGTGATAATATTTAGAGTAAAATAAATGTATTAATAAATGCACTGCACACGGTTTTTTTCGCGAATTACAAAATTTGTCTTTTATTATTGTCAGATTCTGAAGAATGTCTAAAAGAACTCAAAAAAATTGAACTTCGCGGGCTAGACAGGCGCCTTCACCTTAAAGTAATGAGATTTAATGAATTTTGTAATTCCTTTTAGTATTTTACTACATGTTTGTAATCACAGCAAATGATTTTTGAACACAAGGCATAACACAGATATTCGCTGTTATTACAAAACGTTTTATATTATAAACGTAATTATAAACATCTTTGTAGTAATTATTTTCTTTTCTCTCCGTGTATAATGTCAAAACACTGATAAGCATTCCAAAAAATTGTTCTCTGCCAATTTTTTTCTGTCAATTGTTTTCTGCCAGTTTATTATTTTGTTCATAGCTCATAGGTATAGGCTCTAATATTTTTGCCTAAGTATATATTTTTATACTAACTACTGACTACAAACTTGTTCTTAAATTCTTAACTCAGCTTATAATGCCTATTTTGGCGTGACATATCCTTCTGACAGTTAGCTAGTTGGCAAAAGTCAAGAATATAATTAAGTAGGTAGGTATTTATGTTTATTACTATACATTAAACTTGACTAATTAGGAGAGCCCATGTCGAATTCAAGTTTTTCCATACGGCTCACTAATTAATGAGTATTCCTTTTTGGTTGTTGTTAAAACAACACAAATACTGGGTTGGCGTGTTTTGTGGTCATTTAATAAATAATTAATTAACATCACAAGATGGTTACAAGTTCAAAAATAAATATAAAAATTAACGGTGCTAATTCTCTGGGTGTAATTTGTAAGTTAGACTAAACTAAATTACTGCAGATTTGTTTATGCCAAGTTTTTGTTTGTGTAGGTACCAACGGAGTTAGCACCATTACATACATCAGAAACGTGTATTATTAAGGCTCATATAAATAAATCGATCTTAGATCTGAAAGTGATCTTGCAAATTAATTTCAGTGTCATACTTATGTCATACTAGCACAAAATAACATTGCAAAAGCATACTCAAGAGCGCTCTCAGACTTGAGATAGATTTATTATGGAACCTAAGATGGTTGGCATTGTAAGTTTAGAATATTAGCAAATTCCAAATAATGCACTCAGACTGCTGACGTAAATGTCGCGAAGTGTAATCTCGTTCATTCAGTAGTTAACATCTCATTTATTTATTTTGTTTGTTATTTTGATAGCTGTAAAACCTCACCTACCGACCAAGCGTCCCGTCAAACTCTGTTGTTGGCAAAATCTTCGACAACGCGATAATGCCACGTTACTTTTTCAAAGTGAAGTGAACATAGTACCAACCTCTGTAGTCTTAACTAAATTCGGTTGAGATAACTATACTGCCACACTTCTCCTAGTCCCTATATATAAGCAAGATAGATATATTTTCACTTGTAATTTTTGACACTCACTATTATACGATAATCAAAGTCAAAGTCTAATCGTTTATTTTGGTTAAGTTTACAGGGGAACTTACAAATTGTAATTTTTACATAATAATATTTGCCTAATATTTTACGGTGAAGGAAAACATCGTGAGGAATCCTGCATGTCTTAGAAGGTCTAACCAATTTTCGAAAGACATGTGAAATCCGCCAACCCGCACTGGGCCAGCGTGGTGGATTATGGCCTGAATCCCCCTCATGTTGAGGGGAGGCCCGTGCCCAGCAGTGGGACGTCAAAAGGGCTATATTATTATTAATAATATTTGCCTGAAGTCTACAACTGGATCATAACCTTGACTGAGAAGATTCGGAAAGAAACTCTGAGGGTTTGACTTTTTATAATTATTTTTTAAATCGCCAGTTGCAGTTATTTTATAGAACAGCCATGACTGTTATATACTACAATTGAATAAGAGTAACTACACTAAAATATATTTCCCTTAATATTAAATTCGATTCAATAGTTACGAACAGACTACATAGTTAAATAAAACTTTACATAGAGTCGAATAGAATCAGCTCACACATGTTTCTCTATGAGACAAGCAGAAATAAATAAACGGACTGACACTAATGAAGTAATTAAATCAATTGTCGCCGCCGTAAAACGTAACGGGAGCCGCGTACAACGGTGACATCACTTGAACCGGAAACGGGATTTTAAACGGACAAAAATGGGATGGCGTGGGAGCGACGGACTTGATTTATTCCTGTTTTGAACTGGTTATTTAGACTGTTTAAATAACGTGTTGCTCAAGGATTTCGGTTATAATGCACACAATTTTCTATTAAAAAAATATGGCCCACTCAGTTATAGCTGTATATTTCGCCAGTGTCAAGTAACAAACAGTTAACATTGACAAACAGATTTAGTAACGATACCTTCAAAACAAAACCGTGGTACTTTGGAAAACCAAAATGGAAGACCTATGACGCCATAGTAAATGCTGAAGATAAGGTACCTACCACAAAACAGATATTTTAAAAGGATGAATGAAATAATCAAACACTCGAAAGAACAAGAAGAAAAGTAGTTATGCTATAGGCCAACATATTTACGACTTTATTGCTAGCCTCCTACTGTTTGAGTTAGTAAGAAGGTTTTACTATGTTTTATGTAATCAACCTGGCCGGAAAAAAGTGTTTGTTTTTTTCTGTCGTTTTTTCGTTTCAATTGTTTCTGTCACTCATGTTTTTTCACGATTCAATGTAAAATTCCTTTTGCTAATAAAATATTTAAATTCACACTACCGGTGCCTAATTAATCGAAAACACACCCCTCAGTTTGGACATTTTGGTCCACGGAGCCGGATTATTCTTAGTTTCGCGAGTGAATGTGCATAATATCTAGACGACGCGAACAATAACGCAATCGACGTGGTGTGTGGTAAGAGTATCTCGAGTAGATTGGAAGACGAACTGTAAGTACTTTATTACAAGCTGAGCGTAATAAATAGTGCGATCTGTGGACTTAATCAATAGAACAATGTTATATGTGGACATTGTGTCAAGTTCAACAAAAACGGATTTGGGCGTGTTTCAAAAAATATTTACATAGTGTTACGTAGTGGACTTTTTACAGTAAAACAATACAAAAGCTAAAATTGATAAATTGATTACTACGCAAGATGAAACAGGGAATCAAATCACTAGATTGTTATCAAACTTTAAGAAATCTAAGTCTCGCGCCACGGAAGCTTACATAGAGGCTAGATTAGAGTTACTGGAGTCTTATTGGTCAAACTACAAGGCTAATCATTTTAACGTCTTAAAGGAAATAACCGATGAAGCTAGAAAAAAAACCACTTATTTCACTGAGGATAGATATTACTGTACTGAAGATAATTACTTAGAATTAAAGACGCTCATGAAGGAAACGTTACAACAGTTACCACGTTCAGCTAATGTCACACAGCCCAACACAACAACTAAGGCGACCACCACTACAACATTAAGAACCAAGTTACCAGCTATTGAGATACCATCGTTTTTAGGAGACTACAAAGATTGGCAAAGCTTCTATGATTTGTTTAAGTCAGTTATCCATGACAACGATTCACTTTCAAATATCCAGAAGTATCATTATTTAAAGAGTAATCTTTCGGGAGAAGCTGATGCGTTGCTACGACAATTTCCGTTAACTGATGCGAATTATGACAAGGTATTAGAATTTTTGAAGTCTAGATACTGTAACAAGAGATTAATAGTACATGCACATTTAGAGCGATTGTTTTCACTTAAGAAATTGACCAGCGAATCACCAAAAGGCATTCGTGAATTGCTTGATGTAACAAGGGAATGCTTGAGTTCACTAACCAATATTGGCATTAGCACAAAGGAGTGGGATCCGATGATTATTTATCTCATTGTAGGTAAATTTGACAATGAGAGCCACAGACTGTGGGAACAAGGTTTAGGAGGGTCCTGTGAAGTGCCTACGTCTGATCAGCTGTTTAAGTATATGGAAACTCGGTTCAGATCGCTAGATGTTCTTGAAGTTGCACGGCCGAAAGAAACTACATCACGTACAGTCCATAAAATCAAAAGTTTCAAGACCAACGTGACTCGAGTTTGCGCATATTGCTCACAAGATCATTACTTGTCGTATTGCAAGGACTTTGCTGAAAAGAGCGTTGAGGAGCGGAGAAACTTTGTACAGGACAAACAACTGTGCTTCAACTGTCTTGTTCCTAAGCACAATGTCAAGTCTTGTAGGCAAACCACAGCTTGCAAAATCTGTCAACGACGTCACCATACTCTTTTGCATTCTCCATACGTACAAGCAAATCAGACCAACATCGAGCCTAACGATAATATGCCGCCTCAAGAGGATGAATCTCAAGTATTAGTACACAAAGCACACACCACCGGTAGTCAAGTTTTATTAGCCACAGCTGTTGTCTGAGTTATTTCACAAACTGGTAAAACTCTCACGTTACGTGCGTTGGTTGATCAGGGGTCACAAGCCTCGTTCATCACGACGTCCGCTGCACAAAGATTGGTTTAAAGAGAACACCGGTTTATAGTAAAGTCACGGGAGTCAACTCGACAATGGTCACTGTTTCGAAAGGAATAGTACAGTTTGATTTATATTCACAATACGAAGACAAACCCGTTGCCATTATAAATGCACACGTTTTGGTCAGCATTTCATCTATACTGCCTAGTAAAGAGGTAAAGCACGAGCCTATATCGGAGTTCAGAGGATTGAAACTGGCAGATCCAGATTTCAGGATACCAGGAGGCATAGACTTGTTACTAGGTGCGGAGGCATACGCGCTGATTATCACTAATGGTTTGAGAAAACATGACAATCTCATCGCCCAGAATTCACATCTCGGTTGGCTTATTTCAGGGAAGGTTAATCACACAGGACATAACAATGTTCTTTTATTGCACAACCAACTCGAGATTGATAGTTTGTTACGCAAATTCTGGGAATTAGAAGAACTCACAAACACTCACGCTTGGACTGCAAGCGAGCAACTGTGCGAGAATATCTTTGTCACTTCACACTCTCGTACAGGCTCTGGACGTTACATTGTCGCACTTCCGTTCTCACCAGAGAATATCACACCGCTCGGAAATTCGAGAAAACTTGCTGTCACGCGCTTAATGCAAATGGAAAAGAGATTCCAACGAGATTCCAAATTTCACGAACGATACACAAGCTTTATACAAGAGTATTTGGAATTGGGTCACATGGAGCGAGTACCCCACAATGAATTACACAAAGATGAAAGTTTTTATCTACCCCACCATGGAGTGCTCCGAGAGGACAGCATAACCACAAAACTCAGAGTAGTATTTGACGGCTCTGCTGTTACGAGTACAGGAGTTGCACTGAATGATAAATTTTTGATTGGACCTTCTCTCCTACAGGATATAAGGGACCTTTTCTTACGTTGGCGAACTCACAAGATTTGTCTGGTAGGCGATGTTAAACAAATGTACAGGCAAATTCTCGTAAGAAAAGAAGACCGCAACTACCAACGTATTGTATGGCGATCCAAAATTGGTGGAGAGATAGAGGACTATCGGTTAAACACGGTTACTTACGGAACATCATGTGCACCTTACCTTGCGATCCGTGTATTGCGCCAGTTAGCCAGTGATGAAAGTGACAAGTTTCCAAATGCAAGTCGAGTGCTTTTGACTGATTTTTATATGGACGATTTGCTTTCGGGATGTGACTCAGAGTGCGAAGTTATAGAACTATGCGCTGAGCTTACAGACTTGTTGAATAGGGGAGGTTTAGTATTACACAAATGGTGTTCTAATTCTGAAAATGTACTAAAGAGTTTACGCTCCAAAGATAACCAGGGAAAGGAGACACACACGGTCATAAATAACGAGGTCACCAAAACACTAGGAATTAAATGGAATTCTAAAAACGATACCTTTGAATTGGGAATAGAGTTTTCTAAGGTTTCAACTTCAGGTAGTCTCACAAAACGCGAAGTTTTATCTGACGTTGCAAAGATTTATGATCCTCTTGGCTGGTTATCTCCGGTAGTAATCGTAGCAAAAACTTTCTTGCAAAAACTGTGGCTACTTGGTCTGGGCTGGGACGATCCACTTCCGGTCAATTACAAGCAAGAGTGGTTGGACTTTCGTCAAAAAATGAACTCTATGCCAAAATTGTACATAACTAGATGGTTAGGAATATCTAAAAGTAATAAAAGGGTAGAGATTCATGGGTTCGGAGATGCTTCCACTATAGCTTATGCGAGTGTAGTGTATGCGCGTATTGTTCACGAAGATTATACTATCACAGTTAAACTAGTTGCTGCCAAAACCAAGGTAGCGCCAGTTAAACAACTCACTTTGCCTCGATTAGAGCTATGCGGTGCTGTGCTCACTGCCAAGTTAGTACATAAGGTGAAGGTTAGTCTCAATGTGCTTGATGAAAATGTTTACACATGGACCGACTCTACAATAGTTCTTGCGTGGTTGCAGAAGCATCCAAATACTTGGAAAACGTTTGTGGGTAATAGAGTCTCTGAGGTTTTGAACGTCATTCAGGCTAGTCAGTGGCATCACATTTCTTCAAAAGAAAACCCTGCTGATATTGCCTCTCGTGGGTTGTCGCCTTTAGAATTACAAAACCAAGAACTATGGTGGAAGGGACCAACATGGTTGTCTTCTAGCTATGTAATTAATAGAGACGAAGTACATTCAATTCCGGAGACTAATTTAGAAAGTAAGATTTCGGTACATAATGTATTGTGTGATGAAACTAGCAATGAATTTATAATCAACAAATTTTCAAATTTAACAAGATTAACTAGAGTAATTGCTTATTGTTTTAGATTTTTCAAGTTGTGCAAGCGTAAAGTCAGTTTGAGAACAAGCAATATTGACCCTTATACAGACTTGCAAGTGTTTTTAACTAGCGACGAACTGAAATTTGCGATGAATCGTTGTATTATTATTTCTCAGGCATACTATTTTTCGGAGGAATTTGATGATTTGTTGATCAATCAGGTAGTAGATAGGAAAAGTGTGTTATATACTTTAAACCCGTTCCTTGATTGCAATAATATAATAAGAGTTGGAGGGAGACTACACAACTTTCAATTACCTTTTGATACTAAGCATCTAATTGTGTTGTCTGGTAAATCTCGATTAGCATATCTAATTGTTGATCAAATACATAAAATAACTTTACACGGCGGACCTTTGCTAATGTCAAAATGGTATTTTTAAGAGACCCATAAACAAAGTTATGCCCGCTACCCGTGTATTCGTAAGAATATTGACTTCAGTATTTTCGTGTCTACATAATAGTAGATTAGTTTGTTCTTTTTAAGGATTCTATGGTCCTTGGCCGGCGGCATGTTTGAGTTAGTAAGAAGGTTTTACTATGTTTTATGTAATCAACCTGGCCGGAAAAAAGTGTTTGTTTTTTTCTGTCGTTTTTTCGTTTCAATTGTTTCTGTCACTCATGTTTTTTCATGATTCAATGTAAAATTCCTTTTGCTAATAAAATATTTAAATTCACACTACCGGTGCCTAATTAATCGAAAACACACCCCTCAGTTTGGACACCTACTAAATAAATCAAGAGCGGGATATTGTAGGTAGGTTGTATATATATTGTAGGTATTGTAGCTGAGTAGGTATAGATTGTGCGAACCCATGTTCAGAACCATACATCTCGAACGCATTTCGAAAATTGCACATGCAGCTTCAATACCGTTGTCTCGACCTACCATTTGTTCTCGCACGGAGTACAACTCACCCGCGAGTCGTGACCCCGCGATCGTCCGATGAAGTCATAAATTATATAAACGCAATGGAAATTGTTTCTCGCGGTAGATCCGGCGCACCTACTAATCGTTTACGCCGCGCCCTCGCTCGGGGCGTCCGCAACAATGATTTATGCGATCGAGAGTCAAGATCTCTTTTGCGAGAATCGATTCGGCTCCAATAATTGTGCCCCGAAGATGAATGGGGAAATGAAAGCGACCGAGACGTGATCGGATTGCGGAATTACGATCGATATGTGGACAGATGCGATTTTTAAATTCACTTTTTCAATCGTACAATCGAAGCAATTCAATCTTGCATGATAATACTTCACCAGACTAGATTTTCAAAAATATTGCAAAAGCATCTCCAATGTAGGTTTTCTGATGATGCTACTCTTGAGAGACTCTAAAGAGTTCATAAATAGGTTAATATACTTCATGGCCCACAGCTGGGCCAGGTCTCCCCCATTTCCTTCCACGTGTCTCTATTTACTGCGCTCTCCATCCATCCCGCCAGTTAAAAGTAGAAGTCATTACACCATCTTTTCCTGGGTCGACCACGACGGCAACGCTCGCTATTTGCTACCCACACTGTGCATTTTATCGGCCATCTGGCCATTTTCGTCCACTCGGCTTAGATAGCCCGAACCACCCCACTACATCTGACTACAGAAAGCATATAGGTATATCATACTTATATTATAAAGAGGAAAACTTTGTTTGTTTGATTGTAATGAATAGGCTCCGAAACTACTGAACCGATTTGAACAATTCTTTCACTGTTGGGAAGCTACACTATCCCCGGGTGACATAGGCTATAATATATTTTCAAAAAAATTAGGGATCCTTACTAAAACTCGAATAATGTAACCGCAATGTACCCGTGCGAAGCCGGGGCGGGCCGCTATACAGAATATTCCTACTTACAGCATTATTGAACTTACCTGCGTTATAGGCGCTATCTTATAATTTAAGTTAAGACATAAAAATTAAATGCCGTCATCATACTCAATACCGCAGTAAATTAAATTTAAAAGTGAGTACACTTTAACTTAATTTGTCAAGTTACGTGAGTCCATTAAGTTGGATATTTATTAAAATAACGTAATGTTTGTCCGTGCGTTGTAATCGATGGAGATGAAGCTATAAATTAAAGTAATGCCGTCGATATTCATTTTGTGTTCACCTCTTTATTTTATGATAAAGATCTGGTAGAGGGTCGCTTGCGCATATTAATATATGTTATGCGTGATAGTTTTATCTTCATACTAGCTATTGCCCGCAGATTTGCCAGCGTATATTTTATTTTCTAAATGTCAACAACTGCGCTACATATCGGACCAACTGTAGCTCAAAACCAACCAACCAACCAGAAGTCCCAATAAGTACAAAAAACATCAAAATCGTTCAAGTCGTTTAGGAGAAGAATAATCACAAACACATGTTACTCGCAACTTTATATGTACCTATACAATGTTTAAGGGGCATCGTATCGAAAACTGATACCATGGTTTACTTATGATTCTGAACCCCTCCAGAGTTGTAAATTTCCTTCTATATTTTCATGAAGTCCGGAAAAAATACACTCTGTGGGCGAGCAAATTAAAGCCTTAGTCTTCGTAATTTACAATATTTTAATTTTTAAATAAAACGTACAAAATTGACACGACATAGGTAGATCGGTCTGAGAGACGAAGTGAAGTGCGCCGAGGTCCGCCGCTGCAGCGTGCCGTCCTCTTCCCGCAAAGCGTTCCGGAGATACTCCTGGCTCGGACGATGTTCACGCGTGAACACACTCTAATACGAATTTTATGATAAAATCAATTAAAAAATGCAGAAAATCTTTATCAATTTTCATTAAAATATCGACGGAAAATTCATCAGTTGAATCCATAGTATCAGTTTTCGTTACGACGGCCCTTACACCCTGTATAAAGATAATAACAATATTCCGATTGTACCCAGTAACAAAAATGATGATCATTCTGCGGCTTCATTACCATACAACATTGTGTTTCTCATTTCAATATAAATTATCCGTTCATTTAGAATAATGACAAGACATCTTTTAAACGGGAAACTTGAATTGCAATGTTGTAGCCAAAGAATTTGTAATAAAATTTGTAATAATAAGACATTAGAAGTGGTATTG
This sequence comes from Notodonta dromedarius, assembly GCA_905147325.1. Lineage (NCBI taxonomy): Eukaryota > Metazoa > Arthropoda > Insecta > Lepidoptera > Notodontidae > Notodonta > Notodonta dromedarius. The sequence goes on from LR990172.1 coordinate 9,279,266, forward strand.
ACGTATTATTTCATACAAAACCAGTGTCGCCACTTCGCGCCGCTTTCGCACTGCGCAGACAGCAATTTATTTGACGTAGAGTAGTTTCGGGAATATAGTATACTATAAGCCTTTTTCAAAATTTAATTCGAACTATTTGAGATCAATTTTTATTGTTTACAGGCAGCATTTGTGATATTTTTTTTGCTGTTCTAAAATAAGTTACTCCTTATAACATCAGCTTCTGCCAGTCAAAAACGGTCCAGCCATTCCACAGACGATTTTTCATAAATCGCGTTTTAGTTATAAGTACATATGCATTTAATGAAAACGTTTTATTTTGATATTACAAACAGACACTCCAATTTCATTTATTTGATTTATTTTATACACTAATTCGTTTAAAATATCAGTAATCAATAACTAGGAGCTTAAGGCAATATTAAATACAGTAAAACCCGTTTATGACGATTTCACCGGGAACCAATCAAAAACACGTCTTAAGCGAGAAAGCGTATTATGCGGGATAAGGAAAATAAAAGCTACTATTATTATGTATGTATTATGTTCTAATTTCGTGTATGTATTAGGTAGGTATTAAATTAAACATTTATAAATTACATTAAATACATAGTGTAATAATAATTACGGTATTTAAAGTAATCACTTATTTTGGTTTGACAGTAAGATTTTCAACAGGTGAGCTGGCTCTATCCTCGTTCAAAAAATCAGTCTAGATTCATACAACGAGGAAATGCAGCGGGCAGGGCTTTTATTTATTATATTTTTTATTTTATTTTATTTTTAAAGTTTTTCTGTTCTAACATTTATAATAAACGAAGGTACAAAATAAATAACTAGATCTTTAATTTATTGAATTTCGTACGGTGCCACATTGTAATCAATGGAAGAATATCCAGGAAAACCCTGCAGTATTATGGGTTCACCTTCTTCTTCCAACACGATGTCAACCACTTGTGAGCCATATTGGCCACTATAGAAAATACTGATACAAATAAATTACCTATACGTCTTCAGCATTATGTCAACCTGGACTGGAAATTAACTTACTTGGAGCCGTTGAAAAAAATATAATAGGATACTACAATTGACACTAGTTCAGACAATATTGCCTACCAGGCTAATAACGCAACGTCGATAAGTTATATATATCTCAAGATATTTGAACAATGTCTCTACAAATCTATCACCACACTACAGATAAAGGGTTTGCTTACAAAATTGTGTACTTACTAATAATTTTAAAATATTTGGAAATACACAATTTCGGTTCGTTGCCTGCCAAGACACGCGCAGTCACAGCGGTAGGCAGTGGGGAGAGTGTAGACCAAGTAGGAATGTTAAACGCTAAGAGTTGGTTTGTTTCGGAGAAATAGTAGTTGGCCATATTGGCGAGCTAGGTGATAAATACCCGAACATACTCTAAATAGCTAGTGATTGAATCAAATATAAAGTTATCGATTTGGTATCGATATTATTGTAATAAGTATGGTATATGATATTTAAAACCTGACGTACCCAAAATAGTTTATGTTCATATTTTTATTTAATTGAGGAGATTGTAAAGTGCGTTCAAATAAAGGCGTTAATGACGTATAGGATGTGGATTCATGAGTTGATGTTATTGGTATAGTGTGCCCCGATGGCATACTATCTGTTGACAAAAAATATGCTCATGCCATAATTTAGCAAATAACAATATCGTAATTTATCAATTGAAATCCTATGTCTGCAGTGCGTAAATTCCATACATTTTTTGGTAGGTATGGCTGATTAAATCAAAAACCGTGTTTTTGGCGTAGGATTTAAATTATCTTCTTTATAGTGGACTGAAAAAAATCTACTATAATTTGTAGGAAACCAGTTCTCTTTGTCTGTCATTGTTATCAATTTCCAAATCCTTGATATCTGAATTTGAAGGGAAAATAAAAATCATCACGTAAATAAGTATATAATGAGAAGGTAACAGGGAGGGCCTAAATTAAAAAAGACGCTTTTATTCAACTCAGATGATACACTAAAAGCTAGAAAATATTTATGGGCGGGAACAATAAAACCGTTCAATTATTTGTTTTTTGTGGTCCTACTGCCTTAAGACTGAGGAATTGGAACCAAGAGTTAAACAGCTACGTTGATGATTGATACGGACAATACTTCTTTAAAATCAGCAGTAGCCACAGACTCACGGTTTAGGTTGGCAGTACTTGAAGTATCAGGATTTAAAGATCGGAGGTTTAAATTATGGTAATATTTTACTGTTATGGGAAGCCAAATACTATAGATGAAGTGGTTGAAAAATTCACTGCAATATTTAAAGCAAATTAAAAAACAAATATACGAAGTCAAGCCAAATAAACTGTTTTAAAAAGCTTTTTAATTGTTGGTGGCTTTTAATTACTAGCGGAAATTATATTAAATAAATAAAGTCAATATTTCTTACAAAAATATCGATAAAATACAAACATTGTAACATCACTAACTCCCGTCTGATGTTGTCACAATGACACCGCCGTACTAGTCAAAATTCATAAGCACGAGGATGTCACACTTTTCGCATTACATTGATTTTTACGGTTCGTCGATATGCCGTACGTTTGATTACGCAAGCAGCAATGGAAATGGGGCTGGTGAGATCATAGTAAATATTTATATTCTCGTGGTAAAGTATACATGTTGGTTTAAATTAGCAAAAAATGATGATTATTACCATATATATCTACTTACCGATGAAATGTAATCCCTTTATTGGTATAATTGCAAGTTTCTTAACAATTTCCGCAATTAAAAATGCTGCAATACACCATTTTTACTAGATGTGTCTCGTACAACGTCTGGTGTCGTACTGAATGCATACGTGTCCAAATGGACATAAACTTAGTGCCAAAATTACGCGGATATGCCACTTCTAATGTCTTATTATTACAAATTCTTTGGTTGTAGCTGTCAATGCATATCGTACTAATATTATAAATGCGAGAGTTTGTGAGTGTGGATGTATGTATTTTTGTTACTCCTTCACGCAAAAACTACTGAACGGATTTGGATGAAATTTGGAACATAGATAGATTATAACCGGGATTAACATATAGGATACTTTTTAACCCAATAATCCAATACTACGCGGATGAAGTCGCGGGGCACAGCTAGTATTACTATAAAGTGTTTCAAAAGGCTCTCTTAACTTATCGTACGAAACGCAACTATAATAGCTACTTACGACTTTCTTCGAGGGAATGCGGCTAGCATCTTGGGTAAGCTTCCGCATGGGCCACATTTTGTATATTTTTTTTATGATTAGTAAGTTTGTTTTGATTTGGTTCACTAAAATGTTGAATACAAACCAAAATCAAAGTAGTTAAATATTCAACGAGTTAATGAGATATCTAATAAAATGAAGATAATTAATTATGTAAGTACTTAATTTTAATAAATTAATTTGTCGGCTGCTTGGTGCAGTGGTTTGAGCATAAGCCGCTCGGCTCACTGCACCGGGTGGTTGTAGTCTCGATTCCCACCGAGGCAAATTTCGGAAATGGCCTTTTCGTAATTTGCCCAGGTCTGGGTGTCACCGGGATCGCCCCTACCAGCGATGCTCATTTTGGGACATACAGTTGGTGTGTCAGTCTGGTCACATTTATTTAATTACGTGGCAGTTTATTTCGAGGCAATATATCTGAGTTATCAAGCCATTTCCAAGACTAATTTGTGAACCATGACAAACAGAAAAACAGTATCATTACAATGATCCGTATTATGCTAATGATGACGGATTTTTTTGACAGTAATTGTGGGATAATGAGTTCGCACAAAAGGGTTATATATCATTACCAAGACAGTCCAGCAATAAGGTTGTTATTAATCACTCACATTGTGTTTTATTGGCTAATGATAGTGTTCAAAATTTGGGTTTGTATCTAGGAACTTTTTTCCATTGACCAGATACAGCTGTCCTCGGAGAGTCAAAATCTTCAATGGTCTTACGGGGACACTAAGACTTGCCCGCCCCAGGGACCCCAGGAAAAAAATAAATATATTCCTAGAATCAACACTGTCGCGGGAATAGTGCTGGGTCCTGATTAGGTAGGTACGGCTATGCTGGCTAAATCCAATAAGGGAAATATAAGGGGGAGGCAGAACTGTAAAGGTCAGGTAAATGTCACGCGTGTACATTACCGGCCCGGTGGAGGCGGGCGCATTCCTCGAGTAGTAGGGCTGGTTCCTCAGGTTCTTCAGCACAGGCACGACACTGGAGCGCTCCCAATGGTTTTAGAGTTCACACAAGAAATACACAGAAGATTAGGTAGATTTCACCCGATTAGGAAATTTTAGCAGAGGAGCACGCACGAGAACGCCTTTGCCACACGGAAGTCGGTCAGTACAGTGTCATGAAGGGGGGAAAAGGACAACAGTACAAAATATCGCATTAATCGGGGTAGGCAGGTGACGGTAGACGGGACACATTTTAACAAGCTACCTACATACAAAATTCTAAAGTAAACAAACACTAATTCATAGGAATTCGATGCTTATATTCTCAATTTTATTAACACCGAACGAATGTTTGAAGGTTTTATACTTACTTATGCGCATTTTGTTCCTTTATATGGGTCTGTAACTGGAGGTATGAAATGTTCTTTTGAAGGTATAGTGTAATAATTAAGAACTCTTTATGGGCTGTTCAAGTAGTTATAGCATAGAATAATAATACTGAATTATCTCCCATCTCAGGCTGTACTTTTCTTGCTATTATTGATAATGTGTGGTCATTAAGAATTCAAAATAACTGTTTTAAGCAATGTTATTTGTAGAATGTAGTTAATTAATTATGTGAATAAGTCTTAAGAATAAGTGTTAAGATTGCTGGTTTTTTTTAAGAATCCATGACCTTGCTAGGATTTGGGTCCCTCCAAATATTGAAAAGTAGTCCTGTAATTATGATGCTGAATCAAAAATATTTATTGACGTAAAAAAATGCAACTCAGACAGTAATGTCACAGAAATCTCCCCGATTGAAAAGAGATGCCACGAGATGTCCTCTCAAATGTAACTGCAAGAGGGAGGGAGATGTAGATGCGATGCAATGTTCATTAAATAGGGTCAGTGTTGGCTTGGGGTGCAATTCCCCCCTGGGCGGGTGGGGCGATCTTGTGGTCGTCTTTTTAATTTGTTTTTGGATTTCAGGGGTGTCTGTATCAGGAAAATTGGGTTGATACACTGGTTTATAATATTTTTATTCAGTTACTTAGATCAACGTGGTGGTTTACGGTCTAAGGCCTGGATCCCCTCGCATTGAGGCCCGTGCCCAGGAGTAGGACATTATTATTAGTCAGTTACCTGTAAGTTACTAAACATTGGGGAACAAATTGTAAATGACAAATGTACCTACGTAGTTTTGCAAAAAGGAACCATCCCACACACACTTTTGCAATCTGAAACCAACCTAGAACCACTAACACAAGGTTGGTTTTGGTCTACAGCCGTGCATGTGTATTGATTCCGTTCAGCAAAACGATATCCAAATATCTGCTGATCTGCAACCGACCTTCCATCCCCTTCTATCGTGTGTCAGACAAAGTCGGCTGTAATCGTTACAACAGTAGTCTCTTTATTGATTGACCCACTCGGGTTCACAGAAAACTTATAATGGAGCCTATCAACCCACTACCTGAAAAGCAGTACATCCAATGTTAATCACATATGAGGTTAAGACGATAATTAAGGCTGAAGCGCCCATCTAGCCCGCGAAGTTCAAATTTTTTGAGTTCTTTTAGAAATTTTTCAAAATCTGACAATAATAAAAGACAAATTTTGTAATTCGCGAAAAAGACCGTGTGCAGTGCATTTATTAATATATCCAACTTACTCTAAAACATTTCAAGAACGACAGCTATCCAGATAATCTGGCAATTTTTGTATATTTAGTGATTTACCAGTATCATATCCACCGTGATAATATTGAGAGTAAATTAAATGTATTAATAAATGCACTGCACACGGTCTTTTTCGCGAATTACAAAATTTGTCTTTTATTATTGTCAGATTTTGAAAAATTGCTAAAAGAACTCAAAAAATTTGAACTTCGCGGGCTAGACAGGCGCCTTCACCTTAAGCACTGATTAAATATTGGAAAGGCTTGTTTGTCTCTCTCAGTCTTACGAAACTGGTAAGATTGTTATATAAACTTAAGTACACTTTTGAGATTGACATTTTTATTTTGATGTGAAGCTTCTATACGGACGTCCGAGGCGCTCGCCGCGCGGCCACCCTATCCGTGCTAAGCGTCAGTAGCGTTACACGATTTATATAGGTATACAGAGTGGCAGCTGCGGCGCCCTACGCTTTATATTATAAAGCTTCTCTTTTTTCGGGTGTCGCTAGACGGAACTATTTTTTTTACTGTAATAACATTAGATGACATATCTAAGGTTGAAATAGTTGAACTTGAAATCGAGACCGATATTTCAAAAATAATATTTTAATTTCTCCGTGAGTCAACCCTGTGATCTCAAGACGTCGCCGGGAGGCACGGCGTCTTATCAACGAATTAATTCTAGACTAACGAAGACTGGGGGCGGCCCGCGATTAACACAACCACCCCTCTTGTGCAGACATACTAACGCGTAGAGTCGGCTGCGGATTTGAACTAGTAACGCCATCTAGGTCAAATGTACATAAAAAAAATGTTGACGTTATTTTATTTTGGCTATACACTTGCTACTGAAAATGAGTCTAAGTTTAAGGTGTGGTCTTCATCTAGTCTTCGTAAGCCATCAGGCTCTACATAACATATCTGAATCTAGTTTAGAATCTGTGATTAGATTTCAAATAGTATTTAAGATTCAACAAATTTTTATTTCCACAATAACATAACCTTTGTGCTTAATTTGAAGAAGGGATTTGGAGTCTCACGTTGCACAATATACTTAAGAATTTATAATCAGTCGTTAAATGCGTGTAATAGTTCTAGGTAATAATTATAATCTTTGATTAACGAAATACAAGTCATAAAGACATCCATCTACACATAAAGACAGCTAATTAGAATTTTAGATGCAGCATTGAAATGTTAATGCAAGACATAAACAAGTCTCATTGTTCTTCTCGAATCTTGCATAATATCAGTCAGTTAGTTAAGCAGAAAATATTTTGTTCAAATGTGGTGTATGTTATATATATATATATAACTCAAAGGTGACTGACTGACTGACTGACTGACGTAGTGATCTATCAACGCACAGCCCAAACCACTGGACGGATCGGGCTGAAATTTGGCATGCAGGTAGATGTTATGACGTAGGCATCCGCTAAGAAAGGATTTTGATTAATTCTACCCCCAAGGGCATAAAATAGGGGATGAAAGTTTGTATGAAACTTTGTCGATTAAATTCCACGCGGACGAAGTCGCGGGCACAGCTAGTTGTCGTATAAAATTTGTAAGTTATTAGTTCTAATTTTGGGTACCGAAACTGATAAGTTCGGGTCAACGGAACGTTTCATGATTAAAAATCAATAAGTATTTTGTTTTATTAGGTTGTCTACCAAGACTTGAAAGTTTAATAAAATGGAGTTTCCAGTTTAATGCAAGATTTCAGTTAGAACACTCGCATATAGACAGTAAAAGTGATTACAGTGACGCTGCAATTCAAAGATTTCTCAACAAAGTGTATTCGTGAAAGCGTGTGATTGATTGAGCAATGTTTGTTTATGTTCACGTCTCGTGTAGTGCCAGTATCGACACATTTTGAAGTTTATAGCGACGGGAGAATTGTGAATAAATTCTCGAGTACTTATTGTTTTGTTTCGGTGTAGGTGTTACTTGTCTAAACAGACGTGTTGTTGCAGGCATATCCTTCAGAAATATTGTTTTTATGATTCTATTATTCATATTGGTATTGAGATTGTTAGTCTAATTCACAACTACAGGCAATTTTAATATTTCAAATATATTTCTTACAGATAGTATTTTTTTCAATTTTATTATTTAATACATTTTTGTCATTTTAAATGACCAACTTATTTCTAAGAATTTTTTTTGGGAATGATCCTGCCGCACACAACCACCACTGTCACTCCTATAAACCAGGATCGTCAATGGTGACCAATAATGACTTCGAGGTTGGAACCTCGACGAGTCCCGGGGAAAATTTAAATTGTGTTGAAAGCCGCACGAATTACTACTTATTTTTACGAATGTAAATTATTTTAAAAACATCATAAAAACTATATAAAAACGTCCAGGCAAAATTTGAATTTTTCCCTGTCTATATTATTCAAAGCCCATCGCCCCAAGGTCCGAGCGGGTGGCATATTAAGACGAAGTTGGTAGCAAAAAAAGGCGAAAAAGAGTTTTATATTCTCTCTCGAATAGGAAGAAATAGGAAAACCTTTCTCATTTAGCTCACCAGTGCAGGCTGGGGTGTCGCCGGGAACACACTGCCAGATTAAATGACTTTAAAACAAATTATAATGATTTATACAACGTGATTTTAATAATTGGTGATTCTTTAAATAAATTGGAAATTTAAAATTTCGTGTTGGTGTTCTGTGGTATGAGGAGTGATGTCTTAAGGCTGTGACCTTAAAACTAGCTTATGTTTGTTGCGTTTAAGTAAACAAATGAAAGCGGAATTCAAAGTGCAGTTGAAGCATCTGGATAGAGACAGCGTAGTGTAGCAAAGTGGTGTGTCTAAAAGGAGTAGTTATATAAATAGAGTCAATTCGATTGCGGTTCTGTGGTACCAAGTTACTGTTTAACTGCGATTTCAGATTAGCGTTTTAGCGATTGGCAGATTTGCGCCTTCAATGTAAGCATATTGAAATTATGATCTGCACATAGACTTAGAAAAACCCAGAGGTTCGACCCGGGGTTGGAACTCAGGATCTTGCACCCGCAAGACGCGTGCTTAACCAATGGGCTATCACTGCTTATATATACTTCATCATAACCGGAGACAAACTTGAGCGGAACCACAAGCAAAACAAAGAACATAATACACTAAAAAAAATCTGTTCAAGGAAAATATGGTTGAATATTCATTATTCGTGGTTCACTGACAATTATAAAGCCTGGTTGTTATATACCGTCCACATAATCATAATGTATCGAATAAATTCCAATCAATACCAAATTAGTAACATTTAATTTATTTAGAAGCTCTATCATATAGTTATCTGCGTTAACAGCTCAGAGGTGGTTACACTAATCGACGTCTTATTAAATCTGTGATCAGGGGTCACGAACCTCAACACCATAATCATTAAAATATAATGACTATGTGATTATATCGCAGGTAATATACACTCAGCATTGGCTATCGTTGGAATTTAATTATCATTTTGTGTTTAGTAAACGTTCGTGTGAAATTAAGGCTAAAGCGCCCATGTAGCCCGCGAAGTTCAAATTTTTTGAGTTCTTTTAGAATTTTTTCAAAATCTGACAATAATAAAAGACAAATTTTGTAATTCGCGAATAATACCGTGTGCAGTGCATTTATTAATATATCCAACTTACTCTTAAACATTTCAAGAACGACAGCTATCCAGATAATCTGGCAATTTTTGTATATTTAGCGATTTACTAGTATCATATCCACCGTGATAATATTTAGAGTAAAATAAATGTATTAATAAATGCACTGCACACAGTCTTTTTCGCGAATTACAAAATTTGTCTTTTATTATTGTCAGATTTTGAAAAATTTCTAAAAGAACTCAAAAAAATTGAACTTCGCGGGCTAGACAGGCGCCTTCACCTTAAGCTAATATTATAATAATAATAATTTATCCCTTTTGACGTCACTTCTGGACATGAGCCTCCTCTCTCTACGAGGGGGAGGGAAGTCATGTAGGTTTCCTCACGATGTTTCCCTTCATCTTAATCAAGTGATAATCATATACATAGAAATTATGTATCGCACATAGATTTCGAAAAACCCAGAGATGCGAGCCGAGGATTGAACCCAGGACCTGGTGCCCGCAATACGCGTGCTTATCCAATCAGCTATCACTGCTGTTAAGATGTTGTTAGATTAATCTAGCTAGTCTAAATTAAATACTCTTAATCTGAGTCAGACTTGATTCGTTTGGTAATATTTAAATTGCCGAATCATGGTTCGTAAGCACAATTGAAGGATGATACTTCAGTAGAATGACTAACAACCGCTGACATGATCACTACATATAGTTCCATATTTACAGAACCCCGCGGTGGAGCACAGTACTTGAAACAATAATCCGCCCGAACTCGGCAAGGGTCACATTCTTACCCGCAAAAGTATATTACCATAGAAAAGTCGAAAACGACTAGAAAAGACACCCCGGCTTCTATAAGTAGATACTTGCGGATTGTTTGCGGTGGTAGAGCGAAGCTGTAGCCAGTTGACGACAGGTCATATACGGGGTGTTTCGACCGGGTATAATCAGCCTCTCGCAGAAGATCAGCGTAAAGTAGCTATATTACCTTCGTTTCGTACGATGTTTTATGTAAACGTCTTTATTATCTTAAGCAGTAAAACTATGTAAGATATGTCAACTCTATCTTTGAAAACGATCGCCGGGTGTAGAAGCGGGGTAAGGTGTTCCTTCAAATCGTTTCAAATGCTACATTGCACTTAATTGATGACGACTAATGAATTCCCGACAAAAAAGAGGGGTGTTATAAGTTTAACATGTGTATTTGTGTATCTGTGTGACTGTCTGTGGTATCGTAGCGCCCAAGCGGATGAGCTGAATTCAATTTTGTTTTTTTTTTGTTGGATACTATTGGATGGTTCTTAGCTATGTTTCATGAAAATCGGTTCAGCGGTTTGAAAATTATCAGCTCTTTTGTAGTTTAAAAAGTAGTCTCATAGGGGGTTTTCTAAATTTAGAATTTTAGTTATTTTATTATGATTATTGAAGCGAAGCTTCTATAAAGACGTTCGGGGCGCTCGACGCGCGGCCACTCTATCCGTGCTAAGCGTCAGTAGCGTTACACAATGACGATATAAATAGGTATACAAGGTGGCAGCTGCGGTGCCCTGCGCTTTATACTATAAAGCTTCGCTTCTTTTGGGCGTCCCTAGACGGCACTGTTTTTTACGAGTATATCGTATATTTTTTATACTAGGTGAAACAGAAAGATTATACATTTTTTTTGCAACTTTACTTTGTAAATCTAAAACTATCGGATTTGTGGAACAGTTGACGTACTGAAGGTTTTGTAGACTTATGAAATCAGTCAACAGCTGTATCCCTATAACACCTTTTGTTTTTCAAGTTTTCTCCAAAGCTGATAGTTTTAGAATACAAAGTTGTTCCAGCCCGTATATTTATTGCTGATACTTTTTTATGAGTGGCACTTCTACACAGTCTTCATTATTCATATGGTATAACCTTCATTATCCCTTAAGTCCACACAGCGGAAAATTTCATTTCAATAGCCCCGACCCAGGGTCGGCCGATAGGTAGGTAGCTCGCAAATAACTTCGCTACCCGGCTTAATATGCATTAAGGGTATTCCCGAATTTTCTCCAGTAAAAATGTATGAGAGTAACCCGAGCGTGACGTATAAGTGGATTATGTCGGCGCTCCCGCTCTACCGTAGAGCGGCGTCCCGTGTTTTTAAATCCTGAAATATTTCGGTGTGGTTGTAGTATGGAGAGAACTTTTTTATTGACGAAAAAGTGTTGAGAAATGTATTATTAATTTAATTTTGTTGAAAAATATATTTTGTTAGTATTGTACATTTTAATAATGCTCTTTTTATTTTCATTGCCAAGACACGTCCAATAATGAATGTGGGTGAAATCAAACTCTTTTCTATCTTCAATTTGTTTCTTTATTTCTTTTATCGTCTTTAAATGCGTCTACTCGTCTTCAATGCTCGCTTACGACTCCCGTTCATCTCTCTTCCTCACACTTCATCTGTCACTCACTCTTACATAACCGATTATTTACTTCTCATAATAACGTTACCCAGTAGTAAGTCTCAGACGCACTTAATTTTTAAATCACTTAACGGCAGAGGCTGTTAAGTGATCCGTGTAAAATATTATGTTAAAGTATACATTATATTTTACGACGAAGGTATATGTACTAAAGGGTTATTAATTCCTCGATTAAAAGCTTGTGCAACGGAGAGCGCACCAGCCAATTAGTGTTGATTAAAATGTATTCATAGTCAACATTAATTGCATAAATAAATTAAATGGCCAGTAATAAGCAATTAATATTTATAACGCACGAGGTAATAATAACACGTGCGTATCTTTCGTACTTTCTAATTAATTTAATTATTATTTATTGACGGTCTTAATATAATAGTGTTTATAATAATATGGCATATTGATGTTACTTCTTTTTGTTATTTAAATATTTTATACAACTTCTGTTTATTTGGGTACTTGCTTGTGAGCTTACAGATCTTGCTCAGCGTAATTATCGGTACATATATTTAAGCCTATAATCTATGGTACTTGTGTACATAGAGTCCATCTCCATAATATATTAGCATAATATCTCTGCTATGGAGACAAAGGCTATGTGATGTAAGCATATTTTTCTGCTGTGAGAGTTCGTTCAGAAATCAATACCATCGCTGGCCAGACGAACATTTACACTACAGACGACGTTGTTTTGAAGAGAGACTGCAAATGCCTCCGCTTTTAAATCAAATTGAAATAAAATGTACAGCCACAGATTGAAGGAAATAGGCAACTCACGCCTTTATTTCCAGAAAGAGTAGTAAGAGGTGGATTGCAGTGCACCCACATTTTTTTTTGTGTCCCAATGTTTAGTAGCTTATTAACCATTATCTGCCGTCCATTTACTAAATGCCGTAAAGTGAGTAAACCCAATTTTTAGTTATAAAAAAATACGAAAAATTATGTCCCTAATTTTTTTTTTTAAGTCGTAGTTACAGATTTTCATTAGACCACTTAGTAACTACTTAAATTCATAGTATAATATGGCCCAGAACGAACAACACTTGAACATGCCTTGGCAACGAAAGTAAAAAGAGCATTTTTAAAATGTACATTAATTTTTTTGAGAAAATTAAAAGAATATTAAATTGTTAAACACTTTTTCGTCAATTATAAAGTTCTCTCCATACTACATTTACACCGAAATATTTAAAAACCGGGTTATTAACAAGAAGTCGCCCTGTCACGAAGTAAATAGGACTCAAATTTGGCTAAATGTCACTTTGTCAGTCATTTACCTATCGGACGTAGTTCACATACAATGTGAGGTGAATTATATCTATAGTATACCACTAGGCCACTAAGTTAGCCCAGAGCGGACTGGAAATCTACACAAGTCTCCATCGAAAGACGTGCAGGTTTCCTCAAGCTTCCTTCACCACTCAGCAAGTGTCCATTTTTGCTATTTATCAACAGTTATAATTGTTTAGTACTTTAAGTCTGACCACTCTATTTCAAAACAATTGAACGTGGTGCGAGTGCCTCCTAACTTCTCCCGAGCTCAAAGGGCGCGTCGTTTGATGCCAGCTAAATTGTTTGAGCAATCGGGACAAGTTATACATGAACAAAAAATAGCAGGGGAACAAAACAGGAACAAAGTTCCCCGGCGGAGCTCGGGAACAATATTGAACTTGGTTTAAAGGCTTGGCGTTTTAATTTTTTATTATTTCTATGAACAGTTCCCAACTTTTCAATGTTTAATAAATATTTTTTTATGCTTATCCATTGAAATATTACTTAGGCAAAGATTATTAACGAAATATACGGCTGATTATTGAAACGGTACTCAAATAAAGTCCCACTGTAGCTGTTTGAGATGCTGTTATCTGTTAACCCTCAGATTTCAGTTGCGTTTAAGTAATCGTTGGATAGGTACAGTCAATTTCGAAATTTTGTCAGCCAGCGAGATAAACCAATATCCATTTGCGTTCGAATGAACGGGATGGATTCAGTATCCTTTGTCTTGCTCGGCGAATCTGTTTTTGTGTTCGTCTGAGTAGATAAAATTCGCTTCAGTGGTTCTGGATTACTTGCTAAGTAATAACCAGTGTGAGGTTTTGAAACATCTATCTTAGGATACCGTAAAATACTAAAAATATGGATAATAGTATACAGGTGTAAGGGGCATCGTAATGAAAACTGATACCATGGATTCAACTCATGATTCTGAACTCCCCAGAGTTATAATCTTGCGTCGATATTTGCATGAATTATGCTAAAATTGTTCAGCATTTTAACATTGATTTTTAAAGGAAATGCTCGTACGAGTGTATTGCAGTTAATGTCTCAAATAGTAATTATTGATTTATTTGTGTAAAATCACTTGAGATAGATTTGTGTAATGATCCAAAATTTATGAGTTGAATCCATGACATCAGTTTTCGTTACGATGCCCCTTACACCTGGATAATATCCTACTAATATTATAAATGCGAAAGTTTGTGAGTGTGGATGTATGTATGTATGTATGTATGTTTGTTACTCCTTCACGCAAAAACTACTGAACGGATTTGGATGAAATTTGGAACACAGATAGATTATAACCGGGATTAACATATAGGATACTTTTTAACCCAATAATCCAATACTACGCGGATGAAGTCGCGGGGCACAGCTAGTTATCAATAGTTTGACGAATTTTCACATTATCCAAGTAAAGTTTTACAAAACCACACACTGTTTTTTACTGAGCAAGTAATCCGCCACAACTACTGATGCCCTTTACACCCTATATATAGTTAGTACCTATTCATTCGACATTTAACTATACCCATTACTGTCAGCGTCCTTACACAGGTAGTTTACAGCAGTAATGGTACTGACATACATCCTCTTAATAGGCAATTAATATTATTAGATTGTACTATTAAGCAGACATAACAATAACTTAAGTCTCACTTATTTATTCGTGGAATGCCAAAAAGCCAGCGAATGTTCAGTTACATTTTTTTTTCTTGATAAGCATTAAATTTTATTTACATACAATGGGCTAATAAATGTGGGTGTATAAAAACTGCATGTACGGGCCGCGATTAAAATTTGTCTCGTTTAGAGAATGCTAATCGTCGGAACGAATGATGAATGATTGAATGATTTCGATGGCGGTGAAGTGTGAATGGCAAATAATTGCATGGTTCTGTACACTTTCTAGGATGGTACTGGCACAATATCACATATGAAAGTCGTCCTTATCAGAATCAGCAAGTACCTAATTAGTTTTCACCCATATCGAATGGTTTTAGACAATGTACTAGGACAAAAAAATGACACCACGTTACATTGTATGTATTTTGAGTTTTATTCTGTTGTCTCTATCAAAGTCAAAGTCAAATTGTTTAGGCCTATGGGAGCACCTACAAATTGTCGTTTTTACATCCTTCCCTTAGGTCTACAACCGGATCGGAACGCTACTTCGACTGAGAAGATCCTGTAAGAAACTCAGCAGGCTTGTCTTTTTACAATTATTATTTAGTTTAAATCGCCAGTTATAATTACATAATGTGGTATTTTGGTTAATATAATTCCAGTATGTTGTCTTTTGAGCTTATCAAAAGTTAGTACTTATATAGTATTCAATTTTCGACGTGTTTTCGTTGTCGTGAGGCTTTTTGTAAGGAACCCTAATAATTTGCAAATGATGATGCATTAGAATTCAGTAGAGGCTGTCCGAATTCTTTTTGACGCCTATTTCCCAGAAGGTAGAGTAGCTACCTCAGGGTTAACAAGTAGCGTTGTCACAACTGACAATGACTGCGACAACGCAGGGCACGTGATGAAAGAGCTTCTTGTGAAAATTAATGTAGAGTATGGAAATCACATTGGAGTGGGTTCAAATGGGTCTCTAGTGTTGGTGGACAAAGCCGTAGAGTTTGAAACAAACAGTGTCTTTTTGACGGCATGGTTAGGAACCTTTTTTGTGGGTTGCCAGGTCAATTCTCATATTTATTTGTATGCGATATGTTTTCATGAACGAATTCTCTGTCTTTTTATGTAGAGTTAAGTACCGTTCCTCTTCTAAATAAGTACCTGATAGTATAACATTCGATAGAGGATAGCATTCGCGAGTGGCCAAAATTGGAACAGCTTTAATTAGTATGACAGTATCATGAATTTTGGGTCAGGCGCATTTCGTTCGGTACCAAAAGTTATATATATCTATTACTAACTGTGCCCCGCGACTTCATCCGCGTAGTATTGGATTATTGGGTTAAAAAGTATCCTATATGTTAATCCCGGTTATAATCTATCTGTGTTCCAAATTTCATCCAAATCCGTTCAGTAGTTTTTGCGTGAAGGAGTAACAAACATACATACATACATACATACATACATCCACACTCACAAACTTTCGCATTTATAATATTAGTAGGATTATAAGCTGACGTGATTAGTATAAAAGCACCATGAATTTCGGGTCAGGTGCATTTCGTTCGGCACCAAAAGTAGATACCTATTATTAGAGAACAAAGTCGGCGAATAAGCGTGTCGTACGCTATGTGATGTTAAGAAGTTAACGTAGCCTATAGATGCTTGCAAAACCAAATGCATTCCTCTCACGTTGCCGAACTGAACAGAAATTGGGCAGAGAGAAGGGAAGGAGGGGCTTCCGGTTCTCTCACTCGGAATGCGGCTATAATAGCCTCTTTACGCGGATATTATGTGAGAGGGTGGTGCTACCCCGCTCGAGCCCGCCCTAAACTCAGACATAATGTCAGAATGGTCGTACGATAGATTAAAATCTGTGATTCAACGTGGTTGCTCCACGTCACTCCAGCAGACAGCGCCGCGGCGCGCGCGTTACTATATTTCCCAGGAGTGGTCTTGTCGAGGAGTATAAAGAAATATCACTCCGAGTGCGTTTCGCGACGCTCCTTCGGCAACTGCGGACGGGATGATTTGATACTTGAAACAAATATTAGTGTCCTTGTGTAACAGTAAAACACCTTTTCTTAGTTTGAACGTGTTCTGTCTAGATACAATATGTTTTGCAGAGTGTCTTAGTTACAACTTAGTTTTAACTAGACAAAATGCGTTCTAACTATTTAAAGGTTTTAATCGTAACAATAACTTACCAAAACCCTTTAAATTGTATTTTATTAATAAAGCTCATCGCAATGACACGCTATTAAAACGTTCAGTTCGAACTGTGCACTTGCTCCTTTATCGAAATTGGAAAGCAATCATTAGCCGTGGAATTTTAAAAATATTTTCTAACAAACAACATAATCTTACTTCTATGGAAGATTGAAAAAAGACTCTAGGGCCCGTATTAATAAATCGCTCTCCAGTCTAAGAGTTATCTTAAGGTGAAGGCGCCTGTCTAGCCCGCAAAATTCAAAATTTTCGAGTATTTTTAGTTTATCCAAAATCTGAAAGCATTTAAGACAACATTTTGTGATTTGCTAAAAACACAGTATGCAGTGCGTTTATTAATACATTTATTTTACTCTAAATATTATCACGGCGGATATGATACTAGTAAATCACTAAATATACAAAAATTGCCAGATTATCTGGATAGCTGTCGTTCTTGAAATGTTTTAGAGTAAGTTGGATATATTAATAAATGCACTGCACACGGTCTTTTTCGCGAATTACAAAATGAGCCTTTTATTATTGTCAGATTTTGAAAAAATTCTAAAAAACCTCAAAAAATTTTATCTTCGCGGGCTAGGTGGGCGCTTTAGCCTTAAGCACGCTTTCGATATGTCATTTGTAGTGGTATGAAATAAGAATGATATTTCCAAGATCGCTCTCAGACCTGAGATCGATTTATTATTACGCTACTTACCTTGCTTGATTACTGGACCTGACCAAGCTCCAAACAATTTTCCATTATTATCACCTTAAAATATTAACGCATCCCTTTGTCTTGTAAAACAAATTTATCGCTGTCAGCGGAACATATTACAGAAACCCGAACATCTTTCAGCACTCAAGTGCATTCAGATATTGTAAACACAGTCGTAAATCAACCGAACGGTGCAGACGTTAAGGTGTAAACAATAATAGCGATTGTTTCGCTTGTTGTAGCGTGCAATGGCATGGTTACTGGGTAAACAACCCTTTGGCGCGATGCCGACACGTGCTGCGAAGTTTTCGGGCTCGTATTACAGAAGCAAGTACGTTTTCGGCTTACCGGGAACCGTTGGTCATTGTTTTGTTGCCGAGTTCCCGAAATACGGGGTTTTGTTGCGATTTCTTGTGTATCGCGTGTCAAGGTTCTTGTACGGTTTCGGTGTAAACTTTTCATACCGTTCTTGTTGTTACCCTGAGGGTTTTGACAGCTGTGCTTAAGCAATTAGGAACGTTTTATTCTTGATTTATAATTATGAGAGAAATAAACATATTTCATATTAAAGAAATCTGAAACGTTTTTCTACTTTATCACACAACAGATACTAAATACGAGTAGTATTCGTAATAATTACCCATTTTTTAATTGTGCTCCTGGGTACGGGCTTCCCCTCAATACGAGGGGGATCAAGGTCATGATGCACCACGGTGGTACGAGATAGCAGACTTCTTTAGTCATAGTTTCTATTGCCTAATTTTCGTCGTAATTAGAAAAATATATAGTTGTTAGGTTGCAGTTAAATAAATACACCCACCAATACTCCCAAGTGAAGTAACACTTGTTTAATGGAATTTATCAAGTATGTATCGATGGAGTGACGACTTGAAAAAAACGGCAGGACAAGACTGGATAAAAACAGCGAATGATAGAAAAACATGGAAGGACACGGAGGAGGCCTTCACTCGAGAGAGGTCCTTGATTATTACAAATAACACGACACAACATTTATAAATAATACAATTAATTATAATTAATATACTAACAATATATGATTTTTGATACGAACACTACTGACTCAAATGAATACTTAAATGAAAATGAAAACTGATGAAATAATTTATAATTTAATTTTTTTGTAATTGTAATCTTAAATTTTGTAATTGTAATTTGTAAATGTAAAATTTCAAGGAATAAATGGCTTTAATAATAATCAAGTATCAAAATCGATTATGCTGTGTACAACAGAAAAAAATCCATTTCAGCTCAACTAAGAGATGCTATAAGTAGGATTTGGCGCTGGGATATCCAGAGGAGGGGGATGGAAGATGCGCCAGAGTGGGACACAAGATGCCGAGTAAATGAAAAGCATGTACATAGACAACGTATATAGATTGAGCATTAAATACAAGTAGCCTACGAATAATGGACAGAGACGGATTTGGGAGAATGCTTTTGAGTGTCACATGAGTTAACAAGACTGGTTTCATTTTGCATATTGAATGCCCTCTTGTTGAGGGTTTTTTTAACATCTTCCAGTTGTAGAACCATCATTATTTCAACATGTTCTTTACTAACTATTACAGTACATTGGCACTTGGGACCAAACTACCATTGGCCAATTATAGATAAGTATACTACAGTTCACATCTGCCCACCCTTTACCCCTTACCCCATATATGCGTAATGACGTTTACTTCTTACAATGTCTTATGAGAATCACGCGTTATAATCAGCAACTTAGTTCTAGAGCTACGATCACACAGCAAGACAGACGAAATCGTCAAAATTCAATAACAATAAATTCGTCAGGGATTAAGAATAGCATTAATCTTGTAGATAGATACCACACACAAGCAGACAAAAATTGTTTTTGTGTAATTATTGCATAACATCAAAATTATTTGTACCAGGCGACCAGATCAGTGAGGAGATATTATTTTCATCATTCAAATACGTCCTGGATATCGATTTTTAGTACAGACTATAAAAATAAATTCGGATTAATATAGCTGTGTCTGTATACAGATAATTTCGGGATCAAAATACGGCCGGGATACCGAATCTCGGGATCGAATCCTCTGGTCACGATACGCGTGATACTCGCGATATTAGGGCGAGAGTTATCATATAAATAAATAAGTCAGTAACGGGTAACCAGAAAAGTAAAGAGGTATTGTTATTTTAAATACGTCCTAGTTGACTATTGGAACGAGGGGGATGAAAATGGGAAAGGCGTCGAAAAAATACGCAGCTTGGCTTCAGCCGTGAATACAAATGCTCCGTACTACGGATTTGCTTTGTTTATGTTCATTCGGATTGGACTAAGTGGATTGAAAGGAGACCAGTCGATAAGAATATTGGAATTAAATAAATAAACTAGCTGTGCCCGCGAATTCGTCCGCGTGGAATTTAATTGTCAAAGTTTCATACAAAATTTCATCCCCTATTTTATCCCCTTGGGGGTAGAATTAATCAAAATCCTTTCTTAGCGGATGCCTACGTCATAACATCTACCTGCATGCCAAATTTTCAGCCCGATCCGTCCAGTGGTTTGGGCTGTGCGTTGATAGATCACTATGTCAGTCAGTCAGTCACCTTTGAGTTATATATATATAGATAAAGAAAAAGACTTTCTGTAGCTCTACCATAAGACTACGGCGTATGCATTCGCTAGGAGTCGTTACTCGCTAGCTTCTACGTGTGATATTTGTATGGTACTTGTTTGACGTGGGGGCGTTGGGCACCAAGTCTAATATTCATAAAATAAAATGTCATTATTATGTAATTACAGTAAAATAAATCATAAGCGTACCTCTTTTTCTAATTTCTAAGTACGGACCTAAGACATAGAAATAGTTTACGTAGACGCATCGCAAGCGTAAATGACGCGTTTAAAACCATGGTAGAGCTATAGTTTTTGTCGTTGTTTCAAATGAGATAAGATAAGGGATATACTAGGTGAAACAAAATGAGTATACAATTTTTTTTTTAACTTTACTTTGTAAATCTAAAACTATCGGCTTTGTGGGACAGTTGACAACAGCAGTATTCCTATAACACCTTTTGTTTTTCAAGATTCCTCCAAAGCTGATACTTAGTTTTAGAATTACAAAGTTATTTTTGAAAAAATAAGTATACCCTTTATGTTTCAACCTGTAGAGTACCTTCCCTATGTCATAATAATTACGTATTATGTTATTGATTATTGACTTTAAACACACTCGCTTTAATTGATAGAGTTGCATTACATTACATTACCGTGCCAATTTAAAATAATAATACATTAACAGAGTGGCAATTTATTAGCCACTCTATTATTCTACAAACTTAGTAGATAAGCAATGTCAGCTCGCGTGTTAAATCCGATAGTCTTGGAATCCGTCGCGACTCTATCATAAAGTATGAGGTTCATTGTACGAGTTTTGTTGGCAACTGCCATTCGTACTTGATGACTGGGAACGGTGGGAATGGCAGCTGTGTTTACAAAATAATATCACGACCATAAAGCATAAAGGGTGGTCAAATATAAATTAAAAAAAAATGTTTTCAAAAGATTTTTGGCATTACCGGTAACGAGAAGACGTTGCTGCTCAAAATTATAAATTTAAAAAATCTAAATAGCACTAAAGTCGCAGTATAAAGGTACAGTCGCGAGTGAAAAGCTATTTGGATAATAAAAAATCGGGACGTTTTTATGAAAAAGCCTGAAATGCTAGTACTGTTCTGTGTAAAAAGGAAGCGATATAAAGTGTTAAATTTACAACTTTCGTGCGCACACAGTTTAAGGAGTGGTGTAGAACAAAAGAGGGCAGCCTTAGAGGCCATTAATAAAAAACTTCCGAGCAGGCGAAACTTTAGCAATATTGCGATAGTCTGACGGAACCTTCATTCATACGAAGTCACGGAACTAAGATTTACATTTTAAGTCTCACTAGCTTTTCAGCCAGGCTTCAGAGGAAATAAAATTTGAAAACTTTTTGTATGCCATATTTAATTTAACTTTACTTACTTTAGGGGTTTTGATGTCTGCAAAGTTAATTATACCTAGAACAAAAAAAATGGATTTCAGCTTTTAATTGTCAATTGATTTACACAAATAGGTATTTGATTTATGTTTAATTATAGTTTAAATTCCGTAATTTTCTGATTCTCTTTGTCCCGTACTAGTAAGGTATACAGACAGTTACGCTTACTGCATTGGTTATAGCGATTTTTTCATTTCCTTTTTCTGAAATCCTTGTACTCGTAATGTAGTTTTACAATTCCATTCATTTGACTTTTTAAGCAGTTTGTTTTCGGAACTGGGTGTTGTTAAATTAACTAAATTAGTGAATTACTATTATGATTTTTTTTCTATTATCGCCTGAACGGAAATACTTTTATCTAAGTAGTAGTATCGCTAATTTAGTTTGGAAGTTATAGTAACAATGTTTGATAACACTAAGGCCCGTTTTATATCGATAAATATATATTAATAAATCGATCTCAAGTCTGAGAAAGATCTTGGAAATGTCATTCTAACGTAATACATGTATACTAGTACAAAATGGCATGTCAAAAGCGTACTCAAGATCGCTCACAGACTTGAGATACAATTATTAAAACCGCCCTAAGCTAGAAGACTGTTTATCCTAGGTATATATTTTAGACAGATAATGTATGTATTTTACAAATAGATACAGTAAAATGTATAGAAATTATGGGTGCCGGGTTAACCGTGTGAATGATCGCTAACTCTAAAGTTTAAGTACCGAGTTTGTGGAAGTACAAATAGACGTTTAACTTCGTGTTATAAATAAAACATTTACTTGAGTTATGACCTTATTTAGTAGTTACATTTTATGTGAAAAAATACCCACAAAAGAATTTTATCTCGCATAGATTTAATTCAAAGAATGAGCTCGTAAATGAACGACAAATTTAATTACTTTTATCTATTTTTTTTCTTTTTCACTGTACCATCACGTAATCGCTGGCACAAACGAGCGGCTCCAATAAGGAAAGAGCAACAAAATATCTCACTGGTACACACATCTTACACACGCCTCCCCCCAACTCTTTCCTTCACTTACCCCCATTTTCCCCATTTTTCCGATAACCGTATTCGCCAATAGTACGTATGTGTGCGGGGTAGGGCGGGGCTAAGGGAGTTTATTGCGAATACTTTCTTTGAGAATATGTGCACATTCTTGTGATACAGAGCCTTTATTAAGTTTAATGGGTAGGTAATACATTTTTACGAAATATAAATAGGTGAAATATAGTGGGATTGCGAATTTATGATACTATAATTATTAGAATTTGCTATATCTATACAAATAAATAAAATTGGAGTGTCTGTTTGTAATATCAAAATAACACATTTTCACTAAATGCATATGAAAGTACATACGACACCTATAGCAAAAACGCGATTTAAAATTTTTTTGTCTGTCTGTCTGTCTGTCTGTCTGTGTGTTTGTTCCGGGTAATCTCCGGGACTTTCACTGGCAGATAGCTGATGTTTTAAGGAGTAACTTAGGCTACTTTTGTTTTAGACAAACTAAATTAAAAAAAATGAAGAAATGGGTCCTGTCGTGCGGGCTCAGAACGCGGGAGCGGGCTTTTTTGTTAAGTTAAATTCGCGGACGAAGTCGCGGGCTCAGCTAGTTTTATAATAATTACACACTAGTTACAGGCGAGTAGCGTGGTAGACTTTGGCCCCAATAACCCTCGCGTAGCTCGCCCTTATTACATTGGGACCAAAACACTATCAGCGAAATGAGGGTTCACTAAACACGGACCAATCACCCTTTGACACAGCACAAGTGTGCATTCGCAAGCACAGGTGTACTCTGTCCTTGCTCACTCTCTATGGGCCGGTAATCTGACCAGGGAGGTTGGGCGCTGGTTCCACGGCTTTATGCGTTCTCCAAGACACGGAGACGCTCAGTTCTACTAGCCACTAAATGGTCATCCATCTCTGAGTAACCTAGCCAAGCGTTGCTTCACCTCCGATCGATTACGGATCAGTGATTACAACTGGCTATGAGCGCCTCATGGCGTGATGAGTGTGATGTGATGAGATAGAGTATTATGTCGAAGATGGAAAACCGCAAGTTTTACAATACAGCACGGTTTTGTTAAACATCTTACAACGTTAAGCTGTAACTATTATTTATTAAGTACCTATATAAGTATAATGTATCATAACAATATATTATTTCTTATATTATACATTTGGTTTAGGTAAGGGTTCTTTTTTATTTACCAAGAAATCCTGCACTAAACAAACTAGCTTAACAATCCGGCTGAACCTTTTAAGGTAGGTACTTAACAAAACCGTGCTGTTCTGTAAAAGAGCTAATTTAACAATTCATCTGTGACGTGACGTATATAATGTGCAGGTTCATTAGGATATTACTAATTAGTCCAGCGAACCGTCAGCCCGCCAGACGGAGGCTTATAGCCGTATACGGGAAACATGAAATAAAACAGTTCATTTGTTTCGTAATTCAATTTAATTTAGTGGGCTTGTACAAGCCCCTCATGTAATTTGATTAACATTTTTGTCTGTCTAGACTAATTAACATTAGAGTACAAATGTTTTAGTTATTGCCGTAGCGGTGTTTTTCATAATATTTGAGACTTAAGTGGCAACTTAATTTTGGCGCGTCATATAACTACAATTACAGATGATCAAGCTGTTAATTGGAACTTAATATTTAACCATGTTTCAGTTTTTAGCCATAACTATATTTTGTGTAGATTCCTTATACTTGCATCCTACAATAAACTGCCTTTTCAAAAAAATCTCAGCTATATCCTACTAATATTATAAATGCGAAAGTTTGTGAGTGTGGATGTATGTATGTATGTATGTTTGTTACTCCTTCACGCAAAAACTACTGAACGGATTTGGATGAAATTTGGAACACGGATAGATTATAACCGGGATTAACATATAGGATACTTTTTAACCCGATAATCCCGAAATTTTTGCTAAGTTAAAATACTACGCGGATGAAGTCGCGGGGCACAGCTAGTGTAGTTATATAACTAACGTACATTTTCCAACAATCTCATCGACTTTTAGGCGAGTTACATACAGTCCTTTATAGGTCCATACACAATAGGCGTTTGTCTAACGAGGCGAAGCGTCGCGACACACCAATACCCCTCATATCCCCCTCCCTTATGAGAAATTCTTTCTTTGACGGCGCGGCGGCGGACGCTCGCGCTACGCAAATTGATTTCGGGACGCGTGAACTTTATAAAGGGGCTATGAAAACAGAGGTTTGTTATAGCGTCGCTTACTGTAGTAGTAGTAGGTATTTCATAATTATTGACAATGTATTACCATAATTATCCTAATCAATGTATCTAACGATAAGTGTAAGATAAGTGTGTAAATAACGATAGTGGCGATCTGTACTATACAACTGACTTTGCATATAATATAACTTGAATTATGATTTGTAGTACCTACTTGAAAAGGATGACATTAACATTGACGAATAATTGTATTAAATTCGTTTATTGACATTTAATTTTTGACATAACTAATTATATCTCATTTCTCCTAATATTATTATTTTGCTGTGCCCGACAGGGTCCATATTGATCTCTCACCTTGTTATACCATCTTTGTAATACATATGGAATGCAATAAAGTATTGACTATTGACTATCTATCTTTTGATTTATTTAATGAGGCGATCAGAGTAAAGAGAACTAAGCCACATTTTTATTTCCATAATCTTGGTAGTCCATTTTGCTTCATATGGAAATTTGTAGAAAAATTCTGGCTCAATCCCCTTTTGTTCCCACCGCCTCAAATATACGTTTAGACTGACATAGTATTTCATTTTTACGTAGGTATGTTTCCACGTTTATTTGGTGCTCTTGTTATCACAGACAATTAAGCTGAGTTAGGCTATTACATAGGAAATTTAGAAATTACCATAACTCCTTTTAAATGTTATATAGCCGATTAACATTGCCGAGGTCAAACAACGTTTTGAACGCAATGATAAAAAAATTTGAAGCGCTATAATGCTTCGCTCGTCTCGTGGCCCCACCGTTAACGTCTTCAGATATTAGCTGTGAAACTTAATATGTGAGCGTCCCGAAAAATATTCGGCGTTTAATTTGCGCGAGTTTTCGCGAAATTAACAAGTTTGCCTGTTAGCCGTTTTACGAGCCGTTTGTTAGAACATACCTACCTACTGGGGTTTATCTATAACAGCCGAAGACGTATAAAATAATTATATATTATCTGTGAGTATATAAAATAAACTAGAAAATTAACTTTACATTTCAGATAATTGTTTGGATGTTATCTTTGGGTAATCTAGTCTAGAAATTAGATAGGTAAGGTAATACAGGCTTGATCGTGTATTAGTTCTAAAATGGCAACATATCCACTATTTACCGTTACACGCAGTGAATTGCCTATTTAAGTTTTCGATCGACCAATAAAACATGCAGCATTTGAAGCGGCTTGATTGGACAGTGGTGCTCAACGTTTTCAATTTTTTTTTAAATATTCATCAAATATAAGTATTTTATAGGAATACACCGATGTTCTAGAATAACAGTATTTTACTAATTTAATCCATAAAAACAACAACTAATAAGATTTAATTTTCGACAATTATGTAGGTTAGTATACAAAGCCAATAATTATTTAAATATAGGTAATATTTTCGAGTTTATTTTATACCTACGTTTCTAAAGCTTTGAATTTAATAACGATATACCATCATGTAATATTATTCGCGTAGGTATCTATATTATTTGTATGATATACCTAATTATATTTCAGAGTAAACATTTATTTTATTAAAATCAAATATTTATTTTGCTAAAATGATTACGTGAATCGTTTTCATAATCCGGTTAGTAGAAGAGATAAATATTTGAGAATCGCCGTATCGCTTAAGGTGAAGTAGAATTTCAATTACCGCAACTATATACTTATTCAAATACTTTGTACATACTGACGCAACATTAAATCTAATTAACGCACTCAGAATAATATATACATGCCATAAATGTTTATTTTTAATTACCTAATCATATTTTATGGAATATTTATACTTTATTGAGTAATTAATTTAATTTTTTTATTATCTTATTTACGATGAAGGAAAACATCGTGAGGAAACCTGCATGACTTAGAAAATCTCATCAATTTTCGAAAGACACGTGAAATCCGCGAACTCTCACTGGGCTAGCGTGGATTACGGCCTGAATCCCCCTCGTAGTGAAGGGAGGCCCGTGCCCAGGAGTGGGACGTTAAAAAGGCTAAATTTTTCATTTATTTATATTAACTTAAAAATAATTATTTTCTGGGTCTGTCGTTCGTCAGTAGTCTTATAGGTCAGATGAAAATCGAATAATTTGTTTTCAAATATTTTACGCCGACGCTTGCGACTAGCGACTTAAGCAAATAAATGACCTCATGGTAGTGTTTCAGTACATAGGAACCGAGTCATAATCACAATACAAGTCTTGAAGTACTCATGGTTTTCTGTTTACTTATACAGGGTGCAATTGATTTCAATGGCCAAAGCGATATGAGTGTTTAGTAACTGCAACATTTTAGTAAAATGGAAAATTAAAATATTTATTTGTAAAAAAAAAAAAAATGTTTTATCGCTTAAAACCATGCCACGTCATTTTATTGTATCTACTCAGCAAATACTTACACGTGTATTTTAATGTGTTCTATTCTTATTTATTCGTAAAATAATACAACAATTTGTTATTTAAGTATTTGCCACTTTTATTTTCTTTGATTGTTCTAATAATATCACAGGGCTTAATTTATATTACTCAATGGGGCTCTCTAAATCTTCTTTGGCACGCGAAGGATCACTCATCGAAGTTTGGCCACCGAAACCATTTCACCCTGTATACTTAACGCGATAGTATGTCTATTTAATTAAATCCTCAATGCTATTCCGGTGTTTGACTTCAAAAGGCAAATATAACTTTCTTAAGCCTATATTTGATTGCTCAATATTGGATCTGTGATTGAGAACCGATGCTATAAACGTTTTAAGTGGTACCTCTACATTTTGTAGTTTCAAGGACTATAACTAACGGGTATCCAACGATTTAAGGCCGATATTAATAAATCGATCTCAAGTCTGAAAGCAATCTTGACAATGTTATCCTAACGTCATCCCGTTAAAAAATGACATGTCAAACGCGTACTCAAGATCACTCCCAAACTTGAGATCGATGTATTATGGGCCTAATAAATTTATAACACTACTAGCTGAGCCCGCGACTTCGTCCGCGTGGAATTTAACTTAACAAAAAAGCCCGCTCCCGCGTTGTGAGCCCGCGCGACAGAACCCATTATTTCATTTTTTTAAATTTTGTTTTTCTAAAATTAAAGTTACTGCTTTTAACATCAGCTATCTACCAGTGAAAGTCCCGTCAAAATCCCGTTTCGGAGATACTCTTTGATTTCATGTGTTTTTATTTTTTTACGCGGAACCCTAATTGTTTTTCAAAAATTAAAGTAGCCTAAGTTACTCCCTATTACATCAGCTATCTGCCAGTGAAAGTCCCGTCAAAATCGGTCCAGCCGTTTTGGAGATTACCCGGAACAAACACACAGACAGACAGACAGAAAAAAAATTAAATCGCGTTTTTGCTATAGGTGTCGTATGTACTTTCATATGCATTCAGTGAAAAGGTGTTATTTTGATATTACAAACAGACACTCCAATTTTATTTATTTGTATAGATTGCAACTTCCAAATAACATTTTAACTTTGCAACTTTTCACCTATTGTTTTCTTATATTTACGCGAATACTACACATTGAAATAAAACTATACACATACAACACATAACACATAAAATTAAACAAACGCGATATAATCCGTAAAAATAGTTTTATTTCAACTTTTCACCTGTTACGGATTTTAGATGCGCGGCCACAGTATAAAACATTGCATGGTTTGCACTAGTGATGTAACGAATGTTGGATTTTTAACATTCGCGAATGCGAATGCGAATGCGAATATTTGGCTTCAACATTCGCGAATGCGAATGCGAATGCGAATGTTGACTTTCAAATTAGAAACCCTAAATTGAAAATTATAATACTTTAATAAAAAAAAATTCAACGACTTTTTAAATTACAAAAGAGCTTATAATTTTCAAACGGTTGAATCGATTTTCGTGAAACATAGCTAAGAAAACTCTCGATCAGAACACCTTTCTAAAAAAGAAACAAAATTAAAATCGGATCATTTGTTTGGGCGCTACGATTCCACAGACAGACACACAAATACACATGTTAAACTTATAAAACGCCCATTTCTCGGAGGTCGAAACTTCGTGTCGGCCGAACATAGCCGAACCCATAGGTTGAAAGAACGAAGTTAGTCACATAAAGTTAATTCGAAGAAATTTGTTTTGATTTGAGGGTGTTTTAGTATATCATTAAACAAAATTATTTTATATTCAAATTTTATTGAGTTAATGTTTTATTTAGACTAACAAGAGCAATAGAGAAAGATCCTATTTATAATTTTGTTGCATACCTCAAGACAGTTACATTTTTTAAAATTCAAATATAAGTAAATAAGTGCATTATTTGCAAGTGAGCTAAGTTACGATCGAGGCTGGTTTGCAGCCAGAGAATAACACGAGGGCTGTGCTGTGATGGAGCCAAGGTGTGTAATTAACAATGCTCACGCATTTCATAGGACATTTTACAACTTACTTGCGAGTAGAAAATATTTAGAATACAATCTTAATTGAAAAAAATCACAATTCACGATTTTTTAAGACCTTGAGAATTGCAGGAACCCTTATAGTTTCGGCACGTCCGTCTGCAATCACAGTAATTTCATACAGAGACTATTAGCGCTAAAATACTGCCAACTAGCCAAAAAATTGAGTTTATGTACCGCTAAAAAACTGTGTTGAAAGCAAAGTTATTCAATTGTACCTCCCGTAACCCTCCAAAGGGGAGTAAAAAAATATGTTTACACACCCCCCCCGATTGAGGTATTGTTAAGTAGTATTTTAAAATTATTTGTAGGTTTCTTTGACAGTTTTTCAATATTAATTCCCGTTTACGAAATATTAAGCTTCATTGTGGCCTTTTTTACTTAAGTAGCAAGATTCAATCTTTAAATTAGAACCACATTATAAATGGTTTCTTATAGGAAATAAATAGTTATTTACTACTATTCAAAATCAATATAAGTAATTTAAAAAAATCTAAATTAATTCTCAAACCACGCACTACCGATTGTGCACCCAGTCTAATCACAACTTAATTATTTGAATTAAAAATCCTTATAAGAATTACCATCAGACTAAAAAGAAAATAAAAGTTTATGTCACTTTTGCTGAAGATGTCTATGATAAATTTAGTAACAGAATTTCTTACTATTTTATTTAAAAAGGTGACTAATAGTTAATTACTTTCGCAGAAATTACTAGGTTACGTGAGCCACCGTATTCGATATTTCATATCAATAAAAAAAATATCACTTTTATTTTATGAGTTCCGTTGTATCGAAAAGTGGCAGGATATCTACGGAACTCTAGATTATGCATAGTCCGAAATGCATTTGGCTGTTTATCTTTATCTATGGGTCTGGCAAAGCCGGTGAAAATTATTATATTATTTGAAATATAATAAATCGAATGTTTATCATAATATATTTCATTTACAATGAAATTGAATGTGAAATAAATTTATTTCAATAGTTAATGTATTTATTTATGTATAATATTTTAATAAACATCGTTTATTTATTGTTTTAAATGTTTACTATTTTTAGGATAACTCTTTACTAAGTTTTATAAAATGTAAAGTCCATAGTGCGTAATAGGCTGCTTTATGAACCTAAAAGCGGTGCAATAAGGGCCACCCTATGAGGAAGTTTGTTTAAATAATATATAATTCTTACTAGTTGTTAACATTCCACTATCGTCTATAGATAATTTCCTTTTTGTTTTTCAAAAACATTCGCCAAACATTCGCATAGATTCTTGCGAATGCGAATGCGAATGCGAATGTCAAAAAATATGCGAATATTCGCGAATGCGAATGCGAATGCGAATATTCGTTACATCACTAGTTTGCACATTTGGATTCTGGCATTCTTGTAAATTGACGCCACTTGATTGGTGTATAATGTGTTACAATCGACTTAATTCGTTGAATAAACAAATAATAACTTAATATCTCAGTCAAGAGGACGTCTTTTCATTATGTTAGTAGTGGTTGCAAGTATATCCTACTAATATAATAAATGCGAAAGTTTGTGAGTGTGGATGTATGTTTGTTACTCCTTCACGCAAAAACTACAGAACGGATTTCGATGAAATTTGGAACACAGATAGATTATAACCGGGATTAACATATAGCATACTTTTTAACCCGATAATCCCGAATTTTTTGCTAAGTTAAAATACTACGCGGATGAAGTCGCGGGGCACAGCTAGTAACTTATAATTATACTAACGGTGTGCTCACGTGTCCCTCGTGCGGGCGGATATTCAACAAGAAGATCGGGTACATCAGCCACACGAGAGCTCACCTTCGTCAGGATAGGAGTTAAAGCGGTCGCCATAACCGGAATCGGTTGGATTGGCATCAGTGGTTGCAAGTATAATATGGACATTGTCCAGCAGTGGGAATGGCAAGCCCACGCAGTCATTCAAAGCCGAGATAAAAGCCATGAGTCAGTTGTAGTCTCACATTAACGCGCCACTTGAGCCTCCACTAAGAGTACCTATTAGACATTATAATTTGCGTCCGTCTGTCTGTTTGTACAGAGAGTCGCAGAAATTTAAGGTGACAGGTATGGATAGCAAAAATGTTTTATAACAGCGGCGTGATTACCATATTTTAAGTGGAGTTACGTTAAAATGTTCCGTTCCGCTCACATGAAAGATTTCATAAATAAGAATGACAGTGAGAGAATGATTTCTTGATGACGATTATGGAATACGGTTATAAGATTGAGCGCTGGTGTCAAAATAAAATAATCACGTATAATAATGATTTCTTATGTTGTTGAGAATCACGTAAGTCAAGATTAAAATTTCCCCTTTTTTACACCTGATGCTATGGAAATATGATATAAGTTTGACAAATAGTCAGTCTAGCTCACAAATGTGTTTCCTTGCATGTCTGTGGTACCATTATGCACAAAGAGAATTAATTTAATTGCTATTAAGCAATGTTCGTTTTTTGGAAATTAGATATTTATATTTTTAAGATATTTATAAGATATTTATATTTGTTGATTTTGTGGACGCTACCAAACTAAACACCGCTTCGCTCGTGAGTGTATTGACCGTACTTACAATATACGTATATTTGCGCGGGTCCCGGCTACCGCATTCCGCCGCCAAACAAATATTGTAAGTAGGCTTTGTGCCTTTCATCATACACCCGACTTTTTTGCTGTCGCTACACGCATCACCGACGAGTGGATAAACGTAAGATCGATGACTCTGCTTATATTTTATTGTAATTTTGGGTATAATTTTAAATTGAATTTGTTCACTGTACCTACATATAAAGCACATTATTGCTTTCAATAACGGTTGGAGTAACATAAATTAATTATTTTCAAGTTTTTTTTTAAAGGGACTAAGTCCGCCACACACTCCTACCACTGTTACTCACGCAAGCCAGGATCGACAATTGTGTCGAATGATGATGCTGAGGTTTGATCCTCGACGAACCCTGGGAATGAGCTAAATGTATTCGAATTTATTCGAAAAATAATAATAAAATTAGCATAACTTGGTCTAAACAATGCTACAGATTTTATAACGTACTTGTAAATTTTCAGATAAATCAATAGAGCTCATAATAAAAAGAAACTGCCACACAAATCCAGAACAGTGAGATCCTCATTTCTTTCTCCTCCCCCACACTTAATTACGCAGCAAAATCACAGCGCCATCACTGTATCGATTCACCCGAACCTACCCCAAAATCGATGTCTCAAAATCTAATTACGGGCAGGCGTAAATTTGGGCCGACGCCCTATTGATTATAACCGACCTTGGTGAAAAAAATTAAGTCAAAGACTGACCCAATTTGGCCGAGCCTCCCCTCGTTCATTGCCAAGTTTACATCGAAGAAACCGAAGCCATTAAGGAGTCACCGGCGACGCTTAGTTGAGAAAAAGCTCTTTAATGAGACGGAGGAAGCTGGGGTGTTTAAGGATGTTGTCGGACTGTGGCGGCTTGATACTTTATCATTTGAATGACTTTTCAATTTGCTTTTTCATTCGAATCGTGAGCTCGCAATTAAAAAACAACATTAAAAAATGCATTCAATATTTGATCTTGTTTCATTTCTCAAAGGGACAAATAATTAAAGGCGGTATGTTACTTACCTAACAGAAAGAGTTATTCATACCTAATGTACACATTTCTGATACAAATGTTGGTTTACATTTGAGCCAAATATTTGAAAATATGACCTAAAATAGTAGGTACCTACCTAGTTAAATAGGTATTTAGCTAGTTCTTGTTAAGTTAAAGAGGTTTGGACACTATTAATCATTAAAAAAAATATTTTAATAAAATAAAAAGTCAATTTCAATGACTAAATTGTTCATTTCGTAAAACACCAACTAGGCAGTTCCTTTATATATGGACTCAACATTATTCTTATTTAAATTGATCATGCGAACTAGATTGTATCGATCAACACTACACGGTCGCCGTATAATTAATAAAAATGAATTAAAAAGGAGTTGGCATCAACGGTCGCGTGCCCCCGAGGCCAATGTCCTTTAGACAAGATCGCCCCCCTCGTGCCACCGTCCCTTTCCAATTAACTGTTTAATCCATAACGTCGTCCCTCTCCTACCCCGCGGTTCTTAATATCACGTTACTTAATATCCCAGTGGGACATCTTTTCAAGTTATTCCAGAATATTGTTTGCGTAATTCGTCAAAGAATTTATTTCACTTTTTTCTCAGAGAACGGCAGGAATGATTCAAAGGCGCTATCGATGCGAAAACCGACTATCTTTGATTACAGTAAATATCTGCGTAGTATATTTTTTGTGTTAAAATCAAGTTACTTTTTTGATATACGACAAACGGGTATCCGATATCGGAGCGGTGAGTTAGCAATAAAAGTAAAGCATGTCGAAAAATATCGTTAAGTAGCACACGCCTCCCCTTAATATCTTCCACGCGGGCGCTCC
This sequence comes from Notodonta dromedarius, assembly GCA_905147325.1. Classification (NCBI taxonomy): domain Eukaryota; kingdom Metazoa; phylum Arthropoda; class Insecta; order Lepidoptera; family Notodontidae; genus Notodonta; species Notodonta dromedarius. Next base: position 9,313,230 of record LR990172.1, read on the forward strand.
CGCCGCCTCGTATCGGGGAAATTTCATCTGAATATTTTCCTTTCCCATTGTCGTTATCTGAAAAATATGTTTTTCGTACGGACGCGGGCGTCCCGTACCCCGCTGTCCTCTATTCAACCTCATTTACAAAACGTCCTAAAACTCACAAAATCCAAACCCAAATTCGATTTTAACATTCAACTATCAAAGTCCATTTTCTTTTTTCCGAAAAAATGTCACGATGCTTTCGGATGTAAAAGAAAAATACGCATCGCTACACTTGGCGAATTCAATCCTTTCCCGAGCGTGTTAGGGTGTTTATTTGTTTGTCGATGGCCACGCCGGGTGGTAGGCGTGCGGCGACCGGAAGCCGAGGGGGGGGGGGTGGAGGGGCAAATGGACGGAAGAGAAGCAAGGCAAATAACTTCGCCCTTCTGTACACACGTATAGGGTGGCGGGGCGCACAAAAATGCTCGCAGCGCCGTTTCCAAGTTTAACAATGAGACGTTGAGTATTTTTGTCATTTGTCGTCATAAAATGTCGAGTCTGAAGGAGAAATTCGCGTTGAAATGTTTTCGCCCGTTCAAGTAGAGATATATGTTCGCTTTGCTGTATTAACGAATGTTTTAATATCGCCAGAATGCTTCCACGCGAGATAGAAGTTCGTATGAAGATGTAGTTGGATTGCGTCATAACGGTAGAGTTTCCCACGCATGTGGTTGTAATTAACTGAAATGGGTTACAATGACACGACGGGTCATGTATCAGTGATTTGTGATGCTGCCGTCAACTGATTTAAAATTAAAATCTCGAAAACGTGACGTATTACATTGTATCACTATGACTACCATTTATACTCTACTATATGATAGAGTTACATAATTAACAGTTTATCAAGTTGGTTCCGTAGTAACTAATACCTGGAACCTTCTTAGCCTTATTATTCAGGGATTACAAAGCTGAAATATCTATAAGGGTCAAAGATGTACCTGCGTATCTACTAAAATCTTGAAAAATCAAGAAAAAATATTCTAGGGCAGTTTAACCTGCTCGACGCGCATTTAATTCTTATTTTATCCTGACCATTCGCCTTCACCATAGATTGTTTAAGTTTAAATGGAAGTCTATGATCACGTCTATGATATATCATAGACTTTTTAATGACTGCATTTAAAACATACTAGTCGAATTGGGAACCTCCTTTTTGAAGTCGTTTACAAACGAAGGCCATCAAACAATCGTAGCCCTATTTGTTTACTTCCGTTACCACGACCATAACGTTGTTATGACTTAATGAATCCCAAAATCGATCGTATTGTAGCCGACCCTATTGAAATAAAGTACTGTGTCGCCATTGTACTGCTATTTAGAGACCTATTAAAGCACTTGGAAATCGGTTCGCATGATGTAAACTAATTTGTTAACAGAATAACCACTCTAATCAATTGTACATTAATGTTGAAGGTTCCAGTTACGTTTATAGAAATATAGTGGCTTTTTAAGGTGGTAATAGAGTGAAATTTGCTGAAACCACGTTGGTTAGGCAAAAGCAGGACCATCCATAGGTAACCATTTTAATGGTGATACTTACTTATATAGTGACAATGGTGTTGCCTGCTCACATTCTGTTGCTGTTCCTGAGAATGCACACCATCTTTTATTCATTGAAAAGAGTAACCATTGAGTTTGTTGCCGGATCTTCTCATTAGAAGCAGCATTCCGAACCGGTGGTAGATTCTGACCATTCATAAATGCTTTGTTGGCTTACATATAAAAACAATTTTGAGTTTTGAGTTTGAGGTGGCCCCACATTGCAGTTACAAACCGTTGCAACACACTTTAGGTACCTATCGCAACCCTACTATCATTTTTTTTTTATATCGCCAGACTGACATACCAACTGTATGGGTCCAAACTAAGCAACGCTTGTGCAACAGTGATACATAAACGCAATGCACTTTTCGCACGCTGCACGCGAGCGAATCTTCCACCCTTTCTTCATAACCTCAGCTTCAGTGTCTTAGAAATAAAATTTCGGATAATCCTTTTTTGGCAAGCACCTAAACTTATAGAAGAACGATTGTGCAAACTCAAAATTGTGAAAATTTTATGACTCCTTTTCATCTCTCTTAAACTTTTAAAAAGTAAGGTAGTCAGAATAGTACATTTCTTTCTGAATTACAACACAAACGAGACAAGAATGTCGCACACAGGATTATTAGTACAAACACAGCCGCATTAACTTAGGAATTAAATCCTTGCTTAATATCGCTTCAAAATTCCCTTTGTGGTCTCGAGAATTCTTTGCCGAGTCGAAAATCAAAGCATCGAAACAGCAAAGTTGGGTGCCCTTTGAGCAGTCCCGTTATTATTTTCTTGAGAACCTCTTTTATGTAAAAGAACGCTTCAGATGCTGAGGGTGGTAAAGGGAAAAATATGACGACGAGTGTTGGTGTTTTCTCTGTCTTTTCCTGCGTGTTAGAGAGGGAGGGTGCGTCGTCGAGTGCCTTTCGTTACGAGAGTCTCCATAGAGGTACTCGTTACGTTATGCCCGCGGGCCGCGCCGTGTGGGAGGCATTTTGACAAGTATTTTATGAAAAATGTTACCGCTCCGCTACAACGGCCGGAGGATCTCGAGATGCACGTCTGTCGTCAACTCTAATGAGATGAAAGCTATCGGTCGTGTTATGAAACTCAGGTAACAGGGTCGGTACCACAGATTATATTTCTGTTGGGTACTACAAATATGGAGCCCGCAAGCCGCCCGCCCAAATTAAGAGATTAATAGAAATAAACAAAATTTAATTTTCTGTCTGTAATTTAAAAATAATAGCTTTTTAGTAAATGCATATGAACGTATAAACGGAAATTATATATTTTTTTTATTGTCACGTTGTTGTTTCGGCTAATCTCCGAAACGGCTGGACTGATTTTGACTGGACTTTCACTGGCAGTTAGCTGATGTTATAAGGAGAAACATAACCTAATCTTTAAACTATTTTCTAAATCTGAAGACCGCTTGGCGCAGTGGTTTGAACGTAGGCCGCTCGGCTCACTGCACCGGGTTGTTGCTGGTCCCATGGGTTTCCAGCCTTTCTGTCATATCACGGGTAGTGTTTATATTCTCTAGTGTCCAGTCATAGGGATCACAAAGGATTACTACAACTCTTTTACGCCCGTGATTACTACGAACATTGTATTTCTTTCTATACTCACGAAAGATGAAGTTTCTAACTGATCATCTGTTTGGATGTCTCTGAGCATCCCTTCAAGGATTAGCGTCGTGATATCCTTTGAGTTTGTAGGTAAGTACTATAGCTGCCTACTTGGGGCAGAGCAAGAAGCTGTTTGACGTATAGGAGCAATAACAGCAATAATAAACCCCGGAAGAACGAATGTTTTCCTCCCTGGATAAGCTTGATTTGGATTAGAATACAAAACCTACCCAGGTATTGTTAAAAAATATAATTATTGATGAAAGGATGCTTGACATCATAATCGTGTAGCATCAATAAAAATAAATAAGTAATTGGTTTTGAAGTTTATGTAATAGGTATATGTGCATTTTTCTGTAACCCACGCCTTGTGAATTAGGTTTTTTTTTTCTAAATAGTTGTATTTGATTTATTACTCTCGCTGAAACCACATAAGTGAAAGCTTTTTTTTGTAATCCTTAATGATGACCCCTGGTTTAATTGAAATTAATTTCAACTTTCTGACAGTCATATCTATATCTACAGTCATATTCAATTTTATATTTGTGCTGTTGCCTTAAAAATAAAACTTACCTTTAAAATGTAATTTCTAAAAAATGCAATTTCGATAATGCTCTTCGCTAAACACAATTTCTTATCCACACACGCCGTAGTCTAAGCATTTCCTCTCAGAATATTACTCGCCCGTCACCCTCATTACGAGACGAATCATTATGGAGTGAAATCGTATGGAATCGTAGACGAGGGATTGTTCATTAATCCACTCCATACACCGCCTTAACACTTCACACTAAGGTAGCATTTACCATAGCAATGATATTAAATTATGATCCGTAGTATGTCGTCCGCGGCGTATGAATAATACGAGGTGTATTGAAAATGAAATCACTCCGATCGGCTAAGAGGTTTTTAATATCGAGAGATGGGTATGTTTTTTGTATTTGTTTTGGCTGAAATTATTAGATAAGGTATAGGAAATACCTATGCCTCATTACATTTGGTTTTGTTCGCTGAAAAAGGTGACTGACTTTACATATGACGACTGTACTATTGACGACCGCTTGGCGCAGTGGTTCGAGCGTAGGCCGCTTGGCTCGCTGCACATGGTGGTTGGGGGTTCGTTTCCCGCCGGGACAAATTTCGGAAATGACCTTTTCGTAATTTGCCCAGGTCTGGATGTCACTGGGATGGCCCCGAGTCCTTTGTCCGTACAAAGGACTCGGTACCCATAGTACAAGTGTTGCTTAGTTTGGGACCATACAGTTGGGGTGTTAGTTTGGGGATATTTATTTATATTATTTGTGCTATGGGCACTGACAGAGTCCATATAGGCACCTAATTAATTTAGTTAAAATGTATTACGTATTGATTTCAACATGACCACAATTTGTTTTATAATATTTTAACGCAATTGTATATCGTTATCGAGAAAGTATGCTATCACTGTCTTTCCCGATTGTCCAAAATGGTTGGTAGGTACCTACAATGCTATCGTTTGAATATATAATGCGTACCTACGAAATACAACGTTACTTATTTTAAGATTTCGACAATAGTGTAGTTTGACTACAATAAAGTCACCATCTTTCAATAACCGAAAACTCATATTAAACTGCGATCATTTTAATAGAAAATGGTAAAGCACAAATCGCCTTGCAACATATAAAAAGTCTATACCATCGTATAGGTGCCCTACTAGAGATTCACCAATAGTAGCGTCGATGTAAGAATCACGATTTTTCCTTTACGAAACCCGCCTACGTATGTTACACACCCCCTCACCCCCCTTTCACACATTCCGGTTAAAAATATGTCGCCAAGAAATCGTAGTAACCACCATTGAGAGACTCTAAAAAATCTACTCTATCATTTGAGACGTAGAGTTGAAATTTAATTGCGTTTTCTAATAAAGTTCCGCACGTTCTTCTCGAATGGTAATTCTGTGAGATTGGCTATCGATATGGTCGAAGATTTTTACGATTCCTCGTAAATACTGTTAAGTATCGCATTACCACGGTCACGTTTGTTTATCAATTGCGTAACTGTGGGGTTTAGTGACACTGGCTTGTATTGTAAAGTGTTTAGTGGTGTAGTGGAATGCCACTAAACATGTGTGAATGCGCGCGTTGTTTACGCAATAGTACACAAAGGAATTGGTACAAACTACTTGGTGTGTGAAGCCATAACCCTTGAGTCTACGTTGTTTAACTGATTTTCGTAACCATCGGTTAGGTCGCTAAGTAGACTCGCAGATCTCGCGAGGTTCCAGTAGGTTAAACTGCATATAAGATTTTCACTTAATAATAAATTAATAGTTAAGCCCTTTTGACGTCCCACTCCTGGGCACGGGCCTCCCCTCAACACGAGCGGGATTCAGGCCATAATCCACCACGCTGGCCCAGTGCGGGTTGGCGGATTTCACATGTCTTTCGAAAATTGGTTAGATCTTCTAAGACATGCAGGTTTCCTCACGATGTTTTCCTTCACCGTAAGCAAGTGATAATCATATAGAAATTATGATACCCACATAGATTTTGAAACATCCAGAGGTACGAGCCGGGGTTTGAACCCAAGACCGGTTGCCCGCAAGACGCGTGCTTTAACCAATCGGCTGTCACAGCTTTTTAAGATTATTTTCACTAAGATTTTCACTTGGTACTTAATAATCAAGAAATCTTTATACTTAATAGGTTATAAAATTCCGGTGCGTACCGTAATTATACGTAATTCTTTACATTCTAAACGACTTAATCGATTTTGATGTATTTTTTTGTATACATATGAGGTCACCTCTGTTGTCGATTGATTGTTCTTAGCTATAGTTAGACCCAGCAGGTGGTGCTGTTATCGTCATCCAGAAATTAGTGGTTTTGTAAAATCACCGTAAATTGGAGTAATTGAAATTAAATAACTAATAAATAAATTTAATATTGTAATTATAACAGGGGAAGTACAAGTTTTGACAGCGGAAACGTGCAGGTTCACTGGTAAATGTATCGATTGGTAGTTGAATATTAATATGTTCAAAACGCATACTATCACAACAGAAAAAGATATGATTCGCACATATCGTACGTTTCTTGAAACGGATCTCTTCGAATTGATACCTATAAATATGATTATTGTACAAAATTAACATTGTGTGAAAGCCTTAAAGCCCACATCCAATACTCTCGAGCACTTGTCGTAACACTTAATTAATGTTTTCGCATCAAACTTTCTCCACTCCGTTCGTTCGTTCGAAAGTTTTTAATTTATAACATTTAATTAATGGTCAGTGCGCCGGCGATGTATCGTAGGCACCTATAACACGTGTTTCTCTTCATTACTGATCGTCGTTAACCCTTCAGTCGCTGTTTAAGAATCATTAAGCGAGAACCGATGGGATGTATTACTGTTAAGTATCATGTTGGAACACTTTAGTGTAAATTCTTGAAGGTTTAATGTACGGTTTTTTTTAATGGAACAATGCCGGCAAACAAGCGTGCGACTTGATTGATGATAAGCAGTTACCAAACCCTATAGATGCTTGCAATACCAAAGGCATTGTTCGCACGTCGCTGACCTTAAGTGGAGTGGGATAGAGGGAAGGGAGGGATGGCTTTGGCTTCCGGCTCTCTCACTCGTCGCTATAATAACTACTTTGTGCCAATCTTCTGTGACACGGTGGTACTACCCCGGTCGAGCGAGTCCGTGTACGAGCTGTAGTCAATTAGATACAGCTTCGTTCGGAACTACAAAAAAAATGCTGTCAAAATATTTTTTTTCTCAATGCTCATTTGATAAGCAGGGTACCGTGATCAGGTAATAATTAATATAACAGGTTCCGTAATTGAAAACAGGTGTATCCGAAATAGGACTGTCAAAGTATTAGACAGGTGTGTCCCAAGGGACTGCTTGGTTTAGTCCGTTGATTTAAATAAATTGAACTGAATGAATGTTGATACTAATTATGATTTTTACGCAACTTATTGTACTTATTTCTCCTTTTGATCTTAATTTCACGTGGGGAGGAACAGAGGCGGGAATAATGTCTATTACCGTTTCCCAAACATGGGTGAATCTCCCTCCAATAGGAGCAAAGATGTTCCGCTTCTAGATCTTGCTCGATTGGATTGGGCTGTCATTTTCTGACACTTCACCTCTGTCAGTGTCAATAATTCTCGCGAGAAAGCGAGGCTGTCAGTACCATTAAGAGTCTATGGTAGCTCACTTCAACGTGACACCATACCATATCAATGGTGTCAGCAAAACGTCAAAAGCGGAGCGTTTGAAACGCAATCGCTAGCTTTTGCCTTTCTATTACGATTTGAGTAGCTAGCGTGGTTAGGGCCCTGGTGGCAAAAATAAAACCTGGATACCCTCATTGAGTATCAGTTGAGTGTCAGTCCAGTACTTTGTACTGGACTGACATAAGAATGACATTTCCAAGATCGCTCTCAGACTTGAGATCGATTTATTAATACGGGCCAATATCGCTTAGCAGTATCGTTTTCAATACAAAATACTCACAAAAACCCACTGAATTGTGTAATATTAATAATGGTCTCCTAATTGAGTCGTTAACGCTCATTTCTCGATGCTTTTAAAACAATGTTTTCGAACATTTTCTGAGATTTATGGGTTGTGCCCCACACACGCTGCGCTGGTTACGACCAATAAATAACTTTCTTGGAATAACAAAGAGGCACACTGCTTCGCTACATTCACACGATGGAGACGACAACGGTTTATCTATACATTCTTGAAAGTGGGAATTATTTCTTCCAACTCCTCCTATTATTTATTTGGATTAAATTCTTGCGGGTTCCAAGACAATTTAACTCGTCGAGGGTCAAACCTCCACGTCATTATTGGTTACCATTGTTGATCCTGGTTTACAGGAGTAACGGTGGTGGGAGTGTGTGGCGGGACCAGTACCATTAAAAAAAATACATTCTTGACAGAAAATGGCCCATCCGGTCTACATACCCAATTCACTGAGGCCCGTATTAATAAATCAATCTCAAATCTGACAGCGATCTCGGAAATGTCATACCAGTACAAAATAACATGTTAAAAGCGTACTCAAGATCGCTCTCAGACTTGAGATCAAATTATAATTACGGGCCTTAGATACTTAATTATATTTCGTTCATTTCACTAAGACTGGTGTGCTGTGACTCTTATGTAACTAGCATATGACTTAATTTGCAATAATTTATGAGTCTTCCAGAAATGAACTGACTATGGCCAGTATTATTAAATCTATTTAAGTCTGAGACCGATCTTGAGTACACTTTTGAGGCCATTTTGTACTGGTATGACGTTAGAATGACATTACCAAGATCGCTCTTAGACTTGACATGGATTGATTACTACGGGCCTATATCTAAAACATGTTACAGCCTAAGGCTGTCTCCTACTCTATAAGCGTACGAGTAGGTAAGTATATTTTTCTTATAAGGGTGTATGCACGTAAGGTCTAAGCCCCGCCCACGCGTGACGTTGACATGTCAGGGCCCACCCTTTCGCCCATTCGCGGAATTTTCCCATTTTTCTTGGTGACTTCTTATCGTGTGTCCCTAAGGGCGTGGAGGAATGCATAGGGAGTGGAGACACGTTATTCCATGTAATTGGGCAGTAAAACGTTTTATAGACGTGTTGTAATATGTTGGGTGTGATAAAGTTTAGGTTTAGGTTTAGTTGTGCGAATGTGGGTACTTACCTAAATAGGTAAATGTATTCGGAGACTAAGTTTTTGTTTCTCAAAAACAAAAGGTAACTTTTAAATGTACAGCCAACAGGCGCTGTGATTTCATATCAGTTTTATTTTATACAAAGATTGGTTCCTACAAGCATCATGAACAAAGCTAAATGGATGTAGCCATAGACAAGAGTATATTTATTTTAATAATTACGGGACCCAAGACGAAACAAAAAAAAACATAATTCCATAAGAACTAACACTGTAATCAGCAGAATTGATTAAAATTGTACCTATCGGTAACATGATAACAGTTGTATTTACCAATAGAAACACAAAACCTATACAAAACGGTAGGTAAAAATACTATTTATTTCATACCAAGAAGTGCTTTAAACTTAATGCTACAGAGAATAAACCATAAAGTAACCTATTACACGAACGCGATAGAATCGGATTCTATATTGCATTATGTTCACCATAAAATGAATGCGTAATTTATGTAAGCGCGTATTTTATTTTCAATTTGCCCACGAGTTTCCTAACGTGTTCGCCTCTACTACTGTTTGCGTGTATGCGCGGACGCATCGCGATTCAATTCGATATTCAATAAGTGAATGCGTCGTTTGGCTTGTTAGTGTTGCCAGTTTTTAACTATATTGCAAAATCTACAAAACTGTGCAATGATATAATACGACTAAACCTGCTTAAAACTCTGACCACTACTGTTACGTCCGCACTGAGAAAAAAAATACGACATCAAATGATTTTTGTAACTCCTGTAATGTACCTTTTAGTATTAATTACTAAACATTTTGTAATGACAGCAAAGATTAATGTAGGTAATGCCTGGTATTTATAAATATTAAAAGTTTATATTCTAGGAACTACAAAATCATTGTTTGTTACATTTTTTTTGCAATCCATAATCCAGGATTGACAATGGTGTCTACCGATTGCGATGATGTTAGTGTATATTAAATGAATTTCTTTTCAATACACTTAAAAAGCTCATAATTTTTCATTGAAGACCTTAACTAAATATTTCAGAAATAGGTACAATTCTACCGTTTTTTCTACCAAAGCTGGCAGCACCACTATTGCTCAACACTATTCACGCGTCGGCGGCTCTCAGCTTGACACTATTCCTGCCCACGCCCGCTGTGCTATACAACCAAGTGGACAGGTATCTCGATGGCTATTCTGACCAACATTTGATTCGATACTTATGGTGGGAATGTTTGGATATGTAGAGTTTTAGATGTAGGACCACTATTGCTTTGAGTCTTGTAGTCGGCAGCTTATGGGTACTCTTGCACAGACACTTTATATGCGACTTTTAAGTACCTAGTTAAATTGAGATAAGAAAATATATTTTATCTAATGTTATTAACAATTTTTTTATAGTATTTATGTATCCAAATAACGTATCATTTCTTACAAAAACTGTGTCGCCGCATCGTCACACATACATAGGATATATTCGTATTAATTATCTTTGCGTAATAGCTAGGTCCCGTGGTTTAGCCCAAGACTGTCAACGGCTAGCAGGTATATAAAAATACGTACATTATGATATAATCTTATTGATATTAAAGATGTCAATCAATGACTAAACTAAGAGTGACGCAGTCTTGGGCCATCGTGAGAAAATAATACCTGGCGTAGCGTTATTATTTTACCATGGTCTCCCCTCCAGCCAAGGTGGAAGTGACAAAAACACCAGATCTTATCAACAGCTTTTAAACTCCCATTCGACACGGGCCTGCTCTTATCACAAGGGGCATTCTGGCCATACGCGCAGGCCCACTGCGGATTAGCAGATTTCACATGTCTTTCTTTTTTTGATTACACACATAGACTCTTGACAGCTCATGCCACCCAATATTTCAACATAAAGATCTGTTCTGTAACCCTTGTAGATAGTTAACCCAACCCAACTAATAGGGCTACTAATAGGGTAATCTATGTGTTCACGACGCCTCCCACGCCACCTAGCGGCGAGCACCGGAAACAAGCGGTCCGGAGAAACTATATAAGGCGCCGGACCCGTCGGACCGAGCCCTGTCCAAGCAAGACTCGCCTAACACAAATTTGTTAATTTTAATAAGAAATATACTTGTTTTAAACGTTAAATAAAATAATTATTGAAGCCAGCCCTTACCACGTCAATCGATCCGATCAAGACACGGAAGAAAGAAGCTATCGTTTCATCAGCAAAACCAACATTTGGACCATCGAAGCCAAATCAAGAATCAGCATTAAATCAACGTGGCATCAGAGGGTTTGGCCAATCAATCGTTCATTTTTATCCTATCCTTGTATTTGCATTTGTACTAATACCGTTCTCAATTATAGCGCCGGCCGGCACGCGAGCCCGAGCGTCCACCCACGCACGGAAAAATTGTGAGTACCCTTGTTTCACATAGACTGCCATAATGACTACCGAAAGTGAATTTAGTGAATGTTTATCCGAAAAATCTACCGGTTTAGCTCGTGAGTTAGTCAGAAAAAGAGGAACAGTTAAGGGTAGACTGACTTTGTTCTCAAAGTTTGTAAATTCTCTTGGGAAAACAGCTTTGTCAGATCCACGTAAATCGGAATTAAAAATACGTAAGCAGGCAGCCATGACATTACTAGTAGAATTTAACGAAATTCAAACTGCGATGGAAACATCTGCATCAGAAAGCGAATTCGAGCAACATCTGGCTGCTCGTGAATCATTCGAAGATTTGTATTTTAAAGTCATGGCTACAGCTGATTGTTTGGTAAATGAGAATGAATTAGAGAACGGATCCAAATGCAATGCTTCAAAATCGTACGTAAAATTGCCCACTATCACACTACCCACATTTGACGGTTCTTATGATCAGTGGCTAGAATTTAGGGATATTTATTCTTCGGTTATTCATGGGTCAAAAGAACTGGATAATATACAAAAATTCCACTATCTGCGTTCGTCACTTAAAGGAAGTGCTTCACAAGTGATTAAATCTCTCGAGTTTTCTTACGATAATTACGAAGTGGCATGGGAATTATTACAAAATAGATACAATAATAACAAATTACTAGTGCATAATCATGTTAAATCATTATTTTCCATGCCTTCAATAGGTAAAGAGACTCCAAGTACGATTAGGAAGTTAATCGACACAGTCTTGAAAAACTTACGAACGTTACAGTTATTAGGCGAGCCCACAGAGCAATGGGATACGTTCATCATTTATTTAATTGTCTCCAAGTTAGATGCAGCTATTGAGAAAGAGTGGGAAACACATAAAAATACCCTCATTTCCAATAAACCAGAATGGAAACTGCAATTGAGTGAATTGATAAAATTCTTGAGGGACAGGGCAGATACGCTAGAAATGATAAAAGTTAGTCATCCTAGTCAGAAACCCACACAAAATGAATCCAGTATAACAACTCGGAGTTGTGTTGCTACTCAAGCAAAAAAGGTACCTTCGAAAGCAAAGCGTACCTACACATGCACTTTGTGTAAAAATCATCATCCACTGTATGCTTGTCCCCAGTTTCTTAGTTTAACTAAAGAAGATAGGGCCAGCTTAGTGCAATCTAAAAACGTTTGTAGTAATTGTTTACGCGCAGGGCACACGGATAATGATTGTTATTCAGGACCGTGTAAACGATGCAATCAAAAACACAATAGCCTTCTATGCAAAGAGAACGAGTATGAAGTGAACGGCAAAAATGAGCCCACGGTTCAAGGTTCGATTCCGACCGAGAAGCTCGACGTCCACGCTAACTTCTCAACCTCACTACACGCCACGACATGCAACCCTACTATACACAGCGGTGAGATAGCGAGCCACACAGGCACACAATCATTAAATGATCAGGTTTTGTTATCCACAGCATTGGTAGAAATTGCAGATAGTGACAACAAATATCACACGGCTCGTGCACTACTCGACAATGGTAGCCAGCATTCATTTATAACACAATCATTATGTAATAAATTAAACACAAAAAGCTTACAGTCCACTTATCAAGTCATAGGTGTAGGTAAGTCAGTCACACAGACTACGCACTCATGTGTTATCAATCTTAAATCGCTAGCGAGCGATTATTCCGCACGTATTAATTGTTTAGTTCTACCTAACATATGTACGAACTTACCCTCTTTAAATATAAAACCACACAATATTAATTTACCGGGGAATATAGTTCTTGCAGACCCAGAATATTTTATATCTACTCAGATAGATATACTGATAGGGGCTGATCTGTTCTGGGACTTGTTGAAACGTGATAGGATTCATTTAGCTAGTGGACCTTATCTATACAATACACAACTAGGTTGGATAATATCCGGTCCTATCTACTCTAATTAGTTGCAGTCTAACAGTCAGACTCGTTGTAATTTTACACAATCATTAGACACACAGTTAAGAAAGTTTTGGGAGATCGAAGAAATCACGCAACATAAACCATATTTATCAGCTGACGAGCAAGCCTGTGAGGAACTTTTTATAAACACAACAGAGCGGGTAGATGGAAATCGTTTCTCCGTTAGGATTCCATTGACTGAGTCGGCCGAGGCGCTCGGCGATAGTTATAAAGTAGCAAAAAACAGGTTCTTGTCACTTGAACGTAGATTAGACAAATCACCACAGTATAAAGAAATGTACAGTAGTTTCATGCGCGAATATTTAGCCTTAGGGCACATGACGCGCATAGAAGATTACACAAGTCCTCATTATTTTCTTCCACACCATGGAGTCTTTCGTGAGGAAAGCACCACCACAAAATTACGCATAGTATTTAACGCTAGTGAGAAAACATCGTCAGGAAAATCTTTGAATGATATTCAGTCGCCCGGTCCAGTACTTTTAAATGATTTATTTTCAATTTTATTACGATTTAGGCAATATCGGTATGTCGTATGCGCTGACATTGAGAAAATGTTCAGGCAAATACTCATACAACCACATCAAAGAAATTTACAGTTAATTCTATGGCGCGAAAATAATACAGGGCCAATCGATATGTACCAGCTTAATACCGTAACCTACGGTACTGTTTCTGCACCATATTTAAGCATACGTTGTATTCGACAGTTAGGGTTGGAATGTAACGATAAACAAGTTTCGCGAACGATGTTAGAAGACATATACATGGACGACTTGATTTTTGGAAATGATGATGAAGTACACTTATCACACATTTGTAAAAGGTTATCGGATGAATGTTTGTCAGCCTGTTTTCCCTTACACAAGTGGATATCAAATTCACAAAATGTTCTACATTCTGTGGTGAAGGGTAATAGCACGTCAAAACATCTATCACTAGGCGATAACTGTCAAAGCAAAACGCTAGGGCTTGGTTGGTTAAATGGTAGTGATGAGTTTAACTTTACCTCAAAGGTAAATACGAATGCATCCAAGCTAACTAAACGGTTTATTTTATCCACGGTCTCACAAATCTATGACCCCCTGGGTCTGTTAGCTCCTATTGTTATTATAGCCAAGATATTATTACAAAGTTTATGGTTATGTAAAATAGGATGGGATGATATAGTGCCCCAAGATATAAAACAAAAATGGGAACTTTTCATTACCTCATTAAAAAATTTGCACGAAATTCGCGTACCTAGGCATGTTACATGTGTTAATCCTCACTTAATAGAACTTCACATATTTACGGACGCATGTCAGAAAGGTTTCGGTGCGTGCGCATACATAAAAACAATAAAAAATAACAATATCAAAGTGAAGCTACTTTGTGCCAAGAGCAGAGTATCGCCGTTAAAACCGGTTAGTATTCCGCGGCTTGAGTTGTGTGGCGCATTAACGGGTGCTAGGTTATACGAGAAAATAATAAAATCACTTCGTTTGCGATTCCATAATATCGTATTTTGGACGGATTCCACTATTGTATTAGGATGGCTTAAAATGTCTCCTCATTTACTAAAGACATTTGTTCAGAATCGAGTGGTGGAAATAAACGATATAACAAGTGAATCATTGTGGTTACATGTGAGCACTAAGGATAATCCCGCAGATTTAGTTTCGCGTGGTATGTACCTAGATGAGCTCCGTTCATCCTCGTTATGGTGGACAGGACCCAGATTTTTACATGATAAGGTAAATAATTGGTCGCAAAATAATCATAACATCACGAACACTGATTTGCCAGAACTAAAAGCACATACACATATAGTTAGCACAGCGCACAGTGTTGTTTTGACAAACCAGAATGCACAAAGTAAAACTGTAGAATCACAACTATTTCCATTTAGCAGGTTTTCACAGTTTAATAGAATGCACCGTGCCTGTGCATATATGTTTAGATTTGTATACAATATTCATCCCAAAACAAAGGCTAACCGTCGTTCATGTCCATTAACAGTGGAAGAATTAAATAAAGCACTAACATGGCTTGTAAACATAGTACAACGCCAATCATTTTCGACAGAAATTCGCGCATTAATAAACAGAAAACCAATAAAAGGTAATCGTAATGTCTCCGGTCTGAACTTGTTTATGGATGAATGTAGTACTATTCGAGTAGGTGGGAGAATACAAAATTCGACAGATTTTTCATACTGTAAGAAACACCCTATTCTACTGTGTAGTAAACATTATTTTACTGTACTACTTTTCAGATATGAACATAGGCAGTTGCTACACGCTGGACCTCAGTTACTTCTGTCACACATCAAAGATAACTGGTGGCCACTAAGCGGTAGAAACTTGTCAAGAAGGGTTGTGCATCAGTGTGTCACCTGCAGCCGAGTGAGAGGAAAAACGGTACAACCTATAATGGGTAATTTACCAAGGGAAAGATTACAGATAGGTTTTCCTTTCACAAACGTTGGGGTTGACTATGCTGGGCCTATGTTTATATTAAATAAAAAGGGCCGCGGGTCTAGATTAGAGAAATGTTATCTCTGTATTTTTATTTGCTTTTCAACACGCGCATTGCATTTGGAGCTAGTTACTAGTCTCTCTTCGGAAGGGTATCTGTTGGCCTTAAAAAGGTTTATAGGTCGCAGAGGAAAACCTTACCAGATTTTTTCCGATCACGGAAGAAATTTTGTAGGTGCCCAAAAGGAATTTGCAGATTTTTTGAACAAAGAATCTCGGAATATTATTGACTGTATGTCTAACAATAATATTATTTTCAGATTTATTCCACCGTATGCACCTCACTTTGGTGGTCTATGGGAGGCAGGGGTAAAGTCGTGTAAATATCACATAAAACGCGTAGTCGGTAACGCCAACTTAACTTACGAGGAGTTCAGCACGGTATTGGTACAAATCGAAGCCGTCCTGAACTCCCGTCCCATGTGTCCAATGTCCACAGACCCTAACGACTTTAATCCGCTGACACCTTCACACTTCCTGATTGGCCGGCCTCTGACTTCTCCCGGCTGCGATGACGTCACCAAGAAAGCTGCACATCAGCTGTCACGCTACCAGCGTGTCGAGCAAATGCGGCAACACTTCTGGCAGCGCTGGTCCCGAGAGTACATAGCTGAGCTGCAGACGCGGACCAAGTGGAAGACAAACCACGATGATCTGGCATTACACACACTTGTGCTGGTAAAGGATGATAACCTGCCTCCGTTAAAATGGCGGATGGGCAGGATTTTAAGTATTTTCACAGGAAAAGATGGCGTTTCCCGTGTGGCCAACATCAGCACGGCCACGGGAACGATTCAGCGGGCCTTTTCGAAGATCTGCCCGCTGCCCTCATCATCAGAGGACATCAATATCACAGATGGCTGAGCACAGATGGCTGAGCACTTTTACGTTGAAAGCTGAAGCTTTCAAGGCGGGCGGCATGTTCACGACGCCTCCCACGCCACCTAGCGGCGAGCACCGGAAACAAGCGGTCCGGAGAAACTATATAAGGCGCCGGACCCGTCGGACCGAGCCCTGTCCAAGCAAGACTCGCCTAACACAAATTTGTTAATTTTAATAAGAAATATACTTGTTTTAAACGTTAAATAAAATAATTATTGAAGCCAGCCCTTACCACGTCAATCGATCCGATCAAGACACGGAAGAAAGAAGCTATCGTTTCATCAGCAAAACCAACACTATGAGATAGGATGGAACAGAATTAAAAAAATCCAGGCTCTCATGACCTGGAATCAGACGCATGTACTGTCCAAACCGTGGAGTATAAGTCGGCCACTTATCAAGCAGTGGATCAGACTAGCACCCCTAAACAATGGCTTATAGGCGTGTGCGCTATTGACTAGGCTGCAATCTTTCCATACCGACTGACTATTTATTATTCAAATCATAAATCTTCAAACCACGACACCATTGAAGCACTCCCGCGCAATGTGCCAACAATTATCACCTCCGTGGCTGTGGGCGGGGTGTCTACCAAACTGATCTGAACACTGACATCCACACCGCGTTGCACAATGGTTTTAAATTAGGTGCTGTTTTGTGGCTTAATACACTTATTACACAATTGTGTAGCAGTTCTTATGTAGGCTTCTAACAAACGTCCTAAGTAATACATAAACAAAATATCGAAATTAGGAAGCTTTTTTGCAAATCTATTTTCCAACCAATAAAAAACCAGTACCGTCTATAGACGCCCGAAAGAAGCGAAGCTTTATAGTATAAAGCGTTGGAACTAAGCGTTAAAACAGCCACTCTGTATACCTGTGTCTCTATATAGGTATATGTCGTGTAACGCTACTGATGCTTAGCACGGATAGAGTGGCCGCGCGGAGAGCGCCCCGAACGTCCGTATAGAAGCTTCGCTTCGAAATAACTCAGGTACTTACTATTTTTGAATATTGATGGCTGTTTATATTCATCGTCAGCAAGTGATAAATCTTTGCGGGCACTCACACGGTTAACCCGAAACCGATAATTTCTAAACATTCTATTGTATCCAGATATCAAATACGATCATTATTTGACAAAAAAGTAAAGAGAAATAACGGTGTCGGCTTCTACGAGTCAATTACCTCTTTAGTCATAATTACCTAGTTTCAATATAGGTCTTAGTATTAAGTTAAACCACTCACTCTTTTCTCAATTCTTGATTCCAATTCCCAGACCAATGGCTCACAAAAGGTAACATACTCGTAAGCTGCAGTCCTTAACGGTACAAATACTATCGTTTGAGGCTCATTTAAGTACCTATACTTAAAGTATTGTCAAGTATCAAGCAAACATGTGGGCGATAAACGCAGACGCTATCTGGGGTTTATGGACGAACGATTATAGCTTTGGATATTTATGTGCTTTGGAATCTATATTCCTGGATCAATAACAGCTTGGATTAGACATTCAGATTCTAATATCGGGTTTACATTGTAGATTATATCTAAGGTTTCTAGTGGACATACATTTGCTTTGGAATTTATGTAGTTCTAGCTGAGCCCGCGACTTTGTCCGCGTGGAATTTAACTTAACAAAAAAGCCCGCTCCCGCGTTCTGAGCCCGCGCGACAGGACCCATTTCTTTAAATTTTGTTTTTCTAAAATAAAAGTAGCTTAAGTTACTGCTTATAACATCAGCTATCTACCAGTGAAAGTCCCATCAAAATCGGTCCACCCGTTTCGGAGATTACCTGGAACAAACACACAGACAGACAGACAAAGAAAAAAAATTTAAATCGCCTTTTTGCTATAGGTGTGTATGTACTTTCATATGCATTTAGTGAAAAGGTGTTATTTTGATATTACAAACAGACATTCCAATTTTATTTATTTGTATAGTATTTGTATAGATATGTGGGATAAGAAGACAATTTAGATATTAGTATGTATGTAGTTACTTGGGACATTTCTGGTAGTTCTGTGGTGACGACCGATTGGTCGAGCTTGATGGTTACAGGTTTGATTACCGTCGTGGTGAATTTCGAAAATGGTGTTTTCTTAATGAGTCCTGGTCTGGAAGGCATGGGTCTCTCCCAGTCTATTGTAGGTATGGTACACATAGTTCAAGCGTTGCCTAGTTTGGAACCATACAGTTGGTGTGTTAGTTCGACAAATGCTTGTTTTGATTATTTTTGTGGTGGTAACAGTGAATAAATTCAGTTTATAAATTAGTTATATTTTTATTATTTATATTTAATATTATTTTTGCAGCAATATTTCAAAGTGGGGGGTGGTGGAGGTGTCCAGGTCATGAATTTAATACCAAATAGTAGGCGAACAATAGTTTATGTTTTATTACATTACACATTGTGCAAAGGTCAGAGTAAATAAAGGCTATTTTTATTTTATTTATTTATTTTTAGTAGGCGAACAAGCAGTAAATAATCACAGCTAAAGGATCGATTTCCACATTTCTCCTATCCTAATAACTTCTTATAAATGTCAGTAGAATATTGTTATAAATCATTATATTAATAACTACACTTAATTTATTAATTTATATCTATGAGCGGTCCCAAAAATGGTATTTTAAGATTCTAAACGCACACTGAACACGAGACGTCATAATTTTAGGCGTGCTGCGTATGCCTTCTGCGTTCCGAAACGAGATATCCGAACGCCTACGCGCCGTTCAAACTGTGAGCTATAAATCACAGACGCCGTGAGAACTATGTGAGAACCTATAGTAGGCACCCAAAACCTTTCCACTTACGAAACAGCCGAATAAACAATTTAAGCTTTATTTTTTTCGCGGTAAAGCTATAAATTGTCTGCGCGTACCTTTCTCGGGTGTAACCACAAGTTTGTCGTAAATTTCGTGAGGTAACTGTTTTCTAATAAATTATGGTCGGATTATAAAAAATAATGTTTTCATTATTGTGTACGTTGGCGAACTTATTAGCATAAGTGCAGACCGCCTGCTTGGCCGGCATATAACTTAGCTTACATAGTTATTCCAATGATCCGAGCACGATAAGTTACGTGTAATATTTCATTTGAAATAATTACATAGTGGTCACCTATAATTCGTTTACTAACAAGCGTATATTTATGAACTTCTGGTGTGATAAATAAGTGACCAAAGACGTCGCATAAACATAGTCGTACTGTGTCCAACTTTGCATTATAAGAGGATTCACTAGGTACTTATACCTACAGGCTGATGTCGAAATTGTTGGAAATATTTTAAGATTTTTTAACATCAGACTCTATAAGTACATGACTCAGATTTTTTCGATTGATGAAATCTATAAAATAAATTTGAAAATAACTGTTTTATTTTTTTAACATAATATTCTTAGTGGAAGCGACATTCCAAACCTGCGGTAGATTCTAACTATTTAGAATTGATTTTTGCCTACATTATTTAAAAAATACTGTAATGTTGTTTTTAATTTATTCTATTAAATTATTGCTCACGTAGAAACAATCCAAAATTTAGTATATACCTAAGTATGTAATTTAAATAATGCTTCAAGAATTCTAAACCAAAACTTAATCGATGTATAAGCTTCAAGCTACTTTTGGATCTATTTAAATATTTTTTATTGGTCAATATATTTGTAATTTTAATGAGTGGTAGCAAAATCAATTTAAATTACGATGCTATAAATTATGCGCCTACGCCTTTTTTATTTAACTACAAAAATAAATGAATTACTCTCTCGCATTCGTTAAACATTCGTATGTTCGAAGATAAACGAAGATTGCCGAGGTAGTGCGTAAATAGTGCTTTGTAGTATCACTATAGATAATAATAATATTGCATGATGCATACTTAGTCTCCCATTTACTTATTTTTTTTCACAAAACAAAACTCTATTGCCAAAGGCTATCAGTGACGCGACTTCGCCGTGGCGCCCTCTAGTGTCCTCAAGTGGCACTGCCACGGTACCTGAGAGGTACCTCGGCGGTACTCCGGCACCACTCGAGGTGATGGGAGCCTCTCCGCCCGCCGATCCGGAGATAGTGCATGCCCCCAATTTCACAATGCACTTGAAAATTTTGTGACGGTTGTAAAATTTTGAGACGAAGCTCACCTCAGTAATTGATGCAAGATTAGCGTATTGTTTTGTTTTATTAAGCATTTACATGTGTTTTTTTTAATTAATAAAAACTCTAAGACATGCAGATTTCCTCACGATGTTTTCCTTCACCGTAAGCGAGTGATAAATCATAATGAAATTATGATTCAAAATTCAAAAACAAATTCAAAATTCAAAATTGTTTTTATTCATGTAAGCCAACAAAGCATTTATGAATAGTCAGAATCTACCACCGGTTCGGAATGCTGCTTCCACTGAGAAGAGCCGGCAAGAAACTCAATGGTTACTCTTTTCAATGAATGAAAGATGGTGTACATTCTCAGGAACAGCATAAAAAAATAATATGAGCAGGCAACACCATTGCCACTAAATAGCTAATAGTAAATAATAATCATATATGTAATAATGTAAATAAAATGAGAATGCTAGTTTAGTGTGATGTGCATACCTACTCATACTTACATCAAATGAAACGTTTACGAACCAAAATAATAATTGGTAAAACAGGGGTGGATAATATGATAATTGCTTTGGTGTGATGCCTTCCATGCTAAGTAAATAAATAGTATTTAACAACAATGTTGTTAAGAGGAAAGTGAGTAGACCAATCCCCGCAAGCAGCGCCCGCGCACGAGCATGACTTGAAAAGCTGCATCACTCTCCTCAACTATAATAGAGGGAAGAGGGTGACCCGCTCCACAAAGCCACCGCAAACAAGGACATTGAAGTGAGCATGACCAACACCGGTAGATTCGCACATACATTGCGAAAAACTAACGAGATGCAAGCCAGGGTTTGAACCCGACAAAGACCTTGTACCCGCAAGATGCGACCTTTACCGACAAAAACCTAACCAAGTATCGAATGATATGTGGCTTCTGTCAACTGGACCAGCGTGGTGGATTATGGCCTGCATGATCCTCGAAGAATACCAAAACATAATGATACAAAATGGGTAGGTTCCAAATAAACCATTTGGTTAAGAACATACCTACATACTTTTAAAAATGATAATCACAAAGTTATTTCGAAGGCATCACAGGGTTGTCAAACAAGACTCGAGCGCCGGTAGATTGGTCAGTGGTTGCGGGGTCACGACCGTGCCTGACTCCGCACTCATCGCGGAAAACCACCCCCTACTGGCCCCCTGTAACCCCGCTGGGTACCCACCCGGGCCGCGGAACGATAACACTGTGGAGGTGGCATTTGAAATAGGGACTTAAATAGATAACGATGGAAAAAAAGGTTAGGTACTTCAAGACCCAAAAAACGTTACCTAAGTATTGAATGACTTGTTTAATAATTGAATGTCGCCGATAAAAATTATCCCTTGTGGATATGAAAAAAAGCATTCCAAAAGCCGCGTCTGCTTTTCTTGCCTTTTAGATGTCTTGGGTGACGCTTACCACTTACCTTAGGTATATATTCGGCCGGTGTGCTTACCTAGGGCATAAAATGAATATTATTAATGATTAATTGACTTTGATTATGACTCAGTGCAATGACTGAGGTGTTTGGTTACTGGTCTTAATAATTGAATAGTTTAGGCTCATCGATCTCAAGTTGAGAGTGGTCTTGAGTACACTTTTGTCATGTCATTTTGTACTGGTATGACATAAGAATGACATTTCCAAGATTTCTCTTAGACTTGATATCGATTTTTTAATACAGGAATTAGTTCGAGACCATACGATTGGTCTGTTTGTTTGGCGATGGTCATGCAACAATACCATATCCAAGATATTTCATTCTTCGTTGGGTAGTGCCGAAACAACCCCTAGTCGGGCCACTGCGGGGCGTGTAAGGGGTTACCGCCCGCACCTCCGCGATAGGTATACTTGCAGATTTTTCCACTTATCTCTTGCTTCAGATGGTGTGTCATTTGTTCTGGCTTTGGGATTGGTGGATTTGTTATCTTTAGTTACGCAGCGCAAAAACAAGTGTTCAATAGTTCCATGTAGTATTTTTCATTTCTGTTTGACACCTCCTGAGGCAGATATATATAGTAAATTGTCTTTTTAAATGAATGCTTGGTCATGAAGGACGATAAGAGGCTTGTGTCTCATTTTCTGTAGGTAAATATGGATACCTACCTCCCAGTGGCGTGCATAGGGTTTTGAAACAGGGTAGGCAGAGTTTAGCATAAAAATAAATTAAATTATGCATTACCTACCTAGGTAGGTACCTTGAATTATTGCTTGTTAGCTTTTCCCAGGTTGTATTGAACAAAATGGGACATCATCTGTGTTGTGACGTTGTGAGTAAGTAGGTATTTAGCCATATCAGATATCTAAGGTGATTGGTTGATGTTCATAAACATTGATATACCTAGGTACCTATACTATATTTTATGACAAGTCAGTCCCTGGGTGGGTGCTTAGGTATCCGAAGAGGCCTTTAAAAAAGACGTTTTGTTAGCTCACACAGCCCGTTAGTTAAGTACCTACATCTATTCATGCAGGTATTCACAAGGATAGATAGGTAGACTAATAAAAGTACCTACCTACCTAGGTATGGGTTATGGGTAAGTACCTACCCAAACTAAATAAAATTATCAAACTTGTTTACTACTAATTTATAAATTAAATCATAAACTTTTTAAAATAAGAATTGAATAGGTACCTACCTACTTACGACATCGTAAAAAGATCCCGTTCGTTTTAAATCCGTAAGTAATAAGTAGGTAGTTTTTATTTTCAATCTAAATTTTAGACACCTCGGCAAGACGCTCGCGCTGTTCTCTTTGCGTATTTCGTAAATACCTACCTAAGTACTATGCAGGTATACGCTTTAGCGACGAAAAAAACCCAGTATCCTGCCAACCAAGGAAATGCTTCATTAAATTTAGCATTCATTGTCTCGTGATATTAACCAAAGAGAATACAATACAACAAGATATTTATAACCTACCTTTCTTCTGCGACAAATCCAAGTTTTTTACGCATCGACAGTTAAAAACGATTTTAACTTTTTCTGCATAAAGCAATTGAGAAAACACTTTTATTTTTAATTTAAGTACCTACTTATTGCACACGTCACAAATTTCACAAGTAATATTTATCCTTAACAATTTATTCAAATTATTTAGCACGCATGTAAACAAACCAAACAAACACAGAACAACAACAAACAATAATGGCGTCTAAAAAAATCACATTAAAATTTAATATTAAGTAACCAAATCGCATTGTAAACTTTAAACAAACAAATTACATTGCGATTCTACCTACTAGACTTCGTCGGGTTACCAAACCAGGCAGTGCCTCTAGCCCGAACATTTTCATTCGTCGAAATATAGTAAAGTGTGCGTTTTCATTCAAGGAATCGACGTTTTTTTACAAAAGTAATGAGGCACATTTAGTACGTGCCTTTGCCACCTTACCGCCGCGAAAGCAGGGGCGCTGCCGCATGCCGGCGCGAAAGGAGTTGTCATCTCCACATGACGGCATTATGGGCGCGCTTTTTCAAATATTGATTAAAATGATTATTCATTTACGAATATTTTTTCTGTTTGATATTATTTTTTATTATTATTTTAACATAAAATCTCAGGGTAGGCAGTGCCTTTATGCCTCTATGGAGTGCACGCCACTGCTACCTCCGTTAGGTACAGTCGCGCCTGAAAATATTTGCCACTGTAAAACAACCGCGTCGCCGCGCAGACTAAACGATTTTTAATGTATGCGCTGGGGCCAACATAAAAATCACTACCTACCTGTTTAGGGCTGCTTGAATTTTTAAAGAGGCAACGCCAGCCTTCGGTAACCGTCCCGACGAGAAAGCAAGCAATACGTCCATCCTTTGTTTTTACCAACCCTAAAACAACCGACATAACGTGACCTCCCAAATTTCCACTTCAGCGAGAACTTTTAAGGAAACTTTATCGTCTGGGGGTTCAAGTTGGGTTGGTGCACTGCAGGTAGCGAAATAACTTAAAAAGAAAAATTAACGCTGCGAAAAAGAAAATGGGAATGCTGAATGAGAAAATGGCGGGTGTCGGGACGGCGGGACCCTGGAAGGTTAAGTGCAAAATGTAGAGATTTGGTTCAGCATAAAAAATATTGTAAGAAACACAATAATTACTATATTTTTTTTAGTGATTCTCGGAATTTTGTAGAAACAAGAAGCTATGATAGGTATCTAATGAAGCCAAGTCGTCCATTAGCGCGTTCTTCGAAAAGCGTCCAGTGTGTGGCGGACACATGGGTACTCAGTTCCGTAGTTTTCACTGTGATTGGCTCGCCAAGATTCCTTGGTGGTCATTCAAATAAGACTCTACTAATTGCTCTTTATGACAAGCACGTCCGACGAATCGCATCACAAACGTTAAAATAATGTTCGAAGAACTAAAACGGACGTGTAGTTGTGTAGATAAAACATTCAACATGTGCCTAGAGTTCTTTAGCTATAATAAAGAAGATGTTAATCTGACATGGTCAATCATTTTTCTGTCCTAAAGAATATTTGATGCGAACTAAACATGGCTATGGAAACCGAGGCAAAATCACGAATGTTCCGTTGATATCTTATTTAGCTTGCATCGGTAAATGTTCATTATTTGTAAATAAAATAAATGTATATATAATAAAAATAATAATATTTTAAATTCATAGTCGATCATACTTTATTACTAATAGATCACGATTCGACTAACAATCGTATCGATACGTTTAATTTATTGGAGCGAATGTTTATCCAATTATCGATCTGGCAACAATGAGAATCGATATGATCGCCTGATACAGATTAAATCGATTCAGCTCGATAAGGCATCGTTCGTGATAGTTCATCGGTAATCGATTGTAGAATAATTTTTAATTGGGAACACTTTTTTTGAGGAACATCAAATTGTAATTCGAAAAATGTTTCTTCAAGTAAGTGTGTAGCTTTTTCTAGCGGTGCACATACTTACTTAAGGTTTAAATACATTATAATACCTTTTTTACATTTTAATAATCAATGATCATCAGCATTTGCTGTTTTATCCTGTGCATTGTATTCCATGAACACTTCAAAAATAGGTTCCTATCAAAGACTTATGTATTGACTAGCTGTGCCCCGCGACTTCATCCGCGTAGTATTGGATTATTGGGTTAAAAAGTATCCTATATGTTAATCCCGGTTATAATCTATCTGTGTTCCAAATTTCATCCAAATCCGTTCAGTAGTTTTTGCGTGAAGGAGTAACAAACATACATACATTCATACATACATACATACATACAGCCACACTCACAAACGTTCGCATTTATAATATTAGTAGGATATACTTTTATAGTTTGTAGTCTTTGGGTACCTACTAATCTAGAATGTATATTTACATGCGTGAATATCTTCAAAAATTTGCCAATTTGAATCTTAAAAGTAAAAGTGTAAAGAGGGGCAACCTTTATATCACAGTCTTGCGAAAAGTCTTGAGTTTTCGCGATCGCCCCCAAGATTTGATCTCAAAAAGCATTATGTCTGAACATGCACCCACTCGGATAGTGCGCGCAGGCGTCGGCGCGAGTCGAGGGTGACTTGAGGGTCGCTCTTATCTTTTTATTGTGACCGTATACCCCGGCTTAGGCTCTCTGCAAGGATTTTTGGGGACTACGTGCAGTGTAAAGAGGCCCTTATATGTGCTTTTCATTTCTTTCTTTGGAGCACATATAAGGGTATATGTGCTCCAAAGAAAGAAATGAAATGCTCTACTGGATTTTCTACCTCGTATATTTTATGTGACATTTGGATGGAGCAAATATTGAAGGAAATTTTCTTAGGTCGATTTAATTATGATTTCAAAATTAGCTAAGTTTTCTTTGTGATGGGCTGGAGCCAAGTCATACCATCAATACATATCTAAAATTAATTAAAATTACCTACCTACAAATATAACAGATAAAACAAATGCTCAATTCATAACGGACTAGAAAGAAACCCCTTCGTTGGACTGACCAAAAATGTACACTAATGCACACTGTAAGGTTTGAACCAATAAACCAACCATGCTGTGCAAAACAAATTGAAAACGAGCTAGAAATAATGTAGTTTCTAGAACGACTGTGGTCTCGAGCGAGACATGTCGAGAGTCATAAAAATAAAGACAAAAACATAAATAAAATTATGCAGTAAATATTGCGTCCGAGCAAACCACGGGTTAAAATGTGCAGTATGTGCACAGTAGCCGTCCACAGACTCACTCCATACAATCTAAAAACACTTTGTCCAGATAACCAAAACGTGTATTGTTAAAACGTTACAAGAACATACCAGCCTGTGTTGTTCAGTAAATGCAGTTTGCGTGTGTGACCAACAGTTTTAAAAGCAATGTGTTGTATCGCATCAGGCCGCGTAAGGAAGCGACCCTTTGGCAGGCTTACAGCAAACACTTAAATGAACGTAAAGAAGAACATTGTGGATTTAACATTTAAATGTGGTGATACTTGTATTTCAGCAGTGATAGCCGATTGGTTAAGCACCCGTCTTGCGGGCACCAGTTCCTGGCTTCAAACCC
This sequence comes from Notodonta dromedarius, assembly GCA_905147325.1. Taxonomy (NCBI): domain Eukaryota; kingdom Metazoa; phylum Arthropoda; class Insecta; order Lepidoptera; family Notodontidae; genus Notodonta; species Notodonta dromedarius. Next base: position 9,340,531 of record LR990172.1, read on the forward strand.
GGCTCACACTTGTGGGTTTTTCGAAATCTATGTGCGAATAATAATTTATAATGATTATCACTTTCTTAAGGAAAAAAGGGTGAGGAAAACAGCACGTTAAAAAAAAACGAAACACATGTGAAATTGGCTAATCCACACTGGGCTAGGGTGGTTGGTGGATTACGGCCTGAATCCCCCTCACAGTGAGGGGAGGCCCGTGCCCAGGAGTGGGACGTCAAAAAGATAAATTATTTTTTTATGATATTACTTGTATTCCATACTCGAAGCCTTTTATGTTGCTTCAAGGTGCTTTAAATAGTCAATTTTGTTAATACATAATTTATTGCGCCTACAACCACCATTTTTGTCGATATATTATTATAACTACTTGTCCCATAATATGAGGTAAGTATATCATTAGTACATGCGTAAGTTGAGTCTGTTTATTACACGAAGACACGTGAATTATTGCAAACTGACCCATATTCCAGTGTCATAAGAGTGGCACGCGTTTGAGAAATGAATAAACTATCTTATAATATTTCACCTTTAAAACAGTTTGAATAAACCCCTTGTTGGCATTGACGACACATTTACACCGATCTGTGATGCTGTCTCTATACTTTGTTCTGTAAAGACAACGATATAAATGGATATGCAAACTCGCGATAGTATTGCAATAGTAATATACCTAAGCTATCTTCTATAATACCACATTGTACTAAAACCTATGGGCGTATGCTTTATAATATGTACAAAGAAAGAGCAATAAATATTTTAAGCTGCTAAAATGTCTGTATTTCAATTCTTCTCTATACCTTAAGACACCCTTTTGTTAAACATACACATGGCACGTTCACAAAATATAAAAACCCGTTCATTAGGGTCGGGAATCGAACCCGGCACAATGACGCCGCGGGTGTCGGGAACCGCTATTGTGAACCTGCACCGTTGGGATATCGATTTTGTCCGTTGGGCACCTGTGAGTTTAACGTATTAACTTTAAGTATTTACACATGGCTTGAACGGAAATGCCATGTAAAAAAGAAAAAAAAAAGAAAATTTTAAATTGGCTTAAGTAATTATTGCATATAACTACAAAACATGATCAACACGAACGAAAGAAAACGTATATCTTAAACAATTAAAACTCCATTAAATAAATAAATAATGAATATCGCCAGACAAACACACCAACTGTATGGTCCCAAACTAAACAACGCTTGTACTATGAGTACCGTACAATGGACTGGGGGTTATGGCAGTGACACCCAGACCTGGGGAAATTACGAAAATACCATTTCCGAAATTTGCCCCGGCGGGAATCGAACCCGCAACCACCATGTGCAGTGAGCCGAGCGGCCTAAGCTCGAACCACTGCGCCAAACGGTCGTCATTATTGCAAACGATTTTCATACAATATCGTAGACGTTGGCAGAGCTGGAGAGACCACGTATTAAATAATCAATTCAAAAACAAAATTATTTCATTATTATGGAACATTTATTCAAATAAGTGGTTTCGTTCAACAAATGAAGTGATAAATTGTTGATAACATGAAATTAAAAGCAATTTTGAGACGCATGGTATTTCTATTCTCCGATATTAATGCCGAATGATTGGATGAAGAATGGACAGGTTTTAATTGTGCCGTATTATCGGTGTAGGGCCCTAGAATAGGCGGGGAGCGTAGCGAATAGCGATAAGCGGCTCAATTTGCGAAAATGGGACGCACGTATATTGTTTGTTCTCTGTCTCTCTCTGTTCACCGGTCAAATCCGACCAACTATATTGCGTAGTATTGCGACATTCAATACCCGCGTCCGCGTATGATAGGAGCCTTCTTGTCGCTTTTCATATAGCCACAATAAATATTAAGATGTAACCAATAACAACAGTCTGCAAAGTTACAATAAATGGCGGATAATCCTACCGAATTAAAAACGCATATAGCAATTACATATCTGATACAAATGACTAGTAATTTCGTATTTGTGCGAATGTTAACTGGGCATTTGGCCCACTGCTGGGCACATGCGTGGAAACACGGGACGCGGTACGTGGTGCTTATTGGCAATCGATTTTAGCTCGTAATAATAGGAGGCGTGGATGATGATAAATCGAGAATTAATCTTTGTTTTAGGGGCCCTTTTAAATAGTACATTTTTACACGAGTGGTGAAAGTGACTTATTTAGTCCCGAGACGGAGTTTGGCTAATAGTTCGAGGGACAAAATAAGTCTTTCACCCGAGGTAAACACTGTGCTTTTCATTACGAATACAAGGAAAGTAAAAATAAAAACAGGAATTGGTTAAAGAAATAATACAAGGAAGTATAAACAATACTCTACAACTCGAAAAAAAAATAAAGATCGGATTGCCGCCAATTTTTTTTTTTTCGTTGGCCGGCCAACTTCATTATTTAGCCATTATTTTTCATTTTCATCTTTAAATATTTTGCCCAAATCTATGTTATTTTAAAGAAATTCTTGAGACTAAATTATAATTAAGTCATTTAAAAATATATTTTCTTTAATTAATACTTAACTTTATGTTATTTCAATTTTACATCGTGCTGTAATTGAGTGACTGTAGAAAAAGTTTGAACATGGTTCCATAGAAATGTGAAAATGGAACTAGTTTTTTTTTAATAATTTGACAGCTGTCAGTTGAAAGCGATTCTCCCGGGCCGGAAAAGTATTACTTTCAACCCGCTCCTCAGGGACTTCAGACCTACTTTCAGAGTATGAGTAATGAAAAATAATTCTCAAACCTCTGGTGTTTGGTGTGTTTAATGAGGAAAATATAGAGACCGCATGGTCTAGTGGTCTGAGTGTGGAATAGATGATGGCGGATTAGATTTATTTGTCGGGCAAAGGCCAGAAAAATCAATTTGATGCTTGATTTGGACATACTTCCAAATGAATTAAGATACCTATCCCCTTAATTCTAATAATTAAAATTTCATAGTTTTTTATTATCTGGTGTTTTCATACAAACTCGTCTCTGGTCCTCTCCTCCATATCCAGTCCGTTGTATTCAATTTTTCTCACTTTTTTTTTTATAATAGTGGTGTCCCTAAAACTCTCCTATCTTTAAAGTAACTTTTTCAACCTTCAACCGTTGTTTTCTACTAGCCACCACATAACTAGTGTGTTATCGCTCCAGGATTTCGTCGGAGACATAATTGTCGTTATAACGATACCGCTGCTAGCTGTGATTGTTTCTACGAACGGTTGAGAGGCGGCCTTCTTGGAAGCGAGCCGGCGTTAAGAGTAGTGCACGATAGGTGTAAGCTGTGGTCGACTTCCTTTGAACTATGTATGAACTCAAGTACGTTTAGATCTACTAGGTGAAACAAAAAGGGTATACTATTTTTTTTTGCAAATTTACTTCGTAAAACTTAAACTGTCGGCTTTGTGGGACAGTTGAAGTACTAAAGGTTTTGTAGACTTGTGAAATCTGTCAACTGCTGTATTCCTGTAACATCTTTTGTTTTTCAAGTTTCCTCCAAAGCTGATAGTTTTAGAATTACAAAGTTAACTTTGAAAAAAAGGATACCCTTCAACCTGTATAGGTGGTGTAGTCGATCTGTGGTCATTTCACTACACCTTATGTTCGGTCCTGGCTCCACCGGGGTATTAGATAACATTGATCATAATAATAATTCTTTATAATGGACTGAAGAGACTACAAATCACCCACTTATTTGAAACAACGGTGGCTTTGAACGCAACCTCAATCTGTTTAATGCATTTATGGAACATTACACACCTTTAAATTTACATTAATTTAACCAATAATAACCGAGTCCACCATGGTCCAGTGTACTCGCGACGCGTCTAACCGTCAGAAATGGAAGCACATCGCCTGGAGAGCCACCCTCGGAAATGCTAAGGCCTCACCAAACCTTCTACCATATATCTCGTCAGCGCAACCACGACCACTCTGACAAGAGTGCCCAAATGAGAAGAAGAACCAATAATAATACCTAAACATCTAAATAGGTATACCTAGCTTGCTTATAAAAAAATATAGACGGAAGGAATGAGAAAAAATAGCCTAACTCATGTGCACCGGCCTTACCAGCCAACGGCCGAGGTACGAGCCATTAACGTGTTTCATAGAAGCCAGTGTCACAGAAAAATGAATTGAATGGCGGTGAAACTATAATTGTGCCGTACTGAGATCGCAAGTGAAGTACTTGCGAGCTATAAATATAGCCCCGAGCCGTCTTATGTAGCTTTTTCTGAAAATAACGAGCGCTAGAAAAAGTCAATAAGTTGTTCGTGCATTCCATGCTTTTGGTTACGCACCTACCTAATATATTTAAGCTGTTAAGATATGACAGATTTCTTTGGATAGTAAAAATATGTCCACGGAGCAAGAAATACTCATAAGGGCTAGCAATGCAACACTTGTAACCGTTCTAGGATTTCAGTAACAGACAAGAGACTATGGTGTCTATGTTATATCTATGATTATAATTACGAATTGCAATTTGTTTTGTTTAGATATACAGTTATGGAATTTGGTCAGTGAATCCATTGAACCCATTGTAGAAGTGTATATATAGAACCATTAATAATGGATACCGTTTCTTATAACTAAGCTATTCAAATACCATTATTAATTTGACAGACAAATTAATAAATATTAAAAGCGACGTCTTAAAAGAAATTCTAGGCGCGGCACCGCTTCACCAACCGTACCTAAATCGCTATTCGTATTTGCAAACCGCTTTCCAATTAACTGTCAAAAGAAGCACGTTTTCACACACACAATAATAAACTTTACCACCAACTTCATAAAACATTAATTACTTTGACACACCGCTGTGACCATCACCAGAATGTTACTATAGTCTTTTCCCACGGCGATCAACCATGTGTGGCTTGTCATCGACCTGTCTGCAACCTGAATTGAATCTTAGCCTCTTAAATTTGGAGTTGAAACTAGCTTTGAGATGGGAAAAACCTTGGTCACTACTGCACTGTCGTTTCCCGAAAGCCGTAGAGAAGGTCTAGGACCCTTGTATGGACGTAAGTAATTAATGGTTTGCAGTGTTCTTCAATGGCATTTCATGCTCCGCTTGATGGGAAGTCTTTTAAGGAAACTGTCTCTTCTCATTACTAAAAAGTTGTAAACTACTTTGTTTGCGGACGCGAGCGCCGGGAGCTCTTATTTGTAAACTAGCTGTAAAGTTATGGAGTCGCAGAAGACGGTGTAAGTTTTTCTAAGATATCAGTTTGCCTATTTAGCAAGACCACGCGCGTGTTAGGAGTTTTTACAGAAAGTATTGGTGCTATCAGTGTAGATGCTTCGGCTTGAGTTGAACGAATGAGCTAAGCAATAGCCAATTGAGGTATAGATACCTAATAGTATAAGTACGAGTATAATAGTAATTAAGTGCAGTAAAGATTTATAAATATTATTAAAAGGGATACTAGGAATGAAAGAAAATCATTCGTTGCATTTTTTCACATTTCACTCATTCACAGTGTACGTAAATATCAGGCCCCAATACTGCTAATGCAATACTGGGAATATAATTAAAACATCTACTAGTTGACGACCGCTTGGCGCAGTGGTTCGAGCGTAGGCCGCGTGGCGGCGGCGCGTGGTTGCGGGTTCGATTTCCGCCGGGGCAAATTTCGGAAATGGCCTTTTCGTAATTTGCCCGGGTCTGGGTGTCACTGGGATCGCCCCCAGTCCATTGTACGGTAACCCATAGTACAAGATTTGCTTAGTTTGGGACCGTGGAGTTTGTGTCAGTCTGGCGATATTATTTATTTATTTATATTAATTTGGATTGTGGCCTGAATCCCCCTCATGTTGAGGGGAGGCCCGTGCCCAGCAGCGGGACGTCAAAAGGGCTAAATTATTATATTATTATTATTATTATTAATTTAGACAGTGTTGGTTATCTACTAACCACAAAACCGTTTACGTAATAATGATAAATACAAAACGAATATGTTAGCAGACATAAAATGTATATTTGAGATTGAACTTAAGTGCCAAAAAAAAACTTAAGATGCTCACAAGAAATCCCCAATAAATAGCCGATCAATCAGCCATAAACCCTAGTACACAACAACGCAATCAATTGATAGTTTATAACTTAAGTGTTTACTTTTAAGGGCAGCGCACACTGGCCCCTTGACTTTGACAAGATAATCCGCGGTTATTGAGTGCGCACCCTGCCGATACTGAGTGATTGATCAACAGTGTGCACCAAGGCTTATAGTGCTTATGTTGTATTAATATGTTTGTGCTGAGCTTTGGAAAGATAAGAGTTTCCTGTTTTCTGGTTTGCTGCACTTTGTAATATTGATCGGTATTTTTGAATAGATAGGTAAATGTGACAGTTAGCTGTTTCTGTTTTATTGTTTAATGCTGGAAATAAGATTAATTACCCATACTTGGGTCTCTAACCCTATTTACCTTACCATTGTTGTGAAGTCTTCAACTTTGTGTGTTCTTATGCCAATACCCGAGTGACCTTGAAAATTAGTCAGAATATCGATAGGGCTTTCGATAGTATTGGATTTTTTAAATATTATCGACATGATCATGGTTTATAAGTACTATTGATGACGGACAATCGATTGTATCAGTACACATACTATAGATATTCTAACCAATTTTCGAGATCAACTATCGATAGTTAGGCAACATTTATGTAGAGCTCCAGCAACAATGGTTGGCCGTTTAATATTATATTAGAGAAGCATCCTCAATGATTTTTTTTATTTTTTTTTATTATTTTATAAGATACTAATTGTATAACATTAAATCAAATAAACTATATTGTAACCTTATAAAAAAATCTAGTTTGCTTTCTGATAGTTTCCAAATAAGAGGTAATTTACAGAGTTAACCCAGCACCGATAATTTCCATACATTTTACTGTGTACGGATGACAAAATACGACCAAATATAAATAATATCTATACAAATAAATACAATTGGAGTGTCTGTTTGTAATATCAAAATAACACCTTTTCACTAACTGAATATGAAAGTACATACGACACCTATAACAAAAACGCGATAAAAAAATGTTTTGTCTGTCTGTCTGTGTTTGTTCCGGGTAATCTCCGAAACGGCTGGGCCGATTTTGACGGGACTTTCACTGGTAGATAGCTGATGTTATAAGCAGTAACTTAGGCTACTTTTATTTTAGAAAAACAAAATATAAAAACGGGTCCTGTCGCGCGTGCTCAGAACGCGGGAGCGGGCTTTTTTGTTAAGGTGAAGGCGCCTGTCTAGCCCGCGAACATCAATTTTTTTGAGTTCTTTTAGAAATTTTTCAAAATCTGACAATAATATAACTCTAAATTGAAAATTTAAAAACCCCCGATGCGACGACTTTTTCATCAAATGTATACTTTACCCAGTAGTTCTTCCAAATAATTAAGTGAGCGAGATTTGCGTAGCTCCCGTAGCTCAGTATTCATAGCTCACGTCGCAAATTCATCTGGTACAACTAGTTTCGATGCCAGATTATGAAAGCGCCATTTACATCGCATCAGTCGTTTTGGCTTCCTCATTTATAATCTAAGATAACTAATGCAACGTACAATAGTCAACAGAAAATCGGTGTAAAAGTATGAGACATTATCTTGTTATGACATTATAATCATTGACATTAGAATAGACAACGAATCTAAATATTGATGCCACGGAGGTTTAATTCCTAGTAAAAGATTATCAATTATGATTTAATTTGATGTAATAACTCTGGTCGAGGTGGACGGGAGCAGCCCAGGGGAAGAATTTTCAATAACGCTTAAATTATTTTAAATTAGATTTGTTTTTCTGTATTTTTTCTCAATGGCGGAGCAGCGACCTCTAGAATTATTATTGCGTAATATTCCATGACCATTAACAAAACAAACTAAATTTAACGCATGCGCGTATCCATCATTTGAAACGTGACCTAATGGAACGTCTTTAGTTCATACACAAATCTCATATAAAAATTGATAAAATATCATTTTTTTTCCAGAATCCGGGAAACTTTTCGAATTTTTAATATTGTAAAAAGCCAGTTCTGACTATTACGATCATTTAAAAATATAATAAAGCGAAATCGTTTCAGCCGTTCTCAAGTGATGCAAAGATATTATTCAAATGAGCCCAAATTTCGAACGGATTCGAGCCGTGGAAGTTCGTTTTGGCCGCGAATGTGGCTTTTTTACCTACAAAAAAGCTGATGATCTTCAAACGGCTGAACCGATTTTCATGAAACATAGCTAAGAACACTCTCGATCAGAATATCTATCTAACAAAAGAAACAAAATTGAAATCAGCTTGGGCGCTACGTTGCCACATACAGACACACAGATACACAGATACACAGATACACAGATACACAGATACACAGATACACAGACACACAGATACACATGTTAAACTTATAACACCCCTCTTTTTTCGTCGGGGGTTAAAAAGACAAATTTTGTAATTCGCGAAAAAGACCGTGTGCAGTGCATTTATTAATACATATATTTTACTCTAAATATTATCACGGTGGATATGATACTAGTAAATCACTAAATATACAAAAATTGCCAGATTATCTGGATACCTGTCGTTCTTTAAATGTTTTAGAGTAAGTTGGATATATTAATAAATGCACTGCACACGGTCTTTTTCGCGAATTACAAAATTTGTCTTTTATTATAGTCAGATTTTGAAATATTTCTAAACGAACTCAAAAAATTTGAACTTCGCGGGCTAGATGGGCGCTTTAGCCTTAAGTTAAATTCCACGCGGACGAAGTCGCGGGGTCAGCTAGTATTATATAAGATTTCATACGTAGCAACGGCTACCGACATAGGCGGAGACTGTTTAAAATAATTGCAATGAAGTCGCAAATCGTTCGGTACCTACTGTCCCGGTCTTCGTGATAAATCATTGACAAGTGACTTCATAGGTTTAAGTGTTCTAGTGAAAATTCACCGTCAATAAAATCATTGATTGTGAAAAATCACAGGTGAAATAACATAATTTCACGTATGGAAAATGAATTGAAAGTAGCAATCATTTCCAGGCCTAGTGTCGGCCTATTCGTGTGAAAGATCGCTTAGTTCTTATTATTCTACATGTCGGCTTATGGTCAATAGATACCGCATAACAAGTACCAATATCAGTAATGAAGTGGTTACATTAATACAGCCTGCGCCTGCGGCTTCGCTCGCACTATTTCCATAATAAAGTGATACGAAATAATCAACGTAGCTGTTTGATGCTATCACCTTTTCTACGCTAGTATGCAATTGAGTACTGGTGAGCACACAATTGTTATAAATTCTATGTTTCAAAAATTAAAAATATTATTCGACTTTTGAGTGGTGGGGAGTTTTATTCATTCCAAAACTTATTTAATGACTACAATATCGCTGGACTTACACAAGGGTATGCTGCTAAACTAAGCAACGCATGCACTATGGGTACCGTACACCGGAGAAGGTTCCAGTGACCCACAGGCCATGGTAAATTACAAAAAGACGGGATTCAAACTCGTAACCCCACACCTACCAATTCAATGAGCCGTTATCGTCTGGTCAGTTTCAGACACTGTCAGAGAAATGGTAGTAGGTATATAATTGTATAGTTATTGGTTTGATAGCAGTGATAGGCGGTTGGTTAAGCACGTGTCTTGTCCAACCATGTCCTGGGCTCAAACCCCGGCTCGCACCTCTGTGTTTTTCGAAATCTATGTGCGGCGAAGGAAAACATCGTGAGGAAACCTGCATTTCTTAGAAAATTTAAACAATTTTCGAAAGACGTGAAATCCGCCAACCCGCACTGGGCCAGCTTGGTGGATTATGACCGGAATCCCCTCATAGTGAGGGGAGGTCCGTGCCCAGGAGTGGGACATCAAAAAGGGCAAAATTATTATTATTATTATTTATTGTATTGAGGTAGTAAACACTTCTATGACCGCCTGTACACGGCAAGTTAGCGACCGATGGTCATCTCGCATTATGAATTATTAGAGCCGTCAAAACATGCCGTGGCATTAGAATTTATCGTCGCGCCGGAGGGGTAAGCACTGAAAAATCGACTCCCGCGCATGCGACGACTTGTCTCGAGATTGCCGTTCGAAATTCAAATGCATTTAGAATAAGAACATTGGACTGAGTTTATAAGATAATGTTATAAACTATCTGGGAAGGACAGGGGAAGGATGAATAATAAATTCTGTTCGAGAGACAAATTGCTTTAGTTTTATGAATAGCCTGATTCTGCAAGGATTTTTTTTAACCCCCGACGAAAAACGACGGGTGTTATAAGTTTAACATGTGTATCTGTGTATCTGTGTATCTGTGTATCTGTGTGTCTGTCTGTGGCAACGTAGCGCCCAAGCTGATGAACCGATTTCAATTTTGTTTCTTTTGTTAGATAGGTATTCTGATCGAGAGTGTTCTTAGCTATGTTTCATGAAAATCGGTTCAGCCGTTTGAAGATCATCAGCTCTTTTGTAGGTTGAAAAAGCCACATTCACGGCCAAAACCAACTTCCACGGCTCGAATCCGATCGAAATTTGGGCTCATTGGAATAATATCTTTGCATCACTTGAGAACGGCTGAAACGATTTCGCTTTATTATATTTTTAAATGATCGTAATAGTCTGAACTGGCTTTTTACAATATTATAAATTTGAAAAGTTTCCCGGATTCTGGAAAAAAATGATATTTTATCAATTTTTATATGAGATTTGTGTATGAACTAAAGACGTTCCATAAGTCACGTGTCAAATGATGGATACGCGCACGCGTAAAATTTTGTTAATGGTCATGGAATATTACGCAATAATAATTCTAGAGGGCGCTGCTCCGCCATTGAGAAAAAATACAGAAAAGAAACTAATTTAATATAATTTTAGCGTTATTTGGACGAACTAGGTAAAGTATACATTTGATAAAAAGGTCGTCGCATCGGGGGTTTTTAAATTTTCAATTTAGAGTTATTGTCGGAATCAATACAAATAAATAAAATTGGAGTGTCTGTTTGTAATATCAAAATAACAGCTTTTTACTAAATGCATATATGAAAATACATACGACACCTATAACAAAAATGCGATTGAAATTTGTTTTGTCTGTCTGTAAAGATAAAATAATAAAATAGTGGCAGATTTTATTCAAGACTACGGTTTGCTATAAAAATCGTATTTTTAAATCCTTCATCGGCCAGCCATACCATGTCTAGTAAAGGTGCTTTAACTTTATATCATCAATCATCATCATCATTATTAATAATATTCGCCTGGATAAGGAAAGTATAGCCTAAGTACCAATACAATGTTATTATATATGTAGGTAGTTGCGAAAAAAACCGCCATTAACCCGAAACCAGTGATGTGCACATCAAAAATAAAAACCAGTGACGTGCCGGCATCGCATCGCGGCGCGGCATCGCGGCACCGCGCTGTGCGCACTGTAATAATGATGAATGACTCTGTGCGTCGCTTGGCGATTGCGATTTGATGGTCCGAATGTAAGCGGCGACCTATAAATTTCTTACTTATAAATATTAGATGGCCTCAGACGAAAATAATAACTTAAACGGAGCCCGTATAACTGGAGAGTGAAGCTGATAAAGTTAGGTATACGCATTAGCAGCAATGAAGATTGTTTTTCTTTTTTATTTTCTGATCGCTGTTCGCGACTCGCGTTTGGTAATCGACAAAAAATTGTTAAAACAAAATTTTACTATAAAAGAATACTAAAAAACCTTGTGTGTTAAATCGTGACTCGTGTCCAACAAAATGTGTCTGATAGGTGCCTGGATACATGTTTAAGAATCCTTGTTAAATCTTCGTAAACAGCAAAATTGTGTTTGTTTGTAAGTTCGACGTCGTGCGTTTCATGCAAAAATTGCTGAACCAATTTGAATGAAATTTATTGCAAACGTAGGCAAATTCAACAGAACTATTATTATCATCAAAATAAATGTGGCGGAAACGCGTGTAAAAGTAATAAAACAATTTCCCGCTCTCACTCAGACGACACCGCAAAGCAAAATGCATTTCCACAATCTGACATCTCGCACGGTAGCGTCACTTTGACAAATGATAGCGCCCCTAAAATCCACGGCCGCATCTTCACGGCGCGCCACGAGCGGGGTGGGCACGCTTAATTACCAGCGGACGTCGTTACTCAGCTAGCATTGTAAGTACTTACCTAATGCAATGTACAGACTGAGCTCATTATCGCTTACTTGTACTTCTACGGCTGGTACAATAACACTACGCCAGGGGCCCAACTTTGCCAACGACTGACTCACATACGTCAAAACTGACATTTAGCGTATCTTCTTCTTCTTTTTTTAAAATATGGCTTTCATCGTTAGGTAGTCGATGATTTTGCCAACAACAGAGTTTTATGTGACTGATGGTCGGTAGGTCTAGGTGAGGCTATTTTTTTTTTTTTTTTTTAAAAGATAATCTAAAAATTTTGAAGTTGGATTGTACGGTTGAATATACATAATTTAGTTTGATAGACAGGAAAAAATAGGATACATGATAATGATATGTTTACTAAAACAAATTATTATTAGAGTAGCACAAACGAAAACGGAACGTAAAGCAATATATAAGTACAATAACATCACAAAATACATAGGACAATAAAAAGAGCGAGTAGAAACAAGAATAGGGGGGGGGGGGATTTCGCGTATCTAAGTACGATACTTTTGACATTTTTCGTATAGAAAAACTGTCAAAACTGACGTATACGCTTGTCACGAATTTGAAGTTTCTAAACACGTATTGGTTTATTTTTTTTGTTTATTCGATGGGTTTTTTTAGATAAATGTCACAGATTATTTAAGTCAAATTGATAAAGTTTCGTTTTCGTAATAGGGGAACGCAAAAATTGCGTGTACTTTGTTGTTAAGCATAAGCGCCAATGAGATGGAAGCCGGATAATTTAAAACAAAGTTAAATCAAAACGGTTGTGTTGGCATCATTTTAGGGTTTCCAGCGATGCTGCCAACCTCTGCGGAAAACGTTTCTCAGTATGAAACTAGCTCCCCATAAAGTTCGCCCGGTCTGAACACAGCATTAAGCATTTATTACCTAGCCATTTGTAATTTATTGTTAGTACTTTATGGCCGCAATGGTTTATTAATATAAATAATGACGTGTTTATGTTTCCCGGCTTTTACTGGCCTCTTGTTCAGTATTAATTTGTTTGATTCGCATTTTATAACGTGATAGATGGCCGGCTGTGAGCAACGGTAAAATTGCTACGAAAACTTAATGTATAAACAGTTTTATTCGTGTAACGAGAGATTTTATAATTATTATAGGTAGAGTACTAACTTACTAAGTAATATTATTATTTTGGTAACCACGTATCCACGTTTTCACCAATAATAAAATTGAACAGGCGAGTTTCAATTGGTCAAAATCATAGTGAAATATAGTCGAAATTGGTGATCATTTTTTATTGGCCATATTCCTTATAGCTTTTGTCTTTGTCATGTGGCGCTTTCATCAATGTGTTCACATAACACTGATCTTAAAAAAAATCGCTACCATAAACTACTTCGTATTTAAAAATCGAGCAAGTATCGAATTTAGATCGCGAAGGAATTCGAAAAATCTAATATCAAACTGATTTGAAGTTCGAAAATAGAACGTTTCATTTCCCGCCGAATAAATGACTATGGCGCACAGCTATGGCGGTAAAATGAGGGGTTAAAACAAATAAAAATTGTCTTTGGCTGTGTGGCAAATAATGGATGGTGAAATACGAGACTATGGGACGGTTCTCTCGTTTCTGTCGTGTAGAGGGACCACAGCCGCGGGGCATGCCTCTTTGGGTTACGGAAATTTTTGGTAGGTAGTATTATTTGCATTAGTAAATGGAATTCGATAATATTTCAATCTTGGTGTTGGATCAACTTATTATTATATGTGTTGACATGTATTACTACACAGGAACTATTTAACAAAAATATTCCACCTAAGTACATTCTATTTTTTATAGTTTATCCAAAATCTGAAAACATTTAAGACAACATTTTGTGATTTGCGAAAAACACAGTATGCAGTGCGTTTATTAATACATTTATTTTACTCTAAATATTATCACGGTGGATATGATACTAGTAAATCACTAAATATACAAAAATTACCAGATTATCTGGATAGCTGTCGTTCTTGAAATGTTTAAGAGTATGTTGGATATATTAATAAATGCACTGCACACGGTCTTTTTCGCGAATTACAAAATTTGTCTTTTATTATTGTCAGATTTTGAAAAATTTCTAAAAGAACTCAAAAAATTTGAACTTCGCGGGCTAGATGGGCGCTTTAGCCTTAAACGACTTCAAGAAGGAGGAGGTTCTCAATTGTATTTTTAGTAAAATGTTAGACAACTTGTCGTTAATTCTATTGTCGACAAACCACGGCTAAACTGAATTTGGAAAAACAACAAGATTAGCTGTCTTCTTCATACATCATGAACATAAACAAGGACGTCAATACATTTAGTTTAGTTATGTTTAGTTTGTAATGTCTAAATACCTCGCAGGCACACCGCACCCGAATTACTGTCGCCAACGGGTGTGATTGAAAAGCGAAAGGTGAGACGCACCACTCTGGAGGATAGAATTACATTCGATCGCAGTATATGCACGATGTTCAGATAAATTTGACGACCGCTTGGCGCAGTGGTTCGAGCGTAGGCCGCTCGGCTCACTGCACATGGTGGTTGCGGGTTCGTTTCCCGTCAGCGCAAATTTCGGAAATGGGTTTTTCGTAATTTGCCTTGGTCTGGGTGTCACTGGGTTCGCCCCCCAGTCCATTGTACGGTACCCATAGTACAAGCGTTGCTTCGTTTGGGACCATACAGTTGGTGTGTCAGTCTGGCGATATTTATTATTAAATCAATTTTATGTACAGGTACGTCTTGACGTATACCTAAAGGAAAAATGACAATTGATGAGTCCAGATTTGAGACCGCACTGAGCAGCCGCGCTCGAGCAATCAGTATCTCTAAGTACGTGGTTAGACGTCAAAGCTGTAAATGGTAAGTATCTTGGTAGATACTTATGTTAATGGATGACTTGTTGGAAAGATAGGAGTTGATTAATAATAGAGAAAATATATTTGAAAATCAAGAAATTAAATAGTAAGTAGGTACCTATGGTATTCTTGAAAAAACAATAATGACATGTTCTTGTATTACAGACTCTACACAATATAGGTACCTATTCCTATTGCAGTATTCTCAAAAACAGCTCAAATTCAACGCCGTCTTATATAAAATAAAAATATAACAACTTTATGGTCCCAAACTAAGCTACGTACTATGGGTAACGTACAATAACCTGGGGGCAATCCCAAAAACACCCAGGCCAGGACAAGTAACGAAAATGCCATTTCCGAAATTTACCCGGACGGTAAACGAACCCGCAAGTGCACCTCGGTGCAGAGAGTCGAGCGGCCTACGCTCGAACCACTGCGCCAAGCGGACAACATTAGAGTAGGTAGCGTTTCATTAATCAGCTGATGCTAAATAATACATAATAATTATTGTTTATGTAATAATCTAACATATACTACATAATCCGAGTTAATCTGGCGGGCACGGTTCGCAGTGCGCGCTGACTGCGTTAATCGATTTTACGTCTATTCCAATTAGCCTGCACTGCCCCATGCATTAGGTACATATTATACTATATCACGATACATTAATGGCTAGGTATTTGAGGAATCAGGTAAGGCAAAGAGGAGAGGAAACGCGCAATCTCGCTCTAACAGTATCCTGTCAATTCAAAGATATTACAATTACATGGTAACCTTGACCCGATGCTGCAGCATCACCCGGAATCTGCAGGATCAGATGTATTTTGTTTGGGCTCATTGGAGTAATGGATAAAAGGCTGTCGATCGTAGCGTGTACTTGTGTAATAGGTATAAAGTAAAATATGACAGGTGACAAGAGAGCTGGCTCTTTCTTCGTTCAAAAAATCAGCATATCTATTCAAAGAGGAAATTCAGCCAGCATTCTAGGCACCATCCCACGCGGGGAGGGTCTA
The DNA here is from genome assembly GCA_905147325.1 of Notodonta dromedarius. Classification (NCBI taxonomy): domain Eukaryota; kingdom Metazoa; phylum Arthropoda; class Insecta; order Lepidoptera; family Notodontidae; genus Notodonta; species Notodonta dromedarius. Next base: position 9,356,577 of record LR990172.1, read on the forward strand.
TTTTAATGTATTTTTTATTATATTTTAAGTGTTTCTGTTCATTATACATAATTTTTGCAGTAAATCCATCCGAAATATAATAGAAATTACTTGTTCCCGACACGTAATAAGGTTAAAAAATCTCTGTTAATGTTTTTTAATGACTACCTACAGTAAAAAGATGGTTTTGCCAAGATTGGCAACTAAATAGGTACGATCAGTAAGGAAAAATACAATTTACGTGATCAGAGTTACATAAAACTGATGCTCGCGCGTGGTTGCTCGGTGTGGCTTAGATGCACCTATTTGAATAGTTTAAAACTGATACTAACCCTAATCTAAGTGAATAAACAACAGCTGACTCCCCTCTTTCCCTTCAAACGTGCACGAACCATTATACCTACAATATTTTAAACATTAGCTCTTAAGGCTAAAGCGCCCATCTAGCCCGCAAAGTTCAATTTTTTTGAGGTTTTTTAGAAATTTTTCCAAATCTGACAATAATAAAAGGCACATTTTGTAATTCGCGAAAAAGACCATGTGCAGTGCATTTATTAATATATCCAACATACTCTAAAACATTTCAAGAACGACAGCTATCCAGATAATCTGGCAATTTTTGTATATTTAGTGATTTACTAGTATCATATCCACCGTGATAATATTTAGAGTAAAATAAATGTATTAATAAAAGCACTGCATACTGTGTTTTTCGCAAATCACAAAATGTTGTCTTAAATGTTTTCAGATTTTTGATAAACTATAAAAATACTCGAAAATTTCGAATTTTGCGGGCTAGACAGGCGCCTTCACCTTAAGAGACGACATCGCGGCGAGTGTTGCCAACACGAAATGTCACTGGTATTAAGTGGTTAATGTTACAATCCCCTCAAAGGCAATTTATTAACCACGACTGTTTGTATATATATGTCGCCAACGGGGTTGCTATGTTAAGATGATTGTGTTGCAATGTTATTTGCTTTTAACCGACTTCTAGATAAGAAGGAGGTTCTATGTTCGTTTGTATGTAGGTATGTTTTTTTAAGTATGTACACCGATTTCTCCGTAAACTGTGGAACGAATAAAAAAATAATTGAAAGTGGTCTCTCCAGGTGGTCCCAAAGAAATTCCATCAAAAGCGGTTAAGCAGTTTAATAACTAGGCCATCAGTCGGTTGATGTATGCTATGATTGTTCAACAAATGACAATTGTTGATTAATTATATTCAAGTAATATAAATATATTAAAGTTAGACGAGTTCAAGTGTTGTTGAGCGCGTCGTAGGTACTCTAATTTTGTGTGTTGAACCCAATCAATTTGCCAAATTCTCGTAGGACATATTGATATTGTTTTAAAAAGATAGACACGATTATGTGCAGTTTCACTTGTGGCATGCAGAAGGGTTCGTTCGATTTCAATGTCGCAAGGACAGTCTTCACCACGGCTGGCTGCGCCCAGTGCGGGGAAACTTAATACTGGGTATTTACTGGTTATGTTACTGTCCATCCGTATTACTAAGCAGTAAAATTACTGACGTTTATTAATAAAAGCTAAGTTTTTTATTGTCTACTAACTGGACCCTGCGCGCGTTGCTACGCTGTCAAAGATTGGTCGTACCAACCCAGAAACCTTTGTGGGCTCATGCACAACACTGCTGAAGATCATGACATGATCAAATGCATAGTTTACGATTCTATAAAGGACATACAGACAAACATTCATTTTTATATATACAAGGTGAAACATAATGGGTATACTTTTTTTTTCAAAACTTAATTTTGTAATTCTTAAACCATCATCTTTGGAGGGAACTTGAAAAACAAAAGGTATTATAGGAATACAGCTGTTGACCGATTTCACGATACTACAAAACCTTTAGTACTTCAACTGTCAACTGTCTAGTGTTCGCCCTGAATGTTTGTGACATGTTTTAAATGATTTATATTTGGGGAACAGTGATATGCAATTTGTATAGTTCGCACCACTACGTACTATGACTCTTATGGCCCAGGCATATGGGTCAATTTGCAATAATTCACACGTATTCGTGATATGAACTGGCTATACGCTCGCATCGCGGCCCGTTGAGGAGTTAATTTGAAGGATATTTTTGAAATCTAATTTTTAATGTAACATTAGTAGAGATGGAATTATTTTTTTATAACTCAAAGGTGACTGACTGACTGACTGACTGACTGACATAGTGATCTATCAACGCACAGCCCAAACCACTGGACGGATCGGGCTGAAATTTAGCATGCAGGTAGATGTTATGACGTAGGCTAAGAAAGGATTTTGATTAATTCTACCCCAAGGGATAAAATAGGGGATGAAAGTTTGTATGAAACTTTGTCAATTTTAAACCGAAGTTAAATTCCACGCGGACGAAGTCGCGGGCTCAGCTAGTACTATATAAGTAAAGTCAGACTATCCAGCTTCTTGATATAACAGTCAGAAGTTGAACCGTAATTGGGTCGAATTACAAACTCCCGTAAGAAATTTCGGTCCACATAACATCACGAGAGTTACACAAAATTATAACGTTACTTTGGTTTCAATTTAGTTATTTCAAAAGGCACCATTTGTGTGAAGGATAAAGCAATACAGAAAATAGTAATTTAGGTTATAGGCATAGAATGAACGAAAAATTTATAAAAATAGTGCCCAAACTCTGACGATCTCGGCAGTGACCGATTGAAAGAGAATTACAGAAAAAAAACTGACATTATTACCATTTTGTATCGCTTCTCGTTGGCCGTGGTCCAAGTCCCTATTTCATATTTTGAACTGTACATCTTCTTATACCTATATAAAATTCTCGTGTCGCGGTGTTTGTTGCCAAACTCCTCCGAAATGGCTCGACCGATTTTCATGAAATTTTGTGTGCATATCGGGTAGGTCTGAGAATCGGTCAACATCTATTATTCATACCTAGAAATAATTTATATGGCAGAACAACGTTTGCCGGGTCAGCTAGTAAAATTAAAATATTATATTTCACTTGAGAGTGAAATCTGGATTTATTCCAAGAGCACAATGCACTTAGATACTGTTTTATAGAAGCATTAATTCAAGCGAGATTTATTTAATGGATAAGCACTTGCAGTTAATGGAAAAACACAATTTTAAAGAAAAGAAAATTGAAAGTCGACTTTTCGGCTGTAAGTGGAAAAGTAATGTGGTCATTTCTGTTCCAATGTCCATTTGTATTTCTTTCAAATGTAGTGTGTAGTGAAATGTTGATGGTATTTTTAACCATTTTACGTTCACAAATATACGTATGTGTGTGGGTAAGTGGAACAAAAATGGTGTAACATATTTTTTCATGTTACCCAACAATTATAAGTCTTCTTATATTTACGCGAATACTACACATTGAAATAAAACTATTTTTCGGATTTTATCGCATTGGATCGGACCGCAAACAACAACTAAATATTAGGGTACCCAGTTACTAACTATGACATCAGGACGTCTAACACCTCAGTCCCCCCGTGACCATGGCTGCTGTAAAGCAACCGAAACGTCGGGAACATAAAGTTAATAAACGCGATAAAATCCGAAAAAGTATTATTTCAATTATAAGTCTGGTAATTTTCCAATAAAGTATCTGCTACTTCATTGATAGGATTTAGGGGGTAAGTATAATTATTAGGCCTAGCCAATGGTTTTATTGTGCTCGATGCGTAATTATATAATTTGAAATTATTATTTTACTTGATACTGGCTAAATGCGAAAAGCTAAGCCAAAACGCAAAAAAGAGGAAAATTTAAAAAACATAAACAAGCAAAAAGTTTTTGGTTGCCAGTGTTTCTCTACTCAGGTATCTCTGGTTATTAAACCGTTACAACATGAATTTAAAACACAAACACTTAATTACAACAATAATAACTTATAATTAGTAACGCATAGGTAGATACCTATTAGAAATCAATACGTAAGTACAATTTCTAAAACCAATCCACAATTAACTGTCTAATTGTTCAATATTTTCGAGTAAGTAATAGCTGAGTATACAACTGGCAGTAAACTACATAAAAAACAGTTAAAAAGATAAGTCGTATAAACCTATCCCATCTTAAGACTATTACTTACGACCTATCAATAGGCCCATTTGACCTCCGTTTATGCTGTCAAACTAACAAACAATACATCTTAGTCTGTCAAGCGTACAAGCCAAGATATATTGCATTTAAACTCTAGGGAAGGAAAACATGTAAACCACAGCCTTCAGGGTTCTTATACAATAAAGATACATGCAGCTGTTTATCACATATACTCGTACAAGGAATGAGTTCTATGAGCTAAAAATGCAATATCAAAAGATTTTTCTGAAGTCTGGTGTACACGGCCGATCGGAGAAATTCAGGTTCCGCCCTTTTGGACAATTTGACTGTCTGATATTTTGTATGCGCGTATTATGAAATGCGAAATATAATATGATAGATACTTATATGCTGGGTAATTAAAGATAATCTAAATTGACTTTATAAACACGAGAGATCCAAGATGTAGACAATTGAATACAACTCATATACGGGCTGGCTTAAGCAAGATAATACCACCCTGTCACAGAAGAACAACTCAACTCAACTCAACTCAAAATTGTTTTTATTCATGTAAGCCAACAAAGCATTTATGAATAGTCAGAATCTACCACCGGGTCGGAATGCTGCTTCCAATGAGAAGACCCAGCAAGAAACTCAACGGTTACTCTTTTCAATGAATAAATTTCGGCGTAAAGCTATTATAGCTGCGATTCGTACAAAGTCCTTTATATAACAAGTCGGCATACAAGCGTACGAATTGACGAGGTGTTAATGCCGTCCTAAAGGGGAATTGAACGGAGTGAGGGGAAGGGAAGGTTTGGGCATCCAACTCTCTCACTAACCGTGCGAAATGCAGCCATAATAGCTACTTAACGTTGATCTTCTGTGGGTGGAACTATCCTGGCCTAATTGTACTGGCTACAGATTGACACTACCACCGATATATTCTCCAATCGATGTACACTGATCCTTACAATGAACTGATGGAACAAAACCAGGTGAGCGGCGTCCATCAAAAATCGCTTATACACGAGAAATGGATATTTAACAACCGCCCCGCGGGTCTCATTGAGCACGATTGACTTGTGCGAAAGTGTTTAACGGCAAGAATGTTTTATAATGAAACCACGTTAGGCTCAATTCACACGGGATGGCAGCGGCCGGCAGCGGCCGGCAGCGGCGCGGAAAGCATTTTCAGTTTGAAATTAATTTTCGCCTTCCCCATAAGGGGGGGCAAGTGTGTTTGCAGACTTTGTTACGATCCGTGGTGCCTTACAACTGCTTTTCAATCAGCTGTAACAGTCTTGTGTCTATGGCAATCCGCCCATACCAGCTATTTTTGTCTCCCGCTTTGCACCGGAGGGAAGTGGAATTTATTTGTTCTTCCGACTCCTCCCATTATTATTTTCTTTTCTTTATATTAATTTATTTCGATTAAATTCGTGCGGGTTCCAAGACAATTTAACTTTTCCCCGGGACTCGTCGAGGGTCAAACCTCGACGTCATTATTGGTCACCATTGTCGATCCTGGCTTACAGGAGTTACAGTGGTGGCAGCGTGTGGCGGAACTAGTCCCAACAAAAAAAGTTACATAAAAAAATTCTTATGGGGATATCTGGATGGTTCTTAACAACAATTGGACCTGGTGGCGCTGTTGTTGTTTAACAGTAACTAAAAACTATACTAGTGAAGCTGCGGTCAAAAACTAGTCTCTTATAATATTCACATCAAACCATACCACACTGACATCAACAGGTTATATCCCTTCCTAGAACTGTTCAGACTCGCCTACCCCTAGTTTGGTCAGGAAAATAATATGATACACACATTTGGATTCGATTCCGATTAATCGAGCGCTCGTTAATTAGCTGTATCGATTGCATTTAATCGAAATGTCACCGGTGCAACAAGGGTGCGGGGTGGGTTAATTATCGATATAATTAGCATCAGATGTCTTATGAAGAATATTTTATGATTTTTTGTTGAATATGTGATGGTAAAACGTGTAATGGGTACATACAATATGGAGGCAGTTATTAAAGTTGTGTTTCTTGTTGCTATAGTTAGAACCTCTCCGTATGGCTGCCACAGATATGGATATCCACAATCTGTGATGGCCAAATAATGAAAAATTAAATATCTTGAAGGAATCTTTTCTTGTTCACAAAAATCAATATTGTGAAAAAACTTGCATGGAGAACTTAAATCGTTGGAGAGAAATCTCTCATGTTGAGAAAAGCTTTGTTGCTTTACATTAAATAATCGGTAAGTATCTTGATCTGTTAGTGTAACACACACTAAATTTAACCGAACTGAATGTAATAATAATAATTTTAGCCCTTTTGACGTCCCACTCCTGGGCACGGGCCTCCCCTCAACACGAGGGGGATTCAGGCCGTAATCCACGAATGTCGTCCTTTTCATCACCAGACAAATATTTTTAGTTGTGTTTTATTTAGTTTAGACGTCATTTGTAGCCAACCAAATTAGTACCAATATCTTTTAAACTCCATCCACTTCAAACCTACTGTCTAATTTGAACTGCTCATATCATTTGAACAACATAAAGTTATTTGACGCTACTCAGCCCTGCGTAAATCTTGACCAATTTAACTTTACCAGCGGCGAAACAAAAACATATGCCTTAACTTTACAGAGTAGAGTTGATAATACAACGGTGGGTGTACAAAGGGACGGTGAAACAATCTTGTGATAGTAACAACTGCTCATTTGGACGGGTGCAATTTGTACGAGGTCATCAACATAGTAATGGATTAGTTCAATTCACTTCAGAGAACTATAGGGTTGGCGCTCGATGGACCTGGACAAGCCTGATAATATCATACTACCTATCCATCCGAATACCATTACTTTCGTGTCAAAAATCGGGCGTCTTTATAATTCTTGGTGGTTGACATGTTATCAACCAGTATACGGACGTTCGGGGCGCTCGCCGCGCGACCACTCTATCCGTGCTAAGCGTCAGAAGCGTTATATGATCACGTCAGTAGCGTTACACGATAATATATAGATAAACAGAGTGGCAACTGCGGCGCCCTACGCTATAAAGCTTCGTTTCTTTTGAGCATCGCTAGACGGCACCGTTTTGTTTTTTTTTACCACTGATTGGTTATTGGTTAAGCACGCATCTTGCGGGCACGAGGTCCTGGTTGCAAATCCCTGTTTGCACCTCTGGGTTTATCAAAATCAATGTGTAAATCATAATTTCAATATGACAACGTGAGGAAACCTGTATGTCTAAGAAAACCTAATCACTTTTCGTAAAGCATGTGAATTCCAACTGGCATTGGTCGAGCATGGTGGATTATAACCTAAATCCCTCTCGTATTGAGGGGAGGCCCCTGTCCAGGAATAGAATTTTAAAAAGGACTAAATTTTTATGCTGCATTTTCAAACACAATAGTACCTACCTACTTCAATTGATTATATCTCGCGTTGATTTGCGTTGCAACATACCAAGTTTTCAATTAAGTCAATGGTTTTGCGATTAGGAGGCTACCAAAACTGTCGAAGGCAACAAAAACCAATGGCTTCTAATTCTCCAACAAGCTGTTTGATAAGAAGACTTGAGGCCCTGTAAGTATGAAAAGTATTACGGTCCAATTCCGAATTGAACTCGTTGTGGTCGAGATAGACTATTCTCTGTAACATAGAGCTCGCGGGTTTATAATATTTATGGTCATTTATATAAAAAAAAAACATTCACAAATTTGTGCGTCTATAGGTAGTTTCTGATAATGGATTTGTTTAGTAGCTGTTATAGCTGCGTCTCGTACGGACCTCTCTTCCCATCCCTCTGACCTCCCCTTCAGGGCGTCAACGTGCGAGCAACGCCTTTGGTATCGCAACCATCTATACGCTACGATCAGGGTAGCGCCAATAACGATATATAAAGTAAGAGGTAGGAGGATGTAGGAGGATAGATAAAGGAAAGGGGTAGGAGGCTGAAATGGTTTGGACACGTGATGAGAAGGGATGAGAAGCATGTAACTAAAAGAGTGATAAATATGAATGTGCATGGATACAGTGCGAGAGGAAGGCCCAAGAAAAGTTGGATGGATTGTATTAAGAGTGATATGAACGAGGTTGGAGTGGATTTGAGTATGACGGGAAAGCGCGATGAATGGAAGGAAATGATAATGGCAAAAGGTAAGGCAGATGATGATGATACGCTACGATCAGTACTTACCATCGGACTGTACGCATGTTTGCCGACATTTTTATAGTGTAAAAAGTATATTTGATAAGACAGGCCAAGCTCTGTGTCCGCTGCCCCTTACAATTAATCCGTCGGGCTCGGTGGCATAATTACCAGTGATGTGAGTGACATCAACCGACCGGCGCCTGCGCAATTGGGGCCGACCTTCCGACAGCGCTGGTGCGCTAATTATAATTAAATTTAGCATATGTGCCACCGGGCATCTGGTTAAAACAATGTGGAACACTATTAAGACAAATGTAATATTTGATACGTGTACCTATTACACCACAAAACTGATAATCAGTGGCATTGCGGGTTCGATTCCCGTCAGGGTAAATTTCGGTAATGGCCTTTTCGTAATTTGCCCTGGTCTGGGTGTCACTGGGATCGCCCCCAGTCTATTGTACGGTACCCATAGTACAAGCGTTGCTTAGTTTGGGACCATAGAGTTGGTGTGTTCGTCTGGCGGTATTTATTTTATTTATACTGTAAACGATTGTTGTTGTTGCTCACATCACAGATTTCTTAACTACGAATGACAGTGATAACATGGTCTTTCTATGACGTTTGGATAACTGCTGTTTTTGTAACATATCTGCGATTAAAAAAATCAAGAAGCGAACCTTAATAACATTGGAGTTAGAAATTGGCTTTCTTTGCTTGGTTCGAAAACAATAATGGCATAATTTTAAACAATAATGGCACTTTCAGTCAGTAAAACTATTAGCTGATGAGTCTCGAAACCAGCCAATAGCGGATTCAAGATTTCACGACTCTTCTTTTGAGGTAGCACCGTACCCATCACCAGTCCAGTACCTGATTATCCTAAAACTCTATTAAATATTTGAAACTCAAATTTCATCACCAACCCATTTTTTTTCTGACACAAATAAAAATGTCACCGTCTTGCCTACTCATTATGTTCATGAGAAACCGCAACAAATTGATGTACCTATCAATAACAGAATGGACGTCATACTTAGTGATTTTTTAATCATACGGGCGTCTGCAGAGACAGTTAGGGCCAATTCTGGCCCCTATAATAACGATTGACCGGCGAGGACTCCCATAAACTGCCCACTTGACCCCGACTTTCAATCCATTTAGGTATGAAAGGTGATAAGTTTGAAATGGTTTGAGTCATTATCCGTAGGTAGTTTATGACTTAACACCGCACCAACTTAACCTTTGAGACCCCTAGAAAGACAGACCAGGAGAAATATTGAAGTAATGTGTGAGTAGGTATGCACACCTCACTGAACTCAAAATAGTTTTATTCATGTAAGCCAACAAAGCATTTATGAAAGTCAGAATCTACCACCGGTTCGGAATGCTGCTTCCACTGAGATGATCCGGCAAGAAACGCAATGGTTACTCTTTTCAATGAATAAAAGATGGTGTACTTTCTCAGGAACAGCAACAGAATGTGAGCAGGCAACACCATTGTCACTAAATAAGTAAATAGTAATCAAAAAACGAATATGGCTTTCTAATTTAAATACCTAAATCTGAGTGAGATTTGATTACTTTTGTTTCTCTCCTGTTGAGTAAAGGTCTCCTCGATTTCTCTCCACGAGTCCCTATTTTCCGCGACTTCCATCCATCTCACCTCCAGCCAGATGTCAGTTAAGGTCACGCGCTATCATCGTTTCCTGTATCGACTACCAAGTAAAAAATATTATGCCAAAGTACTTTTTTTTAATCTTTTGAATGGGACTCGCCGCATACTCTACTCCTGAGTTACTCCTGTTAGGCAGGATCTAAAATAGTGTCCAAATAAAATGCCGAGCAAATTTTATGATAATTACTAGCTGTGGCCACCGACTTCGTCCGCGTAGTATTTAACTTAACAAAAAATCGGGATTATCGGGATAAAAAGTATCCTATGTGTTAATCCCGGTTATAAACTATCTGTGTTCCAAATTTTACCCAAATCCGTTTAGTAGTTTTTTCTTGAAAGGGTAACAAACATACATCCCCACTCACAAACTTTCGCACTTATAATATTAGTAGGAAGTAGGATACTGTGGACAGGCTTGATTGTCTTGAAAACCAATCGTAAAATCAATTTGTACCTAAGTATTTCCATCATGGTCGGTTAAAAATTGCTGTTCATAATAAAACTAGTAACTTCATGGGCTGTGGCTAAGGGCCTTGTTGATTTTTAGATTAAAACAATTGCAGGAAGCGGCTGCTGATAACGGCTCGGCGGCGTTCAATTGAGATTGATTACCACTATTTTTGATGCGAACGAATTAATTCTGCTATTTTCAGTCGCGCCAATTGATCCAATTGTACATGGCTCGTGGGGGTAATTAAATGTTTTAATTGGTTATGTAAGCCCTAAGCTGTTATCTTTTGATACTTATTATTCCAATTTTAACTCCATCGTTTACGGATGTCGATTGTAAAAAGTATTTCCGGAGAACTGTGTTGTTCTGGATTAAAAACATAAAACAATCCTTGATTATTATTTTTAAAGTTTGTACCCATATCAGAGAGCTGGCAAAATACAACCTTATAAATAAAAAAGTTATTTTTTTGTTACCCATAATTAAAACCAGCAGAAAAACCTATTTTTTAACACTACATTTTATTCAAAACAACTTTATTTATAACCTTAAAAATCATTTAAAAAGATCCTTTAATATCCTGCCTATAATAATTAACGTTAAAAGATACTTTTAGATGTAAACGCATAATTCTTCCTCATTTTCCACTTTAAACCATACAATTTTGCCGACGTTGTATTATTAAACAGCAATTTTATTTAGATTATTACTCTTCTTAACCTTTTTCAAGTCGTTCTGACTTGGAACACGATATTGTTGTAAATTATATACTGTCATTTGTCACTGTTGCCAGCTATTTCTGTCTGAAACTTGGATCGACAATGTTGCTAGATTAAATTATTACATCTAAAATACGCATAGCCGCATCGGTGACTAGACATATTTGCCTGCTAATAGGTATATTTCTATAAGTCCATTTGACACGTCATAAATGAGGATGGATCCGACAGACTTATCTTGTACGCTGAGTGAAATACTGCTTGTTATAGCACATAGGTAATAATAATATGGATCTGCATAAATTTGCAAACACATTGCTGTTTTCTTGAAAATGATTTTTTTTTATCGCAGTGCTAAAGTTCCAGTGTCGTAAAAAATGTCGCTTCTATGGCAACATCTTTTATTGCTTGTATTTTAAATTGTCACATAATTAATACTAACGTATTCAACTGAAGGACTTTGTACCCACGCTTAAAAATAACTACTTAGCATCTATACAAATAAATAAAATTGGAGTGTCTGTTTGTAATATCAAAATAACACCTTTTCACTAAATGCATATGAAAGTACATACGACACCTGTAGCAAAAACGCGATTTAAAAAAAAATTGTCTGTCTATCTGTCTGTCTGTCTGTCTGTCTGTCTGTGTGTTTGTTCCGGGTAATCTCCGAAACGGCTGGACCGATTTTGACGGGACTTCCACTGGCAGATAGCTGATGTTATAAGCAGTAACTTAGGCTACTTCTATTTTAGAAAAACAAAATTTTAAAATATGGGTCCTGTCGCGCAGGCTCCGAACGCGGGAGCGGGCTTTTTTGTTAAGTTAAATTCCACGCGGATGAAGTCGCGGGCTCAGCTATCATAAATAATAATTAAACAAGTTTTATTTTTAGAATAGTTTTATTACTGTTACTCAAAGACTATAACGTTTGTCGTAGCTTTATCAAATATACGAGTATTACAGTGTTTTTGTAAGCCAAGATTTAACCATCGCGAGTCGCGGAGAAAAACTTAAAATGAGCGTTAAAGTCAAGCAGTTAAAACACACAATTTTCTCGTCATCGTGTCATATCCGTAACATTCTTTACTAAAACAGCACTTGGCATAGATTACAAAGAAATCAGCCACGCCAAAAAGTTTGCAATACTATGCATCTTTGGATCTATCCGAACCAATTTATCATTACATATTACCATAACTTCAATTGCTCTTATACTGGAAACAGTAGAGCTGATATTACAGCATCTTTTGGGTTTGTTAAGGTTTTATTACGTTGGTTATGTGAAAACGAAGTAGTGATCAATTTAGCGAGGATGCTGGGTTGTGCATTTGTCATGTCAATCAAATATATTGGCTGCCAGATAATTCGTGCTGCCAACCGTGCTTTTTAGTTTTATTAGCTTCTTTGTGGCCATAGTTCTGTGTCGTCTGTGTAGTGATTTTATTTCGGATCAATCGTAACAAACCATTTATTTTCTTAATGCAAAAAATAATAATAAGTTATTTGAACTAATATACAAAGGAGTGGTTAGAGAGTTACTAGTGGTTAGAGGGGCCGCCCTCGCAGCTTGAGGTTGCGGGTTCGATTCCCATCCTGGCCGTTAAGCTATTGACATGAGCCCACTCCTAGCATAAGCGTTACCTTAGCTGGAGGGGCTAACGGGAGTACTAGTAATGTGATAAACTCACATAGTTAGTAATCTTCAAAAATATAGTTTACGATGTGAGATAATTAATATGAATCACAGTCACAGTAGTTAATTAAGGTATTAATAAATCTCAAGTCTGAAAACGCAATCCCAGTACAAAATTACATGTCAAAATCGTACTCAAGTTCGCTCAAACTTGAGATAGATTTATTAATACGGCATATGGCATCCGTCTTTATTCCTCTACGTCTTTTTCGCACCTACTGGATTTGTTCATGTGAAAAAGAGCCAAGACAAAAAAAAGAATTGCTTCTGTCAGTTATAACAGGCGTGAGGAACACGTATTTCTTAGTTGTTTTGTTCTTTATAATTGACAAGCTATCATGAAGTCATTGGATCTGGCATTTGCAACAAAGTTGCAAGCTATGCAAAGGAAACCCATTCAAAAGTATACCTTAACACCTACGTCAGAAGTCTATTTCACATCGGCTTTATTTCAAGATTGTAGTTTCGTGTAACTCTAAATATTAATCCAAAAATACACCTAATGCCATTGAAAATAAAACATGTTGTAGAGTCGCAAACGTTTCTTTTTGGAAATATACGTCAATAAGTAGAGGTTATTAAGACATTATGACGCTTTTAATAAGGTGTATACTAAAGTGCTAAGTGATTACGTGAAGGTTTTTTATTATGACGTTTATTAAATAACAGGGATGATCAAAATTCATTGATGGAAATAAAAATCATTATGAAATCAATTTAGAAACATACGAGTTTTTGTAACATTCCTAAAATGAATTCAGCAAAACTAAAACAAAACAGTTATTTACTATTTTGTTGTAAAGAAAATATTTCCTACTGCCTTAGAATAGCGAATTATAGGTAATTAATAGATAATTTTATAGAGATAGCTCCCTAGGGATTGACCACAAATGTTGAAAAACATTCTCTAACAATCTGATGCTGCAAACTTCTGGGTGACACTCGCAATCGAATATTACCGATTATGGTAACCAAGATACCCAAAAGTTTAGGTCTACAAGATAGATGTGTTTGGAGATACAGTGCTTATTGAATTTGCGGAGATAATCTCTACTCATCTTGGACGACCGCTTGGCGCAGTGGTTCGAGCGTAGGCCGCTCGGCTCACTGCATCGGGTAGTTGCGGGTTCGATTCCCGTCAGGGTAAATTTCTGAAATGGCCTTTTCGTAATTTTCCCTGGTCTGGGTGTCACTGGGATCGCCCCCAGTCCATTGTACGGTACCCATAGTACAAGCGTTGCTTAGTTTGGGACCATCCAGTTGGTGTGTTCGTCTGGCGATATTATTATTATTATTATTATCTTCCACTCAGTCGTAACACTCTTGACAGAGCAGCAGTGGTCATGTTAGTTGTTAGTGGTTTGTCTTGACAATTCATTAAGTGGGATCATAGTGACTGTTTAAATTGGTCAGTCAAGCACATGGGGACATCCTTGAGATCTATTTCCAATGACCCTGCCCTGGACGACGAGTTTTTCAATGAAGTCTGGTGTACGCTGCGACACATGTCCAAAGTATCGAAGTATCCTCGACTCTACTGTGGATTATAATCTCTCCTTGATCTTCAGTTCGTCATATGCGTGGTCTGAGTCCAATTTCCCAATCCATCATCTCCCATAACGTCTCCCAAATTGCCTAAGATGGCGTGCGCTGGGTGGCCTGGTTCAGGCCATGCTCTAAATATTTTTTCCTACAGCCCTTACATTCCTGTCTCCCACGAGTTTGGTCACGTCTCTCCAACCACATAAAACGGCCATCACTCTTTAATATTAATGCCGTATTGTGTAATCTTAGTTTTTGTACTTTGTTAGGAGTTTGAGCGAATAATTATTCGTTTAAGCAATTCGCTCATAAATCTTGCTCTCTTTTTGAAGTAGCGTTAGCAACAATGTGGCGATGAAGTTTTTTTTTTATTTCTTGTAAAATATGAAAAGAGGTTTATTCAGGCACCTTATCCAGTATAACAATAGGTATCGCAATTATTATTTTAAATGTTATGACTTTTCTCTTTGAAAAAAAAATCATTGCGAGAATGCGTGTTTACTAAAAAACTTTTATCGCCCCGCAAAGTTTTTAATCAAATATTTTCTCGGAAATCTCAGAAATGAGATTTGTTCGATTCAAGTAACACCTCACTGCTAATGCTGTATTCAAACACTGATCACGCGATGTCACTGTCAATCAATTATCCACCAGATGCCACCTGTTTTATTTTTAGTTGACATTTTAGTTTGTTTGATTATTCATTATTTTTTTATGTACAGTGCAAATATTGATGCAATCCGTTTGGGTCATTCACTTGCTGTAGTTACTATGTACTCTTCTGTCTAGTTTACTTATGGTTGTCTAGTAATTTTATTATATTATATTTTTCCTGAAAACTATACGCAACAAACTTACTTACTTACTTCAATTATCTACAATTTTCAAAAGAAGAACAAGCCCTAAAATAGGTACAAGTCCCATTTAACGCCACACACCTTATAGGTACAATATGGCGAAAAAATAATACTTTTCCGGGCTGATCTACGCTGACCGTACTGGCCCTATAATTTAGCTGTCAAAGTGCAGTGATGTATCGATGTACCGTCAACTTTGCCCATTGTATCACACTGATTGGCCGCCTATAGGTACCTACTGGCTATTAACGAATTATCTAGTTTTTACTATCGAACAATTGCCACATGATCAATCGATGACTGACTGGTGGAAAATCTTGGACAGTGACGGATTTGGTGTAGGTGAAATTATTTGAAGTAGTCAGTGCCCGAATTATTGCCATTTCCAATGATAATTTTAGTATATATGTGATTTACATAGGAATAAATTTTTATGACTTTGTCTTTTATTTCATTGTTCTGTATCGAAAGTTTTTAGCGAGGACATTGTTATAACAATATTTGGTCTCCCGCTTTGCAACGGTGGGAAATAGATATAGGTTATTTAATTCGTCGTGTGGGTTCCAAGACAGTTTAGTTTTGCCCCGGAACTCCTTGAAGATCAAACCTCGGCCATTAGAGAACATTATCGATACTAGCTTAAAGGAGTAACATTGTTGGGAGTGGATTATTATTTCCAGTCTTTTTGTGATTGTCGTAAGCGATGACTTAGAGTTATATCAGACACTAGGTATCTAATGGGAACTATCTACATGTTTACCGAAGTATAGTGGAGTTTGTACTAGCGTGCTACCTGTCACATATGACGTATTGTTAGCTCAGATTATTAAAGACCATAGGATTCTTATCCAGAACACAGCGAGGCATCCATGGGCGTTTCCAGCTTTTGCCCTATGGGGGGGGGGGGATTCAAGGATATCTTATATGTGTAGGAGGAGGTGATTAGAATGTTTTGAAATACAGGTCCTGGAGTTTAGAGGGTGGGGGAAGATCCCCCCCCCCCCGACAACCACTCGGCGAGAAGATATAGGCACCATTTACAGTCCAACCATGAACTTTTCAAAATAAATTGAATACATTTACTGGTAAATAAACAACACACTGTTCGCTTTGATCGACGCACCTATAAAACCTCCCGGCGTTACTCCATCCATCTATTATGGAGGTCCAAGTGTGCAATCACCAATTCTATGGGCACCTAATGACCCACCATTGGCTCAATTATCCACACATTACTGGCTATTACGACTGCGGCCTCGCGGCGCTCGGCGGATATAAAAAAAAGTTATCGATAGATTATAATGTTTAATTAGGTATTTGGTATTATGATACATATTTATATTCCAACACTAGCATTGCCTGGAGATATACCCAGAGCTGGATATTATACACCCGAAATCCTCCTAATATTATAAATGCGAAAGTTTGTGAGTGTGGATGTATGTATGAATGTATGTATGTATGTATGTATGTATGTTTGTTACTCCTTCACGCAAAAACTACTGAACGGATTTGGATGAAATTTGGAACACAGATAGATTATAACCGGGATTAACATATAGGATACTTTTTAACCCAATAATCCAATACTACGCGGATGAAGTCGCGGGGCACAGCTAGTGAAAAATAAAACAATAATTTTCAATTTTTTGTTATTTAAGATTGTCATTACAATGCATTATTTTTTGGGTGAATAGCAGAAAATATTGCGTTCGCGTCGACACGCAGGTCGGAGATCCTATGAAAGGATATGCAACAATCTAAGATTGATTTTAATCTTAGATATGAGATACAGTAAGTACCTATTACATTTGGACATTACTGGGCAAACTTAATGCCATCATAAACCAAGCACACTTCTAGGCCAGAACTGTTATGTACCTAATAATATTTAAGTAGGTACATAACTGGGATTGAATCTTGGGTCTTACAGGATGCGCTTGCGACTACACGTATAGAAGAAAAAAATGAGAAAAGTAAAGACAAAAGGTAAAACTTTAAATCAGAAAAATCAGATTAATTAATAGAACTAGCAGGTGCCTGTATAGATGTTTTCATTATTATCACTTGCCATCCGATAATACAGTATAAAGATCACAAATAGCTTCACCTAATGACTGCTTAATACATCACTTAAGTATTTATTGATAATTGACCATAATAACAGACTGTAGGTTATCAATTTACATATCGTAAGACAAGTCTGTAAATATGAGAGATAAAATATAGAATACCTAATAACTGAATGTTGTTAATATTAAAATAATATTTTTAATGTAAAAAGCCCGGGGTGTGTTTGTTCATAATTCTTTTCCTCATAAACGATTATAACTTAGACCGATTTTGAAGTTTTTGTATGTATTTCTTCTCTTCTGTGTGTTATCTATATTTTCTGTATCATGTATGTGTGTTATCTCTTGGATGTTTCTATCATACTCGTATTATATTAAGATCCGATTGAAGCGCTAACTCCCGGGTTCAATTGTGAATCTAAACCATCATGGGATCCATTAAAACACACAGAAAAAAATATCAAAAACAGTCGAGTCATATTCCGTAACTCACGCACAGCTACTGACTATCTATATATAAATACGTGAAGGAAAATGTTTCAATGGCTTAATACGAAAATTGCGCGGACGGATGAGTATGCAATTTGGTACACTTATAGTTTATATAGAGAAGGAGTGCAGAATGCTAATATTTTTATATTATAATACTTAGAAATAGGTACATTAAAATCAATAAATAAAACATTACACATGATTGCACTACCATGACTTGACACACACACACATTTGTAACCTCTACACCGACTGTCTGACTGACAAACGGTGACAGGTTTGGATGGCGGGACTTCCATAGTACATTCTGCGTGCCAGTATCAAAATAAATAGTCTTCTACAATAGAACCTTAATGACATTTAAAATTATTCCCGTTATAATGGTCGAATTTAGACCATTATAACGGGAATACTACTTTAATATAGAGAGACAATAACAATAGGTTATCCTTTACGTCTGTTATAATTAGGTTCATAAATGTACTATTTGTAGCGTATAAGCACTGGTTATCTTCCATCCCTCCACCGCTCGATTACATAGCATATCATTCCGTGTCATCCCAAAATGACCTTTGTCACACATAACTCATCGTTGCTCACTGTAATGAGCTAGCTTTCATACGCGATTGTGATAAGATAAAGAAGCGAGGCGAGGCTATGTAAGCCTAGTCAGTAGCGAGAGCGTCGCGATAGATACTTATAAGAATTTTTTTAATACCAGTAATTGGCATGCCGCCGGGACCCATTAAAAATCTAGACCGACACAAATCTTCTTAATAATGGGTCCTGACTATTAAACAGATATTACCTAACATTAATTCTAGACTTGGACTTGTTTTTTTTCTTTTCACGGTTTATTTAGTTCAGTTTTTAAGCAGTTGGGTTTTTATTTATTAGATTTACTTTTTAGTTATTAAGGTTCAGTAGTAGGGACGAGGAACCCTTATAAGATCATCCAGTCCGTCCGTCCGTCCGTCCCAGTTTGTTACAGTACTATAACTTCTACAGTTATTGTCGGAAGTTGAGGAAATTTTCAAAAATAGGAAAATTACTTTTTTTGAGGTTCCCCCCGGGACACGGAAAGAGGGTTTTTTTTAGTTACCACATCACGAGGTGTATCGTTAAAAAGGAAACGATAATAAAGTGTTTTTTTACAAAATTTTATCATCATAAATTCCGATTGCGAGATTTTCAACTTTTAAAGATTTAATCAAAATTTACGAAATGAATTCCGCAACTTCTTCCATTTTTATGATAATCGAAAAAACTAGTTAGCCAATAATATCATTTCGTTAATGAAATGGCTACGGAACTCCTTCATTGTGTGTGGCACGACACGCAATTGGCCAGTTTTTTGAAATGACGACATCACTTTTCTACTTCCCGCCAAAAAGCCTATCTGCCATCTTTCATTACTCCACGTACCTTAGGCTGTATCCTCGCGTGCAATTAATCATAAGGCCCCTCCCAGACCCGACGACAGAGTCGCGTGACCGCACCGAGCCCACTGCTATCGGCCCGACACTTTGTTAGATATCATTGATAAAACATCTGCATAAAGCCTGCAAGCTAATTCCACATTTATTTTGTAATTCATTAGCTGTGCCCCGCGACTCCGTCCGCGTTCTGTTGAAATTTTCCTGAATTTTCTTTGCTATAAACCTCACGGAGCCCGAGACCTTTCCAACGAATGCAAAACCGTGGAAATCGGTTCGTGCGTTCTGGAGTTATATCGTCAGGAAGGAAAACCCGACTTATTTTTATATAGTAGACTAGCTGTGCCCCGCGACTCCGTCCGCGTTCTATTGAAATTTTTCCTGAATTTTCTTTGCTATAAACCTCACGGAGCCCGAGACCTTTCCAACGAATGCAAAACCGTGGAAATCGGTTCGTGCGTTCTGGAGTTATAGCGTCAGGAAGGAAAACCCGACTTATTTTTATATAGTAGATTAAGGGTGGACTTTGTTTGGGGTAGCTAATTAGTGCTTTTTATCTTATTTGTTTTTGGATATGTACCTTGCGAATTGGTAACAGTTCAACGAGCAGAATGTATGTCTCTACATATCATATCGTTTGGTCAACATATATTTCCGAATCTAAATTAAGTAAGTCCGTGTCTGTCTCTATGGCCCGATTAATAAATCGATCTCAAGTCTGAGAGCGATTTTGGAAACGTAATTTTTATGTCATACCAGTACCAATAGACATATCAAGAGCGTACTCAAGATCGCTCTCAAACTTGAGATCGATTTAATAATACGGGCCTATGTAGGTATGAGTGGAAGTTTTCTATAGGAACCTAAAAGGCGGCGATTGAATCGTAACATTTAAGTATAGAGTGGAGACCTCGACTCGGCAAGCGTAGTCTAGGACGCCCTCCCATCAGGGCCCTCTAGCTACTCAAATCGTAATAGAAAAGCAAACGCTCGCGATTACGTTTCAAACGCTTCGCTTTTGACGTTTTGCTGACACGAGCTTCACGATTTCTACTGACATTGATATGGTATGGTGTCAGCAAAACGTCAGAAGCGGAGCGTTTGAAACGCAATCGCTAGTTTTTGCCTTTCTATTACGATTTGAGTGGCTAGCGTGGTTAGGGCCCAGGTGGGATGACGATCTGCGAAAGTCTGCAGGCAGATGCTGGATACGGCAAGCTGAAGACAGGGCGCTATGGCGCTCATCAGGGGAGGCCTATGTCAAGCAGTGGACTAGCATAGGCTGATGAGGAGGAGGATTTAAGTATAGGTCTGTAATCAAAGTATTGTTAATAAGCAATTTCTTTGGGTGCAATGTATCGCGTTACAACTCAAGCATAACAATAGTCAGTGCAGCGAGCCGACCCTCCCAATCGGTGGTGGGTTTTTTCGCGAATTCTCTAGAGTCCATTACGATTTACAAGTCAGTACACTCGGGGCCTAACTCTGTAAGCGACAGTCGCTAGATTCGACTCGCAAACGTCAATACGGACGTATCGCGTATCTGTACACGTCACTTTTGACAGTTTTTCTATAGGAAAACTGTCAAAAGTATGCTCCCAGCATTTGCCATTAAATTAACAATCCAAGATGCGATTTTGAGCATTATTACAGGTTTTCCTCACTCACTGTGAGGTCATATTGGTAGAAAGAGACGGCAATATAATTGCTGCTTCTTTCTTTAAATGGAATAATATATAATTTAATCGAAATAATAATTTCGGACTTTTGAAATACCTACAGGGTATTGAAATATGTACATAATGTGTGTATACCCCGCATGATGGGTTGACGCATTACGACTCATAAAGTATCCAGATATATAGGTATATCGTCGCAAGCGCATCTGCTGTAATTGAATTTGACTCCAGGCATTCTTAGTTAATGGGGCAGGTGTCACATTAATTTGATTTTATTGAAAAACGGGGTATTACATTACAACATGCTTACCCTAAGGACAAAAACTGTTTAATTAAAAATAAGTACCTATAGGTTTGATTGTAAATTATGTGCTACTAGCGACCTGCCCCGGCTTCGCACGGGTGAAATAAATTATCAGTGTTTCTCTACTATATTATGCATGTATTATACATACAAACCATCATCTTGAATTACTCTATCTATTAAAAACACTGCGTCAAAATCCGTTGGGAAGTTTTAAAGATCTAAGCATACATAGGGACAGACAGACAAACAGCGGAAAGCGACTTTGTTTTACGATTCTAAAACTATCAGCTTTGGAGCAAACTTGGAAAACAATAAGTGTTACAGGGATACAGCTGTTGACAGATTTTATAAGTCAACAACAAACTACAAAAACTTTAGTACTTCAACTGTCCCACAAAGCCGATAGATCCAGATTTACAAAGTAAAGTAGCAAAAAAATTGTATAAGTACCCTTTCTGTTCACCTAGTACTTATACCTATCTAAAATAAATAGGTATTTAATTTTATCTAAGGTATGAATGACACCTTAGTTAAAATTAAATACCTATTTATTTTAGATAGGTACTAGCTTTTGCTCGCAGGATTTTATTTTATCAATGTCGACAACAGCCCCACCTGTCGGGTCTATCCATATCTAAAAACCATCCATCCCCTTTAATCACAAATATAAAACATAAACTCGGCCAAGCCGTGGAGGAGAAGCATAATAACGAACACACACACAACTGTTTTTTTATAGGGATTAATGAAATTCCTACGTCTCTTTATTTCATTTTATTTTTGAACACGGCAACATTTTGGTGCATCAAATTTAATAAAAGTTATTTCGAACGGATCCCAAATAAAAACCTTAATAATTGACTTTGGTTCCATGATAAACCACTTAAGTTTTGTTTTAATTACGCGTTTATTTTTATTCCCGTAATTCCGTATTGTCTTTACGCATATCTATTACTTAGCGCAACACAATTAACTAGTACTGTGAATCAACAATCCATTTATGCATTTGAACATCACGATATACTCCACAAATTAGAAAACGAAATGATCTTGAAACTAAATTAACTAAAACATCCCTGACAACCTTATGTTTAGTACATTAAGTATGATTATTGTCGGATTGCATGCACAGGTATCTTTGTGGGATCAATTGGGGAAGAAGTCGTAGACACCTTTATTTTTATAGCGTTAAGTTTCAATGTTGTTCGGATTGGATGTAAAATTATTTTTGTGGGATGAACTCGTGCATTAGAGCGATTGGAAGTTCCTCCCATGACGGTGTTATTAAAAATACATTACCAACGTCCAGTACGCCATATTAATTAGTTTATAAGAAACTCGTACACACGTCAGTGAAGTGGATTCTGCGTTTTGTTTTCTGTTTTAGCTGCATTATTATAACGCAAGCGGTCATTCACACGGAGACGACGACACCGAACTCTCTGTACAATTTTTGTTTTTGTTTTTATCGCCAGACTTACACACCAACTGTATGGTCCCAAACTAAGCAACGCTTGTACTATGGGTACCGTATGGGCAAATTACGAAAAGACCATTTCCGAAATTTGCCCCGCCGGGAATCGAACCCGCAACCACCATGTGCAGTGAGCCTAGCGGCCTATGTTCAAATCACTGCGCCAAGCGGTCGTCAGACAGTATTTTGACAGATAATAGCCGTATTTGACGTATGCATACTTACAGTAAAATATATATAAATTACTAGCTGTGCCCCGCGACTTCATCCGCGTAGTATTGGATTATTGGGTTAAAAAGTATCCTATATGTTAATCCCGGTTATAATCTATCTGTGTTCCAAATTTCATCCAAATCCGTTCAGTAGTTTTTTCGTGAAGGAGTAACAAACATACATACATACATACATCCACACTCACAAACTTTCGCATTTATAATATTAGTAGGATTATCAGTGCTGGGTTAATGATCGCTTACGACTTTTAATTTGGTCATAACTTTAAAATATTGCCAACCAGTGCGCAGCCGACCTGTCGTTTCTCCACCACGTCCTGTTCTAACATTCTCACACTCTCGTAAATAACTCTACATATGAAGATATACCTCAAGCTACCAGTTACAGGAAATGTACACCTTTGACACGTCAATAAAATATGAAAATCCCATCAGCGAACCGACCGCGAATGGGCGGTGGTCACCGCTTTTCCTACAATAAACGTATTTATTATCACAGGGAACCAGTGTTACTTGAGCTCTTGAACTGTAGAGCTATGGGAGAGTGAGGTCCTGGTGATGGTGGTTGAATTAAATAATTTTAGTGAGACACGGCCGCGTAGGACGTCGAACGAGACGTTAAGTGTGTTAGAAATATTCGACATCATCAGTCGGACTCGAGTTAGCATAGCTCAGATAATATCTACTACATAACTCTATGCCGCTATGTAGAGTAGATTATATTCCTACAAGATAAGAACCTCGGCAACTTTTCTTATAAATAGAAGGATTTAAGGATAAATTAAGGAATAATACAACTCTACAAATTCAAATAAAAGATTTCTGACTTCAATGTCTCTTTTTTATATAAAAAAGTCGGCATACAACCATGCAAACCGCCTGATGCTAAGCAGATACCATACCTATAAATCCTCCAATACCAAAGGCTTTGCCCGCACGTGGTCCCCCTGAATGGATAGAGGGAAGGGTCAGATAGCAATGCATATTATTGTTTTGTCGTATGTCACTCTGTCTCTTTCCTATTATTTTTCGTCAGAATTAACAAGTCATTTAACGTATTACAAAGCTATTCTTGAAAAGGATTATTGCTCACTAAGCAGCTGAACCGTATGTCACGTTCATGTGAAGAAAAAAATCCCCAGCCCAGTAGTTTACAGCCAGCCATAAAGTTGTGCACTAAATTAGCGGTGTAAACGTGTCTAGTGCTAAAATGGCACTTATTGTGCCAGCACTTGGCACTTGCGGTGTACCGGATAGTACCGTTAATGACGTATTCTCGTGAACACCGGTATTTATGCCGAGCCGGTTCAGCACCGACGGACATAAATATGGACTCGTTTCGACATTTAGAAAACACTATGTTTGCTCCGCGGCTTCGCTAGCGTCGAGTTTATTTTCTGAATGTCGCCTGCAGCGCGATCTACTGGATCTAACTGAAGCTAACAAGCATCCAGGTAACCCTATAAATAAAAAATCCCCTTAATAAAAAAATATCAAAATGGGTCTGGCCAAACAGAACCAAACAAGTTTGAATTCAAAACTAGATCGAATAGTTGGTAATACCATCGACAAGCGCAGGCGCGTACCGCTGGTAGCATAACAGCTTTCTCTGTGTGCAAACAAGCCAATTTGCCAGCCGCCGGATGATCAACAACTCCTGTCACGATAAAGACATTTTGGTCAATGAACAATTGAATTCAAAGACGGTAGGCGTACGATTGACAGCGGCGCACACTGAGACAGTTAGCCGCTAGGGCTGCTACCTAAGGTATTGAATGAAATTATGATAGTTTTTCCCTAACATTCAATGAAATAACAGTGCCGTCTAGGGACGCCCGAAAGTAGCGAAGCTTTATAGTACAAAGTGTGGGGGCGCCATAGCTCTGACATCATCGTGTAACGATACTGACGCTTAGCACGGATAGATTGGCCGCGCGGCGAGCGCCCCGAACGTCCGTATAGAAGAAGCTTCGCTTCAACATTTTTGACAGCTGGCCCATCTCTTGATCGAAGTTTAAATTACTATGAAATGAGTGAAACTGCTTTATAATTTGTTTTGCCCACAATCGGTCAATTTGTAAGTCTCTAGCTACCGTAACCTATAGATTATTGCAATACCAAAGGCTTTGCTCGCACATTGCCTACCTCAAGGGTTGTGGGACAGAGGGGAGGGGGTTGGTTTTCCCACTCAGATACTTTACGCCAATGTTCTTTGAGACTACCCCTAGTACTGGGTACATGAGATGAGATGTAAACAACTGGCTTCATCTTGAGTCTACCACCGTATTAGTACTGGAGATTTACACCTCCATACTTATACTTCTCCAACAACATCCGTGAGTATTGCAAATTACAGTTTGCTAATTTCACGCAAATTGCTGAAGACGACGCTATGTAATGATCATGCGTCATCAATTAACGGAAGGTTATCAACCCGCAATGGTCAGTGCCCTACCGCAAACTGGACTTTATTACGTTACAGTTAAATATAGATTCGTTATTTATTATTTCTTATACAGTAAACTGTATTGGAGATGTTATGTTTTTGGAATTAGATGTTATTTTCCTCGTTTTGTTACTGAGAAAAAAAAACAAAACCACTCTCTCCAATGAGCAATATTCAGAGAAGTGTAAGTAACCTAACCTAGCCTCCTTATCGAAAGTTGAGTAGGTATCTTGTGAAAAGATGAATGTTCGATGGATAGGTATTAGTTATTTTGACAATACGGTCTAAAAGCATAAAAAGTAGCGTTGTTAGTGCTACTATTAAGTAGTTTTTAGTAATGGACTTATACAAAACAGCTTCTATATTACTTAACCTAAGATACATACCAAAAACAAGGACTTGGAACACGACGTCGCCTGAGAAGATTTGGCAAGTAACTCAGCGGGATTTGTCTTTTTATATTTAAATGCCAATTTGTAATATTTATCATAAAGAGTATTAAAGTATAAACAATTAAAGTATCGTCAGTAAAATGAAACTTAATCACCAATTATCGATATAATTTATAAAAAACCAGTGGCATCCCTGCCCCCGCGGGCCGACACGCCGCCCGCGCCATTGTATGGTAATACTCGTAGCGGCGTGACGCGCATGCGTTGCGCGCGCGCACCACGCATCTAGGATCGGTTTTTTAGACGCACTTTCTGGGAAATTCGGGACGTGCCTGCCCACCACACACAACCACATCACTGATGATTGTTTTCGAGAAACGCGAGCGGAGATGGAGAGAAATGATTTTAAATGCTGCGGCGAAAAATGTTGTTTGTTTTACTTTATACAAAATTGATGCGAGAGATTGTGATAGCTCTTCCAACCGTTGAGAGATAGATCTAGACATTACTCTGTGGATCAAGATTAGTTTACGCTGTGAGTCATTTTCGTTTAATGGCGGAGACAGACTTGAGCTGATCCCTGGTTCCATGCTCGTGAAAATAACAACTTATAAATAAATAAAAAATAAACAATTTAAATCATCCTGTAGGTACTTACTTCATTAGTTAAAATGAGGATTATATTAAAAAAACACCCTATAGATAGGTTCCCTATTAGTGCACATAAATCTTACATCAGCCTTTAGTTCAAATAAAATATACCTAACTTAATTATTTTGCGCTTAAGTATATCCCATATTTACCTTAATACATAACTAAGTAGTGGGTATTTCAAACATTAGAATAAAATTATGAGCGAAACCGGGGTTCAATTAATGAAACTAACTAAGTAGAAAACGATTCTCCTTGACAGTCGCCCTCACATTTAATATGAGTTACGGCCGCAACATTGTTGCTCGGTATAATAAATGTAATTATACACCGCTAACATGAACCCCGCGACTTTGTTCGCGTCAAAAAATGATTATACACTACTTATATATACAGTAATCCACTTTTTACCTGTCCGCGGAAATCGGATGATAAATGCTCATTGCTTATAAATGTGTGGACGTGTTTAGTGTGTTTTAAAAAGGCGGAGGTTTGTTAATTGGGATGATGAAAACGAAAGTGAACCAAGTCAGAAATATTTTTATTTTTTTATATTTAAAAAACTTGGCAAGCGTGCGTACGCTGCCTGATGGTGGAGCCTAAAGCACGGCAGCCTAAAAATGCTTGCGCCAAAGGCAATGCTTGCACATTGCTAACCTGTAGGGGAGTTTGACTAAGGGAGAGAAAGAGAAAGGGGTTCTAGCTCTCGCACGCATCTTACGAATGCACAAAACCAAGTTTTTTCGTCTATAAAATAGATACAAAGTACTGTACCTATAGTTACTGTAAAAACAGGTTATAATTACCAATTTTTTTCATGAAATTGCAATAATTATGTATACAAATAAATAAAATTGGAGTGTCTGTTTGTAATATCAAAATAACACCTTTTCACTAAATGCATATAAACGTACATACGACACATATAGCAAAAACGCGATTTAAATTTTTTTTGTCTGTCTGTCTGTCTGTCTGTGTGTTTGTTCCGGGTAATCTCCGAAACGGCTGGACCGATTTTGACAGGACTTTCACTGGCAGATAGCTGTTGTAATAGGGAGTAACTTAGACTACTTTTATTTTAGAAAAACAAAATTTAAAAAAATGAAAAAATGGGTTCTGTCGTGCGGGCTCAGAACGCGGGAGCGGGCTTTTTTGTTAAGTTAACTTCCACGCGGACGAAGTCGCGGGCTCAGCTAGTAATTACCCATAATTTTGGATATTCACAACCAAACATCAGAAGTTTAATTTCATTATTCCGCGAATTACCCGCGCCGGGCAAAATTATGTGCGGAAACTCTTGTTTATTGCGCTAATATTTATCGAAACGTTAATTCACCGTTCCACCTCTAGCATAAGCTAGATTAATACATTGATTTATTAACAACACAAATCGCATTAAACTTGTGCTCTACGACATTTAATTCCTACAAAAAAATTAATGAAATACCTCACGTCAAATAACTAGAAACGGGCAAATTAGCCCGAAAAAAATAGCTTATTTCTCATCCATCTTCTCACAAAATCCTAGACATGCACGACACACATCTATCCATCTCCCAGCAAACAAATCACACTCCGGTGTTGAAGCCAGAAGAGCATTTAGTAAAGATAGTGCACGCACTAGTGGCGAGTTGGCCCGTGACACTGTGCGTGAAGGAGGAACAGCTAGTAGTCTGTGTGTTCGTGGCCTTAGTTGTTGTTTAGGCACGAGGGGAACAAACAGCCTGACCACCTGTGCAACCAATTCGGGGCAATCGGATTCACCCCGAAGAACTCGGCATGCGAACATGAGTAAAAAGTAATTACGCCTCACTTCTAGGGAGTTGAATTTTAGCATTCCAAGCAAAAATTTGGTAGGGTATAAGAATGGATAAAACCCAAACATAATACGCGCTTGAATATTTACAGTTATTCATGATATGTCACACTCCAACTTGATCTCCAGATTATTTACACAAGTTCTATACATAAACATTTTAATCAAATCAGCGCTTAATTTTCCATTTACCATATTTAATCTAGCCTTAACGCCAAAAAGTGAGTATTAGAAAATAAAGTTTATGCCTTAAAAATACCTGAGATTTAATAACCTTAGCGTTGACCCCTGAAATGTATCTTGTGACTATGAACACGACTATATTTGGAAAACGAAATGGCTATTAAACCCACCTTAATAATTTATTAGAACGTTTACATTACAAATCTGTCACGCCGTACAATGGCGGTCATTCAAGAAATTAATATTTAAAGATTGGCAAAATGCAAATTTTATTATCATCAGACGATTCGACTAACGGAGCATCTTAATTGTGAGAGATAACATCAGGCAGGTGCTTTAGAAACGTGTTTGTACGCAGTGTAATCAGGAAGAAGATATCCAATCGCTTCTATTCTCAGATGTTGATATAACAAACTCAGAGGAAAGAAAGGAAAAATGTAGAGTTCTACGTAGGTACCAGTTTACTTGACAGATTGATACAAATGACCACCTAAAACGACCCTACAAATAACCTGACCGTAACACCAGCTCTACAAAGTCTGATATGATACCTAATTAAAAGAAACGGAGACATGGATTACAGTGCATCACACTTAATCTGAGTTCGACCGCCATCAATTCAGCCGTAAGATTTTTGAAATATTTTGTTGTGCGAACAATAGTATTATACTAGTTGATACCCGCGACTTCGTCCGCGTAGTATTTAACTTAACAAAAATTTCGGGATTATCGTGATAAAAAGTATCATATATGTTAATCCCGGTAGTTTATATATCTGTGTTCCAAATTTCATCCAAATCCGTTCAGTAATTTTGGCATGAAGAAGTTACAAACATACATCCACACTCACAAACTTTCGCATTTATAATATTACCTAGTAGGATAATAGCTGCAATTGTTCTGGGATAATTATGGTATATTTGTGGTGGACCGCTTGACTGTATTAATCCCCATTAGACATCTGTAACTTTTTAAAATAATAAATTAATGTTTTTGTAATTTTGTTTTTTTAATAATGTTACTATCATATTGGTTACACTACGAGCAGTCAAACCCGAAATCTTTGGATTACGAGGACAGCCTCACTAACCACTCGGCTATTATCGCTTCAAATAATGTGTTCATGTTGTTAATTAGTTCTACTTTTGGCTATAAAATTGTGGCGCTGTGCATATTTCTTATTCTGTATATCTTAAAGGAAAGCTTAAAAAATCTCAATATGGAATATCATTAGTTACGTGTGTTTCAATTTGCTTCATTTTCGTACAAATGTCGAATCATTATCCAAATGACAAATTCAAGATCATTAGTTTTTCAAAAAGGTTGTATGTGGGCGACATCGCCATTTTAGTAACACATCTTATCATTTAGTTTACTTAATGTAAAAATACGGTTATTACAATGTTATTAATTAAGTGTCAATTCCATGTGATACGTTTATTATTTAAATATTCAAGTCTTCCATAAATAAATAACTTTCAAATGTTATACTACGTTCTGTATTTTTATTATGTAAATGATTAAACATTATCATTGCTAAATTTTATGGCAGAAATAATAATAAAAATTAATTAGACATATTTAAAAGTCCAAGAATCATTTATAAGTTAAACATGCAATTTGTAAGCAATTTAACTGAAATTTAAATCACTACTGTCCAATTTAATCTTTTAGATTTTATGATTTCCATAAATAAAATAATTGACTAACTTTTAAGTTATGGATTCGTATATATTAAATAATTATGGATATTATAACGCTTAAAGATTATATTAACTACCTAAAAAATAAATTATTTTTATTTCTAAAAGTTATCCCACTCTCTTCCCAAATCATGGCCACACTAAATACATTTTGTGAATGTCTCCCGTGCCTGGTTAGTAAACATTTAATATCCGAGTGTATTAATACAATAACGACTCTAGCGACCGGCAACGAGGGTGCGTTGACCAATGTATGGCCTTCTTATGTTATCAATTAGCAATCGAAATACCGTACAATTATAATTTTTAATTAGTGCATCAATATACATATAATAAAATGTTTACAACCACTGCTATATTGTGTTACATCCTACTAATATTATAAATGCGAAAGTTTGTGAGTGTGGATTTTGTTACTCTTTCAGGCAAAAACTACTGAACGGATGTGGATGAAATTTGGAACACAGATAGTATATAACCAGGATTAATACATAGGATATTTTTATCCCGATATTCTCGAAATTCTTGTTAAGTTAAATACTATGCGGATGAAGTCGCGGCCATAAACTAGTTACATTATATTTATATCTCGAGTGAGGTTTGTTTAATTGTTTTTGCTCTACCATTCGTTTATACATTCACGAGAGTCGCGTACGATCCGCTCAATGTTAAGCAGTTAAAGTAGCATATATATGCTTGCAATACCAATGGCATTGCTCGCGAGTTTCCAACCTGAAATAGAGTGGGATGGGAGGAGAAGGGGGCAGTTGTTTTCCCGCCGCTACTTTACGCCGATCTTCTGTGTGAGGATAGTACTACTCCGGTCGAGCCAGTCCGTATGTGAGCTGTAGTCAGTCGGCTACTACTTGGCTCTACCACCGTTACCACTATACCGCACTTTTATGCCCATATACAGGGAGAGTTTTTCACACTCTCTTTATTTTTATTTTTGTATGTACCTTTATTAATATTAAAATTGTAAGACTATTGAATCAACCTGTATATATTTTTCGTATACGCTAGCGCCTAGCGAACGTGAAATTCACGGTAGAGCTACAGGGGTAAGATTTATTTAACTCACTTTATCTAAGTAAGTGCGGAATCCGCACAGAATTACATTTTCTTTTCTGATAAGTTAATTGTGTTATAGAAGTTTACCGCAAAACCTCCACCGCCAGAATTAAGGTAATAATTATAAACATTTGGAACTCTCTGTGCCCACATATTTAGAGTCATAATCTAGTTTTAAACATAGTTCTTATATACAAAACCTTTATAGATTATAACTTGTTCTGTGAGCCAAAACAAATATGTAAATAAATTAATTAAGAACGAATTACACCTATATCTGCACAGACCTAAGACTTTAGCATTTTACTGCCAAGTCCCCTGCACAAATAGCGTAATAATACTCATAGTTTTAAATAAGACTAGGATCTGAGAGTCGTATAAAGTTTACTCGAACCATAATATAAAAGGAATGTGCAGTTGTAACCTAAGAATATAAGGACAATTTAAATATTATTACACTAATCTAATATTATTTTGTAGTAAAACTTGTTCTGTAATATTCATAATTATTACCTATACTAATTCATAAGCTTATGTCAAAACAAGTATATTAAGTAGGTACGTATGAAAAGAGAAACCATTGAGTTTCTTGCCGGATCTTCTCAGTGGAAGCAGCATTCCGAACCGGTGGTAGATTCTGACAATTCATAAATGCTTTGTTGGCTTACATTAATAAAAACAATTTTGAGTTTTTTTTTGAGTTTTTATATTATAAAATAAAAAATAAAATAAAAATAAAAATCGTTTATTGTCAGGCGTCGACGGCCCATAGCGTGTTAGTTTTACGAAAACTTAAATACTATGTTAGTAGAACACTAAGGCACACATGAGTACAAAAACAAAACAAAAACACAGCATTCAATTAGAGGACGATTTATCAAGTCCCATGTCTGACATGTAGCTTGATAAACCTATCCATTGTAGGCCCTTCCGTCCTTTCTGAAAATACCTTCAGAATGCTGTTGCTACTTCCCCTCACCCTGCACATAACTGATGCCACTTTTTTGCGCATGATTGCGAAATAATCATCAGTGTGCGCATCAGCGAACATTCCTGACGCACTGCAATAAGCCGGAAGCCTCAACAGCGCCCTGAAGGCATTGTTATATTGAATGCGCAGTGCACTGTCTGCTTTTTGGGTATGATTAGCCCACAGACTGCTGGTGTAAAATATTTGACAAAACGCCGTAAAAAGTGTTATTTTAACCGGCGCTGAGCAACCAGCAAACCTGCGTGCCAACATGTTTCCCCTCACAGCCATCGCCCTGCGCTCTCTCTCCATATCTAAGTCATCTTTAAGATCCTCCGCCACAATATGGCCCAAATATTTAAATTGTGAAACCCTCTGTAAAAGTGAACCGTTTAGTTCTACGGGAGGGACAATTGAGGGACTTTTATTATATTATAATGCCTAATATTAATTATGCACATATTATATTATATTAATTTTCATGACGCCTTATTGAACCCTAGATGATGTAGCAAAAAAAACCTATTGGGTGTTTTACTGTTCTTAGCGGTCATTCATACGGGTAACCCGGCACGGATTATATCTACACATTTTACTGCATCCAGATTTTAAATACGACGAGTATTGTCTGTCAAAAATATATAGACATAACGGTGTTGAATTCTTTGTTTGAATGACCGCACTGAGATGTTCGTCAAAAATTCATAAATTCCTAGTAAATGTTGGCATGAAGTTGTGAACAAAATAATAATACAAGTTAAACACAGAAAGGTTATGCTTTTTTCAAACTTAACATTGTAATTCTCAAACTAACAGCTTTGGAGGAAATTTGAAAAACAAAAGGAGTTATAGGAATACAGCTGTTGACAGATTTCACAAGTCTCCAAAACCTTTATTAGTCCCACAAAGCCGATAGTTTTAGATTTACGAAGTTGCAAATAAAATAGTATACCCTTTTTCTTTCACCTAGTATAGTAACAGAAATTTAAAATTGCAGTTTAATGGACATTTAACATCAAACCTTAAATAAATACGTCTGTATTGAATAAAGTTCTGCTGAATAAAACTAACCCACACATACTTTTGCAGACCAAAACCAACTGTAATTGAAGTGACTGTAGGTTGAATTATCAGTTTGCAGAAGAATGGGTGGAAGGATCCATTCTGCATAACTATGTATATCTAATTGATAACACCAATTCAAATGATTAATTAAACAAAAACATTGATAAATAAACATTTGTTGAAAGTTGTTGAACTATTGTTGAACGTATAAATTACTACTAAAATTGTCATCGAAATTCTAATCTCAAATTTGGTATGCCAATGACGTCACTCACGAAATGATTAACGAGGCTCGCACCCTTAATTAACAGGGTAGAGGAGCGTCGGAATTAATAAGGGTAGTTAACATACACCCTGTTATGATGTGATTTAGTTGTTTATTAAGCTAAGTAGTTATATCGTGGAGGCAGCCTAAATAGAGCTATTATAGTGGAACACACTTTTTTAAAATTAAAAGCGGCGTTATGACATCCTGTTAATTAATAATCAGCAGTGAAATTTTTGCTAAGTTAAAATACTACGCGGATGAAGTCGCGGGGCACAGCTAGTAAATTATAAATTATTAAACATTATGGTTTTTTTAGCACAGGTATTGTGATTTATGTTTCCTCATTGGTTTGGAAGTAATTAAAATTATTGGAATTCGTATTTTTTGTAGATTACACACACCTGACGGTTCGATATCGCTAGCATTTATTAATAATCAAATATTTTATAGGCAGATGGAACATTTATGACCCTGACTCGCTCTCACTGAGAGTGGAACATCAAATTATTTTTAATAAATCTTGTGTCCAGTGATTGCAAGTACACCTTGTCGGTCATGAAGTATTCGGTTCAATGCCCAGTTCATTTAAAGTTACTCAGATCTTCTATCCAATTCTTAGTAACAAATCTGCAATCTACATCTCTCACTGTTGCAAATAAAATACCACGGGCGAGGATCGAAGTTCATGATTAAATGCATTTATCTCTTCAGTGCTTCACTGACAACCCCTTCGAAGAACACAGCGTGATGGTATAAAATCCCGTAGATCACGGAGTCGCATTGACAGCCAGCAAACATCACTAAACTTGCCCATTAAACTGTACACACGCATTAACTTTCAACGGCATTAGTTGAGCTTGAATCCAGGGGAAGCGATAAAATTATTAATAGCTCAGCGATAGCAGGAGAGCAAAGTGAATTAGCAAATACGATTAGAATTGTATTGGTTACATTATATTTTTTTCAATAAACATAAGTGGACTAGCAGTGATAGCCGATTGGTTAAAGCACGCGTCTTACGGGCATCAGGTCTTGGGTTCAAACCCCGGCTCGAACCTCTGGATTTTTCGAAATCTATGTGCGAATCATAATTTCTATATGATTATCACTTGCTTACGGTGAAGGAAAACATCGTGAGGAAACCTGCATGTCTTAGAAGAGCTAAGCAATTTTCGAAAGACATGTGAAATCCGCCAACCCGCCCTGGGCCAGCGTGATGGATTATGGCCTGAATCCCCCTCATGTTGAGGGGAGGCCCGTGCCCAGCAGTGGGACGTCAAAAAGGGCTAAATTATTTATTTTTTATTTATTTATATTTATTTAATAAAACGTTTGTGGCATCTATAAAAATAAAGACATGTATTTGTACAATTTCTGCCCAAGGCACGTATTAATAAATCTATCTCAAGTCTGAGAGCGAACTTGAGTACGATTTTTGTAGTGATAAATTTATAATAACACTAGAGGGTATGCATGAAATATAATATAATAAATCAGTCTTGATCTAAATCTCGTTTCAATCACTCCATGGTGACAGCGGTGTTGAAATTAATAGTATTTAATAGTGAAAACTACAGAATACTGAGTACAGTGACTGTTTATTGTGTGTGCTGTTATTATTATCCACATTGAATAACGTGGGTGTAGTTTTTGTGCAAAAATGGAACACGCGCGGCCACCGGCTGAGCTGTGTTTAGAAGGCGGGCCAGCAATACGGGCCGAGGCTTGGCGTAAATGGTTCAAATAATTTGAGGTATTCTTGAAGGCGTCTGGTGTTGCGAAAGAAAAAGAAGATGTCCAAACTTCGTTGCTGATAAATTTAATTGGGCCAGATGGCTATGACATATATTCTACGTTTAAATTTTCAACGGACGAAAATCGTGACAGCTTAAAGATTTTGGTGAAAAAATTTAATGATCATTTTGGAACTAAGAAAAATACTACTATGGCTCGATTTAAGTTTTTTACCCGACGTCAAGAATGTGGAGAATCAATCGACGAATATGTAACAGCACTCAAAATTCTTAGCCAGCTGTGCGAGTTCGAACATCTCGAGGAGAGTCTCATTCGTGACAGGATAGTATGCGGCGTCAACGATAGCACGGTACGCGATCGATTACTGAGAACCGACGAGCTTTCGCTCGCACAGGCTGTTAAAATTTGCCAGGCCAATGAGATGTCCTCCGAGGAGAAACGGGAGATTGAGGGGGTCAAGACAAATCGCGGGAGTGAGGGAGCCGTGGCAGTGGACGCGCTGAGAGGCAGCGCGCGCGGCGGCTATGCGACCCGCGACCGCGGTGCCCATAGGCGTGCGCGTTGGCCGCGACGCGGCGGCGGCGAACGCCGAGGAGGTTCCCAGCTGATGACGGCGGCGGCGTCGTCGGCGGCGGCGGCGAGGCGCTTTTGCGACGCTTGTGGCGATGGGCGATGTGTTGGAGATTCGCGGTGTCGCACTTTAACGGTGAAGTGTTATTTGTGCGACGAAAAAGGACATTTTGTACGAATGTGTCCGAGTAGGTATAATAAATCAGTGCATCAATTAGAGGACGATTACGGTGAAAGTGTAAACATTGAGAGCGAGTTGTACTACGTGTCGACCGTTGAGAAAGCGCCCAACGGTGGTAAGGACTCTAAGAAATGGTATGAAAACTTAATTTGGTATACAAATGGTAAAAAAGAAAATTTTAAATTAGATACGGGGTCCGATTTAAATGTAATATCAAGGGATACATTTAGGAGTTTAGGTTTAAGCGAGAAAATTCTAAAGCCTGATAAAACTAAAGCGCAATCGTTCTGTGGAAATTTTATACCTATCGTTGGATCATGCGTTATTGATTGGGTGTATAAGGGTAACGTTTATAATTTACATTTTATTGTTTCCGATCAAAATTGTCAAAGTATTATAGGAAAATTTGCTTGTGAGGAAATGAATTTAATTAGTCGTGTATTTTCAGTGAACATGGAAGAGTATCATGATTTATTTAACGGGTTAGGTAAATTACCAGGTAAGTATAGAATCATTGTCAATCGGGAAGTGCAGCCGTCGGTCTGTCCAGTTAGAAAGATTCCAATAGGTGTGCGCGAAAAACTGTTAGACGAATTGAATCGTATGGAAATGTTAGGGGTGGTCCGAAAAGTGTCGCACCCAACACCCTGGGTTAATGCGATAGTGGTGGCGGCTAAGAAAGACGGCAGTCTGCGCGTGTGCCTAGATCCGCGGCCGCTGAACCGTGCGGTGCGCCGTGCGCATTTCCCGTTGCCGACACTCACCGAAATTGCGACCAAGCTGTACGGGGCCAGGTTTTTCAGCAAGCTCGACGCTCGATCTGGTTTTTGGATGGTTGAATTAACTGAAGACGTTGCAGACCTCTGTACCTTCGGTACACCTTATGGAAGGTACCAATACTTACGTCTACCGTATGGTATCAGTTGCGCTTCAGAGGTGTTCCACTCGAAGGTGCATCAGTTGCTAGAGGATCTTGACGGGGTGGAAACTTTTGTTGATGACATAGTAGTATATGCGTCCACAAAAGAGCAGCACGACGTGCGTTTGAAAAAACTACTCGAGAGGGCTCGTGAGATAGGTATAAAATTTAATAAGGAAAAATGCGAGTTTTGTGTGAGCAAAGTGACTTATTTGGGACACACATTCGATGCAGATGGGATGAGTATCGATAAAACAAAACTAAAGGCTGTCAGGGACATGCCTAAACCACAGGATAAAACATCACTGGAGCGATTTTTGGGAATGGTCAACTATTTATCAAAATTTATTCCAAACTATGTCGAGGTGGCATCTCCGCTGCGATTTCTTTTAAAGAAAAATAGTGAGTGGATTTGGGACGAACCACAAGAAATTGCCGTAAGACGGCTCAAGGAGTTGGTGTGCAGCGCGCCCGTGCTAACGCTGTACTCACCGCACGAACTGCTCGTTCTGTCGGTGGATGCGAGCGCGCGCGCACTCGGCGCTGTGCTACTGCAGTCCGATCGACCGCTCGAGTTCGCGTCTTCAACGCTAACAGAGACGCAAACACGGTATGCACAAATTGAAAAAGAACTCCTAGCTATTGTATTTGGACTAGAACGGTTTCATCAATACGTTTTCGGTCGTCGAGACGTGATAGTGGAGACCGACCACAAGCCACTTGAGGCGTTGTTTAATAAAGCGCTGGACTCCGTCCCGGGTAGGCTTCAACGCATGATGCTTCGCATTCAAGGGTATGATTTTAAGGTTTGTTATAAACCTGGTAAATACATGTTTGTGGCAGATACTTTATCTAGAGCGCCCTTACCGGACATTATGTCGGAGAAGTTGTCCGAGGAAATTGCTGAGCAAACATGTTTTTTGTTGACCAAGGTCAGATTCAGCGATACTAAACAACGACTAATTAGAGAAACTACTAAGAACGATGTGGAATGTAATTTGATTATTAAATATATCAGAGATGGATGGCCACATGCTAAACATGCAGTAGACTGTCGGGTCCGTGAATTTTGGTCGTACAGGGAGTGTTTTGAATACATAGATGGTATAATTTTTAAAGACAATCTGGTATTCATTCCGAAAGAATTGCGTCCTGAAATGATAAACAGACTACACGATGGACACATGGGCATAGACAGATGCAAGAGGAATGCGAGGGAGGTAATGTTTTGGCCGCGAATGTCATACGATGTCGAGCAGGCGGTACGCCGCTGCGGCGTGTGCGCCGAGCGTGCTGCGCGCCCCACTCGGGAGCCGTTACTACCACACTGCATTCCGGACTTGCCTTGGGCGAAACTAGGTTCCGATATATTTCAAATTGGAAAAAAATACTTTTTGCTGTTGGTGGATTATTTATCCAATTTTATTGAAGTGTGTCCACTAAAGAGTATTGGTAGTCGAGCGATCATAGAGGCTATGAAAGATCAATTTGCACGTCATGGCATTCCCAAGGAGCTGATTACAGACAACGGTCCGGCCTATGCGTCGAAAGAATTTAAAGATTTTACAGGGGAGTGGGGATTCGACCACATTACTACCTCTCCTAACTATCCTCAATCTAACGGCCGTAGTGAAAGAAGTGTTCGTACGATAAAAAATATTTTGATTAAATCTATAAAGTCAGGAACGGATTATTATCTAGGGTTACTGAATTTTAGAGCGACACCACGGGATAATAATATAGATTCTCCATCTCAGTTACTAATGGGACGTAGAATAAACACGAGATTACCGGCTCATGACATAAAATTGCGTCCACGATACACAAATGAACAAAGCTACCAAAACATTTTACATAAACAGCAAATAACTAAAGCTTATTACGATCGATGTTCCCGCAAACTACCAGAGCTGAATAGCGGCCAAGCGGTTATAATGGCAGATGATAATAAGCGAAAGTGTGTTAGAGTGGAAGGACGAGCACAGCAGCCGCGATCATATTTCATTACAGATTCAGACGGTAGGCGCTACAGACGCAATCGTCGACATTTAATTCCGATAGGCAATCCCCGCGTCGAGGACGTCACCACGACTAGTTCGGTCAGTCCAGATGATAGTAGTCGAACTGAAGGCGACGAGGACGAGTGGTCTAGTGCGCAAAGTGCGACTGCTGAGTTTAGTTCGAGCGATGATTTAGAAATGGACGTCACGGCGACGACCGAGGATGCCGATCTAACATTACAGGACACCGTCACCCCAGCGTCCGCGCTGTTAGACAGAGACGAAGCACACGCAGGTAGACGGGCGGCTGCCCTTCGCGCTCTCGATAATATAAATAGATTATATAAATCACACCAAATGTAATAGAAATTAAGATTACGTACATATACCTACCGTTACAGTAATTTTTATATAATATTAGATCTAAATATGTTATTACAAACAATTTTCTTTTTACTTTGTAAATAGAAATTTTGTTGGAAGTACCTATGTTCCTTGTTAGTGTTAAAAAAAAAAAAAAAAAAAAGGATAATGATAATACATTAATAAATTAACAATAATATTAATAATAATTGTATTATGTATAAGTTATCTACAAAATGTTTTATAATTAATTTATAAATCTTTCATTTGTAGCTGTACTCATGTAATTTTAAGAAAAGGAAAAGGGGAAGATGTAGTGATAAATTTATAATAACACTAGAGGGTATGCATGAAATATAATATAATAAATCAGTCTTGATCTAAATCTCGTTTCAATCACTCCATATAATTTTGTATTGGAATGACGTTAGGATGACATTTTCAAGGATCGGGCCTAAGTGCAGTGCTTTGCGGTGCAAATCAACTGTAAATAGTTCTTGATAACTTTGTCGATAGAGCGACATTATTAACTCAGGATATGTTCAATTTGTGCACAGCCATATCGTAAGCCAATTGCAAGAAAGTATAACCAGAAGGGATCTGTTATTTCTCGTACACACTTTCACGTGCTTTGTACAAGTTAGCAGTGGCTTAGCTGGAAAGTGTACCTCTTGCGAAGTATTTAGGTATTTCAACAGCGCGGCTGGCACCACGCGGTGTTATTTAGCTGTGAGCGAAAATACTGTATATTATGTTCGCGTCCGGTCGCCGTGAAGTCCACTAGCCATGATGGGAAAACCTTAGGGCCTGTGCACACCAAGTTTTCAAGTCACGATACAGAAGCGATACGCACGCGAGTCAGACGCAGCCTGTACACTTTTGAAGGATAAAAGCGTCGACGCTTCTAAAACGCGCGCTGAGGGCGCGTTTTAAAACATGGTGTGCTCAGGCAGGTCCTTTTGATTTTCATTGGCATGAAGCTTAAGGATGAAAATTGCATGATTGATTTTTTTTTACGATTGTTGAGTCAAGTTGTAGACAGATGACTACAGCTCATAGACTAGCTGGCTCGGTTAAGCAACAACCTCTCGTAGAAGAACGGCGTAAAGTAGTTAAGTAATATAACTGCGTTTCGCACGGTGAGTCAGAGAGTTAATGTAAATAATAGAATAAATTCAATTTATTATGGCCATTAAAACCATATCATTAAGGATGATCACAATAGCACTCTACGTAAAATTATAAATTGCGGTTTTAAAACACAAATCAGCAATACGTTCAGTCTTTTTATTTTTTAATTTCAACACTTAAAAACTATCGCTTCCCTTGTAATCTCCGCCGCTTTCTATGGAACGATTACCTACTTGAAACGAGGAATTTTGGTATTTTAACAAACAACGACGCGCGTGCGCAAACACGACGCAGTCACTTAGTGCAGGCAATGGGCGAAAGTGCACGACGTCACATCCGGCCTCAAGTTATAGAGACAGAATTCATAAATACTACTTGTACCAATGGAATCATTTAATTAGAAAACAAGTTTATTGCGTTGCGACGCACGAAAATAACTGGTCTGTACACTAGTTAAAACCGAAATCTGTGCAGTTATCGGTTCATCAGCAGCTGTCACACACGTATGGATGGCTTTTTTGTTAAAAATAATGTTTGAAATCACGTCGAACTTCTGCGAGTTCTTCGGTACAGACTAAAGTTAGAGTTCTTATAACTTTCATATAACTTTAGGAGGAGGTACTTACTTACTATATCTGAGCCTTAAATGAGTGAGATTTGATTACTATTACTTATTTAGTGACAATGGTGTTGCCTGCTCCACATTCTGTAGCTGTTCCTGAGAATGTACACCATCTTTTATTCATTAAAAAGAGTAACCATTGAGTTTCTTGCCGGATCTTCTCAGTGGAAGCGGCATTCCGAACCGGTGGAAGATTCTGACTATTCATAAATGCTTTGGCTTACATGAATAAAAACAATTTTGAGTATGAGTTTGACTATATTTTTTAAGCTGGACTTAAAAAATCTTGGGATATTCAGTTGGAAAGTGGTCACGTAGAACTGAACTGTGTTTGCAGTGGATATTTGCGAACGGAGCCGGAAAACGACGAGATGGCGTGTCAACACGCGGGCCTACAACCAGACGGACAAACAGACACACCGTGCGGTGCACGGCATGAGATGCAGCGGGTTAATTGTAATAGTAGTCATTATCGTAACCCTCATAACGATTATGAATCTTCTGTATATGTAAAAGGAGATTACTAGTACACCCGTTAGACCCAATTCTATAACCGCTGGCTTATGTAGAAAATCTGTCAAACTGACGTATTCAGATACGCAATACGTCAGTTTTGACGTGATGCGAATCAATTGACATGCCAGCGGTCAAAAGTATTGGGCCCCTGAGCCAATGCTTGTGTTAGGAGTAGGCTCACATCAATAGTTTAATAGCCAGGATGGGGATCGAACCCGGAACCTCTTAGTTGCGAGAGCGACCCCTCAAACTACTAGGCTATTGACGCTTTAAATACTGTCTGATTGGCAGATCAACGCACAGCCCAATCTGCCGAGGTTATATATAATTATAATTCAGCCCTTTTTGTCGGCCCACTCCTGGCCACGGGCCTCCCTTCACTACGAGGGAGATTCAGGCTGTAATCCACCACGCTGGCCCAGTGTGAGTTGGCGGATTTCATGTTTTTCGAAAATTGGTTAGATTATCTAAGACTTGCTGATTTCCTCACGATGTTTTCCTTCAGCGTAAGCGAGTGATAATGATATAAAAATTATGAATCGCACATAGATTTCGAAAAACCGGAAAAATACGAGCTGGGCTTTGAACCTGGTGCCCGCAAGACGCGTGCTTAACCAATCGGTTATCACTGCTGAGGTTAGAAAAGTGAAATTTGGACAGTACCTTATTATGCCGTATTCAACGTCCTTAATTTTAATTTTTAAATGATAATCTTAGGTTACACGCCGGCGTTCCTAACATACGCCCGTCTCCAGCACGCCTCGGACAGTGCCCACACGTTGTGTAAACATATCCCACGAGCCGTTCTCACGAGACGCAGTTCCGGCCGGACCCTACAGAGTACACATCTTGTATGTGACGAAAGTCCAAGAAAATGACCAGCCTATAGCATAGTGTAGAGAGTTCATAAAGCACTAATTTCCTTTCTGCGTAATTCAGAAGCGACTGACGCACGCGTTCAACAAAATATGTATGTTTTCTTTTCGTAGTGTGACTAGTGCTGCACGCAGCGGATAAAGAAAGACGTGTTTATTTCTATAAAAATATTAAACCCAACCCAGCTCCCTTCTCCTGCCTTTCGGGTCGACATCGAACGACATTCATCGACATTTTTGTTTTAAATAATTGAAATTAAGTGGGTACGTGTGACGCAGTCCGCCTGACGGAGCGTGGCCGGCATGCATGCTTAAGTGCGTAAGTATAGAGTAAGTTTGACTGACAACAAGTAAAGTCCGTAAGAATATACTACGTACGAATAGAGCACTCGCCTCCATTGATCGGATGCAAAATATATATATGGTATGAAGTTTTTTTATATAATTACACATTATTTTTATTCCTATTAGCGTGAACTAATAAATGTGTGATATTTTTCATCCTTATGTCATACCAGTACAAAATGACATGTCAAAAGAGTTCTTAAGACCGCTCTCAGACTTGAGATCGATTTATTAATAAGGCCTAGGGCGCCTAGCAAAATATCGTGCAGTATGAAAATAAGTATATCTGGGCAAACCTTTTTACAATCATCATCGTTATTTAATCTGTAGCTATAAAGTATAAACAAATGTACCTACTATATCAGTCCAGCCACCATTACATAAAATGAAACAAACAAACCAAACTCCAACCTCCTGTAGTAACTTTTTTTTAGATGCCAGCTCCTTAACATAGCTCATTAAAATACCATTGTAATGACAAAATTATTCGATTCCCAACTAAAAATCGATGCATTTGAAATACAGAATCGATTTTATTGTAGACAGCGCCTTAAGTTCTTAGCGATTAGCAACTTTGTGGCGGTCTGCGCGTACGCACTTTGTAAAAGGAAATACGTAATGCTTTGTAATTAAGAGTAATCGTGCTGTTTATTCGAATAGTCTGCAATTTTTATTGCTTAGCTCTCGAGAGAAAAGATCTCGCTCTGGTTCTATTCCCACGGAGTCTGGGGACCATGGCTATGTACCAATTTGTCAATGATTATAAAGACGGTAAAATGTCCTAATTCGATGTCACAGACAACAAAAAATCGAGAAACGTCTCACAACTTGACGTCACAAGTATGTCACAGTCACAAGTGACATTCAGATAAGTTACGCGGATGTCACATAAAGTTTTATTGTGAAGTGCAAATTAATCTTATGAAAAATAATTAACCCATTTATAATCCCGAACGAATATCTTCTTTGTTTATTCTTCTTGGATGTGGAGTTCAGTTTTATGTCGTCTTGTGTTTATTCCATACATTTTGCCCATCTCGGAAATTAATAGGTGCATGGGAGTCATTTTTATTCTTTGTCAGAAGCGAGGTAGCGACACGAGATGAGAGACACGTATTTATATTCACCGATCCTCTTTTGTTTATCGAAATTCAGCCATCGTAATACATAAGATAGCGCGTCCATTTGATACCCATAGATTTATCCACGTTCTCAATCACAGAAAAAAGTGATAAAAACCATTTTCAATTATCTACATGACATGCA
The DNA here is from genome assembly GCA_905147325.1 of Notodonta dromedarius. Classification (NCBI taxonomy): domain Eukaryota; kingdom Metazoa; phylum Arthropoda; class Insecta; order Lepidoptera; family Notodontidae; genus Notodonta; species Notodonta dromedarius. The sequence continues at coordinate 9,400,515 of LR990172.1, forward strand.
CGTGAGAATCGACCTAGTTCCCTGCAGATTATCTATGGAAACGAACAAAATCTCCTAAGCCCTGTGATCGTAATCAAGCTATGTTTCCGCCCACGGGCCCTCGAGGTTAAAGATTAATAGGGTGAGGTATGCAGTTGTCGTTTGTCACCTGAATATAAAATTAACAAATTATTTTATTCCACAGTAAATTTCTTATCCTATAACCAATTTTACTAGCAATGCAAATAATTTATTGCGAATTTCTAGTACGTACCTTGCAGGTAAAAAATAGATCTAAATTATTTATTAATCGTTAAGATGAAACTAGAAATCAGTTTCGCAGTTACCGTAGGTGGGGCTGTGCTCCAGGCCCCCCAAGCTCAAGGGGACCCTCAACCAGAAAGAACGACTTTCAAAAAATATTTAATAATATTATTAGGAACGTTACCTATAAAATAAAGCTTTACTTTACTGATGACGAAGTAGTTTTGCAGTTTTAAAGTATTTAATTTAGGTTAAATATTTTTTTTTTAATTTTTGCCCTGGGGCCCTTGGTTGACTAGCTACATCACTGTTAGGAATCTCAACTGTAGAAATTAAGCATAAGCATATGACATTTATTTATTTATTGTAAATCTATGAAATACGTCAATGGCTGGTAGGTGACAAGTACATTTACCCTACATCAAATTGGGACAGATACCTCGGCCATAACAACGTGGGCGTCACTAGCTGTTTACATGGAAAATATTTTGTATACATCACTATACTGTGACACTAATGAGCATTACAAAGATACCGACACAACAATTTTGATTAATATTGTATAACATGTTGTAACAGGCTTTCAACAATATATTTTGTTGTAAGTCTTGTGCCTGGTTCGTTTTATCAATTTTTTTTTCATATCAAACAGATCGTTATATAAGATGTCTGTTTTAATGTGGTAGGGCCTACTGACTACAGCTCATATGACTTCGGACTGGCTCGACCGGGTAGTACCCCCCTGTCACAGAAAACGCTGCGACTGTCGCATTTGTTTAACGGACTCCGTCTGCCGCTCCTGGGCCCGTAAAAACCGTTGCGCGTAGCGGATAAAGGATGCGTCTGACGCAGTTCATCTGACGGAGTGTGGATCGCATGAAAGCATGAGACCAAAGAGATAAAAAAGAAGAATATCCCGCTATATGCATACTGTATATATATTATTCATATCTGATTACAATCCCTGTATCCACCATGAGTCCACTGCTCTGGTCCATTGACACCAACTTGACGCACCTAATATATATTCAAAGGAAATGTCTTGTCAGATTACCATAAACTGCAGATTTTCCAAAGCACTGACAGGGACAGGAAAGTACAGACAGGTTAGGAAAGTACAGGTCATGCAGGTCCTTTGAACAGGTAAGGCTTGGCCACTGCGGACACGGCCCACATTGAATTGTCTATCAGAAACTCAAAAGCATCAAGATATCATTGTGAAGTCTGGGAGACAAACTGTTTGACTAGGGTTGGTACAACAAGAACAAAATTTCTGTCGATAATATAACTACTATAGCACCGGAAGCCTAACCGTCGACCGTCGATTGATAATCGATCGGAAGTAGCTCTATGTAGAGTCATCTCATTCTAGCATCAATCGATCAGTGTGAGAATCATTTAACTTCGACTGCAGCTCCTAACTCATTGGTCCACTGTTGCCTATCAATTATGAGGTGCTGGGTACGATTCCCAGGTGATGAGGTGATGAGGTAATACCAATTAAAAAATAAACCATTAAGTATGGCACTAGCCTTGCCCCATCATCTAAATGACAAGTGTACCTCTGCTTATATCTATACAAATTAATAAAATTGGAGTGTGTTTGTAATATCAAAATAACACTTTTTCACAAAATGCATATGAAAGTACATACGACACCTATAACAAAAACGCGATTTAAAAAAAATTTGTCTGTCTGTCTGTCTGTGTGTTTGTTCCGGGTGATCTCCGAAATGGCTGGACCGATTTTGACGGGACTTTCACTGGCAGATAGCTGATGTTATAAGCAGTAACTTAGGCTAGTTTTATATTAGAAACACAAAATTAAAAAAAATGGGTTCTGTCGCGCGGGCTCAGAACGCGGGAGCGGGCTTTTTTGTTAAATTAAATTCCATTTTTCAGGTCCAGGTCTGACAACCCTATCATATAAAGTTCATATGTTGGCAATAGACATTTAAGGGGCTGTGGCCAGAAAAATGAATCGCGATTTTGGGCCATCTGACACTCGCATTCGCTAGCCACGTCATGACGTCGGCACTACGGAAATCTATGGAGCAGCCTAAATAGTTCTTTTTTAACAGAATTAAAAATAGAAGGAGGAAGTTCTCAGTTCAGTTGTTTTTTTATGTATGTTACCTCAGATCTCCGTCATTTATAAACCAATTTGAAAGAATATTTATTTATTAGATATTTTATTGTTTATATTATTATTTATTGATACTTGTAGGACCCATAGAAATTTTACCAAAATCGGTTCAGTAGTTTGGGAGATGGACTATTTACAGTTACCAGCAATTCAATACGTTGTTTACCATTAAAAACATGACCAAAACTTTATTAAAAAAATATCGACTCCAAAAAAAACCCGGGTGCGCTAAATAAAACGCTAGAAATGTTGAGGTCCCTAATTTGGAGTCAGTGTCAATTCAAGTAAGTAGGAGTTTTTAGGTACCTAAGAAGCTATCCTAACGTAGAGTAAAGATTCCACCACTGCAGCGACTCCATATGAAATAAATTGTCATTTCTAGCTTTTTAGTGCAGGTTTTATTGAAGTCAGTTCTATTTTATTTTAATTCCTTAGTCGCCCATTACACCAAAAATTTGGGCGTCAAGTATACTGATTCCATGTGCCCGCGGCATAGTCGAAGTAAAGATGTTCCGTTTAAAAAAAAACCGGTAATAAGTCTTTTAACACAAAGGCAATTACAAATTGATGTATGGCGAAAATTTGTATTTTTCTTAAATTCGGTAGTTAGCTAGATTATAAACGTCCGATAGTAAGGTCGGTCGTCTGTCATCTTGGAATCCAAAATTTACGTCATAATCGTAATCGGCACGCAAAGAACCTATGCCAGATTTTCCCAAATATTTGAAGTCCGCAACTTGGGATTAAAAAATTCACATAATTATACTTCACTAGCTGTGCCCCGCGACTCCGTCCGCGTTCTGTTGAATTTTTTCCTGAATTTTCTTTGCTATAAACCTCACGGAGCCCGAGACCTTTCCAACGAATGCAAAACCGCGGAAATCGGTTCGTGCGTTCTGGAGTTATAGCGTCAGGAAGGAAAACCCGACTTATTTTTATATAGTAGATAAAATATAGCTTGATCTCTGCGACAACTGTCAGTAAAATCATGCCTATGAAGTCTTGAATTTCATAATAGTACAGACAGTACCTGTCAATGTCATACTTTATGGGCATGCCGATCTAATTAGTGATGGGCGATGAATCATCGTGACCACAGACGATATTTGAAATAAAACTTAATTTATCTTTTAATTTGATTGTATATTTTAATATCATAACATTATTTACATTTGTGCATACTGGATCAAAAATAATAGTGACAAAATAAAATCTAATTTTGGGAGCGGGACGTCCGCTTTGATAATATTTGCGAACAAGAGTTCATAATTAATTTACAAGATTGTTTTAGCGATTCAGAAACTGACCGCGATATGGATTTGGGTTGTACTCCTTTAAGAGAATAAATGTCATTTTATATTAAAATATTAGTTTTTAGCATTGATGATAGAAAGAAACATCCATCATTTCTATCGACATTTTTTTATATCCTGACAACCCTATAAATATCACTTTGACTTAAGTCGCAGATATCAATATTAGTCATGGCATCTCTTTATGACTAATTATTGCAGAGCTCAGTGGGATGGAAATGATATCTATACAAATAAATAAAATTGGAGTGTCTGTTTGTAATATCAAAATAACACTTTTTCACTAAATGCATATGAAAGTACATACGACGCCTATAACAAAAACGCGATTTAATTTTTTTTTGTCTGTCTATCTGTCTGTCTGTCTGTCTGTCTGTCTGTCTGTCTGTCTGTCTGTGTGTTTGTTCCGGGTAATCTCCAAAACGGCTGGACCGATTTTGACGAGACTTTCACTGGCAGATAGCTGATGTTTCAAGGAGTAATTTAGGCTACTTTAATTTTAGAAAAACAATTAGCGTTCCGTGTAAAAAAATAAAAACACATGAAATCAAAGAGTATCTCCGAAACGGCTGGACCGATTTTGACGGGACTTTCACTGGTAGATATCTGTTATTATAAGCAGTAACTTAGGCTACTTTTATTTTAGAAAAACAAAATAAAAAAAAATGACTCGTGTCTCGAGGGCTCAGGATGCGGGACGGGCTTTTTTGATAAGTTAAATTCCATGCAGACGAAGTCGCGGGCTCAGCTAGTATATAATAAATTTAGTTAGTAGATTTATTTAACACATAAAGGAACGAAAAATTACAAGAGAGTGACAATTGATCTTTTTAAACAATTGACAGAGAATAAATCCAGAAAAAGAAATCAAATATGAAATTAAAATAAAACCTTATTTTATTTCTAACAATCAAGCTATGTTTTATGTCCTAGTTTTCGCTTCTTCCTATATCTATGGTTCGCCAGATAATTTGGTTATGTCACTCTGTCCGACCGCCCGACGTCACAGTCCTTTTATTCAGAGGCTAGAAGGCTGCAAACTGGCGCTAAAATTGATTTTTGGTACCGCTACAAAACTGTTTAAATATTGAAAGCAATATAATTATAGGGTAGGTTACCAGTTTTAAAAAATAAATCCCATTGATTCAATATTGCCGATTGGTTAAGCCCGCGTCTTGCGGGCTGCTACCAGGTCTCGGGTTCAAACCCCGGCTCGAACCTCTGGATTTTTCGAAATCTATGTGCGTATCATAATTTCTATATGATTATCACTTGCTTACGGTGAAGGAAAACATCGTGATGAAACCTGCATGTCTTAGAGGATTTAAATTTTCGAAAGACATGTGAAATCCGCCAACCCGCACTGGGCCAGCGTGGTGGATTATGGCCTGAATCCCTCTCGTGTTGAGGGGAGGCAAGTGCCCAGGAGTGGGACGTCAAAAGGGCTAAAACTATTATTTTACTAAATATTGAGCTCCGCAATGGCCTTTTTCACGTAATCACCTCTAACTGGTGGTATTTTAAATTATTCGAATTGATATCGGACACGGATAAGATCACTTACACGTCTGTGTTAATGCCAAATTAAAATTTATTTTGAATATTTCTTCACTGTTGTATGTTATGACATATTCGATTACGTCATACGAATATGTCATACGATTATTAACATACAAATAAATAAATATCGCCAAACGAACACACCAACTGTATGGTCCCAAACTAAGCAACGCTTGTACTATGGGTACCATACAATGGACTGGGGGTGATCCCAGTGTCACCCAGACTAGGGAAAATTACGAAGAGGCCATTTTCGAAATTTACCCTGTGGGGAATCGAACCCGCAACCACCCGATGCAGTGAACCCAGCGGCCTACGCTAGAACCACTGCGCCAAGCGGCGGCCAAATTATATTTTTTAGTACATTTTAAATAGTCAAAAATATAAGTTGACATTTAAAATACCCCTTCCCCCTGAACGACGTTATAAATAAACAATGATTATAATATAAAATAGAATTAATAAAATAACCATTTCGTTAAGTAACATTCAAAAGCAATGTCTACTGAAATACATGCCTTTAAATAAACGAATGTTTTCTCATAATGTCTCCCTTCGCCGTTCAGCAAGTGAAAATTTACGTTGGAAATTATATGGAAATAGAATAATGAACTTTAAAAAAAAGTCTGAAAATCTGTCAAATTACTACTATATACAAGTACATATAGTATCGTACTCGCACTTGAAATATTTTTTATTTGACCAAAGGAGTTTCCACTCTCTCCGTTTACGTATTGGTTACGACGAATTTATTTAAATTCGGATCTGAAAAAAATCGGCATAAGTCCGACCTCGATGACGTCCGCAGACGACTGAGCTAGTTAGAATATGACAGTGATGCAATGACTTCATGTATAGAAAATATGAGATGACACTAGTGACCGCGCGCTCGGAAGTTAAACCACATAAGCGCTAAACAATATTTCTTTGGTTTTTAACAAAACTAGGGAATTAATTAAATTTTTCGGTTAACCTGATCCTAGATATTATCATTTACTATGTTTTAGAAAAAAAATCGTGATCTAATTCGTAATAATATCGTGGATGAAACGAAAATAAAAAGCTATAACAGCCAACATTGGATTTTTTTTCTATCGAGGAAATTTCACTTAATCGTGTTTTCCTATATATGTAATCCTAGTTAATGTTTTTGAATAACACATATCTGAATATAAGCTTCTTAATCTATAAAATGATAGAAATATTTCGAATTAAAAACCCAAAAATTGCGACTGCCTCCTCTTAAGTACGATTAGACGAGCTTTAAAGCTAAAAGCCGTTTAACATTTGCCTTAAATGTTATCATGGATTTGTTAACACTTAAATTTAGATTTAACAGCCTCAGTGAGGAATAAACTTTGATTTATCAAAGGCTATAAACAATGAAAAAGCCTACGATTCCAAACAAACAAGGCTTTAATAGCCTAGTGGTTAGAGGAGCCGCGGTCGTAGGCCTAGAGGTTCTGGATTCGATTCCCATCCTGGCCATTAAACTATTGATGTAGGCCCACTCCTAATACAAGCACTAGTTTGGCTGGAGGGGCTAACGGGAATACTAGTGATGTGATAAACTCACATTGCTAGTAACCATTATATAAAAAAAAATTGGATGAAAAATGAGAGGTACGGTAATCCGCGATATTAAGCATAACACCACCTTAGTAAATGCTTACGATGATTGCGATGTTTTATTTTTCAAGGGTGAGGAGCAGGAGGGAACGACCTCCAGGACCTGGGAGGAACTCCCACAGAGTGCGTGGCACATGAGAGGCACCGGTGCATTCCGTGAGGAGACCCCGGAGCCCCTCAGACGTGCTGAAGGTGGCCACCAGCGAGGGTTTAGGGGGTATAATCACACATACCCCAGGCCTCTCCCACAAGAGATCTGGGTATCCTTCAAGGATTTTCTCCTCGTCAACAAAGAAATGTTGAATCTACAACAGAAGAATGTAATCCAATAGGTGTCCTTTGATTCAATAGTTATTTACCAACTATCAAACAATATTTATACCATCAGAGTATTTTTAACAAATTTAACATTAACGCCAAGCAAAATATTGTGCATTATAACAAAATCCTTAGGTATACATATCCTGTGTTTTTACTCTTTCACGCAAAAACTACTGAACGGATTTGGATGAAATTTGTAACACAGATAGTTTAATAATATATATCGCCAGACAGACACACGAACTGTACGTTCCCAAACTAAGCAAAGCTTGTACTATGGGTAACCGTACAATGGACTGGGGGCGATCCCAGTGCCACCCAGACCTGGGCAAATTACGAAAAGACCTGGATTAACACATATAATACTTTACTTAAGTCTACGCGGACGAAGTCGCGGGAAAAAACTAGTAACAGTATACAATATATGGGTACACCATGTAAACGGCATGTATCACGTATCACGGCTAATCAGGAATCATGTTGTCCACAAATAAGAGTGGTTATCTAAAGTGGCCATGCGCCCGCGCATACAGTCGTACGGGCTTGTCTAAAATCTAAGTGTATGCAACCAGCACAATAAATTTAACTATCTAAATGGCTAGCTATGTGAAGTTAAGGTTTGGACATACTAAACAGATGATTTTTTAAAAGTACAATACTAATTATTCATATCATTCTATAATAAGTTAATTTCAAATTGGTCGAATTTCCAAGACCAGCAGGTCGGTAGGTACCCCATACAGAAAAATTAAATAATTTAAACTTTATTTATATAATATATGTACCTTTTTAACGTTTAAAATAACACAAAGATTTGAAAAAATACAACTAGAGGGTGGTATGGTAGCACCTTAGTCACACTCCCCTTCAAGGCGGCAACGCGCGAGCAATGCCTTTGGTATTGCAAGCATCTATAGGCTACGGTAACTGCTTAACATCAGGTTGGTCGTGCGCTTATGTGCCAACGCTGTCATATAACAATGATACCTACTTTTATAATATACACTTAATACCTGAGGTTCCCATTGTAATTTTTATTTTTTTGTTTATTTCTTACTAGCTGAGCCCGCGACTTCGTCCGCGTGGAATTTAACTTAACAAAAAAGCCCGCTCCCGCGTTCTGAGCCAGCACGACAGAACCCATTTTTTTAAATTGTGTTTTCTAAAATAAAAGTAGCCTAAGTTACTGCTTATAACATCAGCTATCTACCAGTGAAAGTCCCGTCAAAATCGGTCCACCCGTTTCGGAGATACTCTTTGATTTCATGTCTTTTATTTTTTAACGCGGAACCCTAATTGTTTTTTCAAAAATTAAAGTAGCCTAAGTTACTCCCTATTACAACAGCTATCTGCCAGTGAAAGTCCCGTCAAAATCGGTCCAGGCGTTTCGGAGATTACCCGGAAAAACACACAGACAGACAGACAGACAGACAGACAAAAAATTTTTAAATCGCGTTGTTGCTATAGGTGTTGTATGTACTTTCATATGCATTTAGTGAAAAGGTGTTATTTTGATATTACAAACAGACACTCCAATTTTATTTATTTGTATAGATGTTTATGTTTTGTCTTGCGATGAGTGTCGAATAAATGTTTTTTTTTCTTTCTTTCTTTCCCTAACGGTCCCTCTAAGGCATTACGTTTCAAAACCAGCAACTGTTGCGCAACGCAAACCAATTCACCACGAAACGTTCTTGATAAAGAACATAAATCATTCTGTATCTTTCATCATCTTGTAACATCACATTCGTGTAATTGTTACCAAAACGGGTGAATCGATTTCCATCTGGCCGTTACAAAACAATGGCTCTAACGTGGCGGCGCCATTACTCTGTATAACCCACGCGGTTGCGGAATAGGGCTCGACAGAAGTACATTTTATTGTAAGGTTTGAGGCCCAAAGTAGTCTTCAGACGGGACAATTTAGACCACCATCGGTAGGGTCGATCTGCGGGCCAAGTCTATTACCCGTTCCAATAACCGCTCGCTGCAATCGCCTCGCATTACGTTGGCTTAGAGATTTTTGATCGAAGTCAAAGTTATAGTCAACCCGTTTATTTTGTTTAGGCACTTATAAATAGTCAACTTTACTTTTTATTTCCTCCTAGCTGAGCCCGCGACTTCGTCCGCGTGAAATTTAACTTAACAACAAAGCCCGCGCGACAGGACCCATTTTTTTAATCTTGTTTTTCGAAAATAAAAGCCAGCCGTTTCGGAGATTACCCGGAACAAACAGACAGAGAGACAAAATATTTTTTAATCGCGTTTTTGCTATAGGTGTCGTATGTACTTTAATATGCATTTAGTGAAAAGGTGTTATTTTGATATTACAAACAGACACTCCAATTTTATTTATTTGTATAGATATCTATAACCGGATCGGAACGCAACCTGGACTGAGAAGGTCCGTCAAGAAACTCAGGGGGCTTGTCTTTTTACATTTTGTTATATTTCTTTCTTTTTTTATCAAGACAAAAATATATAAGTGCACTAACGATTGCTCCTCTACTCGAGTCTGTGGAGTGGCAAATCGGGTGGGCCAGTGGTTCGAGTGCAAGTCGAGCGTTATCGCAACGTTGAACAGACTTGGCCTCCAAAGATGTGTCCCAAGTCGGAGGACCCAACTTGCCTATTGACATGCCGATTGTTAGGGACATTAGCGATCGGGTCTACCGATCGTGAGCCAAAACGTGCCGTGTATATAAATCGAGCTCAAGTTTGAGAGCGGTCTTGAGTACGCGTTTGTCATGTCATTTTGTACTGGTATGACATAAGAATGACATTTCCAAGATCGCTCTCAGACGTGAGATCGATTTATTTATACGGGTCTATGTAAAATTCCCATATGCCGACAGACTTTGATGATTTTTTTGTGTACTTAAGGGCTCACCCGGATGGTTCTTGGACATACTTGTCACTGTTATCGACATACAAAAAAAAACAGTGCCGTCTAGGGACGTCCGAAAGAAGTATAAAGCATAGGAACTAAGCGAGCCACAGCTGTCACCCTGTATACCTATATAGCTACTAGTTTATGCCCGCGACTTCGTCCGCGTAGTATTTAACTATCTACTATAAAAAGTATCCTATGTGTTAATCCTGGTTATAAGCTATCTATGTTCCAAATTTCATCCAAATCCATTCAGTAGTTTTTGCCTGAAAGAGTAACAAACCTCCACACTCACAAACTTTCGCATTTATAATATTAGTAGGATATGTCGTGTAACGCTGACGCTTAGCACGGATAGAGTGGCCGCGCGGCGAGTGCCCCGAACGCCCGCTCAGAAGCTTTGCTTCAATAAAATCTACTTTATCGAATCTGCGGGCAAAATTTACTAAGCAATACCTCTAACCAACAGTAGGTATAAATCATACAGCTACATTGATTGATAGTCCACAAACGTTGATATGTGACTTCATTATACGAATAATTGATAATTTATCCGCTGGATATGATTGTGATAAATGGAGGCGATGCAAGCGAACGCTTTAATTTAATACTTACTACCGTCGAGTTAATAGCTTTTTGTGAATTGGGACGTGGGAACACGAGGCTGTAGTTTTTGTTTCGAAAGACATAGAGGTCGGATTGCCGATAAATTTCGTTAATGCTGGCATCTGTCCGCTGTATTTATCAAGTATTTGATTTAGAAACTGTAGTGTCTTGAAAAATGATAATAAAATTCGAAGTTTCGCATAAATTTGATGAAAACTATCGCAAGAAATAAATCACGAAATATAAACACACCATTTGTATAAGGTTAAACTAAGCAACGCTTTTATTATGGGTAGGTACCGTATAATGGACTGGGGGTGATCCCAGTAACACCCAGACTATATTTACCATAGATAGCCAACGAAAAGCGATACGAGAAATAATAAATCATTTATTAAATGTGTAGTGGTTTTAACGTTTCGCCTCTAATTAATTTAATTAACATTACGGCTTTCGACACGGAATTAACCACAAATTCATAAAATGGCTGCCTGAATTTTGGCGAGCCCGGCAGTGACCGACTTAGCGCGGGCGCTGCTTGCGGGGATTGGTCCACTCACTTTCCTCTTAACAACATTGTCGTTAAATACTATTTATTTACTTAGCATGGAAGGCATCACACCAAAGCAATTATCATAATATCCACCCCTGTTTTATCAATTATTATTTGGTTCGTAAACGTTTCATTTGATGTAAGTATGAGTAGGTATGCACATCACACTAAACTAGCATTCTCATTTTATTTACATTATTACATATATGATTATTATTTACTATTAGCTATTTAGTGGCAATGGTGTTGCCTGCTCATATTATTTTTTTATGCTGTTCCTGAGAATGTACACCATCTTTCATTCATTGAAAAGAGTAACCATTGAGTTTCTTGCCGGCTCTTCTCAGTGGAAGCAGCATTCCGAACCGGTGGTAGATTCTGACTATTCATAAATGCTTTGTTGGCTTACATGAATAAAAACAATTGAATTTTTAACACCGAAAATTCATATCCTTTTATTCGCTTAATTTTTTGTCGGCTTTATACAGGAATCAAACCCGAATAGATCTGTATAATGATTTTATGTTAAAATTCATTTTAAAATGCTGAAAAGTTTAAGCATCATTCATGAAAAATTCTAACGTTAGCGGGTCCAGAATCATGAGTTAATTCCATGGTATCCGTCTTGGTTACGATGCCCTTTACACCCCTCTTTAGCTTTCACCCCATATATGCGAAAAATGACGCATTGTTCCTCAAAAAGTTAGTTAAAGTACTAGACTTCTGTACTAGAGACTTTCACAACGGGTAGTACATAACACAGACTTATAAATACAACGTATAAGGTATATAATGAGTTTTGATATGGAAAATTATCTTTGTTTGTGGTCCTTGACCAAAGAGATCGAACGCAAATTTTGTACGAATCAAGTTACTGGCCAGTAAGACGGGCAGCGTAGTCGCCTGCCGAATTTAAAAAGTATAAATTTAACTTTAATTTAGCCCTTTTGACGTCCCACTGCTGGGCACGGGCCTCCCCTCAACATGAGGGGGATTCAGGGCATAATCCACCACGCTGGCCCAGTGCGGGTTGACGGATTTCACATGTCTTTCGAAAATTGGTTAGATCTTCTAAGACATGCAGGTTTCCTCACGATGTTTTCCTTCACCGTAAGCAAGTGATAATCATATAGAAATTATGATTCGCACATAGATTTCGAAAAATCCAGAGGTGCGAGCCGGGATTAGAACCCAGGACCTGGTGCCCGCAAGACGCGTGCTTTAACCAATCGGCTATCACTCCTATTTATCTACTTATAACTCTGTGCAACAATGTTTTTTTTTCTCGGATGAAAAAAAGTATCGGTTGCAAAACATTTTTTACCACGATCGACATACTTTGAATTCCTCGCTTAGCTCGGGATTCTTCTTATGAATCCCAATACGTACTCTATAGTCCATTAAAGTAGGCTTGTGACCACAATGTAAAGTCAAACATTTAAATCTATCACACCTAATCACAAGCCATAAGGTATGGCACAAAGCGGGCTCCGCTACAAAAGTTTCCCGTAGAAACATGGGGTTTACGTTATATGGAGTGATGGCCATAAACACAGCGGTGGACATTTTTAAAAGCAATAAACGTCTTCCACGTTAGAATACATGGGACATTCGATTTATTACCTTAAGATGTAAGGGTGGAGCCATACAGGTAGCGGGCAATCGAGAACAATTGATTTTTAGATTAAGGCACGTATTAATAAATCGATCTCAAGTCTGAGAGTGATCTTGGAAATGTCAATCCAGTAATTACGGCTACTTTACCATGAACTAAGAACAATCCCAATGAGACCCAAACCAGGGAAAATATCTTAAGAAATTAAATGCTATGAATTATCATGGGAAAATAATAACTGGAATATTGTAGATTATAATCTAGTTTCTTCGAAGAGAAACCGAGTTAGATTAACACAATTATTATGAATGTAGATGTTTGTCGACCGCTTGGCGTAGTAGTTCGAGCGTAGGCCGTTCGGCTCACTGCACATGGTGGTTGCGGGTTCGATTCCCGCACGAGCAAATTTCGGAAATGGCCTTCTCGTAATTTGCCCAGGTCTGGGTGTCACTCGGATCGCCCCCAGTCCATTGTACGGTACCCATAGTACAAGCGTTACTTAGTTTGGGACTATACAGTTGGTGTGTTCATCTGGCGATATTTATTTCTTTATTAGATAAAAAAATAACAAAATTGTTCTTAATTTTTATTATTTTTCCTTTGACACTTAATTGTATTCTAACGCTATAATATTCGATTACCGCTTCCTCCATGGCCCTCCATCCATGGAAATGTCGCAACACATAAGATTTCATGTATCCCCCATAGATTGGAAATTTATACCATCATTAGCGTCTCCTTCAGACTTGTGTTAAATGAAGTGTTTGCAGGCATTTTAATGTGTTTGCTAACTAACCGCATAGAGAATAGAGTTTACTGCCCGTCGCTTACAAGGAGCGGTGAAAATGCTAATATTAATATTAGAAATACCTTTTCACGTTTCTACTGTGCCTCATTTACGGTTTTCCATGAATTTATACCGTATTTAAGACTCATTAGCGTCGCTTTTACCCTTAAAAGTGCGCTCTACCTAGCTCTAGTGTGAATGGTGGTTTAGAAAACAAAATCGTTATAGCCCTTCCGTCGTCCAAATCCGAACAAAAACGATTGGAATACCTATGCTATGACACTCAAGCTACTCAATTGGAGTTTCGAGTAGAATCGTAGACGTCGGGCCTAACATGTCTACCCAAGTAGATGGACTCAATACTACAAACAAACAGACGAAGTGAGTTACATATGAGTGGAATAAGTAGATAGTCTATGGTGCTAAGTACCGAAACAGATGAATACTTAACCACGCAAACTGATCGCACATTGCGCTAACCAAGATAGGATTCTGCCTGTAATTAATAAGAACAATATTAAGTGCGGCCCTGGCTACAGGCGCCATTTGTAAAAAAACAAAGGTTCAACGACCCCGGGGTTACGTCATCCACACACTACACATCTAGTTGCTAAGCAAGCCTTGGTTTTTATTTTCAACCTTGAAAATAACGTGTGTACTAGGGTTGGCGAGTTTACGCGAGAGCGATCCGATTTCAAGGACATAGTAGGAGATGGATTTTTTTGTTGGCAAACATGCGTACGACCCACCTGATGTTAAGCAGTTACCGTAGCCTATAGATGCTTGTAATACCCAAGGCATTGCTCGCACGTTTCTGACTTGAAGAAGAGTGGAACTACCCTGAGAATACATAATTGTTTTAGGTTAAAATAGTAAAAAAATTTAATCTAATTTATTTATATTTAATATCACCTGGGTGATACTACATCTAAAGTCTGAACACTAGAGACAAGTGGTTATTACGTATGATGCAATTGAGTAGAACTATTCGATTAAACTTTTATTCTTGTTGTAAGACCTATAAGGACTAATACTCTACAAACATACAATCAGATTAATTAATTTAAAAAATATACCTAATATACATTTATAATACTAGCTGTGCCCCGCGACTTCATCCGCGTGGTATTGGATTATTGGGTTAAAAAGTATCCTATATGTTAATCCCGGTTATAATCTATCTGTGTTCCAAATTTCATCCAAATCCGTTCAGTAGTTTTTGCGTGAAGGAGTAACAAACATACATACATACATACATCCACACTCAAAAACTTTCACATTTATAATATTAGTAGGATGATAATGTCCGGTGGTTCTCCATAAACATTGAGTTATGACATCATTCTAGATTAAACTAATCTATGAGCGACAACCCTAAGGAAATCTAAATTTGGTCACACTTTTAATGTGTGGTCGCGTTCACTACACGCTTTTTTACATCAGTTTGTTATGTGTATGTTACATTTTTTTGGTGTAGTGGTTACCTACCACGGGACACACGGAAACGACGACTTTTTATAATATAAATTATGTAGAGTCATTAAATAGGAGAGCTTGAAATGGAACGCTTTTGATGTAGATTTTTCATATTTTTTTCATAATTAATTTCGTATGATTTTGAATGATCACCGCTATTAATTTAGTAAATAGAGCTTGTTAAACTATATTAATTGAATAAATTTTGTTTTTTACGACTGCCACGTTGGTCATGTGATCAAAGCGCAAACTATCTTGGGTACTCACTTATAGGTACAAATTTTAGGTTGAATTTAATATTAAAAACTTCAGACCTTAGAAATTTGTTAATACTTTATAGAGACCAACAATGAGAAATAAGTTTTTTATTCTCTCTCCGAAAGGGTTCATCTAATAAAGCTTTGCCAAGTTTCTTTATATTAGAACGGTCTATGACCAATTGGGAATTTGAAAAAAAATAAAATATTTTTTTTTATGTATTTTGAAACTTTATTAATAATAATGATATTTAAAGCAAAAAACAAAAAAATAATATTTTTTCAATATTTATATTCAATTAAAAACTGATAGAATTTAAAAAAGATCACGTGTCTATAAACGCGCCATGCTTGGTAGTTGTGACGTCATAATGTTATAGCTATTTAATAACAGTACAGCGTTTACGGCTATTACACGTAACTAGTCAATAATATTGAAATTTATTGCTAAAAACTAGTTGTTAGTTGGTACGATTGGCTCTGTGTGATAAAGGATTTATTAAGGCAAAGTCTGATAATATTCCTGATGTGGATATATTTATGATAACCAATTTTATACCATTTATTTAGACGTTTGTCATCTTGGGGAACATTTAAAAACATTTTTTCAGGAGTTGTTTTTGTAGTATTCATGCATAATGGTACAAAACAAGAACGATAACTTTTGAGGGTCGACATTTTCAATATAAATATTTGAATATTTAACAATGACAACAAAATTAAATAGATCAAAACACTGTACCTACTTATTATTTCTATATGAACTGCCTCATTGCAAAACTAACTTTTTTTTTTTACGTGCTCGGGTTTGTTCGGGAGCTGTCGGCGTGTCTTCGGTACTGGATTCAAAAATTAATTTTTATTTTGAAATAACTTTTGAATTATTGCATAAATAAAAAAAAAAATGTTTTGTTATAAAACTTATATAATATGATCTTTCCATTAAACACATTTTTTTTTTCAAAAACCCAATTATAGAAACAATAACAAAGAAACAATAACAAAGTAAAGGCAGTCTCTATCTCGCAGAACTTCATACATACTAACAGAATCTTCGCCCATTCATCCGCAAATAATACAATACTTGCGTCTGAATCCAGAAGGTCGTTTTAAGCGCAGTGAGGGCGCGGGGTGCAGGGAACATCAGGTCTAAGCAGGGCAGCAAAAACTATGTTTCCTGATCCGACAATAGTTCTCAGAAGTGAAGAGTCGAAGCAGCCCAGAGGAATTCAGGATCATAGATCCTTTCAAAGATGATTCTTTTGACAGAACGCTCTCCTGACTTCAAGCGAGTTGTAGCCACGACAGCCGTTTATGAGCAATCGATTTTAATATCAAGGAATGCCTGGTATTGGAACACTAATAGGCTATTACAGCCAACAGACCACACCAAGGCCTTCGAATTATAAAAAAAAAACTAAATCATTCAATGAATTTTGTACTTCATCGTAATTGGAGATGGTTGGCAAAAAGTCGTCGCGCGCTTAAGGGGCGGCGCACCCGTCCGACCGGGTCACAGCGATGCGACAAAAAAATCGCAGCGCGCGACATGTGTCTGCGCGTGCGACAAAAACACGCATACCCGGTAAGCCACCGCGACGCGAGCAGCCACCATCGGTTAAACTGTTATTGTAGCATGTATGTGCAATTTGTGATTTAAAAGGATTTACTTACATTGGACAGCTAAGTGTTTCGTATTTTACGGGACAGTCCGAGGAGTAATTTATGCACTGTCCCGAAAAATACATAAACTGTCCGCTATGTTGCCGTCTGATTGCTAAAAGATCATTGAGCGACATTTTGCGAAATTTGAGTTATATTTTCATTAGACTAGTTTGGATCATACTTTTCTATTCAATTATAGTTACTCATTGGTTTCTAACGACAAAACATTAATGTCTTCACAATTTAGAGGGATTATATTTCGTGTTCTTTGCTTATAGCTGGGTTGGGTTTACTCATTTAATGGCTTTTTAGTAATCGGACGGCAGTATTAGGGTGACCTACCACTTGGCTGATCAAATAGGATTGCAACTTGAACTAAGTTGAGCGAGCCGCTAAGTTTATAGCACAGCCAAGTTGTCCGTCGTCAAGAAAGCCGCTCGGTTCACTGCACATGGTGGTTGCGGGTTCGATTCTCGCCGGGGCAAATTTTGGAAATGGCCTCTTCGTAATTTCCCCAGGTCTGGGTGTCACCGGGACCACCCCCAGTGCATTGTACGGTACCCATAGTACAAGCGTTGCTTAGTTTGGGACCATACAGTTGGTGTATTTGTCTAGCGATATTTATTTATTAATCCTTAGGGTGTCCGTCGACTTGAGCCGGGCGGGCTGGCTGGGATAGCTGGCCCGCTAGCTTCAACCAATAAGATCACTTTATGACCTGAAGAAAACTGGAACCATAATACAATCAGTGAAATGCACCCAGCACTTTGAAGAAACTCCGCTTACCATGCGGAGTAACAAATGGTCGAATACGTTTTACTTTTACTCATTATTTAATCATGGTCGAAAGATAAAATGTTTAAATAGTAATTACGTCAAATCATTACGAAATCTCTATAGAACTAAATCTCGATGTCTCCATCTCCAAAGTTTTAATATTCATGGAATTATAACACTAAGTTTTTACCAGATGAACAGCAGTGTCCACTACAAATGTCTTGTCATAAATCTCTAATAATTTGAGTTTTTTTACGGGAATATGATCTTTATATCCTACCAGCTAACGTCTTATATTATTAACTAGCTAAGCCCGCGACTTCGTCCGCGTGAAATTTAACTTAACAAAAAAGCCCGCTTTCTGAGCCCGCGTGACAGGACCCATTTTTTTATTATTTTGTTTTCTAAAATATAAGTAGCCCTAGTTCCTCCTTAAAACATCAGCTATCTGCCAGTGAAAGTCCCGTCAAAATCGGTCCGGCTGTTTCGGAGATTACCCGGAACAAACACATAGACAGACAGAAAAAGTTTTTTAAATCGCGTTTGTGTCGTTTGTACTTACATATGCATTTAGTGAAAAAGTGTTATTTTGATATTACAAACAGACACTCCAATTTTATTTATTTGTATAGATGTTAGACTCTATTACACGCTTTCCACATAGAATGTAACAAAATATTCGCGCAACTTCAAAAACACCTCGCTATGCACGTCCATATGGTTTACTATCCATATTTCCGCGCACCATATTAATTACAATTAATGAAGGAAGCGCACTTGTATGCAGATAGGTACCATATTGCGTTACAATGTAGGTTGTTTATTGCATACGAAAACGTTAGATCATGAACATCCTACTAATATTATAAATGCGAAAGTTTGTGAGTGTGGATGTATGTATGTATGTATGTATGTATGTATGTATGTTTGTTACTCCTTCACGAAAAAACTACTGAACGGATTTGGATGAAATTTGGAACACAGATAGATTATAACCGGGATTAACATATAGGATACTTTTTAACCCAATAATCCAATACTACGCGGATGAAGTCGCGGGGCACAGCTAGTCTGTAATATAAGTATAGGAGCGATCATCTAAGAATAAGTTAAGGGAGAACTTTCAAAGTTTGTCAACAATAATGGCGGCGAAGGTCATTTAATTTCATCCAATGAGAATCAATTTGTATCTAGAACGTTTAAATTAGGATTTTCTTGGTCTGATATAAAGTAGGGATTAAAAAAAATACGGGTCGGACCATAGATTTAGGACGAGAACTGTCAAGTCTCTGGTTTATAGCAAATTTGACATTTCTCAATACGCTGTGCGATCGCGCACACATTGAGACCTCATAGTAAAGTCAGCTTCATTTCATGAAGACGCGTGAATGATTGCAAATTGACCCTTATGCCAATGTCATAAGAGACACAGTACGCGTCTTCATAAAACTAACAAAACATAATATTTGTTAATACAGGTCCTTTCTCTAGTGTTAGCCTCTTACTTTGATAAGTATTCTTTGTGAATGCGACCGTTACTTATTTTGTATAATAAGTACTCACCGTTTTTTTTTTAATATGATATTAGAGTGAGTCAGTTAAACAGTATTAAGTATTACCTACTAATTGAAAAACTTTTGATAAATTGCAACGCGTTTCTATTTTCGTCGAACTATGACGTCGTAATATCAAAAAACAGTGCCGTATAGTGACGCCCGAAAGAAGCGAAGCTTTATAACTAGTAAAAAGAGTAGGAACTGGGCATTAAAAAATACAAACAGACGAACATAGAACCTCCTTTTTGAAAGTCGGATAAAAACAGCCGCGACAGGCATGCTGCAGCTGCCACTCTGTCTACCTTTATGTATAGGTATATGTCGTGTAACGCTACTGACGCTTAGCACGGATAGAGTGGCCGCGCGGCGAGCGCCACCAACGTCCGTATAGAAGCTTCGCTTCAAAAACAATGGTAATGTAACTCCTTCTTTAGAAACAGTTCTGTACGCGTCATTCCCTAACAGTATACTTACATACAACATTATTCAAAGCGGTAGCTTCAATGGTTCGCTAACAACGGTTCACGCGACTGTCCACGCCCTCGGAGCCGCGGGGTCGCGGTATTTATGGCCACCGGCCATAGAGCCCGGCCAATAAATCGCTTCCAACACGCAGATGAGAAACCATTATATACCATAGTCAATTCGACATGTCGACTGTGTTTCCGGAAAATATACTGTATTAGTTAGACGTTAAAGCTTGAATTAAAATGATAATGGGAATACTCAATTGTGGATAAAAATACTTGTTCTTTTTTCGATTGGTTAAAAAAATTGAAACAGAATTTTAGAACATATATCTACATAAATAAATATTTTTGTAATGAAATAATACCTATTAAAATAATAGCAGTCTTCATTTAACTGTGTAATAATAATAATATAATACTAACTTAGCTAGCTATTATAATTTAATTACCTACAAAGTTACTTAAGGAAATTGTGTATTAGGTAGGTTTGAAAATGTGTATGCCAACCTCGTCCTAGGTACATACAGATTTATATTTATATCACAGAAGAATAAATGTATGTCTACTAGGTCGGTACTTATTCATAGATATTACCTATAGAATAGGTACAGTACAATTTAATACACACTTGTTCAATTAAAAACCGATTTAAATTCTCCGTGACCACTCACATTATGACAATCGATATTAAAAATCGATTTCCTTAATCGATTCTGATAACCAACAAGAGAACGACTTCAAATCGACACGCAACGCTCGCGCCGTCCATTCGAATTAATAGATACGTCATCTAGCGCCGCCATCTTCACGGTTCCAAATTCAAATTACAAGATCGAAAATCGAACCGAAAAAACGACGTTTTAACGGACTTTTTGTTAAAAAAACCTCAAGGTGCAGAGTTATCGAGTTGGTTTTACACCTGCGTTATACGCTATTGTGTAAGCTATTCACAAATTTATTGTAACAGGTGTATAACAAAATACAATTTAAACTATAAGTTGTCGATCTAATTAAGTAAAAGATACGATGGGACAGCTTTTATCGGGTAAATTCTCGGCGCTAAGTTATGATTTTCAAGAATCGTAAATATCATTATCGATTTGAATTCTCTCGATTCCTTTCGTGGTATCGATATGTTTATTGCATTCGATTGCTAGATAGTCAAAATAATTCCTTGTGAAAACATTTAATTAGTTGATCATAAATTAGTGTTTGACTAGCTTTTATCTCACGAATGACCTCGGTATAATAGATTATATATTGTTCGATATACACCCCGATGAATATACGAAGCAACAGGGTACTTACGCATGTCAAATAAAGAGAAAATAATGCAACAAAATTTGGTATACAAGACCGGTCTTCAGAAAAATAAACAAAACGGAACTTGTGCCCTTTCAACAGACGGATGTCTTAAATATTATTGAGGCAATCGATCAAACCACCAATTAATCGTTGGTCTGTCAGTACTGGTTTTAATGTAAGTATATTTTTAATTACATTATATACCGTGTTTTTATATAAATGTATACAAATATATATACTCGTATGTGTGGTGGCCACTCTCACGCGTCGACAGTAATGTCGAATCACATTGATTGATAACACATAATATGGTATGTAGGTTTCATTAATTTTTGCCTTTGCACATGGCAAGGAAACAAACACTAATTATCTGTGTATTATTACTAAGAATATTTCCGATAAATTGAGTTTAATGAGGCTTTAAAATAAGACTTGTGCTTTATGTTATAAAAATATTTTTTTCAGGTTTCTCGACTGTTCTTAATATCTGGCATCCAACTGCCACGGGCTACTTCAATTCAAGAACACACGCCACAACATTCACATAATTAATATTTTAATTAACAAAGATTACAAGAATACCTCAACTTGGTTCTGTATATGGTCCTTATCGGTCGTAAGCGCGCCCCTTGTCCATCCCAACAGGTGCGAGAGACTTTAAGCCACTTTCACGTTTCAACCGTCATTAGCCCAAGCAATTTATTACACCTACTCCCGGCGGTGTCCGACTTGAACTCGAACATTATTATCATTCGTATCGTAGGACTAAACTTCCACACAATATAAGATAACGGTTTCCAAGACACAAGAACAATCCCTCTATAGTGTTGCGTCCAGCTTACACCACAGGTTTCATAAGTAAGAATGACAGTGACGGAGTTTTTGATGGCGTTGCGATTACTAAATAAATATCGCCAGGCTAACACACTATGACCTCTTAGTGTCACACTAAAAAAACTATCGAAAAAACGAAAAAGTATAAGTAAAAGATACTGGAGGCCCGTAAATCGATCTCAAGTCTGAGAGCGATCTTATAATTATCATCCTAACGTCATCTCAGTACAAAATAACATGTCAAACGCGCACTCGAGACCACTTCTAGACTTAAGATAGATCTATTAAAACGGGCCTAACTCTATGGTCACTAGCAACGCTTGTCCTTTGGGCACTGTACCATAGACTGGGGACCCAGTGACATCCAGACGAGGGCAAATTAAGAAAAGGCCATTTCCGAAATTAGCCCCGACGGGAATCGAATCCGCACCCATCCAACAATGCAGTGAGTCCACGCTCAAATACTCCAATGAGCCAGGATCGTCAATGGTGTCCAATTATGACGCCGAGGTTTGAACAAACTCAAACTCAAAATTGATTTATTCATGTAATCCAACAAAGCATTTATGAAAAGTCAGAATCTACCACCGGTTTGGAATGCTGCTTCCACTGAGAAGATCCGGCAAGAAATGGTTACTCTTTTCAATGAATACGAGATGGTGTACATTCTCAGGAACAGCAACAGAGTGTGAGCAGGCAACACTATTGTCACTAAATAAGTAAATAAATAGTAGTGAAATCTCACTCAGGTTTAGGTATTTAAATTAGAAAGCTAGTTTAGTGAGGTGTGCATACCTACTCACACTTAACATCAATTTCAATGTTTATAAAATAATAATGCTAATAGAGTGATGAATAGAGTGTGATAAGTGTGGTCAAAAGGATTTAATAACTTGTGTAATTCTTATGGGCAACTAGCCCAATGGTTTTAGACATATCCGACGGTAGTCTAGACCGGCCTAGTGAAGTTCACAAATGTTTCAGCAAATACTGAGGATCTGAAGATATTCACAAACAATCAACCAAGTGAACAGTCCATTGAACATTTTCTCGTTGCTATGAAGTACATAACGCATGGCTTATTGAAATAAAATAAAACAATGTATGCATAAATAAGTTAAACAAACGGACACACAGACAGTCACGCTTCTCCGTTTCAAGGAGGTGGGCAGTTTGAACAATGTGCAGTAACTGTCATCATTGAACGGATGGTAGCCAGTGTTGGTGAAGTATATTGGAGACAAGTGGTTTCAACTAGTGAAACGTCATAGCTTGACGGGCCGCCCGCGTAACTTCAATTTTAAATGGTAGAGATCTTCTATACTCTATAGAAATAAATAAAATGGTAGTGACTGTTTGTAATGTCAAAGTAACAGCTTTATTTTGTTATCTATCTTTATGTCTGTCTGTTTGTTCCGGATAATTTCCAAAACGGTGGGCCGATTTTGACGGGACTTTCACTGGCAAATAGCTGATGTTATAACGAGTAACTCGGGCTACTTTTTTTAATCGAAATATCATGCGGGTGGAGCCGCGGGTATCAACAAATTTACAAGATCCTTATTATAAAGTAACATGTATAAGGAAGTGTGCACGTGCGAGACTTTAAAAAGCTGAGTGAACTTTGCCAACGCACATTGGTATAATGGCAACAGACTCACCCCCGATAACATTATGAAACCAAAATACCACCAGCGGAATCATGTATTATTCTAATTACTTATATTTCTTACAACTACCAACCTTCTTCTAACTCATTTGTAAAAGATAGAT